>CM055116.1:136906863-138316863 GCA_029206835.1 Rana muscosa | reverse complement strand
AACTGCACCCCTTTACATTACACAGCACCCTGCAGCTCTGGACCCCTTTACATTACACTGCACCGCTAGACCCCTTGGCATTTCACAGCACCCTGCACCTACGGACCTCTTTACATTACACAGCCCTTGTACCTCTGGATCCCTTTACATTACACAAACCCCCACATCTCTGGACACCTGTATGTTACACAGACACCCCCCTAACAGTTCTTGACCCCCTGCATGTTACAGACCCCCCCCCCCCCCCCCCCCCCAACAATACAGACCCCCCCATACAGTGAAGATCCCCCCCCCCCTTCAGACCCATGTACCCCAGACCACACAGAGAGCCAGAGGTAGTGGCTTTGCAGGGGGAGGGGTATTGCGAGCTGCACCTGAGCCAGTCGGCACACCCGGGACTGGCGCCATGATCCCATTCTCTCCGTGGTCGCGGACTTGCGGCTCTGATCAGTTTCGGCAGCTGCTGTCACAGCCAAGCAGAGTGAAGCCGCCTTCACTCTGCTCGGCTGTGAAAGCCGCTGCAAAGACTGGTCAGAGCCGCGACCATTAGAGAGAAGGAGAGAATGGGATCGTTGCGCCAGGTCCCGGGTGTGCCGACTGGCTCGGGTGCGGCTCGCAATACTCCCACCCCCCCCCTGCAAAACCACTACCTCGGGCTCTCCACGTGTGTTCGTCACCGCTGCCTAAACCTGCGGCGCGGTCTTCAGTCCCGGGGGGGGCTCCGGCCTGACACCCCCAGTGTGTGGCACCCGGGGCAGCCCGCCCCCCCACTTAGTACGCCACTGAACGCAAGTGTGCGAGTTTCTAAAGCTGGATACACACCACACAACTTTTGTTGTAAAATTTTCTTTAGATTTACCTTTAACTATGTAGTGCTAGAGCCTGCCTGAATGCATACAAAATTGTAAGTGTTTAGGTTTGACCTCATATTATATAGTTTTGGTAAATCAAAAAAAAAAAAATCTGCAGAAAAATTGTATAGTGTGTATTGAGCTTTAGTGAATACACAGCATCCTGTCCAGGGTTGATATAAAATCAATGACTTCAATTTTATTAAAATCGATTTTTAGCAAATAGATTTTTACTCCAGAAGCATTTTATTAAAAATAGTTTTCTATTTAAGAGGCATTAATAATTTAGTTTATTCAGCATGAAATGGAGCTTAGTTATGTAGCATGAGGCTGTATATTCTGCAATATTTACATTTTTTTGGTAAACTCATTTAATGAATCCAATAGAGATAACATGCACTGCATTGATGCATTCACACAATGTCATAGTAACCATGAGATAAACCAAAAGGTCAGGAATAGTCCTTTATCCCATTGTAGTGTACATACATTAGATTTGCAAAACAAACTGTATAATTGAATCGATTCTGATATTGCTGTTTTAGGGCTCTTTCACACGGGACGGATCCGTGAAGATCCGCCCGTGAAGCTCCGCTTGCTCAGCGGGGATCGCTCTGTTGATCCCCGCTGAGCCGGCGGATGACTGGGCGGTCCCCGCACACTGTGCAGGTACCGCCCTGTCAGAGCGCCGCTCTCCCATATGGGGTGGATCGGATGAACACGGACCGTCTGTCCGTGTTCATCCAATTCGCTCCGCCGACGGATGGAAAAATAGGGTTTTCCTCCGTCACACTTTGGCGGAGCGGATGTCAGCGCTGACATCCGTGGCTCCATAGGGCTACATGGAGCATCCGTTCAGGTCCGCCTAAAAAAACTGACAGGCGGACCTGAACGGACCGTCCGTGTGAAAGGGGCCTTACTAACCTGACAGCTTATTCTAAATAGGAAACCTATAAGTCCTTACATTTAAAGAGCACCTGTCATTTCAAATACATCATGGCAGCGCCTGTTAGCGGGCATCAAATCACCTGCTGTAACGTCCCTCACCTTGTGTCACTGCCGCATAAAGTAAATGGGACGTCGGTGAGTCAACAGCGGGTCAGAGGAAGAGCTGCTATGGGACAGCCATGACAGTTGCGCTTTAACCACTTCCTATTCCGCCTATAGACATATGATGGCCACAAGGTGGCTCTGCCATCCTGGGTGGCCATCATATGATGTCCTCGGGCCTCCCGGCCGCTAGGAGGCGCGTGTGCCTGCCGCGGCACTCGGGTGCCAATGCGCGTGCCTGGCGGCCGCGATGTCCGCCAGGTACCCGCCATCACCAGTTACAGAGCCAGGGACGTGGATCTCTGTGTGTGAACACAGAGATCCATGTCTTGTCACACGAAAAGATAGAATAAAAAAAAAAAAAAAAAAAAACTTACAAAAATGTGAGGGGTGTACTCACTTTTGTAAAATACTGTATATAAACATTTTCATTTTAGGCATTGTTCAGCACAGCTTCCCACCCCCCTCCATCTATGCTTAGCTAAAATCCATAAAGATGTCAGCTTAATGTGAACCTGTGACTGCAGGACAGCCGTCAATCATAAGGCTCGCAATCTGTCAGCTTCGCTGCAGGTAATACTGTGCTACAACAAATCACTGGGAGAAGGGGAGGTAGATATTCTAGTTAGTAAATGGAGAAACAAAACGGTGCTTTAGAGCTGTAATTATTGGTAGACTTTGTAGTCTCTTCTGATAAATGCAATTCTAGCATGGATGCACATCAGCAGTGGTTGCCAAATGGCCAAAGAAGAAAGACGTGGGATTCGGAAGAAGCATCAAATGGAGAACAAAGCAGTCAACGCTGGAAGAGGGAAAACCGAGAGGCAACTCTGCAACGTGTTGCGTTTAAAAAGAAGATTTCTAGGTATGGTGTGTTTTTTTTTATTTTTTTTATATTGTTTCACGGCTGACCTCCTGTGTTCACAAAGCATCAAGCTGACCGCTAAGCATGGAACTCAGAAGCAAGTGATCACTGGAGTAGCGGGTCCATTTCAGGGATTTCCAGCTTCCAAGGTTATTGGCCAGGGATGGAATATAAATAGCTAGCCTGGTTCAAGCTGGATTAAATGTAAAAATATACTATAGCTGAATTAATCGTTAATGCTTCCATGGCCCCCCAGTTTACTTGGTTTAACCACTTCACTACCCAGCCATAGTCATGACATCCACAGATGGGATCTCCCATCCTGGGTGGACGTCATATGACATCCTTGACTTTGTGGGGGGGGGGGAATATCTGAATGATGCCTGCAGCTAGAGGCATCATTCTGATATTCTTTCATGTCGGCGATTCTGTGCACGATCATAGCGGCAGTTCCACCGCTTGATTGTTCTTATAGGCGACGGGAGGGGACATCCCCCTCCCGCCGCCATCCGGTGCCATTGGGGGCCCGGAGAAAGAATCGTCCGGCGCCGGATGATGAGCATAGAGATTTCCGGTGACAGTCGGAGGCCCGGGCGCGATGTTATGACGTCACGCCCGGGTTCCCGGAAGTAAACAAAGCCGTGATTGCGGCTAGCAAGCATGAGATCGGTCATTTTTTTTCCCCCTATCTCATGCTTTCCAGCCTGGAGGAGAGATGTGGGGTCTTATCGACCTTGCACCTCTCCATAAAGAGGACCTGTCACACACCATTCCTATTACAAGGGATGTCTACATTCCTTGTAATAGGAATAAAAAAGTGTAGTTAAAATAAAAAAAAGTAAAAATGCCCCTGTCCCCGGTAGCTCGCGCTCAGAAGCGAACGCACACGCAAGTCCCACCCACATATGTAAACGCCGTTCAAACCACATATGTGAGGTATCGCCGCGCGATTTAGAGAGTGTGCGCAACAATTCTAGCACTAGATCTCCTCGAACTCTAAACTGGTAACCTGTAAAAAATTTCAAACCATCACCTATGGAGATTTTTAAGTACCGAAGTTTGGCGCCATTCCATGCGTGTGCGCAATTTTAAAGCGCGACACGTTAGGTATCTATTTACTCAGCGTAACATCATCTTTCATATATTAAAAAAAAAAAAAAAAAAAAAACGCGTTTGAAAAATTATTCCGCAAACACCTTGCAAGATAAAAGGTTGCAATGACTGTCATTTTATTCCCTAGGGTGTCTGCTAAAAAAACAAAAAACAAAAAAAAAACACCCATATAATGTTTGGGGGGGGGGGGGGGGGGTGTTCTAAATAATTTTCTAGCAAAAAGAATGATGATTTTTACATGTAGGAGAGAAGTGCCAGAATAGGGCCAAGGTTGAGGTGGTATAAAAGCCCTGTATTGAAGTGGTTAAATACATTCCTAGGGGTCTATTCAGACCTGAGTGTTGCTGCAACGTATGGCGCCACAAATACCACAATGAGTTAAGGTGCCATTATTTTTGAAGAACATCTCAAACACACACATACATTACAGCATACTACAATGTACAGCAAGGCATTTTAACGTGCCATGCTAATAAAATGGTGCAGGGTCTTTTGGTGCTTTGGCAGCCTATTCAAATAAATGGGCTTCTTTACTTGTAACACAGGGAGCAGATAGGCCAGATTAGTTTTAGCAATCTCCATTACACACGAGACTTCTGATTCAACCAGGACTCCTACATACAGTACACCCTGTTCAGTCCTGGCCTTACAAGGACAATCAGGATGCTGTCAGATAAAAGTTGACCTTCACCATTTCAGCCCCGGAAGGATTTGCCCCCTTCCTGACCAGGCCATTTTTTTGCGATGCAGCACTGCGTCGCTTTAACTGACAATTGCGTAGTCGTGCGACGTTGTAGGCAATAAGCGTATAGTGGTTTGCGCAAATGTTATAGCGTCTACAAAATAGGGGACAGATTTTCATGCCATTTTTCTAAAAAAATTAAAAATTTTACTAGCAATGGCGTTGATCAGCGATTTTTATCGTGACGGCGACATTGCGGCAGACACACTTGACACTTTTTGGGATTATTGACATTTATACAGCGATCAGAGGTAAAAATAGCCACTGATTACTGTATAAATGTCACTGGCATGGAAGGGGTAGTACTAGGGACGATCAAGGGGTTAACGGTTCACTAGGTGTGTTCCAAGTGTGTGTGTGCGCGTGTTGTGGCAGACTAGGGGAGACCGATCGGTGTTCCTACTTAGAGAGAACAGGGATTTTACACACGCGATGGCAGTTGCCCGGCAGTCATCGCGCCCAACGGGCACATGCAACTACTCCTGGGACACGCTGTGGGCGCGCACCTGCTAAAGCAGTGGTGCTCAACCTGGGGGGGGGGGGGGTTCGGGACCCCCTCGGAGGTCGAAAGAAAATTTGCCAGGGGTCACTGAATCCTGGGCCGTTTCCTGAAGCCCACACCGCTCTCTCAGCCTTTTGCGGCCACCCAGCTGGGCTGTCCCTGGAGCCCGTGGCCGCCCACTCAGCCTCTTCGCAGCCACCCATTCAGTTCATGACATGTCTGGGGGAGGCAGAGAGACTAGAGGTCTGCTGACTGGTCAGGAATGTGAAGTGGGAGGGGCTGGAGGAGACCCTATCCACTGATTTTGGCATAGGTGCAACTGCTACGAGACACCACAAAGTCGGAGACACAGTGAGCAACACTACCTGTGATTATAGTTGCCATTAAAAGTCCCCACTACAGTTCTTGATCATGGTCATCTGCTGATCTGAGAGCACCCAAGTTGGCTGATCCCAACTCCCCCCGCCAAGGAGTAAATAGAGAATACATGGAAAAGGAGGGGGAGGAACAAAGAAAGGGAGAGAAAGAACAAGAAAAATGGCTAGAGATGGGGGGGGGGGGAATAAATACAAATTTAGGATAGAGAGGTAAAAAAAGGGGAAGAAAGGGGAAGAAAAGGAGAAGAGAAAGAGTGGTACATCCTAAATAAGGGGTTTTAATACTGTACACGTGGAAGAGACTCAGGGAGCGCCAAATCTCTGTGGGTTAGGGGTGCAAATGACTCGTCTTGCCTTGGGTGCTGACAACTCACGCTATGAAAATAATTTTACTGTTAGGGGTCCCCACAACTTGGAAAATTTCATCAAGGGGTCACGGCACTAGAAAGGTTGAGAACCACTGTGCTAAAGCGTCTTAAAGAGCCGACGTACAGCTACGATGGCTCACGCAGGGGAGCCAACCTGCCGCAGTATAACTGCAGAGGCTGGTCCTGAAAGTGGTTAACACGGTAAACACAAGCATGGAAGCCAATTGCTCTAATAAAAAAGGCCAAACAGAGCAATGATCTCAGGTCTATGGGGTTCATTAAAACTGTCAGAGGCTTCTCAGGCACAGATTCATGGGACAAGGGTAGCAGAGGATGCAGTTACCCAAAGACCCTTTCCATTGCCACCTTAAGCAAGTGTGTGACCATTGGTTTGAGTATGGTGTGAGGGGAGAGATTTAAGGGCATTGGGTGAGAACGGATTAAGTGGGTTGATGGTTTTAGGTACAGAAGGCCAACTGGTTCTTACAATAAAGGTAAAAACCAAAGTTAATCCGCAATACACCTTTCCTTCCCCTTTGCTTAGGCCAAGCAGGAACAGTCGTCTGGGACAAAGTTCATGACCAGCCACCGAACTTACATACCTGAGGATCATAGGCGTGTGCCTGGGCACACCATAATGCCCAGGAACATCTTTACACCCCAGGACTTTTTGCCAGCAGAATGTGCATGATCTCTATTTCGGCACCTCTGGTAATAAACAATGGCAGCGCTGCTACTCTGCGAGTGGGACTATTTTTAAGTTTGCTGTGAGTGCAGCCACTGATCGCGGAGTGAGCAGGCAAGCGGCCGCATTTGCCGATACTACTTCTATAGTTCTGGCTACAGCATCCCTGACAGCCAAATATCACTCCGCTCCCTGCTTTCAGGATGCTGTAGCAGGAACTATAGAACATCAGGGCTGAATTAACCCCACTGATTTTGTCACCTACTCGCTGCCACCGCGGGGCTTCCCCAGCCCACCACTGCCTTTTGTCAGCCGCAGAGAAAACCATTGTTTGCCAGGACCATCCCAGGCAGAGGAGGAGGATGTAACTTTCTCCTCTCTGCCCCGCCTCCCGGCTTCCACCCTGCAGTGAACACAGACCATGGAATAAACTAAGGTGAAGGAGACCCGCCGGGACTTGGGACTCAGGACGTGTCACTGGTAAGGAGAGAGTGGGGGCACAGACTAGCAGTGTGCAGCACTACAGCAGGCAGGGAGAGAGGGTGCCCTCTCCTGCACTGAAAGTCACTGTGTGGGGCACCAGGGAGCGGCTGAGAAATGGTAGTCCGGCCTTCTATGCTGGGATTTGTAGTCCCATTGAGGGGGGGGGGGCAATACTCATACTGGGGAAGCAGGCTGGTCATATGAAGTAAAATAATCTGTGTTGTAAGGGGGCTACTATGGCTGACCTGACCCCCCTTCTAGAAATACTTAGTCTGGTTTAAAGGGGAACTCTGCAGACTCTGGGGTAAAAGGGGAACTCTGATGCAAGGCCCCTTTCACACTGGGGCGGGAGGTGCGTCGGCGGTAAAGCGACGCTATTTTTAGCAGCGCTTTACCGCCAATTTCGCGGCGCTAGTCGGTCGCTAGCGAGGCGGTTTTACCCCCACTAGCAGCCGAGAAAGGATTAAAAACCACCGCAAAGCGCCTCTGCAGAGGCGCGTTGCCAGCGGTATAGCCGCAGTGCCCCATTCATCTCAATGGGCAGGAGCAGTATACACACACACACACACACACTCCAAAGATGCGGCTAGCAGGACTTTTTTTTACCGTCCTGCCAGCGCACCGCTCCAGTGTGAAAGCCCTCTGGGCTTTCACACTGGAGAGACCGCAGCGGCTGTTTAGGGTCAGTTTGCAGGCGCCATTTTTAGCGCAATAGCCCCTGCAAACCGCTCCAGTGTGAAAGGGGTCTTAGTGGGATCTCAGTGGACTCTGTGGTAACCAGAGACCCCCCTCACATCAACGACCTCCCCCCCCCCTTACAGTGGGATCACCTTTATGTCTGAGCCCCCCTTACAGTGTAAATAAAAGGAGGACTTTGATGAAAGTGGGGACTCTGGGATAAAGGGGATCTCTGATATAAGAGGAAATGCTGGGGACTCTGGTGTAAAGGGGATCTTTCATATAAGGGTGTGTTTGGTCACTAGAGTCCATAGCATTCTCTACATCAGGTTTCCCAGTGTAAAAGAGGAACTCTGGGGTCTCTGATGTAAGGGGGGGGGGGGGAACTGATATAAGATGTAACACTGTTTACTCTGGTGTAAGGCGGAATGCTGTGGACTCTGATGTAAAGGAAGACATTGTGGCATATGTAGGAGGCACATTCACAAATGCTTTGATTTCTGAAGAGAAATCCAAACAAATCACTCTTCAGAGCATTTTAGGAGGTGGCGATGTATCGCCTTCACACCACCTGCTTTAACATCTTGAACTCCACGCTGCACAAAGTTGCGGGGTGCTTGCAGAGTAGCGTCATTCACTTGAATGGGTCACAGTCAGCAGGTGCTACACCAAAAATGGGTATAATTTCAGCTGCGGCATGTGAACATGACCAGCCACTGCCTCTACAGCTAAAAAGGTGGTAGCGGTTAAGGGGTGGTAAAAGAACGGCTCAGCAGCAGAGTTTATCTGGCCCTCAACCACAAGTGTAAAGAATTAAATGTTTTAATAAGACCCCTTTCACGCTTAGGCGGTATAGCGCTAAAGATAGCCCCTGTAAAAGCGCCTCTCCAATGTGAAAGGCCAAATGCTTGCACACTGGAGCGGTGCGCTGGCAGGACGTCAAAAAAAAAAAAAAAAAAAACGACCTGTAAGCAGCATCTTTGGAGCGGTGAAGGGGTGGTGTATAAAGCGCTCCTCCACCGCTCCTGCCCATTGAAATGAAGGGGCACCGCTTTGGCAGCGACGCTGCACAGGTGCATTTAACCCTATATTCTGGCACTAGCAGGGGGTTAAACGTGCCCCACTTGCAGCCGAATAGCGCCGCTAAAACTAGCAACGTTTTACTGTCAACGTCCCCGCTGCAGTGTGAAAGGGCTTAGTTAAAAGAAAGTTTTATTTTATTTTTAACATTGATATACATTTTATTTATAAGAAAGCTTGTTTAAAATTTATATATGTAGCGGCCCCCTCTTTATCAGCTCATCAGTCTCTTGTCTAGGGGTACCTTAGAGGAGAGAGTGCAGGGTCACCACGCTAAGCCTTCACCGCAGATGTTTGTGTGGTGTAAGCAAAGTTCTTATTTTACCTTCGGGTCAGTGTTCTGCACCTGGAACCTCCAAAGAGTTACCTTGAACAATGTCTGCCAGAAAACGAGCCCCACACCATTAAAGTCCAACACTCCTTTATTCTTCTCAATGCAAAAGTGGACATAATCAGTTGGACCCCTTATAGAGCTTTACAGACAAGGAGGTGTGGATGTGAGTAGGCCCAGACACAATGAATTCTCAACTTTCCTTCCTGAAAGTGGGTTGCGGTCTCCGAGCGAGGGGGAATTTCCTTCCAGGCGGTCTCCAATGGAAGGCTCACCTGTCACTGGCAATATGCTGCACCCGGTCTTCAAGCAAGTGTCTCCCACCGGTCCATTACGCCTTCCGGATTCAGGTACCCTCTCCCAGGGTCCCCTGGGATCTCCTTCCCTCGCGGAACTCAGTGGTGGGCACTGAGCTCCAGACCTCCATCCGAGTACCTCACCCCAGGCCAAAAGGTGCCTGGGATGGAACACGACCTCTAGGCCTAGGCCGCCTAGAGGACCGACACGAACCACACGCCCACAGGCTGAAGGTGCCTGGGACTCAACCCCGTGACAAAGATGGCCGCCCCTTTATACCCTCTCCCAGCAAGCACGGCAGTTCCCCACCCCACCATACCGCTGCCGAGGGAGGACAAAAAAGGGAGCACAGCAATGGTTCAACCCCAGCCCAAGGCGACGGCTGCAGGGAACTGCACATCACTGGTGTCTCTGCCAGTTTAAAAAAAAAAAAAAAAAAAAAAAAAAAAAAAACACACACAACAACTACACACAAACACAGAAAAGTGTATACCCGCTACACTTTAAAATAAAATGTATGTATATAAAAAATATACACATACACAAGCTTTGGGGGTGCACACCCTAATGTAATAGGCTGCGCACGCCTATGCTGAGGATCATCATGTTATGCCCATAAATCTGACTGAGTGCCTCAAAGAATGATCACTTTGCCCATTAAGGACAAAAATGACAGGTTATCTTATAAGAACGACCCCCTTCCACTGTCTCTCACCTTCCCTTTAGTCCAATGCCATGTCAGAGCTGCATTTTAATGGAGGGAGCTCTCTGTTCCCCCCACCCCCCATTTTTACAGTAAGGAAGGTTATAGCCCTTGTCAGGTTTCTTTTTTTATAATCATTTTGTGTCACATTGGGGAGATTTCCCTTGACTCCCTGCCCCAAAGACAGGAAGCGAGAGGATTCTTCCAAAGTGAGGGAATACCTTGCGCATCACCAGATTTACCAGGGCTAGTGTCATTTAGTTTAGTTGGCCGATTTTTACATATTTTTTGCCCAATTTGTTGTTGGGCAGATTACAAACAAATTGCCGCAAAAACACATTACATGCTTTTCTGCAGCTTCTCCATTGAAGTATATTAAACCAAAAAACTAAAATAGCACCGTTTTGCGTAAAAAAAAAAAAAAAAAAAAGTCGTTACCCTTTCCAAATACGCAGCAGCTGAAAAAAAAAAAAAATAAAAAAAAAAAAATAAATAAATCATGGATGTAAACGTGTCCCATAGAAACCATGTAAATGACCTGTAGTGTGTTACTGCAAAAAGCACCAAAAAACACGGAGGTGTGACCCAGGCCTGAGATGTTTAGTAACATGGGGTAAAAAACAAAAAAAAAAAAAAAAAAAAAAAAACACACATTTCTATTGCGTTTGTGAAGGCTTCAGGGTGCCCAAGAGAGTCCAGTAAGCGCCAAGACCATCTCCTACAGTTGATTCAGCTGCATTATCAGGGCAGGAGGCAGGTGAGTGCATCTGCATGCACAGTGAGGCGAAGACTTGGAGGATGGCCTGGTGTCAAGAAGCGCAGCAAAGAGATATAGAGAGAACTACTTGCTGGTGCTTCTTTCAACACCTCTTCTCAACAGCATGTGCGTTGTCAAATTATATTCAGCTTTTTCTGGAAATAACCAATGTTCCTTCAACAAAGGCTTGGTGAGTGCATCAGCAGTCATCTTGTGTGACGGGGAGTATTGAATAGCAATACATTTCTACCCCGATTGTCCCTCAGTAGGTGATACTTGACAGTGATGCGTTTGGTTCTAGGATTGACCCCGATTGCGTGAGCTTTACATTCCTGGTGGTCAAAAAAAAAAATTTTTTTTTTTTTTATAATATATGGGAATTGGTTTTGACATATCTATCCCAAGGTTCACAAAAAGTTGACAAATCCATATTGCTTGGCATGCGTGTGCTGCTGCAATGTACTCTGCTACAGTTGAAGATAGAGAGACAGTTGTTTGCTTTCAACTAGACCAACTTATGGTTCTTTCCCCATACTGGAAGATGAATCCCCTTGTGGATTTGTGGTCTGTGCAATCCCCGGCCCAATCAGCAGCCACATATCCGACCAGTTTTAGACTTACTGCTGCTGGTAACCGTAACTTCATCTTAATTGTTCCTTTGAAGTATTGCATCACCCTTTACTGCGTTCCAGTCACACTGACAGGGAGCAGAGAGGTTCCTGCATAGTATGCCCACTGCTGCAGCTCTGTCTGGTCTTGTCACAGTGGCAACAATGCAGCTTACCAATTGCTCTGTGATGCGAGTAAGCCCGCAGCAAAGACAGACTCTGCAATAAGCGCAGGGCGACATGAGAAGGTGCCCAGGCAGCTGGGCTAGTGGGGGTTAATCTTTTCCCCTGGAAATGTAGAAGCGGCATGATTGGCCGGCTAGCGCACGAGGGAGGAGAAACGTTCCCGCCCGCCCCACAGGTTCAAGGGGTGGTAATGTATATATGTGTTACTGGTAAATGGGTATGCGGTTGGGTCTTTGGAGGCTTTTGGTAAACAGACTTCTGGAATTTGAGGGGTGGGGACACATTGAGGTATGGGTCCCGGTGAATAACAATTATAGTGGATTAACTGGGAAGTGTATGGTATATCTGCTGAAGGTGGTGGTCCCCGAGCCGGTGCAATGCAGCAGGGACCAGGGTAGTGTTTAAGCAGATATAGGTTTAAAAAAAAAAGGGAGTTTATAGTTAGTGCCTCCAAGGATCGGCAGCCAAAAAGTTTATACATTGTTTTTGGTTATATTGTTAAATTATTTTACTTTAATAAAAGGGGCCGTTCAATGGCCAGTTTTACCCAACCTATTGTGTCAGACTAATTTCTGGAAAGTTTTAGAGGATGTACAATAGGTGGGTCATAGGACAGGTATTAGGCCAGTACACATATGGGTTACCTTTTCATGTCATTGTTGGGAAAAAAAGTTTTCTGCTTCATTGCTTTTTTTGGTAGCCTGGTTCCATAGGAGTTTTCACTTGCTTTGCATCTTGCATATGGAATTGTTCCAAGATTGGTTGAGAAGAGTCTCGCTCTCCATTTTATTTCAGCTTGTGAACCGATTGTAAATCACCTTGTTAAAAAACAGGTTATGTCATCAACATAGATAAGGATGTAATATCCATCTGTCTTCTTAATTTTTGGAGTAGAGACAGGGGGTCTGCTTTAGAGAATCCCTCTCTGGTAAGTACTTTGTTTAGGACTCTAGATGCTCTTCTGAAGTTTACACACAGGGTTGTCTCCTTGCTCAAACCCTGGTGGTTGCTCCATGTAGAGATCTTCCTTAAGGTCTCCACATAGACGTTAAAACGGCTTTTCTAGGTGTTTGACTTGCATGCCCTTCCCGGCTGAAACTCTAATGCCTCGTACACGACCGGGTTTTCCAACGGGAAAACTGCGATGAGAGCTTTTGGCCTGGAAGCCCGGCCGTGTGTATTCTCCCACGTAGTTTTTCTGGATGCGAAAACTGCCAAAATCCCCATCAGGATTCCCGACTGACTTTTTCCTGTTGGAAATCCCGAGCGTGTGTACGAGGCATGAGAAGCGCTCTGATGGTGGAGTGTTTGACGGGAGCGAATGTTTCATCGTAATCTTCACTGAATTTCTGGGAGTAACCCTTGGCACCTTGTCTGGTTTTGCATTTATGGATATTCCCTTCTGCGTCTGACTTTTATTTTGAAAGTCCTCTTACTTCCTCTGGTTTTGCAGTTAAGAGGGAGCCTTGCAAGTTTCCAGGTTTTATTTTCTTGAAGTGACTTTAAAAATTCTTCTGCCCGCCTTTCTCCATTAATATTGGCTTCATGTTTTGGCAGTTTTTTTTTGCCTTCCCAGGATGTTGGTTCAAGTTTGCTTTGTGTTTTGACAGTTTAGGACAGCTCGCAGGGTGGTATCCCCTTTGTAGTCCGAGTGGATCTTCCGACTTCAGGCAGTTCAGCAGGATCTGGTGGGGGAACTTGATTTATTGATTGCAAGTTCCACCTCTTGTTCTGACTCCTGCACAGGTTTGCTTTGGTCAACCTTTTCTTCCGGTTTGCTTGGCATATTCACTTCACAGCTTTCAGGGATCAGTGTTTCTGGTGATGGGGGCTCTCAAAATAAATACTACGGCTTGTCACTTTGTCAGTCTTTGGGTGTAGGATTCTATAACCCTACGTTTGCTCACTGTAGCCTACTAGGACGCCCGTCAGCTAGGATTGCTTTTCACTTGGAATATAGGCATATGCTTTACATCCAAGACACTCTTATGTGCCCTATGCTAGGCTTTGATCCATGCCACATTTTGAATGGAGTACATTTAAATGGTTCGAGGGTAGTCTGTTCTGTAGTTAGGTTGCAGTCATGACTGCTTCTCCCCAGTACTTGTGAGGTAGGCTGGCATCCGTCAACATGCACCTGGCCATTTAACAGTGCAATTTTTCCTTTCTGCTACACCATTTTGTTCAGGAGTGTATGGTGTACTATTCCTTGTTTCTTCGGATAAGAGGCCACTTCTTTACTTACGTATTCTCCTCCATTGTCGGTGCGTATTATTCCCGGTTTGTGTTGGAATTTATTGCTAGACATGGCAACAAACTCTTGAAGTTTGATGTTTTATCAGATAAGTAGTTGTGTACTGGGAATAATCAATGAACGTCAGATATCTGTTCCCACCTGACATGGGAGCTTCCATTGGACTGCATAAGTCACTGTGTATGAGCTGTAGGGGGTGGGTAGTTTTTTCTTTGAGATGCCTGTGGAAGGGGAGCACGTGTAGCTTTTGCTTTAATGCAGCACTTGCATTTCATGAGCACTTTGCAAGGTGCCATTGTCAAATCTTCTGATAAAGCCTCTCTTTATAATGTCCTGTATAGCTTCTGGACTTCTGTGCCCCATATGGCATAGGGGGGTAAGTGAATACATTTGCTGTGTAGATCATTAGAGACTATATTGACTTGCTGTCTGTTGTGATGAGCCTGTATAGGCGATAATCCAGTTTTCCTTTTGCGAGGAATTGCTTATTGTTGTGAATTGTGCATTCATCACCCTGAAATTTAACTGAGACCATTGTCTGCAAGACTTTTCACTGATGGAAGGCTGCCTTCTAGTTCTAGAACATACAGCACTTTCTTTACAAAAATACTGTGCTTGCCCATTGGTTTAATGCAGTCGAGGAATACACAGACTCACTGTAGAAGTCTTTCCAGTGCCTGGGCTTGTAGTATCCTCTCCATGCCCCTGGGATGACTGGGACCCATAACCTATTAGCAAGTTATTGAATAAAATTGAGCTGGAAGCTTCTTGTTTCAGCAGTTAGCTTTACTTTCATGGAGAAATACAGTACATGCCTTTTATCATAGAACAGGAAGAGAACAAACAAAGTTCACATAACACAAGGATAGTACTTCCTCCGATTACCTTACCATAGATAACACACTCACTTTATTTTTTTGCATAATATAGAAAGCTACTTGCTGTTGCTTCTTTCAACAAAAACCTTGTCCAGGAAAGAAAAGATCAGCACTACAACCAGTTCTGTGTCAAGCCAACAGTAAAGCATCCCGAGACCATTCATGTGTGGGGTTGCTTCTCAGTCAAGGGAGTGGGCTCACAATTTTGCCTAAGAACACAGCCATGAATAAATAAGAATACAAAAACATCCTCCGAGAGCAACTTATCCCAACCATCCAAGAACAGTTTGGTGACAAACAATGCCTTTTCCAGCATGATGGAGCACCTTGCCATAAGGCAAAAGTGCCAAGTGGCCCAGGGAACAAAAAAACATTAACATTTTTGGGTCCATGCCCAGGAAACTTCCTAGAACTTAATCACATTGAGAACTAGTGGTCAATTCTCAAGAGGTAAGTGAACAAAACACCCCGCTCACCGCCCACAAATTCTGACAAACTCCAAACATCGATTAGGCAAGAATGGGCTGCCATCAGTCAGGATGTGGCCCAGAAGTTTATTGAAAGCATGCCAGGGAGAATTGCAGAGGTCTTGAAAAAGGCGGTCAACACTGCAATTCACTCTTTGCATAAACTTAATGCAATGGTCAATAAAAGCCTTTGACACTTATGAAAGACTTGTAATTATAGATCAGCATACCATTGTAGCGTCTAACAACCCCCCCCCCCCACTAGTGTGAATTGTATGCAGGTTTCATCACATCCAATTTGCATGACAGGAGAGTGCCCGGCTCTCAGTGGAGCCGATTCACACAGCTCCTGGGTGGCTGCGGAGCAAATTGTACAGGGGTCCTGTGTGCCTTTTGCTCCATTTCAGGTTTCGCATGCAGACAAAAATTCAGGCCCGATTCATCCCTGAAATTGAGAACAGGGATGCACCTGACCCCTGTTGTGAGCCGCGTCCGCACGAAGTGTGAACCAAGCTTGAAGCAGCAGACTGCTACATAATGCAAACTTCTTGTTCAAGCTGTGGGTCAAAAAATGACTCTCCTACATACAATTCTTTACTCCCCCCCCCCCCCCCCAACAGAACATCCTTTCAAATGGCAGGCAGGCAAAGCTCCCACCTGACACTGGCGTGCCCACTCCAGGTAAGAGTTATTTGTAAGGTGCCCTCCAAATCCCGCAGTCTTCCGTGCCACTAAAATGTGACAGTCCCCCAATAACCATGACAAACGACATGCTCCTAGCATCTGTGACAATCGATAAACCCGCTCTCCAAATTAATAAAATACAGATCACGAGGCGAACATTTTTATTAAAGAATAATTTAGCCATAACCAAGTAATGGCGAGGCTGTCGAGCAGAAGATTAAATTACAAGCCAAGAAAACCTGGCTTTGAGTGATAAACCGCAAGAATATTCTGAAATGGAAACCCAAGGTATGCAGGCGGGACGACAGTCAATAAACCAGCTTTATAAAGCATGTACCATACCAAGAGCCACAAAACACTCTCCAATTTCATTTACAAAATAAGCCATTGCATCTGCAATAATGACTAATTCCCCCCCCCCCCCACACTTATATTTACCAGATGAAACGGAAATCTATTTATTCCTCCTTGCAAACAGCTCGTTTGCTTTATTATTTGTTAAATTTCATTTTTAAATCACTTTCAAAAACAGCGAATCGCATTATAGCAAAACATTCCATTAGCGTGTCCTTTATTGCAAAAGAAATGGGGAAGTTACAACTAATCATTTTTTATTAAGAGCTGTTATCTAGGTGGACTAATATATGCAATATAATGCCCCGGATTAATTTCAGCCTCAAAAATTGAATAATGATGCTTGGCTGACCAAAGCTACAGTTTAATGCAGATCTATACTGTACAATAGACAAGTGAAGAGGCTGGTTAAAAAAAAAAAAAAAAAAAAAAAAAAAAAAAAAAAAAAGGGGGGGGGGGGGGGGGGGAAGGTCCGTGAGACAAGCTATCCCACACAGACCCTTTTTTCCTGCTTACCTTCACTCGCAGGCTTAAGGCACACCATGCCACATGCCCGTATCCTCCTGGTATAAGAGGTTGAGCGGTGTTCTTGTAATTTTTGGGTCCTGCGGCAAGTTACCCCCTTCCACTGGTTCTCGTCCCTAGAGTGCAAGGAAAAGTCTATCTTTTCTGTTTTAGAAAAGACCAATGTCCAGACAATGTCAACTCCAAAGAGTTTATTTTTCCTTTGCTTAATAACAGGGGAAGTTGAAGAGAGAAAGAAGTTGGATAGGGAGGTAGGATTAAGGCACACAAACACCTATCGTTACACTTTGCCACTCAAGCCTGAGTGGGCTTTGCTCACCAGGATAGTCCGCTCTCACGGTCCTAGCAAGCGGAGTGAAGCACGAACAGTTACGGTACTTTAATTTAGTCCCCTTCACGGACAAGTTCAAGAGATCCTCTGCCACAGAATCCTTGAATTCCTGAATTAGAACTTTGAAACCCCTGTAGATTATTAGAGACCATAGGTGCAAATGGGGCACACTATAGGAGCCATCTTGCAACTCACAAATCCTTCCCTCTGATAGGCAACCAGGCCTTACCGAGATCGTGACTTCCTTCCCCGATCCAGCGGACAGGTCCTCCCCCCCGGTTTCCTCTTTTTCAGAGTGGGCCACCCTCACCTGGGCTCCCTGGGACTCCAATGGTTGGTTGTAGACCCAGTTGAAGGTACTGGGGCTACCTGGAACTCTGTAGCCTCGGGCTAAAGGTGCCCGAGACTCGACCAGTTCACGCACCCCCCACCCCCGGCCAGCAGGGCCAAAGGGCGCGACTTCGCCACCAGGGGTCCTCCTTGGAATCCCCCCGGCACACCACCCCAGATCATGGAGTCTGCCCCTTATGTACCCTCTTCCGGCATGCACAGCAGGGAAAACCCACCCACCGCACGGTAGCCGAGAGAGGACACCCAATCACACCACAATGCCCCCTGTGGTTCAACCCGAGCGACAGCGCCACCCACAGGTCAAGGGGAACCATACACCAGGCAACACCACAGCAGAGCAGAGTCCAAACTATGGAATTTAATAATCTGAGCCAAACTATTGCTCAGGCTGCCCCTAAATTTAAGGCATAGCGACCCCATTTTTGGGGGGTCCGCCACACATACAGCGGCCTCACCCTCTCTTCTTTAGCGGTTACTTTGGCTCTGGTCTAGGGGGTACCTTGAAGGGGAGAGCGAGGTGCGCCACAGCCCATGTCCTCTAGATTACAGCATGTAGAGGTTAAGGCCAGCACCAGATTACCTTCGGGCTGTGTATCTGCTTGGAGCCAAGTCTGTTCTGCTGATAACCCCCTTTGCTCCCAGTAATTGAAGTACCACACACACTGAAAAAGGTCCAACACTTATTTATTCCATAACGGCAAACAAATAGTCCTTTGCGACCCATAGAACAGTTCAGTATTGGTGGGGAGTAGGTCGAGGCACAATCCTCAAAGAAAACTAAACCGTTGAGGTTTCACCAACGGTTGCTAAGCACAGTGGCTGTAAAACGTACTTTTTGGCTTCAGAGTCCCTTCCAGCGACTAATGAACAGGAACTGGAGTTACCTTCGCTACGTTGCAGCCCCTGTCAGGGGAAAGACATCCCTCCAAGGGAGTTACCAGAGGCCCCGCCATCACCGGATTAATGCTGTACTGGGCTAGTCGGAAGGGTTACACTCCCCGGCCTCCTCACCTCAGATACGGGTCCCAACACCTTAGGGCCCCTCGGACACCTCCACCCTTGCGGAACCCAGTCGACGTTACTGGGCCCCAGGCCTTGGTCATAGTACCTCACCCCAGGCTTAAGGTGCCTGGGATGGACTCCATCCCTCGCTCCGGCCAGGTCAAGGGCACCTGGGCCCGGAACTCCAGCACCCAGGCCGGAGGTGCCTGGGCGCGGCTGCGTCCTCCAACTCTGAACCCCAAGGTCAGGGCGTCTGCCCCTTTTATCTCCTCTCCCTTTACGTCACAGCGGGTTCCCCGACCCGCTGTACCAGCGCCAGGAAAGGACAAAAAGGAACAGTCTTGCGGTGCGGGTTCAACTCCGGCCCAGGGAACCTTGCACCACCAGAGTCCTCCAAGAACCACAAAAGTGATTCTCAGACTCCCTAACAATTAGTACATCTGGGTTGAATAACCCAGATGTTCCCCCCAAATTTACATGCCCGCTACATACACACACACACACACACAGAATAATAGTCCCTGCCGTAGAGAAGCTTAGTCTATTGCAGGGGTCTCCAGACTTTCTAAGCAAGAGGCCAATTTACTGTCCTTCAGACTTTAGGGGACCGGACTGTGGCCAGTGGGAATAGAAAACGTTGTGGCATCGGTGGAAGTAAACAATGGTCACATCTTTAGTGGGAGGAATAGTGCTCCATTGTTGAGGTCAGTAGAAGGAAGTGCCCCAAGGGCCGGATAAAGGCAAGTAAATGGTCGCAGTTTGGAAACCACTGGTCCATTGCATATGACTGCACTGGCAAGAGATAGTCTAGGTGTATTTTTGAATTATGGCAGGAAACCAGGAGAGGAAGGAGTATGCATAGGACAAGCCTGCAGAGAACTGAAACCAGGATCTCGGCACAAGGTCAGTGCTAACCAATAATATGGTTGGTAGTCCTGTATGTTCATTGCTAAAGCTATAAAAAAGGCCCACTCCAGTTAGTGTATAAAGCCAAAAACAGCTTGTCATTAAATACAATTTTCATAGACTGAACTCAACTGTCACAGAAAGGCCTTGGCATTAGGGCTGGAAGAGAAAAAAAAAAAAAAAGATTTTAATCTTGAATCGAGTTTTGAGTTCAAATCGATTCAGATTTGAAGAAAATCGATTTTTTTTTTCCTTCAAAGTTTCCGTAGCAGGGCTGCAGGGGGCATATCCAGAATGGCACTGGGTGGCGTTACCCCAATTACATCTACTCGCCGCAGCCTGCCTACCTGATTAGCGTGTCATGGAGACAGACGGCGGCCATTGCAGTGTTCAAAAGCCGCGCCTCCGAGTCCTCGTCGTCTGTGATAGGCTGAACACTGCCTGCTGTGAAATTGAGTGTTCCGCCTATCACAGACATCCTCTCATCCTCGTCCGTGTTATGAGGATGAGCGGATGTCCATGATAGACGGAACACTGAATGCTGGGAAATTGAGTTTTCCGCCTATCACAGACAAGGAGGAGGCGCGGCTTTTGAATACTGGAATGGCCGCCGGTGTAGCAGTAAAATCCGTATCCCATGAAAATCTGCATCAGGTACGGGCACAGTGAGACATGGACAGTTCAATTCAACTAAGAGTAACCTCAATATTTTTTTGTAGTTTTATTAGCTAAATCCAAATACAGTATTAATAATTTGGATGTTTAACAATCTTTGTTGCACACTGACTTTGCAATTTTGTTTGTTGATGCACTTTAATTAATATAATAAAAAATAAAAATTTGCAGAGTTTTTTTTGGGGGAAAATCGCCCAGCCCTACTTGGTACCCCAAGACTGCATTCAAACTTAGCATTTTGTGAACGGGTGCAGGAAGAGAACACACACACACACACACACACCTTGTCGCATTTGTGGCGCCATTCATTGCGAATGGCAAACCACACATGGCGCAGTTAAAAAGCATGCATAGCTCAATGCCGTTTTACCACGTTTGCCCTTTGTTGAGAGGAATTGCAACTTAGGCATTATGCAACAATGAAAATGGGCGATTGATGATCTGAGAGAGAGAGAGATCAAACACAGATGAAGGAATATTAGCCCGGTTGCAATCTATGTAAAAAAAAAAAAAAAAAAAAAGTACCGTATATACTCGAGTATAAGCCGACCCGAATATAAGCCAAGGCACCTAATTGTTCCACAAAAATAACTGGGTAAACTTATTGACTCGAGTATAAGCCTAGGGTGTCCATCTGCATGCCTCACTGTGTCCATGACTAGACTGATGTTTAACATGGGAGTCTATGGAAGGGGGTGCCCGGCTTTGAAAAAAAAAATAAAAAATAAGAAAAAAAAACTTTGCACTCATAGAAATGGGGCTACATGTGAGCCAAGTTTCGGGTCCAGGAGACCTACGACCGGCAGGTACCGGGTCCCCAAAGTCACCAGAGAAATGACCGCTTAACATGGGAGTCTATGGAAGGGGTGCCCGGCTTTGAAAAATCGGTGCTCCTCGGCCACAGGTCCCCCGGACAACAAACTTTGCACACTTATAGAGGAAGAGTGAGGCTACATGTGTGCCAAGTTTGGGATCCTGGGGACCTACGGCCGGCACCGGGTCCCCGAATTCCGGGAGAACAGGCGCAAAAAAGGTGACTAGAGTATAAGCAGAGGGGCATTTTCAGCACAAAAAAAAAAAAAAATGCGCTGAAAAACTCGGCTTATACGCGAGTATATACGGTACACAGAATATTTTAATTCATTCATTTTTTTTTCCCCCTGCAAGACCGAATTTACACTTGGATAGTGCAAAAAAATAAAAATAAATAAATAAAAAAAACACCCACACACAATCACACGGCTGTCCTCCCGTATGATAAACAGATCAGCTCCACTGGTTAAAGAAGGGACATTAATAACACCGAATGCAACTGCTTTTCATCTGTAGAAGAAAATGCCAGGGCACCTGGCTTTACCTTGGAATCCCCAAGCAAGAGGTGAAGGGTAGCTGTGCTGGCCTCAAGTCCTTGATCAAGAAAATCATAAAAAATTAATGGTCTGACAATCGCATTGCGTGTACGAGGCTTCTAGGCTTTATAGATAGCTAGCTATAGGCTCTCGAGTGTAGTGGTTGAAGCTACTTACTCAGTCCCTTTGAAAGATCCTGTAGCTCATGTGGCGACTACTAAACAGGCCTCTTGCTTGACAGGGCCCAATGGCTCCCAGGGTGACTCAGCTAAAGTTGCAAAGGCTGAATGGGTGCGAGTCAGTCTCTCTCTCAGGGGTCCCCTCCAGGTGACAGGACCCTGGACTCTGCTCCAACATGGCCAGGCTCCAGAATACTTAAAGTGGAAGTAAACCCTCCTATCATTTTCAGGCAAGGAAGCTGCCATCTTGGCCTCTGTTTAATCTTCAACTGCCATGATGCTGCACATGTGATCAGTTATGACAAGCCATTGGATGGTTTGACAGTTTGGTTGAGAGCACAACCAATGTGACAGTTGGCATTCCTGGCATGCCGGGAATGCAATTGCTTTTTGAAACTTAAATCAATGGGTTTACTTACACTTTAAGCTCCATCTCTCCACCTTCAGGGGCCATCCTCACCCAGGGATTGGAGAAGACTGCATAAATAGTAAAGCCTCATCTCTGCCCCTCCACCCACTAAGTTCTGGAACTCTCTAGGAGCTTCTAGAAGCCAGGGGGAGGCGACAGACTCATACCTTGGAGCTCTGCCAAATTAACCCTGACTCCTCTGGCTACAAAAGGAGCCCAACTACCTACTGTACACAGGGGGGCGATACATAATACTATAAAAGGAATGCAGCCTAAGGCATTGACTCAATAGTGGTAAGGCCTTGGAGGGGGTATGGGCTCCTGAAGAAATAAGCTGGAAATAGTGTACAGAGCCATCTAAAATTACACTCAATCTGCACAAAGCTTCGCATGTACATAAAAAAAAAAAAAAATAATAAAAAAAAAAAAAAGTGTACCAAAACCACTTTACTGCCAGGAAAGCCACCAAGGCCTAAAGTAACACTTATGTTGGATACATACAGCACCGTTTGCAAGTGTCCTTGAAGGAAACATGGAGGGCGCCACTACCGACTTATTTATAAAAGTACCTGTTTTTTACCTTATGACCAATTCTCTAGCTTTCTGAATCACTGACCTTGAACATGCATGCAGCCAGTGAAGTCAGAACTCCTTATATGCATAATTGATTAAAAAGAGAAAAAAAAAAAAAAAAAAAAAAAAAAAAGTGTGGAGATAGATGTAGATATAGACGCACAAAACAAAAAAACACAAACACCATCATACTCACCTAGGTGGAGGCAGCATTGATCCGATGCTGCATATGTCCCCCACCGCCTTTAAGACCAAGGACCAAGCGATCAAAGACTGCTGGCCACTCAGTTCTTGGTCTTCAGTGAGCAGGGTGGTGACCGTCATTCACCTCTCTACTCTGCCCCTCCAGCACTCACTGGAATGCTTGGCTGTGGAGGGGGCAGTGCGCCGGGAGGCTGCGCCAGCTGCTGGCCAGGCATCTGGGTGGATCCTGACATTAAAGTCAAGATCTCTCCAGGAGCCTGGACTGGTTCTCTGTCAGAAAGCTTAAGCCAGCTGTCAACTGAATCTAGGTCACAAGAGTGCAGAACTAGGTGCAAGTAGGGCCAAAAGATCTTTGGCCACATTTCTCCTTTAAAGCCATTAAATTCACACGACAGCCATGTAACTAGCATTTTCAGACAGTATGCAATGGCATCCCCTAGGAGCAGTGATGGTGAACCTTGGCACCCCAGATGTTTTGGAACTACATTTCCCATGATGCTCAGCGACACACAAGTGCATAAGCATCATGGGAAATATAGTTCCAAAACATCTGGGGTGCCAAAGTTCGCCATCACTGCCCTATAGTCTCAACTCTAGTGCTCCATTTAGTGGTATATGGAGAAAGGAACTAGTAATGCTCCGTCAAGCCCTCACTGACCTCTGTAGCTGTAGGTGCTTTGAAGCAAGTCATCCTGAGAAGTTGATAGCAGAAGAATTTGTATACAGGCAACATAAATGATGGCAATTTCCCCTACACCCAGATGTGCGCAATTGTACTCTGGTCATATGGCAGTGCAATTGCAAACATGTGTATGGGCATATTAAAAAAAAAAAAAAAAAAAAAAAAGAGGGGGGGGGGGGGGGGGGGGGGATAACTTTGGATGGGCTTAAGCACTTACGTGCAAGAGCTTGAAGACATTCTCTTAGCAGCTCAGCTTCCCCTTCCAGCAGTGTTTTAGCAATTCAGGGCCCCCCTCCAGCAGTGACTCCATAACATTTCAGCCTTCAGTTCTCTGATGAAAATACAGAGCAAGTGCTCTGAATAGACACAGGGGAGACTGGGCTGGCCAGTCACTGCTAGGAAGGGAAGCAGGATGAGCTGAGAGGTCACTCCTTTGGATGACAAAAATATACCAACGACAACACCACTTCTAATATTAACAATACTACTACCACCAAGGCTCGGTTCACACCTACACAATTTGATTTTGATCCCTTTCTGCGTTACTTTTTGCGATGCGTTTTGGCATGAGAAGGGCAGGTGTGAGCCACTCTACTGGTAATAAAATGATAAAAGGAAATAAGAATATGACTGTATTAACGTTGGGGTATGTTGTTCATATCAGTCGACACGCGCTGTTCTGCATCCTGTAAGGGTGGTGCAAAATGTTTAGACAATTGCACATTTAGGCCCTGTTCACACCTGAGTGTTTGCAGGCAGAATCGTTGCGATTCTGCCCACAATACCAAAGCGCTCTTCAAAACTGACGCACCACACTTGTTAGGTACTATTCATTTTCAGTGCCACCTAAAAGGGAAGGGGGGGGGGCGGTATTTCAGTGCAATAAAATCAATCCTAACCACATTGCACAAACCTCGCTGTTTGTCGCAATTTGGGATTGCGCGCAGAATCACGTTGATTCTGCCCACAAAGGCCCAGGTGTGAACCGGGAAGATCGCAGCTCAGTGGACAAGGTATGAATAAATCTATAGTACCAGACTACATTATCTACTGCATATGCCCCATAATCACATATACCTTACCTGATCTGCATACTTGTTCTGGGTCAACAGAACAGAAGCATTTTTTTTTTTTTTTTTTTTTTTTTTTTTTTAGGTCAACAAGTTGCCGCAGTGACACCTATAGGCTACAGTAGCACACTGCAACATGAGGCCCATTCGTCTGGATGCTACACTGCATATTCCAGCTGAAGATTGTGGTATAGAAAGGACCATGCAACACTGGGGATTTTAAAGAATTGTTTGAGCAATTTCTCTCCAAGAAACCAAGTAACTGTCATGTGTCGGGAGAAAGGAAGCCGCTCAGGTGTGGAAGTCCCTGGAATTACCTCCTCCCAGCAACCAAGGGTGCAGGCAAATGCAATTGAAGAAAGAAAAGTCTTCTGGACGCAGCACTCCGGTTAAAAAGCCTTTATTCCAAAAAAAGGTTCAGGAAACCAAAACACACTGCACAACACAGCAAACTGATCACATCTGGCTAACGCGTTTCACACTATTAAAGTGCTTACTCATAGGCTTTTTAACCGGAGTGCTGCGTCCAGAAGACTTTTCTCTTTCTTCAATAACTGTCATGTGTACTGCTCCTTTAAACGCAAAGGCACGTCAAAGCAAAAAAATAAAAAATTCCCATGTACAAGGAAGACCTTCCTT
Source organism: Rana muscosa (assembly GCA_029206835.1). Taxonomy (NCBI): domain Eukaryota; kingdom Metazoa; phylum Chordata; class Amphibia; order Anura; family Ranidae; genus Rana; species Rana muscosa. Next base: position 138,291,655 of record CM055116.1, on the reverse strand, counting down.
CAAAGTGATCTTCTCCTTTTCAGTGCTGTCAGCTTTGACAAATGTGGTGCAGTACAGCGGCACACCTCACTGCAATGCAATTTTTAGTTGAACTCCATGGATGTGCCTTTTTCGACCTGACTTTGTAATACCATTACATTACAAATGACAAGCCTGTGTAGCCAGGGAACACTTGTAAGCTCCATATTCACACGACGAACTGCACTACGCATTTCCACGGGCTGACACACACACACACACACACACACACACTTTTTTCATGGATTGCACCCGGGCCAATACTTCTACATTAAAAAGGTGACCAGATTTTTTAAATGAAATCCGGGGACATTTTTATTTTATTTTTTACTAGTAATGGCGGCAATTAGCGACTCTCTGCCCGTCGTCGCCCGCCTCACAACCAGTCAAGTCTCACTCTCCGGGACCCGGCTACTACTGGGTGGGGTGCAGAGAAAGATCGCTTCACCAGTGAAGGCAAGGAGATAAGCAATCAGGCGGCTGCCCGTGACATGAGGCAAGGCAGAAGAACATGTGAGTGGAACTGAATGGGCATGCAACCGAAACTGAAGAAATATTCCCTCCGCTCCGAGCAGCACATGATCATCAGAAAGGGGCACAGATAATGGAAAAAAAATACACCCCCTTAAGCTAATAGGAGCGGGGGTGTGTAATTCCATTTTTTTTTATTCTGCACTGACCATTTTTGAAATTGCCCCAGCCCCTGTTCAAACCCAATCCGGGGACAGACTTGGTCCGGGGACAGTGTCCTCAATCTGGGGACTGTCCCCGGGAATGTCTGGTCACCCTATTCTACATGTGTGATCAGTGGCGCACACACACTCTCCATCGCAGATCATCAATTGCCCATTTTCACATTAATGCATAAGTTGCAACACCCAAAAATGGATGCATCCAACTTATTTCTGTCCCCATTGGCACCACTTAACATGTCAATATGCATGCCAAATTGCCTGCATTAGAAATCATATGGTCCCACCACCCGATGGTGACTGGCCCATCAATATGACAAGCTGCCCTTCTGAGCATTCTTCTGGTGAAGCCAAGCACCAACTCCCTAGTGGACTGTTGGGGTTTGCCCATTAGATGACCCTAGGCTTTGGGGGTCCCAAGGCTGGAAGATAACCGGGTCTATACATAGACACCTGGAAAGAAAGAAAAAAAAGGAAAGAAAGAAAGAAAAAAAAAGGAAAGAAAGAAAAAAAAAAGGAAAGAAAGAAAAAAAAAGGAAAGAAAGAAAAAAAAAGGAAAGAAAGAAAAAAAAGGAAAGAAAGAAAAAAAAGGAAAGAAAGAAAAAAAAGGAAAGAAAGAAAAAAAGGAAAAGAAAGAAAAAAGGAAAAGAAAGAAAAAAGGAAAAGAAAGAAAAAAGGAAAAGAAAGAAAAAAAGGAAAGAAAGAAAAAAAGGAAAGAAAGAAAAAAGGAAAGAAAGAAAAAGGAAAGAAAGAAAAAGGAAAGAAAAAGGAAAGAAAGAAAGAAAATATTTGTCCGGCATATAACTAGTTTTTCCTTCCTGCTGACAAATAGCACTTTCCCTTTATTGTTGGCAGAAACAAAGCATTTACCGCTGACTCCTACACAGAGACGACACAGCAATCATGGGCTCAGCGCAGTATCTGCATTTTTAGACAGCAATACATAAATCTCGTGTGATCCTGTCTTTATTCTCAATCCGGTAAACTCAGAAGGGAAAAGAAAAGACCAACCTGCACGCTGCAGTATACTCTTCATCTTCTGGAGATGCTCACGCACATTGACTGGCTGACTCATGGTATATTTACCATCAGGGGTAACCTGCTAGGCCTGGTCTGTGCCAACGTCCATAGAGGTAGTAAAGAACCTGGTGCCACACAGCAAGCATGTGCCAACATCCACAAAGAATTAGCCATGAACTGTTGCACCCAATTACCCACAGTTCAATGAGGAACCAAACTGAGCTCCCAATTATCACAATACACAGGAAGGCCACACCAGGTGGAGTCTGGGCAGCAGTTAACCCATCACTATGATCAGCCTTCTAAAAAAGGCGAGAACCTGCCACCTTGATACAATGGCGATATGGAGGCCTTAGAAGTTGTGAGCTCCACCTATCACATTCATAGGAGCAAAAAACACAAGTGACCGCATTTCTAATGGCGCAAGTATCTAACAGCGTCCATCCACAGGGAAATGTTCTGGCAATTTTGGACAACTTTAAAGCAGCCTTTGATTGCATAAACAACCGAGTGGAAATGCTACTGTTCAAAATCCCTGCTGGTGGCGAGTTTCCTTTGAAAGGTGGTTGAAATCACCAGAAAATGGCGCTACAATTGGCTACCGTGCCCGATCTGCCGACTTGTTGAGGGTCAGTGACGCCAATAGATTAAATAAAGACATTGAAGGAGTATAGCACAGCCAGGCAATTGGCATTTTCAAAATACTTCCTGGACACTTCATGCAAGAACAGCAGCTGCGGTCAGTGGCGGCCAAGCTGTTAAATGTGAATTGAGCCTCCAATTGACCCTGGACATAGACAGCATGCATCCAGGGTCAGCATTTCTGTGGACACAAGATGCCAGTAGCTAATTGACCAGTTTGCATGCAGCCATAATACAAAAGTTGCTGCCTTTAATCCAGTAGTGGATTTAGGTTTTGTGCTGCCCTAGGCCTGACTAAACTCATGCACCCCCTAATTTAAATATGACAATGGACTCCCTTAATTTGCATAATTTCCTCTCACTTCCTGTTTGGCTATGGGGCAGGAAGTGAAGGCAAATCTCTGCAATGGGACAGGAATGGCAAAAAATAGACTGACCTATAACCTGCCCTTACTCTATCCAAAATGAAACAAATAAGTGTTGCCTATAGTTCTACTTTAGTCACAAATTTCTTATAATTTTATGGAGAAAACTAAGAAGATATAACCATGCCAATAGTGCAGCAGAAAACATATAGCACAGTAAGAAGAAAGTTTGTGGTGCAGGATGATGGGACAGTCAAAATTAGAAGCAGCCCCCCCCCCCCCAGTTGCAGCCTCTTTATGGGGGCGCTAGACTAACTTGCTCCTCAGCCCAGTCCACCCCATAAGACTGGCGCTACACTAACAGTGTAGTGCAAGCCGGCAGGGACTCTTTCCATGCTGCCCCCCTGCAAAGTGCTGCCCTAGGCCTGGGCCTTGCTGGCCTAGGCCAGGATTTAGCGTTGCTTTAATCGCAGCAAACTATGTGCCCCTGGCTGCCAGGGTGAATGTAACCCAAGAGTAGTGTAGATGCTTGATCTATAAACAGCCTCTCTGCAGGTGGCTGTGGTTAGCAGTTCAAATCTCAGAAAGGATACTACCTGCATGGTGTTTGCATGTTCTATCTGTGCATGTTTCCTCTGGCACTCCAAAGAAATCCTGAGGAACTGTCCCTACAAATTAGAAAAGCATGAGTTATCACATTTTGCATGCTGGTCCCTACCCTAGCCCCCCAGATTGCGTACAAGCATTAGAATATTCTGCATGCCTGAGCAATTGTGGAGGAGACCTGCTGACCTACCTGGTAAGAAAGTTGCAAAGAAGATTCCATGGAAAAGCCTATCCAGCATGTTGTCCCCTTTCTCTTCCTCCATTGAGAAAAGTTAATTCACTGATTCTACTGCTTGTAGTGATGTATGAATAGAGGAGAGCCTGGTCAATCACATGATTCTCTCCCCCATTCACAGATCATGTTACAAGCAGTGTAATCAATGAAAGAACTTTTCTCATTGGAGGAGGGGGTGTGTCCTCATCCGATCATCTTTAATGCAGCTGAGTCCAGATCCCCAAAGCTATTAACTCTCACAGTGCTGGAAGTTTAGCAGCAGGAAGAGGACGGGGCATCCCTGCAGTGAAGATTTCTTCCTTAGGCCCCTTTCACACGGGACGGATCCGTGAAGATCCGCCCGGTGAACCTCTGCTTGCTCAGCGGGGATCGCTCCGCTGATCCCCGCTGAGCCGGCGGATGACAGCGCGGTCCCCGCACACTGTGCAGGGACCGCCCTGTCAGATCTCCGCTCTCCCCTATGGGGGGATTCGGATGAACACGGACCGTCTGTCCGTGTTCATCCGTTCCGCTCTGCAGACGGATAGAAAAATAGGATTTTCCTCCGTCTGCAGAATCGGAGGTCAGCGGATGTTCATCCGCCGACACCCGCGATCTCATAGGGACCGTAAACGGACGGATGAAAAAGCGGACTTACGGTCCGCTGGTGTGAAAGGGGCCTAAAAGTTATATAAGGCAGTGAGAGTAGGGGCAGATGAGCTGGGCCAGCACAGACAGTAAATAGACACTATTAGGAGAGGGCTATGATTTATGTAGCACTACTCCTGCAAGGGCCGCTGACATGTGTCCCAGGCTCCCTTCCCGCTAGTGCTGTGGCAGCCAGGCAAACAGCAACTTTCACTCCCCTGGCTCAGAATCCGTCAAGGGGTTGCCTTTTTAAACGTTTTATATGCGGAGCAACTTGTATAGGGTTAGGGAGCTGTGGGATACTCTTAAGCCTCATACACACGATCGGATTTTCCGACAACAAATGTGTGATGGCAGGGTTTTGTCGGAAAATCCGACCGTTTGTACGCTCCATCGGACAATTGTTGTCGGATTTTCCGACAACAAATGTTGGATAGCATGCTTTCAAATTGGCCGACAACAAATTTGTGACGTCGGATTATCCGATCGTGTGTACACAAGTCCGTCGGATAAAAATCCAAAGTACAAACACGCAGAAGAAATGCTGACCATATCACAACATTAGCAGAAGATACCCAAAGGGTGGCGCTAAAGAGCTGAAAAACACGTAGTTTCGTATTTGTTGGCTGACAAAGTTTTGATGTCTGTATGCAGAACAAGTTCACGGCCAACGCCCTTCGGACGAAATTCCATGGCTTTGTCCGACGGAAATCCGATCGTGTGTATGAGGCTTAATACTCTTCCCTTTTTAACAGCTTCTCAACACAGTGCCTTAAAGAAGAGCTAAAGTCGTTTTTGTGTCTAGGCTCAGTTCACACTGCCACGACCTGAAAGTTGCGTGACTTATAGTGTGACTTTTCCAGAAAACTTTGGCACGACTTGGTGCAACTTCAGGGAATGCCTGTGTAATCTTCCTGTAATGTCGGATCCAAATCACATCAAATAAGACTTTGAGGCAACTTCCATTACAGTCTATGGGCATAGTCAGATAGAAGTCTCCTTGAAGTAGTACAGGAATCTTTTTTAAAGTCGGAGAGACTTCAGTAGTGCTATTAAAGACAGCTCCATTGATTAAAATAGGATTTCACATGTTACGTGACTTGGGGTCTCACAAGTAGTTTCCCATGCTACGGCAGTGTGAACCGAGCCTTAGCCCTGGTTCACACTGGTGCGTTTTGACAAGGGATTTGACATGTCAAATCGCATGTCAAATCGGCGGCATTTGCTGGCAATGGCACCGTCCTAATTGGTGCGACACCGCATTTGCGGTGCTGCACCAATTTCAAAAAGTAGTTTCTGTACTTCTTTTTGTGAAACTGCACAGATGTCTCTGTAATCGTGGCCGCAATAGGGACTGACAAGCGGGAGTGAAATCCGCGTCATTCCCACAGCCCAGTTTGAACCTGGGCTTACTGTAATAAAAGTCAGCAGCTACAAAAACAGTATCCGCTGACTTTTAATAAACACACTCACCTGTCCCAGGATCCGACGATCCTGGCACCGGCATTTCAACTGTGGGCACCCGTCTGTGACACCTTGCGGCTTTACAACCGGGTGCCCACTGAGCATGCACAAATCATGCTATGGATTGTGAAGGGTCCTGCAGTCTTCTGGGGTCCGCTGACAAGTCCCAGAAGACTGCAGGGAGGAAGGGGGAGAGAAGAACTTGGGAGTGGATACCTATCAAAACCAGGTACCGGCTCCCTCCTCACAAAAAAGTGCCATTTGTTGAAAAGGAGGGAAGGGGAGGCCTTAAAGCAGAATTTCCCCTTTTGGATGGAGCTCCGCTTTAAGTAGCAGGACATAAAATGGACAGAACTGGGCCACCTTCAGCAATGTCCCAGGCCAGGCAAGCCTTAGTTCCTGTGCAGCAGGGGTTACCAACAGCAACATTCAGTGAGAACCCTCTCCCTTTGGTCTGTACTAACACTGTCCAAAAGGCTTAGGTGTCTCCCCAGACTCAGGCAGGCAGACTCCTCTGTACAGTGCCCAGTTCAAATCCTCAGTGGCACCCCTCTATAGCTCCAGAAGGACTTGTAGCAGGATAGGTACCCCCAGCTAAGGCAGCTAGGACCTTGATGGACCCTCCACAGGACAGTCCGTAAGGGCTGGCAGCTCTTTGGGCTGGGAAACTCTCCTCCTAGGAAAAGAACCATTCCCTCTGGGGTTCCAAAACATTTATGCACTCTCCAACCACCATCTGGACACACCACCCCAGGGATTTGCTGGAGCTGTATAAATATTCAGGCTACCTGTTTGACTCTCCCACCCACTATATTCTGGAAATCTCCAGAAAACAGGGAGAAATAATCAAACCTGCAGTCTGCAGAGCCCAGAGCAATCATACACTACTCTGCTGATTATAGGAGAGCCGAATTACTACATTTGCCTTCCCAAACCTAGCAGCCTAACTAGGAGGGTGTTAAATGTACACTATATTGTCAAAAGTATTGGGATGCCTACCTTTACACGCACATGAACTATAATGGCATCCCAGTCTTAGTCCATAGGGTTCAATATTGAGTTGGCCCACCCTTTGCAGCTGTAACAGCTTCAACTTCTGAGAAGGCTTCCACAAGATTTAGGAGTATCTATGGGAATGTTTGACCATTCTTCCAGAAGCACATTTGTGAGGTCAGGCACTGATGTTGGACAAGAAGGCCTGGCTCACAGCCTCCACTTTAATTCATCCCAAAGGTGTTCTATAGGTTTGAGGTCAGGACATTGCTTTGTGTACTGGTGCACAGTCATATTGGAACAGGAAGGAACCATCCCCAAACTGTTCCCACAAAATTGGGAGCATGAAATTGACCAAAATTTCTTGATATGCTAGAGTTCCGTTCTCTGGAAATAACGGACCAAGTCCCTCCTTATATCAGGTGTCCCCAGGTAGCAGAGTCCCTCCTTACATCAGGTGTCCCCAGACAGTGGAGTCCCTCATTACATCAGGTGTCCCCAGGCAGCGGAGTCCCTCATTACATCAGGTGTCCCCAGGCAGCGGAGTCCCTCCTTACATCAGGTGTCCCCAGGCAGTGGAGTACCTCCTTACATCAGGTATGCCCAGTGGACTCCCTTGGCTCTGCCTCTTGTCGGCAGCAGACCACGGGGCAGGAAGTTGGCGGCATCTCCATTTGCAGGTCTCTTTCTCCGTGTGTTCAGTGGTGGGGGAGGTGCCTCCGCTCCACGCAGCTAACCGGCTTCAGTGTACAAGCAAATTGTCTACTTGTACACTGAAAAGAGAAGCCGATTGGCTGCACGGATCGGAGGCCCCCCTCTCCACTGAACAAATGGGGAAAGAGGTCTCGTAGCGGCGGTCATATTTTCAAAGCCAGAAGCTGTTTTCTGTGCCAAAAACAGTCCTGATTCCCAGGACAAAAGCAAATTCCCGGGATTTTGATTAGGACAGCCTCAGATTGGGATGAGGGTCCAAAAATCATGATTGTCCTAGGAAAATCGTGACTGTTGGCAAGTAAGCCAATGCACAAATGAAAGTCCATAAAGACATGGATGAGTGAGTTTGGGGTGGAGGAACTTGATTGACATGCACAGAATCCTGACCTCAACCAGATAGAACACCTTTGGGATGAATTGAAGCGGAGACTGCGAGCCAAGCCTTCTCGTCCGCATCAGTGCCTGACCTTACAAGTGCGCTTGTAGCACTCTCCACTTAGGTAGTGTGCTAGAGTTTAGATCTTTGTCATTGCAGGTAAATTTAGACAGGCCTAGCTGAAAGCTAAGCCTGTTTGTTTTGATTTGTGGGCTGGGAGTGGCTTAGAGTAGGCTGGTGACTCACAGCTAGCTTCACCTTTCGGTTACCTCCCTTCTGCTTCTAGAGGTTTCTATAAGAAAGGTGGGGAAGAGAGGTGGTGCTGTCTGAGGTGTTTTAGGGAGCCCTGACCAATCCCCAACCTGGATTGGCAGGGGACAGGCCTCCTTAATTACCTAGAGTCAGCCCAACTGGGGAGGAGTTGTTCGGGTGGAAGAACTGGAGATGGAGTATTAGGCTGTCGGGGGACTTTGAGGAAGTCCCCTACTCTGGAGAGGGGTTGACCTTGGGCCAGAGGCTCAGAGCTGAACAGGAACCCCACACAACCCAAGGGGTGTCCTGAACAGTGCTTATAGGAAATGGCCATAATGAGGAGTGTCTTTCTGCCCTGAAGAGGACTACCGGTGCTGAACCGAGGAGGAAAGTGACTAGCACTGGAAAGAGGATATGTAGAAATTGGTGGGGAAACATTCAGGTTATGTTTTTGTGATTTACTCTATACTAGTGTCAAAACCTAGTCATCAGCAGTTTAAGCTAAATTGAGACTGTGATTTAAATATGGAAGTGGAAGATTGGTGACAAGCTGTCAGGATGCGGTCCGCAGCAGAGGATCACGAAGACCTGGTTTTCCTGTCAGTACTATACATGGCCGCAGGAATGCGTGCTGGCATACACGAAGGTGCAATGGCGTATGACTGTGCACGCTATCAGCTCAGATTGGTGCCAAACAGCCTTTATAAGAGAGCTAGCTGCCTTATATGATTGCTTGTTTATCTTTGGCTCCTCAGTGTGTTTGTTTCTTGTGATACCTTGCTTCTGTGATTCCAGTTACTGACTCGGCTTGCTCCTGGTCCTGGACCAGTCTTCTGCCTGCCTCCTGGTTTGACCCAGGCTTGTTTAATCGACTTGCTCTCTCTGCTTTCCTGTGTATGACTCTGGCTATTCTACTGACTACAATTACCTCTTCCACATCCGGTACCTAAACTAAGTTTGAACGGACTACTCCTCTGACTACTGCTCCATTTGATACCTGCTACTTACCTTGGGCACCACCTGTCTGCAGTCACTAACTCAGTGCCTTAGCTGAATACCTGGATATCTGACCTGACAGCACTCTAGTCGGAACATCCCTGAAATCAGCTCCAGCTGGCGACCCGTGCTTCTTTGAGCGTGGCACCTCCTGTTATCACATTTAGGGGTGCCTGGAGCTTAGCCGCAAGGGAAGCCCTCTCACCATTGGCCTCTAACACCAGGTACATGATACAGGCTATGCTTCCAGATCGTATATATACATCTCTATATTCGTGGCTAACTACAAGGTAATACTTAGATGGTATATGGTCACATCAAGATTGACCTCTTATGTTCCTGGAGCCTTAGCGCTATGCTTCAGGTTGTGGTCAGGAGGGTAGATTAAACCAAATTTGGTGGACCAAAAGTGAGAAGAGTATAGATACTGTACGTGTATATAACTTCATATACTCCCTGATCATGACAAACCTAAAAAAGTCTCAGCACCATGCCCTATTGGGCCAATCTGTAAAGGAGGCGCCAAGGCATGTGAGAAGGCACGGTGCCTCTGCGAACCCTAAGCCTCTATTAAAATGGAACTATATGGGAAGGTACCCCTCAGCTAAGGCCATTCCTAACCTGAACAGTGTGGGTGGCAGGAGCTGTGTGGACTTGCATGTTCTGTCAATACCATCTGACAGTGAGGTCATTGTATAGGCAAATGAAGTGACAGACATTTTGTAATCCTTTATGTCTTTATGGACATGCTACACATTTTGTAAGAGTTTATTCTCCCTTTGTACACTTTGTACTTAACAATAAAAATGATTGAAAATTAAATGATTGAAAGAAAAAAAAATCCCCTGGAGTGTCCACGTAAAAGACTCTTAGTTTGTATAGTACAAGCTTATAAAGTACAAGTTTCTAAAACAGAGACAGAAATTGTTGCCAGGCTCCGTTGAGAGATGCGCTCATCTCTACCACTACAAACTGTAGAAGAGTCTCAGCATTAGCAAAGACAAAATGTGTTCTCAGTGAGCAGTATGTGCTTTCTATCCTGCCCAGGATAAATGGGTCTCCATCTGCCAAGCCAGGTGGAGGAGCCCAGTATGGAAGAGCCATCAGCCAGAGAACTGCATGAGTCAACATGGCCAGAGGAAATAAGAATCCACGAGTAATATGATCTGCATGAACAATGAACTCAGCGGAAAATGAGGAAGAGCATGTTCCATTCTGTACTGAACACATCCTCCGAGATCTACACTCTGCTTCATGGTGGAGAGACTGATGGATGAGACCAGATCTGGCTACAGAGACAGACCAGTCATTACATTTACTAGGCATACACTTGTAGCTAATACATAAAAAAATACATTGAGTGCCATCTGCACATACTGATTTTTGATTTCTAAAGCTGATTTCCAAGAATTAGACAAAATCTAGGGCCCACCCACCTAATTAGACAAAATCTACCCTTGCAGTGGGCCCACCCACTCTGCACTGCAAGGGTTAAAGTGGTTGTAAATTGTTTGATATTATTATATAGTATATTATTTGATTGACTGGCCTCAGGTGATACACAGGGATCTCCCCCCCTTTACGCCCCCTCTTCCAATCATAGCGGCTGTACTATAGCTTCCATCAATTAAAAGTGCTCTACAAATTACGCTCTACAAGTTCTCTACAGCTGTACTATAGCTTCCATCAATTAAAAGTGCTCTACAAATTGAAATGATCTTTCAATCATTCACCCGTCCTCCATTCATAGATTGTGGAAGCTATAGTATGACAAATATTTGTAAAAGATAAATGGACTATACTGGCACAATGACTTCGATACCAAATAGTAGACACGTGCATTCGTTTTCGTCCGAATTTCAGGGATTTTCGCATTCGTTTTTACAGATGATAACGAATGTGCAGAGTCCGAAATCCGAAAGATCCGACATAAAAAATGCTTTATTTTCGTTTTGTTGCAATAACAGTTCGATATAGATAGATTCGACATGACGGTGACAATAGCGATCTGTGTCTATTGAATCTGCGGTTGAATGTGCCTAACCTAACTCTATTAGTCCGAGATTATTCGACATAGATAGAAAAGATTCAACATTATAGAGACATGAAGATTCGACGAAGCAGCTAAAAACATACGATCGCCACGAGCGGACATTTATGGTCAAATGCTCCGCCCATAGGCTATGGAAGAATTCTAATGTTGGCCGACTAGTAATAATAATAAATAAATATAATTATTACTAGTCATACAACATTAGAATTCTACTATAGCTTGTGGGCGGAGCATTCAACCGGAAATATACGATTGCAGGGTCTTAGAACATTCGACAGACACCATAAGCCTTCAATGACAGATTTGACCTTAATTAATTCGGATTTTCGGACGAATGCATTTTTTAACGAAACTAAATAAATAAATAAATTTTTTGGAAGAAACAAAATAATTTTATTTTTCGGACAAAAACGAAATTCCGAAACAAAATATTTCAGTGTGCACATGTCTACCAAATAGGTTTAAAACATTTTTACATCTTTTATTTATTGCATACAAAAACATTTATTTTTTAAAAACAGGATCCATACAATTTAGTGTATAACATCTTGCTGGCTACCACTATTAATCCCTAGTAAGTAATACTATAATCATGGTTCTTCCACGTTTGAAACTTCTATGTGCATGTAGTACATATACACATACATCCATATATCACCATATACAAGTACCACAATTCTAAGGTGCAGGTAAGCAGGGATGTGAGGTGAGGTCAGTGGCTGGTGAGGCACTGGCTAGTATCAGAGCCAGATACACACAGGTTACATACGCCGCGAACGTTAGAGCGAGAGCAATAATTCTAGCACTAGACCTCCTCTGTAACTCTAAACATGAAACCTGTAAAAAAAATTAAAGTGTCGCCTATGGAGATTTTTAAGTACCGAAAGTTTGGCGCCACTCCACAAGTGTGCGCAATTTTAAAGCGTTACACATTAGGTATCTATTTACTCGGCATAACATCTTTCACATTATACAAAAAAATCGGGCTAACTTTTTTATGAAACCGTTTCTTTCCAAAAAAAAAACATTAGAAAAATTGCTGCGCAAATACTGTGTAACATAAAAAGTTGCAACAACCACCATTTTATTCCCTAGGGTGTCTGCTAAAACAATATATATAATGTTTGGGGGTTCTTAATAATTTTCGAGCAATTATGATTTTACATGTAGGAGAGAAGTGTCAGAATTGGCCTGGTTGGCAAGGGGTTAATTACCATAAGTAAGTACTGTATTTATTGGCGTATAACACTCACTTTTTTACCCAGAAAATAGAGGGTAAACGGTGCCTGCGTGTTACGCGCAGGGGGCTGTGGAAAGTTTTTTTCCTGAAACTTTCCTCTTAAAGTTAGGGTGCGCGTTATACGCCGATAAATACGGTAATAAACAAATAATTATTATATATTGTTTTTAAGATAATTTATCATATTTTCAAAATCTGTACTCAAGCAGGTGGCTTAATGGACAAATTACTGAAGTTTGAATTTATAACTTCCAACCAGTAATTTCACAGTAAATACAGTAGATAAATAATAAATTATTATGTTATAACATATGATTTAGCTTGTACCTTTTTAGCAGCTGCAGATTCTAATTCTCCCTCTTAACTGTGTGAGAAAAACATGAGATTATGGGTAAATCTTATACCCATACCAGAATATTATGGGAAGTTCCCCAGGTTTTTTTTTAGCAGCAATGGTATCAAAATCAAAAAAGCAGTATCTATTATAAAAGTTCTTTATTCATCAAAAAAGTAAACTCAATGTCATGTTCAGATTAAAAATATCAACTCCTGTTGTACAAAACAATGGGTATTCCATAACAGCGATGTAAACCAAAATCAAGCAAAGCATAACATTACAGAATGTCGGCCATATCTAGACCTGACACGTTTCGACCTTGTGCAATAGTGGTCTTCTTCAGGGGGATGGTTGATTCTATGAGAATATATCAAACAGCCCAGAATTTCAATTTAATTGCATCGTGTACACACTTCAGTATATATAACATATTTACCGCTGGAGAATGGAAGAAATGGTCCCGCAACCGGATATATAAAAAAAATCTTTTACCCATAAACCCATTTTTTCCTTGTAGTTAAGAGGGCTAGGCTGGAAGGGAGAATTTGTGTTTTATACACATGCCCGCTTCTATGACACTGCAGTGAGAGGAAAGCCTCCACTGCAGCATTTTTATTGGACAGCTGGGGCCAATGGTACTTTACAATTGGTCCAAGACTCCAAGCTGTCCATTGAGCTCAGTGCTTCTGACAAAAAGTGAGAGGCACTGTGAGCTCATCCACTTAGTCTGCTGCAAACAGAGTGTCCCAGCTTGTATTTAAACTGTCCGCTCTGTATTTAGCTTCTCACAGGCTGCACAAGGAGCCCTGTATCTCCAGAACCATAGGTCCCAGGAGCCCCAAATTTTGACCAGTGGTGGAGCAGGACTTCGGCTACCTACCTGACCTCAGATCCCTGCAGGTAAGTGACCACTATAGGGGTGATTATGGAGTCCAGCCAAAATTAGTTCTTGCTTGACATGTTTCGTGATGGTTGCGCTTCTTCAGGAGATTAACAGTTAAAACACATTGTATATACTGTGTAATTCAACCTTCATACATAATAGATGAGGTAAGGAGGTTATGCAAGTGGCCTTCCAAGATCCCCAAGAGGGCAAATACCTGGGCACACATAGGTCATACACAATGTCTAATGGCAAGTGGGGCTACACAGCTATAAGCCAGCCTGTATTAGGAGGATTGCCCTTAGTTTGACAGTTATAACAGAGGGCCTATGTAAAAGTTAATGCCAGTTGAGGGTAGTCAAATGTATATGGAATTTAGTTGATCCTGCAGCCACAGGTGTTTAGGAAAAGGCCACTACAAGGTCAGTCTTATAGTGGCCATTCAAATCCTTCTGCCATGTGTTGTTCAGATAGCGGGGACCAAACTCAGGTGTGGAGCCTCTCCAGAAGTCCACCTGGGTGACCATCCGGCTCACCTTTCAAAAACCGGCTCTTCCTCAATTCATAGGTTGTAGAAGCTGTAGTATGGCTAGTATGAATGGAGGAGGAGGGCAGAAAAAGTCTAAATAGTCAGCACTCTTGACGAGTACCTATGACAGGTCTAGCAGTTATGTAAACCCCTACAGCACCAGAAGAGAACTGCTGCGGGGATATTGGGGAACAGAGGACCGAAGATTTCAACTAAGGCTAGTCATAAATGATGCAATTTTCTTTCCTGTAACCATGGGTTCCAGGAAAGAAACTATCTTGATGGGCGAATCCTTTCCACAGTGCTATCGTGTTCTGCCGGCAGGGAGCCTTTCCTGCTTGCAGAACACAATGATTACGGCTGGTGGCTATAGCCGCTGGCACTGATTGCATTTAAAAAAATCTGACAGGCTGGTTGTACTGAAGTGGATTGATGGATCGACTTCAGTACAACCAGTTTCTGCCCATAGATGGGTCGATTCTTGGCCAGTACCTGCTGAACCGTTCAGATTCAATAAATCTATGGCTGGCTTAAGAGAGCAGTCATCAGCACAGTGGACAATTTTTAATGAAAGTAAGTAGCATCTGTAAGGCTTTAAATTTATAGTGTAAACCCATAGCCATAGGCGTGCACAGGGGGGGGGTGGTGTGTCAGATGTGCCCGGGCATACCCTAATCACTCTGTGCGGTGCCAATTCCCCCAACTACCTGGACTTCCCCTCGTGTTGTACCCCCCCTCCCCCACCGCAGTGCTGCTGGCTTCTCTTCTTTTTTATTATTATTATTATACAGGATTTATTTAGCGCCAACAGTTTGCACAGCTCTCCCCTGCTGCAGGGGATGTTTCAGGATGGAGATTGGGGGAAGGGGCTAATCAATATGTCATTTACTGGACCCTGTCTTTTCTAAATGAATGCAGTGAACACACTCACTCCAATCATAACTGAAGCATAGCAAATTGTGTTTACTATGCTTCAATGTGTGAATGAACAGGAAGCCGCTCAGCACAGAGCAGTTCCCATTCATTCACTGTCCAGTGCAGCTGAGGCTGCAGAGAAAGGCATGAGTGTTTGAGCTTTGGGGTGCACAACCTAATGCAAGAGGCTGCGCACACCTATGCCTATAGCCATAAGTTCTAATAATATATTATAAAATACTACTTACTATATATAGCTGTATTACTGTATTACCCATAGCATACTGTCCAACTGTCAGATTTATAAAGCTAAAGACAAAAGGAAGGCTCTCATTGGCTGCTGTGGACAGCACACACAGTTCTTCCTTTAGAAATAACAATAATCATGGATAAGTGAGCAGCGGCAATGATATGAATATGTATATTACAAGGGAAACTTGGCCAAGTATGACAAGGATTGTGCTGGGGGTTTGCTGCTCGACTAATTGTCTTTTCTCCTGCAAGAAATGCTGCTAATGTGCAAAACCGGATTTGATTAACTGTGAATGTAACACTCTGACAAATAATCAATGTACATATCATTGTGCTCTTGCAGTGGTTTATTTGTTTGATCTGCTCCCGTATTATTTCACATCTTGTATTTATGAACTTTCATTAATTAATGTTTGGGACTATTGCCAAGTGTTGTGCTATTTGTCATTATAATAAATGAAAGCTTGGATACAATTAGAGCTGCCCCTACATAAATCCAGCTCCTACTCTGCTACGTCTGTTTAATGGGTGATTAAAAAAAAAAACTATTCCTTGAATATTTAAAGGTACATACTCATGAAAATTAAAATATTAAATTCATGAAATGTATATAGTGAGCGCAGCCTACCTGTTCTGAGTTTGCATTTTACCAGTCCACCCCACTACCTTTTTGATGGCAAACAGATGATCTGGAGCCTCTGTTTTATTACTGTTTGCAATGCTGGAGAGGTATCATTGCAACACAGCCACTGTGGTCTCTGTAGGGTTGCCACCTCATCCCTTTGAACCCGAACACATATGAAGTACACAGGTTCTGAGGCTAACTTATTGCAGATAAGGCACCAAGTGAGTTTAATTACCACCTTAACCGCTTGCCGACCAGCCGCCGCAGTTATACTGCTACAGGTTGGCTTGGCTGCGCAAATTCCATACCGGTACGGCGGTCCCTTTAATGGCTATAGCAGGCACGTGCACACCCGTGGCACACCGCCGGATCCGATGTGCGTGGCAGGTGCAGATTAGCAGTGTCTTACAGTGTCAGGACCTAACTCACCTGCTGGTGGCACTGTGCCAGAAGGTTGTAGTTCCAGTGTCCACCAGCAGGTGTCCTTGAGCAGCCAGCAGATCTCAGTAAGCCGTTTCCACCTGATGCTGGCTGCTGGGAGGGTATTTAGGTCCTCCCTATTGCAGATAAGGCACCAAGTGAGTTTAATTACCACCTTAACCGCTTACCGACCAGCCACCGCAGTTATACTGCGGCAGGTTGGCTTGGCTGCGTGAATCCCATACCGGTACGACGGTCCCTTTAATGGCTATAGCAGGCACGCACGCCCCCAGGGCACCTCGCCAGATTCAAAGTGCCTGGCCGGTGGGCGCGATGTCCACCAGCCACCTGCGATCTCTCCACAGAGTCAATGTAAACAAACAGATCCCCGTTCTGTCAGGGGAGTAGAGTGAGATTGTCTGTCCCTAGTGATCAGGAACAGCGATCTCTCTACTCCTAGTCAGTCCCCCCCTCCCACAGTTAGAAAACCCTGCCTAGGCAACACTTAACCCCTTGATCGCCCCCTAGTGTTAACCTCTTCCCTGCCAGTGGCATTTGTACACTAATCAGTGGCTATTTTTAGCTCTGATCACTGTAATAATGTCACTGGTCCCAAAAAAGTGTCAAAAGTGTCCGATCTGTCCGCCGCAATCCAGCTAAAAATCGCAGATAACCACCATTACTAGTAAAAAAAAAATATTAATAAAAATGCCATAAATATATCCCCTATGTTGTAGACGCTATAGCTTTTGCGCAAACCAATCAATATACACATAGCGATTTTTTTTTAGAATACATATTGGCCTAAACTGATGAAGAAATTCGTTTTTTTTTATTTTTGGATATTTATTATATAAATGTATTCAAAATTATCAGTCTTTTTTTTTTCTATAGCGCAAAAATAAAAACGGTGATCAAATACCACTAAAAGAAAGCTCTATTTGTGGGGAAAAAAGGAGCTCAATTTTGTTTGGGTACAACGTCACGCTAAATATGGCCTGGTCATTAAGGGGGTAAATCCTACCGGGGCTGAAGTGGTTAATCAGCCACAGAACCTGTGTAATTCATATGTGATGAGGTGCCAACCCGAGAACTCTGTGGTGTCTCTCACATACTAAAACCCTGATGTACCAAAATTTCAGTATTAAAAAGTTACCCCCCCATACCCTGTTTGCTTGAATTTAATGGGTGCAAAACCCCACTGATTCAGTAATAAGAGTAATTCCCCCCACAGGTGAAGAGCACCCCAAAATCTAACTACACATACATACTTGCATACTTTAGCGTAGCTGCAGTGTTTGCTGGCAAGCATCACTTCTTCATAGATTTTTTATTTTTTTTAACCAGATAGGATTTATTATAAAAGTTTTGTCATTTTTGACTTGTTACACAATCAAACACTCTTACAATTAGCAGTACATTAAAAGTACAGCGTCTATAGGAAACTTAAGCAGTCCATACATGTTATTTGTTTCTTTCCACCAGCGGATTGAACAACAAAAAAAAGAACCGATCCTCCATCCACACCCTCAATGTGGATAGGGCAATCCTTCTCATTGAATTATCGCATTCTGACAGTGGTGAGACTTCCCTGCTATTAAAATACACTGATCAGTGCGGACGGCTACAGTACTGTAGCCGGCCGCACTGATCAAACGGGAAAAAGCCAGCAGGGTGGTTGTACAGAAGTCGATTGGTAAACTGACTTCTGTACAACCAGCCTGCACATACATGGGTTGAAATTCAGCCGATATCTGCCGCTCGGTGACTCAAAAGCAGGTGGAGATTAGCAGTGTCTTCCAGTGTCAGGACATGACTCACCAGCTGGTGGCACTGTGCCAGAAGGTTGTAGTTCAAGTGTCCACCAGCGGGTGTCTCCGAGCAGCCAGCAGATCCTAGTAATCAGTTTCCACCTGATGCTGGCTGCTGGGAGGGTATTTAGGTCCTCCCCCACTAGTGCCACTTGCTCCAGCATTTTGCTCTGCTGCCAGAGACTGCAGGCTATTTATTTTGATCCTGACCCCCATCTTGTTCCTGGCCTGCATCCTTTGCCCTACTATCTTCTTTCTCCTTTGCTTGTTCTTGATCCCAGTCCTGGTTACCCCCTTCCTATCTGTTCCCTTCATCTCTCTCTCTTGACCTGTGTTCCCATTTTGTGTATATATTGTATATAGTCAGTTTGTTAGTTAGGCTGTTTCTCTGTTAGGTTGCTAGTTACACTTTGTGTCACTGGGGTATGGTTCACTTATATCTTTATGTTTGCTGTGATTTATGTTTGCTGGTGTGTGGATGGGTTATGTTTCACTTTAAATAAATCCTACTTAACCCTTTAGCTGCCAGGCCCTGTGTTCCATTCAGGTGGTCAGACAATTTTTGCAATTGTTCCTTTGTTTTTTATTTTTCACTTACAGCTTTCAGAATTTGTGAAAGACCCCCCAAACCATATATTTTCTGAAAGCACATGATAAGTAGAATAAAAAGAAGGTGCTACATATTTTTTAGACCCAGCGCTATTTGCGCAAATGTTTATCAAATCTATATATTTTAAAAAAATACACTAAAACCATTATTAGCGGGAAAAAAAACACAGCAAATTCAAATTTTACAAAATTCCTACTAAATATAAAAGCCTAACCTGTATTGAGTGAAAAAAAAACAACATATTTGTAACTTTTAAATTGCGCCTTTTTGCGAAATGGTGAAAATTGAACAGACGCAAAAGTGTAAATATCCAAATTTCTCAAAAAATCTGAAGGTTTTAATTTTTCCCTTACAGGTTTTTTAATTTGTGAAAGACCCCCAAACCATAGATTTTTCTGAAAGCATATGACCTCTAGAATAAAAAGAAGGTACTACTGGTTTTATAGACCCCGCGGTATTTGTGCAAATGTTTATCGAACCAATATAGTCACAAAAAATACACTAAAACCATTATTGGCAGATAAAAACACAGCTAATTTTACAAAATTCCTGCAAAATCCCTACTAAATATAAAATATACATGTATGGAGTGTGAGGGGGTTAGCTCGGCAGCGGGTATGTGTGACCCCCGGGATGGGCTCCCCACCCAAAAACAGGCCCAGCAGACGGAGGTTGTGGTTTTCAAAATCAAAAAGGTGCGGTTTATTTTCTATTTACAGTGACAAAAACACAGCAAGGCAAAAAAAACATAAACAAAATAAATCCTGGTCAACTTGACCTCTGACTAAACATACAGGTTTCCTAACTAACAACTGGGATCAGCCTAGTGCTGTCCTAGTCCCTAAGTCCCTGGTTTTAAATGTCCAAGCAAAATATAGCCACACAGGCTTTCTCTCACCGCACAGGGGTTCACTCTCCCTAGACAGTCCACACAGGTCTGGTTCCAGGCATGAGCTAACATCTAATGAAGCTGGGCTTTCTTATAGAGGCCTAAATGAGCTGACAAGGTTCAGCTGGTCTCATCAACTCCCTGTCTGCACGACGCCCAGCCCTCTCCCTAGAGGTATGAGTCATCCATGAGCACACTAGCCTTATACAACTCTCCACCTAGTTGTACAAATCGGCGTAAAGCCTGAATCTGGGCGAAATATATCTACCCCCCTGGATGCAACCAGGTGACTTTACCTTCCTGCTGTCACATACCCCCCCTCTTGTTTTAACCTCGGGGTTGGAACACCAGCAATCAGGCATTCATGTACTCGAGACAAAGCATCCACATTCCCCATTTGAACGCCAGGGCGATGCTTTACTGTGAAGTTGAATTCCTGGAGGGCCAGGAACCACCTATTCACTCTTCTATTTGTTTCCTTGTTTTGAGCCATCCACTTTAACGGAGCGTGATCCGTAACCATGTCAAAGTGCCTACCTAGCAGGTAGTACCGAAGGGAATCTAGAGCCCACTTCACCGCTAAACACTCCTTTTCAACGGTGGCGTAATTTACCTCATGGGACTTCAACTTCCTGCTGAGGTAAATGACTGGGTGCTCTTCCCCGTTCCAGACCTGGGACAATACTGCTCCTAACCCCACATCTGACGCATCACTTTGTACGACAAAGTCTCTAGAGAAGTCGGGTGAGTACAACACTGGCTGGCTACATAAGGCTTGTTTCAAGAATTGGAATGCTGCCTCAGCCTCGGGGGTCCATTTAATCATGACCGACCCTTTCCCCTTCGTCAGGTTGGTTAGGGGCACAGCCTTAGAAGCAAAGTGGGGAATGAATCGCCGATAATACCCAGCGATTCCCAGAAAGGCTCGTACCTGCTTCTTGCTGTTGGGACGTGGCCAACTCTGGATGGCCTCGACTTTGTTGAGTTGGGGTTTTATTACTCCCCTCCCAATGGTGTACCCAAGATATTTGGCCTCCTCCTGCCCAATGGTACACTTCTTGGGGTTAGCCGTAAACCCTGCTTCCCGAACAGAGTCCAGGACTGCTTGCACTTTTGGCAGATGTGAGGCCCAATCTGTGCTATGGACAATTATGTCATCCAGGTAAGCCGCAGCATACTTCCGATGGGGCCTCAGCATCTGGTCCATTTTCCGCTGGAATGTGGCCGGCGCATTCTGTAACCCGAACGGCATTCTTTTATATTGGAACGCCCCGTCTGGGGTTACAAATGCGGTTTTCTCTTTGGCCGACTTGGCCAGGGGGATTTGCCAATACCCTTTTGTGAGGTCAAGAGTCGTCATGTATCGGGCTGTTCCCAGCCGGTCGATCAACTCATCTATACGTGGCATGGGGTAGGTGTCAAATTTTGTAACTTTGTTCAACTGACGAAAATCGTTACAAAATCGCCAGCTCCCATCCGGTTTAGGCACCAACACGATGGGACTAGACCAATCACTTTGGGACTCCTCTATCACCCCTAAGTTCAGCATTTTCTGTACTTCCTCCCGTATTGCCTCCCGTCGGGCCTCTGGGATCCGATAGGGTTTTAACTTCACCCTTTCACCGGGCGGGGTAATAATGTCATGCTCTACCCCAGATGTTTGTCCCGGCAGCTCAGAGAATACCTCCTTGTTGCGAAGCACAAACTCCTTAACCTCCTGTTGTTGGGGTTGTGACAAGGTGGCTGCGATTCCAACCTCAGGAATCACGCAACCAGTTTGAGCTGGTGACCAAGTGTCTGCGACTAGGGACTCTCTATCCCTCCAGGCTTTCAACAGATTAACGTGATAGATCTGTTCGGGCTTTCGCCTTCCTGGTTGTCTGACCTTGTAATTCACTTCGCTCACTTTTTCCATTATCTCGTAGGGGCCTTGCCATTTGGCAAGGAATTTACTTTCAACCGTAGGGACAAGTACCAATATCCTATCCCCCGGGGAAAAGGTACGGGTCTTGGCTCCACGGTTGTACACTCTCTGCTGTGCCAACTGCGCTTGGGCCAAATGTTCCTTCATCACCCCAGGCCAATAGAATCTCTGTAATACCCTCTCTCGGGTTTTCTCTGTCCCCAGATGACCTCCAAGAATGTGCCCATGGGCCAACTCCAACACCAACTTCCTGTAAGGTTTGGGCACCACAAGCTGCTCAACGGTTTCTTCTGCCCTTTTTGCCACCCGATACAGTAGGTCCTTCTCTACGCTGAAGTATGGGTAAGTGCCGGTATTATCTGGGTTCACTAACTCGCCATCTATTTTCACTACGTTTTCCCGTGCCTTTATTAGGGCGGGGTCTTTCAACTGTTCTGTGGCAAAGTTTTCCCTGTGAACCTCAAGATCAGAAAACTCCACAGACGGTAGGTTTTCGTCTGAGGAGGTGGGCTCCTCTCCAGTTTCTTGAGTCTCCCCTGCCAATACTGACAAGGGAAATTCCGGAGAGTCCTCACCACTCTCAGGGGAGTTCTGGCTATCACATTCCTGGTACATAGGGGCACCAGTGGGGGGCTCAGGATCATCCCACAGTTCCCAGAACTTCGGAAAATCCCTTCCCACAATGGCGTCATGCGGTAACTGAGATACTAAGCCCACTGGATGAGAGAGGGTACCTTTGGGGGTCTCGAAACACACTGTAGTCACTGGATACTCTCGGGTGTCCCCATGCACACAAATAACGGCTACCTTGCTATTCCCAGAGACCTCTGTTTTAACTAACTCAGCCTTTATCAGGGTCACAAGGCTACCTGAATCCAGCAATACCACAACATTTCTACCATTAATACACATTTTGCATAAATGTTTCTCAGTTCCCCGAATGGCAGTGCATGCGACTGTCGCACACAGCGACTGACGTCTGCCCGTCAGAAAGTCACACTGCATGGGTTCCTCCACAACCGGGCAATTTGCTGCAATATGTCCCGCTTGCCGGCAGCGGTAGCAAACGATCCTTCTTGCGGCCTCTTGAGCCGCTGATTTCCCAGGCTGTTCTCGCCAAACTTGGGGTAGAGCTCCCACCCTCTCACTCTCTCCACCCTCACCCCTTGGAATCCTCTTATCCGCCCCTGGGGATGGTCTGGTCTTAGGGTGGAAAGTCCGAGTGTCTCTGGAAGAGGCCGTCAGGTTCTCTGTAGCCAAGTATTTCTCCACACGATCCACAAGACCATCGGCCGTCTCTGGGTCTCCATGGCTTACCCACTTTTGGATGGCAGTAGGAAGAGCTCTCAAAAACCGATCCATTACAACACGTTCCACAATCTTTGGTGCGGACAAAGTCTCTGGCTGTAGCCACTTTCTGCTCAGGTGAATGAGATCATACATTTGAGACCTGGGGGGTTTTCCAAGCTGGAAAGTCCAGTTATGCACACGCTGAGCCCGGACAGCCAGGGTGACACCCAGCCTTGCCAATATTTCAGCTTTTAGCATCACATAGTCTTTTGCTTGGTTAGGCTCTAGGTCATAGTAAGCTTTCTGCGATTCACCAGTTAACAGAGGAGCCACTAGTCCAGCCCACTGCTCCTCAGGCCACTTTTCTCTTTCAGCGGTCCTTTCAAATGTGGTCAAAAATACCTCTGGATCATCCTCTCCAGTCATTTTTGTCAATAAACGACTCACCCCAAAGGACGCGGTATTAGTGGGACGGCTTTCCTCACTGGTCTGCGGACGTTGCTGCATTACTGCTTCCATCTGTTGTTGTAGTCTCTGCTCTTGCTTCTGCAACAGGTCTATGAAGCGGGCCTCAGATTGCTGTTGGGCTTGTTGCTGAGCCTCCAGACTCTGTTGTAAAGTTGCAAGGCTCTGTTGATGAGCTTGCTGCTGGGCTGCAAGGCTCCTTTGCAAACCTGCATTTGTCTGCTGTTGATTGGCATTTGCTAGAGCCAGCTGTTTCAGTATCTCCTCCATGCTGGCTTAAAAAAAAACTGCCACTGGTTCTCCACCAACTGTGAGGGGGTTAGCTCGGCAGCGGGTATGTGTGACCCCCGGGATGGGCTCCCCACCCAAAAACAGGCCCAGCAGACGGAGGTTGTGGTTTTCAAAATCAAAAAGGTGCGGTTTATTTTCTATTTACAGTGACAAAAACACAGCAAGGCAAAAAAAACATAAACAAAATAAATCCTGGTCAACTTGACCTCTGACTAAACATACAGGTTTCCTAACTAACAACTGGGATCAGCCTAGTGCTGTCCTAGTCCCTAAGTCCCTGGTTTTAAATGTCCAAGCAAAATATAGCCACACAGGCTTTCTCTCACCGCACAGGGGTTCACTCTCCCTAGACAGTCCACACAGGTCTGGTTCCAGGCATGAGCTAACATCTAATGAAGCTGGGCTTTCTTATAGAGGCCTAAATGAGCTGACAAGGTTCAGCTGGTCTCATCAACTCCCTGTCTGCACGACGCCCAGCCCTCTCCCTAGAGGTATGAGTCATCCATGAGCACACTAGCCTTATACAACTCTCCACCTAGTTGTACAAATCGGCGTAAAGCCTGAATCTGGGCGAAATATATCTACCCCCCTGGATGCAACCAGGTGACTTTACCTTCCTGCTGTCACAGGAGTTAATAAATAACAAAAAGTTTTAAATTTTACCATGCGCCTTTTTGAAAAATGGTGAAAAACGAACGTACGCAAAAATGTAAATATCAAAATTTCTCTAAATATCTGAATGTCCCCTGGTCGGTGTCCCCAAACCTTTTCTATCGCAGGACAAAAGCCCGCGGTGCCCGCGACTACTTTTTTCCAACCGCGAGCGGGAGGGCGGACTGACCACTTGAGAACTGCTTGAGTCAGTGGGTGGTTGTATGCATTCCCCTCCCCCGGGGCCAGCTCCTCCCATTCTGCCACGCTCTGCGAATCTCCTGCATGCAACCGCTGAGCAGCTCCCTGCTCTACTCTCCTGGATGGACGGCCTGAAATGGAGGACTTCCCAGTGCTGGCGCGTCATCGAGGAGCCAGTCTGCAACAGCCTTAAGGTACTGCATGGAGTGCATGACACGGACAGCATCCTGGCCATGATATTACCTCCAGACCCCGGGAAATCAAGGCTGCAAGCCACCGGTGACCTCACAGCAATTAGTGACGTAATGGATGCCACCTACTGACCCCCTGCCATAGTTTAATCCTCCACATCCTCCCCTTGTTCCTGGCATCCCAGCACCCTATATCCTGTCATCATATTACCTACCAACTTACTCCCTGTCATCATTTCTATCCTCTTCATAATCTTCCTGTGCCTGGCATCCTACTACCCCACCCTGTGTCGTGTCATCTTAATCCCCCTGTACCCCACTGCCAGCTTCCTACCCCCCTCCCCCGTCATCATCTTCATCCCCCTGTACCCCACTGCCAGCTTCCTACCAGCCCCACCCCCGTCATCATCTTCATCCCCCCTGTACCCCACTGCCAGCTTCCTACCCCCCTCCCCCGTCATCATCTTCATCCCCCCTGTACCCCACTACCAGCTTGCTACCCCCCCTCCCCCGTCATCATCTTCATCCCCCCCTGTACCCCACTGCCAGCTTCCTACCCCCCTCCCCCGTCATCATCTTCATCCCCCTGTACCCCACTGCCAGCTTCCTACCAGCCCCACCTCCGTCATCATCTTCATCCCCCCTGTACCCCACTGCCAGCTTCCTACCCCCCTCCCCCGTCATCATCTTCATCCCCCCTGTACCCCACTACCAGCTTGCTACCCCCCTCCCCCGTCATCATCTTCATCCCCCCTGTACCCCACTGCCAGCTTCCTACCCCCCTCCCCCGTCATCATCTTCATCCCCCTGTACCCCACTGCCAGCTTCCTACCAGCCCCACCCCCGTCATCATCTTCATCCCCCCTGTACCCCACTGCCAGCTTCCTACCCCCCTCCCCCGTCATCATCTTCATCCCCCCTGTACCCCACTGCCAGCTTCCTATCCCCCCTCCCCCATCATCATCTTCATCCCCCCTGTACCCCACTACCAGCTTGCTACCCCCCCTCCCCCGTCATCATCTTCATCCCCCCTGTACCCCACTGCCAGCTTCCTACCCTCCACCCCTGTCATCATCTTCATCCCCCCTGTACCCCACTGCCAGCTTACTACCCCCCTCCCCAGCCATCATCTTCATCCCCCTGTACCCCACTGCCAGCTTCCTACCCCCCACCCCTGTCATCATCTTCATCCCCCTGTACCCCACTGCCAGCTTCCTACCCCCCTCCCCCTTCATCATCTTCATCCCCCCTGTACCCCACTGCCAGCTTCCTCCCCCCTGCCCCGTCATCATCTTCATCCCCCCTGTACCCCACTGCCAGCTTCCTACCCCCCCTCCCCCATCATCATCTTCATCCCCCTGTACCCCACTGGCAGCTTCCTACCCCCCTCCCCATCATCATCTTCATCCCCCCTGTACCCCACTGCCACCTTTCTATCCCCCCTCCCCCATCATCATCTTCATCCCCCCTGTACCCCACTACCAGCTTGCTACCCCCCTCTCCATCATCATCTTCATCCCTCCTGTACCCCACTGCCAGCTTCCTACCCCCACCCCTGTCATCATCTTCATCCCCCCTGTACCCCACTGCCAGCTTACTACCCCCCTCCCCCGCCATCATCTTCATCCCCCTGTACCCCACTGCCAGCTTCCTACCCCCCACCCCTGTCATCATCTTCATCCCCCTGTACCCCACTGCCAGCTTCCTACCCCCCCTCCCCCATCATCATCTTCATCCCCCCTGTACCCCACTGCCAGCTTCCTACCCCCCACCCCTGTCATCATCTTCATCCCCCTGTACCCCACTGCCAGCTTCCTATCACCCCACCCCATCATCATCCCCCGTACCCTACCTCTGACATCCTATCGCTCTGCCTCCTGTCATCAAAATCCCCATCATCCCCATGTACCCCACATCTAGCATCCACCACCCTATCCCCCGTTATCATCCTTATCTTCACCCCCCCCCCTTTTACCCCTCTGTCAGCTTCCTACCAACCTACATCCTGTCATAATCATAATCTCCATCCTCATCATAATCCCCCTGTGCCTGGTGTCCTTCCACCCCACCCCCCGTAATCTTCACCCCCCCTGTACCCCATTGACAGCTTCTTACCACCCACCCCCGTCACCTTCATCCCCCTTATATCCCATTTCCAGTTACCTACCACCCCACCCCCATCTTCACCCCCCTGTACCCCACTGCCAGCTTTATACCACCCCTGTACCCCACTGCCAGCTTCCTACCACCCCACCATCATCATCATAGTTCCCATACCCGACCTCTGACATCCTACCACCCTGACCCCTGTCATCAACATCCCCATCATCCCCCTGTACCCCACCTCTAGCATACAACCATCCTACCCCTATCATCATCACCCCTGTACCCCACTGTCAGCTTCCTACCCACCCACTGTCATCATTATGCTCCTTTGCTAACCTCCTACCACCCCACCCATTTTCATCAACATCCCCATCATCCCTCTCTACCCCACCTCTGGCATCCTACCACCCCACCCCCTGTCATTATCATCACCCTGTACCCCACCTCTGGCATCCTATCACCCTATCTCCTATCATTATAAGGAAGATATGATCTCAGCCTTTCACCCCAATGCTGACATCATCCCAAACTTTATCCTGTCATCCAACCAACTGTACCCCAACAGTTGCATCACACACCACAATTCTGCATTGCCACCCAGTGAGAGGTAATGATGTGCTGTAACCTCTAGCAAACAATCAGTGAGTGATAATGATGAGCAGTAATCTATAGCAACCAATCAGTGAGCAGTAATAATGTGCAGCAACCAATCAGTGAGGTATAATGATAAGCAGTAACCTATAGCAACCAATCAGTGAGCAGTAATAATGTGCAGTAACCTCTATCAACCAACCAATGTGCGGTAATGATGTGCAGTAACCTCTAGCAACCAATGAGTGGGCAGTAATGATGTGCAGTAACCTTTAGCACCAATAATTGAGTGGTAATATTGTGCAGTAACCTCTAGCAACCAATCAGTGAGCAGTTATGATGTGCACTAACCTCTAACAACCAATCAGTGAGCTTGGAGCAATCAGTGAGTGTGAACCAGATTTTTATGTATACATTATTAAAGTTTTTTTTTGTGCATGTTTGTTTTTTGGGCTGTTGGGCTGATGGGGTGGAGAGTGAAATTGCTTGGGGTCTATCGCTTGCATTATTTTTCCCATTATGGGAGTTAGTGGGGTCTCATGTCTAAGATTTGCCTAAGGCCTCACAAAGCCTAGAGCCGCCTCTGCATATGACCTCTAGAATAAAAGGAAGATGCTACTGATTTTTTAGACCTTGCGGTATTTGCGCATATGTTTATCGAATCGATATATTGGCACAAAATACACTAAAACCATCATTAGTGGATAAAAACACAGCTAATTTTACAAAATTCGTGCTAAATCCCTACTAAATATAAAAGCTTAACCTGTATGGAGCTAATAAATAACAAATATTTGTAAATTTTAAATTGCGCCTTTTTGAAAAATGGCCTGTAGAATAAAAAAAAGTGCTACAAAACTACCGCCCGATCTCACTGCTAAATGTGGACCTCAAGATATTCACAAAGGTCCTTTCCATGCGCCTGGTTAACCTGATGCCGCAACTGATCCACTCGGATCAAGTCGGCTTCGTTCCCAGCAGAGAGGCGCGCGATAACACGACTAAGGCAATCAATATGATCCACGCTGCGCGGACACAGAAGCTTCCATTACTGCTTCTTTCGACGGATGTCGAGAAGACGTTCGACAGGGTGAGCTGGCCCTTCCTGTTTGAAACCCTCCGGAGCATAGGCCTAGGGGAACGTATGATGAACTGGGTGCACGCTGTCTACTCCTGTCCATCAGCCCAGGTTAAGGTTAACGGCCACCTTTCTTCCTCATTCCGGATAGCAAATGGGACGAGGCAGGGGTGCCCCTTGTCACCCCTGATATTCATCCTCACACTGGAACCATTTCTGCGTCTTATCAGGGCTAACACAAATATCACAGGCCCTCACCTGGATGCCAACCTGTCCCCGAATATAGCGGCGTTCGCAGACGACCTACTTTTCTTTGTGACTAAACCGCTAGTATCGATTCCAAACTTGCTCAAAGAACTGAAGATATACGAGGAGTTGTTACTGTTCCATATCAACTACCAGAAATCGGAAGCACTAGACGTCGCTCTGCCTCCCTCTTTAACAGCATTGCTCCGTTCGATTTTCCTTTCAATTGGGCTACGTCCCACATTAAATATCTAGGGATCCTCTTGTCCGGTAGAACGGAGGACAACCCCTCAACCCCTACCCCCCCTTCTGGCTTCCATAAAGAAGGACCTACAGGAGTGGCAGCATGGTAGGTTCTCCTGGTTTGGTCGCTGTGGCATAGTAAAAATAAACAATTTGCCTAGACTGTTATAAGCACTCCCTATACAGGTTCCCACCGCCTTCTTAAAAGCGGTGAATAGGGTACTGGTCCAGTTTGTGTGGGCCCAGACTAGCACAAGCAGCTCTCCGCCTTCCTAAATTGAGGGGAGGCATGGCTCTGCCGGACGCGAGTCTCTATTACATGGCATGTCATCTTACACGTATATTGGATTAGTGCCGCCACGGCTCTTGAAACAATGGGTGCAAATAGAGCAATCCTTAACGGGGGTCCACCTGGATTCCTTGCCCTGGTGTCAGCATCCCCTGCCGAAAATGATCTCAGATCATCCCACGGTGGGGGTAACGGTGCAGACGGCTTGGAGGGCTTTCCGTGACCTATCGGACGCGCCGACCCTGTCTCCACTCACCCCGGTAGTAGGCAATCCGGCTTTCTCTCCGAGACTCAGGGACCCTAGATTTTTGGATTTGAAACTTGTTGCGAGGTTGCAGGTAAGACACTTCCTTAACAATGGACAATGGCGAAGTAGACAGCAGATCATGGAAGATCCAGCCCTGGCTGGGCTCTCCTTCTGGCAAAAGGTTCAAATATCCCACTACATTGGCTCACTGCCCTCCCGACCACCTTTGGGAGGCAATTGACCTCCTTTGAGGTTCTATGCCTAGAACAGTCTCTGGTGAGGCATGCAATCTCCCTAACGTACCAACTGCTGATCTCCCCACCTCCAGACTTTAGGCCTCCCTACTTCACCGGATGGGAGCGAGAGCTGGGATTAACACTCACGGCAAAACAAGTCGATCGGATAATTCTTTTCACTCACAAGATCTCTATTTGCGCAGGACACCAGGAGGCGGGCTATAAAGTTCTGTCCCGTTGGTACTACACACCGGAGAAGATACACAGGATGTTCCCTCAGAGCACAGACTTGTGCTGGAGGTGTGGGGAGGAGGTTGGTACGCTCCTCCATGTCTTTTGGTCTTGCCGCATCCTACAGCCCTTTTGGGCAGAGGTACACCGCATTGTTCAGAAATTCACAGATAGGGAGTTACCAATGTCCCCAGAGCTCTTCCTTCTGCACCATCACAGAATCCCGAGTAAGAGCTATAGAAAATCTATCTTGCCACTCCTGATCACGGCAGCAAGAAGCTGCATTCCCCTGAATTGGAAGCAGAGCCAGCCTCTGTCGGTGGCCAGTTGGTTGAAAAGGGTAGCGGATATCCACGCAAATGGAGGACTTGGTAGCCACGGAGAGGGGCCTCAACGAGAAATTCTCCAAAACATGGTTCTACTGGCATGAATTCATCTATGAGTATGGACAGCTGGTGGCCCGGTCCCCCAGCCGGAAGGGGGGGGTCGACTGAGTGCTCCCCGGATGGAGTGGGTGCGACTGGATGACTTTATTTTCTCTTCTCTTTCCTTTCTCTACCCCATACTCCCCGCTTTATCAATTTTTCTATTTTTCTTTATTTTTCCACGAAGCCGGCATGCGAGTGCTGAGCTACTAGAATCGGTCTGTGCCGGGCTCTAATTTCAATCTCTATAAAACGGCGATGGCCGCAAAAATGGCCATGCGGGATACGGATGATTCCCATTCCCTCGACATTTAATGGTCCTCCCCTGTGATGACAGATTTCTCCCCTTTCTCGTGTATGTTTTAAAGTTTGGGGAGGATCTAATTTACTGTAAAATGCATTTGCGTGTGTCTTTGTATTTCCGTAATCCCCTCTTTCTTAAATAAAGAATAAAAAAAAAAAAAAGTGCTACAGATTTTTTGGGCCCCCGCAATAATTGCGCAAATGTTCATCATATTGCTATTTTCACAAAAAATACACTAAAATCATTAATATTGCACATAAACACGTAACTTAAAAAAATCCTGCTAAATTAGTACTAAAGCCCCTTAGACATGTGGCATACTAAAGTGTACGCCCATGGGAGGCCATGTTTACCCGCACAGGGATGCACAGAACACCATACAGGCAGTCCCATTTATGTCAATTGGGATGCAACGGCTGCACAGGCATAGCTGCTGTTCTCAATCTGACATCTGTGTGGGTACATGACCCCGGACACAGACCGTGTGAGCTCAGGGACATACATGCTGACCTTAATGGATGTAAAATTTGGAGCAACGGCTCTGTTGGTGCAGTTGCTACATCCCAAATGACATCAATGGGACTACCTGCACAGAGATGCACGGAACACCTTTGCATCCCTGTAAAGGTACTCTGTGTATGCCCTGTGTGAACAAGGCCTTAGGCCCCTTTCACACAAGCAGGCCGATCGGGTCTGCCTGTCCATTTTTCAGGCGGGCCCAAGCAGGCCACCCATTGTTCTCTATGGAGAGACTGATGTAAATGGACATGTGTCCGTTTTAGAGGTCGACCGATATGGGTTTTTCTCTGGCCGATGCCGATATTTAGAAATCGGGGCGGCCGATGACCGATATATTGTTGCCGATTTTTGCGGCTGATATTTTAGGCCGATTTTTTTATTTTTCCTTCCAGCCACTTGTTTTGCTGTTACACCTGTACCTGACAACCTCCTGCATGTCCCCCCTGTAAACCTTGAGTTCAGAGACGTTTTTTTACAAACAACAGGCTGACCGTCTACCACCTCACCGGTCTTACGACTGCCCCATTGATCTCTTGCCTGGCTCTGAAGTTCCTTTTGGCCGCATCTTCCCAGCATCTGAAACTGAGTTAAAAGCTCTCAAGTCCTACATCCTACATCGATGAAAACCTGGAAAAGGGGTTTATCCACCCTTCCTCCTCATTAGCTGGTGCCGGTATCTTTTTCGTGGAGAAAAAAGATGGTTCCCTGAGGCCATGCATCGACTACAGGGAGCTAAACAAAATAGTTATTTCAACGGTTCCGATCCGCCCGAATCTTTTCCAAACTGGATCTTCGAGGCGCTTACAACTCATCCAAATTCGGGCTGGGGTAGACAACTCAAGTATCTGATTAAATGGAAGGGGTATCCCCCTGGGAACCCTCTAGGAACTTGCATGCCCCACGCCTGATCCGAGCCTTCCACCAGGGACATTCGGAATTGATGTCCAGCTTGGGCGTCCGAAGTCCGCCCCTCGGGGGGGGGGCACTGTCAGAGAAACAACCAGTTCAGCCGCGCTAGCCGCGTCCCCGCACGCATGCGCGGCAGAACGGAGCTTCGGCACATGCACGTTCGCGGCCTGATGGAACGGCGCGCGCGCATGCAAGCTAGTGCACGCCCAATCGGCACTCTGGTTGGCCTATATAAGGCTGCCTAGGTACTCTGATTTCTGGTTTGTCTTCAGCTTCCTGTTTGAGCCCGCTTCCTGTATCTGAACTCTTGTTGTGACCCGGATTGACACTGACTACTCTGCTCTCCTCCTGGACCTGACCCTCGGCCTGCTTAATGGACTCTGCCTTGCTATCTGTGCTTGACCCCCGGCCTGTGACTCGGATCTGTCTCTTGTCTCCAGCCCTTGACCTTGTGCCTGCATCTCGGACCTGCTACTAGTCTCCAGCCCCAGACCTTCTGCTTGTACCTTGGACTTGCTACTTGTCTGCAGTGCTAGACCCTCAGCCTGTAATCTGGGTTGGACTCCTGCCTCCTTGCCTGGATCTTCTACTTGTGCTCTGGACTCTTGTGTCTCCTGTCAGTGTTCTGTTAAGAGCTGCACACACCTGTGTTTGACGCTCAGCCTGTTCCTGTTGGAGAATCCTCCTGCGACCATCCAGCTCTCCTGTCATCAAACAGCTGTCCAGCTCTACCAAGATCATCTTGCAAGACCTATCCTTCCTACTGGTAGCCAGTGCCTCTTTCTGCCATCCACACCCTGTATCACCTCCAGGGGGGCGGAGTGCGCCTAGTCGCAAGGGTGAACCGCTCTCGGCATCTCAGCCTTGGTAAGTACTCACCTGACACTTGCTCTGGGTCAGTAGTCAAAAAGTACTGAAGATGGTCCACCGATTATCTTCCTGATCACTACGGTGGTCCATGCACCTGCCTAGCCTGCTGGGTTGGCCCTTGACCAACATTATTACCTGAAGTGTCACCAACTCCTGGCCCCTATCCCAGGCTGGGTTGGCGATACTTTGGAGTTTATATCATTCGTTTATACTTTTTTATGTTATGTGACTGTCATTTATTTTATTTTTTCTGTTGCTCTATACTTATCTTATCAAGGTGATTTGTAATGTATGTTTAATTATATGCTTGGACTCATACAAGTGGTAGATGATAATAATCACCTTGACTTTGTTTTTGTATGCTATGGACATGTTTAAAAATAAAGATTATGAGGCAATAATCTAGCTACTATTGAAACCCAGCAAGGATGCACATTCTCCTGACTCATATAGGCCTATTTCACTGTTGACCACGGATGTAAAATTACTGGCTAGGGTCCTGGTGATCAGGTTAGCTAAAGTTATTCACAAGCTAGTTCACAGAGACCAATCTGGGTTCATTCCATCAAGATCTACGGCCCTTAATATCAGACGTCTTTTCCTAAACCTCCAGATCCCTGTCGGCAACTCGGGTCAGAGAGCAATCCTCTCCTTGGACGCAGCTAAGGCCTTTGACAGCGTCGAATGGCCTTACCTGTGGGTGGTGCTGAAGCGTTTTGGGTTAGGCGACAATTTTATTAAATGGGTTAAACTACTCTATGCTGCCCCCACGGCTAGGATTCAGATCCCTTTCCTCTTTTTAGGGGTACAAGACAGGGGTGTCCATTGTCGCCTCTGTTATTCGCTTTAGCCCTTGAACCTCTAGCGGCCATTGTCCATTTATCCCCGTCTATTCAGGGATTTAGCAGGGAGCATGGTACTGAGAAAATCTCTCTCTACACGGATGACACCCTGCTGTATTTGGGGGATACGAATGCATGCCTTACTAGTGCCATGGTGTTGATCCAGCATTTTGGCTCATTGTCGGGATTCTCCATCAACTGGAGTAAATCTGTTCTTTTACCCTTGGATGGACAGACAATTTCATTACCAGTTGCTGCGGAATCCCTACAAGTGGTTTCTTCCTTCAGATATCTGGGTGTGCAAGTGTCTGCGAACCCGCTGTTCTATTTGGAAGAGAATCTCTTGCCTTTGTTTAAAAGACTTCAAATGACGTGTAATGTATGTTGTAAACTACCTCTGTCAGTCATAGGTAGGATAAATCGTATTAAAATGGAAAGTACGTTTTATTCCATATGGCAGGCGTGGCTGGAAACCCCGGGTCTGGCACCCCCTAGACTAATTCTGCATCGGTTGTTACAAATGCTATAAATGTGGTTAAATAATTGACAAACATGACAGTGTTATACAGGTTTGGGTAAGATGTTATGAATATGTGTTTTATATTTTATTCTAATTACACAATAAAACCCTTTTCTGAGTTAAAAAAAAATAAAGATTATAAAAAAAAAAAAAAATCAAATAAAAAAAGTACTGAAGAGACTAGGATTAAGGGCCAGAAATTTAGCAGTTTCAGAAGGAGGTCAGCAATTACTCCCCACTACATATCTTTATGGGAAAGCATTCTATATTTTGCTGCAGAAAAGAATCAATACAGGTCTTGGACAGGAACTTTCCAAATTTGCTTTTGCTCTCTCCCTCACATTAAGTTAAACTTCAGCAAGGCATCTGCCTGGGACTGAGTGATATGAATAATAAATTGCACACACAGAAGTGAACTGTGCAATCATTGCAAGACTCCAGGATTTGGCTGCCGAACGCCGCTTAAATGTCCATTTCTCTTTTCGTCCATGGACGGACACAGCTCCTTCAATCTTGACTGTTGGGTATGTTCCGTCTATTAGGAGAGGACTAGGCAGAACATGTTAGATTTACATACATGTTATTTAAACAGAGTTGAAACAGCCCCGCCCAGGGGGCGGTCCCTCTGAACATAACCCTCCACCCTGCAGCCAGCAGCCTCAGTTGTTTTCTGCTTAGTAGAGAAGACGAACCTGGCTCCCTTTGGGCCCAGAGTCCTGAAGATATTTTTTTTACTTTTCATTTTTTGAATCTTCTATCAACTGCCGGCTGGGCATGACAGGCAGGGTAATATAAATCCTTGTAGTCTCCCCAGTCCGGCCATCGAGCGCGAGCAGACCTTAGCTATGTGCGAGGTCGGCCACGACATAGCCCATAGCTACAGGGGCGGCCGGGGAACTATGCTCCAGGGTTCACATATGACCGAGCGGCTTGCTGTCTCAGTCACAGTGGACCGGGCCAACAGCTACTCCGTACTGCTCGGTTGTAGGTCTGTCAGGAACGCACCAGCAGGTCCACGCAGGATGGGTAAGTACGGTTCCTTCTGCTTCGGTGGGATGGAACAGCTTGGCATTCCTAAGGGGATCGTTAGGGGGTTCTCCTGCCCTCCCTTCTCTCCCTCTGTCACCCCCTTTTTCCTCCTCCCCTTGCGGGGTTCGCTGTGACTGGGGAATACCTTGGGGGGGCTCCAAGTAATTGCACACACAGAAGTGAACTGTGCAATCATTGCAAGACTCCAGGATTTGGCTGCCGAACGCCGCTTAAATGTCCATATTTCACAACCCTATCTGCATGTATCTAAATGTAAGCCACTTTGTATCGGTTACCTTTCTTCTTTATTTGCATTCTTCTTATTATTTGAAAAGTTCTCAAAAATATAAAAAGTATACCAAAAAATCAATCAAGATGGGAAATTAAATGGATACAGGAAAATTAAGAGTAAGGAAAGGGAAAGATAAAACAAAGAAAAATATAAAAGTGCAAGGAAAGGGGAGGAAAAGAAAAGAAAATATACACGAGTAAGGAGACTAAAGGGCAGGAAAAGATACATGAGTAAAGAAAGGGAGAGAAAGGGCAAGGCAAGGAAAGGCAAAGCATGGCAAGGCAAGGAAAGGAAACTAAATGCGAGGCAAGGCAAGACAAGGCAAGAAAAGGCAAAGCATGGCAAGGCAAGGAAAGGAAAATAAAAGGCAAGACAAGGCAAGGAAAGGCAAAGCTTTTCAAGGCGAGGAAAGGAAAGGCGAGGCAAGGCAAGACAAGGCAAAATAAAGGCAAGGTGAGGCAAGGCAAGGAAAGAATACATGACTAAAGGAAAGTGAGAGGAAATGAAAGGAAAACATACATGAGTAAGTAAAGGATACATAATTAAGAAACGAGAGAGGAAAAAATAAGTCACAGTCAAAGATACAGGAGTAAGGAAACATAAATGAGTAAGGAAAAAAAAGAAAGTCAAAGAATGGGAAAGGAAAAAATACACGACTAAGGAAAGGGAGAAAAAAAAGACACATTACTAAAGAAATGGAGAGGCAAGGCAAGGAAAGGCAAGGTGAGATAAGGACAAAAAAAACACATACATGAATAAGGGCCCCTTTCACACTGGGGCGGGGAGGTGCATTGGCGGTATAGCGGTGCTATTTTTAGTGCCGCTATACCATTGTTTTTACCGTGATATTCGGCCGCTAGCGGGGGGATTTTAATCCCCGCTAGCGGCCGAAAAAGGGTTAATATCGCCGGCAATGCGCCTCTGCAGTTTCCCATTACCGCGGTTTCCCATTGCTTTCAATGGGCAGCAGCGGTAAAGGAGCGGTAAACACACCGCTCCTTCCCCGCTGCAAAGATGCGGCTAGCAGGATTTTTGGAGCGGTCCTGCTAGCGCACTGCTTCAGTGTGAAAGCCTTCGGGCTTTCACACTGAAGACTGCAGGGCACGATTTTTTCAGGCAGTATAGCAGCGCTATTTTTAGCGCTAACCCGCCTGAAAAACGTGTCAGTGTGAAAGGGGCCTTAAGCTGGCCATAGACGATCTGAATTCAAATTTCAATCAGTGTGTGACCATTCCTGATCACCATAAGTCAATTGTTAGATTGACTTATGTCGAAAAGGCAAGTTGGAAAACGTTTGTCGATCAGCAGCTGTAGTCGCTAATCAGTGTGTTCCTCCCTTCATCTCTTTTGTGTGGATGGAGCAATCTGGTTATCGGTTTTACTCAACTGCTCATCTATGGCCAGCTTTAATAAAGGAAGAAGAAAAGAAAGGAAAACATACATACATTTCCCCTGCTGTAGCAAATTGGAGCATGCTTTGTAAAGCCCTGTACACACGATCGGATTTCCTATGGATTCTAATCCGATGTATTTTTCCATTGGAAATCCAATGAAGCTGACTTCCATCAGTCTTGCCTACACACCATCAGTCAAAAATCTGACGCCGTGACGTAAAACACTCCGACAAGCCGAGAAAAATTAAGTTCAATGCTTCTGAGCATGCGTCGACTTGATTCTGAGCATGCGTGGGTTTTTTGTCCGATGGAGTTCCACACAGATGATCGGAATTTGCTATCGTTTTTTTTCCCATCGGATAAATTTAAAACATGTTCTATTTTTTCTCACCGATGGAAAAAAAGACCGATGGGGCCCATACACGATCGGTTTGTCCGATGAGAAAAGTCCATCGGACTGTTTTTATCTGTAAAACCGATCGTGTGTACACGGCATTAGGGATTTTTTCCTTTCTCTGGATCAACTGTGGGTGTAGGTTTGTGTATATTGGATTGTATTTTTTTATTTTGGTTGAACTTGACAGACTTGTGTCTTTTCTCAACCTGACTTATAACTATGTAACATCATAATTGAAAATAAAGGAAAGAAAAAGATACACAAGTAAAAGAAAAAAGGTGGAAAAAAATTAGTAAAGAGAGAGAAAGCAAAGGGGAAAAAAATACATTTAAAATGAGTAAAGAACATTAGAAAATAAAAATTGTATAAAGGAAAACAAGCAGGGAAAAGAAAGCAGTATATAAAAAAGGAAAGGAATGGGAAATAAGTAGGGAAAGAGAAATAGAAAGAAAGATAAAGATAAAGATAAATGAATAAAGAATCAAATAGATAAAGATTAATATGAAAATAAAAAATAAATAAAAAAATAAAAGGATAAAAGAAAATGGAAAGAGATGAGAGGTTACAAAGAAAAAGTCCGTTATCCATGATTGAGTCTTGATCAGTTGAATATGTTGCAGACTACTGTGTATTATATTTAGTTTGGTTTATTACCTTGATACTGACTAACCTTGATATCTCAATTATTGGAACATTGTCTATTTGTACTACAGTCTCATGCACTGTGATATTTTTATAATACTTTAATATAATGGTATGCTATTACTTCTCTTTTATTATTTTATTGTATTTTATAAAAATCAATAAAAATTTTAGAAAAAACAAACAAAACAAAAACCAAAGAAAAAGTAACAAAGAGAGAAGAATTTCTAGTCTGCTCTAAATGCGGAGTTTAAAAATACAATTTGCTCAATTTCTAGATGCATGTGAAGGTTGTTTTGTTGTGTTATATGAACCTGATCAGCATTCCTATTATAGAACCCCAGCAAAGAATAGGCAGTTCTAAAGGAAACCCATTTGTTTTCTCTTCCATGGAAAAGCGTTTCTTACTATGCAGCACAGCTGATACACATCATTTGCCGTGCTCACCGTACCATTACTTTCCAGTAGACAAAATTCAGTGATCTTATTGTTATAATTGTGCGGCTTTTATTTTCTGAATTGCAGCCATTCAACCACAAGATTTTCTGTGCGTAACCGAGTTCCCTGCTTCAATTCCCACTACGTCACTACAACTAAATTCTTATAATATTACATTTTATGTATGAGTCAGCTACTCTCCCTTTTACTTCCATTGTTTTTCTGCTTATATTTTAAATGGATAATGTGATACTAAACAGAGAAATGTTCATTGTCATAATTCAATCACATAAATCATATACTGTATATCATTCCATTGTATTTTGTTTTTGTTGTTTTTTTTTTTTTTTCAAATCGTCAATGTACCTTTTTCCCCGAAGAGCTGTTGTGTGGTCATATTATCTTTCCCTGTTCTTTAACATCTGGATGGAAAGATCCTTGAGAGGGGCATATTAGGGAGGGTATTACTCTGCTGATGTCTGCTCTCTACGGTGTGAGTCAGTGGGGTTGATTTACTAAACGCAAATAGACTGTGCATTTTGCAAAGTGCAGTTGCACTCTTCAAGTGCACTGGCTCCAGAGCTTAGTAAATGGGATAAAGCTTCACTTTGCAAAGAATACCCAATCATGTGCAAGGAAAATTTAAAAAAAAACAGCATTTTTGCTTGCACATGATTGGATGCTGGAAGTTAGCATAGCTTCTGCTCATTTACTAAGCTCTGGAGCAACTGCTCTTACAGTGTGCAACTGCACTTTGGAAAGTGCACAGTCTATTTGCCTTTAGTAAATCAACCCCTGTGCCTGGCCAGCCCTGATTGGTGCTGTACTGGTCACATGACTAACAGTCTCAGAAGAGCAATTCAAATTTGTTTATTAGGCCTCATGCCCACGGGCGTTTTTTCAGCCGCGTTTTTTCCAGCTTAAAAACGCCTGTCCATGTTAGTCTATAGCTTCATGCCCACCTAGGCGTTTTTGAGCTGTAAAGAGCATAGGCGTTTGTAAGCTGTAAAAAAAACCCAGGGCCAGTGCGTTCCTCAGCGTCAGAATTAGGCAGAAAAAAACGCGAGCGTCAAAAAACGCGCACTAACGCGCAAAAAACGCGCACTAACGCGCGGTCGCGTTTTTAGCTCCGACGTTTTTTTTTTTTTTTTTTTAAAATAAATAAATAAATAAATAAAAATATTTACAATAACATGGACAGGCGTTTTTAAGCTGCAAAAAACGCAGCTGTAAAAACGCCAGTGGGCATGAGGCCTAAATATTAATAAACTGTTTTGCAGCTCCCTATAGGCCTCATGCCCACTGACGTTTTTACAGCTGCGGTTTTTAGAGCTTAAAAACGCCTGTCCATGTTATTGTAAATAATTATTTATTTATTTTTTATTTTTTGGAAAAAAAAAAAACAAAAAAAAAAAAAACGTCGTAGCTAAAAACGCGACCGCGCGTTAGTGCGCGTTTTTTGACGCTCGCGTTTTTTTCTGCCTAAGGCCTCATGCCCACTGGCGTTTTTACAGCTGCGTTTTTTGCAGCTTAAAAACGCCTGTCCATGTTATTGTAAATATATATATTTTTTTTTTTGAAAAAAAAAAAAAAAACGTCGGAGCTAAAAACGCGACCGCGCGTTTTTGCGCGTTTTTGCGCGTTAGTGCGCGTTTTTGACGCTCGCGTTTTTCCCTGCCTAATTCTGACGCTGAGGAACGCACTGGTCCTGGGTTTTTTTTACAGCTTAAAAACGTCTATGCTATTTGCAGCTTAAAAACGTCTAGGTGGGCATGAAGCTTTAGGCTGCATTCACACCTGAGCGTAGCGAATCGGGCGTTTTTACCGTCGTTTTTACCATTGTTTTGTCGCGCGAATTTGCGCCCGTCGGAACGCTCGTTGTCGCGCTAGACGCTTGAATCGGGCGTTTCCATTACATTATATGAATCCTAAAACGCCCAATCTGCCCGATTCGCGCAACAAAAAAGGGTCCGGAACTTGTTTGAGCTTCAGGCGTTCGGCTTCAGGCGACATGTAGTGGAGATGTGAACCATCTCCATAGAGAATAATGGATTTTTTCCCCTCTAGCATTTGTAGCTTCAGGCTTCAGGCGACAAAACGCCTCAGGTGTGAATGCAGCCTTAGGCTCCATGTACACAGAAGCTGATAAACTGCAGTTAATGGGCGTTTTGGCGTTTTTTTTAAAAAGCCCATTAACTGCACTCTATGTTAGCCTATGTGTTCATGTACACATAACGTTTTTTAGCTTTAATGAGCAGTGGAGTTAATGGGCTTTTTTCTGAACGCAGGAAATTTGCGTTCAAAGTGCCGTTTTTCGGCAGAAAAAAACGCAAAAAAAACGCAAAACGCCGAAAAACGCTCATAAAAGCTAAAAAAAGCTACACTGAAAAACGCTAATAAAAGCTAGTAAAAAAACACTGATAAAAGCTAGCTTTTTCTGCTGCTTTAAAAACGGCCGTTTTTGAGCTTCTGTGTACATGGAGCCATAGACTAACATGGACAGGCGTTTTTAAGCTGTAAAAAACGCTCAAAAACGCGGCTGTAAAAACGTCCGTGGGCATGAGGCCTAAATCTTTATTGAACATCAAATGTGTATTTTTTGTGCATTATCATGTGCAGGTGGCGTCAGCGATGACTGACCCTAGCTTTCATTTTGCTCAGAAGGCATCTGCATCCAAGGCTCTTTTTTTTACTTTACAGGTGTTAGCAATTACATTAGATATATTTGATACTGATTTATATTAAAACTAAGATTCTTTGTGAATCTCTTAGTGAATGTAATCAGTCAGCATACTATATCCCACCCCCTTAGTGTTCAGCTATAGGAGGACGTGGAGGTGGAGGAGTGTCATTTACAACTGTGTATAGTATATGCCCACATGTTTGACTCTATAGCCATGTGGGCTGCACAGATTGGAAAAAGGAGGATATGGATGAAATTAAGGGCTTAAAAGGGAATTGAAATTGAGCATGATCAGTAGAGGACACCAACTGGTCTACACAATCTCAGGCTGCAG
This sequence comes from Rana muscosa, assembly GCA_029206835.1. Taxonomy (NCBI): domain Eukaryota; kingdom Metazoa; phylum Chordata; class Amphibia; order Anura; family Ranidae; genus Rana; species Rana muscosa. Next base: position 138,250,213 of record CM055116.1, on the reverse strand, counting down.
TGGGAACACAGAAAACATGGGAGGGACAGCTGAAGGCAGGATCAACCAGGTATATTTCACTATACACAAAACAAATGCTTTAGTGGCTTTGTGAGTATGAACACTCAGTTTTTATAGTCTGGGTTTAATAACACTTAAATCCAGCCAAACTAATTTCATACTGTCTTTTTTAATTCCTGGTTCTGTTTCCTCATCCACTGAGTCTTATTCTTCCGCCTGAATTCCACATATGATTAATTCAGTAGATTGGGACCTATTCCCACCCCAGGTCAATAATTGGACAATGAATTTTTAGGTTTCCCATGGGTAACCATTGTTAGGAGGGAGTGATTATTTGATGCCATCTCAAAATGCCATGGGAGGATGTTTCTATTCTTTTTTATGTGTTGGCTATGATACTACTGTTTCAATATTCAGGCTTTTACTTTTGTCGATGAACAAATGATAAGAAACATAGAAGAGTGACAACAGAAAAAAGACCAAGTGGTGCATAATGTCTGCCCCGTTTTTTTACTATATTTTTTCGTTTTTGTAACCTTTTATATCAGAGTATAGATCTATGAATCCACTTACTGTTGCGTAGGTCTATTCCAAGCATCAACTACACTCTAAGATTAGTTTTGAACTTTCCTCCTGCTGATTTTAGGCCATGTCCCCATGTTCTTGATCTTGGCTTCATAATAAAAATACTGCCCTCTTGAACCTTATTTATCTCCTTGATGGCCTCCTTGCCCCTTTTGATTTTGAAAATTGTTTTAGTACTTTATGCAGTACAGTAGAAATTTTAATTTTCCAAGAAATGTTGTCAAAATTTCGCCATTTTCTTGAAATGCATCATAGTAAAGGGTAAAGTGAACATTAAAGTGTTCATATAGCCCAAAAAATTATTTGATAGAGTTTTCACCACAACAGGGGAGATAGAGAAAGCAAAAAAAAAAAAAACTGACAGGGGTTCTAACCCTTCTACGTCCTAACCAAATTAGAAATAAATTCTTCTTTAAATAAGCTTGAACCGGGGCAGGAGGGTCCAGAGATGCAGAACTGTGCTCCCCTCCCTCATGCTTATGCATAACTTAGAGGGGTGTACCACCCTGCGTGCTCTGGCAGGCCCACTCTGTTAACCCCTTCCCCCATGTTCCAGCTACCTATAGTTGGCATGGAGGGTGCACTGTGTATGCATCATTTGGTCTTTTGCTACTGAGATGCGGGTAGCGGTTGCCACCACCCTCAAAATTATAGATCGAAAATTGTTTGAATACCTCTTATGGGACTTTTGTATGTTGACAAAGTCCCATAAGAGGTATACAAACAATTTTTGATCTAGCACTGTGTATGCATGACCATTCACGTGCTTTCTAGTTGCTGGAGGTGGGTGGGCACTTGCATATGTGTGGTGTGTTTTTTGTCAGCATTTGGAGGTTGGGGCAAGGGGGAGGAGAGGTGCGTGGTATGACAGCAGTAGTTGTCAGAGCAGATAGAAAGCTGTGACCTCATAGAAGTGGTGCTCAACAGATGGCACCTTCACCCTGGTGTGAGGTTGCAGTGCCTGGGGCAGCTGCCCCTCCAGATACCCCCCCCCTTTCCCACAGTGAGTAAGTGCTGTCAACCTTGGACAGGAAGTGTGCTACCAGCGGGATAAAAAAAAGGATGATAGAAGAAAAACAAAAACAAAGAAAAGCAATGCAGCCATCAAATCTAAGGATTTGGTAAGCTGCAATATATTACATTTTTATTTTTGGTTATAGAAACACTGTTAGAAATGCTGTAGCAATCTTATCTACTGCTCTGCACTGTCGCTTTGTCACCACAGTTCCATGTATCAAGGCAATAATGACATCAGCAGTGAACAAAATCAATCGATCAATCAATTAAAAAAACACCATCGTTTTCCTCTGAACACTCCACAGCCTTTCACAATAACCACGTCGGCTGATACATTATCATCAGTCTGAATTACTGAGTCATCACAGACAGATGAATTATATCTGGATTATAAACAGGTCTTTCAGAAAGTCATGGAGAATACCTGGGTGCACGTTCAGCTTCGGTTATTGCTATTTGTTTCCCAGCGTCCAGCAGGCAGCTCAAGAAAAACTCATTTTCAAAAGTGACCATTAAAGCGTGAGGTAATGACAATGTAAAGAAACCTCAGGGGATGGAAAGAAAACTCTGAAACTATATTATTGGAAAAGGGTAGCTTGCCTATCAGAACCCAAGTCTATAGTGAACACTGGAGTGTAGGTGACTGGCAGGCAAGGAAGCCAATAGGAAAACCCCAAAATGTTTAAACTAGCGATGAGCAGATCTATTTTGCTGAAATAAAATTTTTTATTTTGTCATGAAATTACTGATTTCAACATAATTTCGCCAACTCTTGCCCAAAAATTTTGCTGAAGTGAAGAAAAAGCTTTATGAATCCCCAAGCCATCCCTAGTAGCCTTAGCTAAAATTGAGCGATAATAGCAGTGCCCATTTCATGCTGCGGCAAATTAATGTATTTAGTAGAGGGACAATGTGTAAAACACGGCAAAACATGGTGATAATGGCAGTATGATTTTGCAGAACCAGGCTGGCAAGTTATAATAATTTTATTCTCTAAACAAAGGGCAATAACATGACAATATGTAGTTAAAATGTGTTAATCCTGACATAAAAAAGTCAACAAAAAAAAAAACAACTGTTACTCTATGCAGCCTAAAACTGGTCAATCATGACAATTCGTGGGCACCTATTGGTCAACTGTTACAATGCATGGGCAACAAACAGACATACAGCATACAGATAACATGTATGCAGCTGTTACAATATATGGGTAATAAATGGGCAATTACAACAATACGAGACAAATAAGTGGCAATTCTTGACAATATACGTGGTCAAAAAATGGGCAATCATGACCGTATGTGGCCAACAAATGGGCAATCATGACAATAGATGGCCAACAAATGAGCAATCATGACAATACATGGCCAAAAAATGGGCAATCATGAAAATACATGGCCAACAAATGGGCATTCATGACAACACATGGCAAACAAATGGCTAATCTTGACAATACATGGCCAACAAATGTTCACTCATAACCGTATACGGACAACAAATAGGCAACCATGACAATAAGTGCCCAACAAATGAGCAAGCATGACAATACATGGCCAACAAATGGGCAATTATGAAAATTCATGGCCAACAAATGTGCAATCATGAAAATGCATGGCCACAAATGGGCATTGGTAACAATATATTGGCAATACATGAGCAATCATGAAAAAACATGGCCAACAAATGGGCAATTATGAAATTACATGGCCAACAAATGGGCAATCATGACAATATGTGGGCAACAACAGGTAATAGTTACAATATCTGAGCAACAAGCAAACATTCCTAAAAATATAAAGGCAGGAAACAATAAATCATTACAATGAATGGCCAACAAACAGGCAATCATTACAATATGCAGGCAACAAACAGTCAATCTCTACAACAGGAGGGCACCAAATAAGCAAATATTCTAATATGTCATGTATTAGGGTAATTATATAAGCCAAAATGTCACCAAAAGTTAATTACGGTGGCTAGTTTAAGCTTTTTTTTCATTCTAACATTTTTTTTCCATAAATAGATAACAGCATATAAAGTTTTAATGAAAGAAATTATATTTGTCAGGCTTAACTCACACAAGCAACATGTGCAGTGTACTAAAAAGAGTAACTTCATTCTTCCATGCGGAAAATATTTTGGGTCACAATGATTTTTTTTTATAATTCCTTTATTTAAATAGAAAGTGTGTTCAACAATTAGCACATATAGCGGAGATACAGAATAAAAATCAGACAGTTATGCCGCGTACACACGACCATTTTTCTCGTTGGGAAAAATTTAATTTTTTCTCTTTGATGAGAAAAACTACCGTGTGTGGGCTTTTGATCATTTTTCCCGATCAGAAAAACTGCAATAATTACGACGAGAAAAATTAGAACATGCTCTAATTTTTCTCGTCGTGATTCACGGCAATTTTTTCCGCGGCAGTTTTCCCATAGGAAAACACTGCCGGGGAGCCTACACATGGTCGTTTTTCTCGACCAAGAGAAAAAATGTCGGGAAAACTGGCCGTGTGTAGGGGAACAAGCCGTTCCTCGTTTTTCCCGTCGATTTTGTCGACGGTGTTTTCATCATCGAGAAAATCGATCATGGTCAGGAAATTAGGTAAATATATCAGACATCCCGGCTTTACACGGTAAGTAAAGCACATGAAGAAAGTACGGAATAGGGATAAAGTTGGTGTGCGAAGCCGGGGAGGCAATCTATCAAATAATTGTGCGTCCTAGAACCGATAATAACATATGCAAAGCTATATAATACCTAATACAGTAACATTTTTTAAAGTTTTAACAGTTGTTTGGGATGCGAAACAACCCAATGGCCAGATGGGTCCAAGCACGGGACACATGAAATAGGTAATGCACCTCAGGATATTCACAGTATCTGATCACGATAGCCTGTGATTGGGTAAGAGGTAAGGGGAGGGGATGTGTACCAAAAGGGGAAAAGGGAGAGGAGAAATGGAGGCTTAGTAGAATATAAGAGCAGAAAGTAGAAGAGTAGAGTAAAGAGGGGTAGCGCCCCCCGACTGGGAAGCGGGACAAGCCCAATGGGTTAGTCAGACTGCGCAACCTCACGGAGATAAGCGTCTGTGTATATAAAGTGTTGCCAAGGTCTCCAGGTCTCCCGGAAGGTCTCCTCCCTGTTGTGCAAGGTGGCGGTAAGATCCTCCATGTCTCTTAGTTCGTTCACTTTAGAAAACCATAGGAACTTCGCCGGCGGGTTCACCGATAGGGATGAGCTTCGTGTTCGAGTCGAACATACGTTCGACTCGAACATCGGCTGTTCGATCGTTCGACGAAGATCGAACGATTTGGGCCGTTCGCGCCAAATTCGAGTGACGCGAACGGCCCACAATGCACTACACCATCGCAGTGTCATCCAGGCGCTGTGATTGGCCAAGCATGCACTGCTTGGCCAATCACAGCGCCGGCAGCGAGGAGAGCAATGATTGGCCACAGGCAGAATGCCTGTGGCCAATTATTGCTGAGGGTGTTTAGTACACGCCCCACACTATAAAAGGCCGCCAGCACGGCGGCCTAGTGTAGTGTGTTCCGGAGCAGGGAAAGAGAAGCATAGGCAGGGACAGTGACATTTTTTTTTTTCTTGCTTAACCTGGATTGCTTTAGTTTAGGGAAAGAGAAGGATAGGTAGGGAGAGTGTCAGTGTGTTTTACTGTGCGAATCCTTGTTTCTAGGGACAGGGAAGGACAGTGAGGGAATTCTCCTTGTGCTATAGTGTGCTTTAAAAAAACATTTTTTCTAGGGACAGAAAACTATAGGTAGGGAGAGTGTCAGTGTGTTTTACTGTGCGAATCCTTGTTTCTAGGGACAGGGAAGGACAGTGAGGGAATTCTCCTTGTGCTATAGTGTGCTTTAAAAAAACATTTTTTCTAGGGACAGAAAACTATAGGTAGGGAGAGTGTCAGTGTGTTTTACTGTGCGAATCCTTGTTTCTAGGGACAGGGAAGGACAGTGAGGGAATTCTCCTTGTGCTATAGTGTGCTTTAAAAAAACATTTTTTCTAGGGACAGAAAACTATAGGTAGGAAGAGTGTCAGTTTCTTTCACTGTGATAATCCTTGTTTCTAGGGACAAAGAAGGAAAGTGAGGGAAATTCTCCTTGTGCTATAGTGTGCTTTAAAAAAAACATTTTTTCTAGGGACAGAAAACTATAGGTAGGAAGAGTGTCAGTTTCTTTCACTGTGATAATCCTTGTTTCTAGGGACAAAGAAGGAAAGTGAGGGAAATTCTCCTTGTGCTATAGTGTGCTTTAAAAAAACATTTTTTCTAGGGACAGAAAACTATAGGTAGGGAGAGTGTCAGTGTGTTTTACTGTGCGAATCCTTGTTTCTAGGGACAGGGAAGGACAGTGAGGGAATTCTCCTTGTGCTATAGTGTGCTTTAAAAAAAACATTTTTTCTAGGGACAGAAAACTATAGGTAGGAAGAGTGTCAGTTTCTTTCACTGTGATAATCCTTGTTTCTAGGGACAAAGAAGGACAGTGAGGGAATTCTCCTTGTGCTATAGTGTGCTTTAAAAAAACATTTTTTCTAGGGACAGAAAACTATAGGTAGGGAGAGTGTCAGTGTCTTTTACTGTGCGAATCCTTGTTTCTAGGGACAGGGAAGGACAGTGAGGGAATTCTCCTTGTGCTATAGTGTGCTTTAAAAAAACATTTTTTCTAGGGACAGAAAACTATAGGTAGGGAGAGTGTCAGTGTGTTTTACTGTGCGAATCCTTGTTTCTAGGGACAGGGAAGGACAGTGAGGGAATTCTCCTTGTGCTATAGTGTGCTTTAAAAAAACATTTTTTCTAGGGACAGAAAACTATAGGAAGTGTGACAGCAGGAAGGTAAAGTCACCTGGTTGCATCCAGGGGGGTAGATATATTTCGCCCAGATTCAGGCTTTACGCCGACTTATACAACTAGGTGGAGAGTTGTATAAGCCCAGCTAAGGCTAGTGGGCTCATGGATGACTCATACCTCTAGGGAGAGTGCTGGGCGTCGTGCAGACAGGGAGTTGATGAGGCCAGCTGAAGCTTGTCAGCTAATTTAGGCCTCTATAAGAACTCCCAGATTCATTAGGTGTTAGCTCATGCCTGGAACCAGACCTGTGTGGACTGTCTAGGGAGAGTGAACCCCTGTGCGGTGAGACAAAGCCTGTGTGGCTATTTGCTTGGACATTTAAAACCAGGGACTTAGGGACTAGGACAGCACTAGGCTGATCCCAGTTGTTAGTTAGGAAACCTGTATGTTTAGTCAGAGGTCAAGTTGACCAGGATTTATTTTGTTTATGTTTCTTTTGGCTTTGCTGTGTTTTGTCACTGTAAATAGAAAATAAACCGCACCTTTTTTTTTTGAAAACCACAACCTCCGTTTGCTGGGCCTGTTTTTGTGTGGGGAGCCCATCCCGGGGGTCACACACACCCGCTGCCGAGCTAACCCCCTCACAGTTGGTGGAGAACCAGTGGCAGTTTTTTTTAAGCCAGCATGGAGGAGATACTGAAGCAGCTGGCTCTAGCAAATGCCAATCAACAGCAGACAAATGCAGGGTTGCAAAAGAGCCTTGCAGCTCAACAACAGAGCTTCGCAGCCCAGCAGCAAGCTCATCAACAGAGCCTTGCAGCCCAGCAGCAATCTGAGGCCCGCTTCATAGACCTGTTACAGAAGCAAGAGCAGAGACTACAACAAATGGAAGCAGTAATGCAGCAACGTCCGCAGACCAGTGAGGAAAGCCGTCCCACTAATACCGCGTCCTTTGGGGTGAGTCATTTATTGACAAAAATGACTGGAGAGGATGATCCAGAGGTATTTTTGACCACATTTGAAAGGACTGCTGAAAGAGAAAAGTGGCCTGAGGAGCAGTGGGCTGGACTGGTGGCTCCTCTGTTAACTGGTGAATCGCAGAAGGCTTACTATGACCTAGAGCCTGACCAAGCAAAAGACTATGTGATGCTAAAAGCTGAAATATTGGCAAGGCTGGGTGTCACCCAGGCTGTCCGGGCTCAGCGTGTGCATAACTGGACTTTCCAGCTTGGAAAACCCCCCAGGTCTCAAATGTATGATCTCATTCACCTGAGCAGAAAGTGGCTACAGCCAGAGACTTTGTCCGCACCAAAGATTGTGGAACGTGTTGTAATGGATCGGTTTTTGAGAGCTCTTCCTACTGCCATCCAAAAGTGGGTAAGCCATGGAGACCCAGAGACAGCCGATGGTCTTGTGGATCGTGTGGAGAAATACTTGGCTACAGAGAACCTGACGGCCTCTTCCAGAGACACTCGGACTTTCCACCCTAAGACCAGACCATCCCCAGGGGCGGATAAGAGGATTCCAAGGGGTAAGGGTGGAGAGAGTGAGAGGGTGGGAGCTCTACCCCAAGTTTGGCGAGAACAGCCTGGGAAATCAGCGGCTCAAGAGGCGGCAAGAAGGATCGTTTGCTACCGCTGCCGGCAAGCGGGACATATTGCAGCCAATTGCCCGGTTGTGGAGGAACCCATGCAGTGTGACTTTCTGACGGGCAGACGTCAGTCGCTGTGTGCGACAGTCGCATGCACTGCCATTCGAGGAACTGAGAAACATTTATGCAAAATGTGTGTTAATGGTAGAAATGTTGTGGTATTGCTGGATTCAGGTAGCCTTGTGACCCTGATAAAGGCTGAGTTAGTTAAAACAGAGGTCTCTGGGAATAGCAAGGTAGCTGTTATTTGTGTGCATGGGGACACCCGAGAGTATCCAGTGACTACAGTGTGTTTCGAGACCCCCAAAGGTACCCTCTCTCATCCAGTGGGCTTAGTATCTCAGTTACCGTATGACGCCATTGTGGGAAGGGATTTTCCGAAGTTCTGGGAACTGTGGGATGATCCTGAGCCCCCCACTGGTGCCCCTATGTACCAGGAATGTGATAGCCAGAACTCCCCTGAGAGTGGTGAGGACTCTCCGGAATTTCCCTTATCAGTATTGGCAGGGGAGACTCAAGAAACTGGAGAGGAGCCCACCTCCTCAGACGAAAACCTACCGTCTGTGGAGTTTTCTGATCTTGAGGTTCACAGGGAAAACTTTGCCACAGAACAGTTGAAAGACCCCGCCCTAATAAAGGCACGGGAAAACGTAGTGAAAATAGATGGCGAGTTAGTGAACCCAGATAATACCTGCACTTACCCATACTTCAGCGTAGAGAAGGACCTACTGTATCGGGTGGCAAAAAGGGCAGAAGAAACCGTTGAGCAGCTTGTGGTGCCCAAACCTTACAGGAAGTTGGTGTTGGAGTTGGCCCATGGGCACATTCTTGGAGGTCATCTGGGGACAGAGAAAACCCGAGAGAGGGTATTACAGAGATTCTATTGGCCGGGGGTGATGAAGGACATAGAAAATTATTGTTCCTCCTGCCCTGTGTGTCAGAGGTCGGCCCCGATGCCACATTTCCGTAGCCCGCTGGTCCCTCTACCCATCATTGAGGTCCCGTTTGAGAGGATCGCCATGGATTTGGTAGGTCCTATAATCAAGTCCGCTAGGGGGCACCAGTACATATTAGTCATAATGGACTATGCCACCCGTTATCCAGAAGCGATCCCTCTCCGAAATACCTCGGCCAAAACCATAGCCAAAGAGCTATCTCTTGTGTTTAGCCGGGTGGGTATTTGTAAAGAACTGCTTACGGACCAAGGTACACCCTTTATGTCCCGGGTTATGAAGGAGCTGTGTAAATTGTTCAAAGTGACGCAATTACGTACATCTGTGTATCACCCCCAAACCGATGGGCTGGTTGAAAGATTCAACAAAACCCTAAAACAAATGTTGAAGAAAGTGGTGGATAGAGATGGAAAGGATTGGGACTGTCTACTTCCTTATCTGATGTTTGCTATTAGGGAGGTGCCCCAATCCTCTACGGGATTCTCCCCCTTTGAGTTACTGTATGGGAGACACCCAAGAGGGCTGTTGGATATTGCCAAGGAAACTTGGGAAAGTGAGAGTTCTCCCCACAGGAGTGTGATTGAGCATGTCGCCCTGATGCAAGACCGAATTGCACAGGTAATGCCCATCGTGAAGGAACATTTGGCCCAAGCGCAGTTAGCACAGCAGAGAGTGTACAACCGTGGAGCCAAGACCCGTACCTTTTCCCCGGGGGATAGGATACTGGTACTTGTCCCTACGGTTGAAAGTAAATTCCTTGCCAAATGGCAAGGCCCCTACGAGATAATGGAAAAAGTGAGCGAAGTGAATTACAAGGTCAGACAACCAGGAAGGCGAAAGCCCGAACAGATCTATCACGTTAATCTGTTGAAAGCCTGGAGGGATAGAGAGTCCCTAGTCGCAGACACTTGGTCACCAGCTCAAACTGGTTGCGTGATTCCTGAGGTTGGAATAGCAGCCACCTTGTCACAACCCCAACAACAGGAGGTTAAGGAGTTTGTGCTTCGCAACAAGGAGGTATTCTCTGAGCTGCCGGGACAAACATCTGGGGTAGAGCATGACATCATTACCCCGCCCGGTGAAAGGGTGAAGTTAAAACCCTATCGGATCCCAGAGGCCCGACGGGAGGCAATACGGGAGGAAGTACAGAAAATGCTGAACTTAGGGGTGATAGAGGAGTCCCAAAGTGATTGGTCTAGTCCCATTGTGTTGGTGCCTAAACCGGATGGGAGCTGGCGATTTTGTAACGATTTTCGTCAGTTGAACAAAGTTACAAAATTTGACACCTACCCCATGCCACGTATAGATGAGTTGATCGACCGGCTGGGAACAGCCCGATACATGACGACTCTTGACCTCACAAAAGGGTATTGGCAAATCCCCCTGGCCAAATTGGCCAAAGAGAAAACCGCATTTGTAACCCCAGACGGGGCGTTCCAATATAAGAGAATGCCGTTCGGGTTACAGAATGCACCGGCCACATTCCAGCGGAAAATGGACCAGATGCTGAGGCCCCATCGGAAGTATGCTGCGGCTTACCTGGATGACGTAATTATCCATAGCACAGATTGGGCCACACATCTGCCAAAAGTGCAAGCAGTCCTGGACTCTGTTCGGGAAGCGGGGTTTACGGCTAACCCCAAGAAGTGTACCATTGGGCAGGAGGAGGCCAAATATCTTGGGTACACCATTGGGAGGGGAGTAATAAAACCCCAACTCAACAAAGTCGAGGCCATCCAGAGTTGGCCACGTCCCAACAGCAAGAAGCAGGTACGAGCCTTTCTGGGAATCGCTGGGTATTATCGGCGATTCATTCCCCACTTTGCTTCTAAGGCTGTGCCCCTAACCAACCTAACGAAGGGGAAAGGGTCGGTCATGATTAAATGGACCCCCGAGGCTGAGGCAGCATTCCAATTCTTGAAACAAGCCTTATGTAGCCAGCCAGTGTTGTACTCACCAGACTTCTCTAAAGACTTTGTCGTACAAAGTGATGCGTCAGATGTGGGGTTAGGAGCAGTATTGTCCCAGGTCTGGAACGGGGAAGAGCACCCAGTCATTTACCTCAGCAGGAAGTTGAAGTCCCATGAGGTAAATTACGCCACCGTTGAAAAGGAGTGTTTAGCGGTGAAGTGGGCTCTAGATTCCCTTCGGTACTATCTGCTAGGTAGGCACTTTGACATGGTTACGGATCACGCTCCGTTAAAGTGGATGGCTCAAAACAAGGAAACAAATAGAAGAGTGAATAGGTGGTTCCTGGCCCTCCAGGAATTCAACTTCACAGTAAAGCATCGCCCTGGCGTTCAAATGGGGAATGTGGATGCTTTGTCTCGAGTACATGAATGCCTGATTGCTGGTGTTCCAACCCCGAGGTTAAAACAAGAGGGGGGGGGGGGTATGTGACAGCAGGAAGGTAAAGTCACCTGGTTGCATCCAGGGGGGTAGATATATTTCGCCCAGATTCAGGCTTTACGCCGACTTATACAACTAGGTGGAGAGTTGTATAAGCCCAGCTAAGGCTAGTGGGCTCATGGATGACTCATACCTCTAGGGAGAGTGCTGGGCGTCGTGCAGACAGGGAGTTGATGAGGCCAGCTGAAGCTTGTCAGCTAATTTAGGCCTCTATAAGAACTCCCAGATTCATTAGGTGTTAGCTCATGCCTGGAACCAGACCTGTGTGGACTGTCTAGGGAGAGTGAACCCCTGTGCGGTGAGACAAAGCCTGTGTGGCTATTTGCTTGGACACTTAAAACCAGGGACTTAGGGACTAGGACAGCACTAGGCTGATCCCAGTTGTTAGTTAGGAAACCTGTATGTTTAGTCAGAGGTCAAGTTGACCAGGATTTATTTTGTTTATGTTTCTTTTGGCTTTGCTGTGTTTTGTCACTGTAAATAGAAAATAAACCGCACCTTTTTTTTTTGAAAACCACAACCTCCGTTTGCTGGGCCTGTTTTTGTGTGGGGAGCCCATCCCGGGGGTCACACACACCCGCTGCCGAGCTAACCCCCTCACAGAAGGAAGAGTGTCAGTTTCTTTCACTGTGATAATCCTTGTTTCTAGGGACAAAGAAGGACAGTGAGGGAATTCTCCTTGTGCTATAGTGTGCTTTAAAAAAACATTTTTTCTAGGGACAGAAAACTATAGGTAGGGAGAGTGTCAGTGTGTTTTACTGTGCGAATCCTTGTTTCTAGGGACAGGGAAGGACAGTGAGGGAATTCTCCTTGTGCTATAGTGTGCTTTAAAAAAACATTTTTTCTAGGGACAGAAAACTATAGGAAGGAAGAGTGTCAGTTTCTTTCACTGTGATAATCCTTGTTTCTAGGGACAAAGAAGGAAAGTGAGGGAAATTCTCCTTGTGCTATAGTGTGCTTTAAAAAAACATTTTTTCTAGGGACAGAAAACTATAGGTAGGAAGAGTGTCAGTTTCTTTCACTGTGATAATCCTTGTTTCTAGGGACAAAGAAGGAAAGTGAGGGAAATTCTCCTTGTGCTATAGTGTGCTTTAAAAAAACATTTTTTCTAGGGACAGAAAACTATAGGTAGGGAGAGTGTCAGTGTGTTTTACTGTGCGAATCCTTGTTTCTAGGGACAGGGAAGGACAGTGAGGGAATTCTCCTTGTGCTATAGTGTGCTTTAAAAAAACATTTTTTCTAGGGACAGAAAACTATAGGAAGGAAGAGTGTCAGTTTCTTTCACTGTGATAATCCTTGTTTCTAGGGACAAAGAAGGAAAGTGAGTGAAATTCTCCTTGTGCTATAGTGTGCTTTAAAAAAACATTTTTTCTAGGGACAGAAAACTATAGGTAGGGAGAGTGTCAGTGTCTTTTACTGTGCGAATCCTTGTTTCTAGGGACAGGGAAGGACAGTGAGGGAATTCTCCTTGTGCTATAGTGTGCTTTAAAAAAACATTTTTTCTAGGGACAGAAAACTATAGGTAGGGAGAGTGTCAGTGTGTTTTACTGTGCGAATCCTTGTTTCTAGGGACAGGGAAGGACAGTGAGGGAATTCTCCTTGTGCTATAGTGTGCTTTAAAAAAAAAAAATTTCTATCGACAGAAAACTATAGGTAGGGAGAGTGTCAGTGTGTTTTACTGTGCGAATCCTTATTTCTAGGGACAGGGAAGGACAGTGAGGGAATTCTCCTTGTGCTATAGTGTGCTTTAAAAAAACATTTTTTCTAGGGACAGAAAACTATAGGTAGGGAGAGTGTCAGTGTGTTTTACTGTGCGAATCCTTGTTTCTAGGGACAGGGAAGGACAGTGAGGGAATTCTCCTTGTGCTATAGTGTGCTTTAAAAAAACATTTTTTCTAGGGACAGAAAACTATAGGAAGGAAGAGTGTCAGTTTCTTTCACTGTGATAATCCTTGTTTCTAGGGACAAAGAAGGAAAGTGAGTGAAATTCTCCTTGTGCTATAGTGTGCTTTAAAAAAACATTTTTTCTAGGGACAGAAAACTATAGGTAGGGAGAGTGTCAGTGTCTTTTACTGTGCGAATCCTTGTTTCTAGGGACAGGGAAGGACAGTGAGGGAATTCTCCTTGTGCTATAGTGTGCTTTAAAAAAACATTTTTTCTAGGGACAGAAAACTATAGGTAGGGAGAGTGTCAGTGTGTTTTACTGTGCGAATCCTTGTTTCTAGGGACAGGGAAGGACAGTGAGGGAATTCTCCTTGTGCTATAGTGTGCTTTAAAAAAAAAAAATTTCTATCGACAGAAAACTATAGGTAGGGAGAGTGTCAGTGTGTTTTACTGTGCGAATCCTTATTTCTAGGGACAGGGAAGGACAGTGAGGGAATTCTCCTTGTGCTATAGTGTGCTTTAAAAAAAACATTTTTTCTAGGGACAGAAAACTATAGGTAGGAAGAGTGTCAGTTTCTTTCACTGTGATAATCCTTGTTTCTAGGGACAAAGAAGGACAGTGAGGGAATTCTCCTTGTGCTATAGTGTGCTTTAAAAAAACATTTTTTCTAGGGACAGAAAACTATAGGTAGGGAGAGTGTCAGTGTCTTTTACTGTGCGAATCCTTGTTTCTAGGGACAGGGAAGGACAGTGAGGGAATTCTCCTTGTGCTATAGTGTGCTTTAAAAAAACATTTTTTCTAGGGACAGAAAACTATAGGTAGGGAGAGTGTCAGTGTCTTTTACTGTGCGAATCCTTGTTTCTAGGGACAGGGAAGGACAGTGAGGGAATTCTCCTTGTGCTATAGTGTGCTAAAGCATTCCTCATCAACCATCTTTGAAATCCTTGTTTTTTTGGACAGTCAGGGAAATTGTCGTTGTGCTATTCTGTGCAAAAGCAATCATCCTCAACCATATTTAGAAATCCTTAAGTAAAGGGACAGAGAAGGACACCTGAAGGTAGCCCTTATTGCTTTTTTCCCATCTCCCTGCAGGCCATCTATTAGAATGTCTGGAAGGCAAACAAGGAGAGGCAGACAGTCAGGAGGCAATAAAAGAGGGCAAGCAGGCTCTGTGTCTGGGGGCAACAGTGCTGGTCGTGGACGCGGTGCATTGTCATCAGCACATGGCCATGGGACACGCTTGTCCTTCTTTTCGGCAGCTGGACATGTTGAGCCACATCATGCCGAAGACTTGGTAGAGTGGATGACCAAGCCCTCCTCCTCCTCCTCATCCTCTCTCACCCAGGCTCAGGGTACTGGAAAAGCAGCTGCCAAAGCGTCCTCTTCCCTGGTATCAATGTCAGACTCATCATCGGTCACTCCTTCCCTAGACCCACCATGTCCTCCTCCTGAGGAGTCCCCCGAACTGTTTGAGCACAGTGTTGGGTACATGCTCCAGGAGGATGCCCAGCGTTTCGAAGGGTCTGATGATGAAACCCAGCTAGAGGAAGGCAGTAGCGTGAGAGCAGACAGAGGGGATGCTCAAGAAGGACACCAATCTGGCAGTCATGTTCCAGCAGCTGCAGCATACTGCCAGATTGGCTCCAGTGATGAGGAGGGAGGTGATGATGAGGTCACTGACTCCACGTGGGTGCCTAATAGGAGAGAGGAGGAGGAGGAGGATGAGGAGGAGGCACATCTCCAACGAGGCAGGATGCCCTTTGGTGGCCAGCGTAAGGGCAGTACACCGACGGAATCACACCGCAGAGCTCCGCCTGTGCAGGGCGCTGCCTCCGCCCGTCATTCAAAAAGTTCTTTGGTGTGGGCCTTTTTTGAGGCTAGTGCATCAGATCGCACAGCTGCTGTTTGCAACATATGTCTCAAGCGTATATCGCGTGGCCAAAACATCAGCCGCTTGGGTACCACATGCCTGACCAGACATATGTTGACCTGCCATGCAGCTCGTTGGCAAGCCTACCTCAAAGACCCACACCAAAGAACAAAGCGGACCTCTCCTTGCACCGCATCAGCTGGGATCTCCAACCTCACTATAACTTCAGTCCTCTCTGAAACATGCACTGAGAGGAATGAAGGTGTAGAATTAGGTGTGTCACAGCCAAGTACTTGCGGCCACTCTGCTAGCAGTACACCGACGTCCGATTCTAGCAGGCAAATTTCCCTGCCCCAGCTGCTGGACCGTCGAAAGAAGTTCACTCCCAGCCATCCACATGCCCAGCGGTTGAATGCTAGCTTGGCTAAATTGCTAGCGCTTCAACTGCTGCCTTTTCAGTTGGTAGACTCGGCCCCCTTCCGTGAGTTTGTGCAATGTGCGGTTCCTCAGTGGCAGGTTCCCAAACGCCACTTTTTCTCACGGAAGGCTATTCCGGCTCTCTACCGGCATGTGGAAGGCAATGTCTTGGCCTCGCTGGACAGGGCGGTCAGTGGTAAGGTGCATATTACCGCTGACTCATGGTCCAGCAGGCATGGACAGGGACGTTACCTTTCTTTCACGGCCCATTGGGTCACTCTTTTGGCAGCTGGGAAGGATGCAGGACAAGGTGCAGTAGTGTTGGAGGTTGTTCCACCGCCACGCCTCCAAAATGCTACTACTGGTTGTGACACACCTCTCTCCTCCACCCCCTCCTCTTCTTCTTCCTCCATGGCCTCTTCCTGTGGTTTGTCCTCGGAACCAGCGGTGCTCCGTAGGCGTTCAAGGGGCTACGCACGTACGCAGGCAAAAAGATGCCATGCCGTGCTTGCGCTGGTGTGTTTGGGGGACAGAAGCCACACTGGGGCAGAGGTCCTGTCTGCTCTGCAGGGCCAGGCCGAGAGGTGGTTGACGCCACGCCAGCTTAAGCCAGGAATGGTGGTTTGCGACAATGGCACCAACCTCCTCTCCGCCCTCCGACAGGGACAACTGACCCATGTGCCCTGTGTGGCTCACGTCCTTAACCTGGTGGTGCAGCGGTTCTTGGGCAGGTACCCGGGCTTACAGGATGTCCTGAGGCAGGCCAGGAAAGTCTGTGTGCATTTCCGCAGATCTTATAATGCCAGTGCTCGCCTGGCTGAGCTGCAAAAGGAGTTGAACCTGCCCAAGAACCGCCTTATATGTGACATGCCCACCAGGTGGAACTCAACGTTGGCCATGCTGCAGCGGCTGCACACGCAGCAGAGGGCCATCAATGAGTACCTGTGCGACTACGGCACCAGGACAGGGTCAGGGGAGCTTGGTTTTTTTTCTCCACGCCAGTGGGGCATGATCAGGGATGCATGCACTGTCCTGGCACCATTTGAGGAGGCCACGAGGATGGTGAGCAGTGACAGTGCATGCATCAGTGACACTGTACCTCTTGTCCACCTGTTGGAGCACACGCTGCGTGGAATAATGGACAGGGCACTTGAGGCAGAACAGAGGCAGGAAGAGGAGGACTTCCTTGCCTCTCAAGGCCCCCTTTACCCAGACAGTGTTCCTTCTGTCCCACCCATCGCACAGGAAGAGGAGGAGGAGGAGGAGGAGGAGGATTGTGTCAGCATGGAGGTGGAGGCTGGCACTCAGCATCATCAGCAGCAGTCTTTTAGGGATGATTTACAGTCCCAAGAAACCAGTGGACTTGTACGTGGCTGGGAGGAGGTGGCTGCGGATCATGTCGTCCTTAGTGACCCAGAGGACTCCGGAGCGAATGCCTCAGCAAACCTACGCTGCATGGCCTCCCTGATCCTGCAAAGTCTGCGGAAGGATCCTCGTATTCTTCGGATCAAGGAGAGGGACCATTACTGGCTGGCCACTCTCCTTGATCCACGGTACAAGGGTAAGGTTGCGGACCTTATGTTACCGTCGCAGAGGGAGCAGAGGATGAGACAACTCCGGGAGGCCTTGCAGAAAGGTCTGTGCAACGCGTTCCCAGAGACTGGGAGGTTACAAACTCCTGGTCCTGGACAACGAGTTGCTGAGGCTTCGGCCAGTCAAAGAAGGAGCGGTGGGGAAGGTGGCCGTCTGACCGATGCGTTCAGACAATTCTTTAGTCCGCAGCCCCAAAGTATGATCAGTTCCAGCAACCATCGCCAGCGTCTGATAAACATGGTGCAGGAATATCTAGGGGCAAGGTCAGACTTGGACACCTTCCCCACCGAAAATCCTCTGGCTTACTGGGTCTTGAGGATGGATCACTGGCCAGAGCTTGCACAGTATGCAATTGAGCTACTGGCCTGTCCTGCATCCAGCGTTCTTTCGGAACGCACATTCAGTGCTGCTGGAGGATTTGTCACGGATCACAGGGTGCGCCTGTCCACCGACTCGGTTGATCGACTGACTTTCATCAAGATGAACCAGTCTTCGATCACCACCAGCTACCACACACCTGATGCTGATATAACAGACTAATTGATTTTAACATGTCACATCCCTTCAAGACTGATGCTGATGCTGAGTGCCTGTGCTGTTATGTTGACTGGCTATCCTCCTCCTCCGAGTCCTCAATGATACGATTGATGATGATAGCTTGGAAGATCATTTTTGTTTATGGGTGCCGCCACCAGTGGCTAAGGCCCAATTTTTCAGCCCCTGTTTTACAGGGGCGTGTAATTACAGTTTTTTTAGCAATAATTTGCCATAGGGCTCATTGCTGTGCTCCAAGTACAGTATCTGTGAGGGGTTAGAGTGTTGTGGCACCAGTGCCTAAGGCCCAATTTTTCAGCCCCTGTTTAACAGGGGCGTGTCATTACAATTTTTGAAGCAATACTTTGCAACAGGGCTCATTGCTGTGCTCCAAGTACAGTATCTGTGAGGGGTTGTAGTGTTGTGCCACCAGTGCCTAAGGCCCAATTTTTCAGCCCCTGTTCAACAGGGGCATGCAATTACAATTCTTGATCTAATAATTCACAGCAGGGCCCATTGCTGCACCCACCAAGAGTAACTCTGAGGGCTTACAGTGTTGTGGCAACGCCACCACCACCACCACCACGAAAGGCCCAATTTTTCAGCCCCTGTTCAAAAGATGCATGTAATTACAATTCTTGATCTAATAATTCACAGCAGGGCCCATTCCTGCACCCACCAAGAGTAACTCTGAGGGCTTACAGTGTTGTGGCAACACCACCACCACCACCACCACCACCACGAAAGGCCCAATTTTTCAGCCCCTGTTCAACAGGGGCATGCAATTACAATTCTTGATCTAATAATTCACAGCAGGGCCCATTCCTGCACCCACCAAGAGTAACTCTGAGGGCTTACAGTGTTGTGGCAACACCACCACCACCACCACCACCACGAAAGGCCCAATTTTTCAGCCCCTGTTCAACAGGGGCATGCAATTACAATTCTTGATCTAATAATTCACAGCAGGGCCCATTGCTGCACCCACCAAGAGTAATTCTGAGGGCTTACAGTGTTGTGGCAACACCACCACCACCACCACCACCACGAAAGGCCCAATTTTTCAGCCCCTGTTCAACAGGGGCATGCAATTACAATTCTTGATCTAATAATTCACAGCAGGGCCCATTCCTGCACCCACCAAGAGTAACTCTGAGGGCTTACAGTGTTGTGGCAACACCACCACCACCACCACGAAAGGCCCAATTTTTCAGCCCCTGTTCAACAGGGGCATGCAATTACAATTCTTGATCTAATAATTCACAGCAGGGCCCATTGCTGCACCCACCAAGAGTAACTCTGAGGGCTTACAGTGTTGTGGCAACACCACCACCACCACCACCACCACGAAAGGCCCAATTTTTCAGCCCCTGTTCAACAGGGGCATGCAATTACAATTCTTGATCTAATAATTCACAGCAGGGCCCATTCCTGCACCCAGCAAGAGTAACTCTGAGGGCTTACAGTGTTGTGGCAACACCACCACCACCACCACCACCACGAAAGGCCCAATTTTTCAGCCCCTGTTCAACAGGGGCATGCAATTACAATTCTTGATCTAATAATTCACAGCAGGGCCCATTGCTGCACCCACCAAGAGTAACTGTCAGGGCTTACAGTGTTGTGGCACCAGCACCACCATCAAAGGCCCAATTTTTACTACCACTGTTCAACAATTATATGTAATTACAATTCCTGATATAATAGTTGACAGCAGGGCGTTCCAGCACCAACCAAGAGTAACTGTGAGTGCTTACAGTGTTGTGCCAACACCAACAACTAAGGGGCCTATTTCTGCAGAGTATATACGGCAGGTCCCTACTTTCAAACATCCAACTTACAAACGACTCCTACTTGCAAACGCAAGAAGACAACAGGAAATGAGAGGAAATCTACCACTAGGAAGGAAAATTCTCTCCTGTAAGAATAAATATGGGAGAAAGGTGTCTCCTCTGTACTGATGCTTTATCAGCAATCCTTGTTTCAAGAAAAACACCACATTTCAAAAACAGTTGTCATTGGGACGGAAAGTGAGGTGAAATGTTCTGAACAGGGGCACAGACAGCAAAACAAATGTTACAGGGGTGATAACCCTTACCTATGTTTTCCAAAAAGTTTAAAAATAGATTTTTGGGCTGGAGCTACACTTCAACAATGTACCTGTTCAAAATTACAAACAGATTCTACATAAGAACAAACCTACAGTCCCTGTCTTGTATGCACCGCCTGTATACGGCTGTTCAGAGTATATAGGGCCTTTTTTATTTTATGTGCGGGGTTCCCCTTAATATCCATACAAGACCCAAAGGGGCTGGTAATGGGCTGGGGTAGGGGGGGGGGGGGTCATGGGGTAGCTATGCCATTTTTCTTAAAGATTTTCATCCATATTACCGGGACCAGACATTACATTAAAGCCGCAAGCAGTTTTAAATGGCTTTTTTTTCCTTTAGAAGTGTCATTTTGTGCAGGGACAGTTCTAAACACGGGAAACACGTGGCACTTCACAGGCATACTTTAGACACCCCCCAGGTACGATATTTAAAGGAATATTTGACTTTTTTTTTTTCACTTTATGCATCATTAAAATGACTGCTCCCGAAAAACGACCGTTTTTAAAACTTCTTTTTGCATTGATACATGTCCCCTGGTGCACAACCCGGGTTCCCAAACCCTTTTTAGGACAATAACATGCATATTAGTCGTTATAATTAGCACTTTAGAATTCGAACGTTCGCATCCATTGTATTTAATAGGGTTCTAATGTTCGTACGAACTTTCGGTCCGTTCGCGGGTTCTGGTGCGAACCGAACCCGGGGGTGTTCGGCTCATCACTATTCACCGACCTCCAACAGAGGGGGATGCAAGCCTTGGCAGCATTCAGTAGCTAAATGGTAAGGGGTCACAATGATTTGTGCAAAATGCATATTTACACAAAATGCTGATCTGCAGAAAAACAGCTCAATAAACAATTAAAAATCTTAATATTAAAATTGTGTTACCTACTAAAAGTTTTTTTTTAATTCTGCTTACCCAGTCTAGTGTTTTTATGTACCCCTACCTGACAGCATAGCCTGGCCTGTGACCTCCTTGTAAATTACACTTAATCTATACAGCTGAGTACATAACATGCCCAGCTTATTACTGCCAAGGAAAGAGAAGCAGCTTACTGATACACTCATTATGCCGCGTACACACGTTCGGAATTTCTGTTGGAAAAAGTCCAGCGGAATTTTTTCATCGGATATTCCGAACGTGTGTATGCCCCATCGGACTTTTTCCTTCAGAAATTCCGACGGACTTAGAAAGAGAACATGTTCTCTTTTTTTCCGACGGAAAAAATTTCTATTGGAATTTCCGTTCGTCTGGATGCAATTCCGACGGACTAAAAAACATGCATGCTCAGAATCAAGTCGACGCATGCTTGGAAGCATCGAACTTAATTTTTCTCGGCTCGTCGTAGTGTTGTACATCAACGCGTTCTTGACGGTCGGAATTTGGTGTGACAGTGTGTATGCAAGACAGCTTGAACGGAATTCCGACGGAAAAACCCGTCAGAGTTTATTCCGAAGGAACATCCGACCATGTATACAAGGCATTACTGTGCTCTCTACACCAATCAGCAGTCTCCCAGAATTAAATTGACTGTGAACCTGGTTGGTTTATAGTGTTTTTTCCCCATCTTTGTCTGAAATTCAAGTGCTTATAATGCCGCATACACATAGTCGGAATCTCCGACAGAAAAAGTCAGATGGGAGCTTTTCGTCGGATATTCCGACCGTGTCTATGCCCCATCTGACTTTTTCTGTCTGAATTTTCGACTGACTTAGATAGAGAGCAGGTTCTCTATTTTTCCGTCGGAAATTCCGACTGAGGTTTTCCCGTTAGAAAGTCCAACCGTGTGTACGCAGCATAAGAGTTGTGTGCAACAAGCAATTTTTTAATGAATAGATAGCAAGGGTATATGCAGTTGTTATACCTGTTTGATTGAAGCTTTGCATGGAGCTGTCTAATAAGCAATAATGCCGCGTACACACGATCATTATTCACGGCGGTTTAAAAACCGCCGTGAATAATGACATTTTAAACGAGGGAACAGCTTGTTCCCCACACACGGTCATTTTTCTCGTCATTTTTTAAAATGACGAGAAAAACGATCGTCTATGGGCTCCGCGGCAGTGTTTCCCTATGGGAAACACTGCCGCGGAAGAAATGTCAGGAAAAACGACAAGAAAAATTAGAACATGTTCTAATTTTTCTCATCGTGATTAATGCCGTTTTTCCCGTCGGAAAAAACGGCAAAAAGCCCACAGACGATCGTTTTTCTCGTCCAAAGGAAAAAATTTAATTTTTCCCGACGGGAAAAATGATCGTGTGTACGCGGCATAAGTCACTGTGATAAGTCATAAAAAAAAAAAAAAAAAGGGGCCGACTCAATGGACCACTCGGTCTATTTCTGCCATCATTCTTTGTTTCTGGGAAAAAATAGCTGAGAGCTTGACCTACTGGCTAAAATATTTATTATGATTATTATGCATGGTATTCCTAGATCATACCAGCAGGTGGTGATATAGGTTGTTTTTCATATTTTCCAATTTTTCCTTACCACGTGTTAGAAAAACAAATCATGTTGTTTTGGCCTTATGTGCACAAACGTATGCAAGCATAAAATATGCCTAGCATAAAATTCTTAAATTCTTGGCAATTTCCTTCACCGGCCAGCCAGCCAGCAATGAAGTAAAGGACTATATGCCTCTGCACTCAACATCTACCCGCGCATGCATGTATGAGGCATTTCCTGAACAGGAAAGTTTTAAACTTTAGAAAATACGTCATATGTATGAGCAGGAGTAATCACAAATGCACAGAGACATATGCAGATGAGCAGGGGCATACAGCAATTCACTTTCATGACCAGCTGTACGCCTCACTTGCAGCACCTCTGGCACAAAAAAAAAGCAGGAAAATTTACTTTAGTCATATTTTATGTTTGCAAATGTCGGTGCATGTAAACTAAACAGCATGATCTTTTTTTACAGCAAGTGGCAGGATCTAGGAATACATATAAGTCATGCGTAATATTTCACGTTTATCTGACAATCAAACAAACAAAATAAAAAAAAATGTACAAAGCCCTTTAAAAAAATAAATAAAATAAAAACTACATTGCTTCAAAATATGGCATTGGATGCGCTTTTTTAAGCACTCTGAATGCCAATCAAAGCGCCAGTCACTAAATAAAATGGTAAGTTTACAGTCCTGTTCATGCATTGCGTATGCTTTGCTTTTGGGAGTGTCTGGTGCAGACATCACATCTGCTGTGCAGCGTGAAGCAGCAAGAAGGTGAGCAGGGTCTTGACTGGAGTGGAGAAACTAGCAGATGGCACAAGTGATGTCCAACATGGGAACACTATAGTGGAAGGTGAACAGAACTGGAGAGTGAGGACTGAGCGGAGGAGGATCAGAAGAGCTGGGGTGATCGGAGAAGGAGAATCTAGCAGATGTTACATGTGTTGCGTAGCATGGGAGCAATATAGCAAGAGGTGAGTGGGCACCAGAGAGAGAGGAGGATCAGAAGAGCTTGGGGTTACTACTGAGTAAAGGATCAGCAGAGCTGGGGGTTACTACTGAGTGGGGAATGAGTAGAGCTGGGGGTTACTACTGAGTGGGGGATCAGCAGAGCTGAGAGTTGCTAGTTAGAGGGGGATCAGCAGAGCTGGGGGTTATTACTAAGTGGGGCTCAGCAGAGCTAGGGGTTACTACTGAGTGGGGGATCAGCAGAGCTGGGGGTTATTACTAAGTGGGGGATCAGCAGAGCTGGGGGTTACTACTGAGTGGGAGATCAGCAGAGCTGGGGGTTACTACTGAGTGGGAGATCAGCAGAGCTAGGGGTTATTACTAAGTGGGGGGATCAGCAGAGCTGGGGGTTACTACTGAGTGGGGGATCAGCAAAGCTGGTGGTTACTACTGAGTGGGGGATCAGCAGAGCTGGGGGTTATTATTAAGTGGGGGATCAGCAGAGCTGGGGGTTACTACTGAGTAGGGGATCAGCAGAGCTGGGGGTTATTACTAAGTGGGGGATCAGCAGAGCTGGGGGTTACTACTGAGTGGGGGATCAGCAGAGCTGGGGGTTACTACTGAGTGGGGGATCAGCAGAGCTGGGGGTTATTACTAAGTGGGGGATCAGCAGAGCTAGGGGTTACTGCTGAGCTGGAGGTACTATTTCAAAAAAGCATCACCGAAGCATCACTGAAGTATCATTGAAGCATCACCGAAGCATCAAAAACACATAAAAAATCATGTTAAAGTATTAGGCACTTTAATGTGTGTTAAAGTCTAAGCAAGTGTAAACAAGTCCTAATAGGTACCGTATATACTCGAGTATAAGCCGACCTGAATATAAGCCGAGGCATCTAATTTTACCACAAAAAACTGGGAAAACGTATTGACTCGAGTATAAGCCTAGGGTGTCCATCTGCATGCCTCACTGTGCCTCACTTTGTCCATGTGCATGCCTCACTGTGCCCCACTGTGTCCATGCCTCACTGTGCCCATGCCTCACTGTGCCCATGCCTCACTGTGTCCATGCCTCACTGTGTCCATGCCTTACTGTGCCCATGCCTCACTGTGCCCATGCCTCACTGTGCCCCACTGTGTCCATGCCTCAATGTGCCCATGCCTCACTGTGCCCATGCCTCACTGTGTCCATGCCTCACTGTGTCCATGCCTTACTGTGCCCATGCCTCACTGTGCCCATGCCTCACTGTGCCCATGCCTCACTGTGTCCATGACTAGACTGACGTTTAACATGGGAGTCTATGGAAGGGGTGCCCGGCTTTGAAAACTTGTAGAGGAAGAGTGGGGATACATGTGTAGCGGGGTCTCTAAATTTAGGTGGGACACCCAGGTGTGTAAGTATGGGAATAGTGGACCATTTGTGTTCGTGGAGGATTGGATGGTGTAATAATCTCCTTGGCCTCTGGGTGGTGGGGTATCTGGAGGCTCAAGGTAGATTTGCCATTACGGTGCTACCCTTTTTGTCCCTTTCCGGAGATGGTACGGCGAGGGAGGGGAACCTGCCGTGGTGTCGATGGGAGGATATAAAAGGGGGAGACGCCCTAACCACGAGGTCTTCTGGAGGAAGTTCTTCACGCGCCCAGGCACCTTAGGCCTGGGTGCGGGCGGTTCCGGATTCCAGCCCAGGCGCCCTATGCCTGACCGGAATGGAGTTGGAGTGCATCCCAGGCACCTTCAGCCTGGGGTGAGGTACTAAACTAGGAGGCCTGGGGTCCAGTGACTTCGACTGGATCCCGCGAGGGTGGAGAAGTCAGAGGGTCCCTGAGGTGGACGGGGCCCATGTCTGAGCTGAGGAGGCCGGGGAGGTTACCCATTCGGAGAGTCTGGAGCAGCATCAACCCAGTGACGGATGGGCCTCTGGTAACTCCCTTGGAGGGACATCTTCCCCTGATAGGGGCCACAGCGCAGCGAAGGTACTCCTATCTACGTTCTCTTGAGTCGCTGGTAGAGACTCTCCAGTTCTAAGTCCTTTCTAGCTAATGCTATAGTAACCGCTGGCGAGATCGCAATGGTTTAGCTGATAACCAGGATAGTGCCTCGACCTGCTCATCCCCCGTATCAAAATGTTATCAAGTCGCAACCAGTTGGCTACTGAAGCACTGTTTATTGTGAGATGTACAATAAAGCAAGAGTTGGACTGTGATCGGTGTGTGGAACTCTGGTTAATGGGAGCAGAGGAAAGTGTTGACACAGCGGGACTTGATTCTAGACAAAAGCACATAGGCCTGAGGAAATATTTGGTACTGGCCTTCACCTCACCCACAGCTATGGGGAGGACATGGGCCGTAGCGCATCTCACCCTGTCGTGTGACATACCCCTAGACAAAGGAGATGGGGTGAGTCCGCTACACGTGGGGGCTCGTGAGTCCGGGATGTCATGTGCTTTGACTTTGGAAGAAAGAATGGCTGTGTCTGGACTTTGCTGCCCGGAGGAGTTCCGAGCAGGTCGGCCATGTGATTGGCCAAAGTGCATCCCTGCTCAAAGTCGTGGAAATGACCCTAAGACGGGAAAGGCCCATGCAGAGGAGCGAGAAGAGGGAGGAGTCCAGCCGTGTGAAGTACTACATGTGGGGGCTTTTATTGCACTTCACCACGAGGCACCCCGTGACTGTACAGTTCGTGGGCGGAGCTTGATGGAAGCCCCCGAAGACGTGCAAGTCATGGGAGGAGTCTGGCCATGTGGAGGAACTCACGTGGAGACTTCGGCGCGTGGTCAGCGCGTGATGGAGCAGCAGACAGTCGGGATGGTCTCAAGCTCCCCTTGGATTCCGGTTCCCTACCCCACGAAGATGACTACATTCACTGCTCCCCTTACAGACACGGGGATAAGACTCAGGCCCAGAGGACAGTTGGCTTTGTACTCATGCAGAGACACGGAGGCCCTCGGCGTGATCTGTCCCGGATGCTCGGGACTGGTGGTCCACCTGAAGCCATTCGGGCGTTGCGAGGCATGCAAAGAGTTCTTGTTCGAGGTGGAGCCATCCACAGTAAGGCCCCGGGCCCTTCGCCTCAACAGCCTCACAGGTACCGCTACTCTGGAAGGAGAGATCCAGGCCTTTGCGGAGGTTCCCGTACGCACTGACCAGGGCGATGTGACTGCCCAATCAGAGACTGAGAGAGAAAAATCAGAGGATGCTGCTTCGGTCACCACAGATTCTCTACTTCCACCTCCGAAGAGGAAAGTCGGCCTGGTGCAGGCCTCCTGTGGTCGTGGTCGAGTTTCACCCCGTCGCTTGCCTGGCCTGGATGGATCCGGTTGGAAGAGTCCTGGACATCCCAGTTCTACAAAAGGTCAAGGTGAGCCAGGGGCTGGGACTGTGGTGGTGGTTGGAGGTGTCGGGTGTCCACAGTCGGTGGAGCCCGCAAGGGAGGGTAGTACCACGTCTACCAGAGACTACCTTCCCGCAGAGATGTATGACACTTCCGACCTAGAGTCGCTGTCAGATTGTGGAGATGACGGTAAAATTGATGAACTGTTTCATCGGAAGGGCTGGGACAAACGCAAATTGCCTGTGTTACGTGTACCGCAGGATTCCCCTATGTCAATAGGAGACAGCACGCCCCAGGTACAAGTCCCGGAGTCTACGAGGAAGTCTAGTCCTCAAAGTGCCTTCCCACAATCTACAACATCGCCCGTCTTGGTGGCGGGGATGCAGCGCGCATCACTACGAGCACCGAGAGAAAAGCCATCAGAGGTAGTGAAAGTACCTCGGCACCCGGAGGCCATCGTTCAACCCGGAGAAGGTGAGCGGGAAGCCATGCCTCCTTTGGCCAGATTGCAATGACTTTTCTCACAGAGAGTCGCCCGTGAGTATGGGTGGGAATATCCCTACTTGCCTCGGGACTTACTTTTCGAAGTTGAGGTCAGACGCCAGAGATGGTATGACGAATTTGTTTGGGAGAAGCTCAAAGTACCCCATGCACGAAGATATTTGTCCTGTTCACCACCCGTGTCGAAAAAGTTTCGGGACTGCAGAGCAGACTGGATGTGGGGCTGCCATATCCACGCAGACAAGGTGCGCATCTGCAGGAAAGATGGAGAGGATGCTGACTATTCAATTGAGGTTTTTGATAAACATCTGAAGCCCTTGTTCTTGCCTGACCCGATGTTCTATTTGTGAGAAGAGACTCACTTGTTGTTTCCTTTTCTACAATCTTCTAGAAATGTTCCTGCCGGAGCATCCGAACTGTGCCCTATTTTTTTTTTATTTGGGCTTTTGTTTTCTACTCTTCAGGAGGAATGAGAGCAATTTTTGTTTGTTCTCTCTTCCTCACAGTTCAAAGACAGACTTTGGGGGTAGAATTAGTGTAGGGACGCAGGAAGAATGAAGATTGCACCAAGTGTCATTACCGCGGCACTGTCACCAGGTGGCAGTGTTGTGCAATGGCTGTTTGTTTTTTTTCTCTCACACGCATCACTTTACTCATTGGAGCGAATGGGTCTATTAGTTGATGGACCCATTCATTCCAAATTAACACAAAAATGTCAGGATGTGGCTTTTCTTGTGTGTTGTTTTTTTTCTCCCTTCTGCAGGAGATTCGTCAGTCAAGACTGCTGAGTATGGGGTGGTTCTTAGACAGTGAAGGGAGGGATTGTATATGTGTACATGATAGATGCTTTTAGGGAAAAGTTTTATTGTTTTATGTTCCCTTTCCCCTTTGAGCAGGTCTTGGTATGGTTGAGGTTCAAAATACAGGGATGGCCTCTGGGGCTACAGACGCTGGGGACCAGCGTCAAATCACAGGGGGGAGTATGTAGCGGGGTCTCTAAATTTAGGTGGGACACCCAGGTGTGTAAGTATGGGAATAGTGGACCATTTGTGTTCATGGAGGATTGGATGGTGTAATAATCTCCTTGGCCTCTGGGTGGCGGGGTATCTGGAGGTTCAAGGTAGATTTGCCATTACAGTGCTACCCTTTTTGTCCCTTTCCGGAGATGGTACGGCGAGGGCGGGGAACCTGCCGTGGTGTCGATGGGAGGATGTAAAAGGGGGAGACACCCTAACCACAAGGTCTTCTGGAGGAAGTTCTTCACGTGCCCAGGCACCTTAGGCCTGGGTGCGGGCGGTTCCGGATTCCGGCCCAGGCGCCCTAGGCCTGACCGGAATAGAGTTGGAGTCCATCCCAGGCACCTTCAGCCTGGGGTGAGGTACTAAACTAGGAGGCCTGGGGTCCAGTGACTTCGACTGGATCCCGCGAGGGTGGAGAAGTCCGAGGGTCCCTGAGGTGGACGGGGCCCATGTCTGAGGTGAGGAGGCCGGGGAGGTTACCCATTCGGAGAGTCTGAAGCAGCATCAACCCAGTGACGGATGGGCCTCTAGTAACTCCCTTGGAGGGACATCTTCCCCTGATAGGGGCCGCAGCGCAGCGAAGGTACTCCTATCTACGTTCTCTTGAGTCGCTGGTAGAGACTCTCCAGTTCTAAGTCCTTTCTAGCTAATGCTATAGTAACCGCTGGCGAGATCACAGTGATTTAGCTGATAACCAGGATAGTGCCTCGACCTGCTCATCCCCCGTATCAAAATGTTATCAAGTCGCAACCAGTTGGCTACTGAAGCACTGTTTATTGTGAGATGTACAATAAGCAAGAGTTGGACTGTGATCGGTGTGTGGAACTCTGGTTAATGGGAGCAGAGGAAAGTGTTGACACAGCGGGACTTGATTCTAGACAAAAGCACATAGGCCCGAGGAAATATCTGGTACTGGCCTTCACCTCACCCACAGCTATGGGGAGGACATGGGCCGTAGCGCATCTCACCCTGTCGTGTGACATACCCCTAGACAAAGGAGATGGGGTGAGGCCGCTACACATGTGTGCCAAGTTTGGGGTCCAGAGGACCTACGGCAGACCGGTACCAGTTCCCCAAAGTCCGGGAGATCAGGCGCAAAAAGGTGACTCGAGTATAAGCCGAGAGGGGCATTTTCAGCAAAAAAAAAAGTGCTGAAAAACTCGACTTATACTCGAGTATATACGGTACTTACTTAGTAGCTGGAAAACAACATGTGCTATTTGGAGGTAGTTGGCAGGGTAGCACCATAGAGTTCCTCTGACCTCCGACTCTTCAAGAGTCATCCTCAGAAAATCTAAGGGACTATTTAAAGCGGAGAGCAGATACTGCTACTGAATTATAAAAAATGAATTGTTAATATTCTTGTATCAGCCCAATCTTGACTGTAACTATATTAAAGTCACATCAATTATTGCTTTCAGGTAAACTGCAGAAATAATTACACTGTGTACTGACAGAAAATACAGCCTTCCCTTCAGAATACTAATGATTACTCGCATGCTCTTGATATGCTGCTTTGTAAAAGTTCTGCATCATTAGACATCAAATTTTTGGACCTTTACTCTGAAATTGATGTTCTTCCAATTCGGATGCATTTCATGACAATAAAAAATAAATGTAAAAAATCAGACTGAAGAAAAATTACACGTCCGAGGGATCAAAAATGGTCAGCAAAAACTCGCAGTTACCATGGTGACTGAACCTCTGAGATTTAGAAAACAATATTGCCAGGACTTCTTTATTTCGAACGGCGCAGAGTATACAGGCACCACCCTGCTATCATTATTAGTTATGGTCATGGCGGCCTACTGGGATGGATTACTCAGTTTAATGTGTTGTTCACAAGCGCAGAAGTTACTACTATGTATTTGTATTTATCTGTGTCTTGTTAGCTAGCAGACGGTTCTGCTGACCCTTCAACTTCACTGAGAGGATGAAATCCCAGGCCTGGAGCCCCGGTCACATCAAGTTAACTTATATAGATTATAAAGACCTGCTCTTGTGGGGCTATGCATCACATACCCCCGCCAGAATACGATGCCTGCATGAGATGACTCCTTTGTGTTTGAAGGCCTGGGATGCACCCCTCTGTATCTGGTCCCAGGCAAATTAGATTAAATTATACATCCCCAGCACATTATGGATCGTTAAAATTGGCATCCAAATGTTTATGACAGCGGTAAGGTGCACATTTCAAGACCACGCAAGACCTCTTCATGGCCTGCGTGGCCCTGAAGCGTTACATCTTACCGCTGTGATCTTCTCAAATGAATGATTTGACATTCATTTTGACAATCCAGAGTATGCTGGTGCTATATACTTTGACCACATTGGCCAGCACACCATGGATCATCAAAATTGGTGTCCAAATATTTATTTGAGAAAATCACATTACAGCAGTAAGGTGCAAGGTTTCGGGGCCAAGTAGGACCTCTTAATGGCCTGCGTGGCCGGGAACGTTACACCTTATCGCTGTAATGTGATCTTCTCGAATAAATGTTTGGATGTAAATTTTGACAATCAGCGGTATGCTGGAGATATATAATTTGATCTATAGTATCCCCAGTCTCCAGCTGGTATCTGCTACAGCACTTGCTTACTATATGGCTGCCACTGAGAGCCCACTATGAACAAGGGAATGGACCCACAGAGATAGAATTTGCATCATCACGATGACACATCTCTAAAGCCACGTACACACGATCGGAAAATCCGACAAGAAAACCGTGGATTTTTTTCAGACAGAATTCAGCCGAGAAAAATGAAGTTCAATGTTTCCAAGCATGGGTCGACTTGATTCCGAGCATGCGTAGGATTTTTCTCCGTCGGAATTGCATACAGACGATCGGAATTTACGTCAAGAACTTTTCCCATTGGAAAATTTGAGAACCAGCTCTCAAATTTTTCTTGGCGGAAATTCCGACAGAAAAATTCCTTTGGAGCCTACACACGGTTGGAATTTTTTGACCAAAAGCTCACATCGGACTTTTCTTGTCGGAATTTCCGGGATCAATGTCTGAATACATTAGGATAAGATAAAGAAAACAAATAGTGGGGGTGTTGCAAGGTAAGCTACAGTCAGGTCCATAAATATTGGGACATCGACACAATTCTAATCTTTTTGGCTCTATACACCATCACAATGGATTTGAAATTAAACGAAGAAGATGTACGTTAACTGCAGACTTTCAGCTTTAATTTGAGGGTATTTACATCCAAATCAGGTGAACGGTTTAGGAATTACAACAGTTTGTATATGTGCCTCCCACTTTTTAAGGGACCAAAAGTAATGGGACAGATTAACAATCATCAATCAAACTTTCACTTTTTAATACTCGGTTGCAAATCCTTTGCAGCCAATTACAGCCTGAAGTCTGGAACACATAGACATCACCAGACGCTGGGTTTCATCCCTGGTGATGCTCTGCCAGGCCTCTACTGCAACTGTCTTCAGTTCCTGCTTGTTCTTGGGGCATTTTCCCTTCAATTTTGTCTTCAGCAAGCGAAATGCATGCTCAATCGGATTCAGGTCAGGTGATTGACTTGGCCATTGCATAACATTCCACTTCTTTCCCTTAAAAAACTCTTTGGTTGCTTTCGCGGTATGCTTGAGGTCATTGTCCATCTGCACTGTGAAGCGCCGTCTGTCATGGATATGCAGTAGTGTTTGTCTGTCAGCTTACCTTCCTTCCCATGTGTTCATCTTAGAGGCCAGAACCCTTTCACCTGGCTTCCTTTATAATCTCCTCCCAGCCTGACTCCACCCCAGGCCCTATCACAGAACACTATATTAACCTGTGTACTGCAAGCCTGCTTTGCTGATCAACGTGTTTGTTAGGCATTGTGTGTTTGGGTTCCTGCCTGCCGTGTGCTACGTCTGTCTCTCTGTTACATATTTGGCTTGTCCCCGACTATCCCTGTCTGCTCGTGACCCTTGACCTTCGGCTCGTTCTTTCGTTATCCTTGTCTGCTTGTGGCCCCTGACCTTCAGCTTGTTATTCGGTTCTCTCATATCTTGTGCTGCTGCTTCCCCTCTTTTCCCCTTATCCTACGGGGCGTGAGCTAGGAAACTCCAGGGGCCGCGACCTGGTCCCAGCCTGCAGCATAACATCCTCACCCATAGAGGCCCTGGAGAAGACCTGCTGGGTCTTAGACTCCGCGCCCTGGGGAATCTTGGCTCTAGCTTCCGTTAGGATCCCGGTTGTGCTCCTCTGGTCCCGCTTTCCACAACCACCCAGTTTCCTATCTGCAGCAGTCAGCCATAGGGTTCACTACCTTGCGGTGCACTCCTGTCCCCCTACGGTGTGCATCTGTCACCTGGCCACAGGTGACCTTGACACCGTCCAATGAGTTCTGAAGCATTTGGCTGAATATGAGCAGATAATATTGCCCGAAACACTTCAGAATTCATCCTGCTGCTTTTGTCAGCAGTCACATCATCAATAAATACAAGAGAACCAGTTCCATTGGCAGCCATACATGCCCACGCCATGACACTACCACCACCATGCTCCACTGATGAGGTGGTATGCTTTGGATCATGAGCAGTTCCTTTCCTTCTCCATACTCTTCTCTTCCCATCACTCTGGTACAAGTTGATCTTGGTCTCATCTGTCCATACAATGTTGTTCCAGAACTGTGAAGGCTTTTTTAGATGTTGTTTGGCAAACTCTAATCTGGCCTTCCTGTTTTTGAGGCTCACCAATGGTTTACATCTTGTGGTGAACCCTCTGTATTCACTCTGGTGAAGTCTTCTCTTGATTGTTGACTTTGATACACATACACTTACCTCCTGGAGAGTGTTCTTGATCTGGCCAGCTGTTGTGAAGGGTGTTTTCTTCACCAGGGAAAGAATTCTTCGGTCATCCACCACAGTTGTTTTCTGTGGTCTTCTGGGTCTTTTGGTGTTGCTGAGCTCACCGGTGCATTATTTCTTTTTAAGGATGAAACAGTTGATTTGGCCACACCTAATGTTTTTGCTATCTCTCTGATGGGTTTGTTTTGTTTTTTCAGCCTAATGATGGCTTGCTTCACTGATAGTGACAGCTCTTTGGATCTCATATTGAGAGTTGACAGCAACAGATTCCAAATGCAAATAGCACACTTGAAATGAACTCTGGACCTTTTATCTGCTCCTTGTAAATGGGATAATGAGGGAATAACTCACACCTGGCCATGGAACAGCTGAGCAGCCAATTGTCCCATTACTTTTGGTCCTTTAAAAAGTGGGAGGCACATATACAAACTGTTGTAATTCCTACACCGTTCACCTGATTTTGATGTAAATACCCTCAAATTAAAGCTGAAAGTCTGCAGTTAAAGCACATCTTGATCGTTTCATTTCAAATCCATTATGGTGGTGTATAGAGCCAAAAAGATTAGAATTGTGTAGATGTCCCAATATTTATGGACCTGACTGTATATAAGGAGGTGTTGGGGCTCCTCCTTGTGCTTTGCATGGTGTAGGACCAACACTCTGCAGCACTGAACAATCACTGTACTTTGCTCAGGCAAAGATCACCTGGTGGGTGTGATGGTTGAGTCATTTTTAGAATAAAAAGGCTTATTGGTTTTACAACAATTACACAAAGTTATAGGAAGGCCTTCCATCTGCCATCTTTAGAAACAACACATATAGAATAAACACATTGCAAGGAATGGGTCATTAAGGATTTATATCTATAATCTGGATTTGCAAAATGCTATATGGTCGCAGAGTACCACCCACACATTATTAATGACCACAGTGGTTTGATGAAGTTGACCTTCAGCCACTCAAGATTAAAATAAAGGTGCATGTCTGTGTCTACTTCTATTATGAAACATTGAAACCAAGGCACAGCATGGAATGAGGAAAGGAGAAAAAAAGGAGGAAAGTAAGACCCCTTTCACACTGGGCTGTTTTTCAGGCACTTTTGGGCTAAAAATAGCGTCTGTAAAATGCCTGAAAAATGCCTCCCCTACAGCCCTAGTGTGAGAGCCCGAGTGCTTTCACACTGGGGCGGTGCGCTTGCAGGATGTCAGAAAAAGTCCTGCTAGCCGCATCTTTCGGGCGGTGGGGGAGCGGTGAATACACCACTCCTCCACCGCCCCTGCCATTGGAATCAATGGACACCGCTGCCGAAGCACCTGCAAAGCAGATCTTTGCGAGCGCATTTATTCGTCCACTAGCGGGGGTTAAAAGTGCCCCGCTAGCGGACGAAAAGCGGGCACCGCTGTCAAATCGCCTGCAAAGCAGGGGCGCTTTACCGCTAATGCCCCCTAATACTTTCACATTAGAGAAAGAAAGAGAAAGGTAGATGTAGGATGTGTAGGAGTCATTAAGAGGACACTGGGATGGTGGACAGACGCATGCAGGCTGGTGGATCGAAAAACCCCAACAGCTGGACAGCAATGTGTTTGGAGGATCTGAAGGACTATAAAAGCAGGGACCCTGGTTATCTCACCCTGTAGTGTACTAGACCAATCAAACTTATGACACCCACTTTCCCCCTGATGGTACAGAAAACATCTCCTCCTACACTAGAGCAGTGGACTTGTCACCTTACAAGTGTTGTAACAGCCTTATGTGTACAGTATATGATCCTTGATGGAGAGAGCCCTATGGTGGCCCATACCTATTGGATACCGTAGGTTTCTACTAATACTTATGCAAGCACATTATGATGTGTGTGTGCAGAAACTCCCTTGCCACCAGTGGTGGCTGATAAGCCAGGCTCGGGGGCACAAGAAGTTGAGCCACCTCCTCCTTTGCAGCTCATAGCCATCCTACGACCTCAGAGCCTACCGGGTTCTATCCAAATCAAAACCTCACAGTCCATGGGTGGATTAACCAGCTCACCTGTATAAGTTCTGAGACTCAAAGAGGCACTTTGCATCCTAGACCAGTCTCCCTCACTTACTTAGAATAGCAGCAATTTTCTCCTCGCTCTAATGCCTAGAGGGCAACAGGAATAGGCTGGACAAATGGACAAGTCTGAGTCGTTGCCAAAGCCTGTTCTCACAGCAGTATTCTCTCCCATCACCAGGTCCAGATGGCTTACACCCACGAGTCCTTAGGGAACTTAGCTCAGTTATAGCCAAACTGCTATTCCTAATTTTTAGACACCTTACTGACTGGAATATTAGCAACTGAGATACAAATTTACAAAAAAGGATTGAGCTGTATACCAGACAGTGTGCATTCAAGGCCCTGCAGAATGTCAAATTGGGAGCACCGGCTGTGTCCATTCAGCCACTACATCCCAATAGACATCAATAGGTCTGCCTGTATAGGGATGCATGGAATACCTGTACATCCCTGTTCGGTTAAACACGGCCTCCACAAGGGTGAACGTTGTAATATACATGTGTAGCGCCCTTTTACTTTTAAGGGTGTTATGTGCCTAAATTTAGGGGCTGGTCTGAGCTATTAGTCAGGCTCAGACCATTCTCATTGCTAGGTATTGCTTCTGCCTATGTGATGCTACCTGGTGTATGGTTCCCTGCGGCCTGTAGGTGGCGCTGTCACACTGGGTCAGGGTTGAGCCAGGGGTGGCATTACTACGCCTTGGGGTGTCCTCTCTTGGCAGCGGTACAGTGGGCGTGGTTAACCTGCTGTGCATGCCGGGAGAGGGTACTTAATGGGCAGACGCCATAGTGGGTGGTCGGTTCCCGTGGTCCCCCGTCAGGGTCGGAGGAGCAGGAGTAGACACGTTCCCCACCTCCGGTGGCCCTCATGGCCAGGGGTACGTGTGGATGTGATTGGGCCCAGGCACCTTTAGCCTGGGGCCTGCAACTTTGCAACTGGGCCTAGCACCTTTAGCTAGGGCCTATCCCCGAGAGGAGAAGAGTCCCAGGATACCCAGGGAAGGGTACCCGCTCTGACCAAGAGGAAGCCTGGGGAGGATCGGTCCCATTGAGGAGATGAGTAATGGAAGATTGCTGTCTTTAGAGAGGCCTGGTGACCTGTCAGAGGGAAGGATTTGTTACTTGGGGAAACTAACCTGTAGAGTGCCCATTGGCATCATCCTGTTCTTAAAGTCTACAGAGGTTAGAGGATTTCTAACACCCGTCCCAGGAGGGGATAGGGTGGCGGAAATGTTCGAGCTCCACACCGGCTGCTAGGACTGTGAGAGAGAACTATCCAGGTGAGCTAAACCCACTCGGGATCGAGTGGCGACGAGATTGCAGGTTGTGCCTGGATCTATTCTTTACACTATTCCTTCTTTCATCCACCTGTCTATATCTACTACGCAGCAAATAGAAAATAAACTATCTGTTGGAGTTAAAGTACTTCTGGACATTGTTTTCTGTGGGGGAAGAAACAGAGACTTGACCCCATACGCTGGGGGAGAGAACCAGAGGAAGAGGGTAACTTGCGGAAACACCCAAAATTTATGAACACCGCTTAACCTCTTCAAACAGGAGGGTACAGGCACATAGCACGGTGTGCCTTGACTCGCAAGTGAGCCAGGCGAGAAAAAGGTTTGTGTGCTACACATGTGTGAACCAGGCCTCACACACATTTAACTAAACAGACCTGTGTCTTTTTTCAACCTTATAAACTGTGTGACTGCATCAAGCCCACTGAGGGGAGACATTTGGCACTCATACCACTACCTACTGGTTCTGCTCTTCCCATCACCAACCACCCTAGCAGGTCCACCCCACTTTCTATACCCTCGAGGAGAAAGGAGGGCCAACCATGACTGGCTGGAGACAGGATCGAGACCACCCTAAGGCTTGGTTCACACTGCTTCTACCCCAAAATCGTGCAACTTATTTGCAACTTCCTTCCTACTTGCTTGAAATTTTTGTTATATAACATTGCAGTCTATGGCACTCAAGTCACCTCAAAGTCGCACAAAAGTAGTGCAGGAACCTTTTTATTTTGTTGCTGTGACTTGAGTCGCATTGATTAAGACAGCACTCATTGAAATGAATGTGTTTTAACTTGTTATGCTACTTTTTGTGTCGCAATTCACATGATAAGTCACAGCAGTGTGAACCACGGGACACTAGGAGACACTAACCTCCTCCTGCCATGCGCTGCCATTCTGCCAGTGCCGGGAAAAAGTAATCTAGCACCCAGGGTGAAGATGCCAAATAGTGCCCCCCCAAAAAAAACGTATGAGTATTATGTGTCTGCAAAATTCCTCTCCCTCCCCCCAATAAATTAGAGCACTAACCTTCACAGTAACCCCTAAAAATAAATTCCCTTTGCAAGCCAAAATTCTCCTTAAAAATATTTCCCCCTCTACCTATAAGGTTAGCACCCAGTTATATTATGTACATTTAAGAAAGAATCCAGGCCTTTTTTAAAGCAATCTATTGAGCTGGCCAGAACCAGCTCTTAAGCCTCGTACACACGAACGAGTTTCTCGGCGAGAAACGACAAGAAAACTGCAGAGATAGCTTTCTTGCCAAGAAAATCGTTCGTGTGTATGGTTTCTCGTCAAGAAAACCGACAAGAATCTCGATGAGAAATATAGAGAACCTGCTCTCTATTTTCTCGTCGAGATTCTCGTCAGCCTGTTTCTCGACGAGAAAATTGTGTGTGTGTACACTTACCTGTCCTCCGGGAAGCCCGCGCATCCTCGAAATGACTTTGACGCATGCGCGGTAGCTTCCTAGGCATAGATAGGGTGTAGCAAGATGGCGGCGACGGCATCAAATGTGACGAGCGCACGCTCGTCGTAGTCGATGACGTCACCGCGTTCGCTCCATTCAAAGAACCGCGGGTTCTTTGAATCGAGCGTGTGTACACTCGGCCGGGACAAGTTTCTTGTCCAAGAATCTCGTCAAGAAAAACAACGTGTTTTTTCTTGACGAGATTTTCGGCCGTGTGTACGAGGCTTTACTGTTAAGAAACCTTTCTGTATTTGGAGATCTTTTTTCCTCTAGACGTAAAGAGTGCCCCCTTGTCCTCTTTGAGGACCTGAAAGTGAATAACTCAACACCAAGTTCACTATATGGACCACTTATGTATTTGTACATGTTGATCATATCCCCCCTAATCTCCTCTTCTCAAGAGGGAATAGATTCAGTTCCTCTAATCTTTCCTCATAGCTGAGCTCCTCCATGCCTTTTATCAGTTTGGTTGCCCTTCTCTGCACTTTCTCCAGTTCCCCCGATATCCTTTTTGATAACTGGTGCCCAGGCGCGGGCTGGCAAGGGGGGAAGGGGGGAGATTTCTCCCCAGGCCGCCTACCTTATCATTAGAATGGCCGCAGCGCTGTCTGTTACTTTAACTTTTTTTTTTTCGCCAGTGACGAGTCTCCTCTCTGCCTGACAGCAGCTGGATGAGCAGAGCAGAGCAGTGTATCAAAGCTCCTCCCCTCCTTCTCAGTCCGTTCTGTACACACACGAGGAGGAGGAGGAGGCGGGAGAAGGGACGCTCTGAATCTCAGGTCTGCACTCTGCACTAAAGTTTTTATTATGCTCTGTACTGTAGATGGAGGACGGAGGGGGAGAGTGTCTGGAAAGGAGGACAAGGTAGATGTCATATGAGTGATTGAGGGGTTAGGAGGATGTGCTGGGAGGGGGAAGGCAATGCTAGAACTTCAGTGTGGATTACATTTGAAATCTGGCAACCCCTCTCTTCCTTCCCAAAACACCCCTCCAGCACATATCCTACCCCCAACCCATCCCCCTTGCACTGGCTCTTTTCTCTCACAAAGTGCCCTCCCCCCCAGAACATATCTGACCCCCCAAGCACATATGGGCACAGTGGCTGCATTTGATGGGCACAGTGGCTGCATTTGATGTGGACAGTGGCTGCGTTTGATGGGGCACAGTGGCTGCATTTGATGGGGCACAGTGGCTGCATTTGATGGCACGGTGGCTGCATTTGATGGGGCACGGTGGCTGCGTTTGATGGGGCACGGTGGCTGCGTTTTATGGGGCACCGTGGCTGCATTTGATGGGGCACCGTGGCTGCATTTGATGGGGCACCGTGGCTGCGTTTGATGGGGCACTGTTGCTGCGTTTGATGGGGCACAGTGGCTGCATTTGATGGGGCACAGTGGCTGCGTTTGATGGGGCACAGTGGCTGAGTTTGATGGGGCACAGTGGCTGCGTTTGATGGGGCACAGTGGCTGCGTTTGATGGGGCACAGTGGCTGCGTTTGATGGGGCACAGTGGCTGCGTTTGATGGCACGGTGGCTGCATTTGATGGGGACAGTGGCTGCATTTGATGGGCACAGTGGCTGCGTTTGATGGGCACAGTGGCTGCGTTTGATGGGGACAGTGGCTGCGTTTTATGGGGACAGTGGCTGCATTTGATGGGGGACAGTGGCTGCGTTTTATGGGGGACAGTGGCTGCGTTTTATGGGGACAGTGGCTGCATTTGATGGGGGACAGTGGCTGCATTTGATGGGGCACAGTGGCTGCATTTGATGGGGCACAGTGGCTGCATTTGATGGGGCACAGTGGCTGCATTTGATGGGGGACAGTGGCTGCATTTGATGGGGGACAGTGGCTGCATTTGATGGGGGACAGTGGCTGCATTTGATGGGGGACAGTGGCTGCATTTGATGGGGGACAGTGGCTGCATTTGATGGGGCACAGTGGCTGCATTTGATGTTTCTTTTTTTTCAGAATCAGTTTGTTTGCGCCCCCCCAAACAAATTTGATCACCGACCGCCACTGCCCCCCAGCACATATCTATCTCTCCCCACCCCCCTGCTAGCACTAGCCCTCTCCCCAGGACATATCTGACCCCTGCATTCCATGCAGAACACTCGCAATTCAGCCACATGAACTGTTTGCTGCGGCGAGCTATGCGCCACATTACTACTCTCTTTCAGGCCACCAAAAGTGTCCCAGGTCTTTTACAATCTTATAGGGTATACCCCCCCCCAAAAAAACAAATGCCGCTACTAAAGTGTCGGGTTTTACTTGAAGAAAAGATGGAAACCCTAGCAGGTCTGGGTTAAACAGTACTAAAAGGCGGTCGCTGACTGGCTGGCCTGCGCTGCACTCTAGGAGTTGTAATATTGCCGCACTGAAGTTCCTGGCAGTGGGAGCAAACTACAACTCCCACCTCCCAGGAGTCTCAGAGGCAACCAGCACGTCACACATGACCTGAGCAGTTGTGGGCTGGGACCAGGTGTTCTGTCATATTCTCCAACTCGTCAGATTCTCCAACAGAGTCTCCGGAGAGGGAGAGAAGACATGACTGAGATTCATCACCCCCCCCCCCTCCTCCGAAGAGGCTGTGCAAGTAAAGTACCTAGCTGTAACACATACCCAGACCCTGACACGCCCCCAGCTGGGCACTGATCAGGCTGTACTGATGATGGCACTGTCTGCATGGGTGAGGTGGCACTGATCAGGCTGCACAGATTATGGGCACTCTCTGCACTGGTGAGGCTGCACTGATGGGCACTCTCTGCACTGGTGAGGCTGCACTGATGGGCACTATCTGCACTGGTGAGGCTGCATGGGTGGGCTCTGATGAGGCTGCACTGATGGGCACTGATCAGGCTGCACTGGTGAGGCGGCACTGATCAGGCTGCACTGATGAGCACTGATCAGGCTGCACTGATGAGGCTACATTGATGGGCACCAATGATGGTAAGTTTAACCACTTCAGCCACGTAAGGATTTACCCGCTTCCTGACCAGGCCATTTTTTGCGATACTGCACTGCATTTCTTTAACTGACAATTGATGTGAGATGTTGTACCCAAACATAATTGACGTCCATTTTTTCCCACACATGGAGCTCTCTTTTATTGGTATTTGGTCACGGTTTTTATTTTTTGCGCTATAAACAAAAAAAGAGTGAAATTTTGAAAAAAAAATAATATTTTTTTTAATTTTTGCTATAATAAATATCCCCCCCAAAAATATATTTCTTCATCAGTCTAGACCAATATGTATTTTTTTACTTATTTTTGGTTAAAAAATAAAAATAAAAATCGCAATAATTGTGCATGGATTGGTCTGCGCAAAAGTTAGTGTCTACAAAATAGGGAATAGATTTATGACATTTTAATTTTTTTCTAGTAATGGCAGTGATCAGCAATTTTTAGCAGGACTGCGACATTGCGGCGGACAGATTGGAAACTTGACACTTTTTTGGGACCATTGACATTTATACAGCGATCAGAGCTAAAAATACCCACTGATTTTTGTATAAATGTCACTGGCAGGGAAGAGGTTAAAGTGGTTGTAAACCCCGTTTTTTTTTTAAACAACCTGCAAAACAAAGACATAATGAGCTAGTATGCATAGCATACTAGCTCATTATGAATCACTCACCTGAGATCGAAGCCCCTGCAGCGGTGCTCGGACACCTCTGTCGCGATGCCATCTTGCTCCCCTCTGCCTTCCGTGTATCGCCGCTCCGGCGCTGTTATTGGCCCAGGAGCGGCGATGACGTCACACGCATGTGCGCTCGGGCCGGCTAACTCCATTCAGAAATCCGGCTACTAAGCCGGCCCGCTAGTGCGCATGCGCGTGACGTCAGCGGTACTGGTTTTAAATGCAAATATCTCCTTAACCGTGTAGGTTAAGGAGATATTTCATGCAGCTACAGGTAAGCCTTAATCTAGGCTTACCTGTAGGTGCATGTTGTGTAAGTGAGTTTACAACCACTTTAACACTAGGGGGCGATCAAGCGGTTAAGTGTTCCATAGGGAGGTGTTTCTAACTGGGGGGGGTGTAGTGACTGGGAGTAGAGAGATCGATGTTCCTGATCACTTGGAACAGCAGATCTCTCTCTAACTCCCCTGTCAGAACAGGGATGTCTGTTTACATTGACAGATCCCCCTTCTGTCAAGGCCCTATTCACCAGGTCAGTGGCAGTGACCAACTTCAACAAGTCAGTGGCAGTGACTTTCATATTCACCCGGTCTGTGGCAGAGACCGTGCGCCCAAGCCTGTTCGTGAAATCAGAACAGTAAGAGAAACTAAATCAAGTTTGTGCCTGGACCTCCTCCCACCTTATCTGACCTGTGCCTCGTACCAACCCGTCTGCTCTCATAGAGACTCTTTGTTATCCGTGGTGAAATAAATACAAAAGTTGGACTTTCAGTTGGTGTGGGCAGTTACTTTACTGGGGAGAATTAAGGACTTGTTTCTGGCTAATGCAGAGGCGAGATCAGCTCGGGAGGATTCTAACACCAGCCGCAGGCAGGCCCGAAAAACTAACACCGCTCAACCTCCCTATCTAGGAGGGTACGGGCTTATAGTGCGGTGTGCCTCATTCTTTCCTGCGGAGGAGCCAAGTAAAGAAAAAGCAGGTAAAGTCTGGGGTGGGTGCGCTAGACAAGAAAGGACTTTGCTCGCTTTGGAAACCGCAACTTGGCATTGCATGCCCTTATTGAGCTTAGGATCTACCAAAACCCCCAGATCCTTCTCCACCATTGATTCCCCCAGTTGTACTCCCCCTAGTATGTATGATGCATTCATATTCTTAGCCCCCAAGTGCATAACTTTACATTTATCAACATTAAACCTCATCTTCCACATAGTCGCCCAATTAGACAGAGCATTGAGGTCGGCTTGTAAATTGGAGACATCCTGTAAGGACGTTATTCCACTGCATAGCTTGGTGTCATCTGCAAAGACAGAAATGTTACTTTTGATCTCAGACCCAATATCATTTATAAAGATATTAAAAAGTAAGGGTCCCAGCACTGAACCTTGGGGTACACCACTGATAACCTTAGACCATTCAGAGTAAGAATCATTAACCACGACTCTCTGAATTCTGTCTTTTAGCCAGTTTTCTATCCATTTACAAACTGATATTTCCAATCCTGTAGACTTTAACTTACACATGAGCCATGTGTGCGGAACTGTGTCCAACGCTTTTGCAAAAACCAAGTATTCAACGTCCACCGCCACCCCTCTGTCCAAGGTTTTACTTACCTCTTCATAAAAAGAAATCAGGTTTGTTTGACAACTTCTATCTTTTATGAATCCATGCTGTCTGTTGCTTAAAATATTTTCTTCCAGCAAGAACTTGTCTATTTGGTCTTGTATTAAACTCTCCAGTAACTCTCCGACTATAGAAGTTAAACAAACAGGCCTATAGTTACTTGGTAAAGACTTTGATCCCTTTCTAAATATGGGCACCACACTGGCCCTGCGCCAATCCAGTGGCACCATTCCAGTCATTAACAAGTCTCTAAAAATTAGAAACAAAGGCTTTGAAATGACAGAGCACAATTCTTTAGGATCCGTGGGTGGTCATTGTGGATCATTTGGGGCTGTGTCACTACCACCCCCATTATGGACATGATAATCAACCCCCCCCCCAATTTTCCACTGCTAGCACAAATCAGTTCAATCAACCCTACTAGCACAAATCCTCCCCCCCCCCCAAATCCCCCTTCCTAACAGAAGCCCACTCTCGTATTACAACCCCCCTCAATCACCCATTCTAGCACAACCCCTCAAAATCTCCATTGCGCCCAGAGCAGTCGTGCCTCTTGCCCCCCCCCCCCCGCCTTACAGTGTAAAGAAATGCATCTGATTTTCAGTGCACCACAACACATAGACATGAATACACTGTGCTGCACTGACACTGGGCTTGCTAAAGATAAATTTATAGGGAATGGCTTGCCTAGCGGGACTCGCGTCAATGAAAAAATGTGTGTGAATGGAGCCTAAGTACATTTTCAGGGTAAGGTCTTACGTGAGTGTCAGGTTAAGTTTTAAGTGTTAGGCCTCGTACACACGGCCGATTTTCTCGGCAAGAACCAGCAAGAAACTTGCTGGCAGAGAGGTCTTGCCGAGTAAATCGGTCGTGTGTACGCGGCTATCGGGTTTCTCGTCGAGAAAACCGACAAGAAACCTCGACGAGAAAATAGAGAACCTGCTCTCTATTTTCTCGTCGAGATTCTCCTCGGCATGTTTCTCGACGAGAAAAGTGAGCGTGTGTACACTTACCTGTCCTCCCGGAAGCCCGCGCATGTTCGAAATGAATTCGACGCATGCGCGGTAGCTTCCTAGGCATACGTAGGGTATACCAAGATGGCGGCGACGGCATCGAATGTGACGAGCGCATGCTCGTCATAGTCAATGACGTCACCGCGTACGCTCCATTCAAAGAACCGCGGGTTCTTTGAAACGAGCGTGTGTACACTCGGCCGGAACAAGTTTCTTGTCCAAGAATCTCGTCGAAAAAAACGACATGTTTTATTCAACGAGAATCTCGGCCGTGTGTACGAGGCCTCTGTATCAAGTCCATTCCAAAAATTGTTGTTCATAAAAAAATTGTCGCCCCCCCCCCCCTCTTAAGAAATACTTCCTTTTTTTTAAAGCAAACTTACCTTCAGTCTAGCATTGCAGTATCTCGCAGCTTCTACTTCTGGCATCTTCTTCTGGGTACCGATCTCTGGTTGTTTTGATTGGCTGGGCCGAGATAATGTCACTCCTGTGCATGCATGGGAGTTCATTCATATCAGGAATGGCTGAAATTGCAAAATTTAATGCAGAAGAGACATAGGAGAATATGTATAAAATGTTTTTCATGCGGATTTGATAAATATCTGCACAATCAGAACGAAAATTACCTAAATTGCACTACTTGGTGTGGTTCCTATATCGTCACCGCCATCTAGTGGCCCCAGAATGTTTTTGTTCCTTATTGAGGTATTTCTACAAAAAAACGCATTATAGCCACTAGATGGCGCTAACTATATAGAAATTACACACATTAGAGAAAATACAGTCATTTTCACCCTGATTAAGAGGATATTTGTCGTATCTGTAAAGCAAACACTTTATACATAAACCCCATCGCATGTCTTTTCTTCATTTAGAACCTGCCTGTTTTTTTTTTGTTTTTTTTTAATTAAAGTTCAATTTTAAGGTAAGGGGACAGGTT
Organism: Rana muscosa; assembly: GCA_029206835.1. Taxonomy (NCBI): domain Eukaryota; kingdom Metazoa; phylum Chordata; class Amphibia; order Anura; family Ranidae; genus Rana; species Rana muscosa. Next base: position 138,205,301 of record CM055116.1, on the reverse strand, counting down.
ATTTAGGTGTAACTTTATTTTAATCTATTTTATCTTGTTTTCAGTGCAAAAACAAGTTCCAGATTGTCAGTGCAGATGTTCAAATCTTCATAAATCAATCCTTTAGCTTTGAAATACACTATATTACACAAAGTATTCGGACGCCTGCCTTTATATGCACTTTTTTTTTAGTTCCAATACTTTATTTTAATTCAACTCAAAAAACAGAAAATACAGAGACAAACATGTCAAAATATATCACAATATTAGAAAAATGCAGCGCCCGGAAAACAAGTGAGGTCTTGAGCAATATTCAAGTCATGAAAAGAATGTTCCTGAATGCCCGCCTCTTAAGAGTCTCTGTACCCTGTGAGAATTAGTTTTATTACACAGTGAATACCGTCTGAAGGAAAAACAAAAACAAACAAAGAGATAATAAAACGAAAGAAGACAATACAGTGGAACCTTGGATTACGAGCATAATCTGTTCCAGAAGAATGCTTGTAATTCAAAGCACTCGCATATCAAAGTGAGTTTCCCCATAGAAGTCAATGGAAACGAAAATAATTTGTTCCACATTGACTTCTATGGCATGTAATACCGCATGTGGCCAGAGGTGGGGGGGTGCCGGAAAGACTCGGAAATACTCAGAGACCATTCGCCTGCATTCGGAAACCCTCAGAAAGGCTCAGAAACACTCGGGAACAGAGTATTTACGAGTATTTCCGATCGGCTCCGGCGCCCCCGCACCTATGGCCAAAAGCGGTACTGCACACCAGAGAGGCTTGAATCCTGCTAGTTTTGCAAGACAACACTCGCAAAACCAGTCAGGATTTAAAAAAAATATTGTATTGCGAAACGCTCGTTAACAGCGTTACTCACAATACGAGATACCATTGTACAGAGAAGGGAGAGAGGGAGGAAAGAAGGGGTGGTTGGGGAAGAGAAAAAAAAAGGAGGGGACAAGGAAGGTTAGGTCAGAGGCTAGAACAGGAAAGAAGGGCAGTCAAACCGCCACCCCTTCCGATCCAGGATGCCCATCGGTACAATCTCCATTTAGGATCAATTAATTCAGCAAGGGCTTGTATCTATCAGAGTATAAAGATTTGTGCCAGTAGAACCACTTTTTGAGGAATTTGTCCCGGAGGCCTCTCTCAGTGGCTACCAGATCCTCCAACTCATTAATTTCAGCTATGCTATATCCCAGTCTTATTCCACAGGGTTCAATATTGAGATGGCCCACCATTTGCAGTTATAAAAGCTTCAACTCTTCTGGGAAGGCTGTCCACAAGGTTTAGGAGTGTGTCTATGGGAATGTTTGACCATTCTTCCAGAAGCGCATTTGTGAGGTCAGGCACTGATGTTGGATGAGAAGGCCTGGCTCGCAAACTCCGCTCTAATTCATCCCAAAGGTGTTCTATTGGGTTGAGGTCAGGACTCTGTGCAGGTCAGTCAAGTTCCTCAACCCCAAACTCGCTCATCCATGTCTTTATGGACCTTGCTTTGTGCACTGGTGCGCAGTCATGTTGGAACAGGAAGGGGCTATCCCTTGGAATGCTGACGCCTTAAGAATTCCATTCACTGGAACTAAGGGGCCAAGCCCAATCCCCAAAAAACAACCCCACACCATAATCCCTCCTCCACCAAATGATTTGGACCAATGCACAAAGCAAGAATTCTCACATCTCTTCCCTACATTATGAAAAAAATATGTGTGCAATATCAGATTAATGAAGTGTTTGTTAATCTATCTGAAATTCTAATCACAGCTTTCATATAATTATATGGATGCATGGAAAATATTTACACTTGTTTGACAAAATGACAGTGATGTAATCTGACTGATCACAATAAAGTATTATGAATTGCAGTGCATGTTCTTTACCCCCAGCCATATTTCTCTGGAAATCGTATTGAACTTGCTAGTGACTGCGGCTTTGTTTTTCCTAGAAGAGGCGTGGCTACGGCTTGCGCAAGACTTCCTGGTTTTGTACTGTGACCATTATTGGCTTCCAAAGAAAATTTGCACAATGCAGCTATTGTCAGGGTTGGAATCTGATACTAGAACACATTTCTCCTTCAGGTCTTGGCAATCTGTAATTATTGACCTTACAGGGCAGCTAAAATAAACTGTGTATATTTAAACAAGCATTCTTCTTGGATGAATTCACCCCTAGCTCTCAAAACTAATTCTAGTAACGATTTAGAGAAGCATCAATAAATAAACATACAAATAGCTTGGAATAAAGGCAGATTTTTTTTTTTTAATCCAATGCCTCTTTGCAAAGTAAGGTCATGTTTATTTTTCGTCATTGGAATACAAAGGTGTGCCATTTTTTTTAAGAGAGATTGCCATAATATTGTATTGGGAAAACTTTATTCTTTATTTTTTATATTATGTTATTTTTTTATTTAATATTACATTTAAAGTTTATACATTTACAAAATTATATATATATATATAGATATATATATAGATATATATATATATATAGATAGATAGATATATCTATATATATATCTATATATATATATAGATATATATATATTGGCACAGCGAATGCCTTTAATGGCAGACATCTCGAGACATCAGTTATTGAGACACAAAAACGGAAGGTCGATCACCTGCCCTGAATGGTCCAGTGACTGACCAATTGGCCCCAGTAACTTGGCTGGGGTCTTTATGGATCCACAACCGTGATGTTCCCTTTGGAGTTGAAGCAATTGATCATTTCCAATGTATTTATACAGTTGATGGATATTAATATTCCCTGAGGAAGCAGATCAACTCTGGGAAATGCATTGGAATCAATATCCAGAAGTCTTAACTCTACGTATACTATCAACTGTTGTGTTTTGTCTTATACGAACATTGAGATATTTTTTAACTTGTGTGGCCATTTGGCCTGACATCTGTATTTTACTCATTTGGAATAAAGCTTTATTTGATTTTAATATATGAACTTTTTATTGTGCCCTCTCTGACACTTTACATCTTAAAAAGTCCTATTCAAATGTATGGGAGGCTATATGTCTCCTAAATATGCAAAAGACAAAAAGCCAGGAAGACACGGACGTTCCTTTTGCATTCTGTTTTTTTTTCTTTTTTTTTTCTTTTTCGAAGAGACTAGATGTGGCATGGGGGAGTTTTATGGATGCAGGAGAGTGTTAAAAAGCGGCAAAGAGGAATGGCCAACTTAAGTGATCGAACACCATTTCAGCATCAAGATTAACCACTTCAAGACTAATCCTATTTCTGACATTTGTTGCTTACAAGTTAAAATCAGTATCCTTTTTATAGAAAATTACTTAGAACCCACAAACATTATATATATATATATATATATATATATATATATATATATATATATATATATATTAGCAGAGACTCTGGAGAATAAAATGACAGTCGTTGCAATATTTTATGTCACACTGTATTTGAGCAGTGGCCTTTCAAACACAATTATTCTAGAAAACATACACTTCACTGAATTTCAAAAAACAAAACAGTAGGGATGAGCTTCGTGTTCGAGTCGAACGTACGTTCAACTCGAACATCGGCTGTTCGATCGCTCAACGAAGATCGAACGATTTGGGCTGTTCGCGCCAAATTTGAGTGACCCGAACGGCCCACAATACACTGCACCATTGCAGTGCAATCCCGGCGCTGTGATTGGCCAAGCATGCACTGTGACCCCGCATGCTTGGCCAATCACAGTGCCGGCAGCGAGGAGAGCCATAATTGGCCACAGGCAGGATGCCTGTGGCCAATTATAGCTCAGGGGGGTTTAGTACACGCCCCACACTATAAAAGGCCGCCAGTAGTGTGTTGGCGTGCAGGGAAAGAGATACATAGGCAGGGACAGTGTGTTCTATGTTCTGTTTTATTTTCTCAGGCATCTGCAGGAGTTAGTGGCACAGTATACACCTGTATATCCATCATTGCTGTTCTCAAATACAGGCATCTGCAGGAGTTAGTGGCACAGTATACACCTGTATATACCCGTCATTGGTGTTCTATAATACAGGCATCTGCAGGAGTTAGTGGCACAGTATACACCTGTATATCCGTCATTGCTGTTCTCAAATACAGGCATCTGCAGGAGATAGTGGCACAGTATACACCTGTATATACCCGTCATTGGTGTTCTATAATACAGGTATCTGCAGGAGTTAGTGGCACAGTATACACCTGTATATCCATCATTGCTGTTCTCAAATACAGCATCTGCAGGAGATAGTGGCACAGTATACACCTGTATATACCCGTCATTGGTGTTCTATAATACAGGCATCTGCAGGAGTTAGTGGCACAGTATACACCTGTATATACCCGTCATTGGTGTTCTATAATACAGGCATCTGCAGGAGTTAGTGGCACAGTATACACCTGTATATCCGTCATTGCTATTCTCAATTACAGCATCTGCAGGAGTTAGTGGCACAGTATACACCTGTATATCCATCATTGCTGTTCTCAAATACAGGCATCTGCAGGAGTTGGTGGCACAGTATACACCTGTATATACCCGTCATTGGTGTTCTATAATACAGGCATCTGCAGTGGCACAGTATACACCTGTATATACCCGTCATTGGTGTTCTATAATACAGGCATCTGCAGGAGTTAGTGGCACAGTATACACCTGTATATCCGTCATTGCTGTTCTCAAATACAGCATCTGCAGGAGTTAGTGGCACAGTATACACCTGTATATCCGTCATTGTTGTTCTCAAATACAGGCATCTGCAGGAGTTAGTGGCACAGCATACACCTGTATATCCGTCATTGCTGTTTTCAAATACAGCATCTGCAGGAGTTAGTGGCACAGTATACACCTGTATATCCGCCATTGCTGTTCTCAAATACAGCATCTGCAGGAGTTAGTGGCACAGTATACACCTGTATATCCGTCATTGCTGTTCTCAAATACAGGCATCTGCAGGAGTTAGTGGCACAGTATACACCTGTATATCCGCCATTGTTGTTCTCAAATACAGGCATCTGCAGGAGTTAGTGGCACAGTATACACCTGTATATCCGTCATTGCTTTTCTCAAATACAGCATCTGCAGGAGTTAGTGGCACAGTATACACCTGTATATCCGTCATTGCTGTTCTCAAATAAGGCATCTGCAGGAGTTAGTGGCACAGTATAAACCTGTATATACCCGTCATTGCTGTTCTCTAATAAAGGCATCTGCTGGAGTTAGTGGGTGTTGTGTGCCTCCAGCACAATATACACTACCCAATTGCTTGTTTTCCCATCTCCCTGCAGGCCATTACTATGTCTGGAAGGCCAACAAGGAGAGGCAGACAGTCACGAGCCAATAAAAGAGGGCAAGCAGGCTCTGTGTCTAGAGACAACAGTGCTGGCCGTGGACGCGGTGCATCGTCATCAGCACGTGGCCATGGGACAGGCTTGTCCTTATTTTCGGCAGCTGGACGTGTTGAGCCGCATCATGCCGAAGACTTGGTAGAGTGGATGACCAAGCCCTCCTCATCCTTCTCATCCTCTCTCACCCAGGCTCAGGGTACTGGCAAAGCAGCTGCCAAAGCATCCTCAATGTCATCATCAGTCACTCCTTCCCTAGACCCACCGTGTCCTCCCGAGGAGTCCCCCGAACTGTTTGAGCACAGTGTTGGGTACATGCTCCAGGAGGATGCCCAGCGTTTCGAAGGGTCTGAAGATGATACCCAGCTAGAGGAAGGCAGTAGCGTGAGAGCAGAGAGAGGGGATGCTCAAGAAGGACACCAATCTGGCAGTCATGTTCCAGCAGCTGCAGCATACTGCCAGATTGGGTCCAGTGATGAGGAGGGAGGGGATGATGAAGTCACTGACTCCACGTGGGTGCCTGATAGGAGAGAGGAGGAGGAGGAGGAGGAGGAGGCACATCGCCAACGAGGCAGGATGCCCTCCGGGGGCCAGCGTAAGGGCAGCACACCAACTGAATCACACCGCAGAGCTCCGCCTATGCAGGGAGCTGCCTCTGCCCGTTATTCCAAAAGTTCTTTGGTGTGGGCCTTTTTTTAGTCGAGTGCATCAGATCGCACCGCTGCTGTTTGCAACATATGTCTGAAGCGTATCTCGCGTGGCCAAAACATCAGCTGCTTGGGCACCACATGCTTGACCAGACATATGTTGACCTGCTCGTTGGCAAGCGTATCTTAAAGACCCACACCAAAGAACAAAGCGGACCTCTCCTTGCTCCTCATCAGCTGAGATCTCCAACCCCACTGTACCTTCAGTTCTCTCTGAAACCTGCACTGAGAGGAATGAAGGTGTAGAATTAGGTGTGTCACAGCCAAGTACTTGCGGGCACTCTGCTAGCAGTACACCGACGTCCAATTATAGCAGGCAAATTTCCCTGCCCCAGCTGCTGGACCGTCAAAAGAAGTTCACTCCCAGCCATCCACATGCCCAGCGGTTGAATGTTAGCTTGGCTAAATTGCTAGCACTTCAACTGCTGCCTTTTCAGTTGGTAGACTCGGCCCCCTTCCATGAGTTTGTGCAATGTGCGGTTCCTCAGTGGCAGGTTCCCAAACGCCACTTTTTCTCAATTGAAGGCGATTCCGGCTCTCTACCGACATGTGGAAGGCAATGTGCATGCCTCGCTGGACAGGGCGGTCAGCGGTAAGGTGCATATTACCGCTGACTCATGGTCCAGCAGGCATGGACAGGGACGTTACCTTTCTTTCACGGCCCATTGGGTCACTCTTTTGTCAGCTGGGAAGGATGCAGGACAAGGTGCAGTAGTGTTGGAGGTTGTTCCACCGCCACGCCTCCAAAATGCTACTACTGGTTGTGACACACCTCTCTCCTACACCCCCTCCTCTTCTTCTTCCTCAATGGCCTCTTCCTGTGCTTTGTCCTCAGAACCAGCGGTGCTCCGTAGGCGTTCAAGGGGCTACGCAAGTACGCAGGCAAAAAGATGCCATGCCGTGCTTGCGCTGGTGTGTTTGGGGGACAGGAGCCACACTGGGGCAGAGGTTCTGTCTGCTCTGCAGGGGCAGGCCAAGAGGTGGTTGACGCCACGCCAGCTTAAGCCAGGAATGGTGGTTTGCGACAATGGCACCAACCTCCTCTCCGCCCTCCGACAGGGACAACTGACCCATGTGCCCTGTGTGGCTCACGTCCTTAACCTGGTGGTGCAGCGGTTCTTGGGCAGGTACCCGGGCTTACAGGATGTCCTGAGGCAGGCCAGGAAAGTCTGTGTGCATTTCCGCAGATCATATAATGCCAGTGCTCGGCTGGCTGAGCTGCAAAAGGAGTTGAACCTGCCCAAGAACCGCCTTATATGTGACATGCCCACCAGGTGCAACTCAACGTTGGCCATGCTGCAGCGGCTGCACACGCAGCAGAGGGCCATCAATGAGTACCTGTGCGACTACGGCACCAGGACAGTATCAGGGGAGCTCGGTTTTTTTTCACCACGCCAGTGGGGCATGATCAGGGATGCATGCACTGTCCTGGCACCATTTGAGGAGGCCATGAGGATGGTGAGCAGTGACAGTGCATGCATCAGTGACACTGTACCTCTTGTCCACCTGTTGGAGCATACGCTGCGTGGAATAATGGACAGGGCACTTGAGGCAGAACAGAGGCAGGAAGAGGAGGACTTCCTTGCCTCTCAAGGCCCCCTTTACCCAGACAGTGTTCGTTCTGTCCCACCCATCACACAGGAAGAGGACGAGGAGGAGGAGGAGGAGGATTGTGTTAGCATGGAGGTGGAGCATGGCACTCAGCATCAACAGCAGCAGTCTTTTAGGGATGATTTACAGTCCCAACAAACCTGTGGACTTGTACGTGGCTGGGAGGAGGTGGCTGCGGATCATGTCGTCCTTAGTGACCCAGAGGACTCCGGACCGAATGCCTCAGCTAACCTACGCTGCATGGCCTCCCTGATCCTGCAAAGTCTGCGGAAGGATCCTCGTATTCTTCGGATCAAGGAGAGGGACCATTACTGGCTGGCCACTCTCCTTGATCCACGGTACAAGGGTAAGGTTGCGGACCTTATCTTGCCATCGCAGAGGGAGCAGAGGATGAGACAACTCCGGGAGGCCTTGCAGAAAGGTTTGTGCAACGCGTTCGCAGAGACTGGGAGGTTACAAACTCCTGGTCCTGGACAACGAGTTGCTGAGGCTTCGGTCAGTAGCAGAAGGAGCTGTGGAGGAGGTGGCTGTCTGACCGATGCGTTCAGACAATTTTTTAGTCCGCAGCCCCAAGGTATGATCGGTTCCAGCAACCATCGCCAGCGTCTGATATACATGGTGCAGGAATACCTAGGGGCAAGGTCAGACTTGGACACCTTTCCCACCGAAAATCCTCTGGCTTACTGGGTCTTGAGGATGGATCACTGGCCAGAGCTTGCACAGTATGCAATTAAGGTACTGGCCTGTCCTGCATCCAGCGTTCTTTCGGAACGCACATTCAGTGCTGCTGGAGGCTTTGTCACGGATCACAGGGTGCGCCTGTCCACCGACTCGGTTGATCGACTGACCTTCATAAAGATGAACTAGTCTTGGATCACCACCAGCTACCAAGCACCTGAAGCTGATATAACAGAATAATTTATTTTCAAATGTCACATCCCTTCAGACTGATGCTGATGCTGAGTGACTGTCCTGTTATGTTGACTGACTATCCTCCTCCTCCTCAATGATCCGCTTCTTGATGATAGCTTGGAAGAACTTTTTTGTTTCTGGGTGCCGCCACCAGTGGCTAAGGCCCAATTTTTCAGCCCCTGTTTAACAGGGGCATGTAAGTACAATTTTTTATGCAATGCTTTGCAGCGGGGCTCATTCCTGCACTCCAACTAGAGTATCTGGGAGTGGTTGCAGTGTCGTGGCACCAGCACCAGTGCCTAAGGCCTAATTTTTCAGCCCCTGTTTAACAGGGGCGTGTAATTACAATTTTGATGCAATACTTTGCAACAGGGCTCATTGCTGTGCTCCAAGTACAGTATCTGAGAGGGGTTGCAGTGTTGTGGCACCAGTGCCTAAGGCCCAATTTTTCTGCCCCTGTTTAACAGGGGCGTGAAATTACAATTTTTGATGCAATACTTTGCAACAGGGCTCATTGCTGTGCTCCAAGTACAGTATCTGTGAGGGGTTGCAGTGTTGTGGCACCAGTGCCTAAGGCCCAATTTTTCTGCCCCTGTTCAACAGGGGCATGTACTTACAATTCTTGATCTAATAATTCACAGCAGGGCCCATTCCTGCGCCCACCAAAAGTAACTGTGAGGGCTTACAGTGTTGTGGTAACACCACCACCACCACCACCACCACCAAAGGCCCAATTTTTCTGCCCCTCTTCAACAGGGGCATGCAATTACAATTCTTGATCTAATAATTTACAGTAGGGCCCATTCATGCGCCCACCAAGAGTAACTGTGAGGGCTGACAGTGTTGTAGCACCAGCACCACCACCAAAGGCCCAATTTTTCCTACCACTGTTCAACAATGGCATGTAATTACAATTCCTGATATAATAGTTCACAGCAGGGCGTTCCAGCGCCCACCAAGAGTAACTGTGAGGGCTCACAGTGTTGTGGCAACACCAACATCTAAGGGGCAAATTTCAGCAGAGTATATACGGCAGGCCCCTACTTTCAAACATCCAACTTACAAACGACTCCTACTTGCAAACGGAAGGAGACAACAGGAAGTGAGAGGAAATCTACCCCTAGGAGGGGAAATTCTCTCCTGTAAGAGTTAATATGGGAAAAAGGTGTCTCCTCTGTACTGATGCTTTATCACCAATCCTTGTTTCAATAAAAAACCCACTTTTCAAAAACATTTGTCATTGGGACGGAAAGTGAGGTGAAATGTTCTGAACAGGTGCATAGACAGCAAAACAAATGTTACAGGGGTGATAACCCCTCCCTAGGTTTTCCAAAAAGCTTAAAAATTTATTTTTTGGCTGGAGCTACACTTAAACAATGTACCTGTTTAAAATTACAAACAGATTCTACTTAAGAACAAACCTACAGTCCCTGTTTTGTTTGCACCGCCTGTATACTGCTGTTCAGAGTATATAGGGCCTTTTTTTATTTTGGGTGCGGGGTTCCCCTTAATATCCATACAAGACCCAAAGGGTCGCAATGCCATTTTTCTCAAAGATTTTCATCCATATTACCGGAACCAGACATTACATTAAAGCCGCAAGCAGTTTTAAATGGCTTTTTTTCCTTTAGAAATGTCATTTTGTGCAGGGACAGTTCTAAACACGGGAAACACATGCCACTTCACAGGCATACTTTAGACACCCCAGATGATGCAAATTTCTTGCGAAACGCGTCGGGATTTTCCACTGTTGCCATTGATTTTCATGAAGCGCTTTTTAACTACTTGAATGTAAGTGTAATTACCTACATTAAAATATACTGTTTCAGCAGTATTACGCTATGTGCCCTCTTCTCTCTTTTCCTTTTACATTGTGCCATTGATTCGGTTCAAAACACCATTGAGTTATCGTCTCTCAAGTTTCGATTAACCTCTTCACTGTGAGCTGCTGCAAGAGACACCCTTTGGCTCAACTATCAACTGTTGACCCTTCAGGAATACACACCTTGAGCCTATGTTGACCCTCTGGACACATGTTCAGTAGGGTCCACTAAGTCTGGTAAGCCTCCTTTATATTGGTTGTGGCTCCCATGTTTTTTTTTTTTTTTTTCCTTTATTATCGATTTGGAAGTGTTTTCCAATCATCACAGATTTTTTGGATTATTGTGGAACACCATTGGACTTTTATTTTTTATAATTGTTTGAATGTGTGTTTTTGAGGACCACCCATCAAGGACTCTTCTAAAAACTGTATTGTTATTCACACAGGGAATTATTTAGTTCTTCCTTGCATTTTCACTCATTTATTTGTTTGACACACACCCACTTAGCGCTGCAATTTTTTTTTTTTTTTTATACTTTAGACACCCCCCAGGTATGATATTTAAAGGAATATTTCACTTTTTTTTTTCACTTTATGCATCATTAAAATGACTGCTCCCGAAAAACGGCCGTTTTTAAAGCTTCGTTTTGCATTGATACATGTCCCCTGGGGCAGAACCCGGGTCCCCAAACCCTTTTTAGGACAATAACATGCATATTAGTCGTTCTAATTAGCACTTTAGATTTCGAACGTTCACGTCCATTGTATTTAATAGGGTTCTAACGTTCGTGCGAACTTTCGGTCCGTTCGAAGGTTCTGGTGCGAACCGAACCGGGGGGTGTTCGGCTCATCCCTACTAAACAGTAAAGTTAGACCAATTTTGTTGTATCTGGAGAAAGATGATGTAACGAGTAAAAAGATACCTAACATGTTACACTTTAAAATTGCATGCACTCGTGGAATGGCGACAAACTGCGTTACTTTTTAACTGCGTTTTTTACAGTAATGGTTACCTGTTTAGAGTTACAGAAGCAGCCTTTTGCTAGAATTATCTCTCCCTCTAACAATCACGGCGATACCTCACATGTGTGATTTGAACACTGTTTACATTTGTGGCCGTGACTTATGTATGCGTTTTCTTTGGCGCATGAGCATGTGAGGACAGGGCGCTTTACATTTATTTATTTTTTTAATTATTTTTTTTATTTTAGTTTTTTCGTTTTACACTGTCCCTTTAAAAAACAATTCTGATCACTTTTTTTGCTGTCACAATGAATGTAAACATTCTTTGTGACAGTAACAGGCAGTGACAGGTACCCTTTATGGAGAGATATGGGGGTCTAAAAAATTATTTTTAATACTTTGGATTTTTTTAAATCGGCGCCGTTGGCTGTCGAGTAAACCAGAAGTGACGTTGTGACGTCACTTTGGGGGTCACTACACTGAAGACCCAATCAAAGCCGATTCCGGTTTTGTTCGGGTCTCCTGCCAGCCGGTGGGACAGGAGACCAGAGCAAAGCGGCGGACATCCCCTCCCGCTGCTTGTGATAACAGCAGAGCGGCTGCTTAGCCGTATTGGTTGTTATCACATGAAATCCGACCATCCGCTCTTAAAAAACAGTATCGGGGTGATGCCTCCAGCTGCAGGCATCACCCAGATACAACCACTTCCCCAAACTGACATATGGTTGTAAACCTCAGACATGAAATATGAACAAGGCATATCCCTGTGTGCAGAGCACTAAGTGTTCCTTTTGTCTGCTGCTTAGCTATCAGCATGAATCACTTCTGACAAGTTTTCCTGACACAAAGAGAAAAGTGGTGACAGGGGAGGGACCTCCAACTGGTTGACAGCCTCAGCTTTGTTCCTGTGTGCTGCGTGAAGGGGGTGTGTTCCTTCCCTCCAGTCAGCTCTTAGAGCTCTTCTGACTGAGCTCTGCATAGTGTGACTTCAGCTCTCGGGCCCCGTTTTTCTTACAGCTCAAACAAGCTTTAAAATTCAGCACTTTGAACAGATGCTGAGAAGAAAGGCCTGCAAATAGACAGGTACAACTTACTGTATGTAGGAGGATTTCTTTCATCTCAGTGTATCACCTGAGGCCAGTCACTTCACTGGGTATACTGTATGGAAGGTTTTACAACCATTTTAACCCCTTCACGCCCACATAACACATATATGCAGTTTCACTGGACTGGGATTTTTGCCGTGGGACCACATATATGCGTATCTGTCTTTGTGCCGGGAGTCTCACGAGAGCCCTGGGTAATGCACTAACGATCGGGACCCGGAACTCCCGATTCCGGGTCACCTGATTGCTGTGGTAGCCTCTGATTGGCTACCACAGTGATCAGTCACTGTGAAGCCCACCCCTGTGTTTCTCTCTTTGTGAATTGAGAGGAGAGATACATTGTATTTTTCTCTTTCTTTGCAGAAAGAAAAAAATGTATGTGAAATAAATAAATAATAATAAAATAAAAAATACCTAGATCGAGGATTGATCTAGGTCAGGGCCAGGGTTAGTGTTTGGGTCAAGTATGGATCAAAGGTCAAGGTCAGTATAATTTGGGCAGGATTTTTTTATTTTTTTTTAATTAACATTTTTTCATTTACATATTGTACAATCACTTCAGTCCCTGCCCTTAAAAATCTTACAATCTAAGGCTGCAGTCCCCAACCAGTGGTCCATGAACCACTGATGGTCCACAAGAAAATGTTGTTGGTCCCCAGGGGTTCTGCCGCAAATCAACATTGTGGCAGATGTATACCGTCCAATGTTATTTCCAGTGTTGTTCTCAAAGCGTGCTGACAGTCAATAAAAAAAATCATGTTATACTTACCTCCTCTGTGCAGTTGGTATTGCACAGAGCAGCCCAGATCCTTCTCTTCCCGGGTCTCTCTTCAGTGCTTCTGGCCCCTCCCCTTGTCGAGTGCCCCCACAGCAAGCAGCTTGCTATGGGGGCACCCGAGCCGAGTCACAGCTCCCTGTGTCCATTCAAACACGGAGCCCAGACCCGGCCCGCCCCCTCTCTCCCCTGATTGGCTAACTGACTTTGATTGACAGCTGCGGGAGCCAAAGGCGCCGCTGCTGTGTTTCAGCCAATCAGAAGAGTCCCGGATGGCTAAGACACTCGTGGACATCGCTGGAGACAGATGGGACTGAGGTAAGTATTTAGGGAGTGCTGGGGAGGCTGCTACACACAGAAAGTTTTATATCTTAATGCATAGAATGCATTGAGATAAAAAAAACCTTCTGCCTTTACAACTCCTTTAAGGCATCAGTATGATGTAGAGTGCAGGAGGTGAAGGGGTTGGGGAGCAGAGAGCCGGAGCATTGTGTGTATAAGGCAGCAGTGTGACCCAGGGGGTGGGGGGCAGAGAGCTGGAGCATTATGTGTATAAGGCATGTAAAATACATGTTAGTGATCCGTGCGATTCAAAAGTGTGAATTAAGTGGTTTGTGAGGTCCAAAAGGTTGGCGACTACTGATCTAATGTCCCGATCTCACATACTGTATATATACTAGGACCAATTTAGACAGAAGCCAGTTAACTTACCATCATGCCTTGGGAGTGTTGGAAGAAACCAGAATATCCAGAGAAAACCCACAAAAGCACAGAGAGAACATGCAAACTCCATGCAGACATTGACCTGGTTGAGATCCGAACCACAGACCTAGTGCTGCAATTAGTTTTGCTAACCACTAGGCCACTGTGCATTGATATTGAAGCAGATGTTGATTGTCCAGGAATGTAACTGACCTGTTTTATAACATATTCTCATTAATCTTACCCATCATCCTTTCAGAGTACAAAAAAGCTGCCCCTTCAGTGTCAGCCAGAGTTCCACTTTAATAATAAGTACTCTTCTCTTCTGTGAAAAGTGTCCTAATAACAGAAGTTGCGGAGCACATACATTACTGAAATAACTCCAGCACAAGCTGTTATTGCAAACCGATCCTTTTTTTGGTGTAAGGCAAAGGGCTCTATCTGTTCCATCAGCATTCATTTTATGTCTGCTTCACATTCTGCAGTCTGATATTTATTGAGTGCATGGGAACAATGCTGGCTGGGCGAAAGCTATCGTTCTGCAGAGCTGCATTCTGCAAGCATTGGCCATTACAGGGTGATAGAGGGAGGTAAGAGACAGCAGATCTGCCAGCATATTGGTCAGGTAAAATATAGGCATCCTTTATGCTTGGTAGCATTTTCTGAGATAGCAATATACAGGCAGTGCAGTGCTTCCCCCCCCCCCAAAAAATAAGTTATATACGTATATCAGCAAGCATATGGGGTGGTACTAACATATAAGGGGCCCACATGGTCCATTGATCATCCATGGTCCAATTATCATCCAACTTTAGGTATTCCTGCTTTGCGATCTGTTCTTGCGGTGCAGAGAACACCTTCAGGGTAGCACAGTGGCTACGTGGTTAGCACTTTTGCCTGGCAGCACTAGGAGCATCGGTTTAAATTCCAACCATAGCACCTACATGGAGTTTCCATGTTTACATATTCTCCCTGTGCCTCTGTGAGTTACCTCCCACACTCCAAAGACATGGTGGTAGGTTGTGCGGCTCCTATCTGAATTGATCCTCGTATGATGTAGGATAGGAACCTTAGATTGTAAACTGCTTGAGGGCAGGGACTGAAGTGAATGTACAACATATACATAAAATGCTACATACACTGTTGGGGCTAAATACCTGTAATAATTACTGATGGTGTAATAATACAGGATCAGCACTGGACAGCTCATCAAATATAGTTACTTATTGTTCATTTAAAGAGGACCTGAACTAGAAGTTGTGCTCCTAAAGGGCAAGCAGAGTGCAAAGGACTAGTCAGCAGTACTGTCTGTGATCTCTATGCAGCTGATCGTTTACCTATTACTGACTTACCATGACTTGTCTGCACAGTCTTTGTGTAGAAATGGCCATCTAGGTACAGTAGAAGTAGGGCTTTGATTTCTCATGTCAGAGTTGCCTTCCCAAGTGATTGGTGGGGTAATAGCCGAGAAGCAGCAGTAGAGGTAGCACAGGTCCACCAAGTGAAATATAAGCAGGGAGATCCTTTCCATTGCAGATCCTCAGGGAAAATGAGGAACAGGTGCAGAGCTCACAGCAGGGGAACTAATATGTCAATCTGAGATGGAATCCAAGAACGGGTGCTCTGGCTCAAATGTCCTCCAACCATGAGAAGTATTTGAACTGAATGATAGAGCTGGTAAATCCGAAATACATATTAATTTCTTTATTGGAGATTGTCAGGTACAGTTTTCTCTCCAGCAAGGAGAACAACGAACAACAGCTCAGTAGAGATATCACAAAATCTCACTCCACTCTGGTGAAACCAGCAATCAGATGCACAGTGGCGGTTAGGTGATCTCACACTGCAGATATACATCTATGAGGCTCAAAGCACGTGAAGTGCACTATTTTTTCAAGAGGATGTCAAGACAAAAGTTAATTTTTCAGGGTACTGCACAGATACAATTAAAATTTACATAAGAAATTTTCACTTTTTGAGATCAGGTGCACATTAAGGGTCCATGCACATTAGGCCACAAAAAAATACCAGAGCTGCTGGCAGAAGAAAGCAGCAGAAAATACGCTCCTATGGAGTATATTGTACACGCATTTAGGCGCCTTAACGAGCGCTTGTGTTTATGTGCATTTTCCCCTGAAACACTACAAAAAGAAACACTTAAAAACACTTGACATGCCGAAAAGGTGAGTTTAGGCCAGTCAAGTGTTTTTTTCTGCCCGAAAGCTCCTCTCAAAAATGCACTTGTGATGCTTTTGTTTTAGGGCTGTAAATTCCCAAATGAGCAAGGACACGCTTCTGGAAGAATGGTCAAACATTCCCATAGACATGCTCCTAAATCTTGTGGACAGCCTTCCCAGAGTTGAAGCTGTTATAGCTGCAAAGGGTGGGCCAACTCAATATTGAACCCTCACAGACTAAGACTTGGATGCCATTAAAGTTAATGTGCGTGTAAAGGCAGGTGTCCCAATACTTTTGGTAATTTACGCTTTTCAAACTAATTGTGGCAACAGTGGAGCCCACCCGACGCGTTTCGTATCATAGTACATCTTCTAGGGTGTCCCTCCACTGCTGCCCTCCAGAAATATATAGACAATATGACCCCAATCATGAGAGACCAAAAATAACTAAGGGCCATAAATATATGAAAAAATCATAAATCAACTAGTCGATTTGTTGATTTATGATTTTTTCATATATTTATGTATGGATTTTTTTGTCTAATTCCGCGATGTTCACTTTCATTGTGGCAACGCAATTGTTTATATATGCCCACTCATGATTCTTCTCCTTTACTCATCCCCGTTTGTTCCGCTCGTTCTCATTTGAGTGGCAAGCTTTGGATGTCTGCCCATGGGCTTGCCTGTAATGTGAACTGTCCTAATGCTGTGGAACGCAATCGCTCCCCTGGTAGTGAGGCATGGAGCGCAGATAATGCATCACGTGCTGTGTCACGTGCCGCTGGCTGAATAAACGATGTCTCACATCGTCATTTTTGTCCATATTGAGGCATGGAACTCAAGCGGTTCCGCTCCATCTGTAACCATAGAGAGGCTCAGCATTAACATACATATCCAGGTGGAGGCGTGGAACGCACGCCGGGCCGCCATCTTTGCTGTACAGGAAGTAGGTGTTTCACATTGCTGACACGCCGGGGGCTGGTCTCTCATGATTGGGGTCATATTGTCTATATATTTCTGGAGGGCAGCAGTGGAGGGACACCCCAGACGATGTACTATGATACGAAACACGTCGGGTGGACTCCACTGTTGCCACAATTACTTTAAAAAGCGCTATTTGTCTTTCATAATATAAGCGTTCATACTACATTAAAATTCCATATTTATACACTATTACACTATGTGCCCTCTCTTTCCTTCCATTTTTATTCACATTCCTTCACATCACCTTGGGACTATCTGGACCATTGCACCTCATGAGAAATTTTTGCAAGGACATCCTCCCCTCAGTGGTTGGGTTTAACCTGTTGACGTCTGACCACCCTCGGTTTGGTCATTTGGAGTGCAACTAACGATCCAGTCCCCAGTGGTCATTCCACATAAAGCCTGTTTGACCCACCTACTGGTGGCGGTTTTCTTCACCTCATCATGTTTTCACCTTCATAATTTTTTATGTTTGGAGTCATCACCAAGTTTTGAATTTTCACCCATCACAATATAGACATTCAGTTGTCCATTGGTGTACCATCCCCTGTTTTACCTATATACAGTGTACAGGACGCCGTGGCTGGGTCCTGGAAGGACGCTATATTTCCCCTCTGTTTGGGCTGTGGTTCCTTTAAGGGAACAGCAATGGTTAACACACCTGTCCAAGGAAATGGTTTAAGAGAGACAGGAAGTTGTAGGTGAGAGAGTGAAGGAGTGTAGTGAAGTCTGCATGGTGAATGGTGGACACTGCAAAAGCTGTGGAGGCTGTGAAAAGCTCTGGGAAGCTGTGAATGTACATGGCAGTGGCCTGCATGGAAGCCTGCTATCTGGGAAACTTACCTGCAACACCAAGCAAGGACTGTTTAACTGCGACAGCAGTTATAAACTCTACAAGTCGGTGAGACTGTCATTTCTTTTGTTTTGCTGCTGTGAAGCCATTTAAGTTTAAATAAACGTCCTTTTGTTTGAAAAGCCTGTGTCCTGCGATCTAGCGGGTTCCCCGAACATTACACTGGTGCTCGAATGCGGGCAGGACAGAATAACAGGCATAAGAAGAAAAAAAAAATTTTTTTTTTTGCATTGAACTTGACATTGAACTGACAGTTAAAGGGACAGTACATTGGATATATGTCCTGGGTTAAAGCTGTACAAACGTTGAAAGCTGAAGCAATGGAGGAGCTAATTAAACAGCTGTCCCTGGCTAATATGCAAGCGCAAACTCGCCATGAGGAAGCAAATCAGCTGCAGCAAGAAAATACCCACCTGTTGGTGACCCAGTTGGCAGCCCAGCAAGAGGTTATGCAGGCTCAGGTGGCTGTCTTAAAGGAAGCAGTGCAGCAGCTATCTCAGGTTCGGGAGCAAGCGGCTGTTGCCCCTGGCAACCAGGTGACTGTGAGGGCAAGCCATTTTTTGCAGAAATTGTCCCTGAGCGATGATGTAGAGGCGTTTCTTGCTACATTTGAGAGGACAGCAGAGAGAGAAGGGTGGCCTCAGGACCAGTGGGCCGGCCTCATTGCCCCTTTTCTCACCGGAGATCCTCAAAAAGCCTACTTTGACCTGCCACCCGATGATGCTAAAGACTATCAAAAGTTAAAGGCAGAAATTCTGGCTCGTCTGGGGGTGACTACGGCCGTTCGGGCCCAACGAGTGCACCAATGGAAGTATCATCCAGATCGGCCACCTCGGTCTCAAATGCATGACCTGGTGCAACTGGTAAAAAAATGGCTGCAGCCTGAGGTGTTGTCGGGCCCCCAAATCGTGGAACAGGTTGTGCTGGACCGATACCTGCGATCCCTGCCAGACGACCTTCAACGGTGGGTCAGCCATGGAGACCCCAAAACAGCAAACCTCCTTGTCGAGATGGTGGAACGATATACAGTGGTGGAGGACCTGCTCGGACCTACCAAGCGCATAGGCCCCAGTCTACCACGGCCTGTTCGACCAACTGCTGCCCTTAGAAAGGATGTTCCAAGGAGTCCTGGAGCAAACACCCCGGAAGGTCAAGGGTCATTCCCGGTACCTCCTCAGCGTTCTGTTCCTGTTCGGAGAGGAGGGGATGTACAATGTTGGCGATGTCATTCCTGGGGTCATACCCGGGCACACTGCCCACTGCAAGAGGAGCCCATGGAATGCGGGGTTCTTCGGAGGGGGTCTTTTTATGCCCATAAAGTATGCACCACACAGCTCGACCTGGGTGAGGAAAAATTTGAGTGTGAAGTCCAAGTGAACCACCTCCCTGCCCGGGCTTTGTTGGACTCCGGAAGCATGGTAACCCTGGTTCATCCTAGAGTAATTGGGAAGATCAGTCCGGTAAGAAAAACCTTACGGGTGGTGTGCATTCACGGGGACACTAGAGAGTACCCTCTCATCTCGGTGACCATCTCCTCAGCATGTGGCACTGGTACTCAAGAGGTGGGGGTGGTAAAGAACTTGGTACATGATGTTATAATAGGACGAGACTGTCCGTTGTTTACAAAACTGTGGGAACAAGGAGAACAGTTCAGAGATTGGGGAGAAACTAGCCTCCCTGTTCCTGCTGCTGAGAGGAATAACCCTGAACTGCCAAATGTTCTTAATGTGGATCCAAATGATGAAATTGCTAATGGTTGGGTTAATGGTGATGAAAGTAGAGCTGATACTGTTGATAATGTCAAGACATGTGGTCCACAGACCTACCAAAACACTGAGGGGGGAGGATCTTCCCCACTTCAGGTAATGCTGGGGGAAGAGGACGAGGAAGTGGCCTCTACCCCTGCCCTGCCAGATTTGGGTGTTCCCCAGGGCGCGTTTGGTACTGCTCAGATGCAGGACCTCACTTTGGCCCGTGCACGGGAACAAGTTGTAGTAGTAAATGGGGTTCCCCAAGAGCCAGGTGCAAATGAGCGGTGGCCACACTTCGCAATGTATAATGAGTTATTGTATCGGGTTACCAAGGTGAGGGAAAATGTGGTAGAACAATTGTTGGTACCCCAACAATATAGACGAAAGGTTCTGGACCTGGCCCATGATGATGTGTTAGGGGGACACCTGGGAGTTGAGAAGACGGAAGCACGGATCACCGACCGGTTTTACTGGCCAGGTCTGAAAGCAGAGGTAAAGAAATACTGTGCCTCTTGTCCCACCTGTCAGTTGACCGCTCCGGTGACCCACTTCCGGAGCCCTTTGGTCCCTCTGCCCATAATTGAGGTCCCATTCGAGAGGATAGCCATGGATATAGTGGGTCCCTTGGTAAAGTCGGCTCGAGGTTACTCCTACATATTGGTGATTCTTGACTATGCCACCCGATATCCTGAGGCGCTTCCACTGCGGAATACCTCCTCTAAGGCTATTGCCCGGGAATTATTCCAGTTGTTTACATGGACTGGTTTTCCCAAGGAAATACTCACAGACCAGGGCACCCCATTTATGGCGAGAGTTATGGCCGATGTGTACAAGCTGTTCCGGATTAAACAGCTGCGTACATCGGTCTACCATCCCCAAACGGACGGGTTAGTGGAACGCTTTAACAAGACCCTTAAGTCTATGCTAAAGAGAGTGGTACAAAGGGATGGGAAAGACTGGGACTGCCTGTTACCAGCTCTCCTGTTTGCTATCAGGGAAGTGCCCCAGGCCTCCACTGGGTTTTCGCCCTTTGAGTTGGTATATGGGCGGAGACCTCGTGGACTACTTGACTTTATTAAAGAGGAATGGGAAAGTGAACCTGTTCAGCATAAGAGTGTTCTTGAATATGTCTCCCAAATGCAGGAAAGGATCCAAACTGTGATTCCACTAGTCAAAGAGCATTTGCAAAAAGCCCAGGAGGCTCAACGACGGGTCTATAACAGGGCTGCTAAAATAAGGCACTTCCAAGTGGGGGATCGAGTAGCGGTGCTAATTCCCACTGTGGAAAGTAAATTCTTGGCCAGATGGCAAGGTCCCTTTGAAGTTGTGGAAAAAGTGGGAGAGGTAAATTATAGAGTCCACCAGCCAGGCAAGAGGAAACCGTATCAGATATATCATGTCAACTTGTTAAAGCCCTGGACAGACAGGGAACCGGTGACCTCCCTGGCTAGTGCAAGACTTGAGCCTCAGGTTGGGGTGGAGAGTGTCCAAGTAGCAAGTACCTTGTCTAAAATCCAAAGTCAGCAGGCAAAGGAGTTCTTGCAGAGAAATAAAGAAAAGTTTTCAGACTTGCCAGGGCTAACTAGTGTCATAGAACATGATATTATCACGGAACCTGGAGTCAAAGTTTTTGTCCGGCCCTACCGCATCCCAGAGGCTCAAAGGAAGGCCGTTTCAGAGGAAGTGAAGAAGATGCTGGACCTGGAGATCATTGAGGAGTCGCAGAGTGAGTGGTCGAGCCCGATTGTGCTGGTACCAAAGCCCAAGGGGACTCTGCGATTCTGCAATGATTTCCGGAAACTTAATGAGGTTTCACGGTTTGATGCCTACCCCATGCCCCGGGTAGATGAGCTTATTGAGAGACTAGGTCCAGCCAGGTATATTACAACATTAGACCTTACCAAGGGGTATTGGCAAATCCCGTTGACTAAGGCTGCTAGAGAGAAAACTGCTTTTTCTACCCCAGAGGGGAGTTTTCAGTACAAAAGAATGCCTTTTGGACTACAAACTGCTCCAGCCACTTTCCAGCGAGCAATGGATAGGATTTTACGACCTCACCGGGAGTATGCCTCAGTGTACTTGGACGACATAGTCATTTTTAGCAGAGACTGGGAATCACACTTGCTCAAAGTCCAGGCAGTACTGGACTCTCTTTGGAAGGAGGGGTTTACAATAAACCCTGAAAAATGTGCTTTGGGAATGGAGGAGGTGAAATACCTGGGCTATATTGTAGGTAGAGGGGTGGTGAAACCTCAGGTTAACAAGGTAGAGGCTATACAGAATTGGCCCCGCCCCCTCACAAAAAAGCAGGTACGTGCATTCCTGGGCATGGTGGGATACTACAGGAGATTCGTACCCAACTTTGCCACATTGGCGGCTCCATTGACCGATCTGACTAAGGGACGGAAATCGGTCATGGTGGAATGGAATGCAGATGCTGAAAAGGCTTTTTTGGAGCTCAAGTCAGCACTGTGCCATCACCCTGTCCTGATAGCACCCAATTTTTCAAACGAGTTTGTTGTCCAGACTGATGCTTCCGATGTAGGATTGGGAGCTGTGTTGTCACAGGTTGTTCATGGTGAGGAGCACCCAGTAGTCTTCCTCAGTAGGAAGTTGACACCAGCGGAGAAAACTACGCTATAGTTGAACGAGAATGTCTGGCTATTAAGTGGGCTCTGGAATCCCTCAGATATTACCTCTTGGGAAGGAAGTTTAGGTTAATTTCTGACCATGCCCCTTTAACATGGATGAGGCAAGGTAAAGGGACTAATGCCAGAATTACACGTTGGTTCCTGGCGCTCCAGGAATTTAAATTTGTAGTGGAGCATAGGCCCGGGAGACTGCATCAAAATGCAGATGCCCTCTCCCGAGTCCATTGTTTTAGCTCCACTGTTGCCTCCACCTCCTTGGCGTTGGGGCACAGGGGGGGGGGATATGTACAGGACGCCGTGGCTGGGTCCTGGAAGGACGCTATATTTCCCCTCTGTTTGGGCTGTGGTTCCTTTAAGGGAACAGCAATGGTTAACACACCTGTCCAAGGAAATGGTTTAAGAGAGACAGGAAGTTGTAGGTGAGAGAGTGAAGGAGTGTAGTGAAGTCTGCATGGTGAATGGTGGACACTGCAAAAGCTGTGGAGGCTGTGAAAAGCTCTGGGAAGCTGTGAATGTACATGGCAGTGGCCTGCATGGAAGCCTGCTATCTGGGAAACTTACCTGCAACACCAAGGAAGGACTGTTTAACTGCGACAGCAGTTATAAACTCTACAAGTCGGTGAGACTGTCATTTCTTTTGTTTTGCTGCTGTGAAGCCATTTAAGTTTAAATAAACGTCCTTTTGTTTGAAAAGCCTGTGTCCTGCGATCTAGCGGGTTCCCCGAACATTACAACAGTCATCTGTTTATTCTTATTTGTGCAAACATCATATATTTTATTTAGGGCTGTTACTGATTAAAATTTTCGTGTTCGATTAATCGATTTTTTTTTAATCGATTAATCGACTAATTTCGATTAATTATAACGCACATAGATATCCAACTACTTTTAGCTGATCTCCTTGCAGGTGGATTCCCAGTGCAGCTACCAACCACTGGAAAAATCGATAGCAGGATACAAAAAACACACAAAGGCAGCGCTCGATGGGAATAGCATTAAAACTTTTATAGTCTTCAAGTAGGTAACAAAATAAATATTGCACTGGAGATAAAATCTATGGTAGCAAAAGCAGTCATAAAAACATGTATCTAAGTATGATACTGGTATAAAAATGTGTACAACGATACCACTGCTGAATCCAGATGAGAAGGGGCTAACATCAGTCCGTCGGCATGTAGATGTCCTGTGAAGGGAACTATCACAACTCCCAGTGGATGGCTGTAGAATCCCAGGTTGATAGAGGGAAATGTAACAGCCCTTGCGTGTGGCAGATAGTAAGGTCCCGCCGGCATGCAGATATGAAGGCACAGCAAAGGAGCCATTCAGATGGACACGGCAAGCCCAAAGAATTTTGATCGAATTTTGATCGATCAAAATAATTTTGATCGATCAAAGCAATTAATCGATTAATCGAGGAATTAATAGTTAATTTCCACAGCCCTAATTTTATTGTTTTTTTCTATTACACTTTCCAGCACTATGTTTATTGATGATTATGTGCACCAGATCATTTGATTAGCGCTACACCTTTTTTGTTCCACTTGTTTTGCTATTTGTCTATTTGTTGTGTTAGCCGCTTATCTGAAGGGTAGTGCGGAATTATTTCCTATACCAGGACTCTGTGCAGGCCAGTCATGTTCCTCCACCCCAAACTCGCTCATCCATGTCTTTATGGACCTTTTTTTTTGCACTGGTGCGTAGTCATGTTGGAACAGGAAAGGGCCATCCCCAAACCGTTCCCACAAAGTTGGGAGCATGAAACTGTCCAGAATGTCTTGGTATGCTGACGCCTTAAGAGTTCCCTTCACTGGAACTAATGGGCCAAGCCCAACCCCTAAAAAACAACCCCACACCATAATCCCCCCTCCACCAAACGATTTGGACCAGTGCACAAAGCAAGGTCCATAAAGACATGGATGAGCGAGTTTGGGGTGAAGGAACTGAAACACTACAAAAAGAAACACTTAAAAACATTTGACATGCCGAAAAGGTGAGTTTAGGCCAGTCAAGTGTTTTTTTCTGCCCGAAAGCTCCTCTCAAAAATGCACTTGTGATGCTTTTGTTTTCGGGCTGTAAATTCCCAAATGATCAAGGACACGCTTCTGGAAGAATGGTCAAACATTCCCATAGACATGCTCCTAAATCTTGTGGACAGCCTTCCCAGAGTTGAAGCTGTTATAGCTGCAAAGGGTGGCCCAACTCAATATTGAACCCTATGGACTAAGACTGGGATGCCATTAAAGTTCATGTGCATGTAAAGACAGGTGTCCCAAAACTTTTGTCAATATAGTGTATATCTTCTTTTCTTGATTCCCCCTATTTAAAATGGGTCTCTGGAGAATGATTTATGTGATGGTCTATCATTAAGCGATGGTGCCATAATAGGAAAATAGTTGGATGACTCTATTCATAACTCTCTAAGATGAAAACTACAGTGTTAAGCTGAAAGGCCTCTATAACTAGTATGCAGCTTGTGAGTCTGAATGTCTGCTTCAATCAAAGGCTTCTTGGGCAGGTATTTAGTCTCCTGACATATTCACTTTAGGCTCCACTTAATCAAAAATGTGTTTACTTTTCTGAAGGACCATGATCCCCCAGAAACGGGCTCCATAAATATTTGACCAAACCTTATTGCAAAACTAAAAAAAGAAAGAAGTCATCCTGCATTTGCGTACTTGGAATGGCTGATTATTACCATGTGGGCTGGAAGTGCCCGGTCTCATTAAATATAAATGGAGTTTTCATTTAACGCTCATTAGTCACAGTGTTTTTCCAAATGAACTTTGTGAAGATTGTTTCACCAATCCGTATCATATAAACTCCCCGCGGGCCCCCGCAGTCTGCGTTCGTTTTATGTATGCTGCGGGCGCCACGATTGGTGGAGTCAGATTTATATACTCTCGGCCTGTCAATGAGCTTTCAGTTACTTTCTATTTTTTTGTGGGTCTTCTGGTTCACATATTTAATTCTGCCGATCGTTTCCCTTCATTTTTAGATGTTAATTTTTCTTTTTCGTCGTGTCACCGTGGCTACGGAACTGTGCATGCTCAAGGAAAAGAATCACTGATTCGAAAATAATGATATTCATATATTCTACATTCTGTTTATCCATTACTGTTATGCATTTATAGAGCTCGGTTGGATCTTGGTAGCGTGTGAGTGGAGAAGGTCCATTGCCTTAAAGGAAAACTCTGCTTATATTAAAAAACTGATTTCACTGCTACACAAACCATTTTGCAATTTAAACAGAACCCGGGGGAAACACGGGAACAAGCTCCGTAGGGTCCCTGCGGCAACGTGAACATGTTATTTTGTGCGCTATGGGCAAATTACATGTTTAGGTTATTAAAATTCACCTTTCAAGTTTAGAAATGCAGAAAATTATAATTTTTTCAAAATGTCAAAAATGTTCAAGCCCAACCAAACTTTCAGTTTATATTAGCGACATACATTCCAGGTACATCAAATCAAAAGGTGTTCAATGTCTTGGGGGTGTATTTATATATATATATATATATATATATATATATAAATTAGATTAGGCAATTACATAAGCAGGGGAAGGGGAATTCTGGGAAGCCATGGTCACAAACCAAAGCACTACTACAGGGCTACAAGTAACAAACATTTAAAGATCAGCTGCAGGAGTACCAAACCTCTGCAGAGAGACCACCGTTTCCACTGAGAGAGCGAATGTCCTTCTTTGAGAAGGGCACAGAGGTTCCACCTTGCAACTTGCAGGTCTTAAAGCAGTGGTCATCAACCCTGTCCTCAGGGCCCACTAACAGGCCAGGCTTGCAAGATAACTGAAATACATCACAGGTGATATCATTTGCTGCTCAGGGATTGCAGTATTCTAGTTTGCATCAATCTCCCCAAGGTAATACTAAAATCTGGCCTGTTAGTGGGCCCTGAGGACAGGGTTGATGAACACTGCCTTAAAGAATCAGAGAGGCCCGAAGCAAAAAACAAAACAAAAAAATATAAGTGGAGGTCTACATGACGAGGGGAACAGTGGAAACAGGGTAGGATAGTGTTAACTTAGCAGGAGATTGGATGCTACAGTACATACCAGGATTGGTCAGTTTGTAGAGAGTAGAAGGGCTGCGGGGGTATACAGGGTGGAATCTGTAGAGGTGGCAAGCAGTCAAAACCAACAGACGTGAAGGAATTTCCCACCCTGCCGCCCTGCATAGGATCTCTTTTAATGTTGGTCATAATGTCTTGGCAGTTGTGGTCGTCGGAGACATTCAGATTTTCAGTAATAGTTCATTGTAGAGACCCGTCTAAGGTATGGAATTGTCAATTTTATCTCAGTTAATGGTGGGTTAACTTTGAAAAAAGGTGGGTTGTCCCCGAGCTGGGGAGCTTTTAGTAGATACAAACCGGATGTTGGTTTGTTGTGCCTCCTAAGACCAGCCACCTTTATGTTATAGTTATTTGATTATGATGATTATTATTATTGTATACGTTTTAAGGAATGTTAAGACTTTATGGTTATTGTTAATAATGTTCTCCATATTGGTGTCATTCTCATTATTTGGTTATATTTGGTTATAAAGGAGTAATTTGATGGGTAGTGTTACCTTTGTTAAGAGGTTGTGAACATCTGTAGTACCTTAGTCATACTACTGACACCTTGGTGCCAGATACCACAGCATATCTTCAGAGGTCTAGTGGGGTCCATGCCTTGATGGGTCAAGGCTGTTTTGGTGGCAAAAAGGGGGACATACTTAATTAGGTGGGTGGTCATAAGGATATGGCTGGTTGGTGTGTAGCACTACCCCCGTAGGAGCCGCTGATTAAGACGAACCGTCACAAGGCTTTCCCACAATAGGCTCCAGCTGTTTTAACCACTTCCCGCCCGGCTTATTGTCATATGACGGCCGCAGGAACCCTTCGTCCCTCCGGACGGCTGTCATATGACGTCCTGGGATTCCCGCAGTGTGGAGCGCACTCGCTGCATCACTGGAGACCCGATGCGCGTGCCCGGCGGCCATGATGCCCGCCAGGCACCGGCGATTGCTCGTCACAGAGCCAGGGACATGCATCTCTGTGTGTAAACACAGAGATCCACGTCCTATCAGGGAGAGGAGACCGATGGTGTGTCCCTTGTACATAGGGACACCGATCGGTCACCTCCCCCAGTCAGTCCCCTCCCCCCTACAGTTAGAATCACTCCCTAGGGAACACATTTAACCCCTTGATCGCCCCCTAGTGTTAACCCCTTACCTGCCAGTCACATTTATACAGTAATCAGTGCATATTTATAGGACTGTTCGCTGCATAAATGTGAATGGTCACAAAATAGTGTCAAAAGTGTCCGATCTGTCTGCTGCAATATCGCAGTCCTAACAAAAATCGCAGATAACCACTATTACTAGTAAAAAATAAAATAATAAAAAAAAATGTCATAAAACTATCCCCTATTTTGTAGGCGCTATAACTTTTGCGGAAATTAATCAATATACGCTTATTGCGATTTTTTTTTACCAAAAATATGTAGAAAAATACATATCGGCCTAAACTGAGAAAAAAAAAAAAAAATTTTTTTAAATGGGATATTTATTATAGCAAAAAGTAAAAAATATATATATTTTTTTCAAAATTGTCAGTCTTTTTTTGTTTATAGCGCAAAAAATAAAAACCACAGAGATGATCAAATACCACCAAAAGAAAGCTCTATTTGTGGGAAAAAAAGGACGCCAATTTTCTTTGGGAGCCACGTCGCACGACCGCGCAATTGTCATTCAAATCGTGACAGTGCTGAAAGCTGAAAATTGGCCTGGGCAGCAAGGGGGTGAAAATGCCCGGTATTGAAGTGGTTAAAGGTATCATGCCACCAATGCTTTATTGAATCCCCCCCCCCCCCCCAGTGTCTTTTATTTATATCCATCAAAATAATTATTTAGAGTATGATAGTCAGGATGGGACGAGCATGCATGAATCCACATTGTTCCACTATAAACGGGAAGTATAAACATGCAAACTGCCTATTTAAATGCTATATAATCATACAGGATTTATTTATTAAGCAAAATAAATGGGAAAAGTATGGATGAAAGAGCCAATTGGAAAACATGATGACAAGCCGGTCTGTGTGATAATTCCGGTCTGGTGTTCAGCAGCGTTCTTTCAGCGCCATGCAAAATAAACAGGAACATGAAAAAAGGCCTACTGTAGAAGAGTGATTATTATAATCATTTGTTTAATAGTGCCAAATGATTGTGAAAGACAATAAATCATTTTGTTTAGATCCATGTAGTGAATGATTAACTCGCGGCTGCTCACAGATAAAATTAGTAATTAGGCGACTGCTCATATCACAGCGAGAAGTGGAGTGGAGAAAAGCGTCATGGTGTTCTCAACAAGGTCTCTGCAAACATGTGCGCAGGAAGTCAGCAGCGTTGGAGCCAACACAGAATTATGTCATGTGCAGCTGGGCTGAATCTAGGGCTAGGCAAGCTGGTCGTCTGCCTACGGAGCGGCTCAAGTGATCGGTTACAACTGGGAGGTGTTGGTGCATTCACAAAGCATTAGATAGACAGACAGATAGATAGACAGATAGATAGATAGATAGATAGATAGATAGATAGATAGATAGGATAAACCTCTTTCACCCAAACACAAAATGGACATGGAGGTGTCAGTACATACCTTTGTTTTTCTCCTGGAGCTCCTTGAAAGTACCCAGACTCTTCAACGGCAAGAGCAATGCAGAGGAAGGGGAGATATGTCAGCCACTGTATTCCTCTTGCTGTTGCTGGCCCCAAGAAAGTGTCCACAACCAGGGTGGTTTTGATTTAAATCACTAGTAAAAAGGCTTGATTTAAATCATATTTTTAAAGAGCAAATATAATTTCTGTCCCGTAGCGGCTCCTCCTCTGACCCGCTGTTGACTCACCAACAGTCCCATTCACTTTAATGGGACGGCTGGTGATGCGGCAGTGACACAACAAGATGAGGGATGTGGCGGCAGCAGGTGAGTGGATGCCCGCTAACAGGCGCTGCCATGGTGGATCTGAAATGACAGGTGCTCTTTAAATGTAAGGACTTATTCTTGCTGGTAGTTAGAATCTTTAATATTTGCAAACAAAATGAAGGTTTCCTATTTAGAATAATAAGCTGTCAGGTTAGTGAAACAGCAATATCAGAACCGATTCAATCATACAGTTTGTAGTGTACATAGATTTGCAAAACAATGGGATAAAGGAATATTCCTGAACTTTGTTTTATCTCATGGTTACTGTGAAATTGTGTTAATGCAACAATGCAGTGCAAATTAATAAATTTTAATTAATTAATTAATACATTTTTGGTAAACTCATTCAATAAATCCAAGCTCTTCAAGCTGAGATAGCACATCTCAGCTTGAAGAGCTTGGATTTATTGAATGAGTTTACCAAAAATTTAAATATTGCAGAATATACAGCCTCCTGCTACATAACTAAGCTCAATTTCATGCTGAATAAACAAAAATATTAATGTAACTTAAATAGAAAACTACCTTTAGATGGATTTTTACTCCAAAAGCATTTTATTAAAATAAATTTGATAAAAATCAAAAACATATTTTTTTTTTAAATCATTGATTTTTATCCACCCTGTTTACAACTGAGATAAGCTGCAACTTTGAATCAACCGTCTCCTTCAAAGCTGTTGCAGAACTGGCCATAACAGAAAGGGAGGAGGTCATTTAGAAACATGCAACAAAATAATAAAATACTACCATTATTTTATCCCATAAAGTTGATGTAGCGCCCTGGGGTTTAGTCAGGGAGCTCCTCACCAAATTCCTTGTCAGGAGTAGCTGCTGTAGTTAACCACTTCAATACCAGGCACTTTCGCACCTTCCTGCCCAGGGCAATTTTCAGCTTTCAGCGCTGTCACTATTTAAATGACAATTGCGCAGTCATGATACACTGTACGTGTAGTGGTGTAGGGGGCGCTGGCTATATTACACTACATGGAAATAATCGCACAATAGTGATAAACACAAAAAGCAAAAATATATAAAGATAAGTCCCAGAGTAAAAAGTTCATAAAGTTCCAAAGACAGAAGATTCTTTCAGTGTGATGATATCTTCCAAACAAATGAGCAGTGATCCTTCACCAAGCACTAGAACGACACCCAAAGTGTACCAGATAAGGGATCTGCTTACCAGAAGGATTTGACTTCTTTAATTAAAAAGAGAGTCAAAAGATGCTTTGGCAGGATAATGCCTGCTCACATGGGATATGACTGGAGATGTATAGGAACCCTCCTCCTCATAGTAATAGGCAGGATATGTAAAAAGAATGATAGACATCCATAGCGTAACACTTTTTATTTAAAACATATAAAAAGAGAACGATGCTTCCTGAAGACGTAATCACGAAATGTACGTCGAGGCAGTACCTGGTCACGATACTCCACGCCACTTCCGGTCCCTCTGGTTGTCCTTTTCGGTCTGTGGAACACACGCCATCCACGGAGGTGAACACGAGGCATATCCAGCTACTAATTCTAGACAAGCCAGCAGCCCCAGTGCCGGGACTAGGCACTTTTATATGTAAGGAGCCATTTGGCTATTTTCTCTTTTTAGTTGGTCTACCTGACCGTGGTTTGGTTTCAACAGAACCCCTCATTTTCCACTTCTTGATTAGAGTTTGAACACTGCTGATTGTCATTCTCAGTTCCTTCTCAATTCCTTGGCTATCTTTTTTTTTATCCCTTTCCTGTTTTATACAGTTCAACTACCTTTTCCTACAGATCCTTTGACTCTTTTGCTTTCCCCATGACTCTGAATCCAGAAACGTCAGTGCAGCACTGGATGAAAGATGCAAGGGTCTGTCAGGAGTCCAGAAACTCATTTACCTTTTAGGCCAGGTTCACACTGGTGCGACAAACGCTCCGACATTGGGAGCCCATGTCGCATGACGTGTGAAAATCAATGTTTCCCTATGGGACCGTCTTAACTGGTGAAAAAACCGACTTTAAAAATGCTCCCTGTATTACTTTGGTCCGACTTCGATCCTACGTCAGCCCATTGACTATCATTGAAGTCGGATCAAACGCTCTGACTGACAGCGCCCGACCTCTACACCATGCATCACGGCGTGACGTTGGTGGGCGTTCCCATGGTGAGGTACTTGTGGACGCCACTCTGGGCGGTCTGTCACTCAAGGCTCTCTGTTCCCCGGATCACACACCCATTGGAATCCACTCCTCCTGATGTTCAGACCGCTCTCTTCACTGAGGTAACCTGACTCTTCTCCTCACGGTTTATTTATCCATTTTCCAACACCTCCTTAGTTTCTCCCCGGGTCACTCACCATTTTCACGTCTCCTTCCCTTTCCACTCCCCTTCACGGGTTAACTACCTCCACCTTAGCCCTCACTCTGCTACCATTTCACCATCCTTTCAGTCCCCCCCTTTCACTTTTACTTCACTACCAGCTTTATTCTAACCACCTGCCAATTCACCACAGAGCTGCCTCGTGTGTTCCCACCGACTCCAGGTGCTGCCCGCATGGGTCCTTTCTGTCGAGATGTCCGCCTTGGCTCCCGGTTGGAGGTGTTCCCGGATACATGTGACACCCCAGCATTGCCATACCTATTTAGTGTACTCCAACTAGTAAGTACCAACCAACTGTTGGTTTCTTTATTATGTTGCTTTTGCCTTTTAGTTAATTACTGCCTACCATTCTTATTATAGAAACATCACGCGCATGCTCCTGACGAGTGGCATTCGGCCACAAAACGCGTAGAGCCTCATAATGCCATGTCCTTATTTCAAGTTACCATGTCATACCCACTCCTCAGGCTCAGTGAAGCCATAGGTCCTGCAGACAGTACTGTTTATTACCTACTCAACCCTGTGCTTGTGGTGAACCACGGAACTTTATTTCAGTCTCCTTGAGACAACACTGTTATTATTATGCCTATGTCAAATATTGCTAATTTTTATTCTTACCAGTGCTTCAATATGAGACAAATGATTGTGTCAATTTCATATGTATTACCAGTATTATGTGCATCGCTGTATTTGAACTATGAAATGGTTACCTATTCTACCAATAAAACTCTTCTGTTCAACTTATATTATATTTATTATTCAATTGCTGCCACTATAGTTAATTTAAAGTCCCACCTCCTGTTCGTTCCCCTTTAAACACAATTGGGATGGAATTGTTTGACCTTACCGGGCCATACTTTTCATATAAAGTCCCCAGGGATGGAAAATACATAGCCTTACCAGGCTTTGGATTCCTGAAATTTCCTAATATCCTCAACCTCTTTCTCAACAAAGTCAGATCAAAGTCGGAACACCGTCTTGCATGATCCGACTTTGGCATGCGACTTGTGCTGATGATCTTGAGGGGGAACTCCACGCCAAATTTTAAATAAAAAACCGACATGTAAAAAATCCGCTGTATTGCCGTGTGCGCGGCGCGCAACGACTTATATAGGCATGGGGCGTGGTCACTGGGTGATGTCACCCGGTGACCCCGCCCCCTTATGACGTCGCAGTCCCATCATGCCCCAGGACTGCAACGTCATAAGGGGGCGGGGTCACATTACCCGGTGACCACGCCCCATGCCTATATAAGTCGTTGCGTGCCACGCACACGGCATTACAGTGGGAGACAGCGGCGTGTCAACATCGGGTCAAGAGAAGAGGGAAGAAGATGACGGGGAAGACTGGGCCCCCGCTAGCAAAAGAGCTGGCAGAAGATAGCGGAGGTGCCCGGCAGAAGGCAGAAAGCACCGGAGAGCGGGAGAAGAACCGGAGAGCGCGGAGAAGGCACCGGAGAGCGAGAGAAGAGGCCGGAGCGTCGGAAGAAGACCCCCGAAGTCAGAGGAAGACCCCCGGAGCTGCCTAATAAATGACTTTAAAAACCTGTCTAGTGTGGGTTTTTTTCTTGACACTTTTCCTCCAGGTGAATGGGTAGAGGTATGATGTACCCCATACTCATTCACATAGGGTGGGGGGCCGGGATCTGGGGGCTCCCCTATTAAAGGGGGCTCCCGGATTCCGATAAGCCCCCCGCCCAGAGACCCCGACAACCAACAGCCAGGGTTGTAGGGAAGAGGCCCTTGTCCTCATCAACATGGGGACAGGGTGCTTTGGGGTGGGGGGGCCGCAGGGTACCAAAGCACCCACCCCCCCACGTTGAGGGCATGCGGCCTGGTACGGTTCAGGAGGGGGGGCGCTCGCTCGTCCCCACCCCCTTTCCTGACCGGCTGGGCTGCGTGTTCGGATAAGGGTCTGGTATGGATTTTGGGGGGACCCCCCACGCCATTTTTTCGGCGTAGGTGGTTCCCCTTAAAATCCATACCAGACCGAAGGGCCTGGTATGCTCTTGGAGGGGAAACCCATGCCGGTTTTTTATTTAAAATTTGGCGTGGAGTTCCCCCTCAAGATTCATACCAAACACAGTGCTTGGTATTGGGGGGGATCCAAGTCGGGTCCCCGTTCATTGAAAGTCGGACGTAGGGGGGCGTGGCCGGTAGAGAAACAGGGAGGACGTGTTTCTGCTGAGCTCCAGGGATCCTCCGTGAATCCACAGCCATCCTTAGCAGGCATCGCCGTTTTGAGGCCCGGATTCAGCCATACTAACCCCTGGTCGCACGCTATAGCTGCCCCCGGGGACCTGCAAGTAAATAGCGCGGAGAGATCCGCGACGGGCCTGTGACCAGATCTACAACACTGAGGCCCGTCGCCATCTTGGGGCCTGCGCATCCGCGGCCTCTCCAGTCTCCAGCGTCCGAGATCTGGGACATCCTCCGTCCCCCGACACCCGTGGAACACCAGGCGGAAGCTACCCCGCAGGGATCCTTCTGTGGGCTCTGGGCAAAGCGATCGGTAGTCCTGAGGCCTTCATTCGCGGACGCGGCCTCAACCCAATCCACAGTGAGTACCGCTCCGCCCGCTCCAAGATACCCCCCCAGACTGCTTACCTTCAGGCCTGGTCACTACCTGTCCGGCCACCAAGCACCCACCAAGCCACCTATAGCCTCCGGTGTTGATCTCCTCCTTCCCCAGCACTCGAGGCCGCGGCTTCGGCCTACTCCGGGAGGACGGCGGCCATCTTGGTACACCTGGAGCCCCCTTTTGTGCTCTCCTCCAAGCTGATCCTTGATACATTAACCCCATCTAGACGCTGACTGGGCTTGTATACCTCCCTGGGAGGGGTAGAGGAGTCCAGACCTGTAAGGATCACCTTTTAAAGTTCACTGTCTGTCCTACCCTCATAGATCGGCGGCCATCTTGCTACACCCAAAAGCCATAACATCCCAAACCTACTAGAACCTGGTTTCCCTTCCAATATAACAAAATTCCTGCAAATTTAACCTCCCCCCCACAACAAACACAGAGATCCCCATTACGGGTTGTTGCAGTACACAACCAGTGGATTAATAAAGCCTCAGTACCTCCTTCCTATTTGACATATATGTCTCCCCCCCTTTCTATTATTGGGGCACGTCAACTCACACGGCTTCCTCCCTTACTGAACCGGTACAGTACACAAGATCACGCCGTGCACACAGCCCGTCAGCTCCCCCAGAGTGACTACACTCACTCAAGATAGACTGGCACTCCACTAACCTACGCTTCGCTAATAGGATGTAAGTGACCAAAGCCTTACCTCACCCATATAAAGCAGGCCAGATACCCACGGCTATATCACTCGATTATCAGCACAAATACCTTAAACCCCCGTGGGAACAATCCGTGCATGCAGACGAGAAAGAATACTCGCTCCGGACGATCTATCCACAACCTAACAAACTTTCTTCTAGAAGCCGAGAATAAATACCACATGATGTCTCAGAGCGGCACTGACACCAACAAACAAGAAATTATTGGACCCCCCCCCCCCTCGGAACCTAACTGTGAGTACACCTTACCCCTTTCTAAAGCCGATTTAGATGCAAGTCTAACATCCATGTTTGACAAATTGGTTGATAAAATAGAAAGAGAAGTGCATAAGTCCACTACCGCTCTATCTCAGGAGATTGCTTGCATGGGCAACAGAACTGATCTACTAGAAACAAAACATGACGAACTTTCACTAGCCCATAATGACTTGAGAAAGGACTATGAAACATTGGCGGATGGTTTTGCGTTTATGCAGGCACAAGTGGAAGACCTTGATAATAGAAATCGTAGACAGAACATCAGAGTACGCGGAGTACCAGAATCGGTCACCGATCTCATGCCTACTATATCGAGGGTCTTTCATAATCTCCTTCCTGACAGACCCCTGTCAGCGTTCACCTGTGACAGAATCCATAGAGCCCTTCGCCCCAAACCTACACCTGATAAACCGCCTAGAGATATCATCATGTGTATGAAGGATTTCCTCGTTAAGGAAGACATCATGCGGGCGGCTAGGAACTCTCCTAATATTGACCTAGATGGTAAAAGACTTCAATTATTCCCTGACATCTCCCCAGCCACATTGGACAGGAGACGAAGGATGAAGGAAGTCACCAAAGTCCTACAGGAAGCAAGGATTAGATACAGATGGGGCTTTCCTTTCAAACTCACCGTTCCACATAATGGCTCTACATACACGGTTCATAACGTAATAGAAGGAAAAGAACTACTGGTGAAATTGGGCCTCCTGGAACCGGAACCTCCTGGCCGACCACCAGCAACCCCCAGTTCTTCCCCGATATGGTCCACACCATCTTCACGCCGCAACCAGAGAGACCAAAGAGACCAAAGACGCTGGAGGCAATCACACCAAGAATAGAACTTCCCATCTACGCTTTCACTCCAGTTCTCGGTGAATTTGACGTACCCAGTGGATATGATAAGAGAATCAAACAATCCGAAACATTCTCTCCATAGTCTTCACATTCTACAATGATCCCGGGGATATTGTGTTAATCACACAAATCCCTTCTCCACATAATTCCAGTGGTTCGGCGGATAGAAGAATCAACAGACTATCTGAACAGTACTGTAATATACTCCTCAAAGAAGACCTAGGGGACTTAAGTTCGTGGTTCGGCTATCATCCTATTCAACTCTCCTAGCAGTCTGAACTTTCATAATGGGAAAAATGTAGAATTGAGAAAGGAGGAAAAGAGGAGAGAAGGGGAGAGGGGAGGGAAGAGGGAAGGAGAAAAAGATGTTTTTTTTTTTATTTTATTTTTTCTCTCTCTATCCCCCTTTTCATAGGTTATCTGGAGAACAGTCTTTTCGAACAATGTGGTAGCTATACTGAACATATAAGTACTATCATTTACCCTTACCTCCATAACTTCAGAAATGTTTCTCTCCACTGTAGATTGCTGTTATTGTCTCCCTTACATAGCGAGCTTTTTATGTCACAATACCTCTCTACCCCCCGAGTGGTAGACACGCACTTTCAAGTTTTTCTAGGGTGCCTGCTACATCCATTGTTGCTTAGTTTATTTCTCAGACCTGCCCTCCGGGATGGAACCACAGCTCTCATCTTTAGAGACGTGGTTCCCCTCCAGGTTCGCAGGATTTGGACTGATTTGTCCTAATGTTGTTTATTCAAGTTTTCTTGACAGGTTTTATCCTGTCCCATTGTTATTTTTGTTTTTGTTTCTCATTTTTGAAATCCTAGCCCATAAGGCTTTTACTGTGTTCAATGTACAAAAAGGAAGTAATGATAAGTACATACCAAAAACGTTGTTTGACATAGATTTCATAGCTCTAGACTACTCTGGTAACTGCATAAGATACAATGCCCATCTCCCTGCTTGTATACCAATCCCCGTTCTATCTACACCGCTGATCATAATCTTAGCATCAGACCCAAACACTAACTCTATCCATAAAGTATTGTATACTTCTGATACTTCTCTATTTTTCCCCCATCACGAAAATATTAACCCCCACACCCTAGACCCCACCAATGGGTATTAAAATAATATCGCACAATGTGCAGGGATTTAATTCCCCCCACAAACGTAAAAAAGCTTTTGAGCACTACAAGAGAATAGGGGCTGATATCATACTCATCCAGGAATCCCACTTTTGCGCATCCAACCACCCTAAATACTTCAATAAGACATACAACCAAGTATTCTATACAACATACAACAATAAGACAAGAGGAGTCGCAGTCTTTATACGCAATTCGATTATATTCGATGTACAAAGTATTTTCAGAGATACTGAAAGCCGATATATTATCTTAAAAGGCATCATTGATAATAGGGCCATAACAATAGCTTCAGTATACGCTCCCAATGAATCCCAGTCCTCCTTTTTCACTAACTTTTTTGAGACTCTAGACCGATATGCCTCCCCCCATATTATCCTTGGAGGGGATTTCAATCTAACCTCACACCCGGCCCTGGACAGGAGCAGGGTCGCACCATCTTCTAGGGCATTTCCGAAGTCCCTAAACCGTTCCCTCAATCACTTTCAACTTATAGACTCATGGAGGGCCCACAATGTTGGCGTCAAAGCTTACACTCACTACTCACATCCCCATAATGTTTATGCCAGATTAGACTATATCTACTGCACCCCTGTCCTGTTGGCGAACTCTTTTAAAGCGATCATTCACCCCTGTCCATGGTCGGATCATGATATCACATCTCTTGAGACAGCATATATTGGTCTTAAACCATCCCCCTTCAACTGGAGGCTAAACGACTCCTTACTCTCGGACCCCACAATCACTCAATCGGTCTCTACTCATATAGAGAACTATTTCAACGAAAATATTAATGACGAAACCCCTCCCTCCTCCGTCTGGGTTGCCCATAAAGCAGTCTTACGTGGGCAACTGATTTCTCTCGCTGCAAAAAGAAACAAAGACAGGCTCTCAGACATTAGATGTCTCACTAAGGACCTAAATAGACTGTACAATAAACTTCAACAAGCCCCTTCCCAGGCTTTAACTGATCAAATCAAATCCAAACGCCTGGCCTTAGATCAAATTTTATCAGCTAACACTGAGAGATCCCTCAGATTCTCTAAGGCTAAATTCTTCCTTCATAGCAACTCCACCTCCACCATGTTTGCTAGAAAACTAAATCAAGCTAATAACCCACCCCATGTCTACAAACTTAGAGATAATGCGGGGAACATCGTCACTCATCCACAAGAGGTGTTGAACATCTTCTCCTCCTTTTATAAAGACCTCCTCTCGGGACCTCAACCCCAACCTAAACAACCCTCCCAAATCTGGCTGGAGGATATCCCATTACCCTCCCTCAACCCCCAACAAATAGAATCTCTTAGCGCACCATGTACAGATTTAGAAATAATTAACATAATTAAATCCCTGAAGACCTCTACAGCCCCAGGCCCGGACGGGTTCTCCTCAGCATACTACAAAAAATTTGCGTCTCTTTTAGCCCCCAACCTATCTAAACTCTTCAATTACGTGCTAGATGGTCATCAATTCCCAGAAGAAATGCTCCTAGCAAACTTATCGTTAATACCTAAACCACTCAAGGACCATTCTCTTCCACAAAATTTCCGCCCCATTTCAGTTCTTAACAATGACTTAAAGATCTTTGGGAGACTTCTTGCTGACAGGTTAGCAGCAGTTATTACTAATATAGTGCACATAGATCAAACAGGATTCATACCTGGACGCCAAATAACTGACAATATTAGGCTGGTAACCAATATCGTACAAGATGCCAACATACACTACAAAGAGCTATGCCTCCTCAGCCTGGATATTCATAAAGCCTTTGATAGTGTATCCTGGTCTTACCTCAATCACATCCTTCCTAAATTTGGCATCCCTAATAAATTCATGTGTGGCTTTAATGCCCTATACCACTCCCCCCAGACCCGTATTAAAATTCCAGGTCATAACTCGGAATTCTTTCCTCTAAGTAGGGGTACTAGACAAGGCTGCCCACTTTCCCCATTAATGTTCGCACTAGCAATGGAGCCTCTTGCCCACAAAATTAGGAACAGCCCGGATATAAAGGGAGTTGTCAAAGGTGAAGATGAGTTTAAGATAAGCCTCTACGCAGATGATGCGTTAATCTTTCTTACCGAACCTCACGTTTCCATTCCCTCCCTTCTTAAGGAACTAAAACTGTTTCACGACATATCAGGTCTAAAAATTAACATGAACAAATGCTCGGCTCTACCCATCAATCTCCCCGATCACCTAAAGACCATGTTGAAAAACAATTTCCCATTTATATGGTGCTCTCAATCATTTAAATATCTGGGCATCTCTATCACCCCAGCACACAACCTACTTTTCAAAACCAATTATATTCCCTTATTCAATAATATATCCTCACTCCTTAAGACCTGGTCAACCTTCCATATATCATTCCTAGGCAGAATTTGCGCAATTAAAATGACAATCCTCCCCAAACTGCTATACTACTTCCGATCCCTCCCCATTAACATCCCCAAATCCAAACTAGCTTCGCTCCAAAGGGAAATCAACAAATTTATATGGTTCAACAAGAAACCCAGATGCAGCTATGCATATATGCACAGACCTCAATCCATGGGCGGGATGGGTCTCCCTAACCTTTGGCATTATTTTCTGGCCGCCAGACTTGCCCAATTAGCACAATGGTTCGCGCCCAATCAATATATCCCATGGAAAAAATTTGAGGAGTCCTCAATTTCCCCATTGTATTTACAGGGAATCCTTTGGTCCAAAACAACCTCATACAGCAAACTCTCGAAATACAACAAAATTGTAGCACACTTCTACCAATTGTGGCTCAAAGCACAAAACACTTTTGAATTATCTTCACTCACTCCTCCCCTTGCTTCCTTTCTAGGTGACCTGAGATTTACCCGTACTCACGGAGATCACCACTCTTTCACCTATTGGACCCATAATAAGCTCACTTCACTTAAATCATTACAAATAAATGGGGAGTTTTCCTCATTCACCGCTCTGCAAGATAAATATAGTATCCCCACATCCGAACTTCAACACTATAACCAAATCAAAGCCTTTTACGCAGAACATTACTCTCTCACCACCAAGCCCCCTGTTACTGTATTTGAACGGATCTGCATCTCTTCTTCTAGAGATAAAGGTATCATATCCCATCTATATAGCTATCTAAACACTTTTCATTCACTCGACAAGTCTGGTCAGATGCTCCGCTGGGAAACTGACCTAAATAACACCTTCACAGTAGATGAATGGCATAATATGTCGGACAATCTCCGGAGGAGTAACATAGCTATCTCCTACAGAGAAACTCCCATTAAAATATACTCTAGATGGTATCTCACCCCGTCCAAGCTCAACACATTTTATCCTTCTATTTCTCCATACTGTTTCAGGGGCTGTCCAGAACCAGGCACTATCCTACACACAT
The DNA here is from genome assembly GCA_029206835.1 of Rana muscosa. NCBI lineage: Eukaryota > Metazoa > Chordata > Amphibia > Anura > Ranidae > Rana > Rana muscosa. The sequence continues at coordinate 138,164,669 of CM055116.1, read as the reverse complement.
TCTGGAGCTGCAAATACCTGCATCATATATGGAGCCATGCTGCAGAAATTTTTGATAATACCTTGAAACAGAAAATCCCAATCTCCCCACAGATTTGCCTTCTATATGCAGATATACCCAATGTTCCCATCCCTTGTAAAAGACTTTTCCATACTTTATGTAGCTCCATCCAATGGATGATTGCCTCCAATTGGAGATCAAACAATCTGCCTTGGGCACAGGTGCTAGCTCGGATGGAGACGATAAAACTCTCGGAAAGAATCTTTCACACACTTCACGATACCTTCCAGGTTTTTGAAAGGAAATGGTCATATTGGCCTACAACATAACTCATTACCCTAGAACCTGAATTCCCACCCACACACTCTAGCAAATTCATGCAATTTTGACCTATAGTGCCTACCCTTTTTATATTTAACATACGCCCATGTAGGAACTCTTTGTACCAGAAAACTTTTTATATATTTACTATCTTCATGTACGAGCTCGATTATCTCCTCTTCTTTTGAATTTTTTATTTCTTTTAATTTTGATTACCTTTATAAACACTCTATGTAACTGTACATCTGAACTTCCTAATAAAATATTTTTGTAATTGAAAGTCGGACGTATGTCAGCTTCAAGTCGCAGGGCAAAGTCGGATCCAAAGTAGGACTGCTGTCGTTCCGCACCAATGTGAACCTGGCCTGATACACACACACTAATTACAAGCAAACAGATCACAGGTAAGGATGGTTACCTTTTAATAGCCATTCAAACCCCTTTGTGTCAACTTGTGGGCATGTTATCAGGCCAAAACCAAAATGAAAACTTTTGATCAGGGTCATTTGGGTAGTTTCTGTTGTGATTATGATTTAAAAAGAGTAAACACAGTTGATTGATAATAAATGGCTTCAGCCAAACACTAACCATGAGTGAAAGAAAAGTTTTTGTGTTATTCATATTCTCAGAAAAATGGCCAAGAAATCATAAATTATGCCAGGGTATGTAAACTTATGAGCACAACTGTATATATGTATACTACAATTATTTAAAAGTGTAATCCTTCAAAAAAGTCCGAACAGGTTAACAAGCATTGGGAAGAAGAACGTCTGTATCAGCAGCCGAGGAGGTGTAATAACTGACTCGCTCCAGATGCCCTGTCTTTCCTGCAAGCTGTTTGCTTCTTGGCACTGTGAATATGGTTTAAATGACTACTTTGTATAGACAAAGCTGTACTCTTCATTGACCATGATATATTTACTTACTGCCAAAACTGTGGGTGCAGCACGATCCCTGAGCCCAATGATTTCATAGAATTGTCTTAACTTGATGCTCTGCATCCCACATTGGCACAAGACTCCTTCCCATGATACCAAGATGATTATAAGGCATAAAACATTAGGCCCAGCCTCTTTGCCTGCCATCTGTTAAAGTTGCAACTCAACAATTCCCGACATAGCAATCTTAGAACAAGAGAACTTGAATGATTGTTTCCTAAAAAAAAGTTTAATTATAGGTCTGTATAGCCCAAGAAATGGGTTGTATTAAGTGTAATGTCATTATCTCCTAGGATTGTAAGCACCATCTAGTGGCCATAATGCAGTATTTCTCTTGATTGATTAGTACTTAAAGAAAATACTAAATTATGGCCACTAGATGGTAGGAGATAGGAGATAAAATACGGATATATTACACAAAATACGGCAAGTTTTGTTGTGGCTGTGTGAATGTTTGTCACATTCGTACAGCAACGTTTTTATACATAGACCCTTAGGGGGGGATTTACTAAAATTAGTGCACTCAGAATCTGGAGCAGCTGTGCATGGTAATCAATCAGCTTCTAACTTCAACTTATTCAGGATTTGAATATAAAAACATAGTATATAGATTTACTCACCTGTGAAGCTTGATTTGTAAGCTTCATCGGTGGGAATTCCTTGTTAAATATGTCACTGCTACCACTGCTGTTCCCATCATAGTCACACAAATCCCCCTTAAAGGACAAATTCACTTTTAAAGAAAATCCCCCCAGCGCCCTCAATACACACATCTATGTAACCCCCATCCTCTTTGACTGCCTCGGCCCCCATGCTATCTGCAATCTGGTGCATAAAATACTTGTGTCAAGCTGCCTTGTGTGTGTGGCAATATTGAATTGGATGCTGCACCTCCGGTACAGGTAGGACCCATTCATGTCTATGAGAGGTTACTGTGCAGGCACGGGCAGCCCAACACTACGTTTTTACTAGGTGGTCTGCAGACCAGACAACCCAGGAGGATTTCAGAGGTGGTGGTGAAGTATCTGAGACCTTCGGTCTGCCCACTTACAATAATGGGCTGCTGATCCTGCATTGTAAGTGATGGCAGTGGAATGCCTACAGCCTTCGGTCTCCTCACTTTCAATAATGGGCCACTGGTCCTGTATTGTAAGTGATGGCGTTGGGGTATCCACGACCTTCGGTCTCCTCATTTACAATAATGGGTCAAAGGTCCTGTATTGTAAGTGATGGCAGTGGAGTGCCTGTGACCTTTGGTCCCCTCACTTACTATATTTGGCTGCTGGGCCTGCATTGTACATGATGACAGCAGAGTGTTTGCCACCTTCAGTCTCCTTGCTTACAATAATGGACTGCTGGTCCTGTAATGTAAGTGATGGTGGAGGAGTGCATGCAACCTTTGGTCTCCTCACTTACAATAACGGGCTGCTACTCCTGCAATGTAAGTGATAGCGGTTGAGTGCCTGCGACCTTCGGACTCCTCATTTACTACAATGGGCTGCCAGTCCTGCATTGTAAGTGATGGTGGCAGAGTGCCCGCGGCCTTCGGTTTCCTAACTTACAATACTGGGGCTGCTGGTCCTGCATTGTAATTGATGGTGGCAGAGTGCCCGCGGCCTTCGGTTTCCTAACTTACAATACTGGGGCTGCTGGTCCTGCATTGTAAGTGATGGTGGCAGAGTGCCTGCGATCTTCGGTCTCCTCACTTTCAAAAATAGACCACTGGTCCTGCATAGTAAGTGATGGCGGCAGAATGCATGTGACCTTTGGTCTCTTCACTTACAATGTGGGATTGCTTGCCCTGCATTGTAGGTGATGGCAGCAGGGTGCCTGTGTCTGATGAAGCAGTGAAGAGAAGAAGACCTCAAGGGATCTTGTGCAGCAGGAAGGAAGCCCGCAGAAGCTCAGAATAAGACCACTTTCACACTAAAGCCCCGTACACACGATCGGTTTGACTGATGAAAACCATCCGATGGATGGTTTTCATCAGACCAACCAATCGTGTATGGTACCCATCGGTCTTTTTTCCATCGGTTGTAAAAAATAGAACTTGTTTTAAAATTTTCCGATGGATAAAAAACCGATGGGAATTTCCGATCTTCTATGGGCAAGTCCATCGGTTAAAAAACCCACGCATGCTCAGAATCAAGTCGACGCATGCTCAGAAGCATTAAACTTCATTTTTCTCGGCTCATCGGAGTGTTTTACGTCACCGCGTTTGGAACGGTCGGTTTTTTGACTGATGGTGTGTGGCCAAGACTGATGAAAACCGGTTTCATCAGATTTCCGATGGACAAATCCATTGGACGAAAATCCATAGGTTATCCGATCGTGTGTACGGGGCTTAAGGCGCTTTTCAGGTGCTTTCACGCTAAAAACAGCGCCTAAAAAGCTCACGAAAACTTATTACCATTAAAATCAATGAATGCTTTCACACTGGAGCGGTGTGCTGGCAGGGCTGTGAAAAACTCCCCTCTCCATTGAAATGAATGGAAAGCTTTTCAAAAGCGCCTGAAAAGCGCTTCAAAAGCGCTCAGTGTTTTCACTGGCAGTTTAGAAGCGCCTCAGTGTTAAAGTGGCCTTAGGTAAGCACAGTTGCGTTTTCTCTTCCCTCTAGATTCAAGAAGCATTTAAACCTTGCAGTGTGGGGGGAGCCCCATAACTAGGGTCCTTAATATTATTAATATTTATTTTTTCACGGTTATTAACTTTAAAGCGACAATGATTTAAATCCATTCTTCATGTCTATTTTTCCTTGAATCTTGGTGTGCTTTGTATTTCTTCTAGATCTCTGCAGGAACTTCCTGTAATAAAGACCAGTCAATGCTATTTTCTCCTCCCATGCAGAGTGACTGGTCTTGTCTCCGCCCCCTAAGTTCTTCCCACAGCTCTGCACAGGCTATGTAGAGCACAGTGATCTTTTTTACAAGGCAATATCTGGGTTTGCAAAAGCATTTGTACACACAAAGTGGATTTATATTCTTTGAGGGTATTGAAACAAATGGGTTGATGTACCCGCGACGTGCTCACGCAAACGCACATGAACTTAGCCTAAATAAGTTCAGGTACTTTGTTTTTTTGTGCATAGGCAGATACCCCTGAATAATGTTATAAGTAGGATCTTCTCACCCTTTTTTTTATTTATTTTACAGGTTCTTTAACATAAAAACAACTCACCCATAACGACGAATACGGCCGGAAGGTGCAGAAAGTCATCTTCCAGTGAAGCAGAAACATGGCTGAGCGGACGTCGTTGTGGACAATCGGCCCCCTGAAGTCAGAGGTGTATTTAGCATAATTGCTTTGGAAACTTTTGCATATCTTTGATAATGCACTCGGGCATTTCCGTGTTTGCTCCGCTGAGCAATAAACCCCCATCTCCTTCGCAAACGAAAAACCAGACTGCCGCGTGAAAATCCTGATGGTGCCCGCTGCCAAAAAGGAGCGCCACGACCCAATCGACATTCAACAGGCGAAACTGTAATTCACATTTTCCATTTGCAACCAAATTAATTTCAGTTTTAATAAACAGCCCATTCACTTCCCAACAATCCAGCTTGTAATTAACGCTCCCCTCTAATTCTGTTTGGACGCACGCTATTCACTGTCTGAACGCATTGCGAAAACAAAGCAGTCGTTATGGAAACTAGCCCAACACTCAGAATTCTAATATTCGAAAAGGGCTGATGGGAAAATAGCGCCCTAAATTATTATGTTTTTTTTTTCTAACTGCTGCAAAACGCACGTGTAGAAAATGAAGCTGTTGGCATTAAAGTAGCGCGTGGACTTTGGGGCTTATTAAATAAAGCAGTTTTACCCTTTTACCGCTAGGTCTGTACATTGTATAGACCTGACAGCAGGTAGTGTATTAAGTGGGGTACACACTATCAGAAAATCGAGCGCACGTTCTCGATGTGTCACAGCAAATCGGAACCATTGAATGAAAATTCGTACGAAAATTCTCACGACAAAAGCTTTTTGTTGTTGTTTATTGTTTCTGATCATGCGCAGTCTTTCTTTTCGGATTTTTCTTGTACGAAAACCATTCGAAAACAATACATGTTAACCACTTGCCGACCAGCCGCCATCATTATACTGCAGCAGCTTGGCTCTATTACACAAATTGCCGTAGCTGTACATCAGTTTGTGTAATAGATACAGTGGGCGAGCGCGTCCGCCAGACATCCGCGATCACTCCACAGAGAGCCAGAATGGGAATCTGTCAATGTAAACAAATAGATCCCCGTTCTGTCAGGGGAGTAGAGAGAGATCTGCTGTTTCTAGTGATCAGGAACAGCGATCTCTCTTCTCCTCCAGTCAGTCCCCCCCCCCCACAGTTAGAAACACCTCCCAGGGAACACATTTAATCCTTTAATCACCACTAGTGTTAACGCCTTCCCTGCCAGTGCCAATTATACAGTAATCAGTGCATTTGTATAGCACTGATCGCTGTGTAAATGTCACTGGTCCCAAAAAAGTGTCTGATCTGTCCGCCGCAATGCCGCAGCCCTGCTAAAAATGATCACCGCCATTTCTAGTAAAAAAAAATTATAATAATAAAAATGCCATAAATCTATCCCCTATTTTGTAGATGCTATAGCTTGTGCACAAACCAATCAATATCCGCTTATTGCGATTTTTTTTTACCAAAAATATGTAGAAGAATACATATTGGCCTAAACTGAGGAAGAAATTATTTTTTTATATTTTTTGGGGGGATATTTATTATAGCAAAAATGTAAAAATATTGCTTTTTTTTGTCACTCTCTTTTTTTTGTTTACAGCGCAAAAAAAATAAAAACCCCAGAGGTGATCAAATACCATCAAAAGACAGCTCCATTTGTGTGAAAAAAAGGACATCAATTTTGTTTTTCTGCACAATGCCGCACGATGCACTCGTCAATTAAAGAGATGCAGTGCCATATCGTAAGAATAGCCCCGTACACACGACCGAGAATCTCGTCATAAAAAACCCGTCGTTGTAAAGCGCGGTCACGTACAGCACGTACGACGGCAGTATAAAGGGGAAGTACGATTTCAATGACGCCACCCCTTGGGCTGCTTTTGCTGATCTCGTGTTACCGCGTGTTAGTAAAAGTTTGGGGAGAGACGATTCGCGCTTTTCAGTCTTCGTGCTTTCAGTTTGTTTTAGCGTGACGAATGTGCTATCTCCATTACGAACGCTAGTTTTATCAGAAGGAGCGCTCCTGTCTTATACTTGATTCTGAGCATGCGCGATTTTTTAAGACTCGGAAAAGCATACACAGGACCGGTTTTCTTGTTGGGAAACAGGCCGAAGAGAATCTCGACGAGACAAACGAGAATCCTGACGAGAAAATAGAGAGCAGGTTCTCTATTTTTCTCGTCGAGATTCCCGGCAGTTTTCTCGACGAGAAACCATACACACGAACGGTTTTCTCGGCAAGAAAGCTCTCCCAACAGTTTTCTTGTCGAGAAAACCGGTCGTGTGTACGAGGCTAATGGCCTGGTCATTAAGGCGGTTAATCCTTCCGGTCCTTAATTAGTTAAATGAAAATCATTCATTCTGTTCCTGTACAACGAAAATTCAGAATCGGCTATTGAAAGTTGTGTACACACTATACGAAAATCGTACGAAAATTCTTTGGACGAAAATGTTTGCCCGATTTTCTTATAGTGTGTACGAGCCTTTATACACGCAATTTCTGACTGTTATGCCCTGTACACACGATCGGTTTTACCAATGAAAACAGTCCGATGGACTTTTCTCATCGGACAAACCGATCGTGTATGGGCCCTATCGGTCTTTTTTCCATCGGTGAGAAAAAATAGAACATGTTTTAAATTTATCCAATGGGAAAAAAAACGATAGCAAATTCCGATCGTCTGTGTGGAACTCTATCAGAGAAAAAACCCACGCATGCTCAGAATCAAGTCGACGCATGCTCAGAAGCATTGAACTTAATTTTTCTCGGCTTGTCGGAGTGTTTTACGTCACAGCGTTTGGGACGGTCAAATTTTTGACTGATGGTGTGTAGGCAAGACTGATGGAAGTCAGCTTCATCGGATTAACGATGGAAAAATGCATCGGATTAGAATCCATAGGAAATCCGATCGTGTGTACAGGGTTTAAGATGGAAACAATCCGGCAGCTAGGAGTCGCCTGATCACTTCCAAACCCCCCATCAGGTAACGGACACCCCCACCTCCACCATGTATCCCGTGTTTCACTTGCATATCTGCATGTCCAGGACCAGCATGTCGGGTGTCGCCAGGCAGGAGAGAGGGAGCTGTTGCATCTTCTCTCTTCCCTTTCTTCCTGCTGACCAGGTAACAACATGTATGACATCACTCCCGGGTCTCCCTTTCACTTTCCTCGGCCACTGTGATCACGGCTGATCACAGTGTAAACAGCAAAAGCCGGTCATCGGCTTTTCCTCACTCGCGTCTCTCAGACGCGAGTAGAGGAGAGCCGATCGGCTGCTCCTCTGACAGGGGGGTTTGTGCTGATAGATTATCAGCGCAGCCCCCCCGAGGATGCCCACACTGGACCACCAGGGATGCCACCAGACTACCAGGGATGCCAGCACCAGGTATGCCACCCTAGACCACCAGGGATGCCAGTTAGTGCCCCCTAATGGATGCCAATCAGATCACACAATGGATGCCAATCAGTGCCCACAATGGGCATCACTGATTGGCAGGCATTATTGTTTGGCACTGATTGGCATCCATTACAGTACATCAGTGCCGCCTGTCAGTGCCCATCCGTGCCACCTATCAGTGCCCATCCATGCCCATCCGTGCTGCCTATCAGTGCCCATCCGTGCCGCCTATCAATGCCCATCTGTGCCGCCTATCAGTGCCCATCCGTGCCGCCTATCCGTGCCGCCTATCCGTGCCCATCTGTGCTGCCTATCCGTGCCCATCCGTGCGGCCTATCCCTGCCCATCCATGCCGCCTATCCGTGCCACCTATCAGTGCCGCATATTAGTGCCCATCATCAGTGCCCATCAATGCCACCTCATCAGTGCCACCTCATTGGTGCCACCTCATCGATGCCCGTTAGTGCAGCCCCATCAGTGAAGGAGAAAACGTACTTATTTAAAAAGTTTTGTAACTGAAACAAAAAAAAACGTTTTATTTTTCAAAATTTTCGGTCTTTTTTTTTTTTTTTTGCAGAAAATAAAAATCCCAGAGGTGATCAGATACCACCAAAAGAAAGCTCTATTTGTGGGGAAAAAATTATAAAAATTTAGTTTGGGTACAGTGTAGCATGATCGCGCAATTGTCATTCAAAGTGCAACAGCGCAGAAAGCGGAAAATTGGTCTGGGCAGGAAGGTGTATAAGTGCCCAGTATGGAAGTGGTTAAGTTACTTCATTTACTGACAGAGACACTTTTTTTTTCTCATGCCGCGTACACACGACCGTTTTTCATGACAAGAAAAATTCCATTTTCTAATTTGGTCATTAAAAACGATGTGTAGGCTCCAGAGCATTTTTCGCAACGTGAAAAATGGGCATTAAAAATTTGGAACATGCTCTATTTTTTCTCGTCGTTTTTCACGTCGTCGTTTTTCTCGTCGTAAAAAACGGCCGTGTGTAGGCTTTAACGACGTGAAAAAAATGCGCATGCTCAGAAGCAAGTTATGAGACGGGAGCGCTCGTTCTGGTAAAACTAGCGTTCGTAATGGAGATAGCACATTCGTCACGCTGTAACGGACTGAAGAGCACAAGGCTGAAAAGCGCAAATCGTCTCTCACCAAACTTTACTAACACGAGGATCAGCAAAAGCAGCCCAAAGGGTGGCGCCATCCGAATGGAACTTCCCCTTTATAGTGCCGTTGTACGCTTCGTACGTCACCGCGCTTGGTTCAAGCATTTTTTTTCACGATCGTGTGTAGGCAAGGCAGGCTTGAGAAGAATCATGTCGAGAAAAACGTTGTTTTTTCAATGACATTAAAAACGGTCGTGTATACGTGGCATAACACTTCAAAAATGAGCCACAATGACTGTTTTTATTGCAAATATCAATATTTAAGCTACAGACATGTATGTAGCTAGTGTGATTAGAAATGTGTTTAGGGTAACATTATTTCTCCTTTTACATTAAGGTCAGGTTAATATAACCCAGCACAGAGTTTCACCTTACTTTAGAATCTGCAGGATTCCACCTTACAGTGCAAGGGGGAACTTTGCGGACCCTGATGTAAAGGGGAACTCTGATGCAAAGGGGAACTCTGTGGATCATGATGTAAGGGGGAATGCTGCAGACTTTGGTGTAAAGGGGAACTTTACACCAAAGTCTGGATCATGATATAAGGTGGTCTTTGGTCATCCGAAGCCAGCCCACTGTATTTTTTATGGGTGGCCGCTGTCTGTAATGGACATTTACAGTTTGTCAATCGCCCGAAATTTACAAACTGTCTGTAAATTCACAGACGGTTGGCAACCCTGATCCATGTCACAGTATATCTAGTAGTAGTTATTCACATTCAGCTGGACTTGTTCTACAGTGTTATAGACAAGCCATTTCTTCAGTTCCAATAAGTGTCAGGAAGATACCCCAACATTAACAATTACTCCTTAATCCTCAGACACCTTAATCCAGTCACATGGATCGCTTAGATGTGGATTGTCCAAGAACAGAATGGGGGGGGGGGGGTGAAAATTGTGTAACCACTGTGACAGCAGGAAGGTAAAGTCACCTGGTTGCATCCAGGGGGGTAGATATATTTTGCCCAGATTCAGGCTTTACGCCGACTTATACAACTAGGTGGAGAGTTGTATAAGGTTAGTGGGCTCATGGATGACTCATACCTCTAGGGAGAGGGCTGGGCGTCGTACAGACAGGGAGTTGATGAGGCCAGCTGAAGCTTGTCAGCTCATGTAGGCCTCTATAAGAACTCCCAGCTTCATTAGATGTTAGCTCATGCCTGGAACCAGACCTGTGTGGACTGTCTAGGGAGAGTGAACCCCTGTGCGGTGAGGCAAAGCCTGTGTGGCTATTTGTTTGGACTTTTACTAAACCAGGGACTTAGGGATTAGGACAGCACTAGGCTGATCCCAGTTGTTAGTTAGGAAACCTGTATGTTTAGTCAGAGGTCAACTTGACCAGGATTTATTTTGGTTATGTTTCTTTTGCTTTGCTGTGTTTTGTCACTGTAAATAGAAAATAAACCGCACCTTTTTTTGATTTTGAAAACCACAACCTCCGTTTGCTGGGCCTGTTTTTGTGTGGGGAGCCCATCCCGGGGGTCACACACACCCGCTGCCAAGCTAACCCCCTCACAGTTGGTGGAGAATGCAGGCAGTTTTTTTTAAGCCAGCATGGAGGAGATACTGAAGCAGCTGGCTCTAGCAAATGCCAATCAACAGCAGACAAATGCAGGTTTGCAAAAGAGCCTTGCAGCTCAACAACAGAACTTCGCAGCCCAGCAGCAAGCTCACCAACAGAGTCTGGAAGCTCAGCAACAAGCCCAGCAGCAATCTGAGGCCCGCTTCATAGACCTGTTACAGAAGCAAGAGCAGAGACTACAACAAATGGAAGCAGTAATGCAGCAACGTCCGCAGACCAGTGAGGAAAGCCGTCCCACTAATACCGCGTCCTTTGGGGTGAGTCGTTTATTGACAAAAATGACTGGAGAGGATGATCCAGAGGTATTTTTGACCACATTTGAAAGGACTGCTGAAAGAGAAAAGTGGCCTGAGGAGCAGTGGGCTGGACTGGTGGCTCCTCTGTTAACTGGTGAATCGCAGAAGGCTTACTATGACCTAGAGCCTGACCAAGCAAAAGACTATGTGATGCTAAAAGCTGAAATATTGGCAAGGCTGGGTGTCACCCAGGCTGTCCGGGCTCAGCGTGTGCATAACTGGACTTTCCAGCTTGGAAAACCCCCCAGGTCTCAAATGTATGATCTCATTCACCTGAGCAGAAAGTGGCTACAGCCAGAGACTTTGTCCGCACCAAAGATTGTGGAACGTGTTGTAATGGATCGGTTTTTGAGAGCTCTTCCTACTGCCATCCAAAAGTGGGTAAGCCATGGAGACCCAGAGACGGCCGATGGTCTTGTGGATCGTGTGGAGAAATACTTGGCTACAGAGAACCTGACGGCCTCTTCCAGAGACACTCGGACTTTCCACCCTAAGACCAGACCATCCCCAGGGGCGGATAAGAGGATTCCAAGGGGTAAGGGTGGAGAGAGTGAGAGGGTGGGAGCTCTACCCCAAGTTTGGCGAGAACAGCCTGGGAAATCAGCGGCTCAAGAGGCGGCAAGAAGGATCGTTTGCTACCGCTGCCGGCAAGCGGGACATATTGCAGCCAATTGCCCGGTTGTGGAGGAACCCATGCAGTGTGACTTTCTGATGGGCAGACGTCAGTCGCTGTGTGCGACAGTCGCATGCACTGCCATTCGAGGAACTGAGAAACATTTATGCAAAATGTGTGTTAATGGTAGAAATGTTGTGGTATTGCTGGATTCAGGTAGCCTTGTGACCCTGATAAAGGCTGAGTTAGTTAAAACAGAGGTCTCTGGGAATAGCAAGGTAGCTGTTATTTGTGTGCATGGGGACACCCGAGAGTATCCAGTGACTACAGTGTGTTTCGAGACCCCCAAAGGTACCCTCTCTCATCCAGTGGGCTTAGTATCTCAGTTACCGCATGACGCCATTGTGGGAAGGGATTTTCCGAAGTTCTGGGAACTGTGGGATGACCCTGAGCCCCCCACTGGTGCCCCTATGTACCAGGAATGGGATAGCCAGAACTCCCCTGAGAGTGGTGAGGACTCTCCGGAATTTCCCTTATCAGTATTGGCAGGGGAGACTCAAGAAACTGGAGAGGAGCCCACCTCCTCAGACGAAAACCTACCGTCTGTGGAGTTTTCTGATCTTGAGGTTCACAGGGAAAACTTTGCCACAGAACAGTTGAAAGACCCCGCCCTAATAAAGGCACGGGAAAACGTAGTGAAAATAGATGGCGAGTTAGTGAACCCAGATAATACCTGCACTTACCCATACTTCAGCGTAGAGAAGGACCTACTGTATCGGGTGGCAAAAAGGGCAGAAGAAACCGTTGAGCAGCTTGTGGTGCCCAAACCTTACAGGAAGTTGGTGTTGGAGTTGGCCCATGGGCACATTCTTGGAGGTCATCTGGGGACAGAGAAAACCCGAGAGAGGGTATTACAGAGATTCTATTGGCCGGGGGTGATAAAGGACATAGAAAATTATTGTTCCTCCTGCCCTGTGTGTCAGAGGTCGGCCCCGATGCCACATTTCCGTAGCCCGCTGGTCCCTCTACCCATCATTGAGGTCCCGTTTGAGAGGATCGCCATGGATTTGGTAGGTCCTATAATCATGTCCGCTAGGGGGCACCAGTACATATTGGTTATAATGGACTATGCCACCCGTTATCCAGAAGCGATCCCTCTCAGAAATACCTCGGCCAAAACCATAGCCAAAGAGCTATCTCTTGTTTTTAGCCGGGTGGGTATTTGTAAAGAACTGCTTACGGACCAAGGTACACCCTTTATGTCCCGGGTTATGAAGGAGCTGTGTAAATTGTTCAAAGTGACGCAATTACGTACATCTGTGTATCACCCCCAAACCGATGGGCTGGTTGAAAGATTCAACAAAACCCTAAAGCAAATGTTGAAGAAAGTGGTGGATAGAGATGGAAAGGATTGGGACTGTCTACTTCCTTATCTGATGTTTGCTATTAGGGAGGTGCCCCAATCCTCTACGGGATTCTCCCCCTTTGAGTTGCTGTATGGGAGACACCCAAGAGGGCTGTTGGATATTGCCAAGGAAACTTGGGAAAGTGAGAGTTCTCCCCACAGGAGTGTGATTGAGCATGTCGCCCTGATGCAAGACCGAATTGCACAGGTAATGCCCATCGTGAAGGAACATTTGGCCCAAGCGCAGTTAGCACAGCAGAGAGTGTACAACCGTGGAGCCAAGACCCGTACCTTTTCCCCGGGGGATAGGATACTGGTACTTGTCCCTACGGTTGAAAGTAAATTCCTTGCCAAATGGCAAGGCCCCTACGAGATAATGGAAAAAGTGAGCGAAGTGAATTACAAGGTCAGACAACCAGGAAGGCGAAAGCCCGAACAGATCTATCACGTTAATCTGTTGAAAGCCTGGAGGGATAGAGAGTCCCTAGTCGCAGACACTTGGTCACCAGCTCAAACTGGTTGCGTGATTCCTGAGGTTGGAATAGCAGCCACCTTGTCACAACCCCAACAACAGGAGGTTAAGGAGTTTGTGCTTCGCAACAAGGAGGTATTCTCTGAGCTGCCGGGACAAACATCTGGGGTAGAGCATGACATCATTACCCCGCCCGGTGAAAGGGTGAAGTTAAAACCCTATCGGATCCCAGAGGCCCGACGGGAGGCAATACGGGAGGAAGTACAGAAAATGCTGAACTTAGGGGTGATAGAGGAGTCCCAAAGTGATTGGTCTAGTCCCATTGTGTTGGTGCCTAAACCGGATGGGAGCTGGCGGTTTTGTAACGATTTTCGTCAGTTGAACAAAGTTACAAAATTTGACACCTACCCCATGCCACGTATAGATGAGTTGATCGACCGGCTGGGAACAGCCCGTTACATGACGACTCTTGACCTCACAAAAGGGTATTGGCAAATCCCCCTGGCCAAATTGGCCAAAGAGAAAACCGCATTTGTAACCCCAGACGGGGCGTTCCAATATAAAAGAATGCCGTTCGGGTTACAGAATGCGCCGGCCACATTCCAGCGGAAAATGGACCAGATGCTGAGGCCCCATCGGAAGTATGCTGCGGCTTACCTGGATGACGTAATTGTCCATAGCACAGATTGGGCCTCACATCTGCCAAAAGTGCAAGCAGTCCTGGACTCTGTTCGGGAAGCGGGGTTTACTGCTAACCCCAAGAAGTGTACCATTGGGCAGGAGGAGGCCAAATATCTTGGGTACACCATTGGGAGGGGAGTAATAAAACCCCAACTCAACAAAGTCGAGGCCATCCAGAGTTGGCCACGTCCCAACAGCAAGAAGCAGGTACGAGCCTTTCTGGGAATCGCTGGGTATTATCGGCGATTCATTCCCCACTTTGCCTCTAAGGCTGTGCCCCTAACCAACCTAACGAAGGGGAAAGGGTCGGTCATGATTAAATGGACCCCCGAGGCTGAGGCAGCATTCCAATTCTTGAAACAAGCCTTATGTAGCCAGCCAGTGTTGTACTCACCCGACTTCTCTAAAGACTTTGTCGTACAAAGTGATGCGTCAGATGTGGGGTTAGGAGCAGTATTGTCCCAGGTCTGGAACGGGGAAGAGCACCCAGTCATTTACCTCAGCAGGAAGTTGAAGTCCCATGAGGTAAATTACGCCACCGTTGAAAAGGAGTGTTTAGCGGTGAAGTGGGCTCTAGATTCCCTTCGGTACTACCTGCTAGGTAGGCACTTTGACATGGTTACGGATCACGCTCCGTTAAAGTGGATGGCTCAAAACAAGGAAACAAATAGAAGAGTGAATAGGTGGTTCCTGGCCCTCCAGGAATTCAACTTCACAGTAAAGCATCGCCCTGGCGTTCAAATGGGGAATGTGGATGCTTTGTCTCGAGTACATGAATGCCTGATTGCTGGTGTTCCAACCCCGAGGTTAAAACAAGAGGGGGGGGTATGTGACAGCAGGAAGGTAAAGTCACCTGGTTGCATCCAGGGGGGTAGATATATTTCGCCCAGATTCAGGCTTTACGCCGACTTATACAACTAGGTGGAGAGTTGTATAAGGTTAGTGGGCTCATGGATGACTCATACCTCTAGGGAGAGGGCTGGGCGTCGTACAGACAGGGAGTTGATGAGGCCAGCTGAAGCTTGTCAGCTCATGTAGGCCTCTATAAGAACTCCCAGCTTCATTAGATGTTAGCTCATGCCTGGAACCAGACCTGTGTGGACTGTCTAGGGAGAGTGAACCCCTGTGCGGTGAGGCAAAGCCTGTGTGGCTATTTGTTTGGACTTTTACTAAACCAGGGACTTAGGGACTAGGACAGCACTAGGCTGATCCCAGTTGTTAGTTAGGAAACCTGTATGTTTAGTCAGAGGTCAACTTGACCAGGATTTATTTTGGTTATGTTTCTTTTGCTTTGCTGTGTTTTGTCACTGTAAATAGAAAATAAACCGCACCTTTTTTTGATTTTGAAAACCACAACCTCCGTTTGCTGGGCCTGTTTTTGTGTGGGGAGCCCATCCCGGGGGTCACACACACCCGCTGCCAAGCTAACCCCCTCACACCACCCTGTTCTAGTTACAAAGTTTCAGTCTTGGTATCATGAAGTCTGCATTGATGTTAATCCTTTGCAATACATGCCTAAAGGTATGAATTGTTAAAGCAGTAGTAAACCGCCAGAAACATAAAATACAATGGGTCTTCCTGCAGGTTTAAGTCATAATGTACTAGTATGCACCGCCAACTAGCACATTATGACAGACTTACCTGTACATGGAGCCCTCCAGCCCAGTGCCGTCACCGCTTTCTGGCACTGCCACCTTTACCCGGTCTTCTTTTTGGGTTCACGGGCTTCAGCTGTATGAATGGCTGGGACCACGATGACGTCACTCCTGCCCATTCATGTGGGATCCCTCGGCTCCGTCACGGAGCTCTGAAGGTCCAGCACAGTATGCCGCCCCTTCAGAGTGCATGCACCGGTGACATCACTGGCTGCATGTTGTGTGAGTATCTCCTAAACAGTGCAAGTTTAGGAGATAATCACTCTACAGGTAAGCCTTATTATAGGCTTACCCGTAGCTACAAGTTCAAAAGTGGAGTTTAATTCCACTTTAAACTGTTAGAGTAGAGATGGAAGACATATGCGTCCAAGGCCTCCATGCCTGTTTAGAGGTGGTTGTTCCAGTTTGACGTAGATGGCCTTTTGCAAACCAGTTATCCTCTCCATCCAACTGTGCACCTCACTGTTCTCAAAAGAATGTCCCCTTTCCTGAAGATACCTACCTCCTTTCAAGTTGTGCTTTGAAGGATGGCATTTTTAGGACCGATAGCCTGGCCATATGACAGGTGTCTTACATCTAGAGGTTGCCCGAAACCTGCCATTGCCTGCGTACATTTAAAATATAAACCTTGAGGGCAGCAGCTGCGTGTCCTTCAGAAGCGGTACAATGTAGAAAATTGAAAATTTTCCTCATTTATACAATAAAACCAGGCTGATGAATTGTTATGATTTTTACAAATATTTATATCATATTCCTGCACAGATTCTGAGTCTCACAGAGTTTAGACCCATCTGCTGAAGAAGCATAAAACTAATACAATTAACACCTTACTATGAGGTGACAATCATCTGAAAGCAAAGCTGTTGTGAGATCGTGCAATTTTAACAAAGTATGCCACGGAAATAGCACTGTACAAATCATTAGTAAGAAGTCATCTGGAATTTGCATTTCAGTTATGGGCACCAGTTCAGAAAAGGGGTGATTACCTGAAAAAGTTTGTGTTGGCCGTCCTTTTAGGTCTCATACACACTGAGCTTAAAAAAGGTAGCTGTTACTGGCATTGAGCGTTTTTTCCCCCCCAGCTTTAAAAGCACATCTATGTAAGGATATATCTTCATGCACATGTAGCGGGGTGTCACTTTGCAGTGTTAAAGACTATTGTTATTTTGAGAAATAATCCCAGCTCCCTCCGGAATCTCTTTAAGATATTGCAGTAACCGTTGTTTAACCATATGGAACAATGCATTGTGGAACTTATGGTACAGGGAGAAAGGGACTCCATTGCTATGGGTATTAAATAGACTATGGTACCCACAGTGCAGCTGTACTCCCAAAGTGCATTGCAAGGGAGGAGCTACGCTCGCTGTCTCTGGACTTCGCCTTCTATCAAGCAGGAAGTCTGTGTGAGGCCTGCTGCTGGAGCATCTAGGCCTAAAGCCAGGGCCTACAGCTTTTGCGGAGGATCACTCAGCTTAAAGAGGGATCCCTTCTTCGTGTGACCAGCTCTCGCTTCCCAGAGACCAGTGTCATCCAACAACCGACATCCAGTGCGGCTGTGAGAGGAACCCAAGACTGCAAGTTGCGGAGAGGCCGGTGATCGAGGCACTGACAGTGGGACGTTGTAGTGGGACAAGGCCTGTTTTGGTGAGAGGGCACCTGCCCGGAATTCATTAACTGTTTGTGTAGGCCTGTGAATTTGTTAAGGCCTACCATTATTAGTAGTGCGCCACACGCCAGGACATAGCACATCTCACGGAAGCCGCATGGTAAAAAGTTTGGCGTTTGCACCGCCGGAGAGTTTCACCTTCCTGAACATTGTGGAAGTTTAGTTGTTTTTTATAATAACCCTGTGGATTTACAAATGTTATGTGCACCAACGTTTTCTAGCGAAGACTCCTACTACTAAAGGCATTGCACACTGAACTTAGTCAGGCCTGACTAGAACTGTTAGTGACGGGACACGGGCACAATATTGCCCATTAGGGGGAGCTTGTGAGCATAGGTCTTCTACTTTTATAAGCAGTGTGCATTTAAACTGTGTTGCATTGTTGCCATATATATCTCATTGACTCTGCAGGGCCCTGCCTAAGTCAACTACATTTTCTGTTTAACTATGTTAGCATTTGCTATTACCGTATATACTCGAGTATAAGCCGACCTGAATATAAGCCGAGGCACCTAATTTTACCACAAAAAATGGGAAAACGTATTGACTCGAGTATAAGCCTAGGGTGTCCATCTGCATGCCTCACTGTGCCTCACTGTGTCCATGTGCATGCCTCACTGTGTCCCATGCCTCACTGTGTCCATGCTTCACTGTGCCTCACTGTGCTCATGCCTCACTGTGCCCATGCCTCACTGTGTCCATGACTAAACCTACGTTTAACATGGGAGTATATGGAAGGGGTGCCCGGCTTTGAAAAATAAGTGCTCCCCGGCCGTAGGTCCCCCAGACAGCGATCTTTGGACACTTGTAGAGGGGAACTGGGGCTACATGTGTGCCAAGCTTTGGGTCCAGGGGACCTACAGCCGGCCAGTACCGGGTCTCCAAATTTACCGGAGAAATTACCGTTTAATATGGGAGTCTATGGAAGGAGTGCCTGGCTTTGAAAAACCGGTGCTCCCCGGCCGTAGGTCCCCCGGATAACAAACTTTGCACACTTGTAGAGGAAGAGTGGGGCTACATGTGTGCTCCCCGACCTACGGTCGGCCGGTACCTTGTCCCCAAAGTCTGGGAGATCAGGCGCAAAAAGGTGACTCGAGTATAAGCCGAGGGGGGCATTTTCAGCACAAAAAAACTTGGCTTATATTTGAGTATATACGGTAAGTAAACTTGATCCCTGATTAAGCAGAATACTGTGTGGAGTTCTCTGTTACCCTGCTGGACGAGTGGCTATACAAGGCAACAATTTTATGTACCATTTTACTGTTGTGTGGTATTATTGTGTTCCCAAACATCAGTGGGTTTCACAATTACATTGCAGACCAGTTGTGCTAAGGGAGGGTTCGGGCCAAGTTCTTGGGGTTGATAGCTAGGGTACAGACCCAAAACAAAACCAGCAGCCCGACCTCAGAGAGGGAGGTAGTGCTACACACACATAGACGTTTACAGGCGTATTAGAAGAGGAGCGTTTACAGGCTGACAAAAAACAATACAAAAACAAAGGTGCGTTCAGGAGAGGAGCTGAAGGGCAGAAAAAAAATGTGGAATGTACCTAAATGAGTCTAAACACATCTATACACACATAAACACTAAACGGGTTTAGGTGCGTCTAGATAGTTTGAGCAGTAATGCATTCCAATGGTCAGAAAGATTTTAATATTATGGCCAATGGAATGTATAAGGCTGCTTTCACACTGAGGTGCTTTGCAGGCGCTATTGCGCTAAAAATAGCGCCTGCAATGCGCCCTGAAAGAGCCTCTCCTTTGTATCCAGTGTGAAAGCCCGAGGGCTTTCACACTAAAGCGGTGCGCTGGCAGGAGAGTAAAAAAACTCCTGCCAGCCGCATATTTGAGGCGCGGTAGGAGCGGTAAAAACACTGCTCCTATAGCGCCCCTGCCCATTGAAATCAATGGGGTAGCGCCTCCAAAACGCCGCAAACACGACGGTAAAACACCGCTAAAAATAGCGGCGTTTTACTGACAGAGCACCCAGCGCTTCAGTGTGAAAGTAGCCTTACTGCTCAAACGCTAGCACACCAAAACCTGCCTAAACACATGTGCAATATGCGGCTTTTGACTGTGTTTTTTAAATAGATTTTTCCTGCCAGGAGTTCTGGCGTTCAGAAAGGCTTAAACAGATGCCCCATGTGTGTATGAGACCTTAACTATTTCAACACTGTGCATTTTTACCCCCTTCCTGCCCAGGCCAATTTTCAGCTTTCAGCGCTGTAGCACCTTGAATGACAATTGCGCAGTCATGATACACTGTACCCATATGAATTTTTTTATAATTTTTTTCACAGAAATAGAGCTTTATTTTGTTGGTATTTAACCACCACTGTTTTTTTTTTATTTTTGCTAAATAAACTAAAAACGACCGAAAATGCATTTTGTCTTCGCTCCCGTTATAAAATTTTGCAAATAAATAATCTTTCTTCATAAATTTAGGCCAAACTGTATTCTGCTACATTTCTTTGGTGAAAATATCCCAAATCTGTGTACAGTAATACCTCGGGTTTGCGAGTAACGTGGTATACAAGCATTTTGAAAGAAGAGCAACTTTAAAAAAAAAATTTGACTTGATATACGAGCGCTGACTTTATATACGAGCAGTACAATCCATGTAGTAAATGTTGCAAAGTATGATTGATAGGTGCAGCGGAGTCAATTCAGATCAGATGTTGTGGAGTAACAGGAACTGGCTTCTTTATTGGAACATAACCACACTAGCAAAGATGTCACCTCACATGGTAAGAAGAAAACAGACAGGAAAAAGCAACCAACAAGTACATCACTATGTACAGGAAATACAACACATCATAGAAAAATACATAGCATAGCATATCACTGAGCATTAGCGACATCTTGTATCCTTTTTCTGAACTGCAGTCAATAGGCTAAGCTGAAGGTTTGTTGTATCTCCAACACCCCTTCTCAACAACTAAGGCTTAGTCTGTTAAACCCATCTTCTTTGTAAGCCTTAAATGTCTTTCAGCAGTCAGGGGCTTTGTAAGGATATCTGCTGTCATATCCTCAGTTGGGCAATAAAGTAACTCAAGAAGACCTTGCTCTTGAAGATCCCTAAGAAAGTGGAACTTCACATCAATGTGCTTGGTTCTTGAATTAACTCCTTCCATGTGTGCAAGTGCAATGCATCCTTGATTGTCCTCATAGATTTATGTTGGTCCCAACTGTGGTTGACCCAAATCTGTTAATAGCTGTCTCAGCCATATAACTTCTTGGCTTGCCTGCGTTGCAGCAATGTATTCTGCTTCAGTAGACAGTGTAACAGAGAGTTGCTTTTTACTAGTCCAACTGATGGCACCTCCTGACAGAAAAAAGAAGTAGCCACTGGTAGATTTTCTGTCACTGGTGTCTCCTGCCCAGTCATTATCCACATATTCTGTTAAGGTTCTTTCATCACTTGCTGGTAACTTTAGCTTGTAGTGCGAAGTCCCTTTTAAGATAGCGAATGATTCGCTTTACAGCATTCCAGTCCTTTTGACTTGGCATCGAAACCTTTCTGCATAGGATTCCGACAGTTGCTGCAATGTCCGGCCTTGTAGCGGTGGTAAGGTACAGCAATTTCCCTATTGCTTTCCTGTATTGAGTATTAGTAGGTAATGGGTTATCTTGACAATTCATCTCCTTTAGGTAGTTGGTTTCCATGGGAGACTTTACTGGTTTGGCGTCTTCCATTCCAAATGTTTCAATTATTTCTTGTATTTTGTGTCTTTGGTTCAGAAGAAAGCTGCCATCTTCCTCTCTCTCGATCTGGATGCCGAGGTAATTCTTTATGTTGCTGAGGTCTTCGGTGTCAAAGTGCTTTTTTCGTTTTTCCAGTATTTCTGCTTCATCCCCTTCTTGCTCATGGATATCATCCACATAGATAAACATATAGACCCATCCCATCCAGGGGTCTTCTTTACTCCTTTGAAAGTTTTGATGTGTAAGCACTTCATTTATTTTTATATTCCACGTGCTGGCTGCCTGCTTTAGGCCATATATACTCCTGCGAAGTTTGCACACTAGGTCTGACCTTAGTTCATCTTTGAATCCTGGCGGCTGTTCCATGTAAATTTCTTCTGTTAAATCGCCATGTAGAAATGCGGTTTTCACATCAAAATGTTTCACTTGCATTTTCCTTGTGACCGCTACTGTCAGTAAAGTCCGTATTGTAGTGTGCTTGACTACTGGTGCAAACGTCTCATCATAGTCCTCCGTATTTTTGAGAATAGCCCTTGGCTACTAGTCTTGCTTTGTACCGTTCAATTGTGCCATCTGCATTGTATTTCACTTTAAAAATGCATTTACAGCCTATGGCTTTCCTTCCGGGTGGTAGTTTTGTAAGTGTCCATGTTTTAGTGTCATGCATGGATTTTATCTCTTCCTCAGCAGCCTTTATCCATTTACTTGCTTCTTGTTCTGAAAGTTGAGATATGTCTTCCCAGTTTGCAGGTTCGTTGATACTGGCAGTACTTGCTTTGTATGAGAGACGTATAGGTGGTTTACCTTTGTTTTCTCTTGTTGAACGTCTCGTTTTTGTGTCTGAGCTTTCTTGTGTCTGCTCTTCAGTACTGGTTGAGTCTACACTCACTTCAACTGTTTGTTCGGAAGTTACAGAGATGGGCTGGTCAATGTCAGTTTTCTCTTCTATTCTTGCTTCTACTGTTGTCATTACATTGTCTCTTAAATCTTCAACAAAAGTTATGCTGTTGCTAATGGTAGCCTTGTCTGTTTTGGGATTTAGGATTCTGTAACCCTTGACATTATTATTATTATTATACAGGGTTTATATAGCGCCAACAGTTTGCGCAGCGCTTTACAAAATAAAGGCAGACATTACAGTTACATTACAATTTGGTACAAGAGGATTTAGAGGGCCCTGCTCATTAGAGCTTACAATCTAAAAAGGGAGGGTCAATTGATACAAAAGGTAATAGCTGTGTGGGGGATGAGCTGATGGAGGAAGTACAAGTTAGTTAGAAGCAGGAGAGGCTTCTTTAAAGAGTAGAGTTTTCAGGGATGGTCTAAATATGGATAGATTAGGGGACAGTCGGACAGATTGGGGTAGGGAGTTCCAGAGGATGGGAGAAGCTCTGGAGAAATCCTGGAGGCGAGCATGGGAGGAGGTGACAAGGGAGCTAGAAAGCAGAAGGTCTTGGGAGGACCGAAGAGAGCGGCTTGGTTGGTATTTTGGGACTAGGTTAGTGATATAGCTGGGTGCCAAGTTGTGGGTGGCTTTGTAAATTATTGTCACTGTATCCAACAAAGATACCTTCAAACGCTCTGTTTTGGAGTTTGGTGCCTTTCTCTTCAGGTATGTAGATGAATGCTTTGCATCCAAAAACTCTTAGGGGTTTTACACTTTGCTTCTCATTGTGCCATAGTTCAAATGGGGTTTTCTCCACTGTTCTGGAAAGAAGTCTGTTCTGCAAATATGTAGCTGTCATAGCTGCCTCACCCCAGTATTTTTGTGGTAGTCCAGAATCTGGCGGCATACATCTGATCATTTTAGTTAGAGTTCTACTCTTTCTTTCAGCTACTCCATTTTGTTCTGGTGTATGCGGGACTGTCTTTTGATGTTCTATTCCATTCTGTTTTAAGTAATCTTGTATCTTACCTCCTGTAGATTCACCTCCATTATCGCTCTGAAGTATAGGAGGCTTCCTCTGAAACTTGTTACTTGTCTTTATTATATAGTCTTGTAATTTGTCGAAAACTTCACTCTTGTGTTGCATTAGGTAGGTGACTGTGTATCTTGAATAGTCGTCTATGAAGGTCACTATGTACCTGTTGCCTCCAGTTGTTGGTGGGTTTAGGGGACCACACACGTCACTGTGAACTAAGTCAAGTGGTCTTGAAGCTCTCTTCTGACTGACTTTGGGAAGTGTTGCTCTTGTAGCTTTGGATTTAATGCAACATTCACATTTAACAGTAACTGGACAAGGGGATATTACTATGTAGTTCCTGTATTTATTCTGGGTGTCTGTGACCTAGACGTCTGTGCCATATATGTAAACAGTCATTGTGCTTGTGTGTACATAGTCTCACCTTTTCCTTCACTGTGTCGAGGTGATATAGATGATCATCCAGCTTGGCACTTGCTATTGTCTGATTGCCATTTAGAATAGAACACTTGTCACCTTGGAATTTTACAGTGAGTCCTCTGGCTGTTAGACACTTCACAGATAAGAGTCCTCCTTCTAGATTAGGAACATAAAGCACATCTTACACTGGTATGGCTAAATTGTGTCCCGCATCATCAGGGCATACAAGGGTTCCATGCCCATATCCTCCTGCATGTATTTTGCTTCCATCTGCAAGATAAATAGTTTCTTTGTTGTTCAGATCAAGTTCTGGGAAGAAACTTTTATCACTCGTCATGTGACTGGTTGCCCCTGAATCGATGCACTAGCCTTGGCATTTATTGTTGCCTGTCGCTTTAAATGTGGCATTCCAGTCACCTTCCCTTGGATCATTGATTGTGGTTTTGACCTTTTGTTTAGCATAAGAGGGACGCTGTCTCATTTGCTCTGCTTTCCATATAGTACAGTCTTTCTTTATGTGTCCCTGTTTGTGGCATCTGAAACACACTCTGGTCTCTTCCCTGTGTAATCTTGCATCTGTAGCTTTAAGAGCGGTGCTGGTGTGGGTTTCTGTGGAGTCATGCACTAATTCCTTTCTTCTCTGATACTCATCTATGAGCCTGGTTTTTACAAATGCCAGCATCAGATCTGTCTCAGGTCTTGTCTCCAGTGCATTGATTAGTGCAGTATATGTATCAGGCAAACTGCATAACAACATGGCTGCAATGTGACTGTCTGTTATATTCTCCCCGATTGATCTGAGTTGCGCAATCGTTTCCAGCATTGCGTTTATATGCTCCTGCATGTCCTGTTCTCTGCCAAGTCTCATTTTGTAAAGTTTCCGCAGCAGAAACAGCTTGCTGTTTAAACTGGATCTTTCATGCAGTCTTTTCAGTACATCCCACATGCCTTTCGCTGTGTCCTCATTGCGTATATGAATGAGCCGATCATCCTCCACTAGTAAGCTTATGGTGGCCCGTGCCTGTCTGTTTTTCTTGTCCCAGTCCTGATTATTATCCTGTGGCCTCTCTGTAGTAATAACCTCCCACAAGTCATCTTTGGATAATAGCATTTCCACTTTAAACTTCCATAGCTGATAATTGTCATTGTTCAGCTTGGCCACTGAGAGTTTAAGCTCTGAGTTTCTGGCCATTTTATCCCTCCTTTGTATATAAACAGTCTTACTTGTCTATAGAAGATGTCACTGGAAAGCTTCCTTATGTCGATCTCCGCATCAGCCACACTGTCTTCCATTCGAGGCTTTGTTCTGCCTGGGCCGCACCTGGTCATAAGAATTTATCCGGACACTGGGCCCATAACCTGTTGCAAAGTACGATTGATAGGTGCAGCGGAGTCAATTCAGATCAGACGTTGTGGAGTAACAGGAACTGGCTTCTTTATTGGAACATAACCACACTAGCAAAGATGTCACCTCACATGGTAAGAAGAACACAGACAGGAAAAAGCAACCAACAAGTACATCACTATGTACAGGAAATACAACACATCATAGAAAAATACATAGCATAGCATATCACTGAGCATTAGCGACATCTTGTGTCCTTTTTCTGAACTGCAGTCAATAGGCTAAGCTGAAGGTTTGCTGTATCTCCAACAGTAAAGACGCTGGTGTATGCAGTACTGCATGTGGCCAGAGCTCCAGGGGCGCTGGTGGCTCCCAGCGATTTGCTGAGAACTCAGAGACCCTTGGAGACACTCGAAGACACTCCCAGCTGGATGGGGCAGGCGTAACGTGCGTGGGAGCACACGGAAGTGTCAATAGTTGAGTGTCTCAGAGCGTTTCCAAACGTCTCAGCGTTTCCAGGAAGCACTGGGAGCCACCAGCGCCCCCGCACCTCTGGCCACATACAGTACTACATACACCAGCACCCCCACACTTCTGGCCACATACAGTACTGCATACAGTGGTTGTGGAACGAATCATCTGAGTTTCCATTATTTGGACTACAAGCATGCTTCTGGAACGAATTATGCTCGTAATCCAAGGTAGTACCATATACTTTTTAGTCTTTAGTTAAGTTGGTGGTTAACGGGAAGAATGTCCCTTGCATTGATGGTCATTGGGAGGAATGGTTCTCACATTGGTGGCCAGTAGGAAAAATGTCCCCTACATTAATGTTCAGTGGGAAGAATGTTTCTTACATTGGTGGTAAGTGGCAAGAATGTCCATTACACTGATGGTGAGAGTAAAAAATGTCCCTTACAATGATGGTCAATGGGACGATTGATTCTTACTTCGGTGCTCAGTGGGAAGAATGTCCCTTACATTGGGGGTCAGTGGGAAGAAAATCCCTTGCATCAATGGTCAGTGAGACAAATTTCCCTTACATTGGTGATCAGGGGAAGAATCTCTCTTATGTAGCACCAACCCCAGACCAGTCTGGCAGTTTTGTGTAAATCTACCCTAATCCTACTAGCAACCTAACTAGGAGGGTGCTACACTTACATTGATGGTCAGTGGGAAAAATGTTTCTTATATTGGTGGTCAGAATGTCCCTTACATGGTAGTCAGTGGAAAGAATGCCCCCCTGCATTGGTGGTCAGTGGGAAGAAAGTTATTTACCATTGGTGGGCAGTGGGAAGAATGTTTATTACCATTGGTGGTCAGTGGGAAGAATGTTTATTACCATTGGTGGGCAGTGGAAAGAATGCTCTATTGGATTCAGTGGTTACATATCTGAGAGGCAAAAACAGTTTATTGCTTAAGGAACCCCCAGAAACCTCTGAGGGAAAACATAGGGTTCCAAGGAACCCTGGTTGAGAAAGGATGCTATAGATTGATGGGCTACTTCTGTAAATAAAAGTACTGTGACCCTTTAAGACTCAGTATTTTTGTCTGATAAACAAATGTCAGCTCCTGATTTATATTTCCACTACGTGCTGGAGGAATTGGCAGTAGTATATTGTCAAAGAAACCTTCAGATTCACAGTGGCTATTGTAGCTCCTTCCCCTAAATTTTGCAGCTGGATTTACCTAAATGTGTTCAAATGTAGTCAAGCAAAGCAAACATAGTAGAAAGTTAAAGAGTAAAGCCTCGTACACACGGCCGAGAATCTCATCAGGAAAAAACACGTCGTTTTTCTTGACGAGATTCTTGGACAAGAAACTTGTCCCGGCCAAGTGTACATACGCTCGATTCAAAGAACCCGCGGTTCTTTGAATGGAGCAAACGTGGTGATGTCATCGACTACGACGAGCGTGCGCTCGTCACATTCAATGCCATCGCCGCCATCTTGCTACACCCTACCTATGCCTAGGAAGCTACCGCGCACGCGTCAAAGTCATTTCGAGCATGCGCGGGTTTCCACGGCGACAGGTAAGTGTACACACACACACTTTTCTCGTCAAGAATCATGCTGACGAGAATCTCGACGAGAAAATAGAGAGCAGGTTCTCTATTTTTCTCGTTGAGATTCTTGCCAGTTTTCTTGACGAGAAAACTGAAAGCCGCATACACACGACCGATTTACTCGGCAAGAAAGCTCTGCCAGCAAGTTTCTTGCTGGTTCTTGCCGAGAAACTCGGTCGTGTGTACGAGGCTTTAGCAGGGCTGCAGGGTGGATGGGTGCAGCTGCCTTTTACAATGGTTTCCTAAGCATAGGCCAACAAGAGCAGACTGTCTGACACTTCTTCGCACCTGTTGCAGCTCAATCCACAACAAATTAGACATTCTACCCTGAGGCTGGGTTCACACTGATACTACACAACAGTCATTATTATTATTATACAGGATTTATATATAGTTTGTGCAGCGCTTTACATCAGGGAAGACAGTACAGTCACAATACAATTCAATACAGGAGGGATCAGAGGGCCCTGCTCGTTAGAGCTTACAGTCATCCAACTTTCAGGCCGGGTTCACACTGGTGCGACAAACGCTCCGACATTGGGAGCTCATGTCGCATGACGTGTGAAAATCAATGTTTCCCTATGGGAGCCGTCTTACTGTAACTGGTCCGACACATGTCGGTCCGACTTTCAAAATGCTCCCTGTACTACTTTGGTCCGACTTTGATCCTACTTCAGCCCATTGACTATCATTGAAGTCGGATCAAAGTCGGAACGTCTTGCATGATCCGACTTTGGCATGCGACTTGTGCTCTGATGATCTTGAGGGGAAACTCCACGCCAAATTTTAAATAAAAAAATGGCATGGGTTCCCCTCCAAGAGCATACCAGGCCCTTGGGTATGGTATGGATTTTAAGGGGAACCCCCTACGCCGAAAAAACGGCGTGGGGGTTCCCCAAAAATCCATACCAGACCCTAATCCGAGCACGCAGCTCGGCCGGTCAGGAAAGGGGGTGGGGAAGAGCAAGCGGCACCCCCCCTGAACCGTACCAGCCCGCATGCCCTCAAAATGGGGGGGTGGGTGCTTTGGGGCAGGGGGGCGCCCTGCGGCTTTGGGGAACCGTACCAGGCCCATGTTGAGGGCATGCGGCCTGGTACGGTTCAGGAGGGGGAGCCGCTCGCTCATCCCCACCCCCTTTTCTGACCGGCCGGGCTGCATGCATGATAAGGGTCTGGTATTGATTTTGGGAGGACCCCCCACGCCGTTTTTTTAGGTGTAGGGGGTTCCGCTTTAAATCCATACCAGACCGAAGGGCCTGGTATGCTCCTGGAGGGGGAACCCATGCCGGTTTTTTATTTAAAATTTGGCGTGGAGTTCCCCCTCAAGATTCATTCCAAACACAGTGCCTGGTATTGGCAGGGATCCAAGTCGGATCCCCGGTCATTGAAAGTCGGACGCATGTCGGCTTCAAGTCGCAGGGTAAAGTCGGATCCAAAGTAGGACGGCTGTCGTGTCGCACCAGTGTGAACCCAGCCTCAGGGCCCATTTTGCGTTTTAATGTGTTGCAATGCACTAAATAATTAAAAATCATGCCTGTTCCTATTTCTAGGCAACACAGTAGCTTAGCAGTTAGCACTTCTGCCTTGCAGCGCTGGGGTCCTTGGTGTGTTCCCTGGTCAGAACACTATCTGTATAGGGTTTCCACCTCATCCCTTTAAAACCAAAAACATATTAATTATACAGGTTCTGTGGCTGATTAAGGTGGTAATTAAACTCACTTGGTGACTTATCTGCTTTAAATTAGCCTCAGAACCTGTGTAATCCATATGTGTTTGGGTTTAAAGGGATGAGGTAGCAACCCTATCTGCATGGAGTTTGCTTAATGTCTCTGCGCTTGCTTGGGACATCCCGGTAGGTTAATTGGCTTCTGTGTAAGTTGACCCTAGTATGTGAGGTAGTGACCCTAGATTGTAAGCTCCTTGGGTCAGGGATTGATGTGTATGTAAATTGTTGGTGCTATATAAATACAGCCTGTAATCTCTATGCTGCTGTGCAGTGCGTTTTGAAAAATATGACGTTTGTTTTTTTGTTTTTTTTTGCGTTTAAAGCTGGCTATACACTATTAGATTTTTGGACAACTATTTGTTTGAACAGTCATAAGATAATTCTTTGTACATTCAATGACAGGACAAATGTCATTCTAAAGTACTTTAAAATGTTGTATGATTTTAGCATTCCATTTTGGAATGAATGTAATTCCTTGAACAAAAACCACACGCTGAAATGTATTCATGCAAGAGAAAATTTCAACTCTGCTTCAAATTTTCCTGGCACTGTGGTCAAAAACGAACATCGATTTGACCCGACTAACGATTGGAGAATCTAACAAACATTTAAAAAAAAAAAAATTATTGTGAACAAAATTCTACTAGTGTATATCCAGCTTTAGTGTGTCGGGAGGTCCATAGAAGTCATAGGTCATGCATCAATACGCATGTAAATTGCATTTTGATGTGTTGGCAACAGGTGTTAACTATGTGTAAAAAAAAACGAAGGTTAACGCTGCGCTAAAAATAATGAGAATTGATGATAAGTGAAAATTGATGATGTGAGTAAAAGCTGCCAACATCAAAAGTCTTAATACAAAAAACTCAAATGCAATGTGATAAATTATAGATGCAGCGCTAATAATGTGAGAAACATCTAATGATAACTGATGCAACCAGTAATTAAAAAATAACAGTGAAAAAACTCTCAAACTGGAAAACTAAAGCAGATACCAAATTGAATGATATAAGTCTCTAGCAATGTGTAAAACATATAATAAAACAAATACATAATGGATATTGGTGAAATTTCCTTAAAATAAAATGAGACAAATACCCAAATGAGTGATATAAATCTCAATAAGATATAGATCCAAAAAAAGAAAGAAAAAAATGAAGTAAAATAAATCACTAAAGCAAAGTCCCATTCCGGTGAGGATCCGTGAAATAAAATGTAACCAACAAAAGTCTGTATAAAGTGCAGAAATGAGATTGCAAAAAAAAAAATTGGTGAAAAGAGATCCTTCTTCCAAAATGCTTCACACCCAAGTGAGTAATAAATCTCCTTACCGATTAAAAATTACCACCGTAAGGAAGTCTCACCAAGCACAGGGGATTCGGTCTCCCAAAAACCTGTACAGATGTCTGAAGTTGAGGCTATACTCGTGGTACTCGAAAGACAAAAACAAGAAATGCTCCCATGGTGTAGTACTTCATAAAATGCAAATTAATGAGCCAAATTAATTGCACTTACAAGATATTTTAGTCTTCCTAAGCAGTGTATCAATACAGGTCAAAGATGGAGATCGCAGCGCCTCCACAGGCTTCTTTCTGCTTTCGGCCAATCCCCAGACGACGTCCTATCGCGACGAAACGCGTAAGCTGCAGCCTGTGACGGTGACGTCATTACGTTATCTATTAGGAGATTGATGGGAAGCAAACAGTAAGCAGAAATAAGCCTGTGGAGACGCCACGATCTCCATCTTTGACCTGTATTGATACACCGATTATGAAGACTGAAATATCTTGTAAGTGCAATTCATTTGGCTCATCAGGTGTTAACTAGGCTTGGTCCAAAGCTGCTAACTTTATCCACTCCATATCCTAAAATCAAAAACCCATTGTAAATCTGCATCAATGCATGTTAGTAAGGCATGTCAACGCACAAAGGGTGACTCAGGTTAGCGCATAGCAACACACTTGTCTAACACTACGAAAAAAACACACCTCAGTCTGCGCACACCATAGCTTTAAATGGGTTCTGAAAGATCTGAGTAGTCTAAGTAGTACCAACTCTCCATATTGTCTGAGGGAACGACAGAATCTATAGAGCTGCTGTGACAGGTTACAGTGGCCGTAAAATGATCACATGTTCCATATCTAAACAGATATCTCCCATATTAAAAAGTTGGAGAGGAGCCATGCAAGGGCCATTTATCAGTAAAGAAACTTATTTTCCAATAACCTGCCCATGCAAGGGTACCTTTACAGTTAAACCAAGGAACAGCTGGGCAGAGGTGCCATCAGAAATACAGTCAGGTCCATAAATATTGGGACATCGACACAATTCTAATCTTTTTGGCTCTATACACCACCACAATGGATTTGAAATGAAACAAACAAGATGTGCTTTTACTGCAGACGTTCAGCTTTAATTTGAGGGTATTTACATCCAAATCAGATGAATGGTGTAGGAATTACAACAGTTTGTATATGTGCCTCCCACTTTTTAAGGGACCAAAAGTAATGGGACAATTGGCTGCTCAGCTGTTCCATGGCCAGGTGTGTGTTATTCCCTCATTATCCCATTTACAAGGAGCAGATAAAAGATCCAGAGTTCATTTCAAGTGTGCTATTTGCATTTGGAATCTGTTGCTGTCAACTCTCAATATGAGATCCAAAGAGCTGTCACTATCAGTGAAGCAAGCCCTCATTTGACTGAAAAAACTAAACAAACCCATCAGAGAGATAGCAAAAACATTAGGTGTGGCCAAATCAACTGTTTGGAACATCCTTAAAAAGAAAGAATGCACCGGTGAGCTCAGCAACACCAAAAGACCCGGAAGATCACGGAAAACAACTGTGGTGGATGACCGAAGAATTCTTTCCCTGGTGAAGAAAACACCCTTCACAACAGTTGGCCAGATCAAGAACACTCTCCAGGAGGTAGGTGATTGTGTATCAAAGTCAACAATCAAGAGAAGACTTCACCAGAGTAAATACAGAGGGCTCACCACAAGATGTAAACCATTGGTGAGCCTCAAAAACAGGAAGGCCAGATTAGAGTTTGGCAAACAACATCTAAAAAAGCCTTCACACTTCTGGAACAACATCCTTTGGACAGATGAGACCAAGATCAACTTGTACCAGAGTGATGGGAAGAGAAGAGTATGGAGAAGGAAAGGAACTGCTCATGATCCAAAGCATACCACCTCATCAGTGAAGCATGGTGGTGGTAGTGTCATGGCGTGGGCATGTATGGCTGCCAATGGAACTGGTTCTCTTGTATTCATTGATAATGTGACTGCTGACAAAAGCAGCAGGATGAATTCTGAAGTGTTTCGGGCAATATTATCTGCTCATATTCAGCCAAATGCTTCAGAACTCATTGGACGACGCTTCACAGTGCAGATGGACAATGACCCGAAGCATACTGCGAAAGCAACCAAAGAGTTTTTTAAGGGAAAGAAGTGGAATGTTATGCAATGGCCAAGTCAATCACCTGACCTGAATCCGATTGAGCATGCATTTCACTTGCTAAAGACAAAACTGAAGGGAAAATGCCCCAAGAACAAGCAGGAACTGAAGACAGTTGCAGTAGAGGCCTGGCAGAGCATCACCAGGGATGAAATCCAGCGTCTGGTGATGTCATTGCGTTCCAGACTTCAGGCTGTAATTGACTGCAAAGGATTTGCAACCAAGTATTAAAAAGTGAAAGTTTGATTTATGATTGTTAATCTGTCCCATTACTTTTGGTCCCTTAAAAAGTGGGAGGCACATATACAAACTGTTGTAATTCCTACACCGTTCACCTGATTTGGATGTAAATACCCTCAAATGAAAGCTGAAAGTCTGCAGTTAAAGAACATCTTGTTTGTTTAGAAAAGATTAGAATTGTGTCGATGTCCCAATATTTATGGTCCTGACTGTAGCTGCAGGATAACTACAAATTGCAGTCTACCCTGTTGGACTTTGGCTAAAAGAGAACTCCGGGACTTGTAGCTCCTCGGCAGCTGGAAAGCCATAGATTGTCCAGTCTGTAGCAAAAGAGAGCTGGGAGTTTCAGGAGTAACAGTTGGGTATGGGTGCCATTAGGCACAGGTGACCTATATCATGTAGCTGCAGGGTAACTACAAATTGCAGTCTACCCTGTTAGATTTTGGCTGAAAAAGAACACAGAGACATGTAGCTCTTTGGCAGCTGGAAAGCCGTAGATTGCCCAGTCTGTAGGAGAAGAGAGCTGGGAGTTTCTGGAGTAACAGCTGGGTATATATGTCACCTGGAATTGGTGACCTATACTATCTAGTTGCAAGGAAACTACAAATTCCAGTCTACCCTGTTGGATTTTGGCTGGAAGAGAACCCCAGTACTTGTAGCTCCTTGTCAGCTGGAAAGCTATAGATTGCCAAGTCTGTAGAAGGAGAGATAGGAGTTTAACAGCTGGGTAAAAATGCCCTCAGTAATAGATGACCTATATCATTTAGTTGGTGGAGGAACTACGAAATTGCAGTCTATCCTGTAGGATTTTGGCTGGAAAAGAACGCCGAGACTTGTAGCTCCTCGGCAGCTGGAAAAGCATAGATTGCCCAGTCTGTAGGAGAAGAGAGCTGGGAGTTTCTGAAGTACACAGAAAGATGTAAACAGAACCATCTGGAGACTCGAGGAACGGCTAGGAACGCAGGCCAGACTTTGTTGGCAGATGTTGTTAATGTAGTGAAACACCTGCTCAACCCGCAGCTGATTCTCAGCACATTCATCATACTGGCCCTTTGTTTTTCTTGCAGGGCACAGACATGAGGGTCACCCACAGCGACTCCATTATTTCCCAGAAATCCCTCTAGTCAGCGACAAACAATTAAAACAAAATTCACCACAGGTTGTTTTCTGGGATACAAATGAAACATGAACTCAATTTCAAAGGAAAAGCAGGATATTGTTATAAAATGATAGGCAGTGGAAATGGCTAAATATTAGTAAGTAACAATTGTACCGTCTCTGCTCCCAACTAAAAACAGCCTATAGGCATGTCCAGCGCCCAAAACATTGAAATGAAGGGGTCTGTTTATAAAAAATGACTCAGCATTCATACAGCTATTGCAAATAATCCCCATAATGTGTCCAATATGTTATTTTCTATAATCGGCAGCTCCATCCAGTGGTCATAATGTAGTATTTTTCAATCAGAAAAATACTGCATTATGTCCAGTAGGTGGAGTTGATTATCAAAGGAAATAAATGTACTAGACACATTACGGGTATTATTTATGAATGCTGAGACATTTGCACATCAACTTTTTTTATAAGTAGAGTCCTTTGTGCCTGTCCTTGCCCACTTCACTTCATTAGGTAGACTGGCAGCACAGTTTACAAAGTTCAAAACAGGGTGTGCTCCTAAGTCCCTGTTCCCACCTGTGCGATTTGTTGTGATTCAGTCATCAATCGTTAATGCATGAAAAGTTGATTCTCATTTTTTTTTAATAGGGCCTGCTTACACCGCCATGCATTGGTGAAAATAGTAAAGGTGTGTTTTGTGTATATCAATGCAAATTTTTGGATCTATAGACTTCAATGGCAGCACACGAAAAATGTTCATAACATGAATTTTCATGCATTTTAGTACTTGACTGCAAGCTCCCACCCCCTAGCATAGTGAATATATTTCACTATTCACTGCATTAACAAAAAAACAAAAAAAACAAAGAATTTATAAAAATGCAATAAAATCAAAAACACACTAAACATTGCAGGAAAATGCAGATGCAAAAGTGTAAGCAGGGCTTTTATGTATATGGGCCGCCTGTTATATAGATTTCAATGGTAGTGCACCTAAAATGCATGTATAGTGTACCTAAGCAGCACTGCACAGATGTGACCAGCACTTTTGGCCTGTTAGACTTTAATGGAAGTGCAATAAAAATTATCACACCCCCAGGTACCCCTCCACTTTGATCACATGCAACAGATACCTCCCCCCCTCTGATACCACTGCCCCAGATTCCCCTCCACTCTGGTCACATCCCCTAGATACCCCCACCCTGATCACCCCCCCAGATAACTCCCACCCTGATCACACGCTCAGATACCTCCTCCCACTCTGATCACACCCCCCAGGAACCTCCACCCTGATTACACCCCCACTCTGATCACAACCCCAGATACCCCCCAGTCTGATCACACAAACCCCCAGATACCCCCCCATTCTGATCACAACCCCCGATACCCCCCACTCTGATCACACACACCCCCAGATACCCCCATTCTACTCTGATCACACACCCCAGATCCCCCCACCCTGATATTACCCCCAGATACCTCCCACTATGATCACATGCCCAGATACCCCCCACTCTGCACACAGACACCCCCAGATACCCCCAACCTGATCACACGCCCAGATACCCCCCACACACCGATCACACCCCCAGATACCCCCACCCTGATTACACCCCCAGATACCCCCCACTCTGATCACACACACCCCCAGATACCACCACCCTGATCACCCCCCCACCCTGATCACACCCCCCAGATAACCCCCACCCTGATCTCACCCCTGATACCCCCCACCATAATCACACACCCCGGGGCGACTTCACCAACTGCCCCCCCATGCTACGCTACTGCCACTAGATACAGTATGCAATGACCTGGATATATGAGAACCTTCACAGACATACTGTATAGGGCGGGTGTTTTCCTGACACATAGAACTGAAAAAGTGGTTGGAGAAACTACGAAACATCTTCAACATTATAGAACAAGTCCAGTTAAATGTGACTTACTACTACTAAATGTACCACAACCTGAATAATGAGAGCTTTGGCAGGCACATAGGGTGGAGTGTCTTCAGGACTTATATTGGAACAGAAGCAATAGCTTAGTGAAGCTACAAAACATCTTCAACATTACAGAACAAGTCCAGCTGAAAATGATTAATTAATACTAAATATGCCATGACCTGGATATATGAGAACCTTCACAGTCATATAGTATGGAGTGTCTTCCTGGCACATATTGGAACTGAAGAAGTGGTTTGGAAAATCTACAACATGTCTTCCAAAACCATGGAATATGGAGATTTTGGGAATATTGAAAGTTGTGGAGTCATCCTGTGTCTTGGAGAAGCTACAAAATGTCTTCATCATTATAGAACAGAAGGAAGTCTGTCTGGCCGCACTTCCATAAAATCACCTTTATTGATGCAGAAAATTTGACAATACACAATGTACAAACGAATGTGTCATGCCATTCTTGGCTTTTTATCAGAGCTATGATTAGGTGCCAAGAATGGCATGAAACGTGTTAAAACGCTATACCCCTCATTTGTACATTGTGTATTGTCGTCGTGAATTTTCTGCATCAATAAAGGTGATTTTATGGAAGTGCGGCTAGCCAATCTTTCCTCACACTGGGATTCCTGTGACATGCAGGGACAGCACCCATCAGTGTGCAGTGGCGGTGGAAACAGTGGAGACTCACCTGGAGCGATGTTTCACTTTCAACATTATAGAACAAGTCAAGTTAAATGTGATTAACTACTTCTAAATGTAGCATACCCTGAATATATGAGAGTCTTCACAGAAACATAGGGAGGGGTATTTTTCTGACACATAATGGAACTGAAAAAGTGGTTTGAAGAAGATTCGAAACGTCTTCAACATTACAGAAGTCCAGCTGATTGTGACTAACTACTACTAAATGTACCACAACCTGAATATATGAGAACATTGGCAGGCACATTATTATTATTATACAGGAATTATATAGCGCCAACAGTTTACGCAGCGCTTTACAATATAAAGGGAGACAATACAGTTACAATACAATACAATACAAGAGGATTAAGAGGGCCCTGCTCAGAAGAGCTTACAATCTAATAGGGTGGGGCAGGTGGTACAAAAGGTTCTAGCTGTGGGGAATGACCTGATGGAAGTGGTAAAAGATTAGTTGGAGATGTGATAGGCTTCCCTTAAGAGATGAGTTTTCAGGGATCGCCTGAAGGTAGCAGGAGTAAAGGATAGCCGGACAGGTTGGGGTAGTGAGTTCCAGAGGATGGGAGAGGCTCTGGAGAAATCCTGGAGATGAGCATGGGAGGAGGAGACCAGAGAGCTTGACAGTAGGAGGTCTTGAGAAGAGCGGAGAGGACGGTTTGGAATATGTTTGGAGACAAGATTGGTGATGTAGCTTGGGGCAGAGTTGTGGATGGCTTTGTAATTTAGGGTGGAGGTGCCTTCCCGACTTACACTATAATATGAAAAGTATTGGGATGCCTGCCTTTACACTCACATGAACTTTAATGGCATCCCAGTCCGTAGGGTTCAATATTGAGTTGGCCCACCATTTGCAGCTATAACAGCTTCAACTCTTCTGGGAAGGCTGTCCACAAGGTTTAGGAGTGTGTCTATGGGAATGTTTGACCATTCTACCGGAAGTGCATTTGTGAGATCAGGCACTGATGTTGGATTAGAAGGCCTGGCTTGCAGTCTCCACTCTAATTCATCCCACAGGTGTTCTATCGGTTTTAGGTCAGGTCAAGTTCCTCCACCCCAAACTCGCTCATTCATGTCTTTTTGGACCTTACTTTGTGCACTGGTGCACAGTCATGTTCAAACAGGAAGGGGCCAACCCGAAACTGTTTCCACAAAGTTGGGAGCATGAAATTGTCCAAAATGTCTTGGTATGCTGACACCTTAAGGGTTCCCTGCACTGGAACTAAGAGGCCAGGCCCAACCCCTGAAGAACAACCCCGCACCAAAATCCCCGCTCCACCAAATGATTTGGATGGGTGGCCCAATACTTTTGGCAATATAGTGTGGATGAGCAAGTTTGAGGTGGAGGAATGGCCTGCACAGAGGAATCTTCAGGACTCCGGTGCAAGAAACCATGAAGGGCCCCCAACCTCTGGTCCCGGTGCCCTTCCCTCTGGGCCCAAGTCCTTTCCTACTGATCCTGGGGCCCTTTACTCCCGTTGTGGGGCCCTTTACTCCCGCATTGGGACCCTTTCACATGTTTTGCAGTAGGCCCTCTTCCTGCCATCTTGGGTAGGGTTGCCACTTTTTTTTCAAGCTAAACCTAAACACTTTAGCAGTGCACAGAAATTATTTTTGTAGTAGTATACACTATGCATGTATTTTCTGATTAAACAAAATTTCTAACATATGGATTTAATCACATGAGTCCCCCTTTACATCAGAGTCCACAGAGTCCCCCCCTTACATCTGAACTCACAGAGTTCCCCTTTACATCTGAACTTGCAGAGTTCCTTTACACTGTAAGGGGGGACTCTGATGTAAGGGAGAACTCTGAGGACTCTGATGTAAGGGAGAACTCTGAGGACTCTGATGTAAGGGAGAACTCTGAGGACTCTGATGTAAGGGAGAACTCTGAGGACTCTGATGTAAGGGAGAACTCTCTGACTCTGATGTAAGGGAGAACTCTGGGGACTCTGATGTAAGGGAGAACTCTGGGGACTCTGGTGTAAAGGGTAACGCTGATCTAAGGAGGTCTCTGGTAACCAGAGCCCCTAATTACATCAGTTCCCAGCATTCCCCTTTAATCTGGGTTCTTACAGCCCCCCTTACATCAGAGACTGCAGAATCTCATTGTTAGGGGAATCTCTGTGGACTCTAATTTAAAGGGGAAATCTTATAAGAGGGGTGCACTGGCAACCCTGATTTAAGGGGGGGGCTCTGATGTAGGGGGAATGCTGTGGACTTTAGTGCAAAGGGGAACTCTGATATAAGGGGGTCTCTGCTCATCAAAGCCCCCACTTACATCATAGTCCACAAAGCACCCCTAGGCCCCCCTTACATTTCTGTACTCAGAGGCAGAAGAAAGAAGGGAGGGAGTGGGAACACTTCAGTCACCATGGATGGTGAGCTCACTCCCTCCAAGGAAGGAAGCTCAAGAAGTCTGCATATTTCCTTCACAATGTTGTTTCCGGCTGCTGGGCTTTCCCGCCCACTCCTACCCTTTCTGAGGTACAGCACTGCTGAGGATTGGAGTGTGGGTGGGCCCGTGGGTGCACACAGGAGGAGAGGGATGGGAGGAAGAGGAGCAGATCCAGCTCTCTCTCTCCACTCCCATCCGTGCAAGGAGGAAGGGGGCAGGCTGTCAGTGCTGGGTCTGGGTAGTGTTAGAGAGAGTGTAATAGACACTCTCTGCTTACAACTGCAGCCAGCATCCCATGGAACCACAGTCCAGGCTCTTGGCCCCTCCCCCTACAGTGGTAGAACGCCAAAGCCCAATCGCAACTGAACTGGAAGTGGTGTAACTGAAGAAGTGGTTTGGAGACTCTACGACATGTCTTTCAAAAGCCATGAAATATTTAGGGATGAGCTTCGAGTTCGAGTCGAACTCATGTTCGACTCGAACATTGCCTTTTCGCCCGTTCGCCGAACAGCGAACAATTTGGGGTGTTCGCGGCAAATTTGAAAAGTCTATGGGAGAAATCTAAAGTGCTAATTATAAAGGCTTATATGCAAGTTATTGTCATAAAAAGTGTTTGGGGACCCGGGTCCTGCCCCAGGGGACATGCATCAATGCAAAAAAAAGTTTTAAAAACTGCAGTTTTTTCGGGAGCAGTGATTTTAATAATGCTTAAAGTGAAACAATAAAAGTGAAATATTCCTTTAAATTTCGTACCTGGGGGGTGTGTATGATATGCATGTAAAGCAGCGCTTGTTTTCCGTGCTTAGAACTGTCCCTGCAGAAAGTGTCATTTCTGAAGGAAAAAAAGTCATTTAAAACTCACTCGCGGCTATAATGAATTGACGGCTCCCGGCAATACATAGAAAAGTCATTGATAAAAAAAAAAAAATGCGTCGGGGTTCCCCCAAATTCAATTACCAGGCCCTTCAGGTCTGGTATGGATATTAAGGGGAACCCTGCCGCAAATTAAAAAAAAA
This sequence comes from Rana muscosa, assembly GCA_029206835.1. NCBI lineage: Eukaryota > Metazoa > Chordata > Amphibia > Anura > Ranidae > Rana > Rana muscosa. The sequence continues at coordinate 138,125,214 of CM055116.1, read as the reverse complement.
ATGCGTGCGGTTCCCCCCAAATATCAAGACCAGACCCTTTATCAGAGCACGCAACCTGGCAGGCCGCAGGAAAAGAGGGAGCGCCACCCGTCCTGAACCGTACCAGGCCACATGCCCTCAACATGGGGAGGATGTCCCCATGTTGATGGGGACAAGGGCCTCATCCCCACAACCCTTGCCCGGTGGTTGTGGGGGTCTGCGGGCAGGGGGCTTATCGGAATCTGGAAGACCCCTTTAACAAAGGGGACCCCCAGATCCTGGCCCCCCCTATGTGAATTGGTAATGGGGTACATTGTACCCCTACCATTTCACAAAGAAAGTGTAAAAAAAATGTAAAAAAAATACACAGACACAGTTGGGAAAGTCCTTTATTAAAAATAAATAAATAAAAAATAAAAAAAACATTCCAGCGATGAAATCCAGTGTCCCACAGTGCTGTCCACACGAAACGTCATTGGCTGAGCCTGAGCGGACCTGATGGGGAACTTCCTCCGCAGTGTAATACATGAATAGACCCGCCCCTTCTCACGTTCCGCATCTGGTCCGCTTAGCCTTACACCTACGTCATTGGCTGAGCGGACCTGATGGGGAACTTTAGAAGGGGCGGATGTATTCATTTATTACTAATAAATTAATACACCCGCCCCTTCTAAAGTTCCCCATCAGGTCCGCTCAGCCAATGACGTAGGTGTAAGGCTGAGGACCTGATGCGGAACGCGAGAAGGGGCGAGTCTATTCATGTATTAAAAAATAAATAAAAATTGCAGCGCTAAATGGGTGTGTATCAACAAATGAATGAAAAAACCCTAATCAGCAAGGAAAGGTTAAAAAAATTCCCTGTGTGAATGACAATGTGGTTGCTGAAACAACAAAAATGTCCTTGATGAATGATCCTCAAAAATGCATTCAAATTAGTGTAGAAATTAAAGTCCAATAGTGTTCCATAATAATCCAAAATTGAATTTGTGATGATTAAACAGCATCAAACACTCCTGAATCAATAGTGAAAAAGAAAAAGACCACCACCGATATAGAGGAGGCTTACCAGACTTGGTGGACCCTACTGAACATATGTCCAGAGGGTCAACATAGGCTTTAGATGTATGTTCCTGAAGGGTCAACAGCTGATGATTTACCCAAGGAGCGTCTCTCGCCGCGACTCACAATGGAGAGGTGGGTGCCGACTTGAAAGATGATGGCTCAATGGTGTTGTACCAAATTGATAGCCAAAGTGTAAAAGGAAAAAAGAAGGCACATAGCGTAATACTGCTGAAAACAGTATATTAATTCAATTTCGGATTATTATGGAACACTATTGGACTTTAATTTCTACACTAATTTGAATGTGTTTTTGAGGATCATTCATCAAGGACATTTTTGTTGTTTCAGCAACCACATTGTCATTCACACAGGGAATTTTTTTAACCTTTCCTTGCTTATTAGGGTTTTTTCATTCATTTGTTGATACACACTCATTTAGCGCTGCAATTTTGTTGTTTTTTTGTTCTATGCACCTTTTTGTCCACAGGTTTTGTAGCCGCCTTTTTTTTAGTATATAGTAGCAGCGCAGAAACGTTTGTGTTTGTTTCTATTCATGTATTACACTGTGGAGGAAGTTCCCCATCAGGTCCGCCCCCTCGTATGTCAGACCCCGCCTACGTCATTGGATGAGCGGACCTGATGGGGAACTTCCTCCGCAGTATAATAAATGAATAGACCCGCCCCTTCTCACATTCTGCATCCCTGATGGGGAACTTTAGAAGGGGCGGGTCTATTAATTTATTACACTGCGGAGGAAGTTCCCCATCAGGTCCGCTCAGGCTCAGCCAATGACGTTTCGTGTGGACAGCGCTGGACATCGGATCGCCGTGGGACACTGGATTTCATTGCTGGAATGTTTTTTATTTATTTATTTATTTTTAATAAAGGACTTTCCCAACGGTGTCTGCTGTGTATTTTTTTTAAAATTTTTTACACTTTCTTTGTGAAATGGTAGGGGTACAATGTACCTCATTACCAATTCACATAGGTGGGGGGCCGGGATCTGAGGGTCCCCTTTGTTAAAGGGGTCTTCCAGATTCCGATAAGCCCCCTGCCTGCAGACCCCCACAACCACCGGGCAAGGGTTGTGGGGATGAGGCCCTTGTCCCCATCAACATGGGGACATCCCCCATGTTGAGGGCATGTGGCCTGGTACAGTTCAGGAGGGGGGGGTGCTGGAATTTTTGGGGGAACTCCACGCCATTTTTTTTTAAATTTGGGGTGGAGTTCCCCTTAAAATCCATACCAGACCTGAAGGGCCTGGTATGGATATTTGGGGGGAACCGCACACATTTTTTTTAAATTTGCGGCAGAGTTCCCATTAATATCCATACCAGACCTGAAGGGCCTGGTAATTGAATTTGGGGAAACCCCCACGCATTTTTTTTATTTTTTATCAATGACTTTTCTATGTATTACAGGGAGACGACAATTCATTAATAGCCGCGAGTGAGTTTTAAATGACTTTTTTTCCTTCAGAAATGACACTTTGTGCAGGGACAGTTCTAAGCACGGGAAACAAGCGCCACTTCACAGGCATACTATACACACCCCCCAGGTACGAAATTTAACCACTTAACGACCGCCCACCGCCGATTTACGTCGGCAGAATGGCACGGACAGGCAGAATCACGTAGATCTACGTGATCGCCTTTGTGCAGTTGGGGGGTCCATCCGGACCCCCCTTCACTGCAGTGAGCGGCCGTTAAGTGTTCGGGAGCGATCAGGCATGAGGGGACGGCCGCTCGATTCCGCCCCCCCTCGCGATCGCTCCCGGCCAATGAAAATGCTTCCTCCGCCATGTGATGTAAACAAGGCTGGAGGAAGTGATGTCATCTCCCTCGCCGCGGTCTTTCCGTTCCCGGCGCCGAGCAGAGAAGAAGCAGGTTAGTGCACCAACAGTCCACTGACACGTAGGTACACATAGGCACACAAATCACCCCCCAGTCACCCCCAGATCACCCCCCAGGTCACCCCAAAGCCCCCAATCACAGTGTCACTGATTGCAGTGATCATTTATTTTACTGATCACTGCATTTAGTGTCATCTGTGATTGTAAAAAGTTGCAGGGCAGTTAGGATTAGGCCCCTTTAGGTCCAGGGTAGCCCCCTAACCCCCCCCCTAATAAAGGTTTAACCCCTTGATCACCCCCCAGGTAACCCCTCACCCCCTAACTTCAGCGTCACTAAGCGATTGTTTTTCCGATCGCTGTATTCGTGTCACTGGTGTTTTAGATAGGCAGTTATTTTTTTTTAGGTTCGCCGCAGGTTTTTATTAGTGTCAGGTACCCCCATATATTATTTTAACCCCCTGATTGCCCCTAGAGTTAACCCTTTCACCAGTGATCGCCGTATAAGCGTCACTGGTGTCACTGGTTAGCCAGTAAGTTATTTAGTTATTTAGGTTACCCGTCAGGTTTTTATATAGTGTCAGGTACCCCCATATTTAACCTAATAAAGGTTTTAACCCCCTGATTGCCCCTAGTTAACCCTTTCACCAGTGATCACCATATAAAGGTTACGGGTGACGCTGGTTGATTAGTTTGCTTTTTATAGCATCAGGGCACCCACCGTATATAACCCAATAAAGGTTTAACCCCCCTGATCGCCCGGCGGGTGAGATCAATTAGGTTTTAGCGCCAGAGAGGGTCTGCGTCGCCCCAGGCAGTGTTAGGTTAGTGACAGTAACGCTAACACCCACGCGCAAAGCATACACCCCCTTAGTGGTATAGTATCTGATCAGATCTGATCAGATCTATACTAGCATCCCCAGCGGTTTAGGGTTCCCAAAAACGCAGTGTTAGCGGGATCAGCCCAGATACCTGCTAGCGCCTGCGTTTAGCCCCTCCGCCCAGCCCAGCCCAGCCCAGCCCACCCAAGTGCAGTATCGATCGATCACTGTCACTTACCAAACACAACACACGTAACTGCAGCGTTCGCAGTGCTTGGTTTTTGGGGCCCTGTACGCGGCTAGGCTCCCAAAAAGTCCCACACATGTGGTATCCCCGTACTCAGGAAAAGCAGCAGAATGTATTTTGGGGTGCAATTCCACATATAACCATGGCATGTGTGAGCAATATATCATTTAGTGACAACTTTTTGTACATTTTTTTTTCTTTTTGTCATTATTCAATCATTTGGGACAAAAAAAAAAAAATATTCAATGGGGTCAACATGCCTCTCAGCAAATAGCTTTGGGTGTCTACTTTCCAAAATGGGGTCATTTGGGGGGGTTTTGTGCCATCTTGGCATTTTATGGCCTTCAAAACTGTGATAGGTAGTGAGGAGTGAAATCAAAAATTTATGCCCTTAGAAACCTTGAAGGCGGTGCTTGGTTTTTGGGGTCCCGTACGCGGCTAGGCTCCCAAAAAGTCCCACACATGTGGTATCCCCGTACTCAGGAGAAGCAGCAGAATGTATTTTGGGGTGTAATTTCACATATGCCCATGGCATGTGTGAGCAATATATCATTTAGTGACAACTTTGTGCAAAAAAAAAAACAGTTTGTCATATTCCCGCAACCTGTGGCAAAATATAAAATATTCCATGGACTGAACATGCCTCTCAGTAAATAGCTTGGGGTGTCTACTTTCCAAAATGGGGTCATTTGGGGGGGTTTTGTGCTATTTTGGCATTTTATGGCCTTCGAAACTGTGATAGGTAGTGAGGAGTGAAATCAAAAATTTGCGCCCTTAGAAATCCTGAAGGCGGTGCTTGGTTTCCGGGGTCCCGTACGTGGCTAGGCTCCTAAAAAGTCCCACACATGTGGTATCCCCGTACTCAGGAGAAGCAGCAGAATGTATTTTGGGGTGCAATTCCACATATAACCATGGCATGTGTGAGCAATATATCATTTAGTGACAACTTTTTGTAATTTTTTTTTTTTTTTTTGTCATTATTCAATCACTTGGGACAAAAAAAAAAAATATTCAATGGGCTCAACATGCCTCTCAGCAATTTCCTTGGGGTGTCTACTTTCCAAAATGGGGTCATTTGGGGGGGTTTTGTACTGCCCTGCCATTTTAGCACCTCAAGAAATGAGATAGGCAGTCATAAATTTAAAGCTGTGTAAATTTCAGAAAATGTACCCTAGTTTGTAAACGCTATAACTTTTGCGCAAACCAATAAATATACGCTTATTGACATTTTTTTTACTAAAGACATGTGGCTGAATACATTTTGGCCTAAATGTATGACTAAAATTGAGTTTATTCGATTTTTCTTATAACAAAAAGTAGAAAATATCTTTTTTTTTCAAAATTTTCGTTCTTTTTCCATTTATATCGCAAAAAATAAAAATCGCAGAGGCAATCAAATACCATTAAAAGAAAGCTCTATTTGTGGGAAGAAAAGGACGCAAATTTCATTTGGGTACAACATTGCATGTCCGCACAATTTACAGTTAAAGCAGCGCAGTGCCGAATCCCAAAAACAGGCTTGGTCCTAATGGTCCGAAATGGTCCGGGGCTTAAGTGGTTAAAGAAATATTTCACTTTTATTGTTTCACTTTAAGCATTATTAAAATCACTGCTCGCAAAAAAAAGTTTTAAAAACTGCCGTTTTTTCGGATTGATACATGTCCCCTGGGGCAGGACCCGGGTCCCCAAACACTTTTTATGACAATAATTTGCATATTAGCCTTTATAATTAGCACTTTTGATTTTGAACGTTCAAGTCCATTGTATTTAATAGGGTTCTAAAGTTCACCCAAACATTCTGTCTGTTCGCAGGTTCTGGTGCGAACCGAACAGGGGGGTGTTATTGTCCAAGAAGATGATGGGAGATGTGAAAGTTGTGGAGCCACCCTTTGGCCTGGAGAAGCTACAAAATGTCTTCAACATAACAGAACAAGTCCAGTTAAATGTGACTAACTACTACTAGCATACCTCCCAACATTTTGAGATGGGAATGAGGGACACCTAGTAACAAATGTATGTAGGCATAGGGCACGCCCCCTGCCACACCCCCTTAACCACTTAAGCCCCGGACCATTTTGGCTAGTTAATGACCAGGCCACTTTTTGCAATTCGGCACTGTCAATTGCACTGACAATTGCGCGGTCCTGCGACGTGGCTCCCAAACAAAATTTACGTCCTTTTATTCCCACAAATAGAACTTTCTTTTGGTGGTATTTGATCACCTCTGCGGTTTTATTTTTTGCGCTATAAACAAAAATAAAGCGACAATTTTGAAAAAAATGCAATATAATTTTTTTTTCCTCAGTTTAGGCCGATACGTATTCTTCTACATATTTTTGGTAAAAAAAATCGTAATCGGCGTATATTGATTGGTTTGCGCAAAAGTTATAGCGTTTACAAAATAGGGGATAGTTTAATGGCATTTTTATTATTTTTATTTTTTTACTAGTAATGGTGGCGATCAGCGATTTTTTTTCGTGACTGCAACATTATGGTGGACACATCGGACACTTTTGACACATTTTTGGGACCATTGTCATTGATACAGCGATCAGTGCTATAAAAATGCACTGGTTACTGTAAAAATGACACTGGCAGTGAAGGGGTTAACCACTAGGGGTGCTGAAGGGGTTAAGTGTGCCTAAGGGAGTGATTACTACTGTGTGGGGGCGTGGCTACGAGTGACACATCACTGATTTCCGCTCTGATTACACAGAGCGGAGATCGGTGACAGTGTCAGTAGGCGAGCGGGGAGATGTTGTGTTTACACTAACATCTCCCCGCTCCATCCCTCCGTGAGACGATCGCGGGGATCCCCGCAGCGATCGAGTCCGCGGGACCTAGGGTTGCCACCTCATCCCTTTAAACCCGAACACATCTGAATTACACAGGTTCTGTGGCTAATTTAATGCTGATAAGGCACCAAGTGAGTTTAATTACCACCTTAATCAGCCACAGAACCTGTGTAATTCATATGTGTTCGGGTTTAAATGGATGAGGTGGCAACTCTAGCGAGACCCGCGGTCCGACTCATGGGGATGGCGGCAGAGTCACGAGCGCGCCGGCGGCAGCGCGCGCGCGACCACACGGCAGGCAGTTAAAGGGCAACGTACAGGTACGTGATTGTGCCTGTACGTGCCATTCTGCCGACGTATATATGCCGTGGCCGGTCGTTAAGTGGTTAAAGGGGAATTAACCACAAGGACTTTTTTTTACCATTGCTATTCCTTCATATTGGCTTTTAAAATGTACAAATGCAGCAATTTAGAAATTGGATGAAAGGTTTAGCACTGGGAAACACTTTTTGAAAGATAAAAAGTGCATTTTATATACAACTGAATGGATCAGACCAAAATGAGGGACAAATGAGGAGGAAAGAGGGACAGAGGAACATTGTTCCCAATCAGGGGCAGTCCCTCGAAATCAGGGGCAGTCCCTCGAAATCAGGGACAGTCCCTCAAAATCAGGGACAGTCCCTCGAAATCAGGGACAGTCCCTCGAAATCAGGGACAGTTGGGAGCTATGCTACTAGATATGCCATGAGGAATAGGAACCTTGGCAGACATTCTTTCCAGGCGTAGTTTGCAGTCACCTTACATATACACTAACACTGCAGCACACAGTTCCTGGCCGCTGAATGTAAATAGTTCCTTTTTAATGAAAAGGCTGCAGGCAGACAATCCATTTGTAGCGGAGCGATGGAGACTAAATGCACATAAAAAGTAGCTGTGCTGCGGGTTAGGAAAACCTTGAGACACGACCATTATTTCTTCTTCCCTACACAAATAATGCAGGGGAAAATGACATGATAATGGCTCCACCTACTGTTACATTGTCTTTGTGAAATTGATTTCCTTTGCGGGCAGAGGATGTAAATAAATAGCTTTTATGTGCTAGAAAGAGCGGACCAGCAGAGTGAGAAAGACAGTCATTTGTAATTTGTGTTTGTGCTGATGTAACTCATCTGGAAATGACAGAGAGAGGGAGGAGAAGAGAGTCACCGAGCGGGCAAGAAAGGAGAGACGGAGACAGCCACAGAGAGAGCAAAGAGACGGTGTGAAGAGGAACACCAAGATCACTCATCAATAAAAGTGCAGCTGTCACCTGTGACACCAAACCACATCCTGATTCTCCAAAAAGAACGCATCCGCTACTTAATAAACCCTGACATTTATTTCTGATTACATTTTTGATTAAATCGTGTTTCTTACCCAGTTCGGCTCCAGAGCAATTTTATTTATTTTTCCAATACATATAAAAATTACTTAAACCCCCAGAACATTATATCTTTTCTGAAAGCAGAGGTCCTGTAGAATAAAAACGTGATAGTTGCAAATCATACGATATTTGCTTATAAAACGCAAATTTTCAGAAAAAAAATATAATAAAATAAATTTTAGTGCAAAAACACACAATATAAAACCCATTTTTGGTTAAAATATAGGAGATGAGGTTGCATTGAGTAAATAGATACCAAACATTCCATGTCTTAAAATTCCATGTGCCTGCGATATCGCCAAAGGGTGCTCAAAAATCTCCATAGGTGACGCTTTAAAGAGGAAGTAAACCCTGATGGCTTTTACTTCCTCTTTATTTGCCTGCAAAGGTAAAGCATAATGGGCTAGCATGCATTGCATACCAGCCCATTATGTGTCACTTACCTGAAACCGAAGCCTGCGATGTCCCCGCTGTCTGGAAGCGTCCATCTTCAGCCCTGTTCCTTCCGGGGCCGTGGACTCCGGTTCTGTGACTGGCCAGAGTCGCGTGACATCATGCGTGCGAGAGCCGCCAGTCACGGCATGACCCCAGCTAGAAACAGCACAGCGCAGTGGAAATGATGGCACGGGGAATTAGAAATATCTCCGTGAAGGTTTAGGAGATATTTCCTGTACCTACAGCTTACTAATCTAGGCTTGCCTGTAGGTGAAAATAGTTGTCCATGGTGTACAACCACTTTAAAAGCCTTTGCAGCTCATCAGTTTAGAGGGGTCTCAAACTGGTGGCCCTCCAGCTGTTGCGGAACTACAAACCCCTTAATGCCTCTGCCTGTGGGAGTCCTGCTTGTAACTGTCAGCCTTGCAATGCCTCATGGGACTTGTAGTTTCGCAACACTCTGGAGGGGCCGCCAGTTTGAGACACCTGGTTTAGAGTTTGCTAGAATTATTGTACTCACTCTGATGTTCGCAGCGATATGCCACATGTGTGGTGCGACCGCCTTTTAGACCCCTTTCACACTGGGGCGCTTTTCAGGTGTTTTAGCGCTAAAAATAGCGCCTGAAAAGCACCTGTACCACTTACCCCCATTTAAGGGACCGGCTGGTTTTGTTTCGGGCCTGTAGCAATTACCTCTTTAGAGTGGATCCCTTTTCTCCGTTTACTAGGTAAAAAATCTCTTGGAATAAGGCCAATGTCCACACAGGAGTAAAAACCTAATCAGCAAGGTTTTTATTCTTTATTTTTGAGTTAAACTTGAAGAGAGAGAGAAGGAAGTTGAGAGAAGTTGAGGAAAGGTTCAGGCACGCAACACTTAAAGTTCAATGTCAATCTTCTGTCGCCACTCAGGCCTGAGTGGGCACTGCTCACCTGGATAGTCCCTATGAGAGCGGTCCTAGCAGCCAGGATGGAGCACGAATCAAACTTTTCCCTTTTCCTGAGTATCTAGGGATACGATCGGGGAATCCTCTGCCACAGAATCCAAGTCCCCAACCTCCCAGCCAAATTATACTGAACAAGAACATCTGTGCCAGGCCAGCGCATTGCAGGCTTTGTAACTGTTTAAGATGAATCCCTCCTTAGGCGAGTTTCCAGGCCTCTTCCCGAGACAGCAGTACCGTCGCTAGTCTCCTCTGGGACTGATCCTCCCCTGGTCTCCTTTCCTAAAGTTGGGCCCCCTAGAAGTGGGCAGCCTGGGATCCCTCTCTGAGGTGTAGGCCCTTGCCAGCGGAGCTGGGCCTACCTTGAAACAAAGCAGCCTCGGGCTGAAGGTGTCCAAGGCCCGAACACACCCGCGCACCTCGTGCCATACGGGCCACGAGGCACACACCCAGGACCAGTGGGTCCCCTGGAACTCTTCTCACCTAATGGCATCTGTCCCTTATGTACCCTCTCCCAGCATGCACAGCGGGTAGACCACGCCCACTGTACGGCTGCCGAAAGAGGACACCCAAGGTGTTGTGATACCCCCTCGTAGTTCAACCTATGCCGGCGGTGACAGTGCCACCTACCGGCAACAGAGAACACTACTGCCAGGCAGTATCACACCCAGAGCAGAAGCAATATTGAACCATTTATTGGTCTGAGCCCAACTACCGGCTCAGACTACCCCTAAATTTCCACATAGCGCCCCCAAATATGGGGGGGGGGGCGCTACACACCTCTCATGCCTCCCTAGATTGAAAGCCTGAGTGCTTTCACACTGGGGCGTTACGCTTGCAGGTTGTGAAAAAAAAAGTCCTGCAAGCAGCATCTTTGGGGCGGTGCGGGAGCAGCTACACTGCCCCTGCCATTGAAATCAATGGGCAGCGCTGCCGAATCGCCTGCAAAGCGTTTTGGCAATGAAGTTTTTTGGGTGCTTTTAACCCTTTCCTCGGCCACTAGCGGGGGTTAAAAGCACCCTGCTAGCGGCCGAAAAGTGCCGCTATAACAGCTAACGCCCCCCCGCCCCGGGGGCGCAGTTGTGTGGGGCAACAGGGGTTACGGCAATGTTTGATTTTTTTATTTTATTATAATTTTATTTTTGTAATAAATGTTTGGTTTTTTTTGTCTGTTTTTTACTTGATTGCTATCACAAAGAGTTAATAAAACCCCTATGTGATAGCATTGGGAAGGTGATAGGTACTCTTTATGGAGTCATTAGAGGTCTAATAGACCCGTAATGTCTCCCCTGCCCTTCACAGCATCTAACCAAACACTCATTGGCTTAGTTAGATGTGTCCCCTGGCTGCACTGGCCAGGAAAGGATATTCCTCGGTCTCACAGCGATCTCTCTTCCCTAGCAGGCGGTTGTGTTCCCGGGCTCTGGTATAAGCGGGAGAGCCTGGGAACCACGGGGGGGGGGGGGGGGGGGGGGGGAAGGACTAACTCTGCGATAGTGATCAGCAGCTATGGAGCTGCAGAATCGCTTTCACTTTGAAGCCAGGAGCCGGCTACACAAAACCTACACAAGTAGCAGCTATCAGCTTGTGATTAAATGTTCACCCTTTGGATGTCCGTCCAAAGAGTTGTGGTCATGTGCTCTGCTCTATGCACACTACAAATCCCATAGTCCACAGTCCATCTTGGGAGTAAGTAAAAGAGGGTGGCTATTTTCTTACATACAGTAGGACCATGAAGAAAGAACGTAGCCACCCTCTAACAGTAAGCAGCTAAAAAAAAAAAGAGGAATTTGGAGGCTGAGAGCAATACAAAGGACTTTTTGGGATAAGAATCCAAACTTGAACTACATGTAATCTCTAAGGGTAGATTTAGACATGCGTCTAAATCTGCCTTGCCTCTGAGGCCCGATCATTGCTTGGATCGCGCTTCAGAGGCTACCGACAGGCGGTGAGGACGCAATGTGACGCCTCCTCACCACTAGGGTGTCCACATGTCCCGTATTGCCCGGGACTGTCCCGCAATTGACATGTCTGTCCTGGGTCCCGGGCACCTTCATTCTGGGACAATACAATGTAAACTTCCGGAACAGATTGCAAGGTCCAGCGCTGCCTGGCATCTTGCAACCAGTGACAATTTACTCTCAGACAGTGAGACCAGGAGCGAGGCCTGCGCCTAGTGCAGCACTGCTGTCCCCACCCACCTCGTCACCTCCTCCTTCTCCGGCACCCAGCGGCAAGCAGCAGGGACTGGTGTGATCTTCACTCTCCAGATAGTGACGCCACTCCTTTACTTCTACGCACTTGGCTCATGCAGAGGGAGTGACAGCAGCACTGCATCTGGTGGCAGGCTATTGGTGGCAAGCGGCACTGCATCTGGTGGCAAGTGGCACATTCACCTGACAAATAACCCGCCGCCAAATTCCCCATCAACCCCGAGACTACATTTCCCCCCCGCCCCCCCTTACCTTTTTTTGGGGAAGGTGAGAGAGGAGGTGTGTCCCTGAATGGCAATTTGGAAATGTGGTCACCCTACTCACCACCTGTTGTAACCCCATTTTTGCAGACAAATGTGCAGCAACCACAAGCAGTGCACACATCCGTTGTGCTTTCCCCAGTGTGTAGCGTTTGGTGGCCTTGCCGCCTGCCGATTGTTACATGTCCGGTTGACTATGCCGCAGGCGCAAAGCATCGCGATCATGGCATGTAAACACCCCCCTCCACTGCCATTTGTATGCCCCCCCCCCCCAAACTGCACATCTAAATAAAGCCTAACAATACATTTCTCTTAGTTGCATCCTTTTTGTCTTTTGAACATAATATTGAAAAGCATTTTATTATATTTGGTGCAATAACAGGTGCAAAAAAAAAAAAAAAGCTGTTCATCTATTAAGAGATCCTGTGAGCTGATATCTCCCTGTACTCTCTCCCTCTGGACTGTCATCCATTGCATTGTTTCCTGTTATCTCCTTGGACTACAAAACACCTCCCCTTGGTATGGAGAAGAGATAGAGGTGTTATGTACTCCTAACACACTTCCTGTCCTAGGGTGACAACGTTGCTCAGCATGGTTGTCACCCTAGGATAGGAAGTGAGTTAGTGGCAGGATTAAAGCGGAGTTCCACCCAAAAGTGGAACTTCCGCTTAAACCACTCCTCGCCCCCTTTGACATGTAATTTTTTTTGGGGGGAGTGGGGGCTTCGGTAGGAGTGGGACTTCCTGTCTCACTTCCTTCTTCCACACAGGGACCGCTTAGGCGACTCGTCATATCGCCTAAGGCGGCCCCTCCCTGTAGGCGATCACCTGGGACACGTGACAGGTCCCAGGCGATCGCCTGTCCACTCAGATTGCGCACTGCGACACTCGCACATGCGCAGTGATTGCCTGGCCGTGAAGCCGAAAGCTGTCATGGCCGGGTGCCCACAGTTAGGATGGAGGCGCCGGCGGAGAGGGAGGGGGGAGAGGAGCGAAGCTCCGTTCGGCTGCGTCGTTGGACAGTGGAACAGGTAAGTGTCTGTTTATTAAAAGCCAGCAGCTACACTTTTTGTAGCTGCTGACTTTTAATAAACATAAAAAAGGCTGTAACTCCCCTTTAATAGGTTAAAAATGTATAAAAAATAAAACTAATGCAACCACTACATTTAAAGTGATTGTAAACGATCACCTTATAAAACAACTTAATATATTTTAAATAGAAATGAAAGGCAAAACATCTGTGTATAGATATAAAAAAACATTATAAATAAATGTTTTCCCTTTTTATAAGTGATCACATTCCCTCTGTTCTCAGCTGCAAAAGAGCTGGGAGAAGGAGAAGCAGCAGAACACTGAGTTTCCCAGTGAATGGCTGTACAGCGGGGAGCTTGTCAGGACAAGTCTGATCATTGGAGGAGAACACATTGAGTTCTCACCACAGCTAGAGAACTGACCATGTTGTGTACTCCTGCTTAGTGTGGTCAGTTTTTATTAGGAAAGTAGAGGGACTGGCAGGAACACCAGAGATTTCACAAAAAAGGAAGCAATAAAAAGAGAACAGGATACTTTCCCGTACAAGTACATGGTACAGCAGGCATATATCAGGAATAGGAAGTGTTGGGGTAACAAAACAAAGTTGATATACAAATGTAATTAAAAATATTGAAATGCAATAGCAAATAAAATAAAACAGTAAACTGTTAATGTTATGCACAAAATTCTGGAAGCATACAAAATAAAGAAACTTTTACCTAATAGTAGCCATCCATATTCAGTAGGCTTTTAACAATGTCCCTGGGGCAACTTCCCTCTCATTGCCCAATATATGTAAGTAAAGTTACACTAGACTCAGATAGGGGATGATACAAGGAGCACTTGTCTTTCATCTTTTCAGACTCAGGCCTCGTACACACGACCGATTTTCTCGGCAAGAACCAGCAAGAAACTTGCTGGCAGAGATGTCTTGCCGAGTAAATCGGTCGTGTGTACGCGGCTATCGGGTTTCTCGTCGAGAAAACCGACAAGTAACCTCGACGAGAAAATAGAGAACCTGCTCTCTATTTTCTCGTCGAGATTCTCGTCAGCCTGTTTCTCGACGAGAAAAGTGAGTGTGTGTACACTTAACTGTCCGCCTGGAAGCCCGCGCATGTTCGAAATGAATTTGACGCATGCGCGGTAGCTTCCTAGGCATACGTAGGGTATACCAAGATGGCGGCGACAGCATCGAATGTGACGAGCGCATGCTCGTCGTAGTCGATGACGTCACCGCGTACGCTCCATTCAAAGAACCGCGGGTTCTTTGAAACGAGCGTGTGTACACTCGGCCGGGACAAGTTTCTTGTCCAGGAATCTCGTTGAAAAAAACGACATGTTTTTTTAGACGAGAATCTCGGCCGTGTGTACGAGGCATCAGACTCTGGGCCCTTAAGAAAAATGAAATGCTAGCAAATATGTGCATTTAGTTGGGATGGCAGCTAGGTGTGGAAGATAAATGCCATCATAAAATCTAGAGGCCATCAAGAGGAATGCGATGCCTTCTGGGTCACCTTGATGTTTCAACAAATGTATCTTTACTATTTCTTTGAAAAGTTACTTGTATTATTGAACTTGTGTTATAGAACTTGCATACAGATCGCCATCCATTATCATATAAAAAGAAAAACATCTTTCGCTCCCTCTAGAGGTCTCCTAAGGACATTGCATCATTTAGTAAAAATTGTTGGCCCATACGTTTTCTTATTGTCCACTTTTTTTTTCCAAAGCCAAGCTGTACTCATAAGGGATATGAATATTTGTACTCTCTGCATAATGAATTCTATTTATTGAAGGCTATTTTGTTTGGAACAGAATGCAGCAGCTCGACAGCAAGAGATTCAAATTGGGAATATTGGTTTCCCCATCATGACATCATTTTTGTGCTGGCTGTATCGAGTCACATTCAAGAAATGAATAACTGGACAGTTGCCCCGGTACACAGTTCTGTTCCAATATAAACAATATAAACAATGACACAAATGCAAGAAATAAAATGTTGGCCAAGAAAGTTGTCCCAAAACGAAAACTCTTTTGTTTATTTTTTTTTCCCAATTTCTCCAGCAGCCTTTCTGAACCTTTTTACCACAGAGGAACCCTTGAATTTTTTTTAGGTCTGAGTCTATCCCAGCTTAAATTAAATGATGGGTCAGGAGGAAGAAGGTCCCTTACATTGGAGGTCAGTGGGAAGAGTCGTGGTTTATGATTCTTACTCTGAATGGTCTAAGGTTACCAGTGGTGAACCCCAAGGTTCAGTGTTATGACCCTTACTTTTTAATATCTTTATAAATGATATTGGGTCTGGGATTAAAAGTACCATTTCTGTCTTTGCAGATGACACCAAATTATGCAGTGGAATAACGTCCTTACAGGATGTTCTCAATTTACAAGCCGACCTCAATGCTCTGCCTAATTTTGCAACTAAGTAACTAAGTCTAATGAGAACCTCTAAGGCCTCTAAGGCCAAAGATAGCTAACATCCTTCAATATGTAGTGGGTTGTGAGGCATAGTGGGTGCAAAGATACTTCAGACACTTCTTGGATGCAAAAGAGGTTTTATTTCTCTTAAAGCGGAGCTCCGCCGTTAAAAAAATATTAAAAGCCAGCAGCTACAAATACTGCAGCTGCTGACTTTTAATATTAGGACACTTACCTGTCCTGGAGTCCAGCGACGTCCGCAGCAGAGGACGAGCAATCGTTCATCACTCTGCTGCCCCCACCGCCATCCTCGGTGAGGGAACCATGAAGTGAAGCGTTCCAGCTTCACTGTCCGGTTCCTAACGGCGCATACACGAGTCGCGCAGCGCCGTTCTCACTGGTCCCCGCTGTGTTCTGGGAGCCGAGTGTTTCCCAGAACACAACGGGCGGGGGCGGGAAGTGACGCACTACCCGCAGAATACCCGCAGAGAGGACTCCCGGAAGTGGGTGCAAATACCTGTCTTAGACAGGTATCTGCACCCCCCTCCCCCTGAAAGGTGCCAAATGTGACACTGGAGGGGGGGAGGGTTCAGATGAGCGGAAGTTCCACTTTAGGGTGGAGCTCCGCTTTAATAATCCTTTTTGTATTTTTGGGGAAAAGAGGGTTAGGGCCAGGACACCCTTAAGTAGTTGTAGATTCAATTGGCAGACTCTGAGACTTCAATAGAAGGACAGCCATGCAGGGAAAGGCGCCATATCTGCACATGCAGGAATGCTGTCTCCTGGATTTGCAGTCCAAGGACCACGGCTATGGAACGCTCTACCCACGGACATCCGCATGGAAGAAAACCATCTGGCCTTCAGGAAAAAACTTAAGACCCACCTCTTCTGAAGGATCAGGACGTCACTGGATGCAAAGCGCCTTGAGGCGATTTAGTTCGCATTTGTATCGCTATATAAGTTATTCACTCACTCACTCACTCTATGGCAACAGTCTTTAACAGTTCCTAACTCAAAAGTAACAGTCCCTTCAGCTTCACTACAACTGCTTCTTGTAGTTCTTCAACACTGAGCTCCCGGTCTCTAGACCCACTGATTCACTGACTCTGAATCCCTTGAGCTCCTCCAATCTTTGCGGTGGTATCTCCCTCAAGCGTCACCCACGCTTCCCTGCTGGGTCCCTAACTTGGAACTCCAGATACTTCTGAAGCTTCACCCCTGCTGACTGGCTCGGTCCTTGTCTTGACACACAAGGCTGCTCTGAAAGCGGCACCTCCGTTAGTTGGGTCCCTGACTTGATCACCGCATGAAGTTTCCCGATTCTCCACTGTGCCCGTTCGATGAGAACGCTGCTCCGGTACTTGCTTCAGTTACTCACTGTGGTCCCTGGTAAAGGTGGTTGGTCCCTTAGTGGCGACAGCTTCTCTTCTACCTCCGACAATGACAGGTTCTCTGGCCGGCAGAACCATCACTTTTGGTTGGACCGCAAGCCGTAGTCCCAACCCTGCGCTGGGCTCTTACTTCTGGATAGGCCCTCACACAGCCTGGCAGCCCAATGCCCCCCGGGATAGGCCCAATCTCCAGCCTAGCAGCCCGGGGCACACAACACACGTCGTCCACCCAGACAGCTGTCCAGGTGGCACAGAACATAGATCACCTGACTCCACCCGAATATATACTGTAGGTTCTCCCAAGGGATCCACAAAAACCCCTGCCCATTAGCTGAGATACACCACATACCCATAACTTGACCTTGGGTTGCCCTTCTCATGTCTAGTACCACCAAGTACCCGGCCACCTAGTGGTAGAAGAGAAAAGTGCAAGAAATTTGAATTTTTTCAGAAATCTTCCCAAGAGCCAGCTGACTTGCTTTGACGACTCGTGAGATTAGTACTGAGGCAGATACCAGCCATGATCTGCCTGCATTGCATAGTGCAGCACAGAGACATACTGTAGAAATGATGTGACTTGACCTAAAATAAAGTACCTTAGGAAATTGAAAAGGTTTTATTTGAAAATGGCATTAGCATGTTGATGAAGGGCAAAAGGAGGAAACAGAGATGGCAAAATACACCAGATTAAATTTCAGTTTAAGAATGCAGCTTAATTCATAAATTTCTTCTTCAGCTGCTCTGAAAATACATTACAGCAGAATAAAATCTGCTCCCTACCACTTCTTTTTTGTGCGTATAATTTGAGTCAAAGTCTGTCTCCACTATAGTGAAAATTCTGTCATAGGCGTTTGCAAATCTGTCTCAGTTGATTCTAGGTGCAAGGGTCCCAAATACACAAAGAAATGTCAAAATACATTGCCAAGTACACAGAACTGCACATGCTCACTCCCTGCACCAGATGACCTTACAATCAAACATCTGCACCACAGTCATTCTTACAGGTACTCCAAGGATGTCATCCCAGCAGTTTAGTGCTAGTGATCTTTAGCAACTACCAAACTACTAACCTTAGCATTTTTGTTGTTAGGATAAATTACTTTTCAGTTGATGAACAATCTATGTCTTAGTCCCCATTCACACAGGGGCGACTCGTCAGGCGGCTCAGCCGCCTGACGAGTCGCGTCCCATTCTGTACAATGGAACCGTTCTAAGCGGAGCGACTGAAGTCGCTCCGACTTAGAAAAGGGTTCCTGTACTACTTCAAGACGACTTCAAGGCGACTTCAATTGACTTCTATACAGAAGTCATTTTGGAAGTCTGCTTTGAAGTCATCTTGAGATCGCCCAGCACAGTCGCGGCACAAGTCATGCCGCCCCTGTGTGAATGGGCTCTTAGGGTTTCTAGCTATTTGTAACAATTTTTTTAAGCCAGCAGCAGAAATAACAGCTTCAGTACCTACTCATTTTATTGAATAAAGCCGCTAATGATCACAGTACACCAAATATGCTGGACCAGTGTAACTATGCAATACAAACCATACCTGGAGGTCAGCTTTAAAGTGTTTGAAGTGCATGTAGCCTCCCTGGCGTTATGATTATGTCAGATTTTTGATGCTGAAAGCGGTACCATTATTTTGCATGGAAATTTGGCGTTTTATATTGTAGGCCGGTAATTCTTAGGAATAACTCACTTAAATCTGTCCAAACCAGAGTCTAGTAGACATCCCGGGTATGATAAAGTTTAAAACACAAAATCATAAATTATAATCTAATAACTATAAATAATTATAAAAAATATTAATATAATAATTATAATAAAATGAATTTCCCCACTATTCACTATCGCTCAATTCTGCAAGTGTTCTTTTTTATTATCGCTGTTTTCTAGCTGGTCTCAAACCACTTTTGACATAAAGGGACACTTTTTGGTTGCTATGGACAATCTCAAGTTTCCAGGCAGAAAGAACAGTTTTTTATCATATAAAACTGCATGCAGGGCATTGGACAAAACACTAGGGACAAATGGGATATGAAATAATGTCATACAGTAATGTAATCTGTAAGATTACAGTGTACTGGGGGGGGGGGGGGTGTCCGGAAGCCGACCTGCATGGCACAGCTCTCTCCCAGCCCGAGCTTTACAGGCACTTTTGGGGACAATTCACTACACTAGGATGGGCAAATCCCGGAACACCCGCTCCACTAAATACAGGGGATCATCCCAGCCTCCGCCCGGATCAGCAGCGGACCTCCAGGACTTCTTTCTACAGCCTGCTTCTTCCCCCGGGAGAACAGGCAAGATGGCGCCGGACCCCTCCATGACCCGCTCGCGGTCCTCCACACAGAAGACTCCGGCGGCATACACGTCCGACCGGACATCTGCTGAATCCCTGCCAGCCTCGGACACCGCGGACTCTCCTTCCTCATCAGGTGCTGTGAGTACCCCCAGCCATTTCCTCCTCCATGAGGCGACACCATGAGGAGTGCAGGCCGCCATGCTCGCCCCCCCCTCCCCCGCACTACACTCAGTGCTCGGATGCCTTTCCCCGCCTGCTGCGGACAGCTTCAGACCCCTGCATGCAGGGACCGGGCTCTGGCTCCCCTTCTCACTCGGAGTCCTCACTGGACTTCCCCACTCTGCCGGACCCCATATATCCTGCAGTCCAGACACCTCAGGAGCCTGTGAGGCCCCGGGAGGACTTCCAACCCTCCACTCCTATACCGCCCCCTCCTAAGGCTCAGAGACTGTCTCCCACACAGGCCCCCAGCTCTCCTGTGGCACTGCAGGTACTGCCGGCTCCCACTAGCACTCAAAAAGGCTGCTCCACTGCTCCACGTCCACCTGATACTGCAGCCATGCAGCCCCCCATGCCGGACCAGATGCCATCCTGGGGCGATCAGTGGACCTCACCTGCTGGGCTGGCGTACCTGGCGCATGGGTACACCACCCCACATTCTCAGCCGTTGTCACCCCGACTACCTCCACCAGAACAAAACCCTATGTTGGCCCACGTCCAACCTCCACTCCCACAGTGGCAATCATATTTGCAGGCGATACCTACTAAAAAGGACTTTAGACAACTGGTGGAGGACGTAAAGTCCATGTGCCGCTCAGAAATCCAAGCCCTACAGTCCGGCCTCAAGCACTTGGCCGATCGTGTAGAAATGGCCGAGGAGGACATTATTCAATACACCAAACTAGCTGTTCACAGGGTCCAACTACAAGGCGCCGACCATCGTTCCCTCCTGAGAGATATGCAACGTCATGTGGAGGACTTGGACAACAGGGGGCGCAGAAACAACATCCGGGTGAGGGGGGTCCCGGAATCTGATGGCCCTGAGGACATAAAGAACTCCTTACAGACTGTGTTTAACAATCTTTTAGGGAAGCCCCCCACAACGCACATTGAAATGGACAGAGCCCACCGGGCCTTGCGCCCCAAAGGCGCCACCTCTAAACCATGGGATATCATCTGTAGGATCAGCTTTTATCCCTTGAAGGAAGAGATCATGCGACAGGCCCGACTGGCGCGCAAAATAATGCTACATGATGCCCCCTTGCAGCTGTACCCGGATCTTTCATGGATCACCCTGCAGAAGCGCAGACTCCTACAACCGCTACTGCATGCCCTGCAAGAGGAGAACATCCCCTACAGATGGGGATTCCCCTTCAGTCTAACGGCAAACCATCAGGGCAAATCGGCCGCACTGAGATATCCCGAGGATCTTCCTGCCTTTTGTGACGCCCTGGGGATGCCTGTCCCCCAACTTCCAGAGTGGGACCTCGTGGCGATGCCACCCCCGCCACTTGCAACTTGGCAGAAAGTCCCCTCATCTAACCGCCCACGAAATAATGGGGCTTCCCGCAAGGCTGCTCGGCACAGCAATGGCTGAACCTGCTGAGACTCTCCCCATATGTTGCCCCTTACTGAACTGCCTGCCCATATGATTCGCCTGCTGTTTCAGCCCTGGACACTCTTGAACTTCTAGTCCCCTCTTAAGTGTCCTAGCTTAAATTCCCTGTTTCTCTTACGGGCGAGCCCCGGATGGGTCTCGTGAGAGTAGGATTTTTTGTTGCATCCCCGCCCCCCCTCCCTGGTTAAGTGTTTACTATCTCTTAGTTGAGTTTTTATGTGTCCACTGACCAACTTAGGGCTCCCTTGCATCCGCCTGACCTTTCCTAGTGGACTTTGGTTGGGTGGATCCCTGGGAAACCGTATTGACCTAGGCCTATTAGCCTTTCAAGGTCAAATGCAAGTATTTGTTATAATTGTCTATTGTTTTCTATGTGCTCACTTTCTTTCTTTTCCTATTTCCCGGTCTCTCTTTCTTCTCTCTACTTCTTCATCATCGAGTGGCTCTCCGCGCGGTTCGTGGAACTCACCTGGGCCGTCTCCCGGGGTGTGCAGGTCCCTGACCCCTGGCCTTCGTCAGCTCCACGCCAAGCCAGGTAAGAGACTTCCCCCCCTCCCCCACCCGTTACTATGGCTAAGGTCTTGTCCCTGAACGTACACGGCCTGAACTCCGACAGAAAGAGGCATCTGGCACTGAGGGAGTTTAGACAGTCGGGCGCAGACGTTGTTCTCGTCCAAGAGACACATTTTGACAAGGGGGGGTCATTTGCATTTGCATCCAGGCAGTTTCCCCAGATCTACTCATCTTCCGGCCCCCACAAGCGAGCTGGGGTTGCTATACTGACCAAGCACGGGTCTCCATTTACCTGCTCTGGTTATTATAGTGATCCACGTGGTCACTTTGTTATTCTTTCGGGGACTGTGGCGTAGACAGGCGATCACGTTCTGTGCTCTATATGCCCCGAATGTTAAGCAACATAGATTCTTGTCAGGGGTGTTTGCCCGCCTCTTCAGGACTGACCATGGGCTTTTGGTGATAGGGGGCGACTTTAACTTGGCCCACTCTGCAACTGCGGATTGCCTGGTGGTGAGCTCCCAGGCATCGTCGGCTCGAGCCCTCAGGGACTCGAAGCTTTTCCGCCAACTCTCCAGACGTTATGCTCTCTTTGATGCCTGGAGGGCTCTCCACCCGGGTGATCGGCAGTACACCTTCTACTCTGCCCCGCATCGAACCCATTCTCGTATTGACTACTTCTTCACTAACAGCTCCACGCTCCGAGTGACCCGTGAGGCACGGATACTCCCGATCTCCTGGTCAGATCACGCACCTATCTTGCTTACGTTGGACGTAGGCTCCCTCGTCTCTAGACCCTACAACTGGAAGTTAAACACATTCCTCCTCCAACACCTCCCGTCCAAAACAGACCTGAGCACCACCCTGCAACATTACTTCACGGAAAACTCCACACCCGACGTGTCCCTCTCCACGTTGTGGAAGGCTCATAAGGCGGTCATCCGAGGTAAATGCATGGCGATATCCTCAGCTCTGAAGAGGGATGCCTTGGCTGCGAAATTGCAAGCCGAGAGGGAGCTTGGGGTCTTGGAGCGACGGCTGCTGACGTCCCCCACCCTCTCCCTTCTTAAAAAAATCACGAACCTGCGTATGACACTAAAGGATCTAGCACTAGGTCATGTAGAAAAGGCTCTGATTAGACTGCGGCAAGTTTATTATGACAAAGGTAATAAGGCCCACTCCCTTCTAGCGAGAAAGCTGCGGGATAGCCACCTTGCGACTACGCCTCACCAGATCAAAAGACAAATTCGGCTGCATACACTCTCATCCTAAGGACATAGCCCATACCTTTGCTGACTTTTATATGCACCTCTATAACAACCCTGACATCCCCAGCGGCCCCCTCCCCCCTGACCTCTCACTACGCATGACGCAGTATCTAGACCAGAGTGGAGTGTCCAAACTCCAGGACTCTGACCTAACTTCCTTAAATATGCCGATCACCGAAGAAGAGATAGAACAGGCAGTTAAATCCCTGCCTTCCCACAAATCCCCAGGCCCAGACGGCCTACCCTATGAATACTACAAGTCTTTCCTCCCCCTGTTACTTCCCCACATGTGTAAACTTTTTAATGCCTTCCTGCGAGACACTAATGTCCTGGCGGATATGCAGCGCTCCTTCATCACCCTGATCCCCAAGCCCGATAAAGACCCTGTTCTGTGTGCCAACTACAGACCTATCGCCCTCCTGAACTCAGACCTAAAAATCTTTACAAAACTACTCTCAACCCGCTTAAATATGGTCCTCCCCTCCCTCATCCACAAGGACCAGGTGGGCTTTGTGCCGCTCCGGCAGGCAGGCGACAACACTAGGAAGGTGATTGATCTGGTGGACGTGGCGGACAGGGAGAAATCGGCGTCCCTGCTCCTTAGCCTGGACGCCGAGAAGGCCTTTGACCAGCTTGGGTGGCCCTTCCTGTTTGCGACGCTCCGCCATGTTGGGTTCCGGGGTCCTTTTTTGCGAGCAATCCAACACCTCTACTCCAACCCGTCCTCGCAGGTAAAAACTCCCTTTGCCCTCTCGCACTCGTTCTCTATAACCAATGGCACACGGCAGGGGTGTCCGCTCTCACCCCTGCTATTCGCGTTGAACCCTTGGCAGCCTCCATCCGAGGTAACTCGGCTATCCGGGGAATCTTGGTACGGGGTCGGGAATTTAAAGTCTCCATGTTTGCAGACGATGTTATCCTTTCACTGACGCAGCCTAGGATCTCTCTTCCAAATCTCCACGCGGAACTGGCCCGCTATGGAGCCCTTTCGGGATTCAAAATTAACAACTCCAAGTCAGAGGCCCTACCTATTAATATTCCTGAAACGGAACTCGCTCAGCTGAAGGCCAACTTCCCCTATCACTGGAAAAATAATACCTTGAAATATCTAGGAATACACATCACCTCAAAATTCTCTACTCTATATCAGGAGAACTTCCCCCCACTCTTCCGTTCGATTAGAACTTTGATCACGCAATGGAAGCAGCATCGCATTTCTCTATTCGGCCGGATTGCCTCAGTTAAGATGGCGATTCTCCCGAAGCTCCTTTACCTCTTCCAAACACTGCCCATCCCAGTCCCCTACAAACACCTGAGAAGCCTCCAATCTGACCTTATTAAATGTATTTAGAACTACAAGAGACATAGGGTCCCTCAGTCGGTACTATTGGCGGCTCGTTCGGATGGGGGCTTGGCGGTCCCTGACCTAGTCAGGTATTACCAGGCGACCCAGCTACGTGCTATAGCCTCATGGTTCACTCAACGGTCCTATAACAAGTGGACGGAGATCGAGAAAATATGGCTAGCCCCGACCCATCCAAATAGTCTGCTTTGGAGTGCGAGTGCGGAGGTCCCCCCCGACCGATTGTTGGGGTCCATGTCTCAGCTAAGACGACTCTGGCGCAGGGTGGCGGGTCCATATGGGTTGAACTCTGAACGTTCGCTCTTGACTTCGTTCGTCTGTAATCCCAAAGTGCCGGATAGCCTCTCCCACCAAATGTCGCACCCCTGGACGTCTCGGAATCTATTTCATTTCGGGAACCTAGTGGATCTCGTGAAGCGCACATTATTACCCTTCCCTAGACTTCAGACCAAATATGGCCTACCGCGCCAGGCATTTTATAGCTACCTACAAATCCGCCACTATGCTCTGACCATAGCTCCTGACTTACACTTCTCCCCCCCAACCCCCTTTGAGTCCTTGGTCCTGGCAGGCTCCGCCCAGAAGGGCTTAATCTCATCCATTTATAAAATACTTAACGCCTATTCCATGGACTCGAGGGGTAAACATTCCTACATGACTAGGTGGGAGAAGGCCCTCAATGAGGAAATTCCTCTAGAACAGTGGCGGTTTTAGAGGTTTCACAACCACTTAACCTCCCTGGCGGTTTTCCCGAGTGTGGCTCGGGGTTAAATTTCAGTACCATTAGCGGTAACCCCGGGCGGCGAAGGGCTCCCTCTGCACTCTGTACAAGGAAAACACTTACAAAATCCTTCTTTTTTGGTACATGACCCCTGATGTGCTTCACACCATATACCCCTCCAGCTCAGACCGCTGTTGGCGCTGCCAGAAAGACAGGGGGTCCCTCCTTCACATCATATGGTCTCGGGCGGCGAAGGGCTCCCTCTGCACTCTGTACAAGGAAAACACTTACAAAATCCTTCTTTTTTGGTACATGACCCCTGATGTGCTCCACACCATATACCCCTCCAGCTCAGACCGCTGTTGGCACTGCCAGAAAGACAGAGGGTCCCTCCTTCACATTTATTGGAGTTGCACTCTACTCACTCCCTACTGGACTGAAGTACAGCAGCTGTTGTCACGGTTGTTGGAAATGCCGATCCCCATGACCCCCAAGTTCTTCTTGCTAGGCCTCTCGCCGCTGCGGCCTCTCCCACCCTACAAAAAACTGACAAGCCATATCCTCACAGCTGCACGCTGTCTCATAGCTCTAAACTGGAAAAAACAATCCCCCCCTACTCCCGAGGCCTTGCACGCTAGAATCAAAGACGTGGAGCTAAAGGAGAAAATGACGGCCAGGATGCAGGATAAGCTGGACGCCCACGACAAAGTCTGGGGGCTGTGGCACCTTCGGGAGGATCCACCGTGACCAGGTGACTGAGCTACCATGATGATCTCTCTTCTTTTCTTTCCTCTTTTCCTCTTTCTTGCTCTCCCCTGAGAGTATTCTAAGGGCTCCCTTTGTCCCGAATAGTTTGCTGGATGTTTGTTTTTGTTTTTTTATGACGCATTTCTGCATCACTTCCATCTTTGGTTGGGTGCCTGCTATTGCTTACAAGTATATGGATAAAACCTTACTGTCTCTGTTTGACAACCTGGAAACGTAATGTACTCCATTTTTTGAAGTCTTACATCCCTTTGTATTTTATTTGTAGAAAAACACAATAAAAATTGTTATTTGAAAAAAAAAAAAAAAGATTACAGTGTACTGTATGTATTATGAATTTTGTTATTTTAGAATTTGCCGCTAGGCTCCGCCCCCGTGTGTCGCGATGCTCGCAGGGAATGGAGCCTGGCACACAGAGGCATCGGGCGGAAGACACAGCCTGCGGACACAGCGGGGGGACATCGCAGGATCCTGGGGACAATAAGTAACCTGGACCAGGATCCTGCAATGCAATCCCGAGTGTGGCTCGGGGTTACCGCTAATGGTACTGAAATTTAACCCCGAGCCACACTCGGGAAAACCGCCAGGGAGGTTAAGTGGTTGTGAAACCTCTAAAACGAAAACTGAAAAAAGCATATCCATGTATAGTGTGTACTAGCCTCAATCCAAAGCACCTAGTGTGATTTATGTGATCTCTGTCTTCCCTCTGCTATCTGCATTAGTCACTTCTGACATTCTATACAGGCACCACAGAATCTCGGGAGACGCCCCCCTGCTTTCCAGCACACAGAAGGTGATTGACAGCCTCAGCCTTGCATTTTTCCCTATAAGACTGTTTGTGTGTGTCCTTTCCCTCCACTCAGGTCTCATATTACACTAAGCTTTCCTCTATGCGCTGTGCAGTGTGCAACATCAGATCCACACCCCCTGCCTGCTGGAGATGAGAAATAGCCTTTGGTCTGTGTGTTTTAGAAGGCTGTAGAGAAGAGAGGTCTGCAAATAAACAGACACAACTTATGTAGGAGGATATGTTTCATTTCTGTGTATCACCTGAGACGTGTCACTTTACTGGGTATATGTAAGGGTTTGCAACCACTTTAATGTGCATTGTATCTCACACTGCATCAATGCAGCCTGTTTTTTTTTAACAGGCTGCCAACACACTACAACAGCAAGTGCATTGTGGTGCTCTGAATTGCAGGTGTGCTGTTTTGATACTTTGTGTTGTTTTTCAAAATGAATAGTGCACTTCATAAGTGTGAATGGGTCCTAATGGTATATGGCAATATTTAAAAGGGTACAAATTCCTAATAGCAAATACACTGATAACAGACGGGGAAAAAAAAAGGTAATAGACTGCAAACCCAGTCCTAGCCTAACACTACAGATCAGTGCATAAAACTATAGTAACCCATAAATACCAACGGTGATAATCAGCTCAGTATATGGAATGCCCATAGGCAAAACACAGGCAGGGTTAACTAGTCAGCAATAAACCTACGCCATCAACAAGGCAGCTGTGTATGCAGCATAAACATTCGCCAAACCGTAAATGAGACTTCACAGCTGAAGGAAGCAGAGATGAAGTCAGTGTAAGTATATTCTAGGATGAAGTTGTTTACCTGCCTCAGGCGAGCTTCGCATCATTGACCAAGGGGTTGTATTGCCAGCAGTGGAAGAGGCAAGGGCATGCTGGGCCCTCCAGGCTAATGGGTATGGAGCTGCAATAAAGGAGAATAAATGAGATCCATCTATGCACATAAAGTTTTAGTACATCTTAATAAACAAGTCTACAAACCATTATTTGCATCCAATCTGGACATATTACATGAGCCAAAGGTAATTTTAGGAACACAACATCCTTTTCTTTCAATGAGAAAAAATTGTACAGCAAATGTGGTTCCCTTGCTTCCAATAGTCAGGTATTTGTGAGAAAATAATAAATTACTTTGTCAAAAACCTGTGTACTGTTTTATTTTTGACACTTTTATGGGGTGAATGAGTAGGGGTACAATGTACCCCCTACTCATTCACATAGGGTGAGGGCTGGGATCTGGGGGGCCCCTTGTTAAAGGGGGCTTCCAGATTCTGATAAGCCCCCCACCCGCAGACCCCGGAAACGACCGCCAAGGGTTGTCGGGAAGAGGCCCTTGTCCCTATCAACTCGGCGCCCCTCCCTATCCTGACCTACCGGGCTGCGTGGTCGGATAAGGGTATGGTATGGATTTTGGGGGGACCTCACACCATATGTTTGGTGTGAGGGTTACCCTTAAAATCCATACCAGACTGAAGGGCCTGGTATGGAATTAGGATGGAACCCTATGGCTTTTTTTCATTTTGGCGTAGTGTATCCCTTCAAGATCCTCAGAGACCAAGTCGCATGCCAAAGTAGAATCAGTTAAGGCAATGATCCAACTTTGATCCGACTTCAATGATATTCAATGGGCTGAAGTAGGAACAAAGTCGGACCAACGTAGTACAGGAACCTTTTTCAAAGTTGGACTGACTTGTGTCAAGCCAGTTAAGACGGCTCTCATAGGGAACCATTGATTTATACACATCATGCGACATGTGCTCCAAATATCGGAGTGGATGTCGTACCAGTGTGAACCCAGCCTCATAGATAGACCCTATAATGTATTTAACAACTAGGGCTGCTCTATGCAACACACGTATGTACAGTTGTATCAATTAAATTAAACAAATTATATTAATAATAGTCAGGGAAAAAAAAAAGGAAAAAATGCAGTGTTCCTTCTCATCGGTGTTCATACGAGAAGGACCCTCTTTGGTGGACAGCGGAGAACTGTGCCCTTACAATTTTGATCAGAGGAAGAATGCTCCTTATATTTATGCTCATTGGGAAGAATCCCCAATTACGGGTGGCTTAAAAGATCATTGGTGTGAGCGGTTACTTTTTGAGAGGCAGAATCTGCTAATTGCTCAAGGAACCCCTAGAAAACTCTGGAGGAAACTTAGGAACTGTGGTTCAGAAAAGATGGTGTAAAATATTAGCATGGGGTAGTACACAGGGTTAGAAATGAAAAGTCTTTGAGGGTGTTAAATTCTGAACTGAGTATTAGCTTCAGTACTGTTATAGTACATTACAAGAAAAGGCAGAATAATTGTTGATAGGCTATATTTGATGCTTTCAACATCTCCTCAAGCAATACCCAGCTTTTGCATTAGTTATAGGCTGAAGTTTTCAATTGACTAAAGCTTTAAGAACAACTACACTTCAAATGATTTAACATATGTAACTGTTACATGAGCCATTTTATAAGTGTAATTTAATGTTATTAAAGATTACATTTCTATCTCAATCTAAAAAGCCAGCTGTGATTTTCTAAATTGAAATTTTGCTTAACTATAAACATGGCGTCAGTAGTCTCTAGAGAGAATGTCCCAGAATTAACATTTCCCTCAAATGATTGGCTCACTGTTTTTCACAGAAATCTAAACAGACCCTGAGGTAAACTTTTAGGTCCCACCAACAATATTCTTAGGTGTACTGCAGAAAGCCTACCATCTCTGCTTAAATACTTGCCAAGGGCACTACAACTGAAGGGTGCAATTTTCCCATTACAACACTGTACTGGATTCATGTATGCTCCTTTAAAGTGTATCTTTAAAGTGTATGTAGCGCTTACTCCTGGAGGGACCACCGGGAATATACTTGGTTCTCCCACAATAGTACAGGGGGTGCCAGTCACACAAGCACAGTCCCACACACACCAACAATGCAGGATCAGTCTAGAGGATGTCTTTTTAGTATTTATTGCTGGAGAACTTTTAACAGGGAAGAGGTTTAGGGTCACGGGATACTCTAAAACGGTCAATAGCAATAATGGGAGGACACATTTCTCATTAATCTTCTCTATAGCCATATTCCCTGGATGTAATAGCGAATAGCTAGTACTCCTAGGATCCTATAATATTAGTCCCAGTCCATAAAAAGGCTTCTGGCATTTCGTTTCCTTCTGGCACTTGCATAGCTAATAGCCCCCATCAAGGTCTTTACTCATAGTGTCCTAGGAGCTGTCTGTGACCAACATCTACAGGTAGATCCTTAGTGAGGGAGACAAAAAGATCCTTCTTCAGACCAAGGACTTCAAGACCGTGCCCTCCAGCAAATTAAATCCTTTGGCAATCTTCTCCAGACCCTCAGCCCAGCAGCTGTGATCCAGACTGCAATTTGTTGTCTCAGTAAAGCTGCCTACAGGGCAGCCCCAAGAGAATTGGAAATCTTTCTGGAGGGCAAAGAACATTCTGATCATCCTTCCAAACATTTATCACCTCCCCAGCCACCCGAACCTATCTTCTGGGCGTATTCTTCCAGGGATGGTCTGCAGTATGATAAATAGTCACAATGGTCATTTGAATCTCCTTGCCCTCTATTCTGGAAACTTCTTCCAGAGGCAGGCAGGTGGGATAAATCAAACACTCAGCTCAGGAAACCATGAACAGACAAAAGCAATCAATCACTTCTCCACTCACTAGAGTGAAGCCAAACACTAAATCTGACCTAGCAGCCTAACTACAAGAGGGAGCTACATTTTTTTAAAGGCACAACTTGTTTTTATTGTTTAAAAGAGTGGAAAAAAAGGCTAGAACCTCTATCAGGTTTTGTTGTCTGTTACCCTCTGGAGAGATTCATCCTGTCTATCTGATGACCATTGTCAGTGGGAGGGGAAGTTATGGGAAATCCAAAATTTTGCAGTTGCACCTAAAACAGGAGATAAGAGGAAATCTTCCAACAGGGACCTTTGTTCTGGTGACAACTGTCTTATAGGGTTTCCCCTTCATATTTAAATTATTCCTCTAATGCCCTGTACACGCAGTCGGAATTTCCGATAGAAAAAGTCTGATGGGAGCTTTTCATCGGATATTCCGACCGTGTAGCCCCATCTGACTTTTTCCGTCGGGAATTCCAACGGACTTAGATAGAGAACATGTTCTCTATCTTTCCGACGTAAAAAATTCCTATTGGAAAATCTGTTCGTCTGTATGCAATTCCGATGCACTAAAAACTACGCATGCTCAGGATCAAGTCGACGCATGCTCAGAAGCATTGAACTTCATTTTTCTCGGCTCATGGTAGTGTTGTACGTCACCGCGTTCTTGACGGTCGGAATTTGGTGTGACCGTGTGTATGCAAGCCAAGCTTGAGCGGAATTCCCTCAGAAAAACCATCCGATTTTTTTCCAACTGAAAATCCGACCGTGTGTACAAGGCATTACTCCCCGTTATGTCTCCAAAACAGTAAGGAATGGGAAATCACTTCAATAGAACACAGACAGTAGGAAAAAAAAATTGTGCAGGGGTAATAACCATTTATAAATCTCTCCAAAATATCAAAATGCTTTGGCTAAGACACACTTAAAATGTATCTAAACCTGTCAGGTTTTATTGTCTGTGTACCCTCTAGGAAGATTCAACCTCTATATCAGTGGTCTCCAAACTGTGGCCTGGGGCAGGATGCAGCCCTTTGCTTGCTTTTATCCGGTACTTGGGGCAATATTTCCCCCCACTGTCAGCAACAGTGGGACATAGATCCTGCCACTGACATTGACAAGGGGCACTAGTCCTCTCATTGATACTAACTATGGCACACTATTCCTCCCATTGATACAAATTATGGGGCACTATGCCTTCCATTGATGCCAACGATGTGGCACTATTCCTTCCATTAATGCCAATGATGGGGCACTATTCCTTCCAATAATTTCAACGACAGGGCACTATTCCTCCCACTGATACCAATGACGGGGCACTATTCCTCCCATTGATACCAACAATGGGGCGCTATTCCACCCATTGATACCAACGATGGCCACTATTCCTTCCAATAATACCAATAATGGGGCACTATTATACCCCCTAATACCAATGATGGAGCATTGTTTGATCCCACTGATGCCAGGATATTTTCTTCTCCCAATGGTCACAGTCTGGCCCCCCTAAAGTTTGAAGGACAGAAAATTGTCCCTTTGTTTAGAAAGTTTGGACACCCCATACTCTATATTTTACTGGTGACCTTTGTCAGTGGTTGAAAAGGTCATGGAAAAATTTACATTATACAGTCGTCCCGACAACAGGAGATGAGAGGAAACTTACAATAGGGGCATTTGTTCTGGGGGCAACTGTCTTAGATTGGTTTCCTGTAATTTTTTGATGTTTCCTCTTACTCCCTGTTATCTCATTGAAATGGTTAGGGAAGGAAATCTGTTCAACAGGACAAAGACAGACCAAACACACCCCCACCCTAAAAAAACAACAAGGTTCTTAGCCATTTACAAATCTCTCCAAATTATCAAAATGTTTTGGCTTAGATACATTTAAAATGTATAAACCCAATTAACAAGAATCAATATACCTATACTATGCTTTGCAATAAGTCAATTTGTTCACTGCTTTTTTATGAGAAACTTTGCTTTTAAGGGGGTTGTAAATCTTCGTGTTTTTTCACCTTAATGCATCCGATGCATTAAGGTGAAAAAAACACCTTGCAGTGTTCGGCCCCCCAGCCCCCCCCCGCCGTTTTACTTACCTGAGACACGAATTTCCGTGGGCGTTTCCCTGCCGCCCTTCTCTCCAAGGAGTCCCGGCTTTGACTGGATAGATTGATAGCAGCGCAGCCATTGGCTCCTGCTGCTGTCAATCAAATCCAATGACGGGGGTGCCGGGGGGTGGGGACGAGTCATACACTCGGCGTCTATGGATGCCGAGTGTATGACTCAGGAGCACGCCCGCAAGGTAACCCCCTCAGGAGGGCGCTTCTCCTAGGGGGTCATCTAATGTGGGGAGGAGCCGCGAGAGCCGCCGAGGGCCCCCAGAAGAAGATGATCGGGGCCACTTGGTGCAAAATGAGCTGCACAGTGGAGGTAAGTATGATATGTTTATTATCTAAAAAATAAATAAATCTCTCCAAATTATCAAAATGTTTTGGCTTAGATACATTTAAAATGTATAAACCCAATTAACAAGAATCAATATACCTATACTATGCTTTGCAATAAGTCAATTTGTTCACTGTTTTTTTATGAGAAACTTTGCTTTTAAGGGGGTTGTAAATCTTCGTGTTTTTTCACCTTAATGCATCCGATGCATTAAGGTGAAAAAAACACCTTGCAGTGTTCGGCCCCCCAGCCCCCCCCCCCCCCCCGCCGTTTTACTTACCTGAGACACGAATTTCCGTGGGCGTTTCCCTGCCGCCCTTCTCTCCAAGGAGTCCCGGCTTTGACTGGATAGATTGATAGCAGCGCAGCCATTGGCTCCTGCTGCTGTCAATCAAATCCAATGACGGGGGTGCCGGGGGGTGGGGACGAGTCATACACTCGGCGTCTATGGATGCCGAGTGTATGACTCAGGAGCACGCCCGCAAGGTAACCCCCTCAGGAGAGCGCTTCTCCTAGGGGGTCATCTAATGTGGGGAGGAGCCGCGAGAGCCGCCGAGGGCCCCCAGAAGAAGATGATCGGGGCCACTTGGTGCAAAATGAGCTGCACAGTGGAGGTAAGTATGATATGTTTATTATCTAAAAAATAAATAAAAATTAAGCTTTAGTATCACTTTAATTCCACCATTTGATTCTGCCAGTAGTAGTTCCCGTTAGAGGGGGACAATGCTGCCTATTGGGGTCTGCTAGCAGGAACTACTAATGTGTACTCTCTTTGGATAGCCCATAGTGCTATTTAGTTATGTAAAAAATGTTTACCACTAGAAGACCCAGCCTTTTTCTGACACTTTGTGTAAAAATCTGTATTTTTTGCTAGAAAATTATCTAAAACCACCAAACATTATATTTTTTTAAAGCAGAGGCTCTAGAGCAGTGGTTGTCAACCTGGGGGTCAAATAATGATTTGCCAGGGGAGCGCTAAATGTCCGTGGGTTAAGGGAGCAAATTACTTGTCTTGCCTTGGGTGCCAACAACCCACGCTACAAAAATAATTTTACTGTTAGGGGTCCCCACAACTTGGGAAATTTTATGAAGGGGTCACGGCACTAGGAAGGTTGAGAACCACTGCTCTAGAGAATAAAATAGTGGGTGTTGCAATTCTTTTATGTCACGTGGTATTTGCGCAACGGTTTTTCAAACTATTTTTTTTTTTAAATAAATACACTTTAATGAATGTTAATGCACAAAAACACAATATAATACCCAATTATTATTGTTATTGATATGATATAGGGTCTGGGATTAAAAGTACCATTTCAGTGTTTGCAGAGGACACCAAGCTATGCAGTGGAATAACGTCCTTACAAGGCGTCTCCAACTTACAAGCCAACCTCAATGCACTGTTTAATTGGGCAACTATGTGGCAAATTAGATTTAATGTTGATAAATATAAAGTTATGCACTTGGGGGCTAAGAATATGCATGCATCATTCATACTAGGGGGAGTAAAACTGGGGGAATAGTGGAGAAGGGGAATAGTAGAGAAGTATCTGGGGGTTTTGGTAGATTATAGGCTTAATAATAGCATGCAATGCCAAGCTGCGGTTTCCAAAGCAAGCAAAGTCCTTTCTTGTATTAAGAGAGGTATGGACTCCAGAGAAAGAGATATAATTTTCCTCATCTGGAATATGCAGTTCGGTTTTGGTCACCAGTTCTCAAAAAGGATATCAGGAAACTGGAGAAAGTGCAGAGAAGGGCAACCAAACTGATAAGAGGCATGGAGGAGCTCAGCTATGAGGAAAGATTAGAAGAACAGAATGTATTCTCTCTTGAGAAAAGGTGATTAAGGGGGGATATGATCAACATGTATAAATACATAAGGGGTCCGTATAGTGAACTTGGTGTTGAGTTATTCATTTTAAGGTCATCACAGAGGACAAGGGGGCACTCTTTACATCTAGAGGAAAATAGATTTATTCTCCAAATACAGAAAGGTTTCTTCACAGTAAGGGCTGTGAAAATGTGGACTAGACTCCCTTAACAGCTGGTTTTGTCCAGCTCAGTAGATTGCTTTAAAAAAAGGAGTGTATTCTTTAACGTACATAACATAACTGGATACTAATGTTTATAGATAAAGTTGATCCAGGGAATATCCGATTGCCTCTGGGGGATCAGGAAGGAATTTTTTCCCTTTTTTTTTTTGCCCGTGATGTGTGAACATACTCAGACTCCAACCGGTGCAGAAAAAGTGAAACAGAAAACGTGCACAGGGTGTACACATAGTCCTCCTCTGAAGAGAAAGGACCCTAGCCCTAATCCCCCGGGGCGTTAGGCTCCAGACAGGGCCTGGGGTACTTCACTGGTCCATCTGGCCGAAACCAGACAGACCCTGTTCTCTGGGAGGTCTGCCGAGGTACTAGGTGGTGCTCCACCAAAGGGAGACCCCATGAGAGAGGGCGAACCAAGCCAGTAGGCCATGTCCACCCCCTCCCAGGACTTTCAGGGCAGGCCTGAGGACCTACACCCTACCAGTCAAACGTGAAACAAAACATGTACACCAACAACCAAAAAAAAGACAAAAGTGACAAACACAACAAACAAACATAAAAGTGGGGAAAGGGGAAGTGGAGAAAGTGGAGAAAGTGCAAGGTGCCATTGTG
Source organism: Rana muscosa (assembly GCA_029206835.1). NCBI lineage: Eukaryota > Metazoa > Chordata > Amphibia > Anura > Ranidae > Rana > Rana muscosa. The sequence goes on along the minus strand of CM055116.1, from coordinate 138,090,246 downwards.
CAATAGAATAGCCGGCCTTCCGGCCAGGAATAAAAATTCATCTGGTCCTAACCAAAAGGCCTGGTTCAAGGGGCAGGTGTGAAAATAGTGTGTATGATGTAGTGACCTAGGTGCCAATAAAACTCAGAGTGACACCCCACTCACAGTGAGAATTATGGCACCCCTGCACTGTAGGGACACATACACCACAGACTTCTTTTGGAGCCCGACCTTCGGCCAGACCAGCGCAGCTCCATCCCTACTAGGAGGTTACCCTTCCAACTTTCTCAAGAGGGGACCTATTCCTGGCCCTCCATTTGTTGAGCAGTCTGGTTTCAAATCCCCCTGATCCTAACCTTCCAGGTTACCATCACACCAGTGGATTTGCATAGCCACTGCCACCCCGACCTACCGTCATAGGTCGGAACAGTTAGCACAGCACCTCCACTGGTAACTGATAAGAACAGATACTACACTTGATCTTAACCAAAAGGCCGGGATCAAATTGGATCATGCTTTGCTGGGGGTTTTGCCTCAACTGTGGGTATAGGATTGTGTATATGAGATTGTACACCCGTGGCCAGAATGACACAAATATTGATTTTTACAAAGTCTGCTTCTTCAGTGTTTTTAGATCTTTTTGTCAGATGTTGCTATGGTATACTGAAGTATTCAAGCATAGTATACAAGCATTTAATAAATGCCAAAGGCTTTTATTGACAATTACATTAAGTATTTGCAGTGTTGACACCCTTTTTTCTTCAAGACCTCTGCAATTTGCCCTGGCATGCTGTCAATCTCCTGGGCCACATCCTGACTGATGGCAGCCCATTCTTGCATAATCAATGCTTGGAGTTTGTCAGAATTTGTGGGGGGGGGGGGAGGGGGGGTTTGTTCACTCGTCTTCCACAAGTTCTCAATGGTATTAAGGTCTGGGGAGTTTCCTGGACATGGACCTATGTTTTGTTTCTCAAGCCACTTAGATATCACTTTGGCCTTATGGCAAGGTGCTCCATCATGCTGGGAAAGGTATTGTTTCTCACCAAACTGTACTTGGATGGTTGGGAGAAGTTTCTGTCGAAAGGATGTTTTTGTACCATTCTTTATTCCTGGCTTCTTAGGCAAAATTGTGAGTGCGCCCACTGCCTTTGCTGAGAAGCAACCCCACACATGAATGGTCTCAGGATGCTTTACTGTTGGCATGACACAGGACTGATGGTAGCGCTCACCTTTTCCGGATGTCCCAAACAATCAGAAAGGGGATACGTGGCAGAAAATGACTTTACCCCAGTCCTCCACAGTCCAATCCATGTACCTTTTGTAGAATATCAGCTTTTCCCTGATGTTTTTCCTGCAGAGAAGTGGCTTTTTCCCTGCCCTTCTTGACACCAGGCCATCCTCCAAAAGTCCTTGCCTCACTGTTCGTGCAGATGCACTCACACCTGCCTGCTGCCATTCCTGAGCAAGCTCTGTACTGGTGGCACCCCGACCCCACAACTGAATCAACTGTAGGGGATGGTCCTGGCGCTTGCTGGACTTTCTTGGGCACCCTAAAGCCTTCTTCACAAATGTAGTGGAAATATTTTTTATGGGGTTAAGTTCATTTTCATGGCAATGAGGGACTTTCAATTAATTTTAATTCATCTGATCACTCTTCATAATATTCTGGAGTATATGCAAATTGCAATCATAAAAACTGAGGCCGAAGACTGTGAAAATTAATATTTGTGTCATTCCCAAAACTTTTGGCCACGGCTGTATATACGTATCTATATATATATAATTAGTTTTAGTTTTTTTCCCCTTTTATGGGTTGAACTAGATGGACTTGTCTCTTTTTTTCAACCTGACAACTATGTAACTATGAAATGATGACAAACTACGTACATTATTTTATCTATAGGCGACGCTTTAAAAGCCTTTATAGGTTGCCACTTTAAGGTTGCACAGGAGATCTGGTGGTAGAATTATTGCTCTCAATCTGATGTTTACAGTGATACCTCACATGTGTGGTGCTGTTTACATACCGACGTGGGACCGCGGTGTGCGTTCCCTTTTGTGTGAGCATGGGGGGATGGGGGCGCTTTAAAAAAAAAAGTTTTATTTTATTATTTATTTATTTTATTTTTACACTGAACCTGTTTTGATCACTTCCCTTGATCACATTCCTTGTGATAGCAATAGGCAGTCTATTAGAACCCAGATCTCTCCTCTGTCCTAAAAGCTTGAGATCATACCAAGATTGGTATGATCCAATGCTTAATTCAAACCAAGAATGATTTGTTTACAACTGGTGAAACTGGAAGTGATGAAATGTTTGTCGCTTCTGGTTTCTTAGACCATAGAGATGATCAGAGCCATTCCGGTGGGATGGGAGGGCCTGGGAAGGCGGCAGAAGGGGGGCCAACCCCCCCCTCCTGCCGCTTGCAAAAGCAATCCAGCATCTATTTAGCCTCTAGGATTGCTTTTACATAAAAGTCCATCACTGGCCGAAAAGAACAATACCGGATGATGCCTGCATCATCCCAGTATAACCACTTGGCGCCCACGCTATAGACAAAAGACGTCTACAGCGCGGCGCCTTCCTGTCGGGAGGACATCCATGGATGTCCTCCTGTTTACTTCCGCGATGCGCGCCGCCGCAGGCGCGCATCGGGAAAAGCTGTGCCCGCCGTGTCACACGGGTGCCGATGCGCGTGCCTGGCGGCCGCGATGTCCGCGAGGTACCCGCGATCGGCTGTCACAGAGCCAGGGACGTGGATCTCTGTGTGTAAACAGATTTGTATGTAAATGTTTGGAATTAGTTCTGACCCTATGGTTCTTCTAGGCTTAATAGCTTCTGGTTTTACCAGATTTCCAAAACCAAGACAGGGACAGCAGTCACCCCAAACATTTGTAAACCTGCGGCTGTCAGCTTACCTGAAAAATGCCTAGATTTTTCTGCCCGACTCTTTCAACAAAAGTTATTAGGAATCAGATGAAATTTTATCTGTGTCTGCCAAGTTTTAAGCTAGTCATACATACTGTAGCTAGATTTTTTTCTTGTTCAGCTAAACAGTATGGATGGAGAAATCTTGGCACGGCTGCCTGAATATAATGGTGCTGAATAACTGCGACTGCATCTGAAAAGATGCAATAACTGTCCTACCAATAATTTTCCATCCAACTTAGTATATTTTTAAAGGGACTTTTGTTGAGATTGGATGTGCCTGCATGGCCAGACATAGCTCGAACTTTAAACGATTTATTAGAAATCAAATAAAATTTGAGCCTTCTATGGCCATTCTGATGCTCAGAAGTAACCTTATCTGCTGATTAAGGCCAGCTATACACGGTTCGAATCTCGGCCGGTTCAGCTGGATAATCACTGTCTTCTCCCAGCGGAGAAAGGTTCCCCCACCCCCCTCCTCCAGGAGAGGATAATTGCTGATTACCCTGTCAATACTGCCTGTGTTAATGGGGGAATTGTGCAAATTTCTTTCCTGCAACCCGTAGTTGCAGGAAAGAAATTTGCACCGTGTATGGCCTTCTTTAGATAGTAGGTAGAGTTTCAGTAACAGAATGAACTGGCAAATCCACTACTACTAAAGCCGGCCAAAGACTAATCAAACCTTGGCTGGTTCAGCAAGGACCAGCTAAGATTCGATCCATCAATGGGCAGGCTGGTTATACTGAAGTTGATCGATGGATCGACTTCAGTACAACCAGCCTGTCAGATTTTTTCCATGCGATTACTACTGGCGGCTAGGAAGGCTCCCTGTCAGCAGAACTCAATAGAATTGTGGGAGGGATTCCCCCATCAACACTGACTGTGTTGATAGAGGAATCAAGCAATTTTCTTTCCTTCCACCCATGGTAAAAGGAAAGAAAACTGTATAATCTTTGGCTTGCTTAAGTTTATTCTACACTAGCTCTTGTCTATTGCACGTGACTGAAGCCATTCTCTATAGTAAATACTTGAACCTGTGTTGGAAGAGCAGTATCGACTGTGACTAGATACAAGCAGCTGAATCGAGAAATAGTGATCAGAAGCCAACATCACACTGTTAGTAAAGCTGAACTCCAACCTAATGTTTTCTAGTTTTGGATAGCCTGAGGAAGAGTTAGATCCTCCGTATGCTCACTGGAGAGCGCAAACATTACAGTAAATGAGGCTAAAATCTCTCCAAAGTGAGGGTAACCTGGAAGCTGTCAGTGGAAAAATTATCCTAACTGAAAGATTTATCTTCTATTCTCAATTGTAAAATTTTAAATTTTCCTATCTAACCAGCAGTAGATACACTTGGTCATCCTCTGACATGTTTTGGACTAAGCTTCTTTACTGTAAGAAACAGCAAGGTTTATGAAGACAACAATATCCATCAGGCCTACCTAAGGTCAACAAACCAAAGCACATCAATTAATTTGTTGGAAGCCTAAACAGAAGACAAATAAGACGGCTTTGTGTCTTCATTATGTTTCTCTCCCATGGCCTATAAAATTAGACAAACCATCTCTAGAAAGTGGCAGTTTATTCAATAGGTTAGTAAATGAGCTGAAAGAGCAAAAGACCAAAATAATGTGTTTCGAGGCTGCAAAATGAGATAGGACCACTTGGTTCAGAGTGAGTTTGAGGAATGAAAGATCAAAAACAATAGCAGACGGGTTTGGTTCCAAAACTGAATTGTAGGGGTGGGAACCTTTATCCAAATCTAATAAAGGGAGTGGTCATTGGTGGGTATCTACACTATGTACTGTGACAGCAGGAAGGTAAAATCACCTGGTTGCATCCAGGGGGGTAGATATATTTCGCCCAGATTCAGGCTTTACGCCGACTTATACAACTAGGTGGAGAGTTGTATAAGCCCAGCTAAGGCTAGTGGGCTCATGGATGACTCATACCTCTAGGGAGAGTGTGGGGCGTCGTGCAGACAGGGAGTTGATGAGACCAGCTGAAGCTTGTCAGCTCATTTAGGCCTCTATAAGAACTCCCAGCTTCATTAGGGGTTAGCTCATGCCTGGACCCAGACCTGTGTGGACTGTCTAGGGAGAGTGAACCCCTGTGCGGTGAGACAAAGCCTGTGTGGCTATTTGCTTGGACATTTAAAACCAGGGACTTAGGGACTAGGACAGCACTAGGCTGATCCCAGTTGTTAGTTAGGAAACCTGTATGTTTAGTCAGAGGTCAAGTTGACCAGGATTTATTTTGTTTATGTTTCTTTTGGCTTTGCTGTGTTTTGTCACTGTAAATAGAAAATAAACCGCACCTTTTTTTTGATTTTAAAAACCACAACCTCCGTTTGCTGGGCCTGTTTTTGTGTGGGGAGCCCATCCCGGGGGTCACACACACCCGCTGCCGAGCTAACCCCCTCACAGTTGGTGGAGAACCAGTGGCAGTTTTTTTAAGCCAGCATGGAGGAGATACTGAAGCAGCTGGCTCTAGCAAATGCCAATCAACAGCAGACAAATGCAGGTTTGCAAAAGAGCCTTGCAGCTCATCAACAGAACTTCGCAGCCCAGCAGCAAGCTCATCAACAGAGCCTTGCAGCCCAGCAGCAAGCTCACCAACAGAGTCTGGAAGCTCAGCAACAAGCCCAGCAGCAATCTGAGGCCCGCTTCATAGACCTGTTACAGAAGCAAGAGCAGAGACTACAACAAATGGAAGCAGTAATGCAGCAACGTCCGCAGACCAGTGAGGAAAGCCGTCCCACTAATACCGCGTCCTTTGGGGTGAGTCGTTTATTGACAAAAATGACTGGAGAGGATGATCCAGAGGTATTTTTGACCACATTTGAAAGGACTGCTGAAAGAGAAAAGTGGCCTGAGGAGCAGTGGGCTGGACTGGTGGCTCCTCTGTTAACTGGTGAATCGCAGAAGGCTTACTATGACCTAGAGCCTGACCAAGCAAAAGACTATGTGATGCTAAAAGCTGAAATATTGGCAAGGCTGGGTGTCACCCAGGCTGTCCGGGCTCAGCGTGTGCATAACTGGACTTTCCAGCTTGGAAAACCCCCCAGGTCTCAAATGTATGATCTCATTCACCTGAGCAGAAAGTGGCTACAGCCAGAGACTTTGTCCGCACCAAAGATTGTGGAACGTGTTGTAATGGATCGGTTTTTGAGAGCTCTTCCTACTGCCATCCAAAAGTGGGTAAGCCATGGAGACCCAGAGACGGCCGATGGTCTTGTGGATCGTGTGGAGAAATACTTGGCTACAGAGAACCTGACGGCCTCTTCCAGAGACACTCGGACTTTCCACCCTAAGACCAGACCATCCCCAGGGGCGGATAAGAGGATTCCAAGGGTAAGGGTGGAGAGAGTGAGAGGGTGGGAGCTCTACCCCAAGTTTGGCGAGAACAGCCTGGGAAATCAGCGGCTCAAGAGGCGGCAAGAAGGATCGTTTGCTACCGCTGCCGGCAAGCGGGACATATTGCAGCCAATTGCCCGGTTGTGGAGGAACCCATGCAGTGTGACTTTCTGACGGGCAGACGTCAGTCGCTGTGTGCGACAGTCGCATGCACTGCCATTCGAGGAACTGAGAAACATTTATGCAAAATGTGTGTTAATGGTAGAAATGTTGTGGTATTGCTGGATTCAGGTAGCCTTGTGACCCTGATAAAGGCTGAGTTAGTTAAAACAGAGGTCTCTGGGAATAGCAAGGTAGCTGTTATTTGTGTGCATGGGGACACCCGAGAGTATCCAGTGACTACAGTGTGGTTCGAGACCCCCAAAGGTACCCTCTCTCATCCAGTGGGCTTAGTATCTCAGTTACCGTATGACGCCATTGTGGGAAGGGATTTTCCGAAGTTCTGGGAACTGTGGGATGATCCTGAGCCCCCCACTGGTGCCCCTATGTACCAGGAATGTGATAGCCAGAACTCCCCTGAGAGTGGTGAGGACTCTCCGGAATTTCCCTTATCAGTATTGGCAGGGGAGACTCAAGAAACTGGAGAGGAGCCCACCTCCTCAGACGAAAACCTACCGTCTGTGGAGTTTTCTGATCTTGAGGTTCACAGGGAAAACTTTGCCACAGAACAGTTGAAAGACCCTGCCCTAATAAAGGCACGGGAAAACGTAGTGAAAATAGATGGCGAGTTAGTGAACCCAGATAATACCTGCACTTACCCATACTTCAGCGTAGAGAAGGACCTACTGTATCGGGTGGCAAAAAGGGCAGAAGAAACCGTTGAGCAGCTTGTGGTGCCCAAACCTTACAGGAAGTTGGTGTTGGAGTTGGCCCATGGGCACATTCTTGGAGGTCATCTGGGGACAGAGAAAACCCGAGAGAGGGTATTACAGAGATTCTATTGGCCGGGGGTGATGAAGGACATAGAAAATTATTGTTCCTCCTGCCCTGTGTGTCAGAGGTCGGCCCCGATGCCACATTTCCGTAGCCCGCTGGTCCCTCTACCCATCATTGAGGTCCCGTTTGAGAGGATCGCCATGGATTTGGTAGGTCCTATAATCAAGTCCGCTAGGGGGCACCAGTACATATTAGTTATAATGGACTATGCCACCCGTTATCCAGAAGCGATCCCTCTCTGAAATACCTCGGCCAAAACCATAGCCAAAGAGCTATCTCTGGTGTTTAGCCGGGTGGGTATTTGTAAAGAACTGCTTACGGACCAAGGTACACCCTTTATGTCCCGGGTTATGAAGGAGCTGTGTAAATTGTTCAAAGTGACGCAATTACGTACATCTGTGTATCACCCCCAAACCGATGGGCTGGTTGAAAGATTCAACAAAACCCTAAAACAAATGTTGAAGAAAGTGGTGGATAGAGATGGAAAGGATTGGGACTGTCTACTTCCTTATCTGATGTTTTCTATTAGGGAGGTGCCCCAATCCTCTACGGGATTCTCCCCCTTTGAGTTACTGTATGGGAGACACCCAAGAGGGCTGATGGATATTGCCAAGGAAACTTGGGAAAGTGAGAGTTCTCCCCACAGGAGTGTGATTGAGCATGTCGCCCTGATGCAAGACCGAATTGCACAGGTAATGCCCATCGTGAAGGAACATTTGGCCCAAGCGCAGTTAGCACAGCAGAGAGTGTACAACCGTGGAGCCAAGACCCGTACCTTTTCCCCGGGGGATAGGATACTGGTACTTGTCCCTACGGTTGAAAGTAAATTCCTTGCCAAATGGCAAGGCCCCTACGAGATAATGGAAAAAGTGAGCGAAGTGAATTACAAGGTCAGACAACCAGGAAGGCGAAAGCCCGAACAGATCTATCACGTTAATCTGTTGAAAGCCTGGAGGGATAGAGAGTCCCTAGTCGCAGACACTTGGTCACCAGCTCAAACTGGTTGCGTGATTCCTGAGGTTGGAATAGCAGCCACCTTGTCACAACCCCAACAACAGGAGGTTAAGGAGTTTGTGCTTCGCAACAAGGAGGTATTCTCTGAGCTGCCGGGACAAACATCTGGGGTAGAGCATGACATCCAATCCCCGCCCGGTGAAAGGGTGAAGTTAAAACCCTATCGGATCCCAGAGGCCCGACGGGAGGCAATACGGGAGGAAGTACAGAAAATGCTGAACTTAGGGGTGATAGAGGAGTCCCAAAGTGATTGGTCTAGTCCCATTGTGTTGGTGCCTAAACCGGATGGGAGCTGGCGATTTTGTAACGATTTTCGTCAGTTGAACAAAGTTACAAAATTTGACACCTACCCCATGCCACGTATAGATGAGTTGATCGACCGGCTGGGAACAGCCCGATACATGACGACTCTTGACCTCACAAAAGGGTATTGGCAAATCCCCCTGGCCAAATTGGCCAAAGAGAAAACCGCATTTGTAACCCCAGACGGGGCGTTCCAATATAAGAGAATGCCGTTCGGGTTACAGAATGCGCCGGCCACATTCCAGCGGAAAATGGACCAGATGCTGAGGCCCCATCGGAAGTATGCTGCGGCTTACCTGGATGACGTAATTATCCATAACACAGATTGGGCCACACATCTGCCAAAAGTGCAAGCAGTCCTGGACTCTGTTCGGGAAGCGGGGTTTACGGCTAACCCCAAGAAGTGTACCATTGGGCAGGAGGAGGCCAAATATCTTGGGTACACCATTGGGAGGGGAGTAATAAAACCCCAACTCAACAAAGTCGAGCCCATCCAGAGTTGGCCACGTCCCAACAGCAAGAAGCAGGTACGAGCCTTTCTGGGAATCGCTGGGTATTATCGGCGATTCATTCCCCACTTTGCTTCTAAGGCTGTGCCCCTAACCAACCTAACGAAGGGGAAAGGGTCGGTCATGATTAAATGGACCCCCGAGGCTGAGGCAGCATTCCAATTCTTGAAACAAGCCTTATGTAGCCAGCCAGTGTTGTACTCACCCGACTTCTCTAAAGACTTTGTCGTACAAAGTGATGCGTCAGATGTGGGGTTAGGAGCAGTATTGTCCCAGGTCTGGAACGGGGAAGAGCACCCAGTCATTTACCTCAGCAGGAAGTTGAAGTCCCATGAGGTAAATTACGCCACCGTTGAAAAGGAGTGTTTAGCGGTGAAGTGGGCTCTAGATTCCCTTCGGTACTACCTGCTAGGTAGGCACTTTGACATGGTTACGGATCACGCTCCGTTAAAGTGGATGGCTCAAAACAAGGAAACAAATAGAAGAGTGAATAGGTGGTTCCTGGCCCTCCAGGAATTCAACTTCACAGTAAAGCATCGCCCTGGCGTTCAAATGGGGAATGTGGATGCTTTGTCTCGAGTACATGAATGCCTGATTGCTGGTGTTCCAACCCCGAGGTTAAAACAAGAGGGGGGGGTATGTGACAGCAGGAAGGTAAAGTCACCTGGTTGCATCCAGGGGGGTAGATATATTTCGCCCAGATTCAGGCTTTACGCCGACTTATACAACTAGGTGGAGAGTTGTATAAGCCCAGCTAAGGCTAGTGGGCTCATGGATGACTCATACCTCTAGGGAGAGTGTGGGGCGTCGTGCAGACAGGGAGTTGATGAGACCAGCTGAAGCTTGTCAGCTCATTTAGGCCTCTATAAGAACTCCCAGCTTCATTAGGGGTTAGCTCATGCCTGGACCCAGACCTGTGTGGACTGTCTAGGGAGAGTGAACCCCTGTGCGGTGAGACAAAGCCTGTGTGGCTATTTGCTTGGACATTTAAAACCAGGGACTTAGGGACTAGGACAGCACTAGGCTGATCCCAGTTGTTAGTTAGGAAACCTGTATGTTTAGTCAGAGGTCAAGTTGACCAGGATTTATTTTGTTTATGTTTCTTTTGGCTTTGCTGTGTTTTGTCACTGTAAATAGAAAATAAACCGCACCTTTTTTTTGATTTTGAAAACCACAACCTCAGTTTGCTGGGCCTGTTTTTGTGTGGGGAGCCCATCCCGGGGGTCACACACACCCGCTGCCGAGCTAACCCCCTCACAGTACATAATGTTATTACATACAGAAGTATGATGTTCATGGTTTTTACTAGATTGGGAAAACCATAAGGCCAATAAATGATAGGAATATGTGTGTTCCATTGGTACGAGCGTAATGCCGCGTACACACGATCATTTTTCCCGTCGGGAAAAATTGAATTTTTTTTTTAACAAGAAAAACGACCGTGTGTGGGCTTTTTGTCATTAATCACGACGAGAAAAATTAGAACATGCTCTCATTTTTCTCGTCGTGATTCCCGTCGCCCACACATGGTAGTTTTTCTCGACCAAAAAAAAAATGTCAGGAAAAACGGACGTGTGTAGGGAACCAAGCCGTTCCCTCGTTTTTCCCGTCGATTTTCTCGTGTGTACGCGGCATAAGAGTTACTTGTCTAATTACCCATGTCCACAAATGCAACACAGCAATAGAAAATGTCTCTCCTTAGCAGGCTTGGTGGTAATTTCTGTTCTGGATAGATGTGAAAATCATGAGAATATTTTCCTGTCTGCCAGTAAAAGTTCCCTTGGGGTTTAATGAAACCCTAATTGAGTATAATGTGTCTAGGTATACAGTTGCATTTGCTTTCTTTAGTGTGCTACAGCCTCTTTTGTTTGTTGGTTCAGTGATTCTCATTTTCTAATTTTGCTGGGGAATGTTTCATTGCATGGTGTTCTGCCATTCTTAAAATGTTATGTAGCGCTACCCCCAGTTAAGAGAGCCGCTGGTTTGATTTCGGGCCCTGAGTACAGCTCCACCAACCCCCGGCAATCTTGTCTAGTCTCTTATGGCACAGTTAGTCTAGGGATGGTATCTATTACAATCTATACCTGATTATACACACACCCCAACTTCTCAGGAGATATAAGCACTATGTGCAATGAGAACACAGTGATAACAAGTGGCAAAGTATAATTGTTTTACTTTAGTTTAAAAGGCACAGATTAAAACATAACAGGTAACTTGCTTACAGAGCCCTGCAGCAATAGATATAGCATACACTAATAGCACAGCGCGGTAATCCACCACGCACGGTTATTAGTATCTACGCGCCCTGTGGCGCACTAAACAATATTCTATCTCCCCTCCCTGGTCAGGCCTGACACATAATTAAACTCAGGCCTCGTACACACGGCCGATTTCCTCTGCAAGAACCAGCAAGAAACTTGCTGGCAGAGAGGTCTTGCCGAGTAAATCGGTCGTGTGTACGCGGCTATCGGGTTTCTCGTCGAGAAAACCGACAAGAAACCTCGACGAGAAAATAGAGAACCTGCTCTCTATTTTCTCGTCGAGATTCTCCTCGGCATGTTTCTCGACGAGCAAAGTGAGTGTGTGTACACTTACCTGTCCTCCCGGAAGCCCGCGCATGTTCGAAATGAATTTGACGCATGCGCGGTAGCTTCCTAGGCATACGTAGGGTATACCAAGATGGCGGCGACGGCATCGAATGTGACGAGCGCATGCTCGTCGTAGTCGATGACGTCACCGCGTACGCTCCATTCAAAGAACCGCGGGTTCTTTGAAACGAGCGTGTGTACACTCGGCCGGGACAAGTTTCTTGTCCAAGAATCTCGTCGAAAAAAACAACATGTTTTTTTCAACGAGAATCTCGGCCGTGTGTACGAGGGCTCAGTCTTTTGAATCAGGATTTCTTCGCATGCAAACTTGAAATGGTGGTGCACGTTCAGGAACAATTTTGTAATCCACAAAGTAGGGCAGCACAGTGGTGTAGTGGTTAGCACTTTCACCTAGCAGCAAATGGGTCACTGGTTCGAATCCCGACCACGACACCATCTGCCTGGAGTTTGCATGTTCTCCCTGTGTCTGCGTGGGTTTCCTCCGGGTACTCCGGTTTCCTCCCACACTCCAAAGACATGCTGGTAGGTTAATTGGATCTTGTCCAAATTGGCCCAGTATATATGTGTGTACGACTGTGTGTCCCAAGCGTGTCGAGATCCTATGGGGTAAAATGACCGCACCAGCCAAGCAGACACTGGCTGCAAAAAGCGCCTAGAGGCGATTCAGTTCGCATGTGAGCGCTATACAAGTCATTAATTCATTCATTCAACCACAAGGAACACTATGCTGGAGACCCTTTAACTCTGTTCTGCTACTGGTCTCCAGCAGAACAGCAAACAATTGATCAGTGGCCAAGGCAGTCTATAGGCCTAAACACAGTACAGCCTATTGAATTGAGCAGGTGCTTGCTCACCACTCCGGATGCGATCCCAGTCCGGGATTTCCACCTGCTGTGTCTCCGCACACAACGTCTGCAACGATCGGGTCCCCGATCCAACTGATGTCCGCAGCAAACAAAGTCAGATGCCACCCAGGATATGCAGTGGGGTGGAAGTTGCGCAAGGCCCCAGGCTTCAGGCCCTGCACTCCAGCAGATCCGCACAGGAAGACCAGTCAGCAGCCGCGCGGTGTCCAAAAGAGGCCGAGCTCTGCGGTGGCAACATTGCACCCTGGGTGCCGAACGGGACTCTGGGAAATGCAGTCCCGGGAGTCTTAAAGGAGACCCCGCTACACACTCCCCCCACTTGAACTCTTTGGTCCCCAAAGATAACTTTTTACATACACTACGTACAATTCTAGACAGTGTTGTGTACGATGTCGGCAAAGGGAACTCCCACCAAAACTGAGGGGTTGAATTCCCTTGCCCACAGGTCACACTATCATGAGTGGCCTGCCTAACTGTGCCAGAGGACGAGTTGGGGTTGCCCTCCACCAAATGAACAGTGGAGGGAACTGGATGCTCTGTACTTCTCCTTGCAGTGACCACTGTTTCTTCTGAACTCTTCCCCATTTGTGAGTAAGTCAGCTTCTTAGGAGGCCTTATAACTCTTCTAGCTCTTTGTTCTCTTGGGACTTCTGGCTGGGACACTGCAGGCTCTGGAGCGAACTTGAGGGATTCTGCTGGCTCTGAAACACTTGGTTCAGGATCCTGGAGGTACATAGAGTCCCTTGGGTCCTCCTCTGAGTATGTGTCACAGGCATCTTCCCAGTAATCTGACAAAGGACTGGATGGAATGAACTCAGTAGCTTCCGCATTCAGTGTTCTGTCTATAGTGTCTCTGGTAGGGGGAAGATCTATAGCAGAAGTTCCTGGAGTTGGGGAAGGCCATAACCAATCAAGTTCCTGTCTCTCATCTTCACTGTGTTCAGAGGTCTCTACATCTTTATTTTGAGAGGACTGAGACCGAGTCCCTCGCAGGAGGTATCCGAACTGCTTCAGCAAGTGGGAGTAAGTGGTTCCGGTGCCAGGTCTTCAGTGGGCCCACCTTCCCTTCTGGCTTCAACTTATAGACAGGTAGGCCTGGCAGCTTCTTACAAATGACATAGGGTTCAGGTCTCCATCTGTCTGCAAGCTTGTGTTTTCCAGGGACTCCCAGGTTTCGTAGCAGAACTCGGTCTCCAGGTTGCAGGTCCTGGATCCGAACCTTCAGGTCGAAGTTCCTCTTGTTGCGGGCCCCCCTTTGGTCTGAAGCCGCTTGGGCCTGTTCATAAGCCAACTTCAAACTGTGTCTGAGTCTATCCACATATCCCTTGTGGGATGTGGCTGAGGAATGGTCTAGGGAGGTGCCAAAGGCCAGGTCTACAGGTAACCTTGCTTCTCTTCCGAACATGAGACGGTAGGGGGAGTAGCCTGTAGCATCACTGGTGGTACTATTGTAAGCGTGTACTATAGCCGCTATGTGCTTGCTCCAATGCGGTTTCTTCTCGCTATTCAAGGTCCCCAACATATTGAGCAGAGTTCGGTTGAACCTCTCCGGTTGAGCATCCCCTTGTGGGTGGTAAGGAGAGGTTCGGGTCTTCTTGATCCCTAAGGAATCCAGGAGCTTCCGGATCAGCTGACTCTCAAAGTCCCTCCCTTGGTCTGAGTGAAGTCGATGTGGTAGCCCATAATGGACGAAATACTTCTCCATAAGTACCTTGGCCACCGTGGAGGCCTTCTGATCTTTGGTTGGGAAAGCCTGGGCATACCGGGTGAAATGATCAGTTATCACCAGAACATTTCCTAGTCCACTCAGGTCGGGTTCGAGGCAGAGAAAATCAATGCATACCAAATCCAGCGGGCCTTGACTTTGCAGATGGCCCATTGGGGCAGCTTGATGGGGTAAAGTCTTCCGCTGGATGCAGCGTGCACATGAATGGCAGTACTCCTCTATAGGGATGAGCTTCGTGTTCGAGTCGAACATACGTTCGACTCGAACATCGGCTGTTCGATCGTTCGACGAAGATCGAACGATTTGGGCCGTTCGCGCCAAATTCGAGTGACGCGAACGGCCCACAATGCACTACGCCATCGCAGTGTCATCCAGGCGCTGTGATTGGCCAAGCATGCACTGTGACCCCGCATGCTTGGCCAATCACAGCGCCGGCAGCGAGGAGAGCAATGATTGGCCACAGGCAGGATGCCTGTGGCCAATTATTGCTGAGGGTGTTTAGTACACGCCCCACACTATAAAAGGCCGCCAGCACGGCGGCCTAGTGTAGTGTGTTCCGGAGCAGGGATAGAGCAGCATAGGCAGGGACAGTGACTTTTATTTCTTTCTTGCTTAACCTGGATTCCTTTAGTTTAGGGAAAGAGAAGGATAGGTAGGGAGAGTGTCAGTGTGTTTTGTGCTTGTGCTATATTGTGCTTAAAAAAAACATTTTTTCTAGGGACAGAAAACTGTAGGTAGGGAGAGTGTGTCAGTTTCTTTCACTGTCAAAGTCCTTGTTTCCAGGGACCTGGAAGGACAGTGAGTGAATTCTCCTTGTGCTAAATTGTGCTTAAAAAAACATTTTTTCTAGGGACAGAAAACTGTAGGTAGGGAGAGTGTGTCAGTTTCTTTCACTGTCAAAGTCCTTGTTTCCAGGGACCTGGAAGGACAGTGAGTGAATTCTCCTTGTGCTAAATTGTGCTTAAAAAAAACATTTTTTCTAGGGACAGAAAACTGTAGGTAGGGAGAGTGTGTCAGTTTCTTTCACTGTCAAAGTCCTTGTTTCCAGGGACCTGGAAGGACAGTGAGTGAATTCTCCTTGTGCTAAATTGTGCTTAAAAAAAACATTTTTTTCTAGGGACAGAAAACTGTAGGTAGGGAGAGTGTGTCAGTTTCTTTCACTGTCAAAGTCCTTGTTTCCAGGGACCTGGAAGGACAGTGAGTGAATTCTCCTTGTGCTAAATTGTGCTTAAAAAAAAACATTTTTTCTAGGGACAGAAAACTGTAGGTAGGGAGAGTGTGTCAGTTTCTTTCACTGTCAAAGTCCTTGTTTCCAGGGACCTGGAAGGACAGTGAGTGAATTCTCCTTGTGCTAAATTGTGCTTAAAAAAAACATTTTTTCTAGGGACAGAAAACTGTAGGTAGGGAGAGTGTGTCAGTTTCTTTCACTGTCAAAGTCCTTGTTTCCAGGGACCTGGAAGGACAGTGAGTGAATTCTCCTTGTGCTAAATTGTGCTTAAAAAAAACATTTTTTCTAGGGACAGAAAACTGTAGGTAGGGAGAGTGTGTCAGTTTCTTTCACTGTCAAAGTCCTTGTTTCCAGGGACCTGGAAGGACAGTGAGTGAATTCTCCTTGTGCTAAATTGTGCTTAAAAAAAACATTTTTTCTAGGGACAGAAAACTGTAGGTAGGGAGAGTGTGTCAGTTTCTTTCACTGTCAAAGTCCTTGTTTCCAGGGACCTGGAAGGACAGTGAGTGAATTCTCCTTGTGCTAAATTGTGCTTAAAAAAAACATTTTTTCTAGGGACAGAAAACTGTAGGTAGGGAGAGTGTGTCAGTTTCTTTCACTGTCAAAGTCCTTGTTTCCAGGGACCTGGAAGGACAGTGAGTGAATTCTCCTTGTGCTAAATTGTGCTTAAAAAAAACATTTTTTCTAGGGACAGAAAACTGTAGGTAGGGAGAGTGTGTCAGTTTCTTTCACTGTCAAAGTCCTTGTTTCCAGGGACCTGGAAGGACAGTGAGTGAATTCTCCTTGTGCTAAATTGTGCTTAAAAAAAACATTTTTTCTAGGGACAGAAAACTGTAGGTAGGGAGAGTGTGTCAGTTTCTTTCACTGTCAAAGTCCTTGTTTCCAGGGACCTGGAAGGACAGTGAGTGAATTCTCCTTGTGCTAAATTGTGCTTAAAAAAAACATTTTTTCTAGGGACAGAAAACTGTAGGTAGGGAGAGTGTGTCAGTTTCTTTCACTGTCAAAGTCCTTGTTTCCAGGGACCTGGAAGGACAGTGAGTGAATTCTCCTTGTGCTAAATTGTGCTTAAAAAAAACATTTTTTCTAGGGACAGAAAACTGTAGGTAGGGAGAGTGTGTCAGTTTCTTTCACTGTCAAAGTCCTTGTTTCCAGGGACCTGGAAGGACAGTGAGTGAATTCTCCTTGTGCTAAATTGTGCTTAAAAAAAACATTTTTTCTAGGGACAGAAAACTGTAGGTAGGGAGAGTGTGTCAGTTTCTTTCACTGTCAAAGTCCTTGTTTCCAGGGACCTGGAAGGACAGTGAGTGAATTCTCCTTGTGCTAAATTGTGCTTAAAAAAAACATTTTTTCTAGGGACAGAAAACTGTAGGTAGGGAGAGTGTGTCAGTTTCTTTCACTGTCAAAGTCCTTGTTTCCAGGGACCTGGAAGGACAGTGAGTGAATTCTCCTTGTGCTAAATTGTGCTTAAAAAAAACATTTTTTCTAGGGACAGAAAACTGTAGGTAGGGAGAGTGTGTCAGTTTCTTTCACTGTCAAAGTCCTTGTTTCCAGGGACCTGGAAGGACAGTGAGTGAATTCTCCTTGTGCTAAATTGTGCTTAAAAAAAACATTTTTTCTAGGGACAGAAAACTGTAGGTAGGGAGAGTGTGTCAGTTTCTTTCACTGTCAAAGTCCTTGTTTCCAGGGACCTGGAAGGACAGTGAGTGAATTCTCCTTGTGCTAAATTGTGCTTAAAAAAAAACATTTTTTCTAGGGACAGAAAACTGTAGGTAGGGAGAGTGTGTCAGTTTCTTTCACTGTCAAAGTCCTTGTTTCCAGGGACCTGGAAGGACAGTGAGTGAATTCTCCTTGTGCTAAATTGTGCTTAAAAAAAAAAAAATTTCTAGGGACAGAAAACTGTAGGTAGGGAGAGTGTGTCAGTTTCTTTCACTGTCAAAGTCCTTGTTTCCAGGGACCTGGAAGGACAGTGAGTGAATTCTCCTTGTGCTAAATTGTGCTTAAAAAAAACATTTTTTCTAGGGACAGAAAACTGTAGGTAGGGAGAGTGTGTCAGTTTCTTTCACTGTCAAAGTCCTTGTTTCCAGGGACCTGGAAGGACAGTGAGTGAATTCTCCTTGTGCTAAATTGTGCTTAAAAAAAACATTTTTTCTAGGGACAGAAAACTGTAGGTAGGGAGAGTGTGTCAGTTTCTTTCACTGTCAAAGTCCTTGTTTCCAGGGACCTGGAAGGACAGTGAGTGAATTCTCCTTGTGCTAAATTGTGCTTAAAAAAAACATTTTTTCTAGGGACAGAAAACTGTAGGTAGGGAGAGTGTGTCAGTTTCTTTCACTGTCAAAGTCCTTGTTTCCAGGGACCTGGAAGGACAGTGAGTGAATTCTCCTTGTGCTAAATTGTGCTTAAAAAAAACATTTTTTCTAGGGACAGAAAACTGTAGGTAGGGAGAGTGTGTCAGTTTCTTTCACTGTCAAAGTCCTTGTTTCCAGGGACCTGGAAGGACAGTGAGTGAATTCTCCTTGTGCTAAATTGTGCTTAAAAAAAACATTTTTTCTAGGGACAGAAAACTGTAGGTAGGGAGAGTGTGTCAGTTTCTTTCACTGTCAAAGTCCTTGTTTCCAGGGACCTGGAAGGACAGTGAGTGAATTCTCCTTGTGCTAAATTGTGCTTAAAAAAAACATTTTTTCTAGGGACAGAAAACTGTAGGTAGGGAGAGTGTGTCAGTTTCTTTCACTGTCAAAGTCCTTGTTTCCAGGGACCTGGAAGGACAGTGAGTGAATTCTCCTTGTGCTAAATTGTGCTTAAAAAAAACATTTTTTCTAGGGACAGAAAACTGTAGGTAGGGAGAGTGTGTCAGTTTCTTTCACTGTCAAAGTCCTTGTTTCCAGGGACCTGGAAGGACAGTGAGTGAATTCTCCTTGTGCTAAATTGTGCTTAAAAAAACATTTTTTCTAGGGACAGAAAACTGTAGGTAGGGAGAGTGTGTCAGTTTCTTTCACTGTCAAAGTCCTTGTTTCCAGGGACCTGGAAGGACAGTGAGTGAATTCTCCTTGTGCTAAATTGTGCTTAAAAAAAACATTTTTTCTAGGGACAGAAAACTGTAGGTAGGGAGAGTGTGTCAGTTTCTTTCACTGTCAAAGTCCTTGTTTCCAGGGACCTGGAAGGACAGTGAGTGAATTCTCCTTGTGCTAAATTGTGCTTAAAAAAAACATTTTTTCTAGGGACAGAAAACTGTAGGTAGGGAGAGTGTGTCAGTTTCTTTCACTGTCAAAGTCCTTGTTTCCAGGGACCTGGAAGGACAGTGAGTGAATTCTCCTTGTGCTAAATTGTGCTTAAAAAAAACATTTTTTCTAGGGACAGAAAACTGTAGGTAGGGAGAGTGTGTCAGTTTCTTTCACTGTCAAAGTCCTTGTTTCCAGGGACCTGGAAGGACAGTGAGTGAATTCTCCTTGTGCTAAATTGTGCTTAAAAAAAACATTTTTTCTAGGGACAGAAAACTGTAGGTAGGGAGAGTGTGTCAGTTTCTTTCACTGTCAAAGTCCTTGTTTCCAGGGACCTGGAAGGACAGTGAGTGAATTCTCCTTGTGCTAAATTGTGCTTAAAAAAAACATTTTTTCTAGGGACAGAAAACTGTAGGTAGGGAGAGTGTGTCAGTTTCTTTCACTGTCAAAGTCCTTGTTTCCAGGGACCTGGAAGGACAGTGAGTGAATTCTCCTTGTGCTAAATTGTGCTTAAAAAAAACATTTTTTCTAGGGACAGAAAACTGTAGGTAGGGAGAGTGTGTCAGTTTCTTTCACTGTCAAAGTCCTTGTTTCCAGGGACCTGGAAGGACAGTGAGTGAATTCTCCTTGTGCTAAATTGTGCTTAAAAAAAACATTTTTTCTAGGGACAGAAAACTGTAGGTAGGGAGAGTGTGTCAGTTTCTTTCACTGTCAAAGTCCTTGTTTCCAGGGACCTGGAAGGACAGTGAGTGAATTCTCCTTGTGCTAAATTGTGCTTAAAAAAAACATTTTTTCTAGGGACAGAAAACTGTAGGTAGGGAGAGTGTGTCAGTTTCTTTCACTGTCAAAGTCCTTGTTTCAAGGGACAGAGAAGGACACCTGAAGGTAGCCCTTATTGCTTTTTTCCCATCTCCCTGCAGGCCATCTATTAGAATGTCTGGAAGGCAAACAAGGAGAGGCAGACAGTCAGGAGGCAATAAAAGAGGGCAAGCAGGCTCTGTGTCTGGGGGCAACAGTGCTGGTCGTGGACGCGGTGCATTGTCATCAGCACATGGCCATGGGACACGCTTGTCCTTCTTTTCGGCAGCTGGACATGTTGAGCCACATCATGCCGAAGACTTGGTAGAGTGGATGACCAAGCCCTCCTCCTCCTCCTCATCCTCTCTCACCCAGGCTCAGGGTACTGGAAAAGCAGCTGCCAAAGTGTCCTCTTCCCTGGTATCAATGTCAGACTCATCATCAGTCACTCCTTCCCTAGACCCACCATGTCCTCCTCCTGAGGAGTCCCCCGAACTGTTTCAGCACAGTGTTAGGTACATGCTCCAGGAGGATGCCCAGCGTTTCGAAGGGTCTGATGATGAAACCCAGCTAGAGGAAGGCAGTAGCGTGAGAGCAGACAGAGGGGATGCTCAAGAAGGACACCAATCTGGCAGTCATGTTCCAGCAGCTGCAGCATACTGCCAGATTGGCTCCAGTGATGAGGAGGGAGGTGATGATGAGGTCACTGACTCCACGTGGGTGCCTAATAGGAGAGAGGAGGAGGAGGAGGATGAGGAGGAGGCACATCTCCAACGAGGCAGGATGCCCTTTGGTGGCCAGCGTAAGGGCAGTACACCGACGGAATCACACCGCAGAGCTCCGCCTGTGCAGGGCGCTGCCTCTGCCCGTCATTCAAAAAGTTCTTTGGTGTGGGCCTTTTTTGAGGCTAGTGCATCAGATCGCACAGCTGCTGTTTGCAACATATGTCTCAAGCGTATATCGCGTGGCCAAAACATCAGCCGCTTGGGTACCACATGCCTGACCAGACATATGTTGACCTGCCATGCAGCTCGTTGGCAAGCCTACCTCAAAGACCCACACCAAAGAACAAAGCGGACCTCTCCTTGCACCGCATCAGCTGGGATCTCCAACCCCACTATAACTTCAGTCCTCTCTGAAACATGCACTGAGAGGAATGAAGGTGTAGAATTAGGTGTGTCACAGCCAAGTACTTGCGGCCACTCTGCTAGCAGTACACCGACGTCCGATTCTAGCAGGCAAATTTCCCTGCCCCAGCTGCTGGACCGTCGAAAGAAGTTCACTCCCAGCCATCCACATGCCCAGCGGTTGAATGCTAGCTTGGCTAAATTGCTAGCGCTTCAACTGCTGCCTTTTCAGTTGGTAGACTCGGCCCCCTTCCGTGAGTTTGTGCAATGTGCGGTTCCTCAGTGGCAGGTTCCCAAACGCCACTTTTTCTCACGGAAGGCTATTCCGGCTCTCTACCGGCATGTGGAAGGCAATGTCTTGGCCTCGCTGGACAGGGCGGTCAGCGGTAAGGTGCATATTACCGCTGACTCATGGTCCAGCAGGCATGGACAGGGACGTTACCTTTCTTTCACGGCCCATTGGGTCACTCTTTTGGCAGCTGGGAAGGATGCAGGACAAGGTGCAGTAGTGTTGGAGGTTGTCCCACCGCCACGCCTCCAAAATGCTACTACTGGTTGTGACACACCTCTCTCCTCCACCCCCTCCTCTTCTTCTTCCTCCATGGCCTCTTCCTGTGGTTTGTCCTATGAACCAGCGGTGCTCCGTAGCCGTTCACGGGGCTACGCAAGTACGCAGGCAAAAAGATGCCATGCCGTGCTTGCGCTGGTGTGTTTGGGGGACAGAAGCCACACTGGGGCAGAGGTCCTGTCTGCTCTGCAGGGCCAGGCCGAGAGGTGGTTGACGCCACGCCAGCTTAAGCCAGGAATGGTGGTTTGCGACAATGGCACCAACCTCCTCTCCGCCCTCCGACAGGGACAACTGACCCATGTGCCCTGTGTGGCTCACGTCCTTAACCTGGTGGTGCAGCGGTTCTTGGGCAGGTACCCGGGCTTACAGGATGTCCTGAGGCAGGCCAGGAAAGTCTGTGTGCATTTCCGCAGATCTTATAATGCCAGTGCTCGCCTGGCTGAGCTGCAAAAGGAGTTGAACCTGCCCAAGAACCGCCTTATATGTGACATGCCCACCAGGTGCAACTCAACGTTGGCCATGCTGCAGCGGCTGCACACGCAGCAGAGGGCCATCAATGAGTACCTGTGCGACTACGGCACCAGGACAGGGTCAGGGGAGCTTGGTTTTTTTTCTCCACGCCAGTGGGGCATGATCAGGGATGCATGCACTGTCCTGGCACCATTTGAGGAGGCCACGAGGATGGTGAGCAGTGACAGTGCATGCATCAGTGACACTGTACCTCTTGTCCACCTGTTGGAGCACACGCTGCGTGGAATAATGGACAGGGCACTTGAGGCAGAACAGAGGCAGGAAGAGGAGGACTTCCTTGCCTCTCAAGGCCCCCTTTACCCAGACAGTGTTCCTTCTGTCCCACCCATCGCACAGGAAGAGGAGGAGGAGGAGGAGGAGGAGGAGGATTGTGTCAGCATGGAGGTGGAGGCTGGCACTCAGCATCATCAGCAGCAGTCTTTTAGGGATGATTTACAGTCCCAAGAAACCAGTGGACTTGTACGTGGCTGGGAGGAGGTGGCTGCGGATCATGTCGTCCTTAGTGACCCAGAGGACTCCGGAGCGAATGCCTCAGCAAACCTACGCTGCATGGCCTCCCTGATCCTGCAAAGTCTGCGGAAGGATCCTCGTATTCTTCGGATCAAGGAGAGGGACCATTACTGGCTGGCCACTCTCCTTGATCCACGGTACAAGGGTAAGGTTGCGGACCTTATGTTACCGTCGCAGAGGGAGCAGAGGATGAGACAACTCCGGGAGGCCTTGCAGAAAGGTCTGTGCAACGCGTTCCCAGAGACTGGGAGGTTACAAACTCCTGGTCCTGGACAACGAGTTGCTGAGGCTTCGGCCAGTCAAAGAAGGAGCGGTGGGGAAGGTGGCCGTCTGACCGATGCGTTCAGACAATTCTTTAGTCCGCAGCCCCAAAGTATGATCGGTTCCAGCAACCATCGCCAGCGTCTGATAAACATGGTGCAGGAATATCTAGGGGCAAGGTCAGACTTGGACACCTTCCCCACCGAAAATCCTCTGGCTTACTGGGTCTTGAGGATGGATCACTGGCCAGAGCTTGCACAGTATGCAATTGAGCTACTGGCCTGTCCTGCATCCAGCGTTCTTTCGGAACGCACATTCAGTGCTGCTGGAGGATTTGTCACGGATCACAGGGTGCGCCTGTCCACCGACTCGGTTGATCGACTGACTTTCATCAAGATGAACCAGTCTTGGATCACCACCAGCTACCACACACCTGATGCTGATATAACAGACTAATTGATTTTAACATGTCACATCCCTTCAAGACTGATGCTGATGCTGAGTGCCTGTGCTGTTATGTTGACTGGCTATCCTCCTCCTCCGAGTCCTCAATGATACGATTGATGATGATAGCTTGGAAGATCATTTTTGTTTATGGGTGCCGCCACCAGTGGCTAAGGCCCAATTTTTCAGCCCCTGTTTTACAGGGGCGTGTAATTACAATTTTTTTAGCAATAATTTGCCATAGGGCTCATTGCTGTGCTCCAAGTACAGTATCTGTGAGGGGTTGGAGTGTTGTGGCACCAGTGCCTAAGGCCCAATTTTTCAGCCCCTGTTTAACAGGGGCGTGTCATTACAATTTTTAAAGCAATACTTTGCAACAGGGCTCATTGCTGTGCTCCAAGTACAGTATCTGTGAGGGGTTGTAGTGTTGTGCCACCAGTGCCTAAGGCCCAATTTTTCAGCCCCTGTTCAACAGGGGCATGCAATTACAATTCTTGATCTAATAATTCACAGCAGGGTCCATTGCTGCACCCACCAAGAGTAACTCTGAGGGCTTACAGTCTTGTGGCAACGCCACCACCACCACCACCACGAAAGGCCCAATTTTTCAGCCCCTGTTCAAAAGGGGCATGTAATTACAATTCTTGATCTAATAATTCACAGCAGGGCCCATTGCTGCACCCACCAAGAGTAACTGTCAGGGCTTACAGTGTTGTGGCACCAGCACCACCATCAAAGCCCCAATTTTTACTACCACTGTTCAACAATTATATGTAATTAAAATTCCTGATATAATAGTTGACAGCAGGGCGTTCCAGCACCAACCAAGAGTAACTGAGTGCTTACAGTGTTGTGCCAACACCAACAACTAAGGGGCCTATTTCTGCAGAGTATATACGGCAGGTCCCTACTTTCAAACATCCAACTTACAAACGACTCCTACTTGCAAACGAAAGAAGACAACAGGAAGTGAGAGGAAATCTACCCCTAGAAAGGAAAATTCTCTCCTGTAAGAATAAATATGGGAGAAAGGGGTCTCATCTGTACTGATGCTTTATCAGCAATCCTTGTTTCAAGAAAAACACCACATTTCAAAAACAGTTGTCATTGGGACGGAAAGTGAGGTGAAATGTTCTGAACAGGGGCACAGACAGCAAAACAAATGTTACAGGGGTGATAACCCTTACCTATGTTTCCCAAAAAGTTTAAAAATAGATTTTTGGGCTGGAGCTACACTTCAACAATGTACCTGTTCAAAATTACAAACAGATTCTACATAAGAACAAACCTACAGTCCCTGTCTTGTATGCACCGCCTGTATACGGCTGTTCAGAGTATATAGGGCCTTTTTTATTTTATGTGCGGGGTTCCCCTTAATATCCATACAAGACCCAAAGGGGCTGGTAATGGGCTGGGGTAGGGGGGGGGTCATGGGGTAGCTATGCCATTTTTCTTAAAGAATTTCATCCATATTACCGGGACCAGACATTACATTAAAGCCGCAAGCAGTTTTAAATGGCTTTTTTTTCCTTTAGAAGTGTCATTTTGTGCAGGGACAGTTCTAAACACGGGAAACACGTGGCACTTCACAGGCATACTTTAGACACCCCCCAGGTACGATATTTAAAGGAATATTTGACGTTTTTTTTTTTCACTTTATGCATCATTAAAATGACTGCTCCCGAAAAACGACCGTTTTTAAAACTTCTTTTTGCATTGATACATGTCCCCTGGTGCAGAACCCGGGTTCCCAAACCCTATTTATGACAATAACATGCATAATAGTTGTTATAATTAGCACTTTAGAATTCGAACGTTCGCATCCATTGTATTTAATAGGGTTCTAATGTTCGTTCGAACTTTCGGTCCGTTCGCGGGTTCTGGTGCGAACCGAACCCGGGGGTGTTCGGCTCATCACTACTCCTCTACTTCAGCCCTCATGCAGGGCCAATAGAACTGACTCCTTTACAAGTTGGAAGGTTCTTTCAGCCCCTAGGTGTCCATGATTGTCATGCAGGGCCACCAAGACGGTCTCTCTGTGTTTCTCGGGAAGAAACAGTTGCCATTTGTCTTCCAGGTCATCAGAGGGGCCCCTTCGGTAGACCACTCCCTGATACACCTGCAACCTGTCCCACTCTTTCCTTAACAGGCGAGCTTCCTTTGAAGGATGGCGCAGGAGTCTACTTGGATCCTGATTCTCCAGGGCCTCCAGGACCAATCTCCCCACGGGGTCTTCCAATTGGTCACATCTCAGCTCCTTCTTTGACAGTTTTGGCAGATTATCTTATTCCAACTGGGTTACCCCACAGTATTGCTTGGGAACTCCTACCATGGTAACTCCTATCTCTTCTGCCCTTGAGCCTCCTCTGGCTTGAAGTTCAGCCCCTTGGCAAAGGGCCCGCACCCCGTCAGGTGCCACTTGGGTCCAGTCTTCTGTATCACCGGTGGGGGCGCGAGATCTTCTAGATAGGGCGTCTGCGTCTCGATTCCCAGCCCCAGGCCTGTATTTCAGGCTGAAATTGAACCCAGACAGTGCAACCAGCCATCTATGTCCTGTGGCATCCAGCTTTGCTGTGGTAAAGAGATAAGTAAGGGGGTTGTTGTCGGTTTTCACAGTGAATTCTGCCCCATACAGGTAGTCTTTAAGTTTGTCAACTACCGCCCACTTGAGGGCCAGGAACTCCAACTTATGAGTGGGGTAGTTCTTTTCAGAGGGGGGCAGACTTCTGCTCACATAGGCAACAGGTCGCAGTTGTCCTTCATGCTCCTGATAGAGCACTCCTCCCAGACCGTCATGACTGGCATCTACGTGGAGTTCATAAGGTCTCTTTAGGTCTGCATAGGCCAAGACAGGGGCGGTGGTTAGGCTTTTTTTTAACATCTGAAAGGCCTCTTCACACTTTTGGTTCCACTGGTCTTGGATTGACTCTCCCGGCTTCCTGGGACCTGAGTCATCCTCTTCCCCTTCCGTCTTGAGTAGCTCATTCAGGGGTCTGGCAATTCGGGCAAACCCCTCCACGAACCTTCTATAATAGGAACAGAACCCCAGGAAGGATCTGAGTTCTGTTACCGTGGTAGGCCGGGGCCAGGAAGTAACTGCCTCCAACTTCTCGGGGTCTGTGGCCATTCCTTCTTCAGACACTATGTTCCCCAGATAGTTAACGGAAGATTGGTAGAACCTACAGTTCTCTGGCGAAAGCTTGAGTCCCTCCTCACTGAGTCTTCTCAAAACCTTCTCCAGTCTCTCTTCGTGTTCTTTCAAGGTCCTCCCGAAGACAATGACATTGTCTAAGTACACAAGGACCTCGATAAGGTTCATGTCTCCTACAGTCTTTTCCATGAGACGTTGGAAGGTGGCTGGGGCTCCTGACAGTCCATAGGGCATTCGGTCGAATTCAAAGAACCCCACTGGGGTTATGAAGGCTGTCTTCTCCTTGTCTTCCGGATGCATAGGGATCTGATAGTATCCACTCTTGAGGTCCATCACGCTGAACCACTTGGCTCCAGACAAGTTCTGTAGGGCATCCTCTATCCTCGGGGTGGTGTACTGGTCAGGGATGGTTCCCCTGTTGAGGGTCCTGTAGTCTATACACAACCTCAACGATCCATTCTTCTTTCTGACTACTACTATCGGAGAGGCATAGGGACTTCTAGACTACCGGATCACACCGGTCCTCTTGAGTTCTCCGAGTTGTTCCCTCAGATCTTCCAGGTCTGCTAGTGTGACTCGCCTGACTCTCTCCCTGAAGGGTTTGTCTTCCTGGAGGCGGATTCGATGGGTGGCACTCCTCGCACACCCCACATCGAACTCATCTTGAGAGAAGATCTTCTTCCACCTGGTCAACTGGGCCTTGGCTCTCTCTTTCCAAGCCCTGGGCAGGTTTGGGTTCTCCATGGAGACTTTCTCCCAAACATTCCCTCCTTCATCCATCTTCTCCACATCCGACAGAGCAACTGGGGTAGCAGGGCTCACCTGGCCCAGCAACATCCTGGCTGGGATCTCCATGGGGCCATCCGTGGTATTCCTGACACTCACAGGTACCTTACAGTGGGCCTTCTTCAGAGCCCTCAGGGGGACCACTTCTGGGATTACTTCTAAACCCAAGTGTTCTTCCCTTGGATCGGGTTCCAACATGACAAAAGGTCCCGGTTGCTCCCAAGTAAGCTTCACAGTGGCTCTGAGACAGGTTACTTCGCCGGGCTGCAACACCACTCCCTTCTTTCCAAGTCTCCAGACCTTCCCCACTCCCTCTTCCGGGGCCTGTTGCTCCAAGACCAACCGCTGGTAGGCTGTCTTCAACATGGGGTGGATCTTGGTGGCCGTGGGGGCTTTCCTGCATACAAGAGGGGTCAGGAGCCTCCGGACCAGGTCCGTGTTCGTCCCTATTATTAAGGAACTCTTGTTGGCTCCAGGCGGCCGAGGGCACACAACTGCCAGAGTGTCAAACACTTCCCGGCCACAGATGGGTCGAAGGTCAGTTTTATGGGCAGATAGCCATCATAGGGGAAGCTCTGGGTCCCGATACCCCATATTTCTAGTTCCTTTATCTTCTTGATGGGCAGGTGGCCTAAGTGTTTGTCATAAAAGTCCCGGTACAACAGGGTCACCTGCGCCCCAGTATCCAATATGGCTCTTGTGTAGACTCCCTCCACTTGGACAGGTACTATCGAGGAGGGACCCACCAGCTTCTCTGGATATCGCTTTGAAGGGGTCTCCTTCACTGGATCTTTGCGTTTCCCTTTTGGACTTTCTTCCTTCCATTTCTCTTTGGACTTAAGTCTCTCTTGGGCCTGGTATGCATTGATTTCCCTCCTTTTAATGGGTGTACAGACCCGCTGAGTTACACTATGCTTTTTTTCTGGGGTGTATTTCCGCTGTGGAATACTGTGCTTCTTCTGAGGAGTTCTGTCCTCTCTTTTCTTGGGCTTCTCAGTCAGTTTGGAGCTCACTGAAAATGATGGGCACCCGGTTGACTCCTTCACCGGGGGCCCTCTGGAGTTTCCCGCCGGCTTGCGGTTATCTGCTTTCTTTTTCTTGGGACTGGAACATACAGCTGCAATATGGCCAATCCCTCCACAGTTAAAACAGATCACATCCCCACAATCTTGTAGGGGAATGGGCACTGAAGCGTCTGAGAACAACTCCTTCTTTGGTCCTTCTCTCTCAGGAACCTTTGAATCTTTTGCAATCAGGGAGGTCAGCATCTCTAACACCTGAAACATCTGTGATTTTAAAGCGTCTACTTCTGGGTCTCTTTCTTTCGTCATCACTGAGTTGACTATCACTGGTGCAGCAGAGGTATGTGTCTTGATCACTTTTCAGTGACATTCCCCCTCCAGAGGTTTTCAGGTGAAGCCAGACTGGATCCGAGCGTGACGCTCCCTTTAACACTTGCTTCATTCTTGCCGCATCTGTGTCTTTGGGCAACATCCCTTTCTTTAACCCGATCTTGCAAAGCATCTTGTTTAGTCTTCTCACATACTCTGAAAGCTTCTCATTCGACTGTTGGAAAGTATGTTCGAATTGGTACACTAGTTCTGTCACCTTTTCTAGCTGACCGAACTCCTCTTGTAACATGGCTAAACAGTTCTGAGCTGTGCAATCAGCATTGCCAAACCGGAAGCTTTTCACCGCTTCTGCTGCCGCGCCTTTCAAACTTTCTATCACGCGCTGTCTCTTCTGCGCTTCAGGCACCTCCCATGCCTCTACTGCTAGTAGTGCCTGCTCAACCCAGGTATCGAAATCTTCTTCCCCTACAGGGACAGGAAGCTTCCCTGAGAATGTCTTTAGTCTGCGGTAGCTAGCCTCTACATGTACCGTGCTTGTCCTCTGGCACTTTGTCAGCAGATCAGAAAGGGCGTTTATTAATTCTGGCGCTACGGTAGTGACCGTTGCCGCCGGGGGCGTCGCCCTTTCTCTTTGTTTAGGTGAGACACGGGGTGTCCCTTGTGGTGATCCCGTTGGGGATGGCTCTGTCTTAACGGTTATTGCGTGCGCCAAATTATAAGTTCTATTGTCTGGCGTGCGCACACATTTGCGCTTAAAGGTTTCCGGCATTCCGTCCCACCACTCTATCAGCGCATACTGATATGAGATGTTTGGGTCTGACTTCATGTCCATCACCCACGGTGTATGATCTGGGGACAGTGACACCACAAGTTTCTCTACCGTCTCTGTTGACCATTCCTCTCCTGGAAGGCTGATGACCACCGACTGATCTTGTTCTGTCTTAGCTGCCTCGCAAAACACTCTGACCTCTGACGGGTCCATGCCGGTACTTTTGGCGTGTTCACCTGCTGTATCAGGATCCCGGACTCGAGAGCCCCCACGTGTAGCGCTACCCCCAGTTAGGAGAGCCGCTGGTTTGATTTCGGGCCCTGAGTACAGCTCCACCAACCCCCGGCAATCTTGTCTAGTCTCTTATGGCACAGTCAGTCTAGGGATGGTATCTATTACAATCTATACCTGATTATACACACACCCCAACTTCTCAGGAGATATAAGCACTATGTGCAATGATAACACAGTGATAACAAGTGGCAAAGTATAATGGTTTTACTTTGGTTTAAAAGGCACAGATTAAAACATAACAGGTAACTTGCTTACAGAGCCCTGCAGCAATAGATATAGCATACACTAATAGCACAGCGCGGTAATCCACCACACGCGGTTATTAGTATCTACGCGCCCTGTGGCGCACTAAACAATATTCTATCTCCCCTCCCTGGTCAGGCCTGACACAGAATTAAACTCAGTCTTTTGAATCAGGATTTCTTCGCATGCAAACTTGAAATGGTGGTGCACGTTCAGGAACAATTTTGTATTCCACAAAGTAGGTAACCACAAGGAACACTATGCTGGAGACCCTTTAACTCTGTCCTGCTACCGGTCTCCAGCGGAACAGCAAACAAATGATCGGTGGGCCAAGGCAGTCTATAGGCCTAAACACAGTACAGCCTATTGAATTGAGCAGGTGCTCGCTCACCACTCCGGACGCGATCCCAGTCCGGGACTTCCACCTGCTGTGTCTCCACACACAACATCTGCAACGATCGGGTCCCCGATCCAACTGATGTCCGCAGCAAACAAAGTCAGATGCCACCCAGGATATGCAGTGGGGTGGAAGGCTCTTCGGAAGTTGCGCAAGGCCCCAGGCTTCAGGCCCTGCACTCCACAGGAAGACCAGTCAGCAGCCGCGCGGTGTCCAAAAGAGGCCGAGCTCTCCACGCCTCCTCCTTTTATCTCCCTCCCACAAGTCTCTGCGGTGGCAGCATTGCACCCTGGGTGCCGAACGGGACTCTGGGAAATGCAGTCCCGGGAGTCTTAAAGGAGACCCCGCTACAGTTAAATGGTGAAACTCCAGGCAAATAGCTAAATACTACACTGAAATACATATACCGTATATACTCGAGTATAAGCCGCGTTTTTCAGCACATTTTTTTGTGCTGAAAATGCCCCCCTCGGCTTATACACGAGTCACCATTTTGTGCCTGATCTCCCGGAATTTGGGGACCTGGTACCGGCCTGCCGTAGGTTCCCTGGACTACAAACGTGGCACACATGTAGCCCCCTCTACAAGTGTGCAAAGTTTGTTGTCCGAGGGACCTACGGCCGGGGAGCACCGATTTTTCAAAGCCGGGCACCTCTTCCATAGACTCCCATGTTAAACTGTAATTTCTCCAGTGATTTGTGGACCCGGTACCGGCCTTCCGTAGGTCCCCTGGAGCCCAAACGTGGCACACATGTAGCCCCACTCTTCCTCTACAAGTGTGAAAAGTTTTTTTGTTGGGGAGACCTACGGTCGGGGGCCACCGATTATTCAAAGCCGGGCACCCCTTCCATAGACTCCCATGTTAAACGTCAGTCTAGTCATGGACACAGTGAGGCAGGGGCACAGTGAGGCATGGGCACAGTGAGGCATGGACACAGTGAGGCATGCACATGGACACAGTGAGGCAAAGTGAGGCACAGTGAGGCATGCAGATGGATACTGGAGTCAATACGTTTTCCCAGTTTTTTGTGGTAAAATGAGGTGCTTCGGCTTATATTCGAGTATATACGGTATATTTAAAATAAAATGACTTCTAATTATGTTCAGCCAGTCTTGTGTCTTACACTCCTCCCAATATGCACCCTTTTGTATTGCTGCAGGGACCTGAGAAGAAATAATACACTACCAAATATCATGTGTTGACACCTGACCGTCATGCCTACCTACACTATATTGTCAAAAGTATTGGGACACCTGCCTTTACACACACATGAACTTTAATGGCATCCCAGTCTTATGCCGCGTACACACGATCGGAATTTCTGACAACAAATGTTCGATGTGAGCTTTTGGTCGGATATTCCGACCGGGTGTAGGCTCCATCGGACATTTGCTGTCGGAATTTCTGACAACAAATGATTGAGAGCTGGTTCTCATTTTTTCCGACAACAAAAGTTCTTGTTGGAAATTCCGACCATGTGTATCCAATTCCGACGCACAAAAATCCTACGCATGCTCGGAATCAATTTGACGCATGCTCGGAATCATTGAACTTAATTTTTCTCGGCTGGTTGTAGTGTTGTACGTCACCGCGTTCTTGGCGATCGGAATATCCGAGCAACATTTGTGTGATCGTGTGTATGCAAGACGAATTTGACCGAAAATCCGTCGGAAAAAAATCCACGGTTTTGTTGTCGGAATGTCCGATCATGTTCAATAGTGAGACAGCCCACCCTTTGCAGCTATAATAGATTCAACTCTTCTGGGAAGGCTGTCCACAAGGTTTAGGAGTGTCTATGGGAATGTTTGACTACAGGTGAAACTCGAAAAATTTGAATATCGTGCAAAAGTTCATTTATTTCACTAATGCAACTTAAAAGGTGAAACTAATATATGAGATAGACCAATGATGGCAAACCTTGGCACCACAGATGTTTTGGAACTACATTTCACTCTGCATGTGTGATGGAGTTGATAAAATGACTATGTTATGTCTATGATATCCCTCTCTTTTAACCACTCAAATATTGTTATTTTATTTTCTTCTTTATTATTTTTATTGTTTCTTTTCTTTCTTGTTGCGATATGTATGTATATATATATACTGTATACAGTTTGGGCAAACAAGTATTTAGTCAGCCACCAATTGTGCAAGTTCTCCCACTTAAAAAGATGAGAGAGGCCTGTAATTGTCATCATAGGTATACCTCAACTATGAGAGACAAAATGTGGAAACAAATCCAGACAATCACATTGTCTGATTTGGAAAGATTTTTTTTTTTGCAAATTATGGTGGAAATAAGTATTTGGTCACCTACAAACAAGCAAGATTTCTATCTTCTTCTTTAAGAGGCTCCTCTGTCCTCCACTCATTACCTGTATTAATGGCACCTGTTTGAACTTGTTATCAGTATAAAAGACACCTGTCCACAACCTCAAACAGTCACACTCCAAACTCCACTATGGTGAAGACCAAAGAGCTGTCGAAGGACACCAGAAACAAAACTGTAGACCTGCACCAGGCTGGGAAGACTGAATCTGCAATAGGCAAGCAGCTTGGTGTGAAGAAATCAACTGTGGGAGCAATAATTAGAAAATGGAAGACATACAAGACCACTGATAATCTCCCTCGATCTCGGGCTCCACGCAAGATCTCAACCCGTGGGGTCAAAATGATCACAAGAACGGTGAGCAAAAATCCCAGAACCACACGGGGGGACCTAGTGAATGACCTGCAGAGAGCTGGGACCAACGTAACAAAGGCTACCATCAGTAACACACTACGCCGTCAGGGACTCAGATCCTGCAGTGCCAGATGTGTCCCCCTGCTTAAGCCAGTACATGTCCGGGCCCGTCTGAGGTTTACTAGAGAGCATTTGGATGATCCAGAAGAGGATTGGGAGAATGTCATATGGTCAGATGAAACCAAAGTGGAACTGTTTGGTAGAAACACAACTCGTCATGTTTGGAGGAGAGAGAATGCTGAGTTGCAACTAAAGAACACCATACGTACTGTGAAGCATGGGGGTGGCAACATCATGCTTTGGGGCTGTTTCTCTGCAAAGGGAACAGGACGACTGATCCGTGTACATGAAAGAATGAATGGGGCCATGTATCATGAGATTTTGAGTGCAAACCTCCTCCCATCAGCAAGGGCATTGAAGATGAAATGTTGCTGGGTCTTTCAGCATGACAATGATCCCAAGCACACCGCCCGGGCAACGAAGGAGTGGCTTCGTAAGAAGCATTTCAAGGTCCTGGTGTGGCCTAGCCAGTCTCCAGATCTCAAACCATAGAAAACCTTTGGAGGGAGTTGAAAGTCCATGTTGACCAGCGACAGCCCCAAAACATCACTGCTCTAGAGGAGATCTGCATGGAGGAATGGGCCAACATACCAGCAACAGTGTGTGACAACCTTGTGAAGACTTACAGAAAACGTTTGACCTCTGTCATTGCCAACAAAGGATATATAACAAAGTATTGAGATGAACTTTTGATATTGACCAAATACTTATTTTCCACCATAACTTGCAAAAAAAATTCTTTCCAAATCAGATAATGTGATTGTCTGGATTTGTTTACACATTTTGTCTCTCATAGTTGAGGTATACCGATGATGACAATTACAGGCCTCTCTCATCTTTTTAAGTGGGAGAACTTGCACAATTGGTGGCTGACTAAATACTTTTTTCCCCCACTGTATATATATATATATATATATATATATATATATATATATATATGTATATGTAGCAACCTCACCCCCTCTGATTTGTCTAGGGGTACCTCGTGTATGAGGGTGAGATGCGCTACGGCCCATGTCCTCCCCATGGCAGTGGGTGAGGTGAAGGCCAGTACCAGATATTTTCCTCGGGCCTGTGTGTTTCAGTTAAGGACCAAGTCCTGCTGTGCTGACACTTCCCTTTGCTCCCATTAACCAGAGTACTACACACCGATAAAGGTCCAACTCTTGTTTTATTGTCACACTCACAATAAACAGTGCTTTAGCAGCCAACTGGTTGCGACCCAATAACAGTTCAATACGGTGGGGTGAGCAGGTCGAGGCACTATCCTGATTGTAAGCTAAACCACTGTGGTTTCACCAGCGGTTACTATAGCCATCGGCTAAGAGAGAACTTAGAACTTGTGAATCTCTACCAGCAACTCAAGAGAACGTAGACAGGAGTACCTTCGCTGCGTTGTGGCCCCTGTCAGGGGAAGATGTCCCTCCAAGGGAGTTACCGGAGGCCCATCCGTCACCGGGTTGATGCTGCTCCGGACTCTCCGGACGGGTAACCTCTCCAGCCTCCTCACCTCAGACTTGGGCCCCATCCACTTCAGGGACCCTCGGACTTCTCCACCCTCGCGGGACCCAGTCGAAGTTACCGGGCCCCAGGCCTTTGATTTAGTACCTCACCCCAGGCTGGAGGTGCCTGGGATGGACGCCAACTCTGCTCCGGCCAGGCCTAGGGCGCCTGGGCCGAAAACTCCGGACCGCCCGCACCCAGGCCTAAGGTGTCTGGGCGCTTGATGAAGAAGATCCCGTAGAAGACCTCGTGGCAAGGGCGTCTCCCCCCTTTATCCCCTCCATTGACGTCACGGCAGGTTCCCCGCCCTCGCCGTACCATCTCCGAGAAGGGACAAAAACGACAGCACTATGGCAGTAAATCTACCCTGAGCCTGCGGGTACCCCGCCACCCACAGGCCAAGGAGATTATTACACCGCCCAATTCTCCACGAATACAAATGGTTCAATTCCTCTCATAATTTACACACCTGGATCATACTACCACCCAGGTGTATCCCACCTAAATTTAGAGACCCCGCTACATACTCCCCCTGTGATTTGATGCTGGTCCCCAGCGTCTGGTGCAAACCCATGTCTCCCATGGAGTGGTGACATAAGCCTGACCCCAGAGGCTATCCCTCAAAATTTGAACCCTAACCGTGCCAAGACCTGCTCAAAGGAAGGGAAACATAAAACAATAAACTTTTTTTTTTTTTTTTTAAACCCTCTAAGCATGTACACATATACAATCCCTCCCATCACTGTCTAAGAACCACCCCATACTCAGTAGTCTTGACTGATGAATCTCCTGCAGAAGGGAAACAAAAAAGAACACAACATCCTAACATATTTGTGTTAGTTTGGAATGAATGGGTCCATCAGCCGAGAGACCCATTCGCTCCAACGAGTAAAGTGATGCAAGTATAAAAAAAAAACAACACAGCCGTTGCGCAACACTGCCACCTGGTGACAGTGCCACGGTAATGACACTTGGTGAGATCTTCCTTCTTCTGTGTCCCTACTCTGATTCTACCCCCAAAGTCTCTGTCCTTTGAATTTGTGAAAGAAGAGAGAACAAAACAAACAGCTCTCATTCCTCCAAGGAGAAAAAAAAAACACACAGGAAAGTCTCCTCTAACAAGTAAAACTTCGGGTCAGGCAAGAACAAGGGCTTCAGGTGCTTATCAAAAACCTCAATCGAATAGTCAATGTCCTCTCCATCTTTCCGACAGATAAGCACCTTGTCCACATGAATATGTCGCCCCAACATCCAGTCTGCTCTGCAGTCTCTGAACTTTTTCGACACGGGTGATGAACAGGACAAGTATCGCCGAGCATGAGGCACTTTAAGTTTCTCCCAAACAAACTCATCGTACCATCTCTGTGTCAGGACTTCAACCTCAAACAGTAAGTCCCGGGGCAAGTAAGGATATTCCCATCCGTACTCACGGGCGACCCTCTGGCAGAAGAGTCGTTGCAGTCGGGCCAAAGGAGGCATTGTGGCCCTCTCACCTTCTCCTGGTTGAACGATAGCCTCCGGATGCCGAGGTACTTTCACTACCTCTGATGGCTTTGCTCTCGGTGCCCGTAATGATGCGCCAACAAAAACGGGTGATGCTGTGGATTGTGGAAGAACAATTGGAGGACTAGGCTTCCTCGTAGACTCCGGAGCTTCCGCCCGGGGCATGCTATCTCCTATAGACATAGGCGAATCTTAGGGTGCACGTAGCACGGGTGTTTGTCCCAGCCCTTACGATGAAAGAGTTGGTCTATTTCACCGTCATCTCCACAGTCCGACAGCGATTCTAGGTCAGAAGTGTCATACATCTCCGCGGGAAGGTAGTCTCTAGTAGACGTGGAACTACCCTCCCTAGCGGGCTCCACCGACTGTGGACCCCCGACACCTCCAACCACCACCACAGTCCCAGCCCCTGGCTCACCTTGACCTTTCGTAGAACTGGGATGTCCAGGACTCTTCCAACCAGATCCATCCAGGCCAGGCAAGCGACGGGGTGAAGCTCGACCACGACCACAAGACGCCTGTACCAGGCCGACTCTCCTCTTCGGAGGTGGGAGCAGGGAATCTGTGGTGATTGAAGCAGCATCCTCGGATTTTTCTTTCTCAGTCTCTGGTTGGGCAGTCACATCGCCCTGGTCAGTGCGTACAGGAATCTCCGCAAAGGCCTAGATCTCCCCTTCCGGAGTAGCGGTACCTGTGAGGCAGTTGAGGCGAAGGGCCCGGGGCCTTACTGTGGATGGCTCCACCTCGAATAGGAATTCTCTGCATGCTTCACAACGCCCGAATGGCTTCAGGTGGACCACCAGTCCCGAACATCCGGGACAGATCACGCCGAGGGCCTCCGTGTCTCTGCAGGTGTACAGAGCCAACTGCCCTCGGGGCCTGAGTCTTATCCCTGTGTCTGTAAGGGGAGCAGCAAACGTAGTCATATTCGTGGGGTAGGGAACCGGAATCCACGGGGAGCTTGAGGCCATCCCGACTATCTGCTGCTCCATCACGCACTGACCACGCGCCGAAGTCTCCACGTGAGTTCCTCCACATGGCCAGACTCCTCCCACGACTTGCACGTTTTTGCGGGCTTCCATCAAACTCCGCCCACGAACTGTGTAGTCACGGGGTGCCTCATGGCGCAGTGCAGTAAAAGCCCCCACATGTAGTACGTCACACAGCTGGACTTCTCCCTCTTCTCGCTCTTCCGCATGGGCCTTTCCCGTCTTAGGGTCATTTCCACGACTTGGAGCAGGGATGCACTTTGGCCGATCACATGGCCGACCGGCTCGGAACTCCTCCGGGCAGCAAAGTCCAGACACAGCCATTCTTACTTCCAAAGTCAAAACACACATCATCCCGGACTCACGAGCCCCCACATGTAGCGACCTCACCGCCTCTAATTTGTCTAGGGGTACCTCATGTATGAGGGTGAGATGCGCTAAGGCCCATGTCCTCCCCATGGCAGTGGGTGAGGTGAAGGCCAGTACCAGATATTTTCCTCGGGCCTGTGTGTTTCAGTTAAGGACCAAGTCCTGCTGTGCTGACACTTCCCTTTGCTCCCATTAACCAGAGTACTACACACCGATAAAGGTCCAACTCTTGTTTTATTGTCACACTCACAATAAACAGTGCTTTAGCAGCCAACTGGTTGCGACCCAATAACAGTTCAATACGGTGGGGTGAGCAGGTCGAGGCACTATCCTGATTGTAAGCTAAACCACTGTGGTTTCACCAGCGGTTACGAGAGAACTTAGAACTTGTGAGTCTCTACCAGCAACTCAAGAGAACGTAGACAGGAGTACCTTCGCTGCGTTGTGGCCCCTGTCAGGGGAAGATGTCCCTCCAAGGGAGTTACCGGAGGCCCATCCGTCACCGGGTTGATGCTGCTCCGGACTCTCCGGACGGGTGACCTCTCCAGCCTCCTCACCTCAGACTTGGGCCCCATCCACTTCAGGGACCCTCGGACTTCTCCACCCTCGCGGGACCCAGTCGAAGTTACCGGGCCCCAGGCCTTTGATTTAGTACCTCACCCCAGGCTGAAGGTGCCTGGGATGGACGCCAACTCTGCTCCGGCCAGGCCTAGGGCGCCTGGGCCGAAAACTCCGGACCGCCCGCACCCAGGCCTAAGGTGCCTGGGCGCGTGATGAAGAAGATCCCGTAGAAGACCTCGTGGCAAGGGCGTCTCCCCCCTTTATCCCCTCCATTGACGTCACGGCAGGTTCCCCGCCCTCGCCGTACCATCTCCGAGAAGGGACAAAAAGGACCGCACTATGGCAGTAAATCTACCCTGAACCCCGCCACACACAGGCCAAGGAGATTATTACACCGCCCAATCCTCCACGAATACAAATGGTCCAATTCCTCTCATAATTTACACACCTGGATCATACTACCACCCAGGTGTATCGCATCTAAATTTAGAGACCCCGCTACATATATATATATATATATATATATATATTGTGAGGGAGTTAGCTCGGCAGCGGGTGTGGGTGACCCCCGGGATGGGCTCCCCACACAAAAACAGGCCCAGCAAACGGAGGTTGTGGTTTTCAAAATCAAAAAGGTGCGGTTTATTTTCTATTTACAGTGACAAAACACAGCAAAGCAAAAGAAACATAAACAAAATAAATCCTGGTCAACTTGACCTCTGACTAAACATACAGGTTTCCTAACTAACAACTGGGATCAGCCTAGTGCTGTCCTAGTCCCTAAGTCCCTGGTTTTTAAATGTCCAAGCAAATAGCCACACAGGCTTTGTCTTACCGCACAGGGGTTCACTCTCCCTAGACAGTCCACACAGGTCTGGGTCCAGGCATGAGCAAACACCTAATGAATCTGGGAGTTTTTATAGAGGCCTTAAACGAACTGACAGGCTTCAGCTGGTCTCATCAACTCCCTGCCTGCACGACGCCCAGCCCTCTCCCTAGAGGTATGAGTCATCCATGAGCCCACTAGCCCCAGCTGGGCTTATACAACTCTCCACCTAGTTGTATAAGTCGGCGTAAAGCCTGAATCTGGGCGAAATATATCTACCCCCCTGGATGCAACCAGGTGACTTTACCTTCCTGCTGTCACATACCCCCCCCTCTTGTTTTAACCTCGGGGTTGGAACACCAGCAATCAGGCATTCATGTACTCGAGACAAAGCATCCACATTCCCCATTTGAACGCCAGGGCGATGCTTTACTGTGAAGTTGAATTCCTGGAGGGCCAGGAACCACCTATTCACTCTTCTATTTGTTTCCTTGTTTTGAGCCATCCACTTTAACGGAGCGTGATCCGTAACCAAGTCAAAGTGCCTACCTAGCAGGTAGTACCGAAGGGAATCTAGAGCCCACTTCACCGCTAAACACTCCTTTTCAACGGTGGCGTAATTTACCTCATGGGACTTCAACTTCCTGCTGAGGTAAATGACTGGGTGCTCTTCCCCGTTCCAGACCTGGGACAATACTGCTCCTAACCCCACATCTGACGCATCACTTTGTACGACAAAGTCTTTAGAGAAGTCGGGTGAGTACAACACTGGCTGGCTACATAAGGCTTGTTTCAAGAATTGGAATGCTGCCTCAGCCTCGGGGGTCCATTTAATCATGACCGACCCTTTCCCCTTCGTCAGGTTGGTTAGGGGCACAGCCTTAGAAGCAAAGTGGGGAATGAATCGCCGATAATACCCAGCGATTCCCAGAAAGGCTCGTACCTGCTTCTTGCTGTTGGGACGTGGCCAACTCTGGATGGCCTCGACTTTGTTGAGTTGGGGTTTTATTACTCCCCTCCCAATGGTGTACCCAAGATATTTGGCCTCTTCCTGCCCAATGGTACACTTCTTGGGGTTAGCCGTAAACCCCGCTTCCCGAACAGAGTCCAGGACTGCTTGCACTTTTGGCAGATGTGAGGCCCAATCTGTGCTATGGACAATTACGTCATCCAGGTAAGCCGCAGCATACTTCCGATGGGGCCTCAGCATCTGGTCCATTTTCCGCTGGAATGTGGCCGGCGCATTCTGTAACCCGAACGGCATTCTTTTATATTGGAACGCCCCGTCTGGGGTTACAAATGCGGTTTTCTCTTTGGCCGACTTGGCCAGGGGGATTTGCCAATACCCTTTTGTGAGGTCAAGAGTCGTCATGTATCGGGCTGTTCCCAGCCGGTCGATCAACTCATCTATACGTGGCATGGGGTAGGTGTCAAATTTTGTAACTTTGTTCAACTGACGAAAATCGTTACAAAATCGCCAGCTCCCATCCGGTTTAGGCACCAACACAATGGGACTAGACCAATCACTTTGGGACTCCTCTATCACCCCTAAGTTCAGCATTTTCTGTACTTCCTCCCGTATTGCCTCCCGTCGGGCCTCTGGGATCCGATAGGGTTTTAACTTCACCCTTTCACCGGGCGGGGTAATGATGTCATGCTCTACCCCAGATGTTTGTCCCGGCAGCTCAGAGAATACCTCCTTGTTGCGAAGCACAAACTCCTTAACCTCCTGTTGTTGGGGTTGTGACAAGGTGGCTGCTATTCCAACCTCAGGAATCACGCAACCAGTTTGAGCTGGTGACCAAGTGTCTGCGACTAGGGACTCTCTATCCCTCCAGGCTTTCAACAGATTAACGTGATAGATCTGTTCGGGCTTTCGCCTTCCTGGTTGTCTGACCTTGTAATTCACTTCGCTCACTTTTTCCATTATCTCGTAGGGGCCTTGCCATTTGGCAAGGAATTTACTTTCAACCGTAGGGACAAGTACCAGTATCCTATCCCCCGGGGAAAAGGTACGGGTCTTGGCTCCACGGTTGTACACTCTCTGCTGTGCTAATTGCGCTTGGGCCAAATGTTCCTTCACGATGGGCATTACCTGTGCAATTCGGTCTTGCATCAGGGCGACATGCTCAATCACACTCCTGTGGGGAGAACTCTCACTTTCCCAAGTTTCCTTGGCAATATCCAACAGCCCTCTTGGGTGTCTCCCATACAGTAACTCAAAGGGGGAGAATCCCGTAGAGGATTGGGGCACCTCCCTAATAGCAAACATCAGATAAGGAAGTAGACAGTCCCAATCCTTTCCATCTCTATCCACCACTTTCTTCAACATTTGTTTTAGGGTTTTGTTGAATCTTTCAACCAGCCCATCGGTTTGGGGGTGATACACAGATGTACGTAATTGCGTCACTTTGAACAATTTACACAGCTCCTTCATAACCCGGGACATAAAGGGTGTACCTTGGTCCGTAAGCAGTTCTTTACAAATACCCACCCGGCTAAACACAAGAGATAGCTCTTTGGCTATGGTTTTGGCCGAGGTATTTCGGAGAGGGATCGCTTCTGGATAACGGGTGGCATAGTCCATTATAACTAATATGTACTGGTGCCCCCTAGCGGACTTGATTATAGGACCTACCAAATCCATGGCGATCCTCTCAAACGGGACCTCAATGATGGGTAGAGGGACCAGCGGGCTACGGAAATGTGGCATCGGGGCCGACCTCTGACACACAGGGCAGGAGGAACAATAATTTTCTATGTCCTTCATCACCCCCGGCCAATAGAATCTCTGTAATACCCTCTCTCGGGTTTTCTCTGTCCCCAGATGACCTCCAAGAATGTGCCCATGGGCCAACTCCAACACCAACTTCCTGTAAGGTTTGGGCACCACAAGCTGCTCAACGGTTTCTTCTGCCCTTTTTGCCACCCGATACAGTAGGTCCTTCTCTACGCTGAAGTATGGGTAAGTGCAGGTATTATCTGGGTTCACTAACTCGCCATCTATTTTCACTTCGTTTTCCCGTGCCTTTATTAGGGCGGGGTCTTTCAACTGTTCTGTGGCAAAGTTTTCCCTGTGAACCTCAAGATCAGAAAACTCCACAGACGGTAGGTTTTCGTCTGAGGAGGTGGGCTCCTCTCCAGTTTCTTGAGTCTCCCCTGCCAATACTGATAAGGGAAATTCCGGAGAGTCCTCACCACTCTCAGGGGAGTTCTGGCTATCACATTCCTGGTACATAGGGGCACCAGTGGGGGGCTCAGGATCATCCCACAGTTCCCAGAACTTCGGAAAATCCCTTCCCACAATGGCGTCATGCGGTAACTGAGATACTAAGCCCACTGGAAGAAAGAGGGTACCTTTGGGGGTCTCGAAACACACTGTAGTCACTGGATACTCTCGGGTGTCCCCATGCACACAAATAACAGCTACCTTGCTATTCCCAGAGACCTCTGTTTTAACTAACTCAGCCTTTATCAGGGTCACAAGGCTACCTGAATCCAGCAATACCACAACATTTCTACCATTAACACACATTTTGCATAAATGTTTCTCAGTTCCTCGAATGGCAGTGCATGCGACTGTCGCACACAGCGACTGACGTCTGCCCGTCAGAAAGTCACACTGCATGGGTTCCTCCACAACCGGGCAATTGGCTGCAATATGTCCCGCTTGCCGGCAGCGGTAGCAAACGATCCTTCTTGCCGCCTCTTGAGCCGCTGATTTCCCAGGCTGTTCTCGCCAAACTTGGGGTAGAGCTCCCACCCTCTCACTCTCTCCACCCTCACCCCTTGGAATCCTCTTATCCGCCCCTGGGGATGGTCTGGTCTTAGGGTGGAAAGTCCGAGTGTCTCTGGAAGAGGCCGTCAGGTTCTCTGTAGCCAAGTATTTCTCCACACGATCCACAAGACCATCGGCCGTCTCTGGGTCTCCATGGCTTACCCACTTTTGGATGGCAGTAGGAAGAGCTCTCAAAAACCGATCCATTACTACACGTTCCACAATCTTTGGTGCGGACAAAGTCTCTGGCTGTAGCCACTTTCTGCTCAGGTGAATGAGATCATACATTTGAGACCTGGGGGGTTTTCCAAGCTGGAAAGTCCAGTTATGCACACGCTGAGCCCGGACAGCCTGGGTGACACCCAGCCTTGCCAATATTTCAGCTTTTAGCATCACATAGTCTTTTGCTTGGTTAGGCTCTAGGTCATAGTAAGCTTTCTGCGATTCACCAGTTAACAGAGGAGCCACCAGTCCAGCCCACTGCTCCTCAGGCCACTTTTCTCTTTCAGCGGTCCTTTCAAATGTGGTCAAAAATACCTCTGGATCATCCTCTCCAGTCATTTTTGTCAATAAACGACTCACCCCAAAGGACGCGGTATTAGTGGGACGGCTTTCCTCACTGGTCTGCGGACGTTGCTGCATTACTGCTTCCATCTGTTGTTGTAGTCTCTGCTCTTGCTTCTGCAACAGGTCTATGAAGCGGGCCTCAGATTGCTGCTGGGCTTGTTGCTGAGCCTCCAGACTCTG
This sequence comes from Rana muscosa, assembly GCA_029206835.1. Taxonomy (NCBI): domain Eukaryota; kingdom Metazoa; phylum Chordata; class Amphibia; order Anura; family Ranidae; genus Rana; species Rana muscosa. The sequence goes on along the minus strand of CM055116.1, from coordinate 138,047,202 downwards.
TTGCAAAGTTGCGTTTGTCTGCTGCTGGGCTGCAAGGCTCTGTTGATGAGCTTGCTGCTGGGCTGCAAGGCTCTGTTGATGAGCTTGCTGCTGGGCTGCGAAGTTCTGTTGTTGAGCTGCAAGGCTCTGTTGATGAGCTGCAAGGCTCTTTTGCAAACCTGCATTTGTCTGCTGTTGATTGGCATTTGCTAGAGCCAGCTGTTTCAGTATCTCCTCCATGCTGGCTTAAAAAAAAACTGCCACTGGTTCTCCACCAACTGTGAGGGAGTTAGCTCGGCAGCCGGTGTGGGTGACCCCCGGGATGGGCTCCCCACACAAAAACAGGCCCAGCAAACGGAGGTTGTGGTTTTCAAAATCAAAAAGGTGCGGTTTATTTTCTATTTACAGTGACAAAACACAGCAAAGCAAAAGAAACATAAACAAAATAAATCCTGGTCAACTTGACCTCTGACTAAACATACAGGTTTCCTAACTAACAACTGGGATCAGCCTAGTGCTGTCCTAGTCCCTAAGTCCCTGGTTTTTAAATGTCCAAGCAAATAGCCACACAGGCTTTGTCTTACTGCACAGGGGTTCACTCTCCCTAGACAGTCCACACAGGTCTGGGTCCAGGCATGAGCAAACACCTAATGAATCTGGGAGTTTTTATAGAGGCCTTAAACGAACTGACAGGCTTCAGCTGGTCTCATCAACTCCCTGCCTGCACGACGCCCAGCCCTCTCCCTAGAGGTATGAGTCATCCATGAGCCCACTAGCCCCAGCTGGGCTTATACAACTCTCCACCTAGTTGTATAAGTCGGCGTAAAGCCTGAATCTGGGCGAAATATATCTACCCCCCTGGATGCAACCAGGTGACTTTACCTTCCTGCTGTCACAATATATATATATGTGTGTTTTGGTATTCTTATAACCAGCCAGCAGTAAGTTTCCTTAAATGAGATACAGATGTTTTCTTACTCCTCACTCCCTTCACCATCTCCTTTCTGCCCCTCCCATCATGTACTAAAAGATGGCGCTGAGCTAAGGTATGCAGCATCATGGCCAAAAACAGTTGTCGACAGGAAAAGGACCATATACAGATGAACCAATCAAATACACACATATGTGATGACGTTTATTTATGTCACTTTGTTTATATAAGGGGCTGTAACCCTGAATAAAGGCCTGTTGATGAGAGGGTGCTCATACTGACCAGTGTGTCCCAGTGTGATCCTTTTTGCATGCATGATTCACATCACCTTGAATTTGGGTCAGAGGCAGAATAGAACGTACATCCTGGAATTGGACCAGGGATAAATCTATTACAGTTGGGCATCATGGGAAATGTAGTTCCAAAACATCTGCGGTGCCAAGGTTTGCCATCACTGAGATAGACTCATTATATGCAAAGCAAGATAGTTTAAGCCGTGATTTGTCATAATTGTGATGATTATGGCTTACAGCTCATGAAAACCCCAACTTACATTGACTTCTGTTAAAGAAGCCGAGGCAGTGTGAACCAGGGTTTCAGCAGAACTAAAGTTACCATTACCAATAACAAATTTGTAATCAGGCAAGCACTTTATTGCAGAAGAGACATGCAATGTCTCTAAAATAAACCTACACATGCCAGCACAGAGCTTGTGTGGCGAGATGACTGAACTCCTGGGCATGCGCAGGAGTGACATCATCCCACGCCAGCCAATGAAGATGACCGCAGCCTGGCAGTAGAAAGACTGCTGAAGGAGAGGTAGGTTTTGCAGACTTTAGTTCTGTTAGGGGAAGTGGATGGGGGCTGTAAAAACAGACTTCAGCTGTGTGTTTTTACTAACCCCCCCTAACCATAAGTCTAAACGAACCTTAAATGTGAATGTTTATACAGTATTTAGTAATTTTTGTACTTCTTAGTTTTAAAATAACATCTTGTTTTCAAATTGAATCAAACTCCTCCCTTATCTGCTGGTTCACCAGTCTTAACCTCCCCTGTCCACATTGCTTGTCCTTTGCTGTACAAGATAAATGGAAAGCATAAAGGATGATGGCAGATTATCTGACAAGCAATGACTCAGAATCCTTAGGAAAAAAACTGTGGTGGTGTTGATTATAACACACAGATTATTCATCCTTCACAGCACATATCACACCAAGATCTGCTCTGCCTTTCTTAAATGTCATGTCCCTTAAAGGAGATTTTATACATATTATCTACAGATAGACACAGAATGTATTACTGGAAGAAGGCTCTACATATACACTATATTACCAAAAGTATTGGGACACCTGCCTTTACACGCACATGAACTTTAATGACATCCCAGTCTAAGGTCTGATTCACACCTATGCATTTTTAATGCTTTTTACATTTTGTAGATTTGCAGTATAGTCCATTTAACATGGTTTCCTATGGAACACATTCTGTAGTGCAAATCTGCAAAATGCAAAAAGCACAAAAAAATGCATAGGTGTGAATCAGGCCTGAGTCCATAGGGTTCAATATTGAGTTGTCCCACCCTTTGCAGCTATAACAGGTTCAACTCTTCTGGGAAGGCTGTCCACAAGATTTAGGAGTGTGTCTATGGGAATGTTTGACCATTCTTCCAGAAGCACGTTTGTGAGGTCAGGCACTGATGTATACGAGAAGGCCTGGCTCCCAGTATCCGCTCTAATTCATACCAAAGGTGTTCTATTGGTTTGAGGTCAGGACTCTGTGCAGGCTAGTCAAGTTCATCCACCCCAAACTCGGTCATCCATGTCTTTATGGACCTTGCTTTGTGCACTGGTGTGCAGTCATGTTGGAACAGGAAGGGGACATCCCCAAATTGTTCCCACAAAGTTGGCAGCATGAAATTGTCCAAAATGTCTTGGCATGCTGACGCTTTAAGAGTTCTCTTCACTGGAACTAAGGGGCCAACACAACTCCTGAAAAACAACCCCATGCCATTATTCCCCTCCACCAAATGATTTGGAGGGGTGGCCCAATACTTTTGGCAATATAGTGTAGATGAGACCTGACCTCAACCTGATAGGTCACCTTTGGGATGAATTAGAGCGGAGACTGACAGGCCCTCTCGTCCAACATCAGTGCCTGACCTCACAAATGCACTCCTGGAAGAATGGTCAAACGTTCCCATAGACACACTCCTAAACCTTGTGGACAGCCTTCCCAGAAGAGTTGAAGCTGTTATAGCTGCAATGGGTGGGCCAACTCAATATTGATGACTAAGACTGGGATGCCATTAAAGTTCATGTGCGTGTAAAAGGCAGGCGCCCCAATACTTTTGGTAATATAGTGTAATTGTTGGCCTGGGTCATTTTACATTTTTCTATTCTAGCATGATTGTCTCCTATGCACCATACCAGGTATAGCTTAAAGGGCTTGTAGTCTCCAGGTTTTTCACCTTTCACCATTCTATGCATTAAGGTGAAAAACCTTCTGTGCTGCAGCTGCCCCTAGAGCCCCCCTTTTTCTTACCTGAGCCGATCCGTTCCAGCTCCTGCTGCTGTCTATCAAATCCAGTGACACGGGATCGGGGGGCGAGGCTGAGTCCTGCTGTCTGTGTCAATGGATGCAGTAGCGGGACTCGAGAGTGCGCCTGAATGGGATCCCCCAGGGAAAGCCGCCGGGGGACACCAGAAGCGGAGGATGGGGGTTGCTCTGTGCAAAACCCTTGCACAGAGCAGGCAAGTATACACATGAAAAATAGTAAGCTGTGCTAAAATACGTGATGAAATCAAAATAAAATGACATAAATATGTGAAAAATGCATCAAACACTGGAAGACTTGAATTCTCTATGTGATCAGATGATACGTCCAAAATGAATCTCCAAATTTTTTTTTATATATATAAAAATTAAAAGAGCCCTTTAAGTGTTCAAGTGACTCCAATAATTTACTGAGAGAATAGTCCATAACATATAAAGTTCAAATAATGAAGGTTCAAACGATGATTCCACAACCATATATTCCGCAGTGACTTGAAGCCACAACACCCGAGAAGTTGTGAAAGGGTATAGGAAAGGTCCTCCACCAATGAAAATACTGCCGCTTACCAGCTTGCTAGGATCTCTTGTTAAAGCGGAGGTCCACCCTAAAAAAAAAAAAAAAAAAAAAAGCCAAAAAGGCTACAAATTTTTTTATTTTTTATTTTTTTTATACTTACCAGAAATGCCTGTTACTAGGCAGATCGTCCTAATCTGCCACTTCTTCGTCCGCGGTGGTCTTCTTTCTTCTCCTCCTCGCGCTGCCTCTGGGAAATTGGGAGCGGTGTCTTCTGGGACCTTGTGTGTGTCCCAGGAGACATCCGTCCATTCACATAGCGCCGCGCGACTCGCGCATGCGCAGTAGGGAACCGGGAAGTGAAGCCGCAACGCTTCACTTCCTGATTCCCTCATCGAGGATGGCGGCGGGGCAGCCAAGACCCGAGCGATTGCTCGGCTTCGGCTGCCGACATCGCGGGCACCCTGGACAGGTAAGTGTCCTTATTAAAAGTCAGGAGCTGCAGTATTTGTAGCTGCTGACTTTTAATTATTATTTTTTTTTAACGCCGGACCTCCGCTATAAGGAGATCACATGCGCCTATGACTTATTCCCCAGCCCCGGGTCTCTATGCTTGGATAGCAAGATGTCCCCAGAAGTTTCAATCAGGATATCTTCAAGGTATGGTGTTCAATCATTTCTCATAAATCATTCCTCATTAGTGATGAGCCGAACACCCCCGGGTTCGGTTCGCACCAGAACCCGCGAACGGACCGAAAGTTCGTACGAACATTAGAACCCTATTAAATACAATGGATGCGAACGTTCGAATTCTAAAGTGCTAATTATAACAACTATTATGCATGTTATTGTCCTAAAAAGGGTTTGGGAACCCGGGTTCTGCACCAGGGGACATGTATCAATGCAAAAAGAAGTTTTAAAAACGGTCGTTTTTCGGGAGCAGTCATTTTAATGATGCATAAAGTGAAAAAAAAAAGTCAAATATTCCTTTAAATATCGTACCTGGGGGGTGTCTAAAGTATGCCTGTGAAGTGCCACGTGTTTCCCGTGTTTAGAACTGTCCCTGCACAAAATGACACTTCTAAAGGAAAAAAAAGCCATTTAAAACTGCTTGCGGCTTTAATGTAATGTCTGGTCCCGGTAATATGGATGAAAATCTTTAAGAAAAATGGCATAGCTACCCCATGACCCCCCCCCCCCACCCCAGCCCATTACCAGCCCCTTTGGGTCTTGTATGGATATTAAGGGGAACCCCGCACATAAAATAAAAAAAGGCCCTATATACTCTGAACAGCCGTATACAGGCGGTGCATACAAGACAGGGACTGTAGGTTTGTTCTTATGTAGAATCTGTTTGTAATTTTGAACAGGTACATTGTTGAAGTGTAGCTCCAGCCCAAAAATCTATTTTTAAACTTTTTGGAAAACATAGGTAAGGGTTATCACCCCTGTAACATTTGTTTTGCTGTCTGTGCCCCTGTTCAGAACATTTCACCTCACTTTCCGTCCCAATGACAACTGTTTTTGAAATGTGGTGTTTTTCTTGAAACAAGGATTGCTGATAAAGCATCAGTACAGAGGAGACACCTTTCTCCCATATTTATTCTTACAGGAGAGAATTTTCCTTCCTAGTGGTAGATTTCCTCTCACTTCCTGTTGTCTTCTTGCGTTTGCAAGTAGGAGTCGTTTGTAAGTTGGATGTTTGAAAGTAGGGACCTGCCGTATATACTCTGCAGAAATAGGCCCCTTAGTTGTTGGTGTTGGCACAACACTGTAAGCACTCACAGTTACTCTTGGTTGGTGCTGGAACGCCCTGCTGTCAACTATTATATCAGGAATTTTAATTACATATAATTGTTGAACAGTGGTAGTAAAAATTGGGCCTTTGATGGTGGTGCTGGTGCCACAACACTGTAAGCCCTGACAGTTACTCTTGGTGGGTGCAGCAATGGGCCCTGCTGTGAATTATTAGATCAAGAATTGTAATTGCATGCCCCTGTTGAACAGGGGCTGAAAAATTGGGCCTTTCGTGGTGGTGGTGGTGTTGCCACAACACTGTAAGCCCTCAGAGTTACTCTTGGTGGGTGCAGGAATGGGCCCTGCTGTGAATTATTAGATCAAGAATTGTAATTACATGCCCCTTTTGAACAGGGGCTGAAAAATTGGGCCTTTCGTGGTGGTGGTGGTAGTGGTGGCGTTGCCACAACACTGTAAGCCCTCAGAGTTACTCTTGGTGGGTGCAGCAATGGGCCCTGCTGTGAATTATTAGATCAAGAATTGTAATTGCATGCCCCTGTTGAACAGGGGCTGAAAAATTGGGCCTTAGGCACTGGTGGCACAACACTACAACCCCTCACAGATACGTTACTTGGAGCACAGCAATGAGCCCTGTTGCAAAGTATTGCTTCAAAAATTGTAATGACACGCCCCTGTTTGTTAAACAGGAGCTGAAAAATTGGGCCTTAGGCACTGGTGCCACAACACTCCAACCCCTCACAGATACTGTACTTGGAGCACAGCAATGAGCCCTATGGCAAATTATTGCTAAAAAAATTGTAATTACACACCCCTGTAAAACAGGGGCTGAAAAATTGGGCCTTAGCCACTGGTGGCGGCACCCATAAACAAAAATGATCTTCCAAGCTATCATCATCAATCGTATCATTGAGGACTCGGAGGAGGAGGATAGCCAGTCAACATAACAGCACAGGCACTCAGCATCAGCATCAGTCTTGAAGGGATGTGACATGTTAAAATCAATTAGTCTGTTATATCAGCATCAGGTGTGTGGTAGCTGGTGGTGATCCAAGACTGGTTCATCTTGATGAAAGTCAGTCGATCAACCGAGTCGGTGGACAGGCGCACCCTGTGATCCGTGACAAATCCTCCAGCAGCACTGAATGTGCGTTCCGAAAGAACGCTGGATGCAGGACAGGCCAGTAGCTCAATTGCATACTGTGCAAGCTCTGGCCAGTGATCCATCCTCAAGACCCAGTAAGCCAGAGGATTTTCGGTGGGGAAGGTGTCCAAGTCTGACCTTGCCCCTAGATATTCCTGCACCATGTTTATCAGACGCTGGCGATGGTTGCTGGAACCGATCATACTTTGGGGCTGCGGACTAAAGAATTGTCTGAACGCATCGGTCAGACGGCCACCTTCCCCACCGCTCCTTCTTTGACTGGCCGAAGCCTCAGCAACTCGTTGTCCAGGACCAGGAGTTTGTAACCTCCCAGTCTCTGGGAACGCGTTGCACAGACCTTTCTGCAAGGCCTCCCGGAGTTGTCTCATCCTCTGCTCCCTCTGCGAAGGTAACATAAGGTCCGCAACCTTACCCTTGTACCGTGGATCAAGGAGAGTGGCCAGCCAGTAATGGTCCCTCTCCTTGATCCGAAGAATACGAGGATCCTTCCGCAGACTTTGCAGGATCAGGGAGGCCATGCAGCGTAGGTTTGCTGAGGCATTCGCTCCGGAGTCCTCTGGGTCACTAAGGACGACATGATCCGCAGCCACCTCCTCCCAGCCACGTACAAGTCCACTGGTTTCTTGGGACTGTAAATCATCCCTAAAAGACTGCTGCTGATGATGCTGAGTGCCAGCCTCCACCTCCATGCTGACACAATCCTCCTCCTCCTCCTCCTCCTCTTCCTCTTCCTGTGCGATGGGTGGGACAGAAGGAACACTGTCTGGGTAAAGGGGGCCTTGAGAGGCAAGGAAGTCCTCCTCTTCCTGCCTCTGTTCTGCCTCAAGTGCCCTGTCCATTATTCCACGCAGCGTGTGCTCCAACAGGTGGACAAGAGGTACAGTGTCACTGATGCATGCACTGTCACTGCTCACCATCCTCGTGGCCTCCTCAAATGGTGCCAGGACAGTGCATGCATCCCTGATCATGCCCCACTGGCGTGGAGAAAAAAAACCAAGCTCCCCTGACCCTGTCCTGGTGCCGTAGTCGCACAGGTACTCATTGATGGCCCTCTGCTGCGTGTGCAGCCGCTGCAGCATGGCCAACGTTGAGTACCACCTGGTGGGCATGTCACATATAAGGCGGTTCTTGGGCAGGTTCAACTCCTTTTGCAGCTCAGCCAGGCGAGCACTGGCATTATAAGATCTGCGGAAATGCACACAGACTTTCCTGGCCTGCCTCAGGACATCCTGTAAGCCCGGGTACCTGCCCAAGAACCGCTGCACCACCAGGTTAAGGACGTGAGCCACACAGGGCACATGGGTCAGTTGTCCCTGTCGGAGGGCGGAGAGGAGGTTGGTGCCATTGTCGCAAACCACCATTCCTGGCTTAAGCTGGCGTGGCGTCAACCACCTCTCGGCCTGGCCCTGCAGAGCAGACAGGACCTCTGCCCCAGTGTGGCTTCTGTCCCCCAAACACACCAGCGCAAGCACGGCATGGCATCTTTTTGCCTGCGTACTTGCGTAGCCCCGTGAACGGCTACGGAGCACCGCTGGTTCATAGGACAAACCACAGGAAGAGGCCATGGAGGAAGAAGAAGAGGAGGGGGTGGAGGAGAGAGGTGTGTCACAACCAGTAGTAGCATTTTGGAGGCGTGGCGGTGGAACAACCTCCAACACTACTGCACCTTGTCCTGCATCCTTCCCAGCTGCCAAAAGAGTGACCCAATGGGCCGTGAAAGAAAGGTAACGTCCCTGTCCATGCCTGCTGGACCATGAGTCAGCGGTAATATGCACCTTACCGCTGACCGCCCTGTCCAGCGAGGCCAAGACATTGCCTTCCACATGCCGGTAGAGAGCCGGAATAGCCTTCCGTGAGAAAAAGTGGCGTTTGGGAACCTGCCACTGAGGAACCGCACATTGCACAAACTCACGGAAGGGGGCCGAGTCTACCAACTGAAAAGGCAGCAGTTGAAGCGCTAGCAATTTAGCCAAGCTAGCATTCAACCGCTGGGCATGTGGATGGCTGGGAGTGAACTTCTTTCGACGGTCCAGCAGCTGGGGCAGGGAAATTTGCCTGCTAGAATCGGACGTCGGTGTACTGCTAGCAGAGTGGCCGCAAGTACTTGGCTGTGACACACCTAATTCTACACCTTCATTCCTCTCAGTGCATGTTTCAGAGAGGACTGAAGTTATAGTGGGGTTGGAGATCCCAGCTGATGCGGTGCAAGGAGAGGTCCGCTTTGTTCTTTGGTGTGGGTCTTTGAGGTAGGCTTCCCAACGAGCTGCATGGCAGGTCAACATATGTCTGGTCAGGCATGTGGTACCCAAGCGGCTGATGTTTTGGCCACGCGATATACGCTTGAGACATATGTTGCAAACAGCAGCTGTGCGATCTGATGCACTAGCCTCAAAAAAGGCCCACACCAAGGAACTTTTTGAATGACGGGCAGAGGCTGCGCCCTGCACAGGCGGAGCTCTGCGGTGTGATTCCGTCGGTGTACTGCCCTTACGCTGGCCACCAAAGGGCATCCTGCCTCGTTGGAGATGTGCCTCCTCCTCATCCTCCTCCTCCTCCTCTCTCCTATTAGGCACCCACGTGGAGTCAGTGACCTCATCATCCCCTCCCTCCTCATCACTGGAGCCAATCTGGCAGTATGCTGCAGCTGCTGGAACATGACTGCCAGATTGGTGTCCTTCTTGAGCATCCCCTCTGTCTGCTCTCACGCTACTGCCTTCCTGTAGCTGGGTTTCATCATCAGACCCTTCGAAACGCTGGGCATCCTCCTGGAGCATGTACCCAACACTGTGCTCAAACAGTTCGGGGGACTCCTCAGGAGGAGGACATGGTGGGTCTAGGGAAGGAGTGACTGATGATGAGTCTGACATTGATACCAGGGAAGAGGACGCTTTGGCAGCTGCTTTGCCAGTACCCTGAGCCTGGGTGAGAGAGGATGAGGAGGAGGAGGAGGGCTTGGTCATCCACTCTACCAAGTCTTCGGCATGATGTGGCTCAACATGTCCAGCTGCCGAAAAGAAGGACAAGCGTGTCCCATGGCCATGTGCTGATGACAATGCACCGCGTCCACGACCAGCACTGTTGCCCCCAGACACAGAGCCTGCTTGCCCTCTTTTATTGCCTCCTGACTGTCTGCCTCTCCTTGTTTGCCTTCCAGACATTCTAATAGATGGCCTGCAGGGAGATGGGAAAAAAGCAATAAGGGCTACCTTCAGGTGTCCTTCTCTGTCCCTTTACTTAAGGATTTCTAAATATGGTTGAGGATTATTGCTTTTGCACAGAATAGCACAACGACAATTTCCCTGACTGTCCAAAAAACAAGGATTTCAAAGATGGTTGATGAGGAATGCTTTGGCACACTATAGCACAAGGAGAATTCCCCTCACTTTCCTTCTTTGTCCCTAGAGACAAGGACTGGCACAGTGAAAGAAACTGACACTCTCCCTACCTAGAGTTTTCTGTCCCTAGAAAAAATGTTTTTTTAAAGCACACTATAGCACAAGGAGAATTCCCCTCACTTTCCTTCTTTGTTCCTAGAAACAAGGACTGGCACAGTGAAAGAAACTGACACTCTCCCTACCTAGAGTTTTCTGTCCCTAGAAAAAAATGTTTTTTTAAAGCACACTATAGCACAAGGAGAATTCCCCTCACTTTCCTTCTTTGTCCCTAGAAACAAGGACTGGCACAGTGAAAGAAACTGACACTCTCCCTACCTACAGTTTTCTGTCCCTAGAAAAAATGTTTTTTTAAAGCACACTATAGCACAAGGAGAATTCCCCTCACTTTCCTTCTTTGTCCCTAGAAACAAGGACTGGCACAGTGAAAGAAACTGACACTCTCCCTACCTAGAGTTTTCTGTCCCTAGAAAAAAATGTTTTTTTAAAGCACACTATAGCACAAGGAGAATTCCCCTCACTTTCCTTCTTTGTCCCTAGAAACAAAGACTGGCACAGTGAATGAAACTGACACTCTCCCTACCTACAGTTTTCTGTCCCTAGAAAAAATGTTTTTTTAAAGCACACTATAGCACAAGGAGAATTCCCCTCACTTTCCTTCTTTGTCCCTAGAAACAAGGACTGGCACAGTGAAAGAAACTGACACTCTCCCTACCTACAGTTTTCTGTCCCTAGAAAAAATGTTTTTTTAAAGCACACTATAGCACAAGGAGAATTCCCCTCACTTTCCTTCTTTGTCCCTAGAAACAAGGACTGGCACAGTGAAAGAAACTGACACTCTCCCTACCTACAGTTTTCTGTCCCTAGAAAAAATGTTTTTTTAAAGCACACTATAGCACAAGGAGAATTCCCCTCACTTTCCTTCTTTGTCCCTAGAAACAAGGACTGGCACAGTGAAAGAAACTGACACTCTCCCTACCTACAGTTTTCTGTCCCTAGAAAAAATGTTTTTTTAAAGCACACTATAGCACAAGGAGAATTCCCCTCACTTTCCTTCTTTGTCCCTAGAAACAAGGACTGGCACAGTGAAAGAAACTGACACTCTCCCTACCTAGAGTTTTCTGTCCCTAGAAAAAAATGTTTTTTTAAAGCACACTATAGCACAAGGAGAATTCCCCTCACTTTCCTTCTTTGTCCCTAGAAACAAGGACTGGCACAGTGAAAGAAACTGACACTCTCCCTACCTACAGTTTTCTGTCCCTAGAAAAAATGTTTTTTTAAAGCACACTATAGCACAAGGAGAATTCCCCTCACTTTCCTTCTTTGTCCCTAGAAACAAGGACTGGCACAGTGAAAGAAACTGACACTCTCCCTACCTACAGTTTTCTGTCCCTAGAAAAAATGTTTTTTTAAAGCACACTATAGCACAAGGAGAATTCCCCTCACTTTCCTTCTTTGTCCCTAGAAACAAGGACTGGCACAGTGAAAGAAACTGACACTCTCCCTACCTACAGTTTTCTGTCCCTAGAAAAAATGTTTTTTTAAAGCACACTATAGCACAAGGAGAATTCCCCTCACTTTCCTTCTTTGTCCCTAGAAACAAGGACTGGCACAGTGAAAGAAACTGACACTCTCCCTACCTACAGTTTTCTGTCCCTAGAAAAAATGTTTTTTTAAAGCACACTATAGCACAAGGAGAATTCCCCTCACTTTCCTTCTTTGTCCCTAGAAACAAGGACTGGCACAGTGAAAGAAACTGACACTCTCCCTACCTACAGTTTTCTGTCCCTAGAAAAAATGTTTTTTTAAAGCACACTATAGCACAAGGAGAATTCCCCTCACTTTCCTTCTTTGTCCCTAGAAACAAGGACTGGCACAGTGAAAGAAACTGACACTCTCCCTACCTAGAGTTTTCTGTCCCTAGAAAAAAATGTTTTTTTAAAGCACACTATAGCACAAGGAGAATTCCCCTCACTTTCCTTCTTTGTCCCTAGAAACAAGGACTGGCACAGTGAAAGAAACTGACACTCTCCCTACCTACAGTTTTCTGTCCCTAGAAAAAATGTTTTTTTAAAGCACACTATAGCACAAGGAGAATTCCCCTCACTTTCCTTCTTTGTCCCTAGAAACAAGGACTGGCACAGTGAAAGAAACTGACACTCTCCCTACCTACAGTTTTCTGTCCCTAGAAAAAATGTTTTTTTAAAGCACACTATAGCACAAGGAGAATTCCCCTCACTTTCCTTCTTTGTCCCTAGAAACAAGGACTGGCACAGTGAAAGAAACTGACACTCTCCCTACCTACAGTTTTCTGTCCCTAGAAAAAATGTTTTTTTAAAGCACACTATAGCACAAGGAGAATTCCCCTCACTTTCCTTCTTTGTCCCTAGAAACAAGGACTGGCACAGTGAAAGAAACTGACACTCTCCCTACCTACAGTTTTCTGTCCCTAGAAAAAATGTTTTTTTAAAGCACACTATAGCACAAGGAGAATTCCCCTCACTTTCCTTCTTTGTCCCTAGAAACAAGGACTGGCACAGTGAAAGAAACTGACACTCTCCCTACCTACAGTTTTCTGTCCCTAGAAAAAATGTTTTTTTAAAGCACACTATAGCACTAGTGATGAGCCGAACACCCCCGGGTTCGGTTCGCACCAGAACCCGCGAACGGACCGAAAGTTCGAACGAACATTAGAACCCTATTAAATACAATGGATGCGAACGTTCGAATTCTAAAGTGCTAATTATAACAACTATTATGCATGTTATTGTCATAAATAGGGTTTGGGAACCCGGGTTGTGCACCAGGGGACATGTATCAATGCAAAAAGAAGTTTTAAAAACTGTCGTTTTTCGGGAGCAGTCATTTTAATGATGCATAAAGTGAAAAAAAAAAAGTCAAATATTCCTTTAAATATCGTACCTGGGGGGTGTCTAAAGTATGCCTGTGAAGTGCCACGTGTTTCCCGTGTTTAGAACTGTCCCTGCACAAAATGACACTTCTAAAGGAAAAAAAAGCCATTTAAAACTGCTTGCGGCTTTAATGTAATGTCTGGTCCCGGTAATATGGATGAAATTCTTTAAGAAAAATGGCATAGCTACCCCATGACCCCCCCCTACCCCAGCCCATTACCAGCCCCTTTGGGTCTTGTATGGATATTAAGGGGAACCCCGCACATAAAATAAAAAAGGCCCTATATACTCTGAACAGCCGTATACAGGCGGTGCATACAAGACAGGGACTGTAGGTTTGTTCTTATGTAGAATCTGTTTGTAATTTTGAACAGGTACATTGTTGAAGTGTAGCTCCAGCCCAAAAATCTATTTTTAAACTTTTTGGGAAACATAGGTAAGGGTTATCACCCCTGTAACATTTGTTTTGCTGTCTGTGCCCCTGTTCAGAACATTTCACCTCACTTTCCGTCCCAATGACAACTGTTTTTGAAATGTGGTGTTTTTCTTGAAACAAGGATTGCTGATAAAGCATCAGTACAGATGAGACCCCTTTCTCCCATATTTATTCTTACAGGAGAGAATTTTCCTTTCTAGGGGTAGATTTCCTCTCACTTCCTGTTGTCTTCTTTCGTTTGCAAGTAGGAGTCGTTTGTAAGTTGGATGTTTGAAAGTAGGGACCTGCCGTATATACTCTGCAGAAATAGGCCCCTTAGTTGTTGGTGTTGGCACAACACTGTAAGCACTCAGTTACTCTTGGTTGGTGCTGGAACGCCCTGCTGTCAACTATTATATCAGGAATTTTAATTACATATAATTGTTGAACAGTGGTAGTAAAAATTGGGGCTTTGATGGTGGTGCTGGTGCCACAACACTGTAAGCCCTGACAGTTACTCTTGGTGGGTGCAGCAATGGGCCCTGCTGTGAATTATTAGATCAAGAATTGTAATTACATGCCCCTTTTGAACAGGGGCTGAAAAATTGGGCCTTTCGTGGTGGTGGTGGTGGTGGCGTTGCCACAAGACTGTAAGCCCTCAGAGTTACTCTTGGTGGGTGCAGCAATGGACCCTGCTGTGAATTATTAGATCAAGAATTGTAATTGCATGCCCCTGTTGAACAGGGGCTGAAAAATTGGGCCTTAGGCACTGGTGGCACAACACTACAACCCCTCACAGATACTGTACTTGGAGCACAGCAATGAGCCCTGTTGCAAAGTATTGCTTCAAAAATTGTAATGACACGCCCCTGTTAAACAGGGGCTGAAAAATTGGGCCTTAGGCACTGGTGCCACAACACTCCAACCCCTCACAGATACTGTACTTGGAGCACAGCAATGAGCCCTATGGCAAATTATTGCTAAAAAAATTGTAATTACACGCCCCTGTAAAACAGGGGCTGAAAAATTGGGCCTTAGCCACTGGTGGCGGCACCCATAAACAAAAATGATCTTCCAAGCTATCATCATCAATTGTATCATTGAGGACTCGGAGGAGGAGGATAGCCAGTCAACATAACAGCACAGGCACTCAGCATCAGCATCAGTCTTGAAGGGATGTGACATGTAAAAATCAATTAGTCTGTTATATCAGCATCAGGTGTGTGGTAGCTGGTGGTGATCCAAGACTGGTTCATCTTGATGAAAGTCAGTCGATCAACCGAGTCGGTGGACAGGCGCACCCTGTGATCCGTGACAAATCCTCCAGCAGCACTGAATGTGCGTTCCGAAAGAACGCTGGATGCAGGACAGGCCAGTAGCTCAATTGCATACTGTGCAAGCTCTGGCCAGTGATCCATCCTCAAGACCCAGTAAGCCAGAGGATTTTCGGTGGGGAAGGTGTCCAAGTCTGACCTTGCCCCTAGATATTCCTGCACCATGTTTATCAGACGCTGGCGATGGTTGCTGGAACCGATCATACTTTGGGGCTGCGGACTAAAGAATTGTCTGAACGCATCGGTCAGACGGCCACCTTCCCCACCGCTCCTTCTTTGACTGGCCGAAGCCTCAGCAACTCGTTGTCCAGGACCAGGAGTTTGTAACCTCCCAGTCTCTGGGAACGCGTTGCACAGACCTTTCTGCAAGGCCTCCCGGAGTTGTCTCATCCTCTGCTCCCTCTGCGACGGTAACATAAGGTCCGCAACCTTACCCTTGTACCGTGGATCAAGGAGAGTGGCCAGCCAGTAATGGTCCCTCTCCTTGATCCGAAGAATACGAGGATCCTTCCGCAGACTTTGCAGGATCAGGGAGGCCATGCAGCGTAGGTTTGCTGAGGCATTCGCTCCGGAGTCCTCTGGGTCACTAAGGACGACATGATCCGCAGCCACCTCCTCCCAGCCACGTACAAGTCCACTGGTTTCTTGGGACTGTAAATCATCCCTAAAAGACTGCTGCTGATGATGCTGAGTGCCAGCCTCCACCTCCATGCTGACACAATCCTCCTCCTCCTCCTCCTCCTCCTCCTCCTCTTCCTGTGCGATGGGTGGGACAGAAGGAACACTGTCTGGGTAAAGGGGGCCTTGAGAGGCAAGGAAGTCCTCCTCTTCCTGCCTCTGTTCTGCCTCAAGTGCCCTGTCCATTATTCCACGCAGCGTGTGCTCCAACAGGTGGACAAGAGGTACAGTGTTACTGATGCATGCACTGTCACTGCTCACCATCCTCGTGGCCTCCTCAAATGGTGCCAGGACAGTGCATGCATCCCTGATCATGCCCCACTGGCGTGGAGAAAAAAAACCAAGTTCCCCTGACCCTGTCCTGGTGCCGTAGTCGCACAGGTACTCATTGATGGCCCTCTGCTGCGTGTGCAGCCGCTGCAGCATGGCCAACGTTGAGTTCCACCTGGTGGGCATGTCACATATAAGGCGGTTCTTGGGCAGGTTCAACTCCTTTTGCAGCTCAGCCAGGCGAGCACTGGCATTATAAGATCTGCGGAAATGCACACAGACTTTCCTGGCCTGCCTCAGGACATCCTGTAAGCCCGGGTACCTGCCCAAGAACCGCTGCACCACCAGGTTAAGGACGTGAGCCACACAGGGCACATGGGTCAGTTGTCCCTGTCGGAGGGCGGAGAGGAGGTTGGTGCCATTGTCGCAAACCACCATTCCTGGCTTAAGCTGGCGTGGCGTCAACCACCTCTCGGCCTGGCCCTGCAGAGCAGACAGGACCTCTGCCCCAGTGTGGCTTCTGTCCCCCAAACACACCAGCGCAAGCACGGCATGGCATCTTTTTGCCTGCGTACTTGCGTAGCCCCGTGAACGGCTACGGAGCACCGCTGGTTCATAGGACAAACCACAGGAAGAGGCCATGGAGGAAGAAGAAGAGGAGGGGGTGGAGGAGAGAGGTGTGTCACAACCAGTAGTAGCATTTTGGAGGCGTGGCGGTGGGACAACCTCCAACACTACTGCACCTTGTCCTGCATCCTTCCCAGCTGCCAAAAGAGTGACCCAATGGGCCGTGAAAGAAAGGTAACGTCCCTGTCCATGCCTGCTGGACCATGAGTCAGCGGTAATATGCACCTTACCGCTGACCGCCCTGTCCAGCGAGGCCAAGACATTGCCTTCCACATGCCGGTAGAGAGCCGGAATAGCCTTCCGTGAGAAAAAGTGGCGTTTGGGAACCTGCCACTGAGGAACCGCACATTGCACAAACTCACGGAAGGGGGCCGAGTCTACCAACTGAAAAGGCAGCAGTTGAAGCGCTAGCAATTTAGCCAAGCTAGCATTCAACCGCTGGGCATGTGGATGGCTGGGAGTGAACTTCTTTCGAAGGTCCAGCAGCTGGGGCAGGGAAATTTGCCTGCTAGAATCGGACGTCGGTGTACTGCTAGCAGAGTGGCCGCAAGTACTTGGCTGTGACACACCTAATTCTACACCTTCATTCCTCTCAGTGCATGTTTCAGAGAGGACTGAAGTTATAGTGGGGTTGGAGATCCCAGCTGATGCGGTGCAAGGAGAGGTCCGCTTTGTTCTTTGGTGTGGGTCTTTGAGGTAGGCTTGCCAACGAGCTGCATGGCAGGTCAACATATGTCTGGTCAGGCATGTGGTACCCAAGCGGCTGATGTTTTGGCCACGCGATATACGCTTGAGACATATGTTGCAAACAGCAGCTGTGCGATCTGATGCACTAGCCTCAAAAAAGGCCCACACCAAAGAACTTTTTGAATGACGGGCAGAGGCAGCGCCCTGCACAGGCGGAGCTCTGCGGTGTGATTCCGTCGGTGTACTGCCCTTACGCTGGCCACCAAAGGGCATCCTGCCTCGTTGGAGATGTGCCTCCTCCTCATCCTCCTCCTCCTCCTCTCTCCTATTAGGCACCCACGTAGAGTCAGTGACCTCATCATCACCTCCCTCCTCATCACTGGAGGCAATCTGGCAGTATGCTGCAGCTGCTGGAACATGACTGCCAGATTGGTGTCCTTCTTGAGCATCCCCTCTGTCTGCTCTCACGCTACTGCCTTCCTCTAGCTGGGTTTCATCATCAGACCCTTCGAAACGCTGGGCATCCTCCTGGAGCATGTACCCAACACTGTGCTGAAACAGTTCGGGGGACTCCTCAGGAGGAGGACATGGTGGGTCTAGGGAAGGAGTGACTGATGATGAGTCTGACATTGATACCAGGGAAGAGGACGCTTTGGCAGCTGCTTTTCCAGTACCCTGAGCCTGGGTGAGAAAGGATGAGGAGGAGGAGGAGGGCTTGGTCATCCACTCTACCAAGTCTTCGGCATGATGTGGCTCAACATGTCCAGCTGCCGAAAAGAAGGACAAGCGTGTCCCATGGCCATGTGCTGATGACAATGCACCGCGTCCACGACCAGCACTGTTGCCCCCAGACACAGAGCCTGCTTGCCCTCTTTTATTGCCTCCTGACTGTCTGCCTCTCCTTGTTTGCCTTCCAGACATTCTAATAGATGGCCTGTAGGGAGATGGGAAAAAAGCAATAAGGGCTACCTTCAGGTGTCCTTCTCTGTCCCTTGAAACAAGGACTTTGACAGTGAAAGAAACTGACACACTCTCCCTACCTACAGTTTTCTGTCCCTAGAAAAAATGTTTTTTTTAAGCACAATTTAGCACAAGGAGAATTACCTCACTGTCCTTCCAGGTCCCTGGAAACAAGGACTTTGACAGTGAAAGAAACTGACACACTCTCCCTACCTACAGTTTTCTGTCCCTAGAAAAAATGTTTTTTTTAAGCACAATTTAGCACAAGGAGAATTACCTCACTGTCCTTCCAGGTCCCTGGAAACAAGGACTTTGGCAGTGAAAGAAACTGACACACTCTCCCTACCTACAGTTTTCTGTCCCTAGAAAAAATTTTTTTTTAAGCACAATTTAGCACAAGGAGAATTACCTCACTGTCCTTCCAGGTCCCTGGAAACAAGGACTTTGACAGTGAAAGAAACTGACACACTCTCCCTACCTACAGTTTTCTGTCCCTAGAAAAAATGTTTTTTTTAAGCACAATTTAGCACAAGGAGAATTACCTCACTGTCCTTCCAGGTCCCTGGAAACAAGGACTTTGACAGTGAAAGAAACTGACACACTCTCCCTACCTACAGTTTTCTGTCCCTAGAAAAAATGTTTTTTTTAAGCACAATTTAGCACAAGGAGAATTACCTCACTGTCCTTCCAGGTCCCTGGAAACAAGGACTTTGGCAGTGAAAGAAACTGACACACTCTCCCTACCTACAGTTTTCTGTCCCTAGAAAAAATGTTTTTTTTAAGCACAATTTAGCACAAGGAGAATTACCTCACTGTCCTTCCAGGTCCCTGGAAACAAGGACTTTGGCAGTGAAAGAAACTGACACACTCTCCCTACCTACAGTTTTCTGTCCCTAGAAAAAATGTTTTTTTTAAGCACAATTTAGCACAAGGAGAATTACCTCACTGTGCTTCCAGGTCCCTGGAAACAAGGACTTTGACAGTGAAAGAAACTGACACACTCTCCCTACCTACAGTTTTCTGTCCCTAGAAAAAATGTTTTTTTTAAGCACAATTTAGCACAAGGAGAATTACCTCACTGTCCTTCCAGGTCCCTGGAAACAAGGACTTTGACAGTGAAAGAAACTGACACACTCTCCCTACCTACAGTTTTCTGTCCCTAGAAAAAATGTTTTTTTTAAGCACAATTTAGCACAAGGAGAATTACCTCACTGTCCTTCCAGGTCCCTGGAAACAAGGACTTTGGCAGTGAAAGAAACTGACACACTCTCCCTACCTACAGTTTTCTGTCCCTAGAAAAAATGTTTTTTTTAAGCACAATTTAGCACAAGGAGAATTACCTCACTGTCCTTCCAGGTCCCTGGAAACAAGGACTTTGACAGTGAAAGAAACTGACACACTCTCCCTACCTACAGTTTTCTGTCCCTAGAAAAAATGTTTTTTTTAAGCACAATTTAGCACAAGGAGAATTACCTCACTGTCCTTCCAGGTCCCTGGAAACAAGGACTTTGACAGTGAAAGAAACTGACACACTCTCCCTACCTACAGTTTTCTGTCCCTAGAAAAAATGTTTTTTTTTAAGCACAATTTAGCACAAGGAGAATTACCTCACTGTCCTTCCAGGTCCCTGGAAACAAGGACTTTGGCAGTGAAAGAAACTGACACACTCTCCCTACCTACAGTTTTCTGTCCCTAGAAAAAATGTTTTTTTTAAGCACAATTTAGCACAAGGAGAATTACCTCACTGTCCTTCCAGGTCCCTGGAAACAAGGACTTTGGCAGTGAAAGAAACTGACACACTCTCCCTACCTACAGTTTTCTGTCCCTAGAAAAAATGTTTTTTTTAAGCACAATTTAGCACAAGGAGAATTACCTCACTGTCCTTCCAGGTCCCTGGAAACAAGGACTTTGACAGTGAAAGAAACTGACACACTCTCCCTACCTACAGTTTTCTGTCCCTAGAAAAAATGTTTTTTTTAAGCAGAATTTAGCACAAGGAGAATTACCTCACTGTCCTTCCAGGTCCCTGGAAACAAGGACTTTGACAGTGAAAGAAACTGACACACTCTCCCTACCTACAGTTTTCTGTCCCTAGAAAAAATGTTTTTTTTAAGCACAATTTAGCACAAGGAGAATTACCTCACTGTCCTTCCAGGTCCCTGGAAACAAGGACTTTGGCAGTGAAAGAAACTGACACACTCTCCCTACCTACAGTTTTCTGTCCCTAGAAAAAATGTTTTTTTTAAGCACAATTTAGCACAAGGAGAATTACCTCACTGTCCTTCCAGGTCCCTGGAAACAAGGACTTTGACAGTGAAAGAAACTGACACACTCTCCCTACCTACAGTTTTCTGTCCCTAGAAAAAATGTTTTTTTTAAGCACAATTTAGCACAAGGAGAATTACCTCACTGTCCTTCCAGGTCCCTGGAAACAAGGACTTTGGCAGTGAAAGAAACTGACACACTCTCCCTACCTACAGTTTTCTGTCCCTAGAAAAAATGTTTTTTTTAAGCACAATTTAGCACAAGGAGAATTACCTCACTGTCCTTCCAGGTCCCTGGAAACAAGGACTTTGACAGTGAAAGAAACTGACACACTCTCCCTACCTACAGTTTTCTGTCCCTAGAAAAAATGTTTTTTTTAAGCACAATTTAGCACAAGGAGAATTACCTCACTGTCCTTCCAGGTCCCTGGAAACAAGGACTTTGACAGTGAAAGAAACTGACACACTCTCCCTACCTACAGTTTTCTGTCCCTAGAAAAAATGTTTTTTTTAAGCACAATTTAGCACAAGGAGAATTACCTCACTGTCCTTCCAGGTCCCTGGAAACAAGGACTTTGGCAGTGAAAGAAACTGACACACTCTCCCTACCTACAGTTTTCTGTCCCTAGAAAAAATGTTTTTTTTAAGCACAATTTAGCACAAGGAGAATTACCTCACTGTCCTTCCAGGTCCCTGGAAACAAGGACTTTGGCAGTGAAAGAAACTGACACACTCTCCCTACCTACAGTTTTCTGTCCCTAGAAAAAATGTTTTTTTTAAGCACAATTTAGCACAAGGAGAATTACCTCACTGTCCTTCCAGGTCCCTGGAAACAAGGACTTTGACAGTGAAAGAAACTGACACACTCTCCCTACCTACAGTTTTCTGTCCCTAGAAAAAATGTTTTTTTTAAGCACAATTTAGCACAAGGAGAATTACCTCACTGTCCTTCCAGGTCCCTGGAAACAAGGACTTTGGCAGTGAAAGAAACTGACACACTCTCCCTACCTACAGTTTTCTGTCCCTAGAAAAAATGTTTTTTTTAAGCACAATTTAGCACAAGGAGAATTACCTCACTGTGCTTCCAGGTCCCTGGAAACAAGGACTTTGACAGTGAAAGAAACTGACACACTCTCCCTACCTACAGTTTTCTGTCCCTAGAAAAAATGTTTTTTTTAAGCACAATTTAGCACAAGGAGAATTACCTCACTGTCCTTCCAGGTCCCTGGAAACAAGGACTTTGACAGTGAAAGAAACTGACACACTCTCCCTACCTACAGTTTTCTGTCCCTAGAAAAAATGTTTTTTTTAAGCACAATTTAGCACAAGGAGAATTACCTCACTGTCCTTCCAGGTCCCTGGAAACAAGGACTTTGGCAGTGAAAGAAACTGACACACTCTCCCTACCTACAGTTTTCTGTCCCTAGAAAAAATGTTTTTTTTAAGCACAATTTAGCACAAGGAGAATTACCTCACTGTCCTTCCAGGTCCCTGGAAACAAGGACTTTGACAGTGAAAGAAAATGACACACTCTCCCTACCTACAGTTTTCTGTCCCTAGAAAAAATGTTTTTTTTAAGCACAATTTAGCACAAGGAGAATTACCTCACTGTCCTTCCAGGTCCCTGGAAACAAGGACTTTGACAGTGAAAGAAACTGACACACTCTCCCTACCTACAGTTTTCTGTCCCTAGAAAAAATGTTTTTTTTAAGCACAATTTAGCACAAGGAGAATTACCTCACTGTCCTTCCAGGTCCCTGGAAACAAGGACTTTGGCAGTGAAAGAAACTGACACACTCTCCCTACCTACAGTTTTCTGTCCCTAGAAAAAATGTTTTTTTTAAGCACAATTTAGCACAAGGAGAATTACCTCACTGTGCTTCCAGGTCCCTGGAAACAAGGACTTTGACAGTGAAAGAAACTGACACACTCTCCCTACCTACAGTTTTCTGTCCCTAGAAAAAATGTTTTTTTTAAGCACAATTTAGCACAAGGAGAATTACCTCACTGTCCTTCCAGGTCCCTGGAAACAAGGACTTTGACAGTGAAAGAAACTGACACACTCTCCCTACCTACAGTTTTCTGTCCCTAGAAAAAATGTTTTTTTTAAGCACAATTTAGCACAAGGAGAATTACCTCACTGTCCTTCCAGGTCCCTGGAAACAAGGACTTTGGCAGTGAAAGAAACTGACACACTCTCCCTACCTACAGTTTTCTGTCCCTAGAAAAAATGTTTTTTTTAAGCACAATTTAGCACAAGGAGAATTACCTCACTGTCCTTCCAGGTCCCTGGAAACAAGGACTTTGACAGTGAAAGAAACTGACACACTCTCCCTACCTACAGTTTTCTGTCCCTAGAAAAAATTTTTTTTTAAGCACAATTTAGCACAAGGAGAATTACCTCACTGTCCTTCCAGGTCCCTGGAAACAAGGACTTTGACAGTGAAAGAAACTGACACACTCTCCCTACCTACAGTTTTCTGTCCCTAGAAAAAATGTTTTTTTTAAGCACAATTTAGCACAAGGAGAATTACCTCACTGTCCTTCCAGGTCCCTGGAAACAAGGACTTTGGCAGTGAAAGAAACTGACACACTCTCCCTACCTACAGTTTTCTGTCCCTAGAAAAAATGTTTTTTTTAAGCACAATTTAGCACAAGGAGAATTACCTCACTGTCCTTCCAGGTCCCTGGAAACAAGGACTTTGACAGTGAAAGAAACTGACACACTCTCCCTACCTACAGTTTTCTGTCCCTAGAAAAAATGTTTTTTTTAAGCACAATTTAGCACAAGGAGAATTACCTCACTGTCCTTCCAGGTCCCTGGAAACAAGGACTTTGACAGTGAAAGAAACTGACACACTCTCCCTACCTACAGTTTTCTGTCCCTAGAAAAAATGTTTTTTTTAAGCACAATTTAGCACAAGGAGAATTACCTCACTGTCCTTCCAGGTCCCTGGAAACAAGGACTTTGGCAGTGAAAGAAACTGACACACTCTCCCTACCTACAGTTTTCTGTCCCTAGAAAAAATGTTTTTTTTAAGCACAATTTAGCACAAGGAGAATTACCTCACTGTCCTTCCAGGTCCCTGGAAACAAGGACTTTGGCAGTGAAAGAAACTGACACACTCTCCCTACCTACAGTTTTCTGTCCCTTGAAAAAATGTTTTTTTTAAGCACAATTTAGCACAAGGAGAATTACCTCACTGTCCTTCCAGGTCCCTGGAAACAAGGACTTTGACAGTGAAAGAAACTGACACACTCTCCCTACCTACAGTTTTCTGTCCCTAGAAAAAATGTTTTTTTTAAGCACAATTTAGCACAAGGAGAATTACCTCACTGTCCTTCCAGGTCCCTGGAAACAAGGACTTTGGCAGTGAAAGAAACTGACACACTCTCCCTACCTACAGTTTTCTGTCCCTAGAAAAAATGTTTTTTTTAAGCACAATTTAGCACAAGGAGAATTACCTCACTGTGCTTCCAGGTCCCTGGAAACAAGGACTTTGACAGTGAAAGAAACTGACACACTCTCCCTACCTACAGTTTTCTGTCCCTAGAAAAAATGTTTTTTTTAAGCACAATTTAGCACAAGGAGAATTACCTCACTGTCCTTCCAGGTCCCTGGAAACAAGGACTTTGACAGTGAAAGAAACTGACACACTCTCCCTACCTACAGTTTTCTGTCCCTAGAAAAAATGTTTTTTTTAAGCACAATTTAGCACAAGGAGAATTACCTCACTGTCCTTCCAGGTCCCTGGAAACAAGGACTTTGGCAGTGAAAGAAACTGACACACTCTCCCTACCTACAGTTTTCTGTCCCTAGAAAAAATGTTTTTTTTAAGCACAATTTAGCACAAGGAGAATTACCTCACTGTCCTTCCAGGTCCCTGGAAACAAGGACTTTGACAGTGAAAGAAACTGACACACTCTCCCTACCTACAGTTTTCTGTCCCTAGAAAAAATGTTTTTTTTAAGCACAATTTAGCACAAGGAGAATTACCTCACTGTCCTTCCAGGTCCCTGGAAACAAGGACTTTGACAGTGAAAGAAACTGACACACTCTCCCTACCTACAGTTTTCTGTCCCTAGAAAAAATGTTTTTTTTAAGCACAATTTAGCACAAGGAGAATTACCTCACTGTCCTTCCAGGTCCCTGGAAACAAGGACTTTGGCAGTGAAAGAAACTGACACACTCTCCCTACCTACAGTTTTCTGTCCCTAGAAAAAATGTTTTTTTTAAGCACAATTTAGCACAAGGAGAATTACCTCACTGTCCTTCCAGGTCCCTGGAAACAAGGACTTTGGCAGTGAAAGAAACTGACACACTCTCCCTACCTACAGTTTTCTGTCCCTAGAAAAAATGTTTTTTTTAAGCACAATTTAGCACAAGGAGAATTACCTCACTGTGCTTTCAGGTCCCTGGAAACAAGGACTTTGACAGTGAAAGAAACTGACACACTCTCCCTACCTACAGTTTTCTGTCCCTAGAAAAAATGTTTTTTTTAAGCACAATTTAGCACAAGGAGAATTACCTCACTGTCCTTCCAGGTCCCTGGAAACAAGGACTTTGACAGTGAAAGAAACTGACACACTCTCCCTACCTACAGTTTTCTGTCCCTAGAAAAAATGTTTTTTTTAAGCACAATTTAGCACAAGGAGAATTACCTCACTGTCCTTCCAGGTCCCTGGAAACAAGGACTTTGGCAGTGAAAGAAACTGACACACTCTCCCTACCTACAGTTTTCTGTCCCTAGAAAAAATGTTTTTTTTAAGCACAATATAGCACAAGCACAAAACACACTGACACTCTCCCTACCTATCCTTCTCTTTCCCTAAACTAAAGGAATCCAGGTTAAGCAAGAAAGAAATAAAAGTCACTGTCCCTGCCTATGCTGCTCTATCCCTGCTCCGGAACACACTACACTAGGCCGCCGTGCTGGCGGCCTTTTATAGTGTGGGGCGTGTACTAAACCCCCTCAGCAATAATTGGCCACAGGCATCCTGCCTGTGGCCAATCATTGCTCTCCTCGCTGCCGGCGCTGTGATTGGCCAAGCATGCGGGGTCACAGTGCATGCTTGGCCAATCACAGCGCCTGGATGACACTGCGATGGCGTAGTGCATTGTGGGCCGTTCGCGTCACTCGAATTTGGCGCGAACGGCCCAAATCGTTCGATCTTCGTCGAACGATCGAACAGCCGATGTTCGAGTCGAACGTATGTTCGACTCGAACACGAAGCTCATCCCTATATAGCACAAGGAGAATTCCCCTCACTTTCCTTCTTTGTCCCTAGAAACAAGGACTGGCACAGTGAAAGAAACTGACACTCTCCCTACCTACAGTTTTCTGTCCCTAGAAAAAATGTTTTTTTAAAGCACACTATAGCACAAGGAGAATTCCCCTCACTTTCCTTCTTTGTCCCTAGAAACAAGGACTGGCACAGTGAAAGAAACTGACACTCTCCCTACCTACAGTTTTCTGTCCCTAGAAAAAATGTTTTTTTAAAGCACACTATAGCACAAGGAGAATTCCCCTCACTTTCCTTCTTTGTCCCTAGAAACAAGGACTGGCACAGTGAAAGAAACTGACACTCTCCCTACCTACAGTTTTCTGTCCCTAGAAAATTTTTTTTTTTAAAGCACACTATAGCACAAGGAGAATTCCCCTCACTTTCCTTCTTTGTCCCTAGAAACAAGGACTGGCACAGTGAAAGAAACTGACACTCTCCCTACCTACAGTTTTCTGTCCCTAGAAAAAATGTTTTTTTAAAGCACACTATAGCACAAGGAGAAATCCCCTCACTTTCCTTCTTTGTCCCTAGAAACAAGGACTCGCACAGTAAAACACACTGACACTCTCCCTACCTATCCTTCTCTTTCCCTAAACTAAAGGAATCCAGGTTAAGCAAGAAAGAAATAAATGTCACTGTCCCTGCCTATGCTGCTCTATCCCTGCTCCGGAACACACTACACTAGGCCGCCGTGCTGGCGGCCTTTTATAGTGTGGGGCGTGTACTAAACACCCTCAGCAATAATTGGCCACAGGCATCCTGCCTGTGGCCAATCATTGCTCTCCTCGCTGCCGGCGCTGTGATTGGCCAAGCATGCGGGGTCACAGTGCATGCTTGGCCAATCACAGCGCCTGGATGACACTGCGATGGCGTAGTGCATTGTGGGCCGTTCGCGTCACTCGAATTTGGCGCGAACGGCCCAAATCGTTCGATCTTCGTCGAACGATCGAACAGCCGATGTTCGAGTCGAACGTATGTTCGACTCGAACACGAAGCTCATCCCTATTCCTCATAAAGGCTTCCATAGTGTGATATATAAAATGAATTGTTCAATGCTCACAATATACAGGAATGCCAATTTCCTCTGAAGAAATGCCATCATACATTTCGGTTGCAACAGCTGGAGCTCTGCCTGAATGAGGATATCAGGGAACACATGTTTGTTATTTAAAAAAAAAATAACCTTTACAATCACTTTAACCACTTGACCTCCGGAAGATTTACCCCCCTTCACGATCAAGCCATTTTTTGCAATACAGCACTACGTTACTTTAACTGACTATCAGGCAATTGCGTCATACAACACTGTAGATAATATTAATCTATATCCTTTTTTTTCCCACCGATAGAGCTTTCTTTTGGTGGTATTTGATCACTGCTGCGGTTTTTATTTTTTGCGCTATAAACATAAAAAAGACCGACAATTTTGAATTTTTTTTTTATAATTTTTAACATTCTGCTATAACACATATAAAAAAATTAAATAAAAATTCTTCATGAATTTGGGGATTTTCTTGCACTGCTTTTCACCTGTCCTACTGGGGGAACCAGGGACTGCAGTCGGTGGTTGTGCTGGCTGACCATAGAGCTGACTGGGGACCAGAATGGCCCCGATCATTTCTATGGTCTAATGCCCCGTACACACGATCGTTTTTAATGTCATTTTTTAAACCGACGTTTTTCTCCTCGTTTTTTTTCATGTTTCCTCTCAAGCCTGCCTTGCTTACACACTATCATTAAAAAAAACGATCAAGCAAAGCGCAGTGACGTTCAACACGTACGACGGCACTATAAAGGGGAAGTTCCGTTCGAATGGCGCCACCCTTCATGTTAGTAAAGTTTGTTGAGCGACGATTCGCGCTTTTCAGTCCGTTACTGTGTAATGAATGTGCTATCTCCATTACGAACGCTAGTTTTACCAGAACGAGCGCTCCCGTCTCATACTTGATTCTGAGCATGCGCGTTTTTTTTCACGTTGTGAAAGCATACACACTATCGTTTTTCACGTCGTTAAAAAAAACGACATGAAAAACGACGTGAAAAAAGAGAGCATGTCCGGAATTTTTAATGGCCGTTTTTCACGTCGTTAAAAATGCTCTGGAGCCTACACACGATCATTTTTAATGGCCATTTTTTAAAATGGCATTTTTAACGGCATGAAAAACGATCGTGTGTATGGGGCATAAGAAATCAGAAGCAACGAGTGTTTTGTCACTTCCGGTATCGGATCATCCAAAGCTTTAAAATTGCAACACCCACCATTATATTCTCTAGAACCTCTGCTTTAAAAAACACTATAATGTTTGGGGGTTTTATGTAATTTTCTAGCAAGAAAATAATGATTTTTTAATGTAGGAGAGAAGTATCAGTAAAGGTCTGGTCTTCAAGTAGTTAAGTTGCTCAGTTTTGTGACAGGTTCAGTACAAGTACACTTTAATATGAGTACGTCAAATGCTTCTTTGTCTGGGTGTATGCATGCATACATATACAATCTATATTCGCATCAAGACCGCTCGTATTTCACTAACTTTTTTCTGACATCTGCTAGAGGATTTATATGTCAGCGCACAGTTATTGCTGGAGGTCGGTGGTGATGGCTGATACATCATTTATTCTCAACACCATGCATTTCATGCTTGATCAGCTTCACTACAAACAGGATGAAGTTCTAATAGAAGGGGAAAAAATATCTCATAGCTTCTCTGCCTGGGTGAGAACTGCTCGGGGGACTTGCAAAATGTCACATAACAGTACCGTGTGCACACAGGTGGCGGATATTTTTATTATATCATATAGCTGTGATCTGATGTATTAGTATGCTAGAAAAACACATATAATATGAAACATAAAACTTCCTATAATTAAAATCTTTTCACTCTCACCTGGATTTTATTTTGATACTTGTAAAAGCATCAAGGTTAAATTAAAACACCCCGTGGGTGATGTAGAAATCTGCACAGGTCTTTTTTTTGTGAATCAGCACCCAATCTACATCTACATGACCTTACCTGCACTCTGTGAAACCCACACCATGGCCCAACCTGTATCCTGCCTAGCTCACATCCCTAACTCTACCCATATCCTGCCCAGCTCACACCCCTAATGCCGCGTACACATGGTCGGAATTTCCGATGGAAAAGGTCCGATGGGAGCTTTTCATCGGATATTCCAACCGTGTGTATGCCCCATCAGACTTTTTCCGTCTGAAATTCCGACGGACTTAGATAGAGAACATGTTCGTCTGTATGGAATTCCGATGGGGAAAAAACACACGCATGCTCGGAAACAATTCAACGCATGCTTGGAAGCATTGAACTTTATTTTTCTCGGCTCGTCGTAGTGTTGTACGTCACCGCATTCTTGACAGTCGGAATTTGGTGTGACCGTGTGTATGCAAGCCAAGCTTGCCAAGTATGCAAGCCAAGCTTTTCCAACAGAAAATCCATTCGTGTGTATGCGGCATTACTCTACCCATATCCTGCCAAGCTCACAGCCCTAACTCTACCCATATCCTAGAAAAGGAAAAAGTTGCGCTAAAAATTGAGTGACATATAAATGAAAAATGATTATTGAAAATATCACCAGTACAACAACTGGTAAAAATGTAAATATGAGCCAACGGCTCACACAGTAAATAAATAACACAAATTGTTAAAGATGAGTGATACAAACATGTGATGCGGAATCACTACATGTGAGTGATCCATAAACCATAAACCACTAAAATTGTCACATAAAGTCCAAACGATAAAGTTCATATGCACATATATTAGGGATGCTCCTCCACCGTGCGGATTGTGATCCAATGCATTACACCCAGAGCAAGTGTAAGATAGGACAGCCTCCACC
Source organism: Rana muscosa (assembly GCA_029206835.1). Lineage (NCBI taxonomy): Eukaryota > Metazoa > Chordata > Amphibia > Anura > Ranidae > Rana > Rana muscosa. The sequence goes on along the minus strand of CM055116.1, from coordinate 138,017,631 downwards.
AATGAAATTACTGCCTCTTACCGAAAAAGATGGATCTCTTGTCACAGGGGATCAAAGAAAACCTGTGGCTATTCCCCAGCCAGGGGTATGGGGCAAGCAGCGTCTCTTTGACCAGGAGATCAGCAACTCTCAGCAGTAGGAAACATTAGAACCCATGCAAGGGTATAGGTTGAATAAATGCTAACGCGTTTCGGGGGGATTTCTCTTCATCTGCCTTGGTATTTTCCTGGAGCCCAGGCTCTGATGAAGAGGAATCCCCCCGAAACGCGTTAGCATTTATTCAACCTATACCCTTGCATGGGTTCTAATGTTTCCTACTGCTGAGAGTTGCTGATCTCCTGGTCAAAGAGACGCTGCTTGCCCCATACCCCTGGCTGGGGAATAGCCACAGGTTTTCTTTGATCCCCTGTGACAAGGGATCCATCTTTTTCGGTAAGAGGCAGTCATTTCATTGGTGGAGGCTGTCCTATCTTACACTTGCTCTGGGTGTAATGCATTGGATCACAATCCGCACGGTGGAGGAGCATCCCTAATATATGTGCATATGAACTTTATCGTTTGGACTTTATGTGACAATTTTAGTGGTTTATGGTTTATGGATCACTCACATGTAGTGATTCCGCATCACATGTTTGTATCACTCATCTTTAACCACATCAATACTGGGCACTTTAGCCCCCTTCCTTCCCAGACCAATTTTCAGCTTTCAGCGCTCTCGCATTTTCAATGACAATTGCGCGGTCATGCTACACTGTACCCAAATGAAATTTTTATCATTTTGTTCACACAAATAGAGCTTTCTATTGGTGGTATTTATTCACGACTACGTTTTTTATTTTTTGCGATATACGCGAAAAAAGAGCAGAAATTTGGAAAAAAATATATATTTTCGTCTTTCTATTTTTAAAAAAATCCAATAAAATCGAATTTTGTTATAAATTTAAGCCAAAATGTATTCTACTACATGTTTTGTAAAAAAAATCCGTTAAGTGTATAATAATTGGTTCGTGTGATCACGGACATATGTACGCAAATGATCATGTACAGATGTGCGCAGGTGATCACGGACATATGTGTGCAAATGATCATTGGGACATATGATTTTACTGTCACATATGTGGGGGACAGGTGTTTTTACTATGTGGGGACATGTGTGTGGGGACATGTATTTTGGGGACATGTTTGTGTTTTACACTATGTGGGGACACTAGGCTGGTGATCAGTGAGTAAAAAGCTGAAAAAAACAGCCCATACTCACTGATCACCAGCCAGCTGCAGCGATCCTCTCTCCTCTCCTCACCGACGACTTCTGTGTGAGGAGAGGAGAGCTGATTGCCTAGCAACCGGCTCTCTGTTTACATCACATGACGGCTGTGATTGGACACGGCCGTCATGTGATCAGGAGGGCCAATCACAGAGCCCTCCTGCCGAATCGAGATGCGCTGTGTCCGAGTGACACGCGTGCATCGGGATCGCGCCGCTGCGCGGGAACGCGCGCGCGCGATCCCCCTCCTTCTGAAGGACGTTCCTGAACGTCCACTCAGAAGGAGAGAGCGCCCACCCGGCCATATATATACAGTGGCCGGGTGGGAAGTAGTTAACAATTTGTGTTATTTATTTACTGTGTGAGCCGTTGGCTCATATTTACATTTTTACCAGTTGTTGTACTGGTGATATTTTCAATAATCATTTTTCATTTATATGTCACTCCCTTTTTAGCGCAACTTTTTCCTTTTCTATTATCTGTTTTGTGTAGTATAACACTTATGGTTGCAGCTTTGATTTTATTTTTTTATTCACTAGCGCAGTTTTTTTCTTTTCACATCTACCCATATCCTGCCCAGCTCACACCCCTAACTCTACCCATATCCTGCCTAGCTCACACCATTTACCCTAGTACTCTCATCCTGCTAATCCCATAATATCCCCAGTCTGCCCTTCTCCACATCCTGTCCAACCAATATCGGTGACCCTATCCCAATTTGTCCAACCCACTCCCTAAACATACCCACATTTTCCATGACACAGATCTATTATTCTTGCCTCATCCTGCCAAACCTATACGGATGACCTTACACATTTTATTGCCAACCCATACAGCGATTCTACCCATATCCTGCCTAGTCTACACATTTCCCTACTTATATACTGGCTAGGGATGGGTGAACGGTCAGGCCCAAGCATGAGTTTGGGCCAAACTTTGGCTGTTAGACGGTTCTCCGAACAACCGAATGATCTGGTCGTTCGACCGTTTGTTCAGCCAGCCGAATGATCACAATGCACTGCGCCACCGTATAGTGCATTGAAAGCATCGCCCAATCAGGGCACAGAGCACTGTCAGAGCCATGATTGGATGCTGTCATGATGACTGTATCCAATCATGGCTCATTGCTCTTAATCCCACCCCCCACTATAAAAGTTTTCTTTCCATAGCGGCCATTTGTAGTGTGATAGTAGCGTGGGGAGAGATAGAACAGGGCTCTGTTCAGTGCTATTAGACAGTTAGTGTGCTATAGTGTGCTTTTCTGATTCTATAGTCAGTGTAGAATATCAGTTTAGTGTGCATCTAGGGATAGTTCAGTGTTAGTGTAGTGTGACCATTCATCTTTACATTATGAATTGAATGAAATTGAATGTAGTGATAGTTCAGTCAGTGTGAGTGTAGTGACAGTATATTTTATTTTGTTACTGCAAGTTTAAAGTGGTTGTAAACCACGTAGACAATTTTTTTTTTTTACTTACCTGCAAGACAAAGCTATAATGAGCTAGTATGACTAGCATACTAGCTCATTATGTACCACTTACCTTCGATCGGGGCCCCCGAAGTCGTCCGTGTCCCTCCTCTAGCCGCATCCATCGCTGCGGCGATAGCCGGAATGTTACTTCCGGGTATCACCGCTGCAGCCAATCACAGCGCCGCTCCGGCGCTGTGATTGGCCGGAGCGGCGAAGACGTGACTCCGCGCATGCGCGCGTGAGCTGTCGAATTCGGCTACGTCGTCGAATGTTGCGACCTAGCCGAATTTGTGAATGGGGGGACGTCAGCGTCGCCGCATTTACATACAAATATCTCCTTAACCGTGTAGGTTAAGGAGATATTTCATGCACCTACAGGTAAGCCTTAATCTAGGCTTACCTGTAGGTCTTTGTTTAAAAAGTGGGTTTACAACCACTTTAACGCTGTATATTTCAGTGTGTTACGTGCCATTTAACGCAGTACATTTCTGGGCGTTAGTGCACGCTTAACGCAGTATATATCAGTTGCGTTACTGTAAGTTTAACGCCGTACAGTTTAGTGCGTTACTGCAAGTTTAATGCTGTATATTTCAATGCATTACGTGCCGTTTAATGCAGTACATTTCTGGGCGATACTGCATGCTTAACGCAGTATATTTTAGTTGCGTTACTGCAAGTTTAATGCTTTACGGTTCAGTGCAATACTGCAAGTTTAACGCCATGAACTTCTGTGCATTGCTACATGTTTAACACCGTATAGTTCTGTGCGTTATTGCAAGTTTAACGTTGTAAATTTTATTGCGTTACTGCAAGTTTAATGCTTTACGGTTCAGTGCAATACTGCAAGTTTAACGCCATGAACTTCTGTGCATTGCTACATGTTTAACACCATATAGTTCTGTGCGTTATTGCAAGTTTAACGTTGTAAATTTTATTGCGTTACTGCAAGTTTACGCCATATAGTTCTGTGCATTACTGCAAGTTTAACACCGTATTTTTTTCTGTTACTGCAAGTTTAACGCTATATAGTTCTGTGCATTACTGCAAGTTTAATGCCATATAGTCCTGTGCGTTACTACAAGTTTAACGCCGCATATTTCATTGCGTTACTGCAAGTTTAAAGCCATATAGTGCATTAACGCAGTATATAGTGTATCCGTGGAGTGTGTCTGTGTAGTGAATATTCAAAATAAAGTGCACCAAACACCACTTTCCATTGATTAAAGTGCATCCACGTACACATTTACACATCTGTATTACAATTTGTTAATAAGCACCCCTTACACCCCCCCCCCCCATCATGTCTGGGAGGACAGCAAGGAGAGGCAGACGTTCCCGGTGGTCAGTGGTCAGTCCTCAGGCAGGACATAATTTTCTCTGTTTAGTGATGTTGCCCGTGCTACCCAGCCACAGCATGCAGAGGAGGTGGTGGACTGGCTTACTAAACCGTCTTCATCCTCCGACACCCAAGCAGAAACTAGTGTACAGTCCCCAGCAGCTGCCACAATGGCTAAACCTGCCTCCTTGTCTACAGCTATTCCTGCCATAGCCCCAGTATCAGGCATGGAGGAGTCAGCTGAGTTATTTGAACACAGCGTCAGACACTTGCTCCTTGACGATGCACAGCCATTACTCAATTCAGATGTTGGTTCTGAGGTTGAGGAAGGTAGGAACATGAGCCTACAGAGAGGGGAGAACACTGGTACACAAATTGGCATTCATGTTCCCTAAGCCACAGCATATTGCCAAGTTGTCTCCAGTGGTAATAAGGATGTAGGAGATGATGAGGTCACTGACTCGACTTGGGTGCCAGATAGAGCAGAGGAGGAAAGTTAGAGTGAGGGTGAAGCACAACCCCAATGAGGCAGCCATCATGGAAGAGTAGAGAGCAGCCACCTTATTCCATCACATTGTGGAGCTGTTATCTTCCGGCCCACTCCCCACAGCTGTCTGGGCCTTCATTAGTACATGTGCAGCCACTCGATCTGTTGCTATTTGCAAACTTTCACATCAAGTGTGGTTAAAACACCAACCATTTGGGTACCACATACTTGACAAGGCATTTAACCTCCCACAATTCAGCCCATTGGCAAGAGCACCTAAAAGCCCCACAAAAGGGGCACAAATCTGTCCCTCTTCCTTACTCACCTCAGTCTCACATCTGCCAGAAGCACACCACCAGCTATAGACTATAGCTGGCAAATTTCTCTGCCCCATCTGCTGCAGCGGAAAAAAAAATACAGTCTCTGACACCCACATGCTAGGGTGACCACATTTCCAAACTACCATTCAGGGACACCCCCCCTTCCCAAAAATCAGCTTGTGCTGTAATGAATCACAGCACAGTGATTGGACACAAGAGGCGGGATTTATGATTTCTCCAATCACAAGCAGGGGGCAGGGATTGTGCTCCTACAGGCATTCCCGACCAGAGCAAGTACTGTCAGTGAGTAAAGCAGTGATATGGCAGCCTTTTTTGGGGGCATCAGATTGGCCCGGGGGGTAGCTGTGTCAGTTTCAGTCCGGGACACTGTATTGTCCTGGAATGAAGGTGCCCGGGACAGACCTGCAAAATGCGGGACTGTCCCGGGCAATCCGGGACACGTGGTCACCCTACCACATGCCCAGCATCTAAATGTTAGCTTGTCAAAGCTGCTGGCTCTACAACTTCTGCCTTTCCACCTGGTGGATTCATTGTAAGCACCCTTGTCAGTGTTGATTGGCTTGCCCTATCATTGCAACTGATACATCTGGCAAGAGAGCTTGTTGTGTTGAAAAACAAGAGCCTTACTGGCCAGTTCACTACATGAAATTAGCAGAAAGAAAGCCTAAGAAAGAAAACAAATGCAGCCACCGCATCTAATAATCGGTAAGCTAAAGTATAATAAATGTATGCTTTTGGGTTTAATGCAGTTTTAGGTAGATCTACATACCATCCTATTCATAATATACATGGGGATATGGGACATTTTAAGCAAGGACATGATGGACACGTGTCCTTTTAAGTGCAGCCAACTTGCAGCGAAAAAAGTAGCTATCAGTAACTGCAGCAAAGAATAAGTGTTGCAATTGTAGCACCCCCCCTCACTCCTCTCTTTCTCTCGTCTCGTCTCTTGTCTAGGGGTATCTTAGAGGGGAGGGAGCGGGGACACCACGCCTGGCTTCTACCACAGGTGTCAGTGCGGTATAAGCAAAGTTCTTGTATTACCTTCGGGTCAGTGCTGTGCACCTGGATCTTCCCTCCAAGAGTCACCTTGAACAATGTCTGTTAGGAAATGAGCCCCACACCATTAAAGTTCAACACTCCTTTATTCCACTTGAATGAACACAAACAGTTGAACTCCCTTGGATATAGAACAGGAAAGGAGGTGTGGATGCGAATAGGCCCAGACACAATTTGGTTCTCCACTTTCCTTCCTGAAAGTGGGTTACGGTCTCCGCACGCGGGGGAATTTCCTTCCAGGCCGTCTCCGACGAGAGGCTCACCTGTCACCGGCAATATGCTGCACCGGGTCTTCAAGTGAGGAGCTCCCCCCGGTCCATTGCGCCTTCCGGATTCGGGTACCCACTCCCGGGGTTCCCTAGGACCTACTTCCCTCGCGGAACTCAGTGTTGGGCACTGAGCTCCGGACCTCCATCCGAGGACCTCACCCCAGGCTAAAGGTGCCTGGGATGGAACACGACCTCCGGCTGTCCTCTAGGCCTAGGCCACCCAGAGGACCGACACAAACCACCGTCCGCAAGCTGAAGGTGCCTGGGAATTCGACCCCGTGACAAAGATGGCCGGCCCTTTATACCCTCTCCCAGCAAGCACGGCGGGCTCCCCGCCCCACCATACCGCTGCCGAGAGAAGACAAAAAGGAAACACAGCACACAGCAATGATTCAACCCCAGCCCAGGGCAACAGCGCCACCCACTGGGCCGCAGGGAACTACACATCACTAATGTCTCTGCCAAATTCAAATTAACACCCGGGAAAGTACATACCCGCTACACAATGATTTGTATCTCTTTGCAGGGTCATACACAGCGTAATGACCCATTAGTTCCAGGAGAGTGGCACACCAGGAAAAAAAGAAGACTACTTAAAGTGGATGTAAACCCGAAATGTTTTATTTATTTTTTGCTGTCACACTGTAGTGTATAAGATTTCCTATCATATGTGCCCAGTCTTGCCACAAAGAGTTAATCCAGCTCTGAGCAATCCTCTTTTCTTTTTTCAGTGAGATAAACGGACAAACAGGAGAACTTTTGTCCGTTCCGCCCCCTTGCTGTGAGTGACAGGTTATTTACATATCTCATGCACTAAAGCCTCAGACAGGCATTCTTTTTTAATTCCCACCCCCACTCCTTTTCTAAAGTCATGTAGTTACTTTTCTGGATTTTGACTGGATGTTAGTGATCATAGCAGAAGTTCAGTGTAAAGAATACACATGAGAAAATGCACGTTGACAAGGGGAGTGTAGAGGTGGGCGAGGAGTCTACTGACATCACAACTCCACCCACCGAGCTCCAGATAACAGATCCACCCACAGAATCTGCAGTTTTTCAGTTCTTATAACAGACAGAGGGGAGACATTTGACAGGTGAGGATACATACAGGAGGCATCTATATCCTTATAGATCAGCACTATGGCAGTAGTTTAGAAAGGATGAGAGTGAGTTTACATCCACTTTAAAAACCAAGTCAACAATGGCAGCCTGAATATTTTCTGACCTCACAGATTCACTTTAAATGTGTCTGAGGTTGGGATTTAATATACAAGCAAGAATGTCCATGTCCTACCATATTACATGATGCCGTATATGGATAGGTATTGTTCATGTCAAAAAACGAAAGGGCAATATGTCAGACTAAAGGTCATTTTCAATGAGGTGCACAATGGACTTTAACCAAAGGCATCAAAACACGTCTGAAATGCAATAAACAAAATGTAAAACAAGTCCTTGGTATAGAATACAGAAAAAACATAATCTATTCTATTCATGTAACAATATCAGGAAGAAGAGCCATAATAGCGACGTAACCTGTGATCCCGCACAGAGACCAGAAGGACCAACAGGGAGGAGTTCAGTTCTCTCATGAGCACTACACAGGAACCTAGCAGGACTAATCAGAGAAGAGGTGTTCAGTTCTCCCATGAGAAGTACCCTTTAAGGCAGGGGTCTCAAACTGGTGGCCCTCCAGCTGTTGAGAAACTACAAGTCCCATTAGGCATTGCAAGGCTGACAGTTACAAGCATGACTCCCACAGGCAGAGGCATGATGGGACTTGTAGTTTTGCAACAGCTGGAGGGCCGCCAGTTTGAGACCAGTGCTTTAAGGGCTCTTGCATATAGGGCGGTATCTAGGCGCTGTGCGTGCCTCCTGCTGTTTTAGTGCACATGGGAGGCACAGGTACAGCGTCCAGCCCTGCAGCCTGTCAATGTCTATGAGAGGCTGAAATATGCTGGACAGGGCTGAGTGCTGTGTCGAGTGGTATTCATGTTAGGGGCTCATGCGTTTGGGGATGAATGCCTGGAACCCAAGTCTTCTAATGCATACAGGCTGCACATCCAGTAATAAATACAGTGCTCTTATTTTTGCTTGCTTCTTTTTACCCTTTGCTGGCAGCACCTTGGAGAGTCGGACTGCTGCTCTTGCATACAAGCAGCAACACCCCCCCCTCCCCCATGGTTCAACACCGCCCTTGCAATCAACCATGCTTTACCTCCCTATGCAATGCTGCTGACTGGAGCAGTGTGCAAGGGGCGTGTTGGAGCATTGAAGGTTGCTCCTTGTGAATGAGAGCAGTGGCCTGACTCTCTCAGGTGCTTCCGGTGTCCTGCCGAGAGATTCTGCCCGCTCTGTACTGCGCAGGCGCAGCGCTTGCCTCCAAAAATAGCCGAACATGTACAGCTGAGTCAGCTCTACATGGCACCTGCGCACACCAAATTCTGCTACACTTCTGACATCCAGGCTCTTTCTTTACCTCCATGTCCACCCGTGGACATGGAGGATGTTAAAAAAAGAGCCAGGAGGCCGAGTGAGCGAAGCGAGGCCGACTGGCCACTTACAGCTAGGTCCACGCAGGCGCCGTCTAGAGCTGACTCTCAGCTCTACATGTTCGGCTATTTTCGGAGGCTCATTCACGTTCGTACTGCGCAAGCGCCGCGCCTGCGCAGTACAGGTGGGGGCAGAATCCGCCGGGGGGACGTTTCTCGGCAGAACACCGGCACAGGGCATTTTAGCCAATAAATATAAATGGTTCAACTGGGCATTAATTTAATAAAAAAAAAATATATTTTTAAATATGCAGCTTTTACTTAAATAATACCCAGTGATCCTGCCATTAAGATCCTTGTTCGGGTACTTCCTGTTAAAGTGCAACAGAGCTTTGTTTCCCAATTGCCCTGCGCTGTCACACTGGCCACCTTAATGCATAGGATGCATTAAGGTGAAAAAACACGAAGGTTTACAACCCCTTTAAGAACTGTCAGACGGCAGAGCGGGCAGACAGAGGAAGCCTTGGTCGGGAGTGGGGCGTTTTTATTTTTTATTTTAATTTTTCGGGTTGGCGGTGGTGGCGGGCATCGTGATTGACGATAGATCTACACCGGGCGGACATTATTTTTTATTTTGTTTTTTATTAATTATTTTATTTTCGTTACTTTTTTTGGTGAATGAGTAGTTGTACTATTTAACCCTACACATTCACATAGGCGGGGGGGGGGGGGGTATCTGGGAGATCCCTTGGTATAGATGACTTCCAGATTCTGATAAGCCCCCCGCCCGCAGACCCCCACAACCATCGGCCAGGGTTGTGGGGAAGAGGCCCTTGTTCCCATCAACATGTGGACATGGTGCTTTGGGGGGGGGGGCAGAGCCCCCCTGCCCCTAAGCACCCCCCTATGTTGAGCGCATGTGGCCATGTGTGATTCAGGAGGGGGGAGGGGCTCGCCCCCCCCTGTCCTGACCTGCTGGGCTGCATGCTTGGGTAAGGATCTGGTTTGACTTTTGGGGGGAACCCCCATGCTGTTTTGTTTACAATTTTTTTTATATGCAGCAATTTTTTTTACATTCAGCTGTCAGCGGGGAACCCCAGGGGGTGCCGGTTCCTAACAACAGATGCAAAAATTGACCGTTTGTTCGTTGACATCCATTTAGGTCCGCTTCCATTTTTTAATCGGAAGAAAAATAAGTCTTTCTTCCGTTTCAAAAAACGGATGTTAACGAAGGCATATGTCAGTGGATGTCATGGGATGATCATCCCCTAACATGCACTTGCCCATAGGAAGACATGGGTGTTTTTCATCTGTCAACGGATGGAGGGAAAACAGACGAACGGAACGCCCGTGTGAAAAAGGCCTAAGTAGGTCACAGTATGCTAGTATGCGGTACATACTAGCACATTATGACATTAACCTGCAGGGGGACAAAAGAGTTTCCTAAACTAAGCTAAAATCTATTCCCACCCTCATTCTAAGGCAGGCCATAGATTATGCAATTTACCTGTGGTTGCAGGAAAGAAAATAGCTTGGTTCCCTCATCAGCACATTCAGTGTTGATGGGGGAATCCCTCTCGCAGAGCTATTGTGTTCTCCTTGCAGGTGGGCATGGGGAGCCATCCCTACTGGAAGATCACAATGATTATTGCTAGCAGCTATAGCCGCTGGCATTAATCTTGTGCAAGAAATCCAACATGCTGGTTGTACCCAAGTCAATTAATGGGCTGGCTTGGGTACAATCAGCCTGCCCATAGATGGATTGAATTTCCACGGGTCACTGCTGAACCGGCTGAGATTTGAAATATCTATGGCCAGCTTAAGCCTATTCTATTTACTCTGTAAAAGGAAAAAAAGTCTATACATACATATTCTGAAGTCGCTCCGGTCTGGCCACATGATCGGATCCCAGTGCTGGCTTCAGTGCAGAGGAGGGACAGCCGACAACAGATGGCCCCATAGTAAGTCTATTGGTGATGTCAACAATCCATCGCTGCTCTCTCTACACGAAAACCTCCACTGTAGAGATCATGTGACCATACCAGCGCGCTCTTTAGAAAAGGTAAGTTTACAGATGTCTCCTTTTACAAGGTATATAAAAAAGGCTTAGAATGGAGATGGGGTGGATTTAAACTCCGATTTTGACTGGGATTACACTTTAAATATCTGCACCCGCTACAGCTGGTTCTTTTATGTTTTTCCCTCTCAAAAATGAGATATCTTAGAACATTCTAATTATTATTTAGTTTAGTTCTGAGTAAGCAAACAAAGCCATTGATTTTATAAGCTCATGCTATTATTCAAGCGACTCTCTGTTTTCCCAGCTCCATTGAGTAGCGCTCAGCCTGAAATGATTATTCAGCCTAGTTTTTCATCATTTGTTTTCTATCTAGAAAATGTATTTATATTAAATTAGAATTTCGGCTAGGACTTGATCTGCATTTGGCGGAATATTTTGCATAGCCAATTACAACCCAGTGATGAATATTACAGATGAAACATGCAATAAATCTTACTTTAACACGCAGCAGCAAGAATATCCAAAGAAATTACAGAATATTTGGTTACATATTTTATCCCTAATAAATAAGTCTCAGAACTCCATTTAATTTATTTCAATGATGGAGGGGGAGATGAAATTGGCATGTAATGCCCATATGTACACATGGGCTCTAAATGCATTCAAGCATGTAAAGAATTAGGCCTGGTAGCTGTGAGCATACACAACATAACTGGGCTTGTAGAAGAGGCTTGGACAGTGCAGGGTTAAAAACCTTATTTGAAAAAAGAAATATGCTCCTAGCTAGTTGGAGAGGCTGGGGGGTAAGGGTAAGTGCCTCGGTACCGGTTGGAGGGAACTTGGGATTAGGATCAGTCAGATCAGTACCAACATCAGACAAGCTAGCCCCCTTTTGCTAATTTTTATTTTTCCCGGACCTTTTAGTTACCTGCAAGGCTCAATTTTAGCATTGGATCCTTACGGTGGGGATTTTTTTGGGGGTTCTAATTGGGGTATGTCATGGAAGCTGGCAGGGGATCTAGGGGCTTTAAAGGTGGTGCTTGTGGGAAAATGTTTTGATAATGATGGTTTGGTCCCATTTCAGGTATGCATTATGTAGCGCCCTGCTCCTGTTGACCAGGCGCTATTATCTAAATTTTGTGGGATGTCTGAACTGTAGTTAGTTCAGATTCTATGTTTTGGCTAAATTGGCCTATGTTCCAGCCTTGGCTGAGTTGGGTGTATTTCCTGCAGTTACCAGCAGGTGTCGCTGCCACCTCTGGTTTGTGTTGGAAGGTACAACAAGCAGAGGCGTATTGGGTGCTTTTTCACAGAGGCAACCTAGTGGGAGGTTGATAGCACTGGGCATGCTGGGAGAGGGTACTTAAGGGGCGGACGCCATTTTTGGAGAAGCTCTCTCATCTCGTGGCCACCCTGGCCAGAGGTATGTGACAACTCCTCTCCTGCCTCGGGGCCTGCTGGCCCGAGGTTTCGTTACTGGAGGTAGGCCCAGAAGATATCTGGGGTCTACTGGTTCGAGGGTGATCCTGTGCTGACTGTCCTGTGGGAAGAAGCCGAGCAGTTGAAGGAGCCAGGGGAGGACTCATCTTGGAGAATACGCAGCGGAAGGCTGGTATCTCGAGAGGAGCCTGTGGCCTCAATTGGAGGATGCATCCAAACCAATCTGCTTCACAGTATTGCCGGGTTGGCTTAAAGGACTTTCTCATACTGTGCGGTCGTGCTTGAACTTTGAAATTCTGATTACCAAGTCTGTAGCAGAGACTTTTCATTTTTGTCTGTACATCATTCCGGCTGCTAGGCCGGTGAGAGGGGCCTATCCGGGTAAGCAAGATCCAGTGGCAGCAAGTATACCTGTCTCCAGGATCGTAAGTGCCTCAGTGATCTGCATCAGGTACCTGAACTTCCCCTAACCCTCCATCCCTCATTCTGCCAACGTTGTGGTAAATAAAAAGCATTGGAAAAGACTCAGTGACTGGCAACCGTGTTTTATGCAACTTTAACCCTAGACTTTGAGCCAACATGGAGAACAGTGGGGTAAGGGCAAACCAAAACTAACCAGCAGCTCCTACGGGGTTAGTGCTACAATTACAAACTAGCTTGCCATACCAACATGCTAATGGTTAGTTGGTTGTATCTGAGGTACACTGTATTACCAAAAGTATTGGGACACCTGCCTTTACACGCACATGGACCTTAACGGCACCCCAGTCTTAGTCAGAAAGGTTCAATATTGAGTTGGCCCACCCATTGCAGCTATAACAGCTTCAACTCTTCTGGGAAAGGCTGTCCACAAGGTTTAGGAGTGTGTCTATGGGAATGTTTGAACATTCTTCCAGAAGCGCATTTGTGAGGTCAGGCACGGATGTGAACAAGAAGGCCTGGCTCGCAGTCTCCACTCTAATTTATCCCAAAGGTGTTCTATCGGGTTGAGGTCAGGACTCTGTGCAGGCCAGTCAAGTTCCTCCACCCCAAACTCGTTCCTCCATGCCTTTATGGACCTTTCTTTGTGCACTGGTCCAAATCAGGTAATGGTAAACATGCCCATAGCAGGCCCTTGCTTTTGGCCTAATCAATTCAGGATTTGGGAGTGTATCTGCAAGTGTAGACTATGGTTAAAGGGAAAATACTCTGATCACCTGTGGCCAATTACCTCTGAGCAGGAATGCTGATAATACTGTGAGAGACAGTGCCATGGAATTTTTCTTGACTGGACATTTCATTACTGAGCAAGCTGGGATGAGTGTGGCACAAAGAATGGCATTTAGGGTTCAAACACCCCTGTGGGGTTCTTTGTACAGTTGTAGGGTAACTTTCTGGAAAAAACAGACCTCCATTCCTCAATTAACTTGATGACATCCATCAGTGCTCAATCTAGGGTTGCCACCTCATCCCTTTAAACCCGAACACATATAAATTACACAGGTTCTGTGGCTGATTAAGGTGGTAATTAAACTCACTTAGTGCCTTACCTGCATTAAATTAGCCTCAGAATCTGTGTAATTCATATGTGTTCGGGTTTAAAGGGATGAGGTGGCAACTCTAGCTCAATCTATGACCACTTTAAGCCCAACACATATAAACTCCAATGAAGGAAGCTGGCAACATGGTGTAATCCACAAACGAGTATCCTTTATTGATGAGGAACAGTCATAAAATCCACAGAGAAAGCCTATACATTTCAGCCGATCAGGCCTTATTCATGGCTCGCGTAGGCTTTCTGTGTGAATTTTATGACTGTTCCTCAACAATAAAGATACTCCTTTGTAGATTACACCATGGTGCTGGCTCCTTTCTCTGGATTGTAGGGTAACTTTCCCAGTGGCCCCCAGGTTGTCAGGCTGCTGTCCTATAGAGACTGTCCTGAGGAAGCTTTGTACACATTAAATGTTGGTGTGTATATATATATATATATATATATAGGAAGGCTAGTATGCTAGCCTGAAATTATGGGAGGAGTTCGAGGGGTACTTATACAGACCATCCACGAGGGTCAGTGTCGGCTCTAGTGCGCGGTATTCGTCGTCATCAGCCGATGCCCTACGATTCGCAAGGTCCGTGTAGTTTCCTCGTATCTTCCAGCTCGTTCGCAGTCGGTCGTATCCCCGCTCGCTGTCGCAGGTAGGACCGGCCGTTACCATTCGTACGAATCGTAGCGCCGGTACACGTTTTCTTCTTTTACAAGTCACACGGTTCATAACCCTGTGTTTTCCGTCTGTATCGCATGTTTACCGGCTAGTCCAGCTGTCTTTCGAACCCTGTCGCACGCATGTTACCACCGGTAACGGCCCGCCAGACACTACGTCTCACAGAACTGTTGTACGAATTACTCACAGCTCGCAAGTTTCTTACCTCAAGTCGCACATCTGATACCCAGTCGTCGGACTGGTATCCCGCACTGCACTTCCTTATCCCTAGTCACTGATGCCCTACACCTCCTACGATACTCTCCCTTCACCTTACTGATGCCCCACACCTCCTACTACTCACACCATACACCAAACAGTCTGGGCCGGCTCTTGTCGCTAACAATCGGCACTACAGGCCGGACCCTCGACAATCACAAGCCCCTTCAACTTCGAAACACCAATCAGCCGTCCGAGTCCAGCCGTATCTCCGGCGCTACGATTCGGACCCGGCAATTCAAATCCCCGCCTTGCACCCGTTATCAGCCCGAATACAGGCACAGCATCGGCTTAGAGATTCGGATCTCTGGCATCCACGTTTGTTCCGAGCACAGTCGCACCACTGGCTCATCGGCTCGGATCCACAAACATCAAACTTCTAAACCATCCGAATTCAGTCGTAGCATCGGCTCAAACTTTCGGACCTATGGCATTCCCAAGCGTTCCGAGTCAAGTCGCATCACCGGCTCAATCGACTCGGATCTCTAGCAACAAACCCTCCTATCCGATCCGAACCCAGTCGTAGCATCGGCTCAAAGGTTCGGATCCTCCGCTAACATGACCGATCTGGGCACAGTCGCACCAGCGGCTCATCGGCTCGGATCTACAAACATCAAACTCCGAACTGATTCGAATTCAGTTGTAGCGTCGGCTCAAATTTTCGGATCCATGGCATTTACAATCGATCGAGCACAGTCGCATCACCGGCTCATACCGCTCTGATCTGCAGCAGTAAACTTCTTTAACCGATCCGAATCCAGTCGTAACGTCGGCTCGTAGATTCGGATCCTTGGCAAACACAATCGATCCGAGTCCAGTCGCATCACCGGCTCAAACGACTCGGATCCCTAGCAACTAGCACTCTCCAACCGGCCCGACCCTTCCAACCGATCCGAACCCAGTCGTAGCATCGGCTCAAACGTTTCAGATCGTCGGCAATACAAAGTGCCAGGTCGTTACCAGTCGCATCAGCGTCACGATCACGTACGAACCATTCCCCAAACCCCACGCTGTACCAAAAAAAAATAAAAAAAAAGGAAAAACAAATTAATAAATGAATAAATAAAAAATAAAAATAGAAATAAAAATAAAATAAATATATAGGAAGAATTAAATAAAAAATGTCTGCATTTACATACACAACTTACTCCAACTATTCCAGCTCCCTCACGGACGGTTATTCCTACATACTCACAATTCACAAACTTTCCTTCCTTCGCCTTCTCAGTAAGGCTGTGTTCCTCGCAATCGCTGCGAGCATTCGACAAGTGGTTCAAACATCAGCCACTCATCATCTCCAGTAGCAACACGGCTACTCACCGTTTTCTCTGTCCCTTTCCCCATGCAGGTCAGTTTGAGTTCCAGTTGGTCCACCCTGCACCAGGTTTGGACAGTATTCCCCTCAGGATACAAAAAAAATAAAAAAATAAAAAAATAAAACAGGGGGAAGTATCTTAGGGCTCACATCTTCACCAGGGAGCCAGCTACTGCTCCAAAACAGCTCTCTGCATCCCCCACACAAAAAAAAAAAAGAGTATTTCCATGTCACCTTACTACAGGTCCCCGGTCGACCCACTTCTGGACCCCAACTGAGACGTCACTACTAGGGTACAGGACAGATGCGTAAATGCAAGGCCCCTCCTTGCTTCGCTTCGCACTCTTTCACGACATATTTGTCTTCACATACACAATTCGACCGCTCACCAGGCGCTAGCAACTGTCACATACTTCTGTGCACTTCACTCTGTTTTCGAAGAGCGATCCGAGATCCTTCACCACGCAGACAAGGTCGCCAACATCCACCTTGCTGGCAGTGCAGGAGTTGGCAGACCGACCACATGTCAATGAACTACAGATCGAAACATTCCTACTTAGTATACCAGACTTTCAGCTACCCGCCCCAGTACGCCCTGGGGGCTCTGGTTCATCAGTCTGTGCCAAGCACAGACGGTACCCGAGCTATCGGTTACCTAGCCAGTCACCTCCTGGCTCACCTCGGTTAGCACGCACTCTTTTGAGTTTTCTAAATTACACTCAACAGCGCTCGTACGCAAACTAAACTGTCCCCTACGCCTATCGCTCCTTGTCCTGTCCACCCTGCTTTCCTTCTTTCTCCCCGTTTTCTAAATCCTTCTATCCCCTCTAAAACTCGCAATCTTATTCTAAACATATGCATTCCCCTCCTTTTAGCCGACGCCATGTTGCAAGCCGACAGCGAAGTCTTCGCCTCTGCCTCGTCGTCACCCTTCGCGGGTCCAGCAGCCGGCGCTATACAGTCCCCTAGAGCTCGGACCATTCCCAGGCTACGGCTGAACTACGACGCAGGGGCATTCCCTGCCTTACCACAGCCAGGAAAGCCAAGCTGTTAGGCTGCTGTTTCCATAACCAGCGGCAACTCTACCAGACACACAAGTTCCGCTGCAGTCGATACCCTCCGCATTTACCCAGCTACACGCCTTGGTGACCACACTGGCAACCGCAGTCACCGACGTCCAGGCTAGAGTAGGGGCCCTGGAAACACGATCAGCCGTGCCCCTATCAGCCCCAGTCTTCACCGTCGTTACCGAACCCCCCACTGTAGGTACGCCCGACGCTTGCACCCTTTCCTTCGCACCTTGTCCCAGCGGGCATCAGGAAGGACATCCTAAGCGGCTAGGACGTGAACCTAGCGTCCCTACGCATTTCGGTACAGGTCATAACAGGGAACAAGTCACGTGCCTAGGGGGACGTCTCAGTCATCCTAATGGCCAAGGACCCCAGGCTCGCTCGCAAACTCGAAAGCGACAATGTTCGTGGTAGCCTCTGGAAGCCTTAGAGATGTAACCAGTCCTCCCAGTCAGACTAGGACGTCCAGTTCGAGCACCGGGGGGCGCAGCCATCTTCAGCAACTTAATTTCAAGGGTTGCTTTTACCCCCACCGCAAACTTCTGCACATCTGCCTCCTGTACCAGAAGGCTCTCCCTAGTAATACCTGTGACGTCAAGCAGCAGAGTCCAGCTTGACTAGGCCACGTGCACTTCGGGCGGCTCAACTTTTCTCTCCTCACATCCAACTCCCTCTCTAGCAGCCTTTCTAGTGCAGGGGGCACTACAGGGTTCCACACCGGACTCATTATACTGCCTGACTCATTCTAAAAACATACCCAGTCAAACTCCTGCATACCCTCAGAGGAGTTCTCCTGAAGGTTTAGTATTCTTGTGAGATCTAGGAAATCCAAGAGAGGTCTTTTAACCACTTAACGACCGCCCACCGCCGATTTACGTTGGCAGAATGGCACCGACAGGCAGAATCACGTAGATCTACGTGATCGCCTTTGTGCAGTTGGGGGGTCCATCCGGACCCCCCTTCACTGCAGTGAGCGGCCGTTAAGTGTTCGGGAGCGATCAGGCATGAGGGGGCGGCCGCTCGATTCCGCCCCCCCCTCGCGATCGCTCCCGGCGAATGAAATTGCTTCCTCCTGCCTGAAATGTAAACACAGGCTGGAGGAAGTGATGTCATCTCCCTCGCCGCGGTCTTTTCGTTCCCGGCGCCGAGGAGAGAAGAAGCAGGTTAGTGCACCAACAGTCCACTGACACGTAGGTACACATAGGCACACAAATCACCCCCCAGTCACCCCCAGATCACCCCCCAGGTCACCCCAAAGCCCCCAATCACAGTGTCACTGATTGCAGTGATCATTTATTTTACTGATCACTGCATTTAGTGTCATCTGTGATTGTAAAAAGTTGCAGGGCAGTTAGGATTAGGCCCCTTTAGGTCCAGGGTAGCCCCCTAACCCCCCCTAATAAAGGTTTAACCCCTTGATCACCCCCCAGGTAACCCTTTCACCCCCTAACTTCAGCGTCACTAAGCGATTGTTTTTCCGATCGCTGTATTCGTGTCGCTGGTGTTTTAGATAGGCAGTTATTTTTTTTTAGGTTCGCCGCAGGTTTTTATTAGTGTCAGGTACCCCATATATTATTTTAACCCCCTGATTGCCCCTAGAGTTAACCCTTTCACCAGTGATCGCCGTATAAGCGTCACTGGTTAGCCAGTAAGTTATTTAGTTATTTAGGTTACCCGTCAGGTTTTTATATAGTGTCAGGTACCCCCATATTTAACCTAATAAAGGTTTTAACCCCCTGATTGCCCCTAGTTAACCCTTTCACCAGTGATCACCATATAAAGGTTACGGGTGACGCTGGTTAATTAGTTTGCTTTTTATAGCATCAGGGCACCCACCGTATATAACCCAATAAAGGTTTAACCCCCCTGATCGCCCGGCGGGTGAGATCAATTAGGTTTTAGCGCCAGAGAGGGTCTGCGTCGCCCCAGGCAGTGTTAGGTTAGTGCCAGTAACGCTAACACCCACGCGCAAAGCATACACCCCCCTTAGTGGTATAGTATCTGATCAGATCTATACTAGCATCCCCAGCGGTTTAGGGTTCCCAAAAACGCAGTGTTAGCGGGATCAGCCCAGATACCTGCTAGCGCCTGCGTTTAGCCCCTCCGCCCAGCCCAGCCCAGCCCAGCCCACCCAAGTGCAGTATCGATCGATCACTGTCACTTACCAAACACAACACACATAACTGCAGCGTTCGCAGAGACAGGCCTGATCCCTGCGATCGCTAACAGTTTTTTTGTAGCGTTTGATATATTTGCTGACGACAGTCAGGTGCTTTTTTTCCTGTGAATCTTACTAGTGTACCCCTAAATTTAGAGCCCAAAATGGCAAGACGAAGGTACACTAGTAAAGAGGCCTACGAGATTCTGAGCATGACAGATAGTGAAGAGGAGGTCACGTATCTGTCAGATTCAGGCTCAGAATATCTTCCCGTAGAAGACAGTGACGTCAGCGGCCCCACGTCAGATAGCTCTGACGACGAAGTTGAGGTCCCTGCTAAGGTCAGGTGTACCCGATCCCGATCTTCTGAGGTTGTTGAGGAGCAAGAACCGCAGGTCTCTCGTATCATGGAGCAGAGTAGTACTAGCGCCGCTATTCCTTCTGGTGAACTGGCAAGCACCAGCGGCCTAGTACAGCCTGGACGTACATCCAGCACTGCAGTAACACTTGGTGACGTGGCGAGTCCCATAAGTGCAGTTCAAGCTGGCGAGGTGGCAAGCACAAGTAGTGTCCCGCTGCCACCAAGAAGACAAAGGCAGGCCCGTCGTGCCCATACTGCCCTTCCTGCAGAATTTGCCTATCCTGATTGGGTCCCCACCACTTCTGCAGAACCCGTACTTCCCCCATTCACTGCCCAACCCGGTATTCAGGTGGAAACAGCTGATTTTATTCCAATTGATTTTTATTCGCTGTTTTTCACGGAAGATCTGTATAGATCTATTGTGGACCAGAGTAATTTATATGCTGGTCAATTTATCGCCGCTAACCCCCAGTTGCCTAAAATTGCCAGAAATTGGAAACCAATTACGGTTTCCGAATTTAAGACCTTTCTGGTCCTTTCCCTCAACATGGGCACACATAAATTTCCGTCATTGCGTGCTTATTGGTCCACGCACCCAATTGACCACATGCCCGTGTTCTCTGCCTCCATGTCCAGGGCACGATACGAGCAGATTTTGCGGTTCATGCACTTCAACGACAATGAACTTTGTCGTCCACGTGGGGACCCTGAATACGACCGGCTCTATAAAATTCGGCTCCATAAACCACTTCAACGAACGTTTTGCAGCCTTGTTTACTCCCGATCAAGTTGTCTGCGTTGATGAGTCCCTGATTAAATTTTTTGGCCGCTTGTCTTTCAAGCAGTACCTTCCCAGCAAGCGTGCCAGATACGGGGTCAAGCTCTACAAGTTCTGTGACAGGGCAACAGGCTATGTAGTGAACTTTACGGTTTATGAGGGAAAAGATAGTCAGATTGAGTCGGTCAACTGCCCGGATTACATAGGGAGCGCTGGCAAGATAGTGTGGAACTTGGTGTCACCCTTATTCGGAAAGGGGTACCACTTGTATGTGGACAATTATTACACGAGCGTGCCACTGTTTAGTCACTTGTTTGATCATCAGATTGGAGCATGTGGCACCGTGCGACCTAATCGCCGGGGCTTTCCCCAGCGGCTTGTAGATGCCCGTCTTAGGCTGGGGGAGAGAGCCTGCTTGAAGTGTAATAACTTGCTCGCTATGAAGTGGAGGGACAATAAGAATGTTTTCCTTCTTACCTCCCTTCATGCAGACACGACAGTCCAAATTCGTACGGCGACTGGTGTTGTGGAGAAACCCCTCTGTGTCCACGAATATAACCAAAATATGGGAGGGGTGGACCTCAACGACCAGTTGATGGCGCCGTATCTAATTGACCGTAAGGCGAGACGCTGGTACAAAAAAGTGTCTCTATCATTATTCCAATTGGCTTTGCTGAACGCTCATGTGCTATACAGAGCTTCAGGCGGGACGTTATCTCTTCTAAAATTCCAGAATGAGATAGTCACAGAACTCCTGTATCCAGGCGGTTCTGCACTAGGGATGAGCTTCGTGTTCGAGTCGAACATACGTTCGACTCGAACATTGGCTGTTCGATCGTTCGACGAAGATCGAACGATTTGGGCCGTTCGCGCCAAATTCGAGTGACGCGAACGGCCCACAATGCACTACGCCATCGCAGTGTCATCCAGGCGCTGTGATTGGCCAAGCATGCACTGTGACCCCGCATGCTTGGCCAATCACAGCGCCGGCAGCGAGGAGAGCAATGATTGGCCACAGGCAGGATGCCTGTGGCCAATTATTGCTGAGGGTGTTTAGTACACGCCCCACACTATAAAAGGCCGCCAGCACGGCGGCCTAGTG
This sequence comes from Rana muscosa, assembly GCA_029206835.1. Taxonomy (NCBI): domain Eukaryota; kingdom Metazoa; phylum Chordata; class Amphibia; order Anura; family Ranidae; genus Rana; species Rana muscosa. The sequence goes on along the minus strand of CM055116.1, from coordinate 137,996,206 downwards.
TAGTGTGTTCCGGAGCAGGGATAGAGTAGCATAGGCAGGGACAGTGACTGTTATTTCTTTCTTGCTTAACCTGGATTCCTTTAGTTTAGGGAAAGAGAAGGATAGGTAGGGAGAGTGTCAGTGTGTTTTGTGCTTCTGCTATAGTGTGCTTAAAAAAAACATTTATTCTAGGGACAGAAAACTCTAGGTAGGGACAGTGTCAGTTTCTTTCACTCTGCAAGTCCTTGTTTCCAGGGACCTGTAAGGACAGTGAGTTAATTGTCCTTGTGCTATATTGTGCTTAAAAAAAACATTTATTCTAGGGACAGAAAACTCTAGGTAGGGACAGTGTCAGTTTCTTTCACTCTGCAAGTCCTTGTTTCCAGGGACCTGTAAGGACAGTGAGTTAATTGTCCTTGTGCTATATTGTGCTTAAAAAAAACATTTATTCTAGGGACAGAAAACTCTAGGTAGGGACAGTGTCAGTTTCTTTCACTCTGCAAGTCCTTGTTTCCAGGGACCTGTAAGGACAGTGAGTTAATTTTCCTTGTGCTATATTGTGATTAAAAAAAACATTTTTTCTAGGGACAGAAAACTGTAGGTAGGGAGAGTGTTTTTTTTCTTTCACTCTGCAAGTCCTTGTTTCCAGGGACCTGTAAGGACAGTGAGTTAATTGTCCTTGTGCTATATTGTGCTTAAAAAAAACATTTATTCTAGGGACAGAAAACTCTAGGTAGGGACAGTGTCAGTTTCTTTCACTCTGCAAGTCCTTGTTTCCAGGGACCTGTAAGGACAGTGAGTTAATTTTCCTTGTGCTATATTGTGATTAAAAAAAACATTTATTCTAGGGACAGAAAACTCTAGGTAGGGACAGTGTCAGTTTCTTTCACTCTGCAAGTCCTTGTTTCCAGGGACCTGTAAGGACAGTGAGTTAATTTTCCTTGTGCTATATTGTGATTAAAAAAAACATTTTTTCTAGGGACAGAAAACTGTAGGTAGGGAGAGTGTTTTTTTTCTTTCACTCTGCAAGTCCTTGTTTCCAGGGACCTGTAAGGACAGTGAGTTAATTGTCCTTGTGCTATATTGTGCTTAAAAAAAACATTTATTCTAGGGACAGAAAACTCTAGGTAGGGACAGTGTCAGTTTCTTTCACTCTGCAAGTCCTTGTTTCCAGGGACCTGTAAGGACAGTGAGTTAATTTTCCTTGTGCTATATTGTGATTAAAAAAAACATTTATTCTAGGGACAGAAAACTCTAGGTAGGGACAGTGTCAGTTTCTTTCACTCTGCAAGTCCTTGTTTCCAGGGACCTGTAAGGACAGTGAGTTAATTGTCCTTGTGCTATATTGTGATTAAAAAAAACATTTATTCTAGGGACAGAAAACTCTAGGTAGGGACAGTGTCAGTTTCTTTCACTCTGCAAGTCCTTGTTTCCAGGGACCTGTAAGGACAGTGAGTTAATTTTCCTTGTGCTATATTGTGATTAAAAAAAACATTTTTTCTAGGGACAGAAAACTGTAGGTAGGGAGAGTGTTTTTTTTCTTTCACTCTGCAAGTCCTTGTTTCCAGGGACCTGTAAGGACAGTGAGTTAATTGTCCTTGTGCTATATTGTGCTTAAAAAAAACATTTATTCTAGGGACAGAAAACTCTAGGTAGGGACAGTGTCAGTTTCTTTCACTCTGCAAGTCCTTGTTTCCAGGGACCTGTAAGGACAGTGAGTTAATTTTCCTTGTGCTATATTGTGATTAAAAAAAACATTTATTCTAGGGACAGAAAACTCTAGGTAGGGACAGTGTCAGTTTCTTTCACTCTGCAAGTCCTTGTTTCCAGGGACCTGTAAGGACAGTGAGTTAATTTTCCTTGTGCTATATTGTGATTAAAAAAAACATTTATTCTAGGGACAGAAAACTCTAGGTAGGGACAGTGTCAGTTTCTTTCACTCTGCAAGTCCTTGTTTCCAGGGACCTGTAAGGACAGTGAGTTAATTTTCCTTGTGCTATATTGTGATTAAAAAAAACATTTTTTCTAGGGACAGAAAACTGTAGGTAGGGAGAGTGTTTTTTTTCTTTCACTCTGCAAGTCCTTGTTTCCAGGGACCTGTAAGGACAGTGAGTTAATTGTCCTTGTGCTATATTGTGCTTAAAAAAAACATTTATTCTAGGGACAGAAAACTCTAGGTAGGGACAGTGTCAGTTTCTTTCACTCTGCAAGTCCTTGTTTCCAGGGACCTGTAAGGACAGTGAGTTAATTTTCCTTGTGCTATATTGTGATTAAAAAAAACATTTATTCTAGGGACAGAAAACTCTAGGTAGGGACAGTGTCAGTTTCTTTCACTCTGCAAGTCCTTGTTTCCAGGGACCTGTAAGGACAGTGAGTTAATTTTCCTTGTGCTATATTGCGATTAAAAAAAACATTTATTCTAGGGACAGAAAACTCTAGGTAGGGACAGTGTCAGTTTCTTTCACTCTGCAAGTCCTTGTTTCCAGGGACCTGTAAGGACAGTGAGTTAATTTTCCTTGTGCTATATTGTGATTAAAAAAAACATTTTTTCTAGGGACAGAAAACTGTAGGTAGGGACAGTGTCAGTTTCTTTCACTCTGCAAGTCCTTGTTTCCAGGGACCTGTAAGGACAGTGAGTTAATTGTCCTTGTGCTATATTGTGATTAAAAAAAACATTTATTCTAGGGACAGAAAACTCTAGGTAGGGACAGTGTCAGTTTCTTTCACTCTGCAAGTCCTTGTTTCCAGGGACCTGTAAGGACAGTGAGTTAATTTTCCTTGTGCTATATTGTGATTAAAAAAAACATTTTTTCTAGGGACAGAAAACTGTAGGTAGGGAGAGTGTTTTTTTTCTTTCACTCTGCAAGTCCTTGTTTCCAGGGACCTGTAAGGACAGTGAGTTAATTGTCCTTGTGCTATATTGTGCTTAAAAAAAACATTTATTCTAGGGACAGAAAACTCTAGGTAGGGACAGTGTCAGTTTCTTTCACTCTGCAAGTCCTTGTTTCCAGGGACCTGTAAGGACAGTGAGTTAATTTTCCTTGTGCTATATTGTGATTAAAAAAAACATTTATTCTAGGGACAGAAAACTCTAGGTAGGGACAGTGTCAGTTTCTTTCACTCTGCAAGTCCTTGTTTCCAGGGACCTGTAAGGACAGTGAGTTAATTGTCCTTGTGCTATATTGTGATTAAAAAAAACATTTATTCTAGGGACAGAAAACTCTAGGTAGGGACAGTGTCAGTTTCTTTCACTCTGCAAGTCCTTGTTTCCAGGGACCTGTAAGGACAGTGAGTTAATTTTCCTTGTGCTATATTGTGATTAAAAAAAACATTTTTTCTAGGGACAGAAAACTGTAGGTAGGGAGAGTGTTTTTTTTCTTTCACTCTGCAAGTCCTTGTTTCCAGGGACCTGTAAGGACAGTGAGTTAATTGTCCTTGTGCTATATTGTGCTTAAAAAAAACATTTATTCTAGGGACAGAAAACTCTAGGTAGGGACAGTGTCAGTTTCTTTCACTCTGCAAGTCCTTGTTTCCAGGGACCTGTAAGGACAGTGAGTTAATTTTCCTTGTGCTATATTGTGCTTAAAAAAAACATTTATTCTAGGGACAGAAAACTCTAGGTAGGGACAGTGTCAGTTTCTTTCACTCTGCAAGTCCTTGTTTCCAGGGACCTGGAGAGACATTGAGCGAATTGTCCTTGTGCTATATTGTGATTAAAAAAAACATTTATTCTAGGGACAGAAAACTCTAGGTAGGGACAGTGTCAGTTTCTTTCACTGTGAAAGTCCTTGTTTCAAGGGACAGAGAAGGACACCTGAAGGTAGCCCTTATTGCTTTTTTCCCATCTCCCTGCAGGCCATCTATTAGAATGTCTGGAAGGCAAACAAGGAGAGGCAGACAGTCAGGAGGCAATAAAAGAGGGCAAGCAGGCTCTGTGTCTGGGGGCAACAGTGCTGGTCGTGGACGCGGTGCATTGTCATCAGCACATGGCCATGGGACACGCTTGTCCTTCTTTTCGGCAGCTGGACATGTTGAGCCACATCATGCCGAAGACTTGGTAGAGTGGATGACCAAGCCCTCCTCCTCCTCCTCATCCTCTCTCACCCAGGCTCAGGGTACTGGAAAAGCAGCTGCCAAAGCGTCGTCTTCCCTGGTATCAATGTCAGACAAATCATCAGTCACTCCTTCCCTAGACCCACCATGTCCTCCTCCTGAGGAGTCCCCCGAACTGTTTCAGCACAGTGTTGGGTACATGCTCCAGGAGGATGCCCAGCGTTTCGAAGGGTCTGATGATGAAACCCAGCTAGAGGAAGGCAGTAGCGTGAGAGCAGACAGAGGGGATGCTCAAGAAGGACACCAATCTGGCAGTCATGTTCCAGCAGCTGCAGCATACTGCCAGATTGGCTCCAGTGATGAGGAGGGAGGGGATGATGAGGTCAATGACTCCACGTGGGTGCCTAATAGGAGAGAGGAGGAGGAGGAGGATGAGGAGGAGGCACATCTCCAACGAGGCAGGATGCCCTTTGGTGGCCAGCGTAAGGGCAGTACACCGACGGAATCACACCGCAGAGCTCCGCCTGTGCAGGGCGCTGCCTCTGCCCGTCATTCAAAAAGTTCTTTGGTGTGGGCCTTTTTTGAGGCTAGTGCATCAGATCGCACAGCTGCTGTTTGCAACATATGTCTCAAGCGTATATCGCGTGGCCAAAACATCAGCCGCTTGGGTACCACATGCCTGACCAGACATATGTTGACCTGCCATGCAGCTCGTTGGCAAGCCTACCTCAAAGACCCACACCAAAGAACAAAGCGGACCTCTCCTTGCACCGCATCAGCTGGGATCTCCAACCCCACTATAACTTCAGTCCTCTCTGAAACATGCACTGAGAGGAATGAAGGTGTAGAATTAGGTGTGTCACAGCCAAGTACTTGCGCTCACTCTGCTAGCAGTACACCGACGTCCGATTCTAGCAGGCAAATTTCCCTGCCCCAGCTGCTGGACCGTCGAAAGAAGTTCACTCCCAGCCATCCACATGCCCAGCGGTTGAATGCTAGCTTGGCTAAATTGCTAGCGCTTCAACTGCTGCCTTTTCAGTTGGTAGACTCGGCCCCCTTCCGTGAGTTTGTGCAATGTGCGGTTCCTCAGTGGCAGGTTCCCAAACGCCACTTTTTCTCACGGAAGGCTATTCCGGCTCTCTACCGGCATGTGGAAGGCAATGTCTTGGCCTCGCTGGACAGGGCGGTCAGCGGTAAGGTGCATATTACCGCTGACTCATGGTCCAGCAGGCATGGACAGGGACGTTACCTTTCTTTCACGGCCCATTGGGTCACTCTTTTGGCAGCTGGGAAGGATTCAGGACAAGGTGCAGTAGTGTTGGAGGTTGTCCCACCGCCACGCCTCCAAAATGCTACTACTGGTTGTGACACACCTCTCTCCTCCACCCCCTCCTCTTCTTCTTCCTCCATGGCCTCTTCCTGTGGTTTGTCCTATGAACCAGCGGTGCTCCGTAGCCGTTCACGGGGCTACGCAAGTACGCAGGCAAAAAGATGCCATGCCGTGCTTGCGCTGGTGTGTTTGGGGGACAGAAGCCACACTGGGGCAGAGGTCCTGTCTGCTCTGCAGGGCCAGGCCGAGAGGTGGTTGACGCCACGCCAGCTTAAGCCAGGAATGGTGGTTTGCGACAATGGCACCAACCTCCTCTCCGCCCTCCGACAGGGACAACTGACCCATGTGCCCTGTGTGGCTCACGTCCTTAACCTGGTGGTGCAGCGCTTCTTGGGCAGGTACCCGGGCTTACAGGATGTCCTGAGGCAGGCCAGGAAAGTCTGTGTGCATTTCCGCAGATCTTATAATGCCAGTGCTCGCCTGGCTGAGCTGCAAAAGGAGTTGAACCTGCCCAAGAACCGCCTTATATGTGACATGCCCACCAGGTGGAACTCAACGTTGGCCATGCTGCAGCGGCTGCACACGCAGCAGAGGGCCATCAATGAGTACCTGTGCGACTACGGCACCAGGACAGGGTCAGGGGAGCTTGGTTTTTTTTCTCCACGCCAGTGGGGCATGATCAGGGATGCATGCACTGTCCTGGCACCATTTGAGGAGGCCACGAGGATGGTGAGCAGTGACAGTGCATGCATCAGTGACACTGTACCTCTTGTCCACCTGTTGGAGCACACGCTGCGTGGAATAATGGACAGGGCACTTGAGGCAGAACAGAGGCAGGAAGAGGAGGACTTCCTTGCCTCTCAAGGCCCCCTTTACCCAGACAGTGTTCCTTCTGTCCCACCCATCGCACAGGAAGAGGAGGAGGAGGAGGAGGAGGAGGAGGAGGAGGAGGATTGTGTCAGCATGGAGGTGGAGGCTGGCACTCAGCATCATCAGCAGCAGTCTTTTAGGGATGATTTACAGTCCCAAGAAACCAGTGGACTTGTACGTGGCTGGGAGGAGGTGGCTGCGGATCATGTCGTCCTTAGTGACCCAGAGGACTCCGGAGCGAATGCCTCAGCAAACCTACGCTGCATGGCCTCCCTGATCCTGCAAAGTCTGCGGAAGGATCCTCGTATTCTTCGGATCAAGGAGAGGGACCATTACTGGCTGGCCACTCTCCTTGATCCACGGTACAAGGGTAAGGTTGCGGACCTTATGTTACCGTCGCAGAGGGAGCAGAGGATGAGACAACTCCGGGAGGCCTTGCAGAAAGGTCTGTGCAACGCGTTCCCAGAGACTGGGAGGTTGCAAACTCCTGGTCCTGGACAACGAGTTGCTGAGGCTTCGGCCAGTCAAAGAAGGAGCGGTGGGGAAGGTGGCCGTCTGACCGATGCGTTCAGACAATTCTTTAGTCCGCAGCCCCAAAGTATGATCGGTTCCAGCAACCATCGCCAGCGTCTGATAAACATGGTGCAGGAATATCTAGGGGCAAGGTCAGACTTGGACACCTTCCCCACCGAAAATCCTCTGGCTTACTGGGTCTTGAGGATGGATCACTGGCCAGAGCTTGCACAGTATGCAATTGAGCTACTGGCCTGTCCTGCATCCAGCGTTCTTTCGGAACGCACATTCAGTGCTGCTGGAGGATTTGTCACGGATCACAGGGTGCGCCTGTCCACCGACTCGGTTGATCGACTGACTTTCATCAAGATGAACCAGTCTTGGATCACCACCAGCTACCACACACCTGATGCTGATATAACAGACTAATTGATTTTAAAATGTCACATCCCTTCAAGACTGATGCTGATGCTGAGTGCCTGTGCTGTTATGTTGACTGGCTATCCTCCTCCTCCGAGTCCTCAATGATACGATTGATGATGATAGCTTGGAAGATCATTTTTGTTTATGGGTGCCGCCACCAGTGCCTAACGCCCAATTTTTCAGCCCCTGTTTAACAGTGGCGTGTAATTACAATTTTTGAAGCAATACTTTGCAACAGGGCTCATTGCTGTGCTCCAAGTACAGTATCTGTGAGGAGTTGCAGTGTTGTGCCACCAGTGCCTAAGGCCCAATTTTTCAGCCCCTGTTTAACAGGGGCGTGTCATTACAATTTTTGAAGCAATACTTTGCAACAGGGCTCATTGCTGTGCTCCAAGTACAGTATCTGTGAAGGGTTGCAGTGTTGTGCCACCAGTGCCTAAGGCCCAATTTTTCAGCCCCTGTTCAACAGGGGCATGTAATTACAATTCTTGATCTAATAATTCACAGCAGGGCCCATTGCTGCACCCACCAAGAGTAACTGTCAGGGCTTACAGTGTTGTGGCACCAGCACCACCATCAAAGGCCCAATTTTTACTACCACTGTTCAACAATTATATGTAATTAAAATTCCTGATATAATAGTTGACAGCAGGGCGTTCCAGCACCAACCAAGAGTAACTGTGAGTGCTTACAGTGTTGTGCCAACACCAACAACTAAGGGGCCTATTTCTGCAGAGTATATACGGCAGGTCCCTACTTTCAAACATCCAACTTACAAACGACTCCTACTTGCAAACGCAAGAAGACAACAGGAAGTGAGAGGAAATCTACCACTAGGAAGGAAAATTCTCTCCTGTAAGAATAAATATGGGAGAAAGGTGTCTCCTCTGTACTGATGCTTTATCAGCAATCCTTGTTTCAAGAAAAACACCACATTTCAAAAACAGTTGTCATTAGGACGGAAAGTGAGGTGAAATGTTCTGAACAGGGGCACAGACAGCAAAACAAATGTTACAGGGGTGATAACCCTTACCTATGTTTTCCAAAAAGTTTAAAAATAGATTTTTGGTCTGGAGCTACACTTCAACAATGTACCTGTTCAAAATTACAAACAGATTCTACATAAGAACAAACCTACAGTCCCTGTCTTGTATGCACCGCCTGTATACGGCTGTTCAGAGTATATAGGGCCTTTTTTATTTTATGTGCGGGGTTCCCCTTAATATCCATACAAGACCCAAAGGGGCTGGTAATGGGCTGGGGTAGGGGGGGGGTCATGGGGTAGCTATGCCATTTTTCTTAAAGATTTTCATCCATATTACCGGGACCAGACATTACATTAAAGCCGCAAGCAGTTTTAAATGTCTTTTTTTTCCTTTAGAAGTGTCATTTTGTGCAGGGACAGTTCTAAACACGGGAAACACGTGGCACTTCACAGGCATACTTTAGACACCCCCCAGGTACGATATTTAAAGGAATATTTGACTTTTTTTTTTTCACTTTATGCATCATTAAAATGACTGCTCCCGGAAAACGACCGTTTTTAAAACTTATTTTTGCATTGATACATGTCCCCTGGTGCAGAACCCGGGTTCCCAAACCCTTTTTAGGACAATAACATGCATAATAGTTGTTATAATTAGCACTTTAGAATTCGAACGTTCGCATCCATTGTATTTAATAGGGTTCTAATGTTCGTTCGAACTTTCGGTCCGTTCGCGGGTTCTGGTGCGAACCGAACCCGGGGGTGTTCGGCTCATCACTATTCTGCACCTCACCATCCCCTACCAAATGCAGTAAGCCGGCTGCATGAGAGGCATTATTCGTATGTCCTCCCGAGTACCCCTACCCAAAGCCACCCCCAAAAAAGATGTCGTGTCTGTAGCAAGCGCGGATTTAGGCGTGACACCCGTAGTTTTTGTCCACTCTGTCCTGACAAGCCTGGTCTTTGCCAAGGTGAATGTTTTGAACGCTACCACTCAAAAGTGAAGTTTTAGCGTAGGGTACAGCATTTCACAGACAAGGACACACTTACACAGGGTCTCCCAAGATGCCATTACATTTTGAGAGACCCGAACCATTACAGTTGTAAAGTTACAAAAAAAAGTGTAAAAAAGAAAAAAAAAACGTAAAAAAACAAAACACAAAAAAATATAAAATAAAAAAACCAAAAATAGTTGTCGTTTTATTGTTCTCTCTCTCTCTATTTTCTCTCTATTGTTCTGCTCTTTTTTACTGTATTCTATTCTGCAATGTTTTATCATGCTTGCTTTTCAGGTATGTAATTTTTTGTTTTCAGGTGCGCCATTCAACTGCAGCGCGGAATTATTTATCTTGACAGCAACAGCGTTTGCTCCCACGATACATAAAGCCGTGACTCCAGTGCTGTAGGAGGTGATTTCACCACCACAGTGAAAAAAAAGAGCATATATGCCGAAGCATGGGGGCAGCAGGGGCGGAGGAGCGATTTTGCTCCTAATGCCGCGTACATACGGTCGAAATTCCGACGGAGGCCTGCCCGTGGAAAATTCCGACCGTGTGCACGCGGCATAACTTTTTTGCGGGAGGATGCCCCCATGCTTCGGCATATATATATTTTAGGCACAGGTTGCGTTAAAACATTTTTTTATTTTTTACTAGGTTTTGTTTTGGTATTTGCTTTGCAGGTATGGCATGGTAAGGTCTTACTGTTGTACTGTAATGTTACTTTGTTTTAATGTTAACCACCATTTGCTTAGCAGGTACGCCATTCAGTTGCAGCGCGGATCTATTTATCTTGACAGCAACAGCGTTTGCTCCCACGATACATAAAGCCGTGACTCCAACGCTGTAGGAGGTGATTTCACCACCACAGTTAAAAAAAAGAGCATATATGCCGAAGCATGGGGGCAGCAGGGGCGGAGGAGCGATTTTGCTCCTAATGCCGCGTATATACGGTCGAAATTCCAACGGAGGCTTGCCCGTGGAAAAGTCCGACCGTGTGTACCCGGCATAACCTTTTATGCCGCGTACATACGGTCGAAATTCCGACGAAGGCTTGACCGTGTGTACGCGGCATAACTTTTTTGCGGGAGGATGCCCCCATGCTTCGGCATATATGCCCATCATTAGAAGTGGGTGGATGAAGGGAGGTATTCTAATGGTGGGCATACCCACCAATCAATCTCTTTTTTTCGTTCAGCCAATAGGCTGTATGAAAAAAAAGATTACAATACATGTCCAACAAGGACCAGCAACGTACTGGTATGTTGCTGGACTTTGAATGTTTATACCAGAATGATGCCTGCGGGTTTAGGTATCATCTTGGTATCATTCTTTTCAGCCAGCAGCCGGCTTTCATGTAAAAGCAATTCTAGCAGATAATTAGCCTCTAGACTGCTTTTACAAGCAGTGGGAGGGAATGTCCCCCCCCCCCCGGATATAAAAAGCGCCATTGGGAAATTGGGAAAGCATTTTATCACACCGATCTTGGTGTGGTCAGATGCTTTGAGGGCAGAGGAAAGATCTAGGGTCTAACCCCCCAATTTTTTTCAAAAAAAGAGTACCTGTCACTACTTATTGCTATCATAGGGGATATTTACATTCCCTGAGATAACGATAAAAATGGTAAAAAAATAAAATATGGAAGGCACAGTTTAAAAATAAAATAAAAAAGCCAAATAAATAATAAAAAAAAAAAAAAAAAGCACCGCTGTCCCCCCCCTGCTCTTGCGCAAAGGCGAACGCAAGCGTCGGTCTAGCGTCATATATAAACAGCAATTGCATCATGCATGTGAGGTATCACCGCGAAGGTCAGATCGAGGGCAGTCATTTTAGCAGTAGACCTCCTCTGTAAATCTAACGTGGTAACCTGTAAAGGCTTTTAAATGCTTTTAAAAATGAATGTAGTTTGTCGCCGCTTCGCGTTTGTGCGCAATTTTAAAGCATGTCGTGTTTGGTATCCATGTACTCGGCCTATGATCATCTTTTTTATTTCATCAAACATTTGGGCAATATAGTGTTTTTTAGTGCATTAAAAATAAAAAAAGTGTGTTTTTCCCCCAAAAAATGTGTTTGAAAAATCGCTGCGCAAATACTGTGTGAAAAAAAAAATGCAACACCCACTATTTTAATATGTAGGGCCTTTGCTTTAAAAAAATATATAATGTTTGGGGGTTCAACATAATTTTCTTGCAAAAAATTTTTTTTTTTCATGTAAACAAAAAGTGTCAGAAAGGGCTTTGTCTTCAAGTGGTTAGAAGAGTGGATGATGTGTGACATAAGCTTCCTAATGTTGTGCATAAAATGCCAGGACAGTTCAAAACCCCCCCAAATGACCCCATTTTGTAAAGTAGACACCTCAAGCTATTTGCTGAGAGGCATGTTGAGCCCATTGAATATTTTTTTTTTGTCCCAAGTGATTGAATAATGACCAAAAAAAAATAAAAAATGTACAAAAAGTTGTCACTAAATTATATATTGCTCAAACATGCCATGGGCATATGTGTAATTACACCCCAAAATACATTCTGTTGCTTCTCCTGAGTACGGGGATACCACATGTGTGGGACTTTTTGGGAGCCTAGTCGCGTACGGGACCCCAAAAACCAAGCACCGCCTTCAGGATTTCTATGGGTGTAAATTTTTGATTTCACTCCTCACTGCCTATCACAGTTTCGGAGGCCATGGAATGCCCAGATGGCACAAAACCCCCCCAAATGACCCCATTTTGGAAAGTAGACACCCCAAGCTATTTGCTGAGAGGTATGTTGAGTATTTTGCAGATCTCGCTTTTTGTCACAAAGTTTTGAAAATGTAAAAAAAGAAAAAAAAAAAGAAAAAAAAATGTCTTTCTTAATTTTCAAAAACAAATGAGAGCTGTAAAATACTCACCATGCCTCTCAGCAAATAGCTTGGGGTGTCTACTTTCCAAAATGGGGTCATTTGTGGGGGTTTTGGGCTATTTTGACATTTTATGGCCTTCAAAACTGTGATAGGTAGTGAGGAGTGAAATCAAAAATTTATGCCCTTAGAAACCTTGAAGGCGGTGCTTGGTTTTTGGGGTCCCGTACGCGGCTAGGCTCCCAAAAAGTCCCACACATGTGGTATCCCCGTACTCAGGAGAAGCAGCAGAATGTATTTTGGGGTGTAATTTCACATATAACCATGGCATGTGTGAGCAATATATCATTTAGTGACAACTTTTTGTACATTTTTTTTTTCTTTTTGTCATTATTCAATCATTTGGGACAAAAAAAAAATATTCAATGGGCTCAACATGCCTCTCAGCAAATAGCTTGGGGTGTCTACTTTCCAAAATGGGGTCATTTGGGGGGGTTTTGTGCCATCTTGGCATTTTATGGCCTTCAAAACTGTGATAGGTAGTGAGGAGCGAAATCAAAAATTTATGCCCTTAGAAACCTTGAAGGCGGTGCTTGGTTTTTGGGGTCCCGTACGCGGCTAGGCTCCCAAAAAGTCCCACACATGTGGTATCCCCGTACTCAGGAGAAGCAGCAGAATGTATTTTGGGGTGTAATTTCACATATGCCCATGGCATGTGTGAGCAATATATCATTTAGTGACAACTTTGTGCAAAAAAAAAAAAGTTTGTCATATTCCCGCAACCTGTGGCAAAATATAAAATATTCCATGGACTCAACATGCCTCTCAGCAAATAGCTTGGGGTGTCTACTTTCCAAAATGGGGTCATTTGGGGGGGTTTTGTGCTATTTTGGCATTTTATGGCCTTCGAAACTGTGATAGGTAGTGAGGAGTGAAATCAAAAATTTACGCCCTTAGAAATCCTGAAGGCGGTGCTTGGTTTTTGGGGCCCTGTACGCGGCTAGGCTCCCAAAAAGTCCCACACATGTGGTATCCCCGTACTCAGGAAAAGCAGCAGAATGTATTTTGGGGTGCAATTCCACATATAACCATGGCATGTGTGAGCAATATATCATTTAGTGACAACTTTTTGTACATTTTTTTTTTTTCTTTTTGTCATTATTCAATCATTTGGGCCAAAAAAAAAAATATTCAATGGGGTCAACATGCCTCTCAGCAAATAACTTGGGGTGTCTACTTTCCAAAATGGGGTCATTTGGGGGAGTTTTGTGCCATCTTGGCATTTTATGGCCTTCAAAACCGTGATAGGTAGTGAGGAGTGAAATCAAAAATTTATGCCCTTAGAAACCTTGAAGGCGGTGCTTGGTTTTTGGGGTCCCGTACGCGGCTAGGCTCCCAAAAAGTCCCACACATGTGGTATCCCCGTACTCAGGAGAAGCAGCAGAATGTATTTTGGGGTGTAATTTCACATATGCCCATGGCATGTATGAGCAATATATCATTTAGTGACAACTTTGTGCAAAAAAAAAAAAGTTTGTCATATTCCCGCAACTTGTGGCAAAATATAAAATATTCCATGGACTGAACATGCCTCTCAGTAAATAGCTTGGGGTGTCTACTTTCCAAAATGGGGTCATTTGGGGGGGTTTTGTGCTATTTTGGCATTTTATGGCCTTCGAAACTGTGATAGGTAGTGAGGAGTGAAATCAAAAATTTGCGCCCTTAGAAATCCTGAAGGCGGTGCTTGGTTTTTGGGGTCCCGTACGCGGCTAGGCTCCTAAAAAGTCCCACACATGTGGTATCCCCGTACTCAGGAGAAGCAGCAGAATGTATTTTGGGGTGCAATTCCACATATAACCATGGCATGTGTGAGCAATATATCATTTAGTGACAACTTTTTGTAATTTTTTTTTTTTTTGTCATTATTCAATCACTTGGGACAAAAAAAAAAAAAATATTCAATGGGCTCAACATGCCTCTCAGCAATTTCCTTGGGGTGTCTACTTTCCAAAATGGGGTCATTTGGGGGGGTTTTGTACTGCCCTGCCATTTTAGCACCTCAAGAAATGAGATAGGCAGTCATAAATTTAAAGCTGTGTAAATTTCAGAAAATGTACCCTAGTTTGTAAACGCTATAACTTTTGCGCAAACCAATAAATATACGCTTATTGACATTTTTTTTACTAAAGACATGTGGCTGAATACATTTTGGCCTAAATGTATGACTAAAATTGAGTTTATTCGATTTTTCCTATAACAAAAAGTAGAAAATATCATTTTTTTTCAAAATTTTCGGTCTTTTTCTGTTTATATCGCAAAAAATAAAAATCGCAGAGGCAATCAAATACCATTAAAAGAAAGCTCTATTTGTGGGAAGAAAAGGACGCAAATTTCATTTGGGTACAACATTGCATGTCCGCACAATTTACAGTTAAAGCAGCGCAGTGCCGAATCCCAAAAACAGGCCTGGTCCTAATGGCCCGAAATGGCCCGGGGCTTAAGTGGTTAAAACCTCGACGTGCCCATAACCGAGAAGAAAGTAGAAAGACCGGCACAGTTCATCTCCTTCCTGGAAATCATTCTAGACAAACGCGCCATGCAGGCCAGCCCACCTCTCGGTAGATTGACCCGCATCAGGACAGTCGTCCATACGTCTACCGACACGCAAGGGTGCACTAACCCACAGCTACAATCCCTACTGGGCATGCTCAACCCACGATGAGGATCGTCCCTCAAGGGCGATCCTTTATCGCACGCTTCTTAGTGTTCCTCTCCCAGGCACAAGATCCTGACCAAGTCGTTAAGCTAGACGCAGCCCCTATAGCAGGATCTGGCCATGGGGGACCAATTCCTTGAGACCAGATAGGTAGACCCTTGTTTATCCCATCAGCATCCTCTTCGTCACCACAGATAATCACGGACGTAGCAGCTCCCACAAGCTTCGCTGCAATTTTTGGCCATCATTGGTTTCAGGACCGCGACCATCTGAGATACTCACAATTCCGCCTTTAGTCAGTCCTCCTCTCTATTTGAGATCTACCCCATAGTCGCAGCGACTCAAGTATGGGGCAGCCCCGGGCAGGACAGACCGCCACGTTCGCCACAGACAACCAGGCTACAGCCACAGTCATTAACAAAGGCAGGTCAATAAATCGTTGTCCATCATGTCCTTCCCACGCAGGCTGTTGCTACTTTCCCTACAACATCAGCTCAGTAGCCTCCGTGTCCACATCCCTGGTCAATGCAACACCTCGGCCGACGCGCTATCCTGCTTAACCATGCCACATCCTTTCACAGAAGCCCGGAGCTGACTCGACCATGTCCGGCATCCCACATTAGTCGCAACCAACTCTGGAATCAGATAGCACCTCCATGGTGCTACCTCCCTCATCAATGCATCCTGATCTGCCAACACACTACAGGTGGCGGCAACCACACTCTAGTACCAAACGCTTACCAGTGACCAGCGCCATACTCCGGGACATGTCTGCTATCCTTTCACGTTCTCCCTTCGGTCTATGGCCCAGCCTGGTAATTCAAGCAGCCATTTACCTAGCCTTTTACGATTTTACGGCCCGGCGAATTACTATCACCAGCCCTAAATGCCAAGTACTACTCAGGCACCACCCGACTCGCCACCAAAGTCATTTCATCCTACACCCGACGGTATCGGAAACACTACAATCCGGTCCCGGAGTAGACATCAAACTTTTCCAGACACACAACGCCATGGCCGTTCTAGTGTAAATTGGTAAACTCTGCTGTCCGACCCGTCAGAGGACAGCCCTCTACTACCTTTCCCAACTGAACCCCTAAGCGGGAACCAGTTCATCAGCCACGTCAGAACACTCCTGAGCATCTCGGGCCTTGACCCAGGATGTTACTCAGGACTTGCTTTTGCATTAGAGCAGCCCAAGCAACCTCACAAAACAGAGTTCCAGACCACGCAATAAGGAAGATGGGCAGGTGGAAATCCTTGTGTGTCGCCCGATACGTTCCCGATCCTCAGTCAGAAATATCACGAGCCTTTAACAGTCTCGCTCTATAGTGGTTTACCTGACATAATAGAACAATTCTTTCCTAAACTTGTGTGACTTTTTGGCCCCTTCTTTGGCATACCGTACAACAGGCCAGGCCACACTTCAGGTCTTATTTATGTTGTTAGTCTTGTGACGTGTTTATGTGATCCATATCTCTTCAGACAGAGGGCTCCGACCATAAATAGGAAGGCTAGTATGCTAGCCTGAAATTATGGGAGGAGTTCGAGGGGTACTTATACAGACCATCCACGAGGGTCAGTGTCGGCTCTAGTGCGCGGTACCCACCCACCCATATCCCCCTTTTCTAGGGCACTCCTCTACAACCAATTCTCAACAGAATTATCTATTACTTCTATCCAGGTATGGCCCCTTCTTTGGCATACCGTACAACAGGCCAGGCCACACTTCAGGTCTTATTTATGTTGTTTGTCTTGTGACGTGTTTATGTGATCCATATCTCTTCAGACAGAGGGCTCCGACCATAAATATATATATATATATACCGTATATATATGGAAGAAGCAGGTATACCTCCCATGGACTGTGAGTTTGGTGGTTTTCCTGGGCCTGTCAGGCCGCAGATAACGCATCTTGGCATCATCTCTCCGGCTGCAATAGGCCCCTTGAGCAAAACTTGGTTTATGAACTGCCACTGGGGAATGCTACATCGGCTTCAGACAATCTCACCTGCATTCATTTTAGAGAATGTGAGAGGTGGGTGATCAGAGAACCAGAAACAAAGCAATCTCACAGAGAGTTCTTTGTGTATCTAAACTGACCAAACAACCAAACCACAAAGAAACAATACATACCTTTCTGGGCTCCTTTAAATTCCTTAAGCCGTGTAAGAGAAACACCTGAATGAATGTGGAAGAGGTTTGCTTTTCTCCCAGAATAATGTCATATGCATTACGAAACTTCATGGAAAGCCAGGAAAAGGTGTGATGTTCACAACTTGGTTTCCTGTCCTTATTTTGGTATAATAAATACTACCGTGGTTAGATTTATAGTAAACGTAACTGCTTTCACAGTCTCTCTGGGGCTGTGTCGATGTGCAGAGTGAGACTTGGTGCTGACAGCCTTGTATGTACGGTGCTATTTCTTTGTATAGCTAAGCACAATGTCCATTTTACTGTTAGAGACAGTGTCATTGGCTTCTGTTTACTTCAGCACTGCTTCTCTATCCATGAAAGTGCAAAAGCAGCTTGAAGCAGGTCAAATGCAGGTCTTCTGCAGGTCTTCTGCAGGTCAAATGCAGGTCTTCTGCAGGTCCAAATGCACCAGCAATAAATTCTGAATGGTCTTAGAATCATCTCAAATGGATGACAAAGGCAAGCGGCATTTGCCCATCAAAGCTCATCAACACTGGCCCTTATGCTAGGGTGACCAGACATCCCCGGTTTCTGGGGACAGTCCCCGGATTGAGGACACTGTCCCCGGACCAACTCTGTCCCCAGTTTTGTCCCCGGATTGGTTTTGAACAGGGGCTGGGGCAATTTCAAAGACAGTCAGTGCAGAATAAAATAAAAAATCTGAATTACACACCCCTGCTCCGCCACTCCTACTAGCTTAGGGGGTGTATTTTTTCCATTATCTGTGCCCCTTACTGATAATCATGTACTGGTCGGAGCGGAGGGAATATTTCTTCAATTTCGGGTGCATGCCCATTCAGCTCCACTCGCATGTTCTTCTGCCTTGGCTCAAGTCCCGGCCAGCCGCCTGCCTGCTTATCTCCTTGCCTTCCCTGGCGGAGTGATCTTCCTCTGCTCCCCACCCAGTAGTAGCCGAGGCCTGGAGAGTGAGACTTAACAGGCTGTGAGGCGGGCGGCGGCAGGGACGGGCAGAGAGTTGCTGATTGCCGCCATTACTAGTAAAAAAAAAAAAAATATGTCCCCGGATTTCATTTGAAAAATCTGGTCACCTTACCTTATGCCGGGTACACACGATAGTTTTTAATGACGAGAAAAATTTTATTTTTTAAAATGGTCATTAAAAATGATTGTGTGTGGGCTTTCCAGCATTTTTACCGACGAGAAAAAAGCAGAGAATCACGACGAGAAAAATTGGAACATGTTTTAATTTTTCACGTCGTTTTTTACATCGTCGTTTTTCTCATCATGAAAAACGGGCGTGTGTAGGCTTCAACGACGTGAAAAAAAATGCGCATGCTCAGAATCAAGTATGAGACGGGAGCGCTCGTTCTGGTAAAACTAGCGTTCGTAATGGAGATAGCACAATCGTCACGCTGTAACGGACTGAAAAGCACAAGGCTGAAAAGCACGAATCGGCTCTCAACAAACTTTACTAACATGAAGGGTGGCGCCATCCGAATGGAACTTCCCCTTTATAGTGCCGTCGTACGTGTTGTACGTCACCGCGCTTTGCTCAAGCATTTTTTTCCACGATAGTGTGTAGGCAAGCTTGAGAGGAAACACGAAAAATCACGTCGAGAAAAATGCGTTTTTTTTCAATGACATTAAAAACGATCGTGTGTACGTGGCATTAGAGAGGGACTTGAACTGTGTAGTAAGTGTTGGAGAGAACATGATCTATTTTAATTCTATTCTGACTCCGATTGTTGTGAAGCGATTATCCCTAGTGAGACCTCTATGCCTGGCCTGTATAAGATATAATCACAGGACAATCCTCATCAGATAGCTTGAACTCACCAATACCGTTTTCATCCACAGAGGTGTTTTATTCTGAACATCAGGTTACAGCAGATGACAGGATACAACAGATTATAGATTGTGGTATTTATGCGGTCAAAAGATGATATTGTCTAGCTTACTATGCAGAATACATGTGTCCTGCTACATGTGGCCTGTTAGCTGCATCCATGACACAGGAAATACAATCATAGCAAGAAGGGGTGGAGTATTACAAACAAAGGAAGTGTGTCATACATCAGGGAAAAGACATGGAAAAAACAAGTGCATTACCACAAAAGGTCACTAGATGGCAACATGGGAACTAAATATAAACATCCATAAAAAAATGGTTCAGGGAAACAATCTATATAAATTCTATGTCCCATTGGGGCGGTATAAATTCCTTGTTTTTTTTTGTTTTTTTTAAGCTGCCTGTGTTTCTTATGCTGTCTGTTTGGTTCTGGGAATGCAAAAAAAAGCTGGTTGCAGCCAGTCAAAAAAACTAAACTGATCTGTTCCTAATTGAACATACTGAAGTTCCTAATTGAATGAATGAAAAGCAATCTATGAATGGAGGGGGTGGACCTTTCCTTCATCCACCGTCCTCCATTCATAGAGCGCTTTTTATTGTTGGACGCTATAAAATGGCTTCTATGAATGGAGGAAAGAGCGGAAAAGGTGTGCATAGTCTGAACTCTTAACCACTTCAGCCTCGGCGTGCGCGCGCCCGCTAGGCGGCAGATTCAAAGCAACGTAAAGGTAAATTGCCTTGCCTGCCGGTGCCATTCTGCTGACGTAAATGTATGTTAGGCAGACTGCAAGTGGTTAATGAGTGCCTCTCATAGACCCAGTGCAGGTTCTAACCCCCGCAGAACCAGAAGGTTGCTGCTGTGGGGTATGGGAGGCGGTACAGGACTTCGGATTAGAGGGATTTTCCTAAATCTAGGCTTTGAAGGAAACCCTTTGATGGGAGAAGAGCATAAACCTGAACTGCAGGCAAACAGTTAAATGCACAGATGAAATCCACGTATGGGAGCAATTTTATTTGCTAAACCAGGGTGTCTCCAAACTTTCTAAGCAAAGGGCCAGTTTACTGTCCTTTAGGCTTTACGGGGGCTGGACTGTGGCCGGTGTGATTAAAAAAATGCCCCAGCATCAGTGCCCCATCATTAGTTTTAATGAGAGGAAAAGTACTCCATTGCCAATGAGAAGAATAGTTCTCCATTGATGGTGTCAGTAGGGGAAAGGTGCTTCATTATTGGTTTCACTCGCTGGAATAGTGCCCCAAGGGCTAGATAAAGGCAAGCATAGGGCCACATCTGGCCCCCGGGCCACAGTTTGTAGACCACTGTGCTAAACGATTTGAACTTCTGTCTATCTATTCCTGAGATACACAACTATACCACACAGAACAGCCCTGTTTTAAAGAGCCGAAGAGCTGATTTTCCTCTGCTGCACTTAAAGGGGAGCTCCACCCAAAAGGAGAAGCTCTGCTTATTTGCCTCCTCCTCCCCTCTCCTGTCACATTTGGCAACTTTCAGAGGGGAGGAGGGAGCAGGTACCTGGTTTTGACAGGTACCCATCCCCACTTTCACGTGACTTCGCCGCAAGCAGATTTATCTGGAAGTATGGCTCCCCTCTTCCTTCCCCTGCCGCTGGGCCATTCACAAAGCGCAGCACGCTTCACACGTACGTAGTAGGGGTTCCCTTACCTAAGATGGCAGCGGAGGCACCCGAGAGCCGATTGAAAAATCGGCTTGGGTGATGACACTGCTGGATTCAAGGACAGGTAAGTGTACTAATATTAAAATTCAGCAGCTATAATAGCTGCTGACTTTAATTTTTTTCTAAAGGAGCCTGGAGCTCCGCTTCAAGCAACATGGGTTTGTCCCTCCTCCGGCCTGTGACTGAACAGTGAAAGACAACATAGCAGACTAGTAAGCTCATCTCTTTGTCCCTCTGCTCTCTCCTCCTATCAGCAACCTGATTGGCTCATTGGCCTGCTTTTCCAGTTTGAGCTCTGCTGCACAGGGACAGCAAAAAGGCTGATACCAGGTCAAATTTCTGTACTAGTATTGCTTTCTTTAAAAAAAAAGAAAATACATTTAAAAATATATCATTAATTACAAAGTTGCATTCATTTGTGACTTTTTTATCTACCTGGATTACAGCTATAAACTGTCATTGTTCAATTTCTTCTCAAAATGCTACTTGTCTATGTCTCACTTCACTATCTTCATAGCTCCTGTTGCAGTTCAGTGCTTTAGAAATCAAGGCAGAGGATCAACATTATAGCCAGGCACCAACATCAAGGCCGCCATCAGGGGGGTACAGGCAGTACACATGTAAGGGGCCCGGAGGTCCCTAGGGGCCCGGATGGCAACCCCCCTTTTTTTTTTGTTCCCCCGACCTTCCCCCCGCTTCTCAATTTGCGGCACCCCTTGTTTTTCTGGTTTTCAATTAGCAGCGGCACCCTCCCGCCCGCTTCTAAATTCGCAGCAGCCCCCCCCGGTTCTCATTTTGCGGCGGCGACAGCACCCCCCCCCGTTCTCTGCTCCAGGGGGCCCATGCCTGAAGCTGTGTAAGGGGCCCCAAAATTCCTGATGGCGGACCTGACCAACATTATCAGAAGGCAATATGCAGCTTATTTATTTCTCTGATGGCAGGTTATCACCAACACTTTGTCATTTATTAAGTAAGGACGTATGGGCTTGAGCATTAGATATATTCCCAACTGGGAAGAAAAACTATTTATTTTAATCACGCTATTTTAAAAGAAAAAAATCAGTTTTAGATTTCACGCTGCTTCATCTAAGCATTGATTTTTATTTATTTTTTTATTTTACTGGTGCTATTTTTATTGCTCTAGTAGCCCCTGTAATTGAGCCTGGTAAAGCAGTGTAATTTATATTGAGGAATTATGCTTTCTAATGCTATACAATTCTTTGGAAGTATTCCAATTTTGTGAAATGTTTCAGCTCAATTTCAAACCTCAAAGCACATCTAACATTCTTTTTCATTTTTTATTAAATTGCTTGGTGTAAATATAAAAAAGAACCTGCCATTATGTTTACGCTGAAAAAAATCACTATCTGTGAATAATACCCAATTCCAATTTTCATATAATTAAATACTAGAGTGCAAAGTACCGCTGTTAGGTCCAGATATTCTTTGTACTCACTTTACAAACTGTATTATGCAGCTGCCATCCTTAAAGTGGTTGTAAACCCTTATATATACCCAGTGAAGTGACTGGCCTCAGCTGATACACAGAGATGAAACAAATCCTTCTACATAAGTTTTACCTGTTTATCTGCTGTATTTTCTTCTCTACATCTGTTGAAAGTCCACAATTTACAAAGCTTCTCTGAGCTTTTAGAAATAAAGGGAGAGAGCTGAAATGACACACTGCAGAGCTCAGTGTGGAGAGCTCTGAGACCTGATTGGAGGGAAGGGACATACCCCCCCTCCACACAGCACACAAGAACAGAGTTGAGGCTGTCAATCACAGGCCGTATGCTGGAGCACCCGCGATTGCCTGTCACACAGCAGGGACGGATCTGTGTGTGTAAACACACAGAACCACGTCCTGTTAAGTGAGAGGAGACCGATGGTGTGTTCCCAGTACAGAGGAACACCGATCGGTCTCCTCCCCTTGTGAGTCCCCTCCCCACACAGTTAGAATCACTCTCTAGGATACACATTTAACCCCTTGATCGCCCCTAGTGTTAACCTCTTCCCTGCCAGTTACATTTACACAGTAATCAGTGCATTTTTATAGCACTGATCGTTGTATAAATGTGAATGGTCCCAAAATAGTGTCCGATCTGTTCACCGCAATGTCACAGTCATGATAAAAATCGCACATCGCCGCCATTACTAGTAAAAAAAAAAAAATAACAATAAAAATGCCAGAAATTTATCCCCTATTTTGTAGACGCTAAAACTTTTGCACAAACCAATCAATATACGCTTATTGCGATTTTTTTTTTTTAACCAATAATATGTAGAAAAATACATATCGGCCTAAACTGAGGAAGAAATTAGTTTTTTGTTCTTTTATGGAATATTTATTATAGCAAAAGTAAAAAATATTGTGTTTTTTTTCAAAATTGTCGCTCTTTTTTTGTTTATAGCGCAAAAAATAAAAACCGCAGAGGTGATCAAATACCACCAAAAGAAAGCTCTATTTGTGGGGAAAAAAGATAATCAAAATTTCTAGGGCTGTGGAAATTAACTATTAATTCCTCGATTAATTGTTTTGATCGATCAAAATTCTTTTGATCGATCAAAATTCTTTTGATCGATCAAAATTCTTTGGGCTTGCCGTGTCTGTCTGAAGGGCTCCTTTGCTGTGCCTTCATATCTGCATGCCGGCGGGACCTTACTATCTGCCACACGTAAGGGCTGTTACACTTCCCTCTATCACTTCCCTCTATCAACCTGGGATTCTACAGCCATCCACTGGGAGTTGTGATGATTCCCTTCACGGGACATCTACATGCCGACGGACTGATGTTAGCCCCTCCTTATCTGGATTCAGCAGTGGTATCGTTGTACACATTTTTATACCAGTATCATACTTAGCTACATGTTTTTATGATTGCTTTTGCTACCGTTTGGTATTACTCACACCATTTTTACAGTTTATGTAGCTACATCGATTTTATCTCCAGTGCAATATTTATTTTGTTACCTACTTGAAGACTATAAAAGTGTAGCGGGGTCTTCAAAGTTAGTGGGATACACCTGGGGGTAGAGTGACCCAGGTGTGTAATTATGGCAGGGTTTAGACCCCTTTTTGTTATTCGTGGAGGATTGGGTGGTGCAATATTCTCCTTTGCCTGTGGGTGGCGGAGTACCTACAGGCTTCAGGTAGAATCACTACCACAGTGCTACCCTTCTTTGTCCCTTCCTGGAGATGGTACGGCTGGGGCGGGCAACCCGCCGTGGTATCGACGGGAGGAGATAAAAGGGGGAACCGCCCTCGCCACGAGGTCTGTCTTCGGGGATCATCTCTTCACGCACCCAGGCACCTTCAGCCTGGGTGCGGGCGATTCAAGGTTCCCGGCCTAGGCGCCCTAGGCCTGGCCGGGATGAAGTTGGGGTTCCATCCCAGGCACCTTCAGCCTGGGGTGAGGTACTATTGAGGAGGCCTGGGGCCCAGTGACTTCGACCGGGTCCCGCAAGGGTGAAGTGGTTCCAGGGCGCCCCTTGCGAGGGGACCCGCATCTGAGGTGAGGAGGCTGGGGAGGTCACTCGTTCGAAGACCCGGTGTAGTGTCAACCCGGTGACGGATGGGCCTTCGGTAACTCCCTTGGAGGACATCTTCCCCTGATAGGGGCCACAACGCAACGGAGGTATTCATGTCAAGACTCCTACAACCCTTGGTCATAGCACAGGGGGTGTAGGGACCCAGATCAGTATAGTGCCTCGACCTGCTCATCCCACCGTATCATGCCATCGCATTGCCTGTATGTGGAAATACGAAATAAACCAACAGTTGGACTGTGATCGGTGTATGGACTCTGTTAATGGGAGCAAAGGGTGGTTTGGTGGTTTTTGCACAACAGACTCGGTACATGCCCAGGACACATCGGCCCGAGGAAACATCAGGTATTGGCCTTCACCTCACCCACAGTTATGGGGAGGACATGGGCCGTAGCGCACCTCACTCTGTCGCGTGACATACCACTAGCTAAAGAGGACGGGGTGAGGCCGCTACACGTGGGGGCTCGTCCGGGATTGTGTGTGTCTTGGCGATGGAACTGAGAACGTCTGTGCTTGAACTTTGCTGCCCGGAGGAATTTCGAGCAGGTCGGCCATGTGATTGGCCAAAGTGCATCCCTGCTCGGAGTTGTGGACATGACCCTAAGTCAGGAAAGGCCCACGCGGAGGAGCGTAAAAAGGGAGAGGTCCAGCCGTGTGAAGTACTACATGTGGGGACTGTTAATGCACTGCGCCACGAGGCACCCCATGACTGTGCAATTCATGGGCGGAGGCTGGCGGAAGCCCGCGAAAACGTACAAGTCATGGGAGGAGTCTGGCCACGTGTGGAGATACACGTGGAGACTCCGGTGCGTGGTCAGCGCGTGATGGAACAGCAAGTGGTCGGAATGAATTCAAGCTCTTCGTGGATGCCGGTATCTTACCCTATGAAGATGACTGCATTTGCTGCTCCCCTGACAGACACGGGGATAAGACTTAGGCCCCGAGGACAGTTGGCTCTGTATTCATGCAGAGACACGGAGGCCCTCGGTGTGATCTGTCCCGGATGCTCGGGACTGGTGGTCCAACTAAAGCCATTCGGGCGATGTGAGGCATGCAAGGAGTTCCTTTTTGAGGTTGAACCATACACGGAAAGGCCCCGGGCCCTACGCCTCAACTGCATCACAGGAACCGCCACTCCGGAGGGAGAGATCCAGGCCTCTGCGGAGGTCCCCGTACGCGCTGACCAGGGCGACGTGACTGCCCAACCAGAGACTGAGAGAGAAAAATCCGAGGACACTGCTTCGGTCACCACAGACTCCCTGCTGCCACCCCCGAAGAGGAAGATAGGCCTGGTGCAGGCCTCCTGTGGTCGTGGTCGAGCTTTGCCCCGCTGCTTGCTGGACCTGGATGGATCCGGTCGGAAGAATCCTGGACATCCCAGTGCTGAAGAAGGTCCAGGTGAGCCAGGGGCTGGGACTGTGGTGTCGGTTGGAGGTGTCGGGAGTCCACAGTCGGTGGAGCCCGAAAGGGAGGGTAGCCTTCCGTCTACTAGAGACTACCTTCCCGCCGAGATGTATGACACCTCCGACCTAGAGTCGTTGTCAGACTGTGGGGATGACGGGGAAATAGACGAGCTGTTTTACCGGAAGGGCTGGGACAGACGCCCGTTACCTGTGCTGAGTAAACCACAGGATTCCCCCATGTCCATAGAAGACAGTACGCTCCAGGCGCAGGCCCCGGAGTTCCCGAGGAAATCTAATCCTCCGACCAACTTTCCTCATTCAACTACATCACCCGCTCTGATGGAGGGGACGCAGCGTGCTTCGTTGCGGGCACCAAAGACAAAGCAACCCGAGATGGTGAAGGTACCTCGGCACCCGGAGGCCATCGTACAGCCAGGAGAAGGTGAGCGAGATGTGATGCCGCCTTTAGCCAGATTGCAGAGACTTTTCTCCCAGAGAGTCGCCCGTGAATATGGGTGGGAGTACCCCTACTTGCCTCGGGACTTATTGTATGAAGTCGAGGTCCTGCGACCAAGGTGGTATGACGAGTTTGTATGGGAAAAGCTTAAAGTACCCCATGCCAGGCGATACCTGTCATGTTCGCCGCCTGTGTCTAAAAAGTTCAAGGACTGCAGAGCTGATTGGAGACTTGGGCGCCATATTCATGCCGATAAGGTGCTCATCTGCAGGAAAGAAGGAGAGGATGTCGAGTATTCGGTGGAAGTGTTTGACGGGCACCTGAAGCCTCTGTTTCTGCCGGATCCAAGGTTCTACTTATAGGAGAAGTGAGCTCCTATCTTGTTGCTGTTGAAACTTTCTGGAAGAGACATTCCCAGACGCCTAGAACTGTGCCCTACTTTTGTTTTGATTTGGGCTTTTCTTTTACTCACTGGAGACTTGGGAGGTGTTGTTTTTTTTTTCCTCCCTTTTCTTCATGTGCCAAAGGCAGAGACTTTTGGGGTAGAGTCAGAGTAGGAAAGCAGGAAGAATGAAGATCTCACCAAGTGTCATTACCGCAACTCTGTCACCAGGTGGCAGTGTTGTGCAACGGTTATTTGAAATGCTACACATGCATTACTTACTTATTGGAGTGAGCGGGTCTCTCGGCTGACGGACCCACTCATGCCAAGTTAACACAGAGTGTTATGCCGCGTACACACGATCATTTTTCCCGTCGGGAAAAATGACATTTTTTTTTTTCGCCGAGAAAAACGATCGTCTGTGGGCTTTATGTCGTTTTTCTCGTTGAGAAAAACGGCAGAAAAAAACGACGAGAAAAATTAGAACATGTTCTAAATTTTCTCATCGTTTTTTCCATCATTTTTTTCCGCGGCAGTTTTCCCATAGGGAGACACTGCCGCGGAGCCCACAGACGGTCGTTTTTCTCGACAAAGAAAAAAATGACGGGAAAAACGGTCGTGTGTGGGGGAACATGCCGTTCCCTCGTTTTTCTTTTTTTTTCATGCCATGATTCACGGCGGTGTTTTCACCGCCGTGAATCACGATCGTGTGTACGCGGCATAAGGATGTGTTTTCTTTTTGTTGTTTCCCTTCTGCAGGAGATTCATCGGTCAAGACTACTGAGAGTGGGGTGGTTCTTAGACAGCGATGGGAGGGATCGTACATGTGTACAGAATAGATGTCTTATGCAAAAGTTTATCGTTTTATATTTTCCCTTTCCCTTTTGAGCAGGTCTTGGCACACTTAGTATCCAAAAATTTGAGGGATAGCTTCTGGGGCCCACTTCATGTCACCACTCCTTGGGAGACATGGGTGTGCACCTGACGCTGGGGACCACCGTCAAATCACCGGGGGGAGTGTGTAGCGGGGTCTTCAAAGTTAGTGGGATACACCTGGGGGTAGAGTGACCCAGGTGTGTAATTATGGCAGGGTTTAGACCCCTTTTTGTTATTCGTGGAGGATTGGGTGGTGCAATATTCTCCTTTGCCTGTGGGTGACGGAGTACCTACAGGCTTCAGGTAGAATCACTACCACAGTGCTACCCTTCTTTGTCCCTTCCTGGAGATGGTACGGCTGGGGCGGGGAACCCGCCGTGGTATCGACGGGAGGAGATAAAAGGGGGAGACACCCTCGCCACGAGGTCTGTCTTCGGAGATCATCTCTTCTCGCACCCAGGCACCTTCAGCCTGGGTGCGGGCGATTCAAGGTTCCCGGCCTAGGCGCCCTAGGCCTGGCCGGGATGAAGTTGGGGTTCCATCCCAGGCACCTTCAGCCTGGGGTGAGGTACTATTGAGGAGGCCTGGGGCCCGGTGACTTCGACCGGGTCCCGCAAGGGTGAAGTGGTTCCAGGGCGCCCCTTGCGAGGGGACCCGCATCTGAGGTGAGGAGGCTGGGGAGGTCACTCGTTCGAAGACCCGGTGTAGTGTCAACCCGGTGGCGGATGGGCCTTCGGTAACTCCCTTGGAGGACATCTTCCCCTGATAGGGGCCGCAACGCAACGGAGGTATTCATGTCAAGACTCCTACAACCCTTGGTCATAGCACAGGGGGTGTAGGGACCCAGATCAGTATAGTGCCTCGACCTGCTCATCCCACCGTATCATGCCATCGCATTGCCTCTATGTGGAGATACGAAATAAACCAACAGTTGGACTGTGATCGGTGTATGGACTCTGTTAATGGGAGCAAAGGGTGGTTTGGTGGTTTCTGCACAACAGACTCGGTACATGCCCAGGACACATCGGCCCGAGGAAACATCAGGTATTGGCCTTCACCTCACCCACAGTTATGGGGAGGACATGGGCCGTAGCGCACCTCACTCTGTCGCGTGACATACCCCTAGCTAAAGAGGACGGGGTGAGGCCGCTACAAAAGTTTTAATGCTATTCCCATCGAGCGCTGCCTTTGTGTGTTTTTTGTATCCTGCTATCCATTTTTCCAGTGGTTGGTAGCTGCACTGGGAATCGACCTGCAAGGAGATCAGCTAAAAGTAGTTGGATCTATGTGCGTTATAATTATTCGAAATTAGTCGATTAAAAAAAAAAACGATTAATCGAACACGAAAATTTTAATCAGTAACAGCCCTAAAAATTTCATATGAGTATGGTGTTGCATGACCGCACAATTGTCATTCAAAATGTTACAGCACTGAAAGCTGAAAATTGGCCTGGGCAGGAAGGGGGTGAAAATGCCCTGTACTGAAGTGGTTAATTGAGTAAATACTCTAGAGGGATATGCTTTGTTCAAATTTCATAACCAAGGTTTACAACCACTTTAAAGTGAACCTGTACTCTTTTTCAAACTTTTAAAGCTAAAAGTCCCACCTGCAGCAGATATCACAAGATACATGCCATCACGATTCCTATCCAGAAAACCTATTCTGTACCCATTTCTGATAGAAATAGTCACATTCAAGTAGACTTGTTCTGTAATTTTGCAGACATTTCTTAGCTTATCTGAGTGACTTATTCGGTTCTAATGAGTGTCAGAAGAATACTCCAACATTTATACTCAGGCCTCGTACACACGGCCGAGATTCTCGTCGAAAAAAACATGTTGTTTTTTTCGACGAGATTCTTGGACAAGAAACTTGTCCCGGCCGAGTGTACAGACGCTCGATTCAAAGAACCCGCGGTTCTTTGAATGGAGCGTACGCGGTGACGTCATCGACTACGACGAGCATGCGCTCGTCACATTCGATGCCGTCGCCGCCATCTTGGTATACCCTACGTATGCCTAGGAAGCGACCGCGCATGCGTCAAATTCATTTCAAACATGCGCGGGCTTCCGGGAGGACAGGTAAGTGTACACACACTCACTTTTCTCGTCGAGAAACATGCCAACGAGAATCTCGACGAGAAAATAGAGAGCATGATCTCTATTTTCTCGTCGAGATACTTGTCGCTTTTCTTGATGAGAAACCATACACACGAACAAATTTCTCGGCAAAAAATCTCTGCCAGCAAGTTTCTTGCTGGTTTTTGCCGAGAAACTCGTTCGTGTGTACGAGGCTTCACACAGGAAGCACAGACACCCACCATGGAATGTGTATATCAAGGTTTCTCAACCTTTTTGACCCCTGAGGAACCCTTAAAGCAGGGTACTGAATTCAAATTCACAGAGGTCCGGTTAGTAAAATCTTCTTTCTGCAGAGGTCCGAATCGCATGTTTGTGCGATGACTCAGATCCTTCACATGACAGCACCCTCTCCTCCTAGGCACTCTCAGCTCTGCAGCTGGGGAACGCAAGCTAAATTGCACATGTTCCCGTCCTGCAGAGGAACATGCCACACTTTAGCACATGCGTGCGCCAAACCACGTGGTCCTGCAGCACCATGCAGCTTGGTGCTGCGCAATTTAAAAAAAGGGTCAGGGACTTGTTTCCCCACATTTCTCATGTATAGTGCAGCTCATTAAAATGAATGGGCTGAACTACCTGTGACATGCGCACACAAATGCACATGCACAGATCTGAACCGAGCCCTATATCACAATCCCATCCTTACACCAGTTTCCGCAGTGCCCACTGCACATCACAGTTCCCTCCCCTTCACATCAAGATCCCCCTTTCACAGTAGTGTTCTCATACCCCCTTGACATAAACCCTCTCCGACAGTATTGTGCTCAGCCCCCCACATTACTGTCCTCAGCTCTCCCACATTACTGTCATAAACCCCCCAATTACAATACACAGCTCCCCCACATTACTCTCCACGGCCCCCCACATTGCTGTCCCCTTGCCCCCTCACATTTCTGTCCTCAGCTACCCATTATACTAGTACTCAGTTTTCCCACATCAGCCCCCCCCCCATTACTGTCTTCAGCTCCCCCACATTACTCTCCATGGGCCCTCCACATTGCTGTCCCCTTGCCCCCTCACATTACTGTCCTCAGCTACCCGTTATACTAGTACTCAGTTTTCCCACATCACTGTCCTCAGCCCCCCCCCCCCCATTACTGTCTTCAGCTCACCCACGTTACTGTCCTCAGCCCCTCCATTATAGTACTTCCTTCCTCCACCTTACCATCCTCAGCCCCTCATTACTGTCCTCAGCCCCTCATTGCAGTTCTCAGTCCCCCCATTACAGTACTCAGCTCTCCCACATTATTGTCCTGAGGCCCCCAATACAGTTTTCAGCTCCCCCACATTACTGTCCTCAGCACCCCATTACAGTACTTAGCTCCCCCACAATAATGTCCTTGGGCCCCCTTATATTACTGTCCTCAGCCCCCCTCTTTACAGTACTCAGCCCTCCTCCCCACATTACAGTACTCAGCCCCCATTTTCCAGCTTTATGAATCTCTATTCCAATTCTTCTGAGGTGCTCTAAAATCTAATTTGATTGCGCTGTGGTTTAGTTTATCTTAATCCAAATTCTGTATAATCCATCCCATCTCCAGCACACGAAGACCACGTCACAGGGGCAGTAAAAGTCTGGTTCCTGAAGCTCATATTGTTTACTTCCCTGCACCACGAATTTGGCTTTAAAAGGTACATGCTCTGTGATTGACTTCCTTATCATTTCCTCAACACTTTGCCAATCACTGGCCCAGAGGAAGTATGTAGTTATTGAAACTGTAATTCCACGCCGTATACTGGTTCAGTGAATTAAGGATTAGGGCTACAGCTCCCGGTTTTTGCTAACTGCTTTCATTTAAAAGGACTCTGCCTTCAAGCTGGATACCTGTTGGAGATGCTTCATATGCAAACTTATACTTTCCAACTTCCAAACTGCATAGTAGTTCTAGGTGGGTGATGGGCATTTTCAGCATCATAGTTACATAGTTAGTCAGGTTGAAAAAAGGCACAAGTCCATCTAGTTAAACCAATAAATTAATAAATAAAAAATAATATCATAAATCCCATATACACAATCCTATACCCACAGTTGATCCAGAGGAAGGCGAAAAACCCCAGCAAAGCATGATCTAATTTGCCACAGTGGGGGAAAAATTTCCATCCTGACCCCCAAGAGGCAATCAAATTTTCCCTGGATCAACTTTGCCTATAAATATCAGTACCCAATTATATTATGTACATTTTGGAAAGAATCCAGGCCTTTCCTAAAGCAATCTACTGAGCAGGCCAGAACCACCTCTGGAGGGAGTATATTCCACATTTTCACAGCTCTTACTGTGAAGAAACCTTTCTGTATTTGGAGATGAAATCTCTTTTCCTCTAATGCCGCGTACACACGATCGTGATTCACGGCGGTGAAAACACCGCCGTAAATCACGACAGGAAAAACGAGGGAACGGCTTGTTCCCCCACACACGGCCGTTTGTAGGCTCCGCGGCAGTGTTTCCCTATGGGAAAACTGTCGCGGAAAAAAATGACAGGAATCACGACGAGAAAAATTAGAGCATGTTCTAATTTTTCTCGTCGTGATTAATGCCGTTTTTCCCGTCTGCAAAAATGGCAAAAAGCCCACAGACGATCGTTTTTCTCGTCCAAAGGGAAAAATTATCGTGTGTACACGGCATAAGAGTGCCCCCTTCTCCTCTGTGTTGACCGTAAAGTGAATAACTCAACACCAAATTCACTATATGGACCCCTTATATATTTGTACATGTTGACCATATCCCCCCTTAATCTCCTCTTCTCAAGAGAGAATAAATTCAGTTCCTCTAATCTATCCTCATAGCTGAGTTCCTCCATGCCTCTTATCAGTTTGGTTGCCCTTCTCTGAACTTTCTCCAGTTCCCCGATATCCATTTTGTGAACTGGTGCCCAAAACTGAACTGCATATTCCAGATGAGGTCTTACTAATGATTTGTACAGGGGCAAAATTATATCTCTCTCTCTGGAGACCATACCTCTCCTAATACAAGAAAGGACTTTGCTCGCTTTGGAAACCGCAAAAAAGTTATGCACTTGGGGGCTAAGAATATGCACACATCATACATACTGGGGGGGGGGGAAGGGTACAACTGGGGGGATCCATAGTGGAGAAGGATCTGGGGGTTTTGGTTGATCATAATACCAATAATAGCATGCAATGCCAAGCTGCGGGACCCTTACTTTTTAATATCTTTATAAATGATATCGGGTCTGGGATTAAAAGTAAAATTTCTGTCTTTGCAGATGACACCAAGCTATGCAGTGGAATAACGTCCTTACGGGATGTCTCCAATTTACAAGCCGACCTCAATGCACTGTTTAATTGGGCGACTATGTGGCAGATGAGGTTTAAAGTAGATAAATGTAAAGTTTTTTCTGTCTAAATATTTCTGGACCATATAACTTTTGAGCCATTGTGGATCATTTGGGGCTGTGTCAATACCATACCCATTATGGACTTGAGCTCCCCCATGCTCCTTTGTATACACAGAACTGAAGAAAGTATTTAATAAATTTGCATTTTCTTTGTCCCCAGTCACCCCTACATGCTCAGACTTGACCTTTTTACCAATAATATATTTGAAGAGTTTTTGGGGGTTTGTCTTACTATCTTTTGAAACCTGTCGCTCATTTTGAATTTTTGCGTCCTTGATTTCCTTTTTACATGTTCTGTTATATTCTTTGTAACATTTGAACGATGATAGTGTTCCTTAATTTTTATAGTTTTTAAAAGCCCTTTTCTTATTATTTATAGCTTTTTTAACTTTGGTTGTGAGCCACATAGGTTTTATTTTTAGCCTTTTAAACTTATTGCCCGTGGGAATATACTTTGCAGTGAGTTCACATACAGTCTTTTTGAAGAATTCCCAGGTTTATACATTTTTGCCCTTTAACTGTTTCAGCAGTGCCATTACTCCAGTCAATTTCTGGGTAGTTAAAATCCCCCATTATTATCACCGTCCCAGCCCTTGCAGCCCTTTCCATCTGTGCAAGGAGCTGAGTCTCCACCTCCTCATTAACATTGGGTGGTCTATAACAAACTCCAATGATTAACTTTGAGCTACGCACATCTATATGCAGTTCCACCCATAATGCTTCAGCCACATCACACTCTGCATCAATTAGGTCCTCATTCACACCCGCTTTGAGATCACTTCTCACATAGAGACAGAGACCACCACCTTTCCTTTTTACCCTGTCTCTCCGAAAGAATGCATAGCCAGGAATATTAACAGCCCAGTCGTGTGAGGAATGAAGCCAAGATTCAGCAATACCGATTACATCGTAGCTCTCCTTGTGCACCAGAGCTTCCAACTCGCCTATTTTACTCAGCAGACTTCTGGCATTGGTGAACAAACACCTTAATGCAATATTGCATTTTGCTCTGGTGTTTTGCATATTTTTATTAGTAGTACAAATAGCACTTTAATTTCCAATGGTTGTTTGCAACATGGGAACCTTCTTACAAATAGCACTTTAATTTCCAATGGTTGTTTGCAACATGGGAACTTTCTTGTCACCTGCCATAACCCTCCCCCGATCTATCCCCATTCCACCCTCCAATAATGTCTGACCCCCAACTGACCTGTCTGCCCGATTAAATTTTAGTTCACCTTCCCCCCTCAATCCTAGTTTAAATACTCCTCCAACCTTCCCATAAACCTCTCCCCTAGAACAGCAGACCCCCTTTCATTCAAGTGCAAACCATCTTTAGCATATAGGTTGTACCTAAATAAAAAGGTCTCTTGCCTGTGCGCATGGCATGGGCAATATTTCAGAGAATATCACCTTGGAGGTCCTTCCCTTCAACTTAGAGTTTAGTTCTTTAAGTTGATTCTTAAGCCCCGTAAACACGGTCGGACTTTTGGCCAACAAACTTCATTTTGAGCAAGTTGGACCAACAATCCGACTGTGTGTATGCTCCATCGGACAAACTTTTTTTGCTTTTTTCTTGTTTTCATCGGACAAAAGTTGGGTCTGCAAATGGACAAACTTTTGCCCAACAAAAGTCCGATGGAGCAAAGTCCGACCGTGTGTACAGAAAACCATCGGACTTTTGTCCGATGGACAAAACAACTAATGTTAAAATCAACCAACAATAGCAGAAGTTGACCAAAGGGTGGCGGTAAAGAGCAGAGAAGAGCAGAAAAACCACGTGATGTTGCAAAAAGTTTGGGGAAAGTTTGCAGAAAAGTCAGAGCGTGTGTATGCTATGGGTGTGCCCGGCCAACTCCGTTCGGACAAAAAAACACGGAAAAGTCAGATGGAAGTCCGACCGTGTATACGGGGCTTTAAGGAACCTCCACCTTCCATGTACTCTATCATTGGTTCTAACATGGACCAAGACAGCTGGGTCATGCCCAGCCCCTCCCAATAATTTATCAACCCGGTCCACCACATGCCAAACCCTAGCACCAGGGAGAGAGCAAACCATTCGGTTGAGGCGATCCTGGCGACAAATTATTCTATCAGTTCTTCTGATTATAGAATCCCTTATTACCACCAACTGTCTAGGCCTACCTGCACTATCCTCACCACCCCTACTAGATGGGCTGCTCTCCCGGCTGTTAGGGGTAGCAGAGGACTCCTTTCAAGGTTGTCCTTTCTGCCCAGTGTTGCAACTTTCTCCTCCAGATCTCTAATCCGAGCTTCCAGAAGGGCAACCCACTCACATCTGTCACAACGGTATCCATTCTGGAGCTGTTGCACCAATTTTGCACACATGTGGCACACTATGCACTGAGCAAAACATTCAACCCTGCTAGCACTCACTTATGATATAATTAGTTATTAACTCTCCACTTTAGTTCAAAATACCACTTATGTTCACAAATTCCAGATGCAAGCCAGCTTCAGCAGTGAGCCAGCTCCAAGGGAGTTGTATAGACAATTATATACACCTGTGAACAACTTATATACACCTGTGAACACTTATATACACCTGTGAACATCACTGTCAGAATGTTCTGTGGGTGTCAGATGGTGACAGCTTCCATCTGTAATTTTTTAGATAGGTTACAGGCATTGAAATTTGCAAAATCAGAAAAAAAAAAAAGGAGATGGACTTACCTTCAAATATCCGATCTAACCTCTGCCGCTTCACTTTGTGTTTTTCCATGAGAGACATGAGATGTGCAGTGATTGTGTCTTTGCAATTTTTCACCAGCGTGGCTGAGATAACCAATCAAGAAAAATTAAATTGTTCCTTTTAGCGTCTCACCTGTAAAGAGAATGAATATATGAAAATAGGGAACATACTGATTGATCAAGAAAGTCCAAACATTTAGCTTTTAAGAGAAGTGCTGGAGTAAAAAAAATAAAATAAACATACATACTCACCTAGATGGCTGCAGCATCGATCCAAGCTGCAGTTGTCCCCTGCAGGCTCTACACTGAGAACTGAGTGACCAAAGACCACTGATTGCTCAGTTCTCAGGTCCGCTCTGAGTGGAGAATGGTCACTGTTAGTCAGCAGCTCTCTACTCTGCCCCTTCAGCACTCACAGTGCACGGGACTGTGGAGGGGGCGGGAGCGGCTGGCTTGGGCTCTCAGCGCTCCGCTGAAAGGCTTAGCCAGCTGCCGGTCAGGATCCCTGCAGAGCCTGGACCGGCTCTGTGACGTCAGCTGAGTAAACTCCACTTTTTAGAAATTGATAAGGCCTTTTGGATCGGCATGGCAACCAGGCAATTCGCTTTTCCTTTTTTTTTCTTTTTTTTTAAGAGTTTAGCAGTGACAGTCTGGATTTTTTCTTTTACAAATTTCCAGGTCTGGATAAACAGACCTATAAACTTCCTAAGGGGATCATAAAATATGCATTCTCTGCAGTATATCTGCACTCCTAAAGTATCACTAAAGGCAAAACTTGTTTTTAATTTTGGATAGAGTACGGGGAGGTTATAACCCCTGTCAGGTTTTTTTTGCCATCTGTGTCCGATTGGAGTGACTTCCCTTTACTTCCTGTCAAAAACAGGAAATGAGAGGGAACACCTGCAAAGTGAGGGAATCCGGTGTGTCACCAGAACTGGTGTCCCCATTTGAAAATGTTCCCTCTATTCCTGTTCTGATGTCAGCCTAAAATTTGTGATTTCCTTTTACTTAAATTTTTGATGATAATGGTCACCAGGACAAACAGAGAGAGTGAATCTCCCTAACGGAGGCACAGACGGCAATAAATCCTAACAGGGGTTCTAATCCCTCTCCACTCCATCCAAAACTAGAAAAAAAAATTGCCTTTAGTGACACTTTTATTTCAAGTTTCTTATAATCTAAATATCAGTGCTGGTTCTATGGCCGACACCTTTACCACAATGCTCCACAACCATACTTGATTGCCTGCTTGGACTTAAGCCTCAAGGCACAGCCTCCCTTCTGTCGGATAAAGCCTGGTTTGCTTTTGTACTGTAGGTATGCAACAGCACCAACCCAGAATCAGATGCAAAGCACCAACCAGCTATGATTTATAAGGTATAGTTTAATGTGAATCTATCATATAAATTAACTTTGCTACCTAACTCTTCTATTCACACTAAGGCAGTGGTCTCAAAACTGTGCACTGGGAGCCAGATGCAGTACTTTGCTTGCATTTATCCATCCCTTGTGGCACTATTCCTCCCACTGATATGAGACACTATTCTGCCAACTGATATCACTATTCCTCCCCCTAATACCAAATCGGGTGATGTTTACTCCCAATGATGGCAGGAAAATAAAGCTAGGAAAATTTCCACAGTCTGTGGGAAGGACAATTAGCTGGCCCTTTGTTTAGAAAGTTTGGAGACCCCTGATCTAAGGTAACGGGCGTTACGTACTTTGGTTAGATGGGCTTAATTTTAAATTGCATCTCAATGCACCAAGCCAACTGACGTGCATTTTAGCACAGCACGATGTTCAGTAACACATTCGTATATAACGGAATGCAGTACCAAAAATATTACATGCACCATTTTTGGTGCATTTTGGTGCCAGTCCTCTGCCATCTTGATTGGCTGGTGCAGGATGACATCACTCTTGTGCACGTGCAGGAATGTAGTCATCCTAGCACACTATGCTGGAATGTAAACTGAGGTGTGCATGCGCATCTTAGTATACTTTCTACAGAAGACTGCGAGAAGCAGGCAGCTTTTATTTTGTGGTTCCCCGGATGACGTCAAGAGTGACGAAACACGTAGGACGGAGCTGCATGCTAACGTCATTGCGTCTCAGTGATCCCGGAAGTGCGGATGCTATGTGAATTGCCGGCGAATAATTTGTTACTGTCTTCTTTTATCATGGAAGTGTGATTTTATTGTTTTAATAGACTATATAAAGGATATCGCACTATTGGCTCAATTTGTTTCCGTATTACCACTTGTGTGAAAGGATATCTGGCGGAGGATTTCCACACATTCCCTGCCCTCTATGGAGAGAGTTCGGAGCCATTTTTTATGATTTACCCTTGGAGGATTAAGATTTGAGCCTTGTAGACCTTTCTAGAGATAGAAGGTCACTCACAGTGGTAAGCGTGCGTTTTTACCATTGAAGGTGGCGGTTTTTCACAAGGATGGGAAACGGTGATGGACATTCACTGCATTTACAAATTTCTTTAAGAGAATTTTGTGGATTCACGTGGACTTTCTTGTATTTTTCTTTTCTTTTTCTTTTTTATATACTGTACAACATTGGTGTCTTCACTGTGGGATTCATAGTAATTGACAAATACACATGTTGACGTTTATTTAACTCAATTCTTGTTAGCGCAGCTCTGATATTTTAGATTTAACTTTATTTTGTTGCAGAATAGCCATTGTGTGTATTTTCTGCAATAAAGAGCCGGCCTGCTTACAGTTTTCTCAATTTAGATTTCAGCTCCACTTTAATTTAACGTATGTTAACGCAGCACTATATTGTTGACGGAACCTTGCAGTGGACCTTTTAGCAATTTCACAAATCTGGCTGACACACCTTGCAAGCAGTAAAGAATGTTGGAGCATTCCCTCTCCTGCATTTTCACGTTCACAATGGGCATATATATACATGCAGCTGTAGGGTGTGACTTATGATAAGCCAAGTACAGGGGACATCTTCCTGGTGGGCTTGCTTAGCTGGGTTTGGACTAGGATCTGAACACACCTGAGCTCATCCCAACTGACAAGTCACAATATCCACCACATTATCATTTTTTTTTAAGTTGTACCTTTTTACCAATAAAATCTGCCCATAAGCTCCTGTTTAGTGACTTTGTCTAGGCAGAGATGATGACATCAGTCTGCTGCAGGCATGAGGAAGCATTTTCTCAGTCTCCCTTCCCTTGGTGGGCACTGGGCAGACTGCAACACTGTCATTTTGTAGCAAGTCACAAGGGGAGTAGCTGCAGAAAGGGCTGATTTGTGAACACAACCAAGAACTGCAAAGGCACCAGGATTTGAGCTTGAATCACGGTCCAGTGCATGTCCATTTTTTGGGGGGCGTTTCCAGCCCATTCATTTGAATAGGTTGCTTAGTTTAAAGCAACACCCATAAATGCAGGAAAAAGTGCCAATCGGATGCCAATCTTCAAATGGGCCCCATAAAAGTGGGCCAAGAAGACCTGAAACTGTCAGTGAGTGGACTGATTCTTCTATGCTTGCTCTTTGATGCTTATCGCTCACAGCCCTGATACTTTGGAAGAATTATTAGATCCTGTGAGCTTGGAAATGACTTTGTGTTTTGTTTGTTCACCGATGAGTTATGTGGGCAGGACAAAGGATCTTCTTCACAAAGCTTTAAGTACAATTTTGCCTAGGAGGCTTTTGTGCATTGAGGTACAATCCAGTTCTACATAAAACATTTTTAAAGCTGAACAAACAGCTAAATACACAGATAAAATGCATATATGAGAGCTGTTTTACCTATTGCATTCATATTTCTGTCCATCCAGTCGTGGGATTTACACAGCTCTGCTACACAGTACAGTACTGCCTGAATGGGATCTGTTGCAGTTTCACTTTTACTTCACCTCCCCATTCTCACCCTGTGACTGGCCAGAAGAAAGGAGAAGCAGCACACTATTGAGCTTATCTCTCTGTCACTCAGCTCTCTCCTTCTATCAACGTGCTGCTTGCACAGCAACACACCCAACTCACTCTTTGTGCTCATTCTCATTCTCTGAGTTCTGCTGTACTCCAAGAAGCTCATACAGGTTTTTTTTTACTAAGGCCACTTTCACACTGAAGCGCTGGATGCGCTGGCGGTATATCGCCGCTGTTTTTAGCGCCGCTATAACGTCGTTTTTGTGGCCGAGAAGAGGTTAAAAGCCACCGCAAAGCGCCTCTGCAGAGGCGCTTTGCGGGCGGTATAGCCACGCTGTCCCATTGATTTCAATGGGCAGAAGCGGTAAAGGAGCGGTATACACACCGCTCCTTCACCGCCTCAAAGATGCTGCTTGCAGGACTTTTTTTCTCGTCCTGCCAGCGCATCGCCTTAGTGTGAAAGCACTCTGGCTTTCACATTGAGACTGCAGGGGCAGGAGTTTTTCAGGTGTTTTTTAGGCGCTATTTTTAGCGCAAAACGCCTGAAAAACTCCTCAGTGTGAAAGGGGCCTTAAGGCAAATCCACTTTGGGAAACAGCCAACTTATTGAGTGGCTCTTATTTTCATTTAAAGTGATATTAAAAACACAGGGGGAGATTTACTAAAACTGAAGCACTCAGAATCTGGTGCAGCTGTGCATAGTAACCAATCAGCTTCTAATCTCAGCTTGTTCAATTAGGCTTTGACATAGGCTGGGTTCACACTGATACGACAGACATTCATCCGACTTTCATCCTACTTTGCTCTGCTACATCAGTCCTACATTGATCCTACATTGGTCCGACATCCATCCGACTTTCATGAACAGGATACTACTTTGATCCGACTTTGTGATAGTCTGACTTGTCCTTTGACCAATCAAAACAATCCCAGGGTGAGATAAATTCCTTTTACTGCT
The DNA here is from genome assembly GCA_029206835.1 of Rana muscosa. Lineage (NCBI taxonomy): Eukaryota > Metazoa > Chordata > Amphibia > Anura > Ranidae > Rana > Rana muscosa. The sequence continues at coordinate 137,956,069 of CM055116.1, read as the reverse complement.
GCTGTAATCACATGTCAGATGTCAAATGTCGGATGGTTAGGACAAGGATCCTACTTTGATCCGACTTCAATGATATTCAATGGGCTGAAGTAGGATCAAAGTCGGACCAAAGTAGTACAGGGAGCATTTTCAAAGTCGGACCGACTTGTGTCGGACCAGTTAAGACGGCTCTCATAGGAAAACATTGATTTTCACACGTCATGTGACATGAGCTCCCAATGTCGGAGCGTTTGTCGGACCAGTGTGAACCAGGCCTGAGGCCTTGCTAGTAGAGCAACCTGGCAGGCTCTCGTCCCCCCCTCTTCCCCTGCGGCCTGCCAGGTTGCGTGCTCGGATAAGGGTCTGGTTTGGATTTTGGGGGGGACCCCCACGCCGTTTTTTCGGCGTAGGGGTTCCCCTTCAAATCCAGATCAGACCCAAGGGCCTGGTATGCTCCTGGAGGGGGAACCCATGCCGTTTTTTTATTTAAAATTTGGCGTGGAGTTCCCCCTCAAGATTCATACCAAACACAGTGCCTGCTATTGGCGGGGATCCAAGTCGGATCCCCGTTCATTGAAAGTCGGACATATGCCGGCTTCATGTCGCAGGGCAAAGTCGGATCCAAAGTAGGACAGATGTCGTGTCGCACTAGTGTGAACCCAGCCTAAGCCCTAGTTCACACTGGTGCGATTTGACATGCGATTTGACATGTCAAATCGCATGTCAAATCTGCGATATTTGCCGCAAATTGCCGGCAATGGCACTGTCCTAATCGGTGCGACGCCACATCTGCAGCGCTGCACCGATTTCAAAAAGTAGTTTGTGTACTACTTTTTGCGATTTCGGCCGCGATTTACATTGACATCTGTGTCAGATGTCTTTGTAATCGCGGCTGAAATCGGGACTGCCAGCGAGAGTGAAATTGTGAAAGTTCAGCTGAACCCGCATGGCTTCACTCCCGCAGCGTGAACCTCGGCTAAGACTTTGATCCTACTTCAGCCCATTGACTATCATTGAAGTCGGATCAAAGTCGGATAGCCGTCTTGTATGATCCGACTTTGGCATGCAACTTGTGCTCTGATGATCTTGAGGGGGAACTCCATGCCAAATTTTAAATAAAAAACTGTCATGGGTTCCCCCATTTCAAGAGCATACCAGGCCCTTTGGTCTGATATGGATTTTAAGGGGAACCCCAATGCCCAAAAAACTGCGTGGGGTCCCCCCAGAATCCATACCAGACCCTTATCCTAGCACGCAGCCCGGCAGGTCAGAAAACAGGGTGGGGACCCCCTCCTGAACTGTACCAGGCCGTATGCCCTCAACATGGGGGGTAGGTGCTTTGGGGCTGGGGGGCCCTGCGCCCCCCCACCCAAAGCACCTTGTACCCATGTTGATGAGTACAAGGGCCCCTTCCCGACAACCCTGGCCATTGGTTGACAGGGTCTGCGGGCGGATGGCTTATCGGAATCCGGGAGCCCCCTTTCCTAAGGGGGCCCCCAGATCCCGACCCCCCACCCTATGTGAATGAGTATGGGGTACATCCTACCCCTACCCATTCACCTGGGGGAAAAAAAAGTGTCAATAAAAAAACACACTACAAAAGGTTTTTAAAGTAATTTATTAGGCAGCTCTGGGGGGTCTCTTCCGCATTCTTCTCCACGCTCACCGGATCTCCTCCCGCTGTCCGGTCGTCTTCTGCCGGGCTCCTCCGCTATCTTCTGCTCTTTTGCCCGCTTTTTTGCTAGCGGGGCTGGTCTTCTCCATCATCTTCTTCCCTCTTCTCTTCTTGCAATGTTGACACGCTTTCTCCCGCTGTAATGCCGTGTGCGCGGTGCGCAGCGACTTATATTGGCATGGGGCGTGGCCACCGGGTGATGTCACCCAGTGATCACGCCCCTTATGACATCACCACCCGGAGCATGATGGGATGGTGACGTCATAAGGGGCGGGATCACCGAGTGACATCACCCGGTGACCATGCCCCATGCCAATATAAGTCGCTGTGCACCGCGCACACAGCATTACAGCGGGAGAGAGTGTCATGTCAACATCGGAAGAAGAGGAGAGGGAAGAAGACGACGGAGAAGACCGGCCCCCGCTAGCAAAAGAGCAGGCAAAAGAGCAGAAGATAGCGGAGGAGCCCGGCAGAAGACGAACGGACAGTGGGAGGAGAACCGGAGAGCGCGGATAAGAAGGTGGAAGAGACCCCCCCGGAAAGTCGGATCCAAAGTAGTACGACTGTCGTGTCACATCAGTGTGAACCCAGCCTAAAACCTGGAAGCTGATTGGTTTCTATGCAGAGCTGCACCAGATTTTGCACGCTCCAGTTTTAGTAAATCAACCCCACACTGTTTGATTTACATTGTACCTTCAATTTCTGTAAGTGGATTTTGGCACTGTAACTAGTTTAATTAAAAAAACATCCAAGTACTTTTTCCTAATTGATATACAGCTGTCATAGACCCAGATCTTTCCCAGCCTGTCTGAAGGAAAACATAAGCAGGAGGAGCTTGTAGTGCTCTGCTGCTGGTCACTTGTTCATAAAAATAAAAAACAGCCTTTGAAATACAGAGTAAAAATAAATTAATAATATCAATAAACTGTTATAAATTGTCATAAAAATATATAATTGAAATCAAATCTTTATTATTTTTGGGCAATAACATGGCATGGGTGGATTTCTGCCAGTCATAGTCATGCCCCTCCAGCCAGTGTCTGGAGGCAAGTAAGAGGGAGATGAAACCACCATTAATCTACATGTAATATCCTGCCCCAATTGTGTTTAGCTGGTTAGTGGGCATGGAGGAGGGAGGGAGTGGGCTGTCATTTACCACTGTGTATACACCCACATGTGTGTATACACCGCTCCTACAGCGCTGCAAAGATGTGGCTAGCAGGACTTTTTTTTACCGTCCTGCTAGCGCACCGCTCTAGTGTGAAAGCCCTCGGACTTTCACACAGAAGAAAAAGGAGCGGCTCTTTCAGGGCGCTTTGCATGCGCTATTTTTAGCGCAATAGCGCCTACAAAGCGCCCCAGTGTGAAAACAGCCTCAATGATGTGGGTTTAGTGACACTTCAAGCTTTCATTATCTGGATCTGACTGCCCTGCTATCTAAATCATGACATGTTAAAGACCGATCCTTCGCTTTGACTTACCCTCTACCACCTTACCCACCCCCTTGTACCATTCTAATAAATAACGACTGACAAGGTTGTGGAGTAAAATTGGCCTTCCGGCCTATTTATTTTAACAACTTTATATGAAATAAATAACCACTTAAATAACCGTTTAAATAACATTTATAACACTTTCAATACCACTGGTGGGCTTATAGACCACCAACTCCCAACTTGGGCACTGGGACTAACATATCCCTTAGGCCTCCAGTCGCAAGACACCGACTCGGAGACGGTACACCTGGCCGCAGTGCCCTACCATTTACCCCCCTTCATGGTTAACCCTTGTTGACCAGAAGGTACTCAAAAAACCCCATACCACGTATGGGTACCACCTTTTTCTCCAGACCTTCCCCTTTTACCTCCTTTTCCAGGAACCAAACTCCGCCACATCCAACTAAACACCGCCCATGACGCTCGCCCTTGTCTTACCCCTCACACAGGGAGGGTGGGTGGGAAGCTTTCTACCTCGTGAGTGAAATGGAGGAAGTGAGAAAACGTCACTTCCTCCCTGACTAACTGCGCTCCCCCTCCCCTTCTTCCCCACGGCCACCCCCCTTCTCTTAAAGGGAAACACAACCTCTGCTGGCTACTGCCTGTCTCACCTGTCATGCCGTCCCTCCGCTTATTTCCCCTTTTGTCATTGCTCCAGGACTCTCTTGACATGTTAAAGACCGATCCTTCGCTTTGACTTACCCTCTACCACCTTACCCACCCCCTTGTACCATTCTAATAAATAACGACTGACAAGGTTGTGGAGTAAAATTGGCCTTCCGGCCTATTTATTTTAACAACTTTATATGAAATAAATAACCACTTAAATAACCGTTTAAATAACATTTATAACACTTCCAATACCACTGGTGGGCTTATAGACCACCAACTCCCAACTTGGGCACTGGGACTAACATATCCCTTAGGCCTCCAGTCGCAAGACACCGACTCGGAGACGGTACACCTGGCCGCAGTGCCCTACCATTTACCCCCCTTCATGGTTAACCCTTGTTGACCAGAAGGTACTCAAAAAACCCCATACCACGTATGGGTACCACCTTTTTCTCCAGACCTTCCCCTTTTACCTCCTTTTCCAGGAACCAAACTCCGCCACAGCTCGCAAGGGGTAAAACCTTACCCTTGCGAGCAACCCCACACCCTAAGGGCCTGCTGAATTCCTTCCTGCAAACCCATGTTCCACAGGTCAATGCCCACTGCATTCAGGTGGACCCCATCTCCCCTTAGGTACCTCCACGTATCCACCTCCAATTCACGGTGGCGCACCACCAGGCCCCCGTTCCTCACAAAAAATCTCCCCACTTCCTTATTGACTTTTATCCGGGCCTTATTGACTTTGTCCACCGACCATGCCCACCGCCAGGATGTCCTGCCTACCATGTCCGACCAAATAACCACCATACCCGGGAATGTAGTGCGCAACCTTAAAAAATCAGACTTAACGTCCCGTATCAGTTGGTGCATTGATCTGGCCCCCATGTCGTTGCCTCCCGCATGTAGCACCAATACATCCGGTGCCCTCTCCCGACCAGCGAACCTCTGTATTTCCAGCATAACCCCACTCCACGTCATACCCGGCACCCCGATCCAACGGACCCGTGCTTCTCGTAAGGGAATTCCTAACTGCCGTCCATTGGGCCGAACATCGGCCCGTTTCGCCCCCCAGAACACGTACGAGTGACCCAAAATCCAAACTAGTCTGGGTTCACCACCTGAAAAACATGGAAATAATATTAGGACAACAAATTAATGGCACATTCTAAACTGCCAACGCCCAGACCCCATACAACACCTACCCAAATGCCCTTTACTCCTGTAACAGCTGAGGGCGAACATAAAGGCGAAACCTATCAGACTCCCACCTCCCAATCTTCCTCACCGCGTCCGCCTGCAGTCCTGCCCTAGCCGCCTCCGTAGCTGCCCCAATGCGGAAGGAGTGAGAGGCATAACCCGTCGGGTCATACCCCGCTGCCACCAAACATTTTTTGAACACCGCTATGAATTGAAACCTTGACAACGCTGCCCCATCCCGATGCCTAGGAAAAGAACCCTCTAGTCCCGGACGCATGGAACAAAAGGATTCCACCGCCCGTACAGGACAGATTGACGCCTCTGGGATGCGAAACAACTGAAGCCGCATACCTTTTCCTACTTGATCCGTTTTGGACCTGCTTACCCATATGCCCACCGAATCTCCCGAACATTCCACATCCTGCGCCAACAACCCCCCCGGAGCCATTTTGGAAGAACTGACCAGCTCTCCTACCCTCAGGGCCCCAAAAAAGGCAAGCGCGAATGCTGCCCGGAACAACTGACACTCATATTCCGAACTGCACACGGAGCGCAGCTGCAGAAACAATTTTTCCAACATTCTGAACGAGACCGGCCTGCGGCTATCAGCCGCCTTCCGACCTTTTCTGTACCCCTTCACTGCCTGCTTCACCCAAAATTCTTTAGTATGGTCCTTGCAACCCTGCCATTTGAACAGAAACGCCAAACCCGCTAGTGTACGGTCCACCGCGGACACAGAAACGCCTTGCTCCATTTTCAATGTGAGAAAATAAATCAGAGCCGCTCCCTCTTCTCCACCCCCCGGGGAAACTCCCAGCCCCCGAACAAATGACCCCCACTCCTGCCACACCTTAGCATAGGCATTCCACGTGGCCCCACTCACCGACCGTTTAATCCACTGTGCTGCGCTGTCAAGGCAATGTCCCACATCCAGTCGGGACAGGTAACCCCTCGTTGCTCCACTGCTGGTGCCAACTCCCGGAACCTGTCCCACTGAAAACGAGACAACGCGTCAGCCAGGGTGTTATCCACCCCAGGAAGATGTACTGCGTACACAAATACATTGAACTGCAAACAGCGCAAAACCAAATGCCTCAGCAAACGCACCACTGGCTGTGATGTGGCCGACACTTTATTCACTACCTGAACCACTCCCATGTTATCACAGTTCAGGCGCACCTTGCTATTCCGGAATGAATCCCCCCATAACTCAAACACCACCACAATTGGGAAAAGTTCCTATAGTACCAGGTTCTTCAAGAACCCCGCTTCCTCCCACGCCTTTGGCCATGGAGCCGCACTCCATTTTCCCTGACAGAACGCCCCATACCCCGTGGAGCCAGCCGCATCTGTAAACAAGTCCAGATCGAAATTGCTAACGGGCCCCTTCATCCACAACGCCCGCCCGTTGAAGGATTCCAGGAATTCGTGCCACACTTCCAAATCCTCACGAAGCTCTCTGGTTAGGCTTACAAAATGAGTAGGAACCCGCACCCCGGCTGTCGCAGCCGACAACCTGCGGCTAAATACCCTGCCCATGGGCATTATCCTGCAAGCGAAACACAACTTACCCAATAGTGACTGCATCTGTCGCAACTGAATCTTACGACGGCCGATAACACCTCGCACCTCCTCCTTCAATGCTTCCAGCTTATCCTCCGGCAGCCGGCATTCCATCTTCTCTGAATCCAGCTCTATGCCCAGAAAAACTAAGGACGACGTGGGGCCCTCTGTCTTCTCAGGGGCCAAAGGGACCCCAAAACGGTTGGCCACGTATTGCAGCGTCCCCAGCAGGACCTTGCAAACGGTAGACCCCGGCGGGCCCACACACAGAAAGTCATCCAGATAGTGGATGATCGAACTGATCCCCGACACGTCCCGGACCACCCATTCTAGGAACGAACTAAAAGTCTCAAAGAGTGCGCAAGAGATGGAGCAACCCATGGGCAAACAACGGTCCACGTAGTAAGCCGCCTCCCACATGCAGCCCAAGAAACGAAAGCTGTCCGGGTGTACTGGTAGCAACCGAAAAGCAGATTGAACATCGGCTTTTGCCAACAGCGCTCCCCGTCCACACCTACGCACCCATGTCACAGCCGCATCGAAGGAGGTGTACGATACCGTGCAGTCCTTCGGCGCAAGAGCATCATTCACCGACCCACCCCTGGGAAAGGACAGGTGATGAATCAAGCGAAATTTTTGAGGTTCCCTCTTGGGGACAACCCCCAAGGGAGACACCACTAAATCAGGTATGGGCGCATCTGTGAGCGGTCCGGCTATCCGCCCTAACTGCACCTCCTTCTCCAGCTTCTCTGAAACCACCAAAGGATGTAGCAATGCAGACCGGAGGTTCTTGGCTGCCGGGGGGACTGCAAACGGAGCGCAAGGAATTCTGAAACCACCGGCGAAACCCTCCTCTAACAACTTGGCTGCACGCCTGTCGGGATACCTATTGAGAAAGGGAAGCATCCTTTCCACCCGTATTGGCGTCGTTCCCTTTTCCCCCAGAATCCCCGGGGCGACCCCTGCCTCGCTTAAAGCATTTGGACAAGGCATGACTGCCCCCACATCCTGAACACACATGCTTGAAGTGACAGCTTGCTCCGTACTTGCACGTGCCCTCGTTGAACTGCCAGCAGTAGCCCCACCTTTTCTCGGTCGGTTGTCCTGAGGCCGCAGCACCTCCGACCCCCCCCTGAAAAAACTGATTGGATGCCCGCAACGCTGTCATCAGTCGCATCCACAAGTTGATGTCCTTGTGATCCCATCGCAGTCCTGGTCTCATGGCCATCCTCTGCCGGAACTGTTCGTCATACCTCAACCAGGCTACGCCACCATACGTCCTGTACGCTTCGCTAACCGCCTCCAAATAAATGAACAGCCCAGAACAATGTTCCGGGGCCTTCTGCCCTACCACACAAGCCATGATCGCAAACGCTTGCAACCAATTGGTGAAAGTACGGGGTATAAGACGATAACGCCTCTTTTCTTCGTCCTCCTTCTTGCTCTCCTCCGGCTTCACCCTATCCAGGTTGAATTTGTCCAAGGGGAGCAACGTGAAGATCTCCACGTACTCACCTTTCCACAGCTTTTCTCTGACCTCCGGCTTGAGGTGAGTTCCTAACGGTGCCTCAAAACAAATGTACATCTCATTCTTAGCGGCGTCCGCCAGCCTGATCACTTCCTTGTTTTTCTCTCCCGTAGCCACTTGCCCTCCTGTTGTGGCCGCCCCCCCTTCCAATGGGGCCTGCACCTCCTCTGACACCTCTACCGCTTGCACGCCTGGGGCCCCGGTTGCATCCGAAAGCCCCACCCCTTGCGATGAACCCCCTGTTTTCCCCCAAGCCGCCGCGGGCGACCCCATGTCGCCCCCGCCCGGCTTAAAACGCCTGACCAAATCCTCCAACCCAGACCACAAGTCCTGCGTCTCCCCTGCCGCTTTTTTCCCCGGTGGGGAAGAACGCGACCCAGGTGTCGCGCCTAAGCCCCCCCAACACCCCCTTGACCCAATAAATCTTGTAATAAGGAACAAATGACCACCGAAGAGTGGGACTTACCGGGCTGCCTGAGACTGGGTCCACCAGCCGCCGAACTGTTCGCCATCGAAGCCAGTTGTCCCGAGTCCTCGCCACCGTCTGACCCGGACAGCTCCCCTTCAGACCTGTTGTCATCCGATCCCGCCGACACAAGCGCTGGCTGCACACCCTGCGGACGCGACCCACGTGGCAAGGGTTGTCGCGGCTGGGCCTCACGTCCCCTCGATCCCGGCACACCTGACCCACTCGCAACCTCCACCGACGGACTGCGGGTCCGCCCCCTGGCCCGGGTGTCATCCGCTCGACTTCCATCCGTCACTCTAGGCGCCAAACCCCTCACCGCACGTCCTGCTGGCACCGCCGGACCCCTGACCGCCACCGCCTCCCGGCCACTGGCCCGCGAACTGGATCCTCCACGCCGGGCCGCACGGCTGTTCCGGGCATCCCCCGCAGCCTCGACCGCGATGTCACCGCATCTCCGACGCGCGGCAGGGGGAGGGGCAAGAGGGCCACTCGTCTCCCCCACCGCCGAACTCCGTCCACGGCGCGGATTCCTCCCGGCCCCCCCAGCCGACACAGGCTGCGTGCGGCGAGGGGATGCGGTCGGAGGGCCCCCAACGGGTCTCCGGACGGAAGTTGAACCACTCGGGGATGCCTCCGGACTGTACCGCTCAGGCGGCCTGGACCGCCTAGCGCGCCCCGGAGCGACCCCCTCCGGCGGGCGCCGCCGCCCGCTCATCCACCACTGCAGCAACCTGCTCCTGCAGCCAATCTGCCCCCTGCGCGGCCACCGCGGCCCGCAATTGCGCTAATAGTTCAGCCACATCAGCCATGGCACCGGCTGTGAAGCTTTCTACCTCGTGAGTGAAATGGAGGAAGTGAGAAAACGTCACTTCCTCCCTGACTAACTGCGCTCCCCCTCCCCTTCTTCCCCACGGCCACCCCCCTTCTCTTAAAGGGAAACACAACCTCTGCTGGCTACTGCCTGTCTCACCTGTCATGCCGTCCCTCCGCTTATTTCCCCTTTTGTCATTGCTCCAGGACTCTCTTTATAGCTGATGACATTGTGCATGCTAGCGCTACATCTCAGCTTCCAGAAAAATGGAGGAAAGGTTTTGAAGAGCAGCGTCTTCTTCTAAGACCCACTGAGGCGGTTTTCAGGTATTTTAGCACTAGAAATAGCCTCTAAATAGGGCCTGAAAACCGCCTCCCATTCATTTAAGTGTGTCTTTTCACACTGGGGCGGTGCGCTTGCGGGACATTAGAAAAAGTCCTGCAAGCAGCATCTTTGAAAGCGCTGCCCGTTGAAATTAATGAGCAGCGCTTCCATAGCGCCTGAAAAGTGTTTTTCGAAAGTGACGCAACACGGGCGTTTTTAACCCCCGCTAAAGCGCCGCTAAAACGAGCAGCGCTGACGCGCCCGTGGCCCCAGTGTGAAAGGGGTCTAATGCCTTGTACACACGATAGGAATTTCCGATGGAAAAAGTCAGACGGACTTTTTCCATCGGAAATTCCTACTGTGTGTAGCCCCATCTGAGTTTTTTCATCGGAAATTCCGAGGAATTCCGTCGGAGTTTAGATACAGAACATGTTCTATTTTTCTCCGCCGGAATTCCGATGTAATTCGGCCTGGCAAAGGCCCGATCTTGTGTACAAGGCATAAGAGTGTTTGCTCGTCGAAGGTACAAAGCAAATTCATTAAAGATTTTTTTTATATATGAGATCACTTTTTTGTATAATTTAGCATTTCCATTTCATGTATGTGAAGATAAGTAATACCGTATGGACCCTTACTATTCAATTTAAAGTAAATACTGCTTTCTGTTAAAAAAAAAGAAGTAAATACTGACTAATAAATGAAGCCATGACTCGAAGATGAGGTAGGCACAGACATCAGAAAATGAGAAGACACGTCCCTCTGCAAGCCTTCATTCCTGAATGACACCTGTGGAGACCAACAGAGGCCATCACAGCTGCTTTAAAACCCATATATAAAAAAATACATATATCTGCAGAGCGGGGAGCAACCACCAGAGACACAGCTCCACCACTCATGTGAATGAGACCTCACACCTGACATTCCCCTTTAACCCTTAATAATGATGTATACATTCCTGCATCGTATCCTGTTTACACCTATAGCAGCTGTGGATTCACCCTGAATAAGATTGATTTACTTGTAGCTGACATGACGGTAAAACTAAATGCGAGCATCTTTATCCATCCGGGAATAAAGAAATTGTTATCTACAAGAGTTCTTGGATTGCAGCTTCATGATTTCATTTTATCAATCTTCACCTGCTTTGAAGCATTGATTTAAAGAGACGTTTAGAAATGTTTCTTTTGGCATTCATTTAAACAAAGTGTTTCTGCTGTAGACACTGAACAGAGGACATTACGGTGAAATGTGTTTTGGCACCAGGCTTGTAACTTGGTGGACCATGGAAAGGATTCTCTTTGGAACATAATAATGTAATCATATATTTTAAATGCATCTAGTTCTTAGCTTTCTGTAATGCCCTGCATGGGCTGGATCCACTGCTCCGCCTACTCTGTGTTTCCGGCTGCAGTAGGGGGCAGTGTGGTGCGCATTTCAGCATATCACACAGCTCCATTTTTAAAAAAATTAAATAAACGTTATGTTAAGTGTTCAAAAGATACACTTCATTCACTGAAGCCAAGCAGCTTTTGCTGCAGTGTTGTCAGGTTATTACTGTGAACATGTTTACCGCAGAGCACAGAATTGGCTCTGTAGGGTCTGTGTACATGGCCTTTTATTCCCATCAGAACTGTTTTTCCTCTCTATATAGGTCAATGTGAATACCAAAGCAGCTTAAAACAGCTTGATGCTGCTACGAAAACCATAGGTCCAAAAGTGGTCAGCTTCTGGCCAAATACAACTTTGAAGGAACACAGAGCTCAGAAGAGCCTGTGGAGGAATTCAGATGGAACTCGTTCTTTATTCAGAAGGTAACCCAGGGAAGGGTTACACCAAGTCTGTGGCAGAGACTGTTCTTTTTTCACCAAGTCTGTGGCAGAGACTGTTCTATTTTCACCAAGTCTGTGGCAGAGACTATATGTGATCGAGCTATGCATCGGTTGCTAGGCCGGTGAGATTGGGCCTATCCGGTGTTTGCTGAGTCCAGCGTGGAGACAGTTGCTCCTCTGGATCTAGGAAAATTCCTGTGATCCGCAACTAAGGTACCTGAGTCCTCCCCATCCCTTTCTACCCCTCTGTTGGAAACTTTATTCAATAAAACCCTTGAAAGAGACTTTGTGTTGGTGCAAACTTCTTCTGGACAACTCTTCAAGGAGAACCCCTGAGACGAGCATATGGAACAGTAAGGTAACGGCAGGCCCAAATCTTAACCAGCAGCTCCTTACCGGGGTAGTGCTACATGTGGGGGCTCGTCCGGGATTTGCCGTTACCTCTCGCAGCTAAAATAGACTGTTCATTTGGGGACCTATTCTACAGAGGGAGAAGGACTGTGCTAAAACGGGGAAGAAATTGCGATCACTTTCTGGCCGCGTGGGCGGAGTCAAGGAAAAGAAAAGCCCGCGAGCTACGTGCCAAGAAGAGCAAGTGGGAGGAGTTCCCACTTGTTTGCTGCGTGAGACACTACATGTGTGTCCAGCACTTAGAGAAACGGAGCATCGCCATGTCTTCAGTGCTATTGCTGCAGTCTGCTTTTGAGCCCAGGATGTTTCCTGTGGGCACCGCTGCAAGTGCCATGATGCCGGGAACCATGCTGACGGACACTGGCATCCGACTGAAGCCGCATGGGCGGTTCATGCTCTACACGATCGGTGGTGTGGAGGCCCGGGTATGCTGTGTAACAGGTGTGATGGACTGGCGATGCACCCCGGTCCCTTTGTTCGATGCTTACGATGCGGGGAGTACCTGTTCTCTGTGGAGCAACCCACTATGCCACCCCACACTTACCAAGTGGACTGGGTCATGGGCAACATGACAGAAGAGGATGCTGCCTTCAACCAAATTGTCCGGCCCATACCCGCCGCATCTGCTGCTGTAAGTAATCCAGAAGGGGGTGTTACTGGTCCCCCTGTGAGTGGGTTACCTGCGGATGCTACTTCCACTGTTTCTTCGACTGTGTCTACCGTCGCTGCACCCATCTTCGCTGCACCTGTACAGAACAAGGTGGGATATGTGAAGGCCTCCCGCGGTAGAGGTCCACCCCAGAGGATACCAGAACCGGACCCCGAGAGAGATGATATTCCCAGGAGGTTCACGTCAGGAACCGGTAAGACATCTGGGGAAAAAGTGCCTGAGACTGTGCACAACTATTTGCCGGCAGAAGAGTTGGAAGTCTCTGAGTTAGACTCTCTGTCGGATGCTGGATACGATTACTTGTTTGAGTCCATGTCTCAGGAGTTGTTGTGGAGCAACATGGAGGATGTTGCCTCAGTGCATGGTCTTTCGGAGTAGACAGTCATGGATTCCAGGGAGACAACACCCATATTGGAAGCCCCGGTTGTTACCAGTGAAATCCTGCCTAGGGTTAGCAATTCATATGGGTCAGGAAAATTGTCTGCAAAACACATGGTACATAATTCTGCAGTTTCTTGTATACCGCCTGGATATGGAAGTGCCAGATCTTTGCCCAGGCTTGCCCGATCACAGAGATTGCTAAACAAACGGGTAGCCAGGGAGAATGGACTAGAGTTCCCCTATGTTCCCAGGGAAACCATGCAAGAGATTGAGGCCAATAGAGCGGAATGGTACAGTGAAGCTGTGTGGGACCACCTTGAAGTACCTAAACCGTTCCAGAAAGTAGGCCATTCCTTTACCATAGGTGAACGCTTCAGAGGGTGTTTGTTGCAGTGGAGCTATGGTCGGCACATCTATGCGGACAAGGTAGTCATCTGCCAGCCTGGAAAGGAGGACTACGTCTATTTTGTTACTGCTGTGGACAGGCAAGGGAAATCACTAACACTGCCTGACCCTTGCTTTTACTGGTGATGATAAATGGTGACTGTTCCAGTTTTGTCATTTTGCAAAGGAGAACGTTTTCTTCTTTGAAGGACTTGGGGTGACTAGCTAGTTAGTGCTAGGGCATTGGAGACTTTGAGTCAAGATTCTCTACCCGGTCCAGTACTTGTACCAAAAAGGAACTTTGCTATGATGTTCTTCGACCACTAGGTGGTGAGATGTACTCAGCAGAAACTGGACTTTTCTGCACTTTTTGTCATTTTTCTTGTACTAAGAGAACTATATATATATGGGAAAGAAAGTTTTATTTCCCAGGAAGTAAGGCTTTGCTTCCTGATTGTACAGTAATGTTTGCATTGTTGTCTGTGTGTGTTGTTTTTGTTTTTCAGGTACTCTGGATTATCCTGCCAGACTACTACAGAGCTGGATGGGTTAGATAGAGATAGATAGGAACATTGTAATGTATAGTGATTTGATTACTGTGTGTTTATGCTAACTTTTATATTTTCTTGCTACTCCACCTTTCCCTTCCCCATCCAAGTTTTTTTGGACTCAGGTTTCTGACCCTCAGGACTGAGGGTCATATATTTTTCTCGACGATGGGGACATTGTCTTTTTGCGGAGAGGGGAGTATGTAGCGCCCTGCTCCCAATGAGTGGGCGCTATGTGTTAAAATTATAGTTGTCTGAGCAATAGTTTGGCTCAGAAGGATTGCGTTACAAATTATACTCTGTTTCAGTTCAGCTGGTTGCATGATATTCCTCCTGACAGTGGGTGTCGCTGTCACCACTGGTCAGGATAGGAAAGGCAACAGGCTGAATGCATTGGGTATCTCTTTATCAGAAGCGGCTCAGGGGCATGGTAAACCCGCTGTGCATTCTGGGAGAGGGTACTTAAGAGACAGACACCATTTTGTGGGGTCGTCGTACGTTGGTGGTGGGCACCACCAGCCCGATCCTGACCTGAGGGCCCTCATGGCCTCAGGGAAGTGCTGGCAGTTTCCGCCTCGGGGCCATGTTGGCCTGAGGCTCCGTTACTGAGATGTAGGCCCAGGAGTTACTGGGGGCCTACTGATCCGGGGATGATCCTGTGTCGCCTTGCCTGCTGGAAGGGACCAAGCAATTGAGAACTCAATTGGAGGATGCATCCGGATCATAATCTACCTTACAGTGCTGCCGGAATGGCTGGAAGATCCTGGCACTGAGAGCTGTGTTTTTTATTCAGAAGGTAACCCAGGGAAGGGTTACACCAAGTCTGTGGCAGAGACTGTTCTATTTTCACCAAGTCTGTGGCAGAGACTGTTCTATTTTCACCAAGTCTATTTTTATAACCTAACCTTGCTTTAAACTTGATCCAGACAAACAGAACACCCGTATGAAAGGTGACATATGCCTGGTACACACTAGTAGTTTTTTTTTTAGCTCAGTCCGATGTTAGTACAGGGATCTCCCCCACTGAGCTATTGTGTTCTGACAGAGGGGTGGCCCCCCTGCAAGAACATACCAGTCAGCGCTCTCAGCCATTGGGTGCCCATCAGCAGACTTTTTTCAGTCATCCCCTTTCGAGAGAAGCGGCTTCTGTTGGACCGTCTCCCGTACATACGCGCCGAATGTTGGCCGGTTTCTACTGAACCGACAGATTCCGCCTGATAATCGGCCCGTGTGTACAGCCCTTTAATATGATGCTGTCCAGTCCCTTGATCACTCAGTCCACAGGCAAGCTAGGGCTATGTCCTAGACCAAAATGGGCTGTTTGACAGCAGTGATTGGCCCAGAACCTGTCTAACCTACTCTTATTAACCACTTCAGCCCCGGACCATTTTGCTGGTCAAAGACCAGGCCACTTTTTGCGATTCGGCACTGTGTCGCTTTAACTGACAATTGCGCGGTTGTGCGACGTGGCTCCCAAACAAAATTGACGTCCTTTTTTTCCCACAAATAGAGCTTTCTTTTGGTGGTATTTGATCACCTCTACGGTTTTTTTTTTTTGCGCTATAAACAAAAATAGAGAAAGAAAATTTCCTGGACTGCCACACTCTGTTCAAACGTTTATTTTGAAAAAGTAAAAATCCAAAAGTATTCAAAAACAATCCAAAGCAATCAAAAATGTAAAAGTGGACATACAGGGAAAAAGGCTAACGCGTTTCACATCACACGGCGGCATCTTAAATTGGACGTACAGGTACGTGGTTATGCCTGTCCGTGCCTCTCTGCTGACGTAAATGTACAGGCGGCGGTCCTTAAGTGGTTAATATGTATGATCTTGAAGTTTGAAATCTTACTTTGTGAAGATCCTCACACATTTACGTCTCTGAATTCTATGACATGTAGTTACTATGCCCTGTGCGTAGACACTGCTGTGTCACACATTTCACAGAAAATCGTCCCATATAGTGCAACGCCACTAGATTCTTTAAATCCTGTGCTAAACAAACATCCTTTAAATACATTAATTTTCCATCAAAAAATAAAAAAATATCTCAAACAAAGTCCATAAATAATGTAGATTCCACCGCTGTGCTCTTCAGTCCCCAATCAGGTTAATAACACCAAATTGTGCCACCACCACCACCAGCTGAAAAATCTGCTCACCTCAAAAAGGTGAGTTCAATGGGCACTGTGTATAATCACTCCTGTGATATACCTTACTGCGATGTCTCTCCTCCCCTCCTGGGAATCAGCTCTGTAAACATGTCTCTCAGTTCGACAGACCACATGCAATCAAAAAGCAGACTTCATAGTGCTCTCCATTTAAACACTTTTATTAAAATGCCCCCTTATTAAGAACACTTACAAGATAACAAATTAAAAAAACACATGTCTCTCTAGTACAGTGGTCTCCAAACATTCTAAACAAAGGGCCGGTTTATTGTCCTTCAGGCTCTTGGAGGGCCGAACTTTGGCCAGCTGGCATCAGTGGTATTAGGGGCAGGAATAGTGCCCCATTATTGGTATCATAGGTAGGAATAGTGCCCCATTAGTGGTGTCAGTGGGAGAAATGGTGCTCCATTGTCGGTGTCAAATGGCAGAATAGTGTCTCATATCATTGGGAGGGATAGTGCTCCAAGGGCCGGATAAAGGCGAGTAAAGGGCCGCATCCGGCCCTCGGGCCGCAGTTTGGAGACCATTGCTCTAGTACATCTGCTCACTCACAACTCCACACAGATCGCGGTGGCTACATGATGTCACAGGCTCTACTCCTCCCTCCTATACACGTGTCACCCTCTCATTGGGCTTTTTCAGTAGCTACTAAATGCTTATATGATCCTCCCAGAGCCCACTAGACCCCACATAAAAGTACTTTTTATCAGTGGACTGACCCTTTATCTTCAGAAGCCAGGGCAACAGAAATAAACCATATTTCCATATTTTAAGCTCAGGTACATTTTTTTTATTCTGTTTTTATAGAAAATCTTTTTTTTTTTTTTTTTTGCTGTATGACTGCTCTTTTCTAGGAAATATTCTCTCAAATTAAAGTTTTTTATTTTTTTGTCATGAAGCAGAATCCTTGAGAAACTAGTTCTGTGGTGGTAATGTCACTTGTTCGGAGACCAAATTGACTGCTTCTCTGCCCTACTATGTTGATGCATCTCACATAGGTATTTTGCTTTGTAAAAGGTCCCATAAAAAATAAAATAAAATCTCAAATATTTTTGGGCAGCAGAAAATGTTTTCCTAATTGTTTTCAATGTGATATACAGTACATTAAATACTGTAAAAATATAATTTTATATATTCATTTGGGGTGACGCCAACTAACACATATGCTTCCTGTAGGGCACCATCCCTCTCTAAGCCCACGTTCACACTGGGGCTGCGGGAGTGAAGCCTGCGAGTTCAGCTGAACTCGCACGATTTCACTCCCGCTGGCAGTCCCAATTTCAGCTCGATTTCAAAGACATCTGAAACAGATGTCAATGTAAATCGCGGCTGAAATCGCAAAAAGTAGTACAAAAACTACTTTTTGTAATCGGTGCAGCGCCCCAGATGGGGCGTCGCACCGATTAGGACGGTGCCATTGGCCGCAATTTGCGGCAAATTTTGCCGATTTGACATGCGATTTGACATGTCAAATCGCACCAGTGTGAACCAGGGCTTATACATTGTGTTTAACTATCTAACTCCTGCAACAGGAACAGAGAGAGGCTCATAGTAAATAGACATGTGCACACTGAAATATTTTGTTTCGGAATTTTGTTTTCGTCCGAAAAATAAATTAATTTAGTTACTCCCGAAATTCGTTTTTATTTATTTCGTTTTTCGTTAGAAATTGCATTCGTCCGAAAATCTGAATTAATTAAGATCGAATCTGTCATTGAAGGCTTATGGTGTCTGACGAATGTTCAAAGAAGATTTGACGGAGCAGTGAAACTGTACGACGCTGCAATCATACATTTCCGGTCGAATGTTCCGCCTACAAGCTATAGTAGAATTCTAATGTTGTATGACTAGTAATAATTATATTTATTAATTACTATTACTAGTCAACCAACATTAGAATTCTTCTATAGCCTATGGGCGGATGCATTTGACCGGAAATGTACGATTGCAGCGTCGTACAGTTTAGCTGCACCGTCGAATCTTCTAACTTTCGACAGACACCATAAGCCTTCAATGACAGATTCGACGTTTGTATGTTTTTCGATACTTTGTCGAATCTTCGTCGTTCTTGTTGAATTGTCAAGTTAGTTCTAGCTATTTTACTGCTCCTCCTCTTTGGTTACAATCAGCCAATAACATTCATCATCATCATTATTTTTATTTTACTTCCCCCACCCAATTCCAGCAGCGATCTTTTCTCTCTATGTCGAATGTTTTCTCTCTATAATGTTGAATCTTTTCTCTCTATGTAGAATAATCTTGGACTAATAGAGTTAAGGTTAGGCACATTCGACCACAGGTTCGATGGACACAGATTGTTATTGTCAGCGTCATGTCGAATCTCCTATCTATATCGAACTGTTGTCGCAACAAAAATAAAGCATTTGTTTATGTCGGATCTTTCGGTTTTCGGATTCTGTGCTTTCGTTTTCGTTTGTTAAAACGATAACGAAAATACCTGAAATTCGGATGAAAATGCATTCGGACGAAAACTAATGCACATGTCTAATAGTAAATAGATTTTCAATCTGACTTACAAGGAATACCACAATACCATGAGATAAAAGCAATCGACTTTAGTATAAATTTAAAAACATTCTAAAAAATAATAGAGATACATCAATGCCAACTTTTCACCAAAGTAATGACACATATCGCTTCATAGCTTGAAGATGTAAAATCCCAAATAGATCTCATAAATCCATAAATCCAAGCCACATAATCACCCAGTGTGCCAGGGCCACTGTTAAGACATTACAAACAACCCTCCTGTACCCAGGGCTGGTGCAAAGATTTTTGACACCCTAGGCGAAACCTAATTTTGACGCCCATCGGCTCCGCCTCTCACTCAACCCCCTTTGCCCTGCTCATGTATACAGTAGAGGCGGGGGGGGGGGGGTGTAGATTTTTATTGAGTTTTATCTTTTTTAATCGGTGGCCCTTTATGTCAGCAACCTCCCCCCCCCCCCACAGAGACTAAATAGTCTGTAAGGGGAGTCGCTTATATAAGGGGAATCTGATCTAATGGGGGTCGTTAATATAACCACTTGCCTATCGGGCACTTTCACCCCCTTCCTGCCCGGGCCAATTTTCAGCTTTCAGCGCTGTTGCACTTTGAATGACAATTGCGCAGTCATGCAACACTGTACCAAGCAAATTTTTACCATTTTTTTTTCACACAAATAGAGCATTCTTTTGGTGATATTTATTCACCACTGGGGTTTTCATTTTTTGCTAGATAAATAAAAAAAGACCAAAAATTATGAAAATAAATAAATAAAATTCTTTGTTTCTGTTATAAAATTTTGTAAATAAGTAATTTTTCTCCTTCACTGATGTGCGCTGATGAGGCTGCACCGATGGGCACTGATAGGCAGCACTGATGGGTAGCACTGATATTTAGCACTGATAGGCAGCACTGTTGGGCACTGATAGGTGGCACTGATGGGTTTTGATGGGTGGCATTGATGGGCACTGATAGGTGGCACTGATGATGCTGTACTGATGGGCACTGATAGGTGTCACTGATGGCACTGATGGGCGCTGATAGGTGTCACTGATAGGCGGTACTGATAGATGGCACTGATGGGCAGCACTGATAAGGAAGGGGACACTGATATAAGGGGACTGTGAGCTAATAGGGGGTCTCTAAGGTGGGTGCTGCTGATCTAATGGTTGATCACCAAACATTAGATCAGCAGAGAGTACCCCCTCTTAGAGACCCCCATTAGCTTACAGTCTTCCTATATCAGTGCCCCTCCCACTCCTTAGAGAGCCCCCCTTATATTAGTGCCCCCTGCCCCCTTTAGAAATCCATTAAAATTGCATTACCAGTGGGACCGGGTAGCAATTGCAGGCAAGAAAGTAAGCGTGAGAGCCGAGCTGGGAGGCGGAGCTAGAGCCGCGTTAGGGCTATTTACCTCCCACTATGCATCATAGGAACAGCAGAAAAGGCTCGCTAATGGTTGCTAGGACAGCAACCAATGACTGCAAAGAAGATCATCGAGGCAGAGGAGAGAGAGAGAGAGAGAGAGAGAGAGAGAGACACCGGGGAGAATTAAAGGCAGAGAAACAAGCAGGCGCAGCTGACAGGGCCAATTAAGTGGAGTGCAGTGCCAGAACTTGGTCTGGCACTAGCACCATCCCAGGGAGAGTCTGGGTCACAGGCTGAAAAGTAGCAACCCTACGGGCGGCCCCAGCGCAGTCCGTCCCTGCTAGTGTGGCGCCCCCTGACTGATGTGCGCTCTAGGCCGGCACCTACTTTGCCTGCAGGTAGCGCTGGCCCTGCCTGTACCTGTCCCTGGCCCCATCAGTTCAGGAGTAGGCGGACCAGCTGTACTGCCTTATTGATGACACTGATCCTCTTGTTTCTCCTCCTACATTGCTGCTGCTGTCTCCTCCTCTTCTTCCCTCTGGCTGCGCTGCAGGGCGATCAATTCTAGCATGTGCGCCTCTATTCCCCTGCTGTCTGGTCCCCCTGTGTGCCCCTTTCCGCTGAAGCGCTGCCGGTCTCCCGCATCTCCTCTCCCATCGGCAGCTTCTACGGGCACACAGGAGGATGTATCGGGGTCAGTGGCGGTTGGTGCTCAAAATTTTTGGGGGGGCGCAAACAAACTGAAAAAAAATAAAAAATCAATTGCCGCCACTGTGCCCATTAAACGCAGCCACTGTGCCCAAACGCCACCAGTTTGCCCCCTCAAATACAGCCAGTTTGTTTCCATATACAGCCAGTGTGCCCCCATATATATACAGCCAGTGTGCCCCCATATACAGCCAGTGTGCCCCCATATACAGCCAGTGTGCCCCATATATATATATATATATATAGCCAGTGTGCCCCCATATGCAGCCAGTTTGTCCCCATATATACAGCCAGTGTGCCCCCATATACAGCCAGTGTGTCCCCATATATATAGCCAGTGTGCCCCCATATACAGCCAGTTTGTCCCCATATACAGCCAGTTCCCCCCAAATGCAGCCAGTCCCCCCCCATATACAGCCAGTTCCCCCCAAATGCAGCCAGTTTGTCCCCCATATACAGCCAGTTCCCCCCAAATGCAGCCAGCGTGTCCCCCATATACAGCCAGTTCCCCCCAAATGCAGCCAGTTTGTCCCCCATATACAGCCAGTTCCCCCAAATGCAGCCAGTTTGTCCCCCATATACAGCCAGTTCCCCCCGAATGCAGCCAGCGTGTCCCCCATATACAGCCAGTTCCCCCCAAATGCAGCCAGCGTGTCCCCCATATACAGCCAGTTCCCCCCAAATGCAGCCAGTTTGTCCCCCATATACAGCCAGTTCCCCCCAAATGCAGCCAGCGTGTCCCCCATATACAGCCAGTTCCCCCCATATTCAGCCAGTTTGTCCCCCATATACAGCCAGTTCCCCCCATATTCAGCCAGTTTGTCCCCCATATTCAGCCAGTTCCCCCCAAATGCAGCCAGCGTGTCCCCCATATACAGCCAGTTCCCCCCAAATGCAGCCAGTTTGTCCCCCATATACAGCCAGTTCCCCCCAAATGCAGCCAGCGTGTCCCCCATATACAGCCAGTTCCCCCCATATTCAGCCAGTTTGTCCCCCATATTCAGCCAGTTCCCCCCATATTCAGCCAGTTTGTCCCCCATATTCAGCCAGTTCCCCCCAAATGCAGCCAGTTTGTCCCCCATATTCAGCCAGTTTGTGCCCCATATTCAGCCAGTTTGTCCCCCAAATGCAGCCTGTCCCCCCCCCCCCCCCAGCCCTGCACTTACCTTCCTCGGTCCGCGCCGTCCTCGATGTGTTCTCCCGCCCTCGATGTCGCTTCAGCCAATCAGGTTACCGGTAACCAGATCCGGTGAACCTGATTGGCTGAAACCTCCACACAGTCTTCTTCCAGGAACGCACCCCCGTGCGTACCTGGGAGGAGTTTTTGGAAGCCGAATACAGCGTGAGAGCTGTATTCGGAAAGCCTATCAGAGTCGCTGGCTCTGATAGGCACTTCCAAGTTACACCCACCGCCGGCCGCCGCTCTAATTCATATGGCCGGCGCTCACCAGGAGGCCGGCCATATGTATAGTGGGCAGCGCGGCAGCGGTGACAATACACAGATTCATGCAATGCATGAATCTGTGTATTGTCTTTCAGTGGCGGTGCGGGAGCGAGAGGGGGCGGCGCTCCGGCGCCCTCTATGGACGCACCGCCACTGATCGGGGTGGAGAGTGGGGGAATTGGCAGGGAAAATATGTCATTTACTGCCCCTTTTTTTCTGAATGAACACAGTGAGCGATTACACCTGTGTCTATTCTTCACTGAATCAAAGTATAGCATAGTATAGCATCTCTCTTCTTCTCAGCTCACCACTTTAGCCTCCTGACATATCACTGATCAAGATGGATGTCTATCAAGATGGATGTCACACCACTTCCTAAAGCTCAATCTTGAAAACAAACTATAATATTTCTCCCTTTCCCTCCCTTGCCTTCTCCCAAAATTTTTCCATCGAGATCATTATCACAATTATCCTTCCCTGCCCTCATACCAGTAGATATAATCCTAGACTCCGAGCTCTCTTCTTTTAGCTGCACATCCAATGACTGTTCAAATCTTGCCACCTTCACCTCTGTAACATTTTCAAATATGCCGCTTCTCAACCAACAACACCACCAAACTACTAATTTACTTTCTTGTTATCTCTTACCTTTTTTACTACCTCCACTACATTCTATGTATGCTGCTGCCACACTCATCCACCTAACAATGGCTCTGCTTCTGCCACGATGCCTGCCAATCCTTCAGATTGCATCATTGCACCATGAATACATTTCAGAATACTAACAGCAACTTACAGAGCCATCCATAACTCTGTCCCCAGCTACATCACCAACCTCGTGTAGCGATATCCCAGTAGGAGCCGCTTGGTATGGTGTGTCCTCTGTTCTGGCACGACACTTTAAGCTGCTTGGTCCCCACTAAAACACCTGGTTAGAGGTTGAAGGCCACACACACCTGTGTAACTTAAACATTAGCATGCTACCCAGTGGTGTATTTAGGTTTTGTGCTGCCCTAGGCCTGACTAAACTTGTGCTACCCCTAATTTAAATATGACCCACCCCTTCCTGTCAAGGTCACACCGCTTCCTGTTTAAGACCTGCCCTGAAATCTTCCAGTGGGGACACTAGTTCTGAAGGCCTTGGGGGGGGGGATTCCCTTAATCTGCAGAGATTTCCTCTCACTTCCTGTTTGGCTATGGGGCAGGAAATGAAGGGAAATAAACGGATGGCAAAAACAAAATTAACAGGGGCTATAACCACCCCTTACTCTATCCAAAATGGAAAAAAAAAGTGTTGTCCATAGTTTGACTTTAAGCACAAATTTCTGTTAAATTTATGGAGGGCTAAGAGGATATAACCATGCCAGTGGTGCAGCAGAAAACATATAGGACAGTGATGAAGATATGTGGTCCAGGCAGTGAGCAAAGGAAGGATTGGGGGCAGGAACAAATAAATCCATCTGTTTATTTTTCTCATCAGCAATCAACAGAAATAAAATTAAGATTCCTTAATATGTACAACTGACACAAGTAAAGGATTACAGGAGAGTCCTACTACCTAACTGACAGGTATAGGTGACCATGTCAGTGTCCCTTGTGTCTGCGCCATCCCTATCATACCGGAAGCAGTGCGGCCACTTTATGGGGGCGCCAGACCGATTTGTCTTGTGGCCCCCCAGTCCACCTCACAAGACTGGCGCTACACTAAAAGTGTAGCTCAAGCCGGCGGAGACTCTTTTCATGCTGCCCCCTGCAAAGTGCTGCCCTAGGCCTGGGCCTTGTTGGCCTAGGCCAAGAAACAGCGTTGGATACACGCCCTCAGCACATCAGGAATTGCTTTGTAGGCGGGGCAGACGCGGGAGGAGGCCGATCGGACCGAGCTCTCCCTCCTATCCTGTTGGTGGGAAGAGTGAGCTAATTGTGTATTGTGAGTGACACAGATTGCCGAATGGATGGACTCCGCCCGGGTACAACATACAAGAGGGAGGGGAGTTGTCAGGGAGGCAAAATCAGACCATGGGCAGTTCCTGGTATGGAGGAGAGTATGACCTCCTCCCATTTGACAGTGCCTGAGTTTAGCCCGATCACTGACACATAAATCTAGGGAGTTAAGTTCTCTGGCTAATCAATAGACATGAACTTGGGCATCCTCTGAAGTCATTCCTAGCTGAACTTGCTCTATTTTACTCTAATAAGCTGTAGGCTGGGTTATTAGCGTCCCACAGCCTACCTCGGCTCCTGCTGATTGGAAAGGGTTAAAGTGATATTAAACATTCAGTTTTTTTTAAATTATAATAATGAACATGTCTATATGTACCTGCGCTGTGCAATGCTTTTGCACAGAGCAGCCCTGATCCTCTTCTGGGGTCCCCCACTGGTGCTCCAGGGCCCTCCTCTTTGGCGGGTGTCCCCACGGAAAGCCGCTTTCCATGGGGGCACCCGCCAAAGAGGAGGGCCCTGGAGCACCAGTGGCCCACCAGTGGCCCTTATATATATGTATATATATATATATATATATATATATATATATTGTGAGGGGGTTAGCTCGGCAGCGGGTGTGTGTGACCCCCGAGATGGGCTCCCCACACAAAAACAGGCCCAGCAAACGGAGGTTGTGGTTTTCAAAATCAAAAAGGTGCGGTTTATTTTCTATTTACAGTGACAAAACACAGCAAAGCAAAAGAAACATAAACAAAATAAATCCTGGTCAACTTGACCTCTGACTAAACATACAGGTTTCCTAACTAACGACTGGGATCAGCCTAGTGCTGTCCTAGTCCCTAAGTCCCTGGTTTTAAATGTCCAAGCAAATAGCCACACAGGCTTTGTCTCACCGCACAGGGGTTCACTCTCCCTAGACAGTCCACACAGGTCTGGGTCCAGGCATGAGCTAACATCTAATGAAGCTGGGAGTTCTTATAGAGGCCTAAATGAGCTGACAAGCTTCAGCTGGTCTCATCAACTCCCTGTCTGCACGACGCCCCACACTCTCCCTAGAGGTATGAGTCATCCATGAGCCCACTAGCCTCAGCTGGGCTTATACAACTCTCCACCTAGTTGTATAAGTCGGCGTAAAGCCTGAATCTGGGCAAAATATATCTACCCCCCTGGATGCAACCAGGTGACTTTACCTTCCTGCTGTCACATACCCCCCCCTCTTGTTTTAACCTCGGGGTTGGAACACCAGCAATCAGGCATTCATGTACTCGAGACAAAGCATCCACATTCCCCATTTGAACGCCAGGGCGATGCTTTACTGTGAAGTTGAATTCCTGGAGGGCCAGGAACCACCTATTCACTCTTCTATTTGTTTCCTTGTTTTGAGCCATCCACTTTAACGGAGCGTGATCCGTAACCATATCAAAGTGCCTACCTAGCAGGTAGTACCGAAGGGAATCTAGAGCCCACTTCACCGCTAAACACTCCTTTTCAACGGTGGCGTAATTTACCTCATGGGACTTCAACTTCCTGCTGAGGTAAATGACTGGGTGCTCTTCCCCGTTCCAGACCTGGGACAATACTGCTCCTAACCCCACATCTGACGCATCACTTTGTACGACAAAGTCTTTAGAGAAGTCGGGTGAGTACAACACTGGCTGGCTACATAAGGCTTGTTTCAAGAATTGGAATGCTGCCTCAGCCTCGGGGGTCCATTTAATCATGACCGACCCTTTCCCCTTCGTCAGGTTGGTTAGGGGCACAGCCTTAGAAGCAAAGTGGGGAATGAATCGCCGATAATACCCAGCGATTCCCAGAAAGGCTCGTACCTGCTTCTTGCTGTTGGGACGTGGCCAACTCTGGATGGCCTCGACTTTGTTGAGTTGGGGTTTTATTACTCCCCTCCCAATGGTGTACCCAAGATATTTGGCCTCCTCCTGCCCAATGGTACACTTCTTGGGGTTAGCTGTAAACCCCGCTTCCCGAACAGAGTCCAGGACTGCTTGCACTTTTGGCAGATGTGAGGCCCAATCTGTGCTATGGACAATTATGTCATCCAGGTAAGCCGCAGCATACTTCCGATGGGGCCTCAGCATCTGGTCCATTTTCCGCTGGAATGTGGCCGGCGCATTCTGTAACCCGAACGGCATTCTTTTATATTGGAACGCCCCGTCTGGGGTTACAAATGCGGTTTTCTCTTTGGCCGACTTGGCCAGGGGGATTTGCCAATACCCTTTTGTGAGGTCAAGAGTCGTCATGTATCGGGCTGTTCCCAGCCGGTCGATCAACTCATCTATACGTGGCATGGGGTAGGTGTCAAATTTTGTAACTTTGTTCAACTGACGAAAATCGTTACAAAATCGCCAGCTCCCATCCGGTTTAGGCACCAACACAATGGGACTAGACCAATCACTTTGGGACTCCTCTATCACCCCTAAGTTCAGCATTTTCTGTACTTCCTCCCGTATTGCCTCCCGTCGGGCCTCTGGGATCCGATAGGGTTTTAACTTCACCCTTTCACCGGGCGGGGTAATGATGTCATGCTCTACCCCAGATGTTTGTCCCGGCAGCTCAGAGAATACCTCCTTGTTGCGAAGCACAAACTCCTTAACCTCCTGTTGTTGGGGTTGTGACAAGGTGGCTGCTATTCCAACCTCAGGAATCACGCAACCAGTTTGAGCTGGTGACCAAGTGTCTGCGACTAGGGACTCTCTATCTCTCCAGGCTTTCAACAGATTAACGTGATAGATCTGTTCGGGCTTTCGCCTTCCTGGTTGTCTGACCTTGTAATTCACTTCGCTCACTTTTTCCATTATCTCGTAGGGGCCTTGCCATTTGGCAAGGAATTTACTTTCAACCGTAGGGACAAGTACCAGTATCCTATCCCCCGGGGAAAAGGTACGGGTCTTGGCTCCATGGTTGTACACTCTCTGCTGTGCTAACTGCGCTTGGACCAAATGTTCCTTCACGATGGGCATTACCTGTGCAATTCGGTCTTGCATCAGGGCGACATGCTCAATCACACTCCTGTGGGGAGAACTCTCACTTTCCCAAGTTTCCTTGGCAATATCCAACAGCCCTCTTGGGTGTCTCCCATACAGTAACTCAAAGGGGGAGAATCCCGTAGAGGATTGGGGCACCTCCCTAATAGCAAACATCAGATAAGGAAGTAGACAGTCCCAATCCTTTCCATCTCTATCCACCACTTTCTTCAACATTTGTTTTAGGGTTTTGTTGAACCTTTCAACCAGCCCATCGGTTTGGGGGTGATACACAGATGTACGTAATTGCGTCACTTTGAACAATTTACACAGCTCCTTCATAACCCGGGACATAAAGGGTGTACCTTGGTCCGTAAGCAGTTCTTTACAAATACCCACCCGGCTAAACACAAGAGATAGCTCTTTGGCTATGGTTTTGGCCGAGGTATTTCGGAGAGGGATCGCTTCTGGATAACGGGTGGCATAGTCCATTATAACTAATATGTACTGGTGCCCCCTAGCGGACTTGATTATAGGACCTACCAAATCCATGGCGATCCTCTCAAACGGGACCTCAATGATGGGTAGAGGGACCAGCGGGCTACGGAAATGTGGCATCGGGGCCGACCTCTGACACACAGGGCAGGAGGAACAATAATTTTCTATGTCCTTCATCACCCCCGGCCAATAGAATCTCTGTAATACCCTCTCTCGGGTTTTCTCTGTCCCCAGATGACCTCCAAGAATGTGCCCATGGGCCAACTCCAACACCAACTTCCTGTAAGGTTTGGGCACCACAAGCTGCTCAACGGTTTCTTCTGCCCTTTTTGCCACCCGATACAGTAGGTCCTTCTCTACGCTGAAGTATGGGTAAGTGCAGGTATTATCTGGGTTCACTAACTCGCCATCTATTTTCACTACGTTTTCCCGTGCCTTTATTAGGGCGGGGTCTTTCAACTGTTCTGTGGCAAAGTTTTCCCTGTGAACCTCAAGATCAGAAAACTCCACAGACGGTCGGTTTTCGTCTGAGGAGGTGGGCTCCTCTCCAGTTTCTTGAGTCTCCCCTGCCAATACTGATAAGGGAAATTCCGGAGAGTCCTCACCACTCTCAGGGGAGTTCTGGCTATCACATTCCTGGTACATAGGGGCACCAGTGGGGGGCTCAGGATCATCCCACAGTTCCCAGAACTTCGGAAAATCCCTTCCCACAATGGCGTCATGCGGTAACTGAGATACTAAGCCCACTGGATGAGAGAGGGTACCTTTGGGGGTCTCGAAACACACTGTAGTCACTGGATACTCTCGGGTGTCCCCATGCACACAAATAACAGCTACCTTGCTATTCCCAGAGACCTCTGTTTTAACTAACTCAGCCTTTATCAGGGTCACAAGGCTACCTGAATCCAGCAATACCACAACATTTCTACCATTAACACACATTTTGCATAAATGTTTCTCAGTTCCTCGAATGGCAGTGCATGCGACTGTCGCACACAGCGACTGACGTCTGCCCGTCAGAAAGTCACACTGCATGGGTTCCTCCACAACCGGGCAATTGGCTGCAATATGTCCCGCTTGCCGGCAGCGGTAGCAAACGATCCTTCTTGCGGCCTCTTGAGCCGCTGATTTCCCAGGCTGTTCTCGCCAAACTTGGGGTAGAGCTCCCACCCTCTCACTCTCTCCACCCTCACCCCTTGGAATCCTCTTATCCGCCCCTGGGGATGGTCTGGTCTTAGGGTGGAAAGTCCGAGTGTCTCTGGAAGAGGCCGTCAGGTTCTCTGTAGCCAAGTATTTCTCCACACGATCCACAAGACCATCGGCCGTCTCTGGGTCTCCATGGCTTACCCACTTTTGGATGGCAGTAGGAAGAGCTCTCAAAAACCGATCCATTACAACACGTTCCACAATCTTTGGTGCGGACAAAGTCTCTGGCTGTAGCCACTTTCTGCTCAGGTGAATGAGATCATACATTTGAGACCTGGGGGGTTTTCCAAGCTGGAAAGTCCAGTTATGCACACGCTGAGCCCGGACAGCCTGGGTGACACCCAGCCTTGCCAATATTTCAGCTTTTAGCATCACATAGTCTTTTGCTTGGTTAGGCTCTAGGTCATAGTAAGCTTTCTGCGATTCACCAGTTAACAGAGGAGCCACCAGTCCAGCCCACTGCTCCTCAGGCCACTTTTCTCTTTCAGCGGTCCTTTCAAATGTGGTCAAAAATACCTCTGGATCATCCTCTCCAGTCATTTTTGTCAATAAACGACTCACCCCAAAGGACGCGGTATTAGTGGGACGGCTTTCCTCACTGGTCTGCGGACGTTGCTGCATTGCTGCTTCCATCTGTTGTTGTAGTCTCTGCTCTTGCTTCTGCAACAGGTCTATGAAGCGGGCCTCAGATTGCTGCTGGGCTTGTTGCTGAGCCTCCAGACTCTGTTGCAAAGTTGCGTTTGTCTGCTGCTGGGCTGCAAGGCTCTGTTGATGAGCTTGCTGCTGGGCTGCGAAGTTCTGTTGTTGAGCTGCAAGGCTCTTTTGCAAGCCTGCATTTGTCTGCTGTTGATTGGCATTTGCTAGAGCCAGCTGCTTCAGTATCTCCTCCATGCTGGCTTAAAAAAAAACTGCCACTGGTTCTCCACCAACTGTGAGGGGGTTAGCTCGGCAGCGGGTGTGTGTGACCCCCGAGATGGGCTCCCCACACAAAAACAGGCCCAGCAAACGGAGGTTGTGGTTTTCAAAATCAAAAAGGTGCGGTTTATTTTCTATTTACAGTGACAAAACACAGCAAAGCAAAAGAAACATAAACAAAATAAATCCTGGTCAACTTGACCTCTGACTAAACATACAGGTTTCCTAACTAACGACTGGGATCAGCCTAGTGCTGTCCTAGTCCCTAAGTCCCTGGTTTTAAATGTCCAAGCAAATAGCCACACAGGCTTTGTCTCACCGCACAGGGGTTCACTCTCCCTAGACAGTCCACACAGGTCTGGGTCCAGGCATGAGCTAACATCTAATGAAGCTGGGAGTTCTTATAGAGGCCTAAATGAGCTGACAAGCTTCAGCTGGTCTCATCAACTCCCTGTCTGCACGACGCCCCACACTCTCCCTAGAGGTATGAGTCATCCATGAGCCCACTAGCCTCAGCTGGGCTTATACAACTCTCCACCTAGTTGTATAAGTCGGCGTAAAGCCTGAATCTGGGCGAAATATATCTACCCCCCTGGATGCAACCAGGTGACTTTACCTTCCTGCTGTCACAATATATATATATATAAATAATGTTTGGGGGTTCGAAGTCATTTTCTAGGAAAAAAAACAGTTTTGAACTTGTAAACACCAAATCTCAGAAATAGGCTCGGTAATGTAGTGTAGGTCTTTTGGACCCCAGATCTCATATTTAAGAGGACCTGTCGTGCTTTTTTCTATTACAAGGGATGTTTACATGTCTATATGTACCTGCTCTGTGCAATGCTTTTGCACAGAGCAGCCCTGATCCTCTTCTGGGGTCCCCCACTGGTGCTCCAGGGCCCTCCTCTTTGGCGGGTGTCCAAGAGGACCTGTCATGCTTTTTTCTATTCCAAGGGATGTTTACATTCGTTGTAATAGGAATAAAAGTGAGTGACACCATTTATTAAATTTTTTTTTTTTAAAACAGTGAAAGAATTAAAAATAAAAGGTAAAATAAATAATAATAAAAAAAAAATTTAAATGTTATTTAGCGGTTGCTCCATGTGGATTCGAACCTGTGAGGTTATGCATGCCAGTCCGGTTCACTAACCGCAAGGACAGGAACTTTCTGCCCAAACATAGAGGGGGAAAAAAAAAATATTTAAACGTAATTCAGCGGTTGCTCCATGTGGCCATATTTAAGAGGACCTGTCATGCTTTTTTCTATTACAAGGGATGTTTACATCCCTTGTAACAGACACAACATCCATGAGGGAGGGGTGCGGCACCCCCCCCTTTCAAAATCAGGATCCTAACGTGATTTTATTGGTTGCTAAGAAAACGGCGTCCCTAGCAACTTATCACTGCACAGGAAATGCTGCTACAGTAATAGGAGGGCGGGACTCGGAAGGCCTGTCTGTGAGTGGAGGTGATGATTGGTAGCAGCTCCAGCCAACCAAAGAGTTCTCATCAGCCACCTATGGGAGACGCTGATCCGCTGCCAGGAGCTCATACACGCAGTGGTGTATTTAGGTTTTGTGCTGCCCTAGGCCTGACTAAACTTGTGCTACCCCTAATTTAAATATGATCCACCCCTTCCTGTCAAGATCACACCCCTTCCTGTTTAAGACCTGCCCTGAAATCTTCCAGTGGGGACACTAGTTCTAAGGGCCTTGCGGGGGGGGGGGGGATTCCCTTAATCTGTAGAGATTTCCTCTCACTTCCTGTTTGGCTATGGGGCAGGAAATGAAGGGAAATAAACGGATGGCAAAAACAAAATTAACAGGGGCTATAACCACCCCTTACTCTATCCAAAATGGAAAAAAAAAGTGTTGTCCATAGTTTGACTTTAAGCACAAATTTCTGTTAAATTTATGGAGGGCTAAGAGGATATAACCATGCCAGTGGTGCAGCAGAAAACATATAGGACAGTGATGAAGATATGTGGTCCAGGCAGTGAGCAAAGGAAGTAGGCTTGTGCAATTCGTTTCGTAACGAATCAAAATTCGTCCGAATTTAGCAACTTTCGGACATTCGGAAGCATTCGAATTTCCGAACAGAGCAATTACGAATAAAACCGAATCCGAAATAAATTATACCGCAAAATAGCGAATGCCCGAAGGTCTTCGGCATAATTCGTTATGAAAAAAGTTACGAATGTACGAATCCATTCGAAGCACAATAACACTCACTCTGCTCTCTGCTTCTCCCTCACCATGCTGAACTCCCTCTCAAAATGGTGTACAGGGGCGGAGGCTATAGCCGCATGAAAAAACGAAAGTAAAATACGAGATTTCAAATCCATTCGAAGCACAATAACACTCACTCTGCTCTGCTCTCTGCTTCTCCCTCACCGTGCTGAACCCTCTCAAAATGGTGTACAGGGGCGGAGCCTATAGCCGCATGTAAAAAACGAAAGTAAAATACGAGATTTCGAATCGTTACAAATAACCGCTATGTATTTAGAAAAGTACAAATCCATTCGAAGCACATTAGGCATAATAGGCAGCGTCGTTGTGAGAGAGACACGGAAAATTACGAATCAACGAACCCAAAAAAAGTTACGAAAGTAGGAGTTGTGTCCAGAATCAACGAAAAACAACGTACTCTACCGAAAGTACGAATTATAAAGCAACAAAAAATTCAACGAAAAATGTCGCTTGCAAAAATACGAATGAGTCCGAACACGAAAAATCCCGTCTAGCAAAATTACGAATGATTACGAATCAACAGGACCGGAAAGAAACGAACCGAAACGGAACGAATTTTTCCGTTGTGCACAAGTCTAAAAGGAAGGATTGGGGGCAGGAACAAATAAATCCATCTGTTTATTTTTCTCATCAGCAATCAACAGAAATAAAATTAAGATTCCTTAATATGTACAACTGACACAAGTAAAGGATTACAGGAGAGTCCTACTACCTA
The DNA here is from genome assembly GCA_029206835.1 of Rana muscosa. NCBI lineage: Eukaryota > Metazoa > Chordata > Amphibia > Anura > Ranidae > Rana > Rana muscosa. Next base: position 137,923,495 of record CM055116.1, on the reverse strand, counting down.
ACTGACAGGTATAGATGACCATGTCAGTGTCCCTTGTGTCTGCGCCATCCCTATCATACCGGAAGCAGTGCGGCCACTTTATGGGGGCGCCAGACCGATTTGTCTTGTGGCCCCCCAGTCCACCTCACAAGACTGGCGCTACACTAAAAGTGTAGCTCAAGCCGGCGGAGACTCTTTTCATGCTGCCCCCTGCAAAGTGCTGCCCTAGGCCTGGGCCTTGTTGGCCTAAGCCAAGAAACAGCGTTGATGATACCACTCTTTGATAGTGCACAGAAAATAGGCCACAAGCAACTTCATAATAGATTAAGTAGATGTATTGTGGCAAGACCAGCAACACCTGGCTAAATTTGTCTCGAAATATCACTTTAAACATCCTTTCCACTCATCCCAAGACTTCCTGCTCTCTAGCAACTTCATCACCTCCTCCTTCACCCTCAGAACTTCCCCAGAACCTCTCCTATCCTCTTAAACTCCCTACCCCAATATTTCCAGCATTTTCCTTCTCTGTCCTCCTTTTAGGAAAATCCTGAAAACTCATCTCTTCAGGCAAGCCTTTTCCTCCTCTAACAACCAAATTTTTCTTTCTTGAACAGCTCATCCCCACACAGTTACTACCTTTTGGATCACTTGCCCTAGCTAAAGGATTGTAAACTCTCATGAGCAGGGCCTTCCTAAACCTCTTGTATCGCATTGTATTGTAACAATAATAATATTTATAATAAGAGTAGAGTGGCTTCTAAGAGCCGGTTCACACAGGGCGACTCGTCAGGCAACTCAGCCACCTAACAAGTCGCGTCCCGTTCTGTACAATGGAACCGTTCTAATAGGAGCGACTCAAGTCGCTCCGACTTAGAAAAAGGTTCTTGCACTACTTTGGGTGCGACTTCAGGGAGACTTGCATTGACTTCAATACAGAAGTCATTTTGCAAGTCGCCTCTGAATTCGTGTGGAGATCGCCCGGCAGAGTCGCGGGACAAGTAGTGCCGCCCCTGTGTGAACCGGGTCTTCAGGTGCAACCAAGCACGGGCGTGTTCCCGCAAGTTCACAGTAGTTACGTGTAGGGCAGCCCTACGTGTGACAAACCCGGGAAATTAGTCCCTAACTCTTTTCAAAAAATCCTCAGTGGCGGGAGTGGCGAGATTGACAGCAGTGGTGCCGCAAGGAGTCAGACTGGTGTTAATCCCAAAATTTATATATATTCCTATAGTAGATTGGGCAAGACGGCTGGAAAACACACATAAACACAAGCTTTCAGGGTGCCTACGTATGAAAATGTTGCTTGTGGTACACATGTTACAAATTGCTATGCACGCCGTTTCATGAGCATACACAATTGTAAAGCTTGACATGCTGGATATCTATTTACTTGGTGCAACCTCATCTTGTATATACTGTATTTATTGGCATATAACACTCATTTTTTTACCCTGAAAATAGAGGGTAAACTGTGCCTGCGTGTTATACGCAGGGGGCTGTGGAAAGTTTTTTTCCCGAAACTTCCCACTTAAGGTTAGAGTGCGTGTTATACGCCGATAAATACGGTATATTTTTTTTAAAATGGGTAATATATTGCTTTTGTGTACCCTAAAATAAACTGTAGTATATTTTTTACTGAAGTTTGTGCTTGATGAGCCTCTGCGCTAGAAATATGTGACAAAGAAAATTCGAACTACCACTATTTTATTCTCCAGGGTATTTTCTTTTATAAATGTTATAATGTTTTGAGGGTTTAAGTCATCTTTAGGCATTCAATTATTTTATAAACATGTATGCAAAAAAATACGAAAACAGGTCAGGCAGTGAATAAGTTAGCATTATTTTCCTATGTTCATTAATCGACAAAGTGAAAGAAAATTTTAAGGAAAGTGTTTGCGCCCCAGCCACTCATAAGCCCCAGCCGCATGTAGTTTCTACAGGACAGGATGTTAATGGAATTCTCTTTAATGGGGCACAAATGGAAAAAAAAACTGACAAAGGTTTTGTTTTTGTTTTTTGTTTTTTTTCACAATAGAAAAAGGTTTTAACCTTTTCCTACCGTATCCAAAAAAAAAAAAAAAAATTGGCTTTAGATATTTATTTATTATTTTAAAAGAAATCTTATATATAAAGAAACATTATTTAATTTGTTTTATTATTTAAAAAACAAAATTTTAAAAAGTTACTATTTAAATACAGTATATATTTAATATAATTAATAATATAATCGCTAAATATTTTTTACACATAACTGCATTAATTTGTGTTTTTTATATATCTGTCTTCAGGGGCTATTCCGGAGACAAAGGAAACCTCCAGATCCCAGGCCTGTCCCTGGTAATCAGAGTCAGCTATACATCCATCTTGGAAGAACAGTCACTTCCAGACAATCAGAAGATACAGAATGGCCTGTTGGCCCTCCCTAATGTACAATCGATCTTTACAGGTGATTTTATAAGGCGAAGACCCGGCGCTCTTTTAAAGAGATCAGTCCATTGTCATTATTTATAAATTGGCTGTATTAATTTCCAGCTCTGTGTGGGGAATTGAGGTGATTAGGGGTTGCGACCCCTCTGCTATTAGGTCATCACCCAGAATGTATTTCCTTTCCAGTCACGTCAAGCTAGCAGGTATGGAAAGATTACATTGTTGTCCGGAATACTTATTCCGAGGCGTCATTACTGCAGCTTCTCATTTCACATTATTATTATACAGCATATTTCTACAAGAATGAGAGGAGTGGAGAGCCCAGCAGTGTGTAGCAGTGTGCTACAGAAATCTGAAGAGCTGGCTGGGCTCCAGTAATCCTGTAGCGCCCTCTGCTGTCTGCTGATACAGCAACTTGAGCAATGCTGGAGTGCAGTATGGGTATGCTCATAATACAGACTGTATAAAAGTAATTTGATACAATGATCATTTCCATGAAAAGAATCTTATCTTTAAAAAAATCAACTGCAATAAATCATCATTTCAATAAAGGAGCAATTCTTTCCAATCGAAAAGGATCTCGTTGCCCCTGATGTAAAATGTACTCCAATTTAGTCAGATCAGTCTTTTCTTTGTTGCATCGAACAATCATTTTCAGTAAAAAAATGCTTAAAACAATGCAATCTATAGCCAATCAATCATTATCAAAAAGACAGCCCATTGAAATGAATAGGCTGCCAACGCACCAAAATGCTCCAAAAATTAGATGTACCACAAAATTTTATATGAAACACACTATGGTGTGTGTCGCAGTGCGCTGCCTTGAATGTTGTGACATGTTGTGGTAGTGCACACCTTAACATGTATGTTCCCACAATGCATAGCTGTAAATGGGCCCTAAAATGTTTTTCTTAAAGACACTTCCTTCCAAACTTAACAATTACTCTTCCTGTAACCCCAACTCTAATGCCGCGTACACACAATCAGAAATTCCGACAAGAAAAGTCCGATGTGAGCTTTTTGTCGGAAATTCCGACCGTGTGTAGGCTCCATCTGACTTTTTCTGTCGGAATTTCCGCCAAAAAAAGATTGAGAGCAGGTCTCTATTTTTTAGACGGAAAAAGTTTCTATCAGAAAATCCGCTCGTGTGTATGCAATTCCGACGTGCAAAAAAACACGCATGCTCAGAATCAAACAGAAGAGCCGAACTGCCTATTGAACTTCATTGATCTCGGCTCGTCGTACGTCTTGTACGTCACCGCATTCTTGGCGGTCGGAATTTCCGACAAGATTTGTGTGACCGTGTGTATGCAATGGCGTCCCTAGGGGGGGGACCAGAGGGGGCCCTGGCCCCCCCAACATTATGCTGTGCCCCACCATGTGCCCCCCCCAAAAAAAAATTTTATTTTTATTTTTTTCGCTCTGGCTTCTGCTGGGGTAACATAGTCTCTCCTGAGAGGGAGAGCGTCCCCAGTCAGCTCCTGTGGGGGATTCCTCCCCCTCCCTCTGCTCGCTGACACTGCATAATGCGAGCGCTCACACAACCACAGCCGCTCAATCTGCTCCTTTCCCTGCATCCTCATTGGCATGGAGAAGAGCGAGTTGCAGGAAGGACTCCACAAGCACTGTGGGAGGGGGGGAGGGGGGCCCAAGCCTTCATCTCAGTTACTGAAAAAACAGACTGATTTCTCCCGTCCTTAGGACAGGAGAACCAGCCTATAAATTCCGAGAGTGGTGACTGCAAGCTGAGCCGAGTGTCAGTCTATGACACTCTTTCACAGCCCAGCGAGTCCAGCCACCCCCCCCCCTCACTCTCCTCACATACGAGCAGGGAGGAATACAGCTCCTCCTCCTCCTTCCAGTCCCGCCCCACACTATCCCGGTGTGCTGTATCTGAAGAGAGGGGATGTGTGGGCGGGAAATATGAAAATCAGCAGCATTCCAGGCTGTGTGTGAATGATGCCTGAGATTCTAGCGTAGACCATGGGTAAGTGTGTGCACTGCAGACTGCAGTACACTGTAATCACTGAACTGCATTATCTCCATCCCTTCTCTCCCCCATCTGTCTCCCTCCCCCTCTCCTGTTCTTTCAAGACATTCACAATTTACTTTCGCTTTCAGTTAGGCAGGGAATATACGCATCCACAGATTGCAGGAAAGAAACTTGCATGATTCCCCCATCAACACAGACAGTGCTGACAGGGGAATATCCCTCCTGCCCAGCAATTGTATTCCCCCGACAAACAGTGATTATCACTAGTGACTATAGCAACCACTAGTGATAATCATAAGAGAATCTGCTCATTAATGGTTCAAATCTCAGCCAGTTCCTGCTGAACCAGCTGAGATTTAAACTGTCTATGGCTGGTCTTAGCTCTTAGGCAGCCCATACATTGATCACTTTTTTTCATTCAACTATTAGATTGAATGAAAAAAAAAGCTTAATTATCCAATTCCCCCATCTACACATTATAGGTGGATGGGGGAATGTTCCCAGTGTGGACCAGTGCTGGAACAACCAGAGTTGCTGTCCTGTCCCGGCTATTCACAGCGCTGGTCTCTGTATTCCATGGCAGCGGCGGCAGCACATTGGAACCCAGTGCTGGTTACTTTATGGGGCTGATGTACAGGAGGGCCAGCTCAATTTGTTGTTAGAGATGGGCTGGGCATGTTCAAAATTCCACATGCCAGAGCCTGCCAGGAAGCCCACACTGCACAGCGCTAATCACAGGCAGTGAGACATTTCCCGCTCCGCAGCTCCACAGATCAGGAAATGTCTCACTGTCTGTGATTAGCACTGTGGAGTGTCGGCTTCCTTGTGGGAGATCGGGCATGTGGGATTTTAAACACACCCGAGCCCATCTCTATTGGTTGTAGACAGTTGAGCTCCCTGCAGGTTGCTTAGCAGCAGTGGCGCCTTCTCTGACATGCTGATCGGGATGCAATCCAGGTGATGCTCCTAGTCAAATCCTAGTGTTAAATATCAGTGATTTTATTGATCAAAGCCCACACTTTACAGGCATAGAGCCCACATGGCCGCTGAACATACAGTTTATATATATATATATATATATATATATGTGGTTGTACTCTTGATGCTAATAAATACTGTGTTTATTAGATCTGACTGGGAGCATCACTAGGATCACATCCCGATCAGCATGTCAACAGAGAAGGTTATACAGCATTACTGCTGCTAGGTGACCAGCTGGGGGCTCGGCTCTCTATAACCAATAGTGCCAGCCTTCCCCTGCATGCACCCATAATGTCACCAGCACAAAGTCCTAATAGACTGCCGCCGGTGCCAAGGAGACAGATGCCAGACCAGCGCTGTCAATAACAGGGACAGGTCAGCTGGGGAACCCCACAGTGGCAGAACACCAGGGCCCGGTGGCAAGACAACCTTTGCAACCCTGATAGTTCTCCCACTGCTTTGGACCCTTATATTTTCTTGGAGTGCTGGTGACATATATCTCTTGTTTTCTGCCACCCTGGTGGGGCCCCAGTATAGTAGGAAGGGAGCTCACTACAGAACATGTGAAAGGGCCCGTTGTGGGACCGTAGTAAAGGGCCCGAGGATATATATATATATTTGCATTTTATAGTTGGCCCCCCTACTTTTGTCCCTGTCCCCCCATGTGCCCCCCCTAAATATGAAAGCTGGAGACGCCACTGTGTGTATGCAACACAAGTTTGAGCCAGCATTCCGTCAGAAAAAATCCACGGTTTTCTTGTCGGAATTTCCGATCGTGTGTACGCGGCATAACTGTTTCTTCCATACCTAACACTTACCCTCCCTATAACCCCAACACTCTCAGTAACCTCAGCTCTAACATCAACGCTCCCTGCAACCTCAACTCAAACAGAACCTTCCCTATAACCCCAAAATGAACTTTCTCAGTAATCTCAGCTCTAACGATAACACCAACACAAACTCTCTCTGTAACCAAAAACACTTGCCGACCCTGTAATCCCAACACCAACCCTCCCCGGAACTCCAGCTCTCACACTAACCTTTCCTTTAACCCTAATTCTTCCTTTTAAACCCTAACTCTCTGTGTAACCCCAGCCTTGACACTAACCCTTCCTGTAATCCAGACCCTAACACTAACCCTCCCTGTAACCCCCATTTTAACTCTCCATGTAACCCCAACATTAAACTTCTCTGTAAATTCAACCCTAACACTTAAGCCCCGTACACACGATCGGATAATCTATGGATTTTCGTCCGATGGATTTGTCCATCGGAAATCCGATGAAACTGTTTTTCATCAGTCTTGCCCACACACCATCAGTCAAAAAACCGACCGTTCCAAACGCGGTGACGTAAAACACTCCGATGAGCCGAGAAAAATGAAGTTTAATGCTTCTGAGCATGCGTCGACTTGATTCTGAGCATGCGTGGGTTTTTGATCCGATGGACTTGCCCATAGACGATCTGAGTTTTCGATCGGTTTTTTATCCATCGGAAAAATTTAAAACATGTTCTATTTTTTCCAACCGATGGAAAAAAGACCGATGGGTACCATAAACGATCGGTTGGTCTGATGAAAACCATCCATTGGACGGTTTTCATCAGTCAAACCAATCGTGTGTACGGGGCTTTACTCTTCCTGTAATCCAAACCCTATCCCTCCCTTTAACCCCCAACCCTAACCCTCTCTGTAACCCCAATCCTAACTCTTACCCTTCTTGTAATCCAAACCCTAACGCAAAACCTCCCCATAACTCTAATCCTAACACTAACCCTCTCTGTAACCCAAACCCTAACAATAGCCCTCCCTGTAACCCCCAACCATAATTCTCTGAGTAACCCCAACACTAATCTTCACTGTAATTCCAGCCCTAACACTCACCTTCCTGTAATCTAAACCCCAACACTATCACCCTGCAACCCACAACACTAATACTTACCCTTTCTGTAATCCAAACCCCAACATTATACCTCCCTGTAACCCCCAGCACTAACACTTACTATTCCTGTTATCAATTCCTAACACTACTACTAATACTATGTGTAACCCTAACACTACCCCTCTCGTAAGTTCAACAATAATAATCTGTGTAACCCAACACTAACGCTCATTGTAACCCCAATCATAACATTTACCCTGCCTGTAATCCAAACCCTAACACTTACCCTTCTTTTAATCCAAATCCTAAGCCCTAACCCTCCCTGTAACCCTAGTCTTAGCAATAACCCTCTCTGTAACAACAAACCATAATTCTCTGAGTAACATCAACACTGACACACGTCTAAACTACGTGGCATGTTCACCAATGACAGGAGCCTGGCGGACAAAATGGGAGAACTAGAGATACTGTTGTACGAGGAGGATTTGGATTTTGTGGGAATTTCAGAGACTTGGTTCCACAGCTCTCATGATTGGTTGGCAACCATTCAAGGGTATTCCCTTTATCACAGGGATAGAGAGGGTAAAAAAGGGGAAGGGGTAAGCCTGTATATCAAGAATAATGTACAAGTGAATGTGAGAGATGACATCACTACGGGAGCTAGGGAGGAGGTGGAATCCTTATTAGACATGTGCACAACATAAAAATTTGTTTAGTTTGGTATCGTTTCTGTGCGTTTCCATTGATTCGTAACGATTCGTAATTTCGTAAGATGTGGGTTATCGTATTCGGTCTCTTTCATATTTCCGTAAGGGTTATTTTTCTGTTGATTCGTTTTTCCGTTAGTCTAATTTTCGTTGATTCTAAATTCGTATTTACGTTATATTTTATATTCGGCTGCGTTCGTATTTTCGTAAGAACTATATTTTCGTTGATTTGCAATGATTCGTATTTTCGTGTCTAATTTCTGTTGATTGGAAAATCGTACTTTTGTAGATTTAATTACATTTGTACTTATGTTAGAATACATTTTCCGTTTATTCAAAACACTACTCGTCGTAATTTTGTAATTCGTACTTTTGTGAGATTGACTGGCTCATTTATTCGTACTTTCGTAACATTGTTTTCGTAGATTAGTAATCGGGGCATAATTCGTAATTTTACATAATGTGTCAGAATAGGAGAAAACAAAAATATGTCAGAGATATTACAAAATACAAATATAGAAATTAGAATCTAGACAGAGTATGCTTAAGAAACAAAGAATTTCTCTCTCACAAGTCACAACTTTACTCACAAATCCAACAGAACAGTGCAACCTACCCAACCACACCCTATCTGGACTGTGGATGGAATGCACTGCAGTCTAACACAGAAAAACACACAAGGGAATAAGAAACAAGCTCATTGGGGGAAGAGAAAACCTCTTCAAGGGAAGGGACAAGATTATTGGCCATTGGCCAACGTCCAGAACTAATTCAGAACTAACGAAATAGAATTTAGGTTTTTTCGAATTTTCGTTGTTTTGATTTCCGTTTTCCGAAGATTCGTAATTTTTTTTCGTTCATTTCGATTTTCGTTAATATGAATCTTTGTTCGGTATTTTCGTTGTTTTGTTTTACGTTGTTTTGTTTTACGTTTTCCGAATATTCGTAATTTCGCGTTTTCATTAATTTTGATTTTCGTTATTTTTTGATCTTTGTTTGGTATTTTCGTTGTTTTTATGTTTTCTTTATTTACTTTTTCGTATTTTGGCTGTTTCAAATTTACTACATTCGTATTTTCGTTGTTTTCCATATTCGTTGTTTTTCGATAATTCGTTGTTCGTTTGTATATTCGGATGTTTATTCGGATGTTTACGAAACAACGAATATAACGAATTTTGACGAATAACGAATTCGGAACTAAACGAATTGCACATGTCTAATCCTTATGGATAGAGCTCCAAAGGGATGAAACTAAGGGGAAAGTAATACTGGGAGTATGCTATAGGCTCCATAACCTGAGGGAGGAGGGAGAGACGGATCTCCTATCACAATTTGTATTAGCGGCAAGCATGGGAAGTGTTATCATAATGGGGGATTTTAATTATCCAGACATAGACTGGGGGTAAGGAACCACGCATTCGTCTAAGGCTAGCCAGTTCCTAAATGTCTTGCAGGACAATTTTATGGGTCAGATGGTAGACGCACCAACTAGAAACAAAGTGTTACTAGAATTACTGATTACCAACAATACAGACCTGATCACGGATGCTGAAATATCGAGGCAATTTAGGTAACAGGTAAATTAGCTTCAGTATAAATCACACAAATAGGAAACACAAGGGGAATACAAAGACACTGATTTTCGAATAGCCAACTTCCCTTAACTACGAACCTTGCTAGAAGATGTTAATTGGGATAAAATCTTAGGAACAAAGAACACGGAGGAGAGATGGGTTTGCTTTAAGAGCATATTAAATAAGGGCATTAGCCAGTGCATCCCATTGGATTTTTTTTTAAAGAGCGAATAAAAGTCCTGGGTTGGTTAACTCCAATGTAAAAATGCATATAAAAGCAAAGGAGAAGGCCTTAAAAAAATACAAGGTTAAGGGATCATCATCAGCATTCAAACTTTACAAAGAATGCAACAAGAAATGTAAGGGTGCAATTAGGGCGGCTAAGATAGAACACGAAAGACACATAGCGGAGGAGAGCAAAAAAAATCCTAAGAAATTCTTTAAGTATTGTGACAGCAGGAAGGTAAAGTCACCTGGTTGCATCCAGGGGGGTAGATATATTTCGCCCAGATTCAGGCTTTACGCCGACTTATACAACTAGGTGGAGAGTTGTATAAGCCCAGCTGGGGCTAGTGGGCTCATGGATGACTCATACCTCTAGGGAGAGTGTGGGGCGTCGTGCAGACAGGGAGTTGATGAGACCAGCTGAAGCTTGTCAGCTCATTTAGGCCTCTATAAGAACTCCCAGCTTCATTAGATGTTAGCTCATGCCTGGACCCAGACCTGTGTGGACTGTCTAGGGAGAGTGAACCCCTGTGCGGTGAGACAGAGCTTGTGTGGCTATTTGCTTGGACATTTAAAACCAGGGACTTAGGGACTAGGACAGCACTAGGCTGATCCCAGTTGTTAGTTAGGAAACCTGTATGTTTAGTCAGAGGTCAAGTTGACCAGGATTTATTTTGTTTATGTTTCTTTTGCTTTGCTGTGTTTTGTCACTGTAAATAGAAAATAAACCGCACCTTTTTGATTTTGAAAACCACAACCTCCGTTTGCTGGGCCTGTTTTTGTGTGGGGAGCCCATCCCGGGGGTCACACACACCCGCTGCCGAGCTAACCCCCTCACAGTTGGTGGAGAACCAGTGGCAGTTTTTTTTAAGCCAGCATGGAGGAGATACTGAAACAGCTGGCTCTAGCAAATGCCAATCAACAGCAGACAAATTCAGGTTTGCAAAAGAGCCTTGCAGCTCATCAACAGAGCCTTGCAGCTCAACAACAGAACTTCGCAGCCCAGCAGCAAGCTCATCAACAGAGCCTTGCAGCCCAGCAGCAAGCTCATCAACAGAGCCTTGCAGCCCAGCAGCAGACAAACGCAACTTTGCAACAGAGTCTGGAGGCTCAGCAACAAGCCCAGCAGCAATCTGAGGCCCGCTTCATAGACCTGTTGCAGAAGCAAGAGCAGAGACTACAACAACAGATGGAAGCAGTAATGCAGCAACGTCCGCAGACCAGTGAGGAAAGCCGTCCCACTAATACCGCGTCCTTTGGGGTGAGTCGTTTATTGACAAAAATGACTGGAGAGGATGATCCAGAGGTATTTTTGACCACATTTGAAAGGACCGCTGAAAGAGAAAAGTGGCCTGAGGAGCAGTGGGCTGGACTGGTGGCTCCTCTGTTAACTGGTGAATCGCAGAAAGCTTACTATGACCTAGAGCCTAACCAAGCAAAAGACTATGTGATGCTAAAAGCTGAAATATTGGCAAGGCTGGGTGTCACCCTGGCTGTCCGGGCTCAGCGTGTGCAAAACTGGACTTTCCAGCTTGGAAAACCCCCCAGGTCTCAAATGTATGATCTCATTCACCTGAGCAGAAAGTGGCTACAGCCAGAGACTTTGTCCGCACCAAAGATTGTGGAACGTGTTGTAATGGATCGGTTTTTGAGAGCTCTTCCTACTGCCATCCAAAAGTGGGTAAGCCATGGAGACCCAGAGACGGCCGATGGTCTTGTGGATCGTGTGGAGAAATACTTGGCTACAGAGAATCTGACGGCCTCTTCCAGAGACACTCGGACTTTCCACCCTAAGACCAGACCATCCCCAGGGGCGGATAAGAGGATTCCAAGGGGTGAGGGTGGAGAGAGTGAGAGGGTGGGAGCTCTACCCCAAGTTTGGCGAGAACAGCCTGGGAAATCAGCGGCTCAAGAGGCGGCAAGAAGGATCGTTTGCTACCGCTGCCGGCAAGCGGGACATATTGCAGCCAATTGCCCGGTTGTGGAGGAACCCATGCAGTGTGACTTTCTGACGGGCAGACGTCAGTCGCTGTGTGCGACAGTCGCATGCACTGCCATTCGAGGAACTGAGAAACATTTATGCAAAATGTGTGTTAATGGTAGAAATGTTGTGGTATTGCTGGATTCAGGTAGCCTTGTGACCCTGATAAAGGCTGAGTTAGTTAAAACAGAGGTCTCTGGGAATAGCAAGGTAGCTGTTATTTGTGTGCATGGGGACACCCGAGAGTATCCAGTGACTACAGTGTGTTTCGAGACCCCCAAAGGTACCCTCTTTCATCCAGTGGGCTTAGTATCTCAGTTACCGCATGACGCCATTGTGGGAAGGGATTTTCCGAAGTTCTGGGAACTGTGGGATGATCCTGAGCCCCCCACTGGTGCCCCTATGTACCAGGAATGTGATAGCCAGAACTCCCCTGAGAGTGGTGAGGACTCTCCGGAATTTCCCTTATCAGTATTGGCAGGGGAGACTCAAGAAACTGGAGAGGAGCCCACCTCCTCAGACGAAAACCTACCGTCTGTGGAGTTTTCTGATCTTGAGGTTCACAGGGAAAACTTTGCCACAGAACAGTTGAAAGACCCCGCCCTAATAAAGGCACGGGAAAACGTAGTGAAAATAGATGGCGAGTTAGTGAACCCAGATAATACCTGCACTTACCCATACTTCAGCGTAGAGAAGGACCTACTGTATCGGGTGGCAAAAAGGGCAGAAGAAACCGTTGAGCAGCTTGTGGTGCCCAAACCTTACAGGAAGTTGGTGTTGGAGTTGGCCCATGGGCACACTCTTGGAGGTCATCTGGGGACAGAGAAAACCCGAGAGAGGGTATTACAGAGATTCTATTGGCCGGGGGTGATGAAGGACATAGAAAATTATTGTTCCTCCTGCCCTGTGTGTCAGAGGTCGGCCCCGATGCCACATTTCCGTAGCCCGCTGGTCCCTCTACCCATCATTGAGGTCCCGTTTGAGAGGATCGCCATGGATTTGGTAGGTCCTATAATCAAGTCCGCTAGGGGGCACCAGTACATATTAGTTATAATGGACTATGCCACCCGTTATCCAGAAGCGATCCCTCTCCGAAATACCTCGGCCAAAACCATAGCCAAAGAGCTATCTCTTGTGTTTAGCCGGGTGGGTATTTGTAAAGAACTGCTTATGGACCAAGGTACACCCTTTATGTCCCGGGTTATGAAGGAGCTGTGTAAATTGTTCAAAGTGACGCAATTACGTACATCTGTGTATCACCCCCAAACCGATGGGCTGGTTGAAAGATTCAACAAAACCCTAAAACAAATGTTGAAGAAAGTGGTGGATAGAGATGGAAAGGATTGGGACTGTCTACTTCCTTATCTGATGTTTGCTATTAGGGAGGTGCCCCAATCCTCTACGGGATTCTCCCCCTTTGAGTTACTGTATGGGAGACACCCAAGAGGGCTGTTGGATATTGCCAAGGAAACTTGGGAAAGTGAGAGTTCTCCCCACAGGAGTGTGATTGAGCATGTCGCCCTGATGCAAGACCGAATTGCACAGGTAATGCCCATCGTGAAGGAACATTTGGCCCAAGCGCAGTTAGCACAGCAGAGAGTGTACAACCGTGGAGCCAAGACCCGTACCTTTTCCCCGGGGGATAGGATACTGGTACTTGTCCCTACGGTTGAAAGTAAATTCCTTGCCAAATGGCAAGGCCCCTACGAGATAATGGAAAAAGTGAGCGAAGTGAATTACAAGGTCAGACAACCAGGAAGGCGAAAGCCCGAACAGATCTATCACGTTAATCTGTTGAAAGCCTGGAGGGATAGAGAGTCCCTAGTCGCAGACACTTGGTCACCAGCTCAAACTGGTTGCGTGATTCCTGAGGTTGGAATAGCAGCCACCTTGTCACAACCCCAACAACAGGAGGTTAAGGAGTTTGTGCTTCGCAACAAGGAGGTATTCTCTGAGCTGCCGGGACAAACATCTGGGGTAGAGCATGACATCATTACCCCGCCCGGTGAAAGGGTGAAGTTAAAACCCTATCGGATCCCAGAGGCCCGACGGGAGGCAATACGGGAGGAAGTACAGAAAATGCTGAACTTAGGGGTGATAGAGGAGTCCCAAAGTGATTGGTCTAGTCCCATTGTGTTGGTGCCTAAACCGGATGGGAGCTGGCGATTTTGTAACGATTTTCGTCAGTTGAACAAAGTTACAAAATTTGACACCTACCCCATGCCACGTATAGATGAGTTGATCGACCGGCTGGGAACAGCCCGATACATGACGACTCTTGACCTCACAAAAGGGTATTGGCAAATCCCCCTGGCCAAGTCGGCCAAAGAGAAAACCGCATTTGTAACCCCAGACGGGGCGTTCCAATATAAAAGAATGCCGTTCGGGTTACAGAATGCGCCGGCCACATTCCAGCGGAAAATGGACCAGATGCTGAGGCCCCATCGGAAGTATGCTGCGGCTTACCTGGATGACGTAATTGTCCATAGCACAGATTGGGCCTCACATCTGCCAAAAGTGCAAGCAGTCCTGGACTCTGTTCGGGAAGCGGGGTTTACGGCTAACCCCAAGAAGTGTACCATTGGGCAGGAAGAGGCCAAATATCTTGGGTACACCATTGGGAGGGGAGTAATAAAACCCCAACTCAACAAAGTCGAGGCCATCCAGAGTTGGCCACGTCCCAACAGCAAGAAGCAGGTACGAGCCTTTCTGGGAATCGCTGGGTATTATCGGCGATTCATTCCCCACTTTGCTTCTAAGGCTGTGCCCCTAACCAACCTGACGAAGGGGAAAGGGTCGGTCATGATTAAATGGACCCCCGAGGCTGAGGCAGCATTCCAATTCTTGAAACAAGCCTTATGTAGCCAGCCAGTGTTGTACTCACCCGACTTCTCTAAAGACTTTGTCGTACAAAGTGATGCGTCAGATGTGGGGTTAGGAGCAGTATTGTCCCAGGTCTGGAACGGGGAAGAGCACCCAGTCATTTACCTCAGCAGGAAGTTGAAGTCCCATGAGGTAAATTACGCCACCGTTGAAAAGGAGTGTTTAGCGGTGAAGTGGGCTCTAGATTCCCTTCGGTACTACCTGCTAGGTAGGCACTTTGACTTGGTTACGGATCACGCTCCGTTAAAGTGGATGGCTCAAAACAAGGAAACAAATAGAAGAGTGAATAGGTGGTTCCTGGCCCTCCAGGAATTCAACTTCACAGTAAAGCATCGCCCTGGCGTTCAAATGGGGAATGTGGATGCTTTGTCTCGAGTACATGAATGCCTGATTGCTGGTGTTCCAACCCCGAGGTTAAAACAAGAGGGGGGGGGGTATGTGACAGCAGGAAGGTAAAGTCACCTGGTTGCATCCAGGGGGGTAGATATATTTCGCCCAGATTCAGGCTTTACGCCGACTTATACAACTAGGTGGAGAGTTGTATAAGCCCAGCTGGGGCTAGTGGGCTCATGGATGACTCATACCTCTAGGGAGAGTGTGGGGCGTCGTGCAGACAGGGAGTTGATGAGACCAGCTGAAGCTTGTCAGCTCATTTAGGCCTCTATAAGAACTCCCAGCTTCATTAGATGTTAGCTCATGCCTGGACCCAGACCTGTGTGGACTGTCTAGGGAGAGTGAACCCCTGTGCGGTGAGACAGAGCCTGTGTGGCTATTTGCTTGGACATTTAAAACCAGGGACTTAGGGACTAGGACAGCACTAGGCTGATCCCAGTTGTTAGTTAGGAAACCTGTATGTTTAGTCAGAGGTCAAGTTGACCAGGATTTATTTTGTTTATGTTTCTTTTGCTTTGCTGTGTTTTGTCACTGTAAATAGAAAATAAACCGCACCTTTTTGATTTTGAAAACCACAACCTCCGTTTGCTGGGCCTGTTTTTGTGTGGGGAGCCCATCCCGGGGGTCACACACACCCGCTGCCGAGCTAACCCCCTCACAGTATATAAACAGTAAAAGAAGGAGGACAGACCATATTGGCCCCATAAAGAATGAGGAAGGGAATCTGGTTACAAAGGATGGTAAGATGGCAAAGGTATTGAATTTATTCATCTCCTCAGTCTTCACAAGGGAATCGGTGGGCTTCAGTAACCAAAACTGCAGCTATAACAGCTTCAACTCTTCTGGGAAGGCTGTCCATAAGGTTTAGGAGTGTGTCTATGGGAATGTTTGACCATTCTTCCAGAAGCGCATTTGTAAAGTCAGGCACTGATGTTGGACGAGAAGGCTTGTCTTGCAGTCTCCGCTCTAATTAATTCCAAAGGTGTTCTTTCTGGTTAAGGTCAGGACTCTGTGCAGGCCAGTCAGGTTCCTCCACCCCAAACGCGCTCATCCATGTCTTTATTGACCTTGCTTTCTGAACTGGTGCACAGTCATGTTGGAACAGGAAGTGGTCATCCCCAAACTGTTTCCACAAAGTTGGGAGCATGAAATTGTCCAAAATGTCTTGGTATGCTGACGCCTTAAGAGTTCCCTTCACTGTAACTAAGGGGCCAAGCCCAACCCCTGAAAAACAACCCCACACCATAATTCTCCCTCCACCAAATGATTTGGACCAGTGCACAAAGCAAGGTCTATAAAGACATGGATGAGCAGGTTTGGGGTGGAGAAACTTGACTGGCCTGCACAGAGTCCTGACCTCAACCCAATAG
Source organism: Rana muscosa (assembly GCA_029206835.1). Lineage (NCBI taxonomy): Eukaryota > Metazoa > Chordata > Amphibia > Anura > Ranidae > Rana > Rana muscosa. The sequence goes on along the minus strand of CM055116.1, from coordinate 137,907,105 downwards.
AACACCTTTGGGATGAATAAAGTGGAGACTGCGAGCCAGGCCTTCTCGTCCAACATCAGTGCCTGACCTCACAAATGCACTTCTGGAAGAATGGTCAAACATTCCCATAGACACTCCTAAACCTTGTGGACAGCCTTCCCAGAACAGCTGAAGCTGTTATAGCTGCAAAGGGTGGACCAACTCAATATTGAACCCTACGAACTAAGACTGGGATGCCATTAAAGGTCATGTGCGTTTAAAGGCAGGAGTCCCAATATTTTTGGCAATATAGCATCTCTCCTAAACGTGCATAGTTTAAGAGATATTCACTTCTGAACGGACCAGTGACGTCAGTAGTGCATGCACTCTGAAGGAACAGCATGGCCGTGCCTTCAGAGTCCTGTGCCGTGAATAGCATCATCGCGGCGCGGCCAATCAGATGGCTGGAGGGCGCAAACCCGGAACGAAAAAAACAGGTGAAGATGAAAGCCCTGTCAGCGGTGACAGCGCAATCCTGCAGGGCTTAGTTTTAAGGTGCGTTTCACATAATGTGCTAGTATGTGATGCATACTAGCACATTATAACTTTGCCTTGCAAAAAAATCCATGGCGGTTTACTACCGCTTTAAATACATTTTTGGTAATGCACTAGGTGCTTGCGCCTTCGTGTTTGTTCTTTTGTGGATTCCCATATTCATAGGTGTGCGCAGCCTATTGCATTAGGACAGGGGTGCCCAACCTTTTGAAGAGCAAGGGCCACTTAAGCGACTTGGTAACCAGTCGTGGGCCACAATGAGTGGAGTGGGTGGATGGAAGACCACTCGGCTCTATAGAGCCCACTCTACTCTCAGCACACCAAACTCACAGGTAATAACAGAAGTCTATGGCTAAGTGCAAGTAACCCACAGGTGCACTTCTCTGTACCTGCGGATCAGTTTGAAAGCAGCCAATTAACAACTGCAGAACAGATATGGCCATATATACACTGTGATTTTAGCAATAAATAAAAACTTACCTTTAATAACAGTATTCTATTCTATTTTATTCCATCCCAGAGCAGGAGGTCGTGGGCCACATCAGAGGGCTCTGCGAGCCACATGTGGCCCCCGGGCCACTGGTTGGGCACACCTGCATTCGGGTGTGCACCCCAAAGCTACACATGCGTGTATGTGTGTATATAAATATCTATATATATAGATATATATCTATATATATAAATAAAGGTGCCGACACATTGATCTCTCCACCAACACAGTTAAAAAGAAGTGCCGAAGCACTCCTCTTATGGCAGAGTCAGTCACAGGGAAATCTTTCCCATCTCCCCGCCAGCACACAGAGTAATAGAACCTTCCCTGCCAGCAGAACACAATGATCACTGCCCGCTGCTATGACTGCTGGCAGTGTTTACATGCAAAAAATACGACAGGCTGATTGTACTGGAAGTTGATCGATGAACTGACTTCAGTACAACCAGCCTGCCCATAGAAGGATTGAATCTCGGCCAGTCCCTGTTGAACTGGCCGAGATTCAATTCATCTATGCCTGGCTTAATGTGCACAGGGTGATTAAGGTGTGCCCAGGCACACCTGGCACACCCTGTGTGCATGCCTTTGCCCCTATTTAAGGAAGGCTGCACAGTGCCAAGCATTTGGATCTGTTGTCTCTCCAAGTGCTGAAAGTGACTGCTTCTTTTTGGGATGTGTATTCCTTTAAAACCTTTTAGCAGCTAAATCAATCCCTATATATACTTCTTTCTATGACATTTGACGCTGATGGGTCTAGTGGTCCTCAAAGTTGTTATTTTCCTTGAAACAAACCCAAATATCCTTAGAGTTCCCCCTTAAACATTTGGCTTTTTCTTCTCTTAACCTCCCAGCGCTCACGGCTGACACCAAACCAGTTCATCACCGGCAGCATTATTTTATTCCGTGCAGATTTCCATGCAAAGAAAATAAATAATTAACATAACCTTTTAACTTTCATTTCTCAACTAAAGGTCAGACCTGTCCGCCTTCATAGGCTTCTGTTTAATCAAATCCCCACATGCATGCCTGAGGGGGTTATTGAAATCGGGAGAAAGAAACAGTGTGCAGTATTCATTAACCAGCGACGGCGCACAACTCAACCAAACACTTTATGACACTCCCGAGGCTGATCTATATCCACAGGACCTGAAGACGCTTCCACTTGTGTATCATGTTATCATCTGCAGAAGCCTTTGTTCTACTTTACATGATCCGTATTAGGGGAATATGTTCAGCAAAGAGGAAAAAAAAACATGTCCTGTCTACATCACAAGCGCTTGGCAGGTGGTAGATGCCTCACGCAACCTCTTCAATGGAAACTATAAGGGCTCTTTATAGGGATACACCGATACCAATTTTTTTTTACAAGTACGAGTACCGATACTTTTTTTTTCTACTCGCCAATACCAATTATCAACTGTTTTGTTTATACTTCAGCTGGTACTTCAATGGTAAAAAGCATTGGAAAGATATTTACAAATGAAACACATTTTTTCTAATTTTTAGCGCTTTTTTTCAATGTGCAACATGTACAGGTGAAACTCGAAAAATTTGAATATCGTGCAAAAGTTCATTTATTTCACTAATGCAACTTAAAAGGTGAAACTAATATATGAGATAGACTCATTACATGCAAAGCAAGATAGTTCAAGCCGTGATTTGTCATAATTGTGGTGATTATGGCTTAAAGCTCATGAAAACCCCAAATTCACAATCTCAGAAAATTAGAATATTACATGCAATCAATAAAACAAAGATTGTACATAGAACAATATCGGACCTCTGAAAAGTATAAGCACGCATATGTACTCAGTACTTGGTTTGGGCCCCTTTTGCAGCAATTACTGCCTCAATGCAGCCTGGCATGGAAGCTATCAGCCTGTGGCACTGCTGAGGTGTTATGGAAGACCAGGATGCTTCAATAGCGGCCTTCAGCTCTTCTGCATTGTTCAGTCTCATGTCTCTCATCTTTCTCTTGGCAATGCCCCATAGATTCTCTATGGGGTTCAGGTCAGACGAGTTTGCTAGCCAATCAAGCACAGTAATCCCACGGTCATTGAACCAGGTTTTGGTGCTTTTGGCAGTGTGGGCAGGTGGCAAGTCCTGCTGGAAAATTAAGTCAGCATCCCCATAGAGCTCGCCTGTGGAAGGAAGCATGAAGTGCTCCAAAATCTCCTGGTAGACGGCTGCGTTGACCCTGGACTTAATGAAGCACAGTGGACCAACACCAGCAGATGACACGGCTCCCCAAATCAACACAGACTGTGGAAACTTCACACTGGACTTCAAGCATCTTGCAGTGTGTGCCTCTCCAATCTTCCTCCATACTCTGGGTCCTTGGTTTCCAAATGAGATGCAAAATTTGCTCTCATCAGAAAAGAGGACTTTGGACCACTGAGCAACAGACCAGGTCTGTTTTTCTTTAGCCCAGGTAAGACGCTTCTGACATTCTTTGTTTTTCAGGAGTGGCTTGACAAGAGGAATACGACATTTAAAGCCCATGTCCAGGATCCGTCTGTGTGTGGTGGCTCTTGATGCACTGACTCCAGCCTCAGTCCACTCCTAGTGAAAGTCCCCAACACTTGTGAATGGTCTTTTCCTGACAATCCTCTCCAGGCTGCGGTCATCCCTGCTGCTTGTGCACCTTTTTCTACCACATTTTTCCCTTCCACATAACTTTCTATTAATGTGCTTTGATACAGCACTTTGGGAACATCCAACTTCTTTTGCAATTATCTTTTGAGGCTTTCCCTCGTTATGGAGGGTGTCAATGAGGGTTTTCTGCACAACTGTCAGGTCGGCAGTCTTTCCCATGATTGTGATTCCTACTGAACAAGACTGAGAGACCATTTAAAGGCTCAGGAACCCTTTGCAGGTGTTATGGCTTAATTAGCTGATTAGAGTGGGACACTTTGAGCCTAGAATATTGCACCTTTTCAAAATATCCGAATTTTCTGAGATTGTGGTATTGGGGTTTTCATGAGCTGTATGTAAGCCATAATCATCACAATTATGACAAATCACGACTTGAACTATTTTGCTTTGCATGTAATGTGTCACGAAACTAGTAGATCAGACTGTGTGACTGCACAGAGGAGACCAAACGGATGTAGGTGAAAATATAATAATTTATTAAAAAGGTGACAAACAAGTGAAAATAACCAGTGCAACAACCAACAACAAATAGTATATACAAATAAAGGGGAGATACCGTAATCGTAAACAAGCCAGGCCAAGGTCATACACCAAGGGATATCAGCAGATGGGTATGGATGGGAGAACAACAGGACAGGGAGAGGATGGATGGACAGGCTGCAGGGCAGGGATCAAAGGCAAACAGGTAACAGGAGGGGAAGGTCCAGGATGGGCTCGGGATAGGGATCAGAACGGATCAGGTCGGGTCGGGTCAGATGCAGGCTCAGGGTCAGATGCAGGCTCAGGATGAGAGATACCAGGGCAAGGTGTGTTTGTACTTGCCGGGTATAAATAGGAATGCCTGTAATTGGCTTCAAGTCAAACCTGAGCGCAGGAAGAGCAGGTCGCTCCACACTGCCAGGACCCATGCGCTGGTGGAGACCAGTACTGCGTCCAAAGGATAATATAATACCAGCAGGGAGAAATTCTCCTGACAGTTCCACACTGCCAGGAGACACCTGCTGGTGGACCACAGTACTGCAAGCCAAATAATAAATATCACCAGCGGATGGAACCTTTCCTGACATAATGGGTCTATCTCATATATTAGTTTCACCTTTTAAATTGCATTAGTGAAATAAATGAACTTTTGCATGATATTACAATTTTTCGAGTTTCACCTGTATATGTTAAAGGTGTAAAAATATTAATGAACAAAGCAAAAAGTTTTAATTATTAATATTTTATAAAATAGAAGTGAATAGAAAAAAAAAATCAGCAGGAAAATAATAATGAAATGGAGAAGACTAAGGAGTTAATTAAGGGTTAATAAAGGGTTGAACAGAGGAACATTTAAACTGCCGACGATTTTATTTTTATTTTTAACCTGCAAGGCAAAGTTATAATGTGCTAGCATGCATCGCATATTAGCACGCTATGGGGTTTATTTACTAAAACTGGAGAGTGCAAAATCTGGTGCAGCTCTGCATAGAAACCAATCAGCTTCCAGGTTTTATTGTCAAAGCTTAATTGAACAAGCTGAAGTCAGAAGCTGATTGGGTAGAATGCACAGCTGCACCAGATCTTGCACTCACCAATTTTATCAAATCAACCCCATTGTGAAACTTACTTTAGAATGAAGCCCTTCCAGCAGCAAGCTGTCACGGCTAACAGGGCTTCCATTTTCACCCGGTCTTCCTTCCAGGTTCGCGGACTCTGGCTATGTGAATGGCCGGAGTCGCAATGACGTCATGTGCGCTGGGAACCGTTTTCGGCACAGGACTCTAAAGCTGGGTTCACACTGCCGTGCGGAGCGGCTCACAGCAGGTTTGCGGTGCATCCCTGTTCACTGTTTCAGGTCCGATTTCGGTCAGAATTTTTGGCTGCTTTCAGACCTGAAATGGAGCAGAAGACGCACAGGACTCCTGTGCAATTCGCTTCGCAGCCGTCCCGGAGCTGTGAACACCGGCTCCATTGAGAGCCGGTCACAGTCTCCTGAAACCCGCATCCAATTCACAATAGTTTGAACCCAGCCTGAAGGAATGGCCTGGGTGGCTGTTTCTTCAGAGCGCATGCGCCAGTGATGTCTTTGGCTTTATCTACTAGTAACAAAACAGCGCACATTAAGGAGATATGTACAGTACTCATAGGTCAGCCTTATTATAGGCTTACCTATAGGTAAAAATCATGTATGGGAGTATACTCCCACTTTAATTTAAAAAAAACAAACAAAAAAATATTTTTTTTTTACTTGACAAGTGGCTGTAAACTGATTTCATCTGCAAATTAAAGTTCATCCCTTAGATCTCCCTTAGATCCCCATTGGCGACGTGTAGGAACACGAAACGTACGTCGGGAGGTGTGCGTGCTGACGTCATCACTACGGGACAGGTTACGGCAGACCGGCCGGTCGATTTGTCTATTTACTACATTCTAATTGTAAGTGTTTTAACCCTTTTCTTAATAAATTTGATATTGGGTAATGCACTATCGAGCTCCTTCTGTCTTTTTGGGAATGTCTGCTGTGATTTAAGCCGTCTATTGGACTTCATTGGACCATTTTCTGGGATTGCAGATGGGCTCATATGTTTCTTACTTCTGGTAGGCAGTTTATATCGTTGGTGGTGGACACGGGTGTTGCATGCACCATTCATCAAGTTTACAACTGCCTATTCCCCCACGGTCTCTACTCATCTTTGGCCCTGATGGAACTTTTTATTCACTGACACACGTCACACTTCACTTTGTTCACCTGTCATTATATTATGGACTTTTTGATTCATCAGTGTGTTTGTGGATTTCACTTAACTGGCTTTATTATCGGTTAATTACTCACATTGTAGCGCATTTGTTTCTCTATTTTTTTTCATCCCTTAGATCTGTAGATGAAGAAAAACAGTAAGATATAAAAAGAAACAATGTTTCTTTTTAACTTTCGGCTGAGCCGCTGAGCAATATTGTTGATAAACATTGCTTGGCTGCTTTTTTTTGACAGCTTCAACTTCAGTTTACACTTCAGCTGTCAGCAGGGGAACCACACTGACAGCTAAATAAGTCATCGGTTGTTAACCACTTCAGGCCCGGACAATTTGGCTGCCCAAAGACCAGAGCACTTTTTGCGATTCGGCACTGCGTCGCTTTAACTAACAATTGCGCGGCCGTGCGACGTGGCCCCCAAACAAAATTGACGTCCTTTTTTTCCCACAAATAGAGCTTTCTTTTGGTGGTATTTGATCACCTCTGCGGATTTAATTTTTTGCGCTATAAACAAAAATAGAGCGAAAATTTTGAAACAAAAGCAATATTTTTTACTTTTTGCTATAATAAATATCCCCCAAAAATATATAAAAATACAACATTTTTCCTCAGTTTAGGCCGATACGTATTCTTCTACATATTTTTGGTAAAAAAAAATCGCAATAAGCGTTTATTGATTGCTTTGCGCAAAAAAATATACAAAATAGGGGATAGTTTTTTTGGCATTTATTAATAATTATTTTTTACTAGTAATGGCAGCGATCAGCGATTTTTATCGTGACTGCGACATTATGGCGAACACATCAGACACTTTTGACGCTATTTTGGGACCATTCACATCTATACAGCAATCAGTGCTATAAAAATGCACTTATTACTGTGTAAATGTGACTGGCAGTGAAGGGGTTAACCACTAGGGGGCTAGGAAGGGGATAAGTGTGTCCTAGGGAGTGATTCTAACTGTTAGGGGGTATGGCTACGAGTGACACGTCACTGATCGCTGCTCCCGATGAGAGGGAGCAGACAATCAGTGTCCTGTCACTAGGCAGAACAGGGAGATGCTTGTTTACACAGGCATCTCCCCTTTCTGCAGCTTCGTGACACACGATCGCAGGACACCGGCCACACGGCGGCAAATTTAAAGTGACGTATATTTATGTTGATTTGCCTGTCCATGCCATTCTGCCGAAGTAAATGTTCGTGACCCGGTCCTTAAAGGAGTAGTAAAGGTAAATGTTTTTTCACCTTAATGCATCCTATGCATTAAGGTGAAAAAACATTTGACAATACCGCCGCTCCCAGCCCCCCCGTTTTACTTACCTGGCCCCTCGAAAGTCCCGCGCTCGCTCCCGTCATCCTCCGAGTTCCTGTGCCTGGCCGTTGATTGGCTACTGTGGATGGATTGAAAGCAGCGCAGCCATTGTCTGGCGCTGCTGTCAATCACATCCAATGACGCGGCACGTCGGGGGGCGGGGCCGAGTGATACAGTCGGCGGCTATGGCCGCCGCTGTATCACGGGAGCGCGCCCGCAGTAACTCCACACCATGCGAGCTCGCTCGCATTATGGTGTGGAGTCCTTGCGGGGAGGAGCCGAGACAGCCGCCGAGGGACCCCAGAAGCGGAGGATCGGGGCCACTGTGTGCAAAACGAGCTGCACAGTGGAGGTAAGTATAATATGTTTGTTATTTAAAAAAAGAAAAACTGGAACCTGTAGTGTTCCTTTTAAGTGGTTAAGGACGCAGCAGCCCCGCTCTTTAACAACCGATAATTGCTGGCGTTTTTTTTTTACATTTCAGCTGTCAGTGGAGAAATCCCACTGTCAACTGAAAGAACCAAGTCTAAAAGTATCGGTTTCAGGTATCAGAGCATTTGCACAAGTACCGATACTCGTGCAAATGCTTAGTATCGGCACCGATATCGGTATCGTTATCAGTGCAACCCTAGACCTTTCAAAGCAGCCCGGTGGCCTATGTTGGCCAGTGTTACCCAAAGCAATGCATAGACAAAACAAATACGTAAAGAAAACAATTTTGCTTTAAACATTCAATTTGGGAGTGAATGGACTTTCCCGAATGAAAACTACATTCACAGTTCAAAATTTGTTCAGTTTTCAGTGAGTTTCTATGCTGAGCATTTCCTCCCTACCACATCTGAGCAGCCCATGTGACTATAGTATAGAGTCACATATGTGGGCATATACACAGTGGTAAATTACAGCCCACTCCCTCCCTCCTCCATGCCCACTAACCAGCTAATCACAATGGGGGCAGGATATTACATGTAGATTAATGGAGTCTTTACCTTCCTCTTATTCTAAGACACAGGCTGGAGTGGTGTGAAGCCCACACCATGTTATTGCCACACAATAATAAAAATTTCATTCAAATATATATTTGTATGACAATTTAAAACCGTTTATTGATATTATTTATTTTTACTCTGCATTGCAAAGGCTGTTTTTTTTTTCTTTTTAGCATGTGACCAGCAGCAGAGGACTAGAAGCTCCTCCTGCTTATGTTTCCCTGCAGACAGGCTGGGAAAGAGCTGGGTCATGTGACAGCTGTATATCGATTAGGAAAAATACTTACATTTTTAATTTTTTTTATTTAAATAATTACAGTGCCATCATCCATATACAAAAATAGAAGTAACAATGTAAAATAAACAGTGTGCATTTAGTATCACTTTAACTCTGAAAAGGCCAAAGCGCTGCATTGTATGAGGTTGCAAGGCGGTTGCAGTGAAGCCCCATTCGCTTGAATGGGTTGCGTTGGTGGGCAGCAAAGGGAGTGTAACTGTCTAACCCTTCCCCACTTTTTCCAAAAACAAAAACGTTTTTTTGGGGAACTGGACATGAGTATCAAGGCTTGGATTGAACATGAAGAAAATCAGGGACTTATAGTACAACTGCAAAGTATTGAGGACCGGAATTAGAAATGATGCAGTACCAATACAAGCTGTATCTGTCCCAAGCTGAAGACTCATAGGAGGCCATATGGATTGCTTTTTAGAGGAGAGTAAGCAGTACCGCCAGTCTGAAAGAAGCCTTAGAGCCAAGCAAAGATGAGAGCTATAAAAATAAGCCCTTGCTTGTCCCCGAGGCCCTATACCATCCTATTTGTGTGAAATTGCATCTGCATATGTATGGCAGGCTCTGCACAATGTATGCACACAAGAACACTCACCATCCTGATTTATGGTTGGACTCCATGACATACAGAAGAGCAGAACACTCATAAGTCACCGCGCTCATGTGTGTGTGTGTGGGTAGATGATGTCCTGGATTTTATTGTTATTCATAAAATGCAAATAATCACACCGTTCTTCCGGAGAAATGTACACAGAGCACAATTGTATCGCAGCTCCTGACTCTCTATTCATAAGATGTGCAAATGTATTCTATTGTGAATACCCCTAATATAATTGCTCTGACTGCAAGCCTGATCATTTCATGCAATTTATTTATATTACGTATTCTACCAGGCACAAAAATAGCAAGAAGAAAAATAGCATTTACAGCCTGAAAACATGAAAAGTAATATTCATGTTAAAAGGAACACATGCTGGAGCCGTCTACGGGGTGTTCCATGCTAAACCATTTGAATGAATTCATTTAAGAAGCATTACAGGGGTAAGGATCTATAAGAGAAAATAGGATTGCTAAAGCTGAAAGCCAGGCAGATAAATAAAGCTATTTAATCCAATTAGGGGTTCGTTAAGACTGGCTTCACACCTTTGTGCATACTTTAAATTTTTTTAGCGTTACATTTTTTTTTTTTTAAGATTTCAGTATACAGATGAGCCAATTGTAAAAAAGGTGAGATCTTTTGGTGTAAAAAATAAATAAATACATACATATATACAGTAGGTGCCGCCGATATTGTGTTTCTATCGCGCTCCCATCGCCGAGATTCTCGGCGACAGGAGTGCCGAGATGTCGGCAGCAGGGTGGCGACATGTGTCGCGCTCGCTGCAATGGCGAGGAGACGCGACACTGTATTGAGCGGGGATCCGACGCGGATTCCCGCCAATACCAGGCACTGCGTTTGGTATGAATCCTGAGCGGGAACTCCACGCCAATTTTTAAAGAAAAAAACGGCGTGGGTTCCCCCTCCAGGGGCATACCAGGCCCTTGGGTCTGGTCTGGATTTGAAGGGGAACCCTAAACCGAAAAAACGGCGTGGGGGTCCCCTCAGGATCGAAACCAGACCCTTATCCGAGCACGCAACCTGGCAGGCCGCAGGGGAAGAGGGGGGGACGAGAGCGCCCCCCCTCCCTCCTGAACCGTACCAGGCCACATGCCCTCAACATGGGGGGTTTGGTGCTCTGGGGGCAGGGGGGCGACCTGCGGCCCCCCCACCCCAGAGCACCCTGCCCCCATGTTGATGAGGACAGGGCCTCTTCCCGACAACCCTGGCCATTGGTTGTCGGGGTCTGCGAGCGGGGGGCTTATCGGAATCCGGGAGCCCCCTTTAATAAGGGGGCCCCCAGATACCGGCCCCCCCACCCTATGTGAATGAGTATGGGGTACATCGTACCCCTACCCATTCACCTGGTGGAAAATAAATGGAAATAAAAACACAACACAGTTTTTAAAAGTATTTTATTGCACCGCTCCGGAGGTCTTCTTCCGACTTCGGGGGTCTCCGGTGTCGTCGCCGCGTTCTCTGGTTCTTTCTTCTGCCAGGCCTCCGCTAACTTCTTTTTAGCTCTTTTGCTAACGGAGGCCCGGTCTTCTCCGTCGCCTTCTTCTTCTTCTCCCGCTCTCCGGTTCTTCTCCCGCTCTCCGGTGTCGTCACCGCGTTCTCCGGTTCTTTCTTCCGCCGGGCCTCCGCTAACTTCTTTTTAGCTCTTTTGCTAGCAGAGGCCCAGTCTTCTCCGTCGTCGCCGGTGTCTTCTTCCCTCTTCTCTTCCTCGATGTTGACTCGTCGCTTCCTCTCGCAGTAATGGTAAATCTTCGGTCCGCAGAGATTAATCTATTCTTCATGCTCCGGGGCACATGTGCACATGACGTCACAGTCACATGCTCCAGGGCACATGTGCACATGACGTCACAGTCACATGCTCCAGGGCACATGTGTCCCGGAGCATGTGACTGTGACGTCATGTGAAGAATAGATTAATCTCTGCGGACCGAAGATTTACCATTACTGCGAGAGGAAGCGACGAGTCAACATCGAGGAAGAGAAGAGGGAAGAAGACGCCGACGGCGACGATGGAGAAGACCGGGCCTCTGCTAGCAAAAGAGCTAAAAAGAAGTTAGCAGAGGCCCGGCGGAAGAAAGAACCGGAGAACGCGGCGACGACACCGGAGAGCGGGAGAAGAACCGGAGAGCGGGAGAAGAAGAAGAAGACGACGGAGAAGACCGGGCCTCCGTTAGCAAAAGAGCTAAAAAGAAGTTAGCGGAGGCCCGGCAGAAGAAAGAACCGGAGAACGCGGCGACGACACCGGAGACCCCCGAAGTCGGAAGAAGACCTCCGGAGCGGTGCAATAAAATACTTTTAAAAACTGTGTTGTGTTTTTATTTCCATTTATTTTCCACCAGGTGAATGGGTAGGGGTACGATGTACCCCATACTCATTCACATAGGGTGGGGGGGCCGGTATCTGGGGGCCCCCTTATTAAAGGGGGCTCCCGGATTCCGATAAGCCTCCCGCCCGCAGACCCCGACAACCAACGGCCAGGGTTGTCGGGAAGAGGCCCTGTCCTCATCAACATGGGGGCAGGGTGCTCTGGGGTGGGGGGCCACAGGTCGCCCCCCTGCCCCAGAGCACCAAACCCCCCATGTTGAGGGCATGTGGCCTGGTACGGTTCAGGAGGGAGGGGGGCCGCTCTCGTCCCCCCCTCTTCCCCTGCGGCCTGCCAGGTTGCGTGCTCGGATAAGGGTCTGGTTTGGATCTTGAGGGGGACCCCCACGCCATTTTTTCGGCATAGGGTTCCCCTTTAAATCCAGACCAGACCCAAGGGCCTGGTATGCCAATGGAGGGGGAACCCACGCCGGTTTTTTCTTTAAAAATTGGTGTGGAGTTCCCGCCTATCGGCAATGCGTGTCGCTCATCGTGAAAGGAACATTTTTTCCTTTCCCGATGACGAGACAGCTCGGCGCTGGCTCTCGCGACGGAGCTCATAGGGTGTCAATATCGCCGCTGGAAGCGGCGATATTGACACAATATCGGCGGCACCTACTGTATATATACAGTATCTCACATTACATCCCTCACATTTTTGTAAAATTTTATTATATCTTTTCATGTGACAACACTGAAGAAATGACACTTTGCTACAATGTAAAGTAGTGAGTGCACAGCTTGTATAAAAGTGTAAATTTGCTGTCCCCTCAAAATAACTCAACACACAGCCATTAATGTCTAAACCGCTGGCAACAAAAGTGAGTACACCCCTAAGTAAAAATGTCCAAATTGGGCCCAATTAGCCATTTTCCCTCCCCGTTCTCATGCGGTCACAAGGTCTCAGGTGTGAATGAGGAAAAGGTGTGTTAAATTTGGTGTTATCGCTCTCACTCTCTCATACTGGTCATTGGAAGTTCAACATGGCACCTCATGGCAAAGAACTCTCTGAGGATCGGAAAAAAAGAATTGTTGCTCTACATAAAGATGGCCTAGGCTATAAGAAGATTGCCAAGACCCTGAAACTGAGCTGCAGCACAGTGGCCAAGACCATACAGTAGTTTACCAGGACCACTCAGAACAGGCCTCGCCATGGTCAACCAAAGAAGTTGAGTGCATGTGCTCAGCGTCATATCCAGAGGTTGTCTTTGGGAAATAGACGTATGAGTGCTGCCAGCATTGCTGCAGAGATTGAAGGGGTGGGGGGTCAGCCTGTCAGTGCTCAGACCATACGTCAAATTGGTCTGCATGGCTGTCATCTCAGAAGGAAGCCTCTTCTAAAGATGATGCACAAGAAAGCCCGCAAACAGTTTGCTGAAGACAAGTAGACTAAGGACATGTGGTCTGATGAGACCAAGATAAACTTATTTGGTTCAGATGGTGTCAAGCGTGTGTGGCAGCAACCAGGTGAGGAGTACAAAGACAAGTGTGTCTCTACAGTCAAGCATGGTGGTGGGAGTGTCACGGTCTGGGGCTGCATGTGTGCTGCCAGCATGGGGGGAGCTACAGTTCATTGAGGGAACCATAAATGCCAACATGTACTGTGACATACTGAAGCAGATCATGATCCCCTCCCTTCGGAGACTGGGCTGCAGGGCAGTATTCCAACATGATAATGACCCCAAACACACCTCCAAGACGACCACTGCCTTGCTAAAGAAGCTGGGGGTAAAGGTGATGGACTGACCAAGCATGTCTCCAGACCTTAACCCTATTGAGCATCTGTGGGGCATCCTCAAATGGAAGGCACATATTAGGAATATGACATTTTGGGTTGTAATATTTTCTTAAGGCATTTTAAACCTTCCAATTCTTTTCATACTGCCTGGAAGCCTCAGTGACAACTGGAGACATTGTGAACACTTGAGCTGTATTTGAATGCGAGCAAGGTTTGGAAATACCCAGAGGAATAGAAAATAAACATTTTGCTGCGCATCATTGAGGAAGAAGGCTTAGAGCTTTATAATGCTATGAATATAGTTTATAAGCTCCCATTATAAAAGAAGCATTAAGGGAATTCAAAAAGCAATGCATCCCTCCCCCAGTTCCCCAACAACAAAATTGCATCTTTGAAAGATATTAGTGTTGGTCACATCCATTATCAAATACCGCTATAGATTGTCAAGACATGTTCATGTGAAACAAGAAAAAGCTTGAACTAACATAGAAATCATTGTCTTACACTTGCAGCCCCTCTACAGCTGCCTTGGTCTGTTAGGTTCATACGTGATGGATAATGAAACCATATCTTTACGTGTTTCATTGAAAAGATGGACTTCCATAGAGGAGTGTGATATAGCTGTCTTACTGATCATAGTCCATAGTAAATGGAGAAGAGAAGGAAGTAAGGATCTTCTAAACCAGTGTAGCGGGGTGTCACTTTAATTACAAAGACTACTATACCCAGTGTGCAGCGGGACACCCACAGTGCATTGCCTGGCGCAAGGTCTGCTGGGGAAGGACTATTTAAGGAGGGAGGAGCAACGCGCGGGTCTCTTTGGACACCGCCCTCCTAGCAAGTGGAGCCTACGTTGGGGCCTGTTGCTTTGGACTAGGCCAGAGAGCCTGGGCCTAGGGGATCCAGAGAGATTGCTGATTGTCATGAGAGAACCCAGAGTCGTCTCATCCATCAATCTCCCTCGGATGGTCAAGAGGATCGGAGACTACGGATATCGTGAGATTGTGTGCTGGAGCACCAACTACTGAAGTCGGTTGTACGGACTGGTCCAGTCGGGTGAGCGAGCACTTGCTCAGTATTCATTGACTACCCTTTAGGCCCAGTATCCGTTGGTCAGGGCCCACCATTACTGGAGTGTTGCATTGCACCCCAGAGGAACAGTGTGTTGTGCAGCCGGAGTTAAGTTGTCTTATTGCATGCTGAGTAACTAACAATTTAATACCTTTGGATTACAAATAACCTACAAAGTGCACCACCATTGCTAGCGAAGATCCTTCTCAACAAATTAACTGTGTGTGAAATAGTCAGGCCTGACTGTTCAGCAGAGAGACATTGTTTGGGCGCCATATTGGCCACGAGGGGGAAGCTCGTGTGCGTAGTTTACTGAGAGACATTCAGTGTGCATAAAACTGTTAGAACATAGTACTTGTTATTTGCTTGACTTTTAATATTGCAGGGCCCTGCATAGATAAATGTATCATTGTCTAACCTTATATTTTCTACTCAGTAAAAGTATTTGTGGTTAACCTCCCTAGCGGTAATCCCGAGCGTGACTCGGGGTTGTTTTTTTATGCTAGGATCGGTAACCCCGAGTCACGCTCGGGGTAGACATTGCAGAGCTCGCAGCGGAGTTTCCCTACCTTCTCCTGGCGATCCAGCGATGATGTCCTCTGCTGTGATCGCCAGCGAGATCTCCGGCGAGTGTCGGCACTTTCGTCCCCATCTGACTTCCTAGTTCCGTTCCCTGCGAGCCGCAGCGTCGCAAGGGAGCGGAACTGGGCGCCAAATTCAAAAAGTGAAACACATAGTATACATACAGTATACTGTAATCTTACAGATTACAGTACTGTATGTAATAATTACACACCCCCTTGGTCCCTAGTGGTCTGTCCAGTGTCCTGCATGCACTTTTATATAATAAAAATCGTTCTTTCTGCCTGGAAAATGGAGATTGTCCATAGCAACCAAAAAGTGTCCCTTTATGTCAAAAGTGGTTTTAGACCAACTAGAAAGCAGCGATAATAAATTAGAATCACTCGCAGAATTGAGCGATAGCGATTTGTGGGGAAATTCGTCATCAAACACTAAATCTAATGACAGCGACAATTCTGCAACTGAGCAAATTTCAGTGTTTTTGATTTGATTACATTATTGAATAATTTTTATTATAATTAGATTACTATTTTTTATAATTATTTATAGTTATTTATTATATTATAATTTATAATTTTGTGTTTCATATTTATCATACCCGGGATGTCTACTAGACTCTGGTTTGCTTAGGTTTAAGTAAGTAATTACTAAGAATCGCAGGCCTATAATACATAACACCAAATTTTCATGCAAAATAATTGTACCGCTTTTGGTACATAATTCCAGAAAGAATCATACCGCCAGGGAGGTTAAGCAAACAAGTTGTGTGGTGTACTGTCTATCCCAGCTGAAGCAGTCAACTCAGGTAATTTGATATTAACTATTGTGTATGCTTTATTGCGGAGTGGTGATTCCTATAGCATAGTGGATTTCACACTTCCATTTGTGCTAGCTGTGCCAAGGGAGGTTAGAGCCAGTTCCTGGGGGTTGACAGCAGTGTGTTACAGGCCCAAAACTATACCTGCAGCCCTCTTAACTGGGGGTATTGCTACACGTGGGGGCTCGAGTCCGGGATTCTGCAGCTATATCCCCCCCAGAAGTTGGACTTTGTTTCCCCGTGTGGTTCAGAGGAGGTCGGCCATTTTGGTGAATTTTGAACTGCGCCACTGATGTGAGTAATGGAGGTACAGGCCTAGACTGTATTTCTGGCTGCGTAGTTTGTGGGCGTGTCCCAACAAGGAAAAGCCTGCGAGTTGTGTGCAACAGGAAGAAGAAAGGGGAGAAGCCCAGACATCTCGTGAGTTGCACGTGGTGACATTGGCGCCAAGTGGACAGTGCGTGCTGAAATAGTGAGTGAACAACATGTCTGCTGTTCCATGGAGTTCGGGGTCTGCTTCCACCATGGACGTTGCCTCACTGGCTGCCCCTTTGACGGATACGGGGATTCGGTTGAAGCCTCAGGGCCGCTTTTCACTGTACATGCGCCGAGATGCTGAGGTCTTGGGGATGATCTGTCCCGCGTGCCAGGGACTGGTGGTGCACCTTCGAACTTTCGGGAGATGTACCAGATGTGGAGAGTTTCTCTTCGAGGTGGAGCAGCCTACGGAAAAGCCCCGGGCCTATCAGGTGAATTGCTTAACAGGCGCCACCACTCTAGAGGAGGAAACCTGCGTTTCCGCAACCACCCCCACGCGCACCACTGTGACCGAGAAGGAAGTCAAGCTCGAGGTTCCGGTTGCTGCGGAGCCGAAGACGGAGAAGCCGGCGGATGCTGCCTCTGTCGCTACCGAGACTTCCTTTCCACCTCCCAAGCGGAGAGTGGGCTACATGAAAGCCTCCCGCGGCTGCAGTCGAGGTATACCCCAGCGCCTACCTGAACCAGAGCTCCAACTCAGAGGGACCTCCAGGAGATCCACGACAAGCAACGGTAAGGAGGCTGGGGTCATGCCAATGAAGAGTTTGCCGGAGAAAGGGAAGAGGCTCAGTGTCCGTACCATAGGGGACGCTTGGGTGCCTGACCCGCGGGACCTTTTGAGAGACAATGAGTCAATGTCGACCAAAAACTACCTGCCGGCAGAGGAGTATGATACCTCCGATTTGGAGTCGTCTTCTGATGTGGGAGACGATTTAGAGGTAGATGAACTATTTGCCATGAAGGGATGGGACAAAACCCTGTTGTCCGCACCCCGAAGCATAAAAGAGGGATCGCCCATGGATTCTGGGGAGACTGCACCCCGGGTGGAAGCCCCTGCATGTGAGGAAAGAGATGTTCTCGCACCTGTATTTCCCTCACCTGCATTGCCAGCGCCTGCTGCTGTGGCTGAGCGTGCCCCACTGCGGGCCCCTTTACCAAAACTTGAGGCAGTGAAAGTGCCCAGATCCCCGGATGTCATTGTTTTACCAGGTGCAGGAGACCATGCAACCCTTCCTCCCCTTTCGAGACTGCAACGGCTCTTTAACAAGAGAGTGGCTGTTGAGTACGGCGGGGAGTACCCCTATGTTCCCAGGGACTTGTTGTTTGAGGTTGAGGCATATAGAGAGAGGTGGTATGCGGACTTTGTGTGGAACCACCTAAAAGTGCCTAACGCTCGCAGATACTTTGTATGCTCCGCTACTATGACTGAACGGTTCAAGGGATGCAAACAGGAGTGGAGTTATGGCCGACACATCCATGTGGATCGGGTGGTTGTTTGTAACAAGGAGCGAGAAGATTCTGTGTACTCTGTAGAGACCTTTGATACAAAGTGGAAGCTCCTTGTTTTGCCAGATCCTCGCTTCTATCTCTAAAAGACAAGACTTTTTTTTTGTCTTCTGGAAGTTATTCCGTTAAGAACTCAAGGACTTTGCCCTTCACTGCTTGGGGTAATCTGCTCTACCAAGAGTCAGGAGAGCTGCTGTTTCTCTCCGCTTGCAGCTCCACAAGAGAACTGAACTTTTGGGGTTGAGATAGTTGGGTTCATTGGTGAGATCATCGTGCTCAAGATGGGGAATGTATAGCAGTGTTACCTTACCATGTTAGGTAGTGTCAAGTGCTATGACGGTCGCACTACCACCAGGTGGCGGTGATTTGCAGGACTTCTATTTTATTATGCATCTCCCTTGAGGAGCGTTATTACATATGCTAGGCCTAGTGTATGCAACTTTAGTTGAAGGGAGTCATCTTTTCTCGGAAAGATGGTTCACTTCATGTACATATAGATATCGGTAGGATGTTATTTGTTTCTGTGTGTTTTCTCTCCCTCTGCAGGTGGACTACTAGCAACTGCCGAAGAATGGGTGGAGTAGTTAGTCTAGAGGGGTGGGATTAAAAATGTATAATGCTATGTGAATGTGACATTGAGTATGGGATGTCCTGTTTTTTATCTTGTTAACCCTTCCTTCATCTCTTTATTTCATGTCCCTTCACGATTATGTTGGTTCCGGCACAAGGATTTAAAATTGTACATAGTTGGAGATAAATTTGCGCTGGCTCAGGCTTGAGGAGCGTGGGTTTATCCCAGACACTGGGGACAGTGTCTCTTTTAGAGGGGGGTGTATGTAGCGCCCACTCCATTTAGGGATGCTATATACCCAAATTTAGGGGCTGGTCTGAGATAGTAGTTGGGCTCAGACTGTTCTAAATTTATAGGTTGTGCTATTTTATTTCCAGGTGGTATACTGGTGTGCAGTTCCCTGTGGCCTGTAGGTGGCATTGCCATAATGGGTCAGGGTTGAACCATCGGTATTAGTGCTGTGCCTTGGGGTGTCCTCTCTCGGCAGCGGTATAGTAGGCGTGTTTGGCCTGCTGTGCATGCTGGGAGAGGATACATAAGGGGCAGACGCCGCCTGGGAGGAGTTTTCGGAGGAGGAGAGGAGTAGGAGTCCAAGTGCATGGCGCATGGCCCTCCAGGCCCCCTCATGTACGGTCCCCTGTACACATCCGATGTCAGGGATCAGCCTGTCATCTATACATCAGAGAACCCCGCTCCCTTCCCTGAACTGTCATACTTTTCCACACAGGCAAGACATGGGAGGGCGTGTCCTGTGCGGTGCTCCGCCCACTAGGCAGACATCAGAGCCAAAAATGTTTTCAAGAATATTTACTGCACAAATTTTACAGCCCCCCATCACAGTGCCCCTTGCAATCTAAAACCCCTGTATCTCTAATCACAGTGCCACCTATTACACTCTGCCTCCCCTGCACAGTCCTACCTTCGGCATAAACAGATAGGTAATACTATTAGCAATGTGTTTAAGTTTAAGTAAGAGATTGCAGACATACTACAGGAGATGGTTAGAGCCTGAGGACATGATACACGAGATGATCAGAGACTGAGGACATGATACAAGGGATGGTCAGAGACTGTAGACATGATACAAGAGATGGTCAGAGACTGCAGACAGGATACAGGGGATGGTCAGAGATTGCTGTTCCAGACTGCCTCTCACAAAAGATCACTCTAATCTTATGCTGTATTATTAGGTTTCAACTCACAGGGAAGAGAACACCTTTAGATGAATTATGATTACGGAAGGTTTTTTGTGTACATATACATATGTTATTTTCCTGCCCCCGACACAGTCCATGTCACAGATGTTGGTTACATGGTGGGCGCAGCACATTACATAGTGGGGATACCATTGCGCATTACATGGTGGACACAGCACATTACACAGATGGCACACCATTCTGCATTACATGGTGGGAACAGTATATTACACTGTGGGCACTGTACAGTGCATTACAAGGTGGACACAGCACATTACATGCTGGGCACACCACTCCGCATTACATGGTGGGCACAGCACATTACACAGATGGCACACCACTCCGTATTAGATGGTGGGCACAGTACATTACACAGTGGGTACTGCACAGCACATGGCATGGTGGGCACACCACTCCGTATTACATGGTGGGCACAGCACATTACACAGAGGACACACCACTCACATTACATAGTGGGTAGAGTAAATGACATGGTGGGCACATTTACAGTACATGACATGGTGGGGAGAGTACATGACATGGTGGGCACAGTTACAGTACATGACATAGTGGGCACAGTTACAGTACATGGTGGGCACTGCACTGCACATGGGTGGGAGCAGCAGTCTGCCCCAGTACAATCATTGCACCCCCAAAAGTCAGTTTCTGCACAATCTTTCCTGTTTACTGACATCATTTTAGCAGCATGGTAGATATTCTTCCTCCCAGGCTCTTGCGCGATAGGATGACATCATAACCCCTCCCCCAGACAGCTGCCTGAAGCTTCTGGACACTGAGAGGATCTGTGTGTGTGAAGATCCTGTGATAGGAGCCAGGCAGCAGCACTGACAGCTTCGGCCCGCCCCCGCCCCCTCTGCCTCAGCTAGCAGGCACATGGGTGTGGTGCACACTGTGCACCCACCCTGGACCGGCCCTGTGGCCTCCTTACCATCTGCTTTAACCCTCAAAATGCCTACCCACTGCACCGCAACTGTGTGCATTATACATGGTTGCCACGCCACCCGTTCACTTGTATGGGTCACATTGGGTGGCAGTAAAACCTGCAGAATGTGTCATACCAATTTTTGGCATAGGTACAGCTCTGAGTGGCCCCATTCCTGTGTTTAGCTAAGTGGTCAGGGGTGGTAAAACCACAGCTCAACCACCCGCTTTTGCCGCTCCCTGGCCACCCGTGTGAAAATGTGTAAAGTGCAATGCCTCATTTATGATGAATTGGCACCACTCTATTCACATCCGCTGGTGTGAACAAGCATAAACTTATCTGACGAATGATTTGCATGGCTCTGCCCACTATCCCAAAATTAGGAAAAGTTCCCTAATTTTGGGGATGTGAGACTTGGTTCTATTCTAAGAAGGCTCAGGATTAGTGATGAGCCGAACACCCCTGGGTTCGGTTCGCACCAGAACCCGCGAACGGACCGAAAGTTCGTACGAACATTAGAACCCTATTAAATACAATGGATGCGAACGTTCGAATTCTAAAGTGCTAATTATAACAACTATTATGCATGTTATTGTCCTAAAAAGGGTTTGGGAACCCGGGTTCTGCACCAGGGGACATGTATCAATGCAAAAAGAAGTTTTAAAAACGGTCGTTTTTCGGGAGCAGTCATTTTAATGATGCATAAAGTGAAAAAAAAAAAGTCAAATATTCCTTTAAATATCGTACCTGGGGGGTGTCTAAAGTATGCCTGTGAAGTGTCACGTGTTTCCCGTGTTTAGAACTGTCCCTGCACAAAATGACACTTCTAAAGGAAAAAAAAGCCATTTAAAACTGCTTGCGGCTTTAATGTAATGTCTGGTCCCGGTAATATGGATGAAAATCTTTAAGAAAAATGGCATAGCTACCCCATGACCCCCCCCCCCCTACCCCAGCCCATTACCAGCCCCTTTGGGTCTTGTATGGATATTAAGGGGAACCCCGCACATAAAATAAAAAAGGCCCTATATACTCTGAACAGCCGTATACAGGCGGTGCATACAAGACAGGGACTGTAGGTTTGTTCTTATGTAGAATCTGTTTGTAATTTTGAACAGGTACATTGTTGAAGTGTAGCTCCAGCCCAAAAATCTATTTTTAAACTTTTTGGAAAACATAGGTAAGGGTTATCACCCCTGTAACATTTGTTTTGCTGTCTGTGCCCCTGTTCAGAACATTTCACCTCACTTTCCGTCCCAATGACAACTGTTTTTGAAATGTGGTGTTTTTCTTGAAACAAGGATTGCTGATAAAGCATCAGTACAGAGGAGACACCTTTCTCCCATATTTATTCTTACAGGAGAGAATTTTCCTTCCTAGTGGTAGATTTCCTCTCACTTCCTGTTGTCTTCTTGCGTTTGCAAGTAGGAGTCGTTTGTAAGTTGGATGTTTGAAAGTAGGGACCTGCCGTATATACTCTGCAGAAATAGGCCCCTTAGTTGTTGGTGTTGGCACAACACTGTAAGCACTCACAGTTACTCTTGGTTGGTGCTGGAACGCCCTGCTGTCAACTATTATATCAGGAATTTTAATTACATATAATTGTTGAACAGTGGTAGTAAAAATTGGGCCTTTGATGGTGGTGCTGGTGCCACAACACTGTAAGCCCTGACAGTTACTCTTGGTGGGTGCAGCAATGGGCCCTGCTGTGAATTATTAGATCAAGAATTGTAATTACATGCCCCTTTTGAACAGGGGCTGAAAAATTGGGCCTTTCGTGGTGGTGGTGGTGGTGGCGTTGCCACAACACTGTAAGCCCTCAGAGTTACTCTTGGTGGGTGCAGCAATGGGCCCTGCTGTGAATTATTAGATCAAGAATTGTAATTGCATGCCCCTGTTGAACAGGGGCTGAAAAATTGGGCCTTTCGTGGTGGTGGTGGTGGTGGTGGTGTTGCCACAACACTGTAAGCCCTCAGAGTTACTCTTGGTGGGTGCAGCAATGGGCCCTGCTGTGAATTATTAGATCAAGAATTGTAATTGCATGCCCCTGTTGAACAGGGGCTGAAAAATTGGGCCTTAGGCACTGGTGGCACAACACTACAACCCCTCACAGATACTGTACTTGGAGCACAGCAATGAGCCCTGTTGCAAAGTATTGCTTCAAAAATTGTAATGACACGCCCCTGTTAAACAGGGGCTGAAAAATTGGGCCTTAGGCACTGGTGCCACAACACTCCAACCCCTCACAGATACTGTACTTGGAGCACAGCAATGAGCCCTATGGCAAATTATTGCTAAAAAAATTGTAATTACACGCCCCTGTAAAACAGGGGCTGAAAAATTGGGCCTTAGCCACTGGTGGCGGCACCCATAAACAAAAATGATCTTCCAAGCTATCATCATCAATGGTATCATTGAGGACTCGGAGGAGGAGGATAGCCAGTCAACATAACAGCACAGGCACTCAGCATCAGCATCAGTCTTGAAGGGATGGGACATGTTAAAATCAATTAGTCTGTTATATCAGCATCAGGTGTGTGGTAGCTGGTGGTGATCCAAGACTGGTTCATCTTGATGAAAGTCAGTCAATCAACCGAGTCGGTGGACAGGCGCACCCTGTGATCCGTGACAAATCCTCCAGCAGCACTGAATGTGCGT
Organism: Rana muscosa; assembly: GCA_029206835.1. Taxonomy (NCBI): domain Eukaryota; kingdom Metazoa; phylum Chordata; class Amphibia; order Anura; family Ranidae; genus Rana; species Rana muscosa. Next base: position 137,883,747 of record CM055116.1, on the reverse strand, counting down.
TCCGAAAGAACGCTGGATGCAGGACAGGCCAGTAGCTCAATTGCATACTGTGCAAGCTCTGGCCAGTGATCCATCCTCAAGACCCAGTAAGCCAGAGGATTTTCGGTGGGGAAGGTGTCCAAGTCTGACCTTGCCCCTAGATATTCCTGCACCATGTTTATCAGACGCTGGCGATGGTTGCTGGAACCGATCATACTTTGGGGCTGCGGACTAAAGAATTGTCTGAACGCATCGGTCAGACGGCCACCTTCCCCACCGCTCCTTCTTTGACTGGCCGAAGCCTCAGCAACTCGTTGTCCAGGACCAGGAGTTTGTAACCTCCCAGTCTCTGGGAACGCGTTGCACAGACCTTTCTGCAAGGCCTCCCGGAGTTGTCTCATCCTCTGCTCCCTCTGCGACGGTAACATAAGGTCCGCAACCTTACCCTTGTACCGTGGATCAAGGAGAGTGGCCAGCCAGTAATGGTCCCTCTCCTTGATCCGAAGAATACGAGGATCCTTCCGCAGACTTTGCAGGATCAGGGAGGCCATGCAGCGTAGGTTTGCTGAGGCATTCGCTCCGGAGTCCTCTGGGTCACTAAGGACGACATGATCCGCAGCCACCTCCTCCCAGCCACGTACAAGTCCACTGGTTTCTTGGGACTGTAAATCATCCCTAAAAGACTGCTGCTGATGATGCTGAGTGCCAGCCTCCACCTCCATGCTGACACAATCCTCCTCCTCCTCCTCCTCCTCCTCTTCCTGTGCGATGGGTGGGACAGAAGGAACACTGTCTGGGTAAAGGGGGCCTTGAGAGGCAAGGAAGTCCTCCTCTTCCTGCCTCTGTTCTGCCTCAAGTGCCCTGTCCATTATTCCACGCAGCGTGTGCTCCAACAGGTGGACAAGAGGTACAGTGTCACTGATGCATGCACTGTCACTGCTCACCATCCTCGTGGCCTCCTCAAATGGTGCCAGGACAGTGCATGCATCCCTGATCATGCCCCACTGGCGTGGAGAAAAAAAAACAAGCTCCCCTGACCCTGTCCTGGTGCCGTAGTCGCACAGGTACTCATTGATGGCCCTCTGCTGCGTGTGCAGCCGCTGCAGCATGGCCAACGTTGAGTTCCACCTGGTGGGCATGTCACATATAAGGCGGTTCTTGGGCAGGTTCAACTCCTTTTGCAGCTCAGCCAGGCGAGCACTGGCATTATAAGATCTGCGGAAATGCACACAGACTTTCCTGGCCTGCCTCAGGACATCCTGTAAGCCCGGGTACCTGCCCAAGAACCGCTGCACCACCAGGTTAAGGACGTGAGCCACACAGGGCACATGGGTCAGTTGTCCCTGTCGGAGGGCGGAGAGGAGGTTGGTGCCATTGTCGCAAACCACCATTCCTGGCTTAAGCTGGCGTGGCGTCAACCACCTCTCGGCCTGGCCCTGCAGAGCAGACAGGACCTCTGCCCCAGTGTGGCTTCTGTCCCCCAAACACACCAGCGCAAGCACGGCATGGCATCTTTTTGCCTGCGTACTTGCGTAGCCCCTTGAACGCCTACGGAGCACCGCTGGTTCCGAGGACAAACCACAGGAAGAGGCCATGGAGGAAGAAGAAGAGGAGGGGGTGGAGGAGAGAGGTGTGTCACAACCAGTAGTAGCATTTTGGAGGCGTGGCGGTGGAACAACCTCCAACACTACTGCACCTTGTCCTGCATCCTTCCCAGCTGCCAAAAGAGTGACCCAATGGGCCGTGAAAGAAAGGTAACGTCCCTGTCCATGCCTGCTGGACCATGAGTCAGCGGTAATATGCACCTTACCGCTGACCGCCCTGTCCAGCGAGGCCAAGACATTGCCTTCCACATGCCGGTAGAGAGCCGGAATAGCCTTCCGTGAGAAAAAGTGGCGTTTGGGAACCTGCCACTGAGGAACCGCACATTGCACAAACTCACGGAAGGGGGCCGAGTCTACCAACTGAAAAGGCAGCAGTTGAAGCGCTAGCAATTTAGCCAAGCTAGCATTCAACCGCTGGGCATGTGGATGGCTGGGAGTGAACTTCTTTCGACGGTCCAGCAGCTGGGGCAGGGAAATTTGCCTGCTAGAATCGGACGTTGGTGTACTGCTAGCAGAGTGGCCGCAAGTACTTGGCTGTGACACACCTAATTCTACACCTTCATTCCTCTCAGTGCATGTTTCAGAGAGGACTGAAGTTATAGTGGGGTTGGAGATCCCAGCTGATGCGGTGCAAGGAGAGGTCCGCTTTGTTCTTTGGTGTGGGTCTTTGAGGTAGGCTTGCCAACGAGCTGCATGGCAGGTCAACATATGTCTGGTCAGGCATGTGGTACCCAAGCGGCTGATGTTTTGGCCACGCGATATACGCTTGAGACATATGTTGCAAACAGCAGCTGTGCGATCTGATGCACTAGCCTCAAAAAAGGCCCACTCCAAAGAACTTTTTGAATGACAGGCAGAGGCAGCGCCCTGCACAGGCGGAGCTCTGCGGTGTGATTCCGTCGGTGTACTGCCCTTACGCTGGCCACCAAAGGGCATCCTGCCTCGTTGGAGATGTGCCTCCTCCTCATCCTCCTCCTCCTCCTCTCTCCTATTAGGCACCCACGTGGAGTCAGTGACCTCATCATCCCCTCCCTCCTCATCACTGGAGCCAATCTGGCAGTATGCTGCAGCTGCTGGAACATGACTGCCAGATTGGTGTCCTTCTTGAGCATCCCCTCTGTCTGCTCTCACGCTACTGCCTTCCTGTAGCTGGGTTTCATCATCAGACCCTTCGAAACGCTGGGCATCCTCCTGGAGCATGTACCCAACACTGTGCTCAAACAGTTCGGGGGACTCCTCAGGAGGAGGACATGGTGGGTCTAGGGAAGGAGTGACTGATGATGAGTCTGACATTGATACCAGGGAAGAGGACGCTTTGGCAGCTGCTTTTCCAGTACCCTGAGCCTGGGTGAGAGAGGATGAGGAGGAGGAGGAGGGCTTGGTCATCCACTCTACCAAGTCTTCGGCATGATGTGGCTCAACATGTCCAGCTGCCGAAAAGAAGGACAAGCGTGTCCCATGGCCATGTGCTGATGACAATGCACCGCGTCCACGACCAGCACTGTTGCCCCCAGACACAGAGCCTGCTTGCCCTCTTTTATTGCCTCCTGACTGTCTGCCTCTCCTTGTTTGCCTTCCAGACATTCTAATAGATGGCCTGCAGGGAGATGGGAAAAAAGCAATAAGGGCTACCTTCAGGTGTCCTTCTCTGTCCCTTTACTTAAGGATTTCTAAATATGGTTGAGGATGATTGCTTTTGCACAGAATAGCACAACGACAATTTCCCTGACTGTCCAAAAAAACAAGGATTTCAAAGATGGTTGATGAGGAATGCTTTAGCACACTATAGCACAAGGAGAATTTCCCTCACTGTCCTTCCCTGTCCCTAGAAACAAGGATTATCACAGTGAAAGAAACTGACACTCTTCCTACCTATAGTTTTCTGTCCCTAGAAAAAATGTTTTTTTAAAGCACACTATAGCACAAGGAGAATTCCCTCACTGTCCTTTCCTGTCCCTAGAAACAAGGATTCGCACAGTAAAACACACTGACACTCTCCCTACCTATAGTTTTCTGTCCCTAGAAAAAATGTTTTTTTAAAGCACACTATAGCACAAGGAGAATTCCCTCACTGTCCTTCCCTGTCCCTAGAAACAAGGATTCGCACAGTAAAAGACACTGACACTCTCCCTACCTATAGTTTTCTGTCCCTAGAAAAAATGTTTTTTTAAAGCACACTATAGCACAAGGAGAATTTCCCTCACTTTCCTTCTTTGTCCCTAGAAACAAGGATTATCACAGTGAAAGAAACTGACACTCTTCCTACCTATAGTTTTCTGTCCCTAGAAAAAATGTTTTTTTAAAGCACACTATAGCACAAGGAGAATTCCCTCACTGTCCTTCCCTGTCCCTAGAAACAAGGATTCGCACAGTAAAACACACTGACACTCTCCCTACCTATAGTTTTCTGTCCCTAGAAAAAATGTTTTTTTAAAGCACACTATAGCACAAGGAGAATTCCCTCACTGTCCTTCCCTGTCCCTAGAAACAAGGATTCGCACAGTAAAACACACTGACACTCTCCCTACCTATAGTTTTCTGTCCCTAGAAAAAATGTTTTTTTAAAGCACACTATAGCACAAGGAGAATTTCCCTCACTTTCCTTCTTTGTCCCTAGAAACAAGGATTATCACAGTGAAAGAAACTGACACTCTTCCTACCTATAGTTTTCTGTCCCTTGAAAAAATGTTTTTTTAAAGCACACTATAGCACAAGGAGAATTCCCTCACTGTCCTTCCCTGTCCCTAGAAACAAGGATTCGCACAGTAAAACACACTGACACTCTCCCTACCTATAGTTTTCTGTCCCTAGAAATTTTTTTTTTAAAGCACACTATAGCACAAGGAGCATTTCCCTCACTTTCCTTCCCTGTCCCTAGAAACAAGGATTATCACAGTGAAAGAAACTGACACTCTTCCTACCTATAGTTTTCTGTCCCTAGAAAAAATGTTTTTTTAAAGTACACTATAGCACAAGGAGAATTCCCTCACTGTCCTTCCCTGTCCCTAGAAACAAGGATTCGCACAGTAAAACACACTGACACTCTCCCAACCTATAGTTTTCTGTCCCTAGAAAAAATGTTTTTTTAAAGCACACTATAGCACAAGGAGAATTCCCTCACTGTCCTTCCCTGTCCCTAAAAAAAAGGATTCGCACAGTAAAAGACACTGACACTCTCCCTACCTATAGTTTTCTGTCCCTAGAAAAAATGTTTTTTTAAAGCACACTATAGCACAAGGAGAATTTCCCTCACTTTCCTTCTTTGTCCCTAGAAACAAGGATTATCACAGTGAAAGAAACTGACACTCTTCCTACCTATAGTTTTCTGTCCCTAGAAAAAATGTTTTTTTAAAGCACACTATAGCACAAGGAGAATTCCCTCACTGTCCTTCCCTGTCCCTAGAAACAAGGATTCGCACAGTAAAACACACTGACACTCTCCCTACCTATAGTTTTCTGTCCCTAGAAAAAATGTTTTTTTAAAGCACACTATAGCACAAGGAGAATTCCCTCACTGTCCTTCCCTGTCACTAGAAACAAGGATTCGCACAGTAAAAGACACTGACACTCTCCCTACCTATAGTTTTCTGTCCCTAGAAAAAAAAAATTTTTATAGCACAAGGAGAATTTACCTCACTTTCCTTCTTTGTCCCTAGAAACAAGGATTATCACAGTGAAAGAAACTGACACTCTTCCTACCTATAGTTTTCTGTCCCTAGAAAAAATGTTTTTTTAAAGCACACTATAGCACAAGGAGAATTCCGTCACTGTCCTTCCCTGTCCCTAGAAACAAGGATTCGCACAGTAAAACACACTGACACTCTCCCTACCTATAGTTTTCTGTCCCTAGAAAAAATGTTTTTTTAAAGCACACTATAGCACAAGGAGAATTCCCTCACTGTCCTTCCCTGTCCCTAGAAACAAGGATTCGCACAGTAAAACACACTGACACTCTCCCTACCTATAGTTTTCTGTCCCTAGAAAAAATGTTTTTTTAAAGCACACTATAGCACAAGGAGAATTTCCCTCACTGTCCTTCCCTGTCCCTAGAAACAAGGATTATCACAGTGAAAGAAACTGACACTCTTCCTACCTATAGTTTTCTGTCCCTAGAAAAAATGTTTTTTTAAAGCACACTATAGCACAAGGAGAATTCCCTCACTGTCCTTTCCTGTCCCTAGAAACAAGGATTCGCACAGTAAAACACACTGACACTCTCCCTACCTATAGTTTTCTGTCCCTAGAAAAAATGTTTTTTTAAAGCACACTATAGCACAAGGAGAATTCCCTCACTGTCCTTCCCTGTCCCTAGAAACAAGGATTCGCACAGTAAAACACACTGACACTCTCCCTACCTATAGTTTTCTGTCCCTAGAAAAAATGTTTTTTTAAAGCACACTATAGCACAAGGAGAATTTCCCTCACTTTCCTTCCCTGTCCCTAGAAACAAGGATTATCACAGTGAAAGAAACTGACACTCTTCCTACCTATAGTTTTCTGTCCCTAGAAAAAATGTTTTTTTAAAGCACACTATAGCACAAGGAGAATTTCCCTCACTTTCCTTCTTTGTCCCTAGAAACAAGGATTATCACAGTGAAAGAAACTGACACTCTTCCTTCCTATAGTTTTCTGTCCCTAGAAAAAATGTTTTTTTAAAGCACACTATAGCACAAGGAGAATTCCCTCACTGTCCTTCCCTGTCCCTAGAAACAAGGATTCGCACAGTAAAAGACACTGACACTCTCCCTACCTATAGTTTTCTGTCCCTAGAAAAAATGTTTTTTTAAAGCACACTATAGCACAAGGAGAATTTCCCTCACTTTCCTTCCCTGTCCCTAGAAACAAGGATTATCACAGTGAAAGAAACTGACACTCTTCCTACCTATAGTTTTCTTTCCCTAGAAAAAATGTTTTTTTAAAGCACACTATAGCACAAGGAGAATTTCCCTCACTTTCCTTCTTTGTCCCTAGAAACAAGGATTATCACAGTGAAAGAAACTGACACTCTTCCTTCCTATAGTTTTCTGTCCCTAGAAAAAATGTTTTTTTATAGCACAAGGAGAATTCCCTCACTGTCCTTCCCTGTCCCTAGAAACAAGGATTCGCACAGTAAAAAACACTGACACTCTCCCTACCTATAGTTTTCTGTCCCTAGAAAAAATGTTTTTTTAAAGCACACTATAGCACAAGGAGAATTCCCTCACTGTCCTTCCCTGTCCCTAGAAACAAGGATTCGCACAGTAAAACACACTGACACTCTCCCTACCTATAGTTTTCTGTCCCTAGAAAAAATGTTTTTTTAAAGCACACTATAGCACAAGGAGAATTTCCCTCACTGTCCTTCCCTGTCCCTAGAAACAAGGATTATCACAGTGAAAGAAACTGACACTCTTCCTACCTATAGTTTTCTGTCCCTAGAAAAAATGTTTTTTTAAAGCACACTATAGCACAAGGAGAATTCCCTCACTGTCCTTCCCTGTCCCTAGAAACAAGGATTCGCACAGTAAAACACACTGACACTCTCCCTACCTATAGTTTTCTGTCCCTAGAAAAAATGTTTTTTTAAAGCACACTATAGCACAAGGAGAATTCCCTCACTGTCCTTCCCTGTCCCTAGAAACAAGGATTCGCACAGTAAAACACACTGACACTCTCCCTACCTATAGTTTTCTGTCCCTAGAAAAAATGTTTTTTTAAAGCACACTATAGCACAAGGAGAATTCCCTCACTGTCCTTCCCTGTCCCAAGAAACAAGGATTCGCACAGTAAAACACACTGACACTCTCCCTACCTATCCTTCTCTTTCCCTAAACTAAAGGAATCCAGGTTAAGCAAGAAAAAAATAAATGTCACTGTCCCTGCCTATGCTTCTCTTTCCCTTCTCCGGAACACACTACACTAGGCCGCCGTGCTGGCGGCCTTTTATAGTGTGGGGCGTGTACTAAACACCCTCAGCAATAATTGGCCACAGGCATCCTGCCTGTGGCCAATCATTGCTCTCCTCGCTGCTGGCGCTGTGATTGGCCAAGCATGCGGGGTCACAGTGCATGCTTGGCCAATCACAGCGCCTGGATGACACTGCGATGGCGTAGTGCATTGTGGGCCGTTCGCGTCACTCGAATTTGTCGCGAACGGCCCAAATCGCTCGATCTTCGTCGAACGATCGAACAGCCGATGTTCGAGTCGAACGTATGTTCGACTCGAACACGAAGCTCATCCCTACTCAGGATCAATTGGAGGACTTTTTGGTTCTTTTAGTCCCTCCTCATCATACCTCTTCATTGGTCCCCAAATGATGGTCAACACACCTGTGTGCAGTTTTGAAATAGGTAGCTCTATAAAACAATGGCCTTATGCCGCGTACACACGATCGGAATTTCAGACAACAAATGTTCGATGTGAGCTTTTGGTCGGATATTCCGACCGTGTGTAGGCTCCATCGGACTTTTGCTGTCGGAATTTCCGACAACAAATGTTTCAGAGCAGGTTCTCAATTTTTCTGACAAAAGTTCTTGCCGGAAATTACGATTGTGTGTATCCAATTCTGACGCACAAAAATCCTACGCATGCTCGGATTCAATTCGACGCATGCTCGGAATCATTGTACTTCATTTTTCTCGGCTCGTCGTAGTGTTGTACGTCTCCGCATTCTTGACGTTCGGAATTTCAGAGCAACATTTGTGTGACCGTGTGAAGGCAAGACAAGTTTGAGCGAAAATCAGACGGAAAAAGAAACACGGTTTGGTTGTTGGAATGTCCGATCGTGTGTACGCAGCATAACTCAAGTTAATGCAAAAGTGCGCATACATTTTTTATTAACTTACATAGGTCGCTGAAATTTCACATTGGTAGAGTAAAGCCTCGTACACACGGCCGGTTTTCACGGCAAGAAAACTGCTGGGAGAGCTTTTTGCCGAGAAAACCGGTGGTGAGTATGGTTTCTCGTCGGGAAAACTGCCGGGAATCTCGACGAGAAAAATAGAGAACCTGCTCTCTATTTTCTCATCGGGATTCTTGTCGGCCTGTTTCCCGATGAGAAAACTGTGCGTGTGTACAAGGCTTGTATGCTTACCTGTCCCCAGGTAAGCCTGCGCATGCTCGATGAGACTTTGACGCATGCGCGGTAGCTTACAAATGTAGTGTAGGGTGAAGCAAGATGGCGGCGACGGCATCGAATGTGACGAGCGCATGCTCGTCGTAGTCGATCACGTCACCGCGTTCTTGCCATTCAAAAGAACGGCGGTTCTTTTGAATGTGCGTGTGTACACAGGGCTTGGCAAGAAAAGCTTGCCAGGAATCCCGTCAGGAAAAACAACGTTTTTTTCCTGACGGGATTCTCGCCCGTGTGTACAGGGCTTCACTCTTCCTCTATAGCAGTGGGCTCCGAACAAGTCTTCTACTTTTTCCTTGCCGGGAAATAATGGACTTTAAACAGAAGCAATGTGCCGTCATTGAGGTCTTCAGGAAAGGTGCAGGTTGTCCGACATCCACAGAAGGCTACAGAATGTTTACGAAGACAAGACAGTGCTCTTGTCAATGGTGTCATCTCTGTAAACATTCTGTAGCCTTCTGTGGATGTCAGACAGCCTGCACCCCCCTCCTTCATCAAGATCTCAATGACAGCATGTTGCTTCTGCTTGGAATCCATTTTGAAATCCAAAATGAAAAAGAAGAAACTACAGAGGATGTACAGTTAGCTTTGGGGCATAAAAAAATGATTTACATGGTGCCACCAACCAGGGCTGCTGTTAGAAATCACGAGGCCCCGTACAGCCTACCTGACAGGGCCCCCCAGCCCCCCCACCCCCCAAAATATATCAAAACCATATTTTCACAAACAAATACACTAAAATCATTATTAGCGGACACAAACATAATAGAGAACCTGTGTGAATTAGCCCTTTTTAAAATAGTTTTTAAAAATCTTTAAACTTTTTTTTTTATATAATTTTTTAAAGAATGTTAAAATGTATTAAAATGTATTTAATTTTACAATTTGTTATTTTTTTAAGAGACAGGTAAGCCAGCAGTGCCGTGGGGGGGGGGGGGGCAGCACAGGGACAGGAGGCACAGAGGGGGATCAGAAGCAGGCAGAACAGGGAGGGGGATCGGTGCGGGGGAAGTAATTCTGTAATTGCCCCTCCATCCGACCACAATGATTCCCTCTGCTGTCCGGACCCCCCTGTTTGTCCGGGCCCCAGGGGGGTTGGTGGTCCCCCCCTATCAGCGGCCCTGCCACCAACTATCCTAAAATGAGGAATAATCCCCTTATTTTTGGGAAATGTAATAAAATGAGACAGGTGGATACCTTCTGTTCCAAGAAGGCTCTTCTATGCTATGTATCTAAGGAAACAAATGTATCGTTTTAAAAATATAATAGAAGCAATCGTGTAATGAGTTAAATGTTCCTCTTCACACGACGTCTTCGTATTAAGATGGTGCTCGTGGTTGTGAGGTCAAGATTGCCTCTGGTTATTGCAACTCTTCCCTCCATTATTCCCCTTTATAACTACTGTCACGCTGTGTCAGTTCCTTTTAGGTGTACAATGAAGTGACCAGGTCCCCCTGTATATATCAACTCTCCTTAGTTAACGAGCAGCTATTACCTGTCCGATATTTCCTGGCCATCGGGTAAGCAGTCGCTGGGCTGTAAATAACAGCTGTGAGTTTCCAGGGAAACCATCAGAGACAGCATAGTGGTCAGTGACCCCACTTAGGGTGGGCCAGCAACATGGTGAAATACATTTACATTTCAATATGGAAAGGAAGATCTTGTACTTTGTATAAAACACACACTAATACAGTCTTCTGCTTCTTCTAAGATGTATAAAACCATCACTATCTGCTCGATCTTTCTATCTATGATAGGCATCTATCTCATATGCACTCTTTACCACTGCTGATAAGCCCATCTTAAGGTGCATCTTTTTTTTTTGTTCGTTTTGGAATAGTTAGGGATTAGAACCTAAACTATATTTTCAAAAGTATTGGGACATCTATCTTTACACACACGTGAACTTTATTGGCATCCCAGTCTGAGTCAGTAGGTTCCATTTTGAGTTGGGCCACCTTTTGCAGCTATAACAGCTTCAACTCTTCTGGGAAGGCTGTCCACAAGGTTTAGGAGTGTGTCTATGGGAAGGTTTGACCATTCTTCCAGAAGCGCGTTTGTGGGGTCAGGCACTGATGTTGAATGAGAAGGCCTGGCTTGCAGGTGTTCTATCCACCTCAAGTTTCTCCACACCAAACTCACTCATCCATGTCTTTATGGAACTTGCTTTGTGCACTGGTGGGCAGTCATGTTCAAACAGGAAGGGGCCATCCCCAAACTGTTCCCACAAATTTGGGAGCATGAAATTGTCCAAAATGTATTGGTATGCTGATGTCTTAAGAGTTCCCTTCACTGGAACTAAGGGGCCAAGCCCAACTCCTGAAAAACAACCTCACACCATAATCCTCCCTCCACCAAATTATTTGGACCAGTGCACAAAGCAAGGATCTATAAAGCCGTGGATGAACAAGTCTGAGGTGGAGGAACTTGACTGGCCTGAACAGAGTCCTGACCTCAACCTGACAATCCTGATAAAAAAACTTTGGGTGAGTGAAAACTGTGAGCCAGGCCTTCTCGTCCCACATCAGTGCCTGACATCACAAATGCGCTTCTGGAAGAATGGTCAAACCTTCCCATAGACACACTCCTAAACCTTGTGGACAGCCTTCCCAGAAGAGTTGAAGCTGTTATAGCTGCAAAGGGTGGGCCAACTCAATATTGAACCCTACGGACTAAGACTGGGATGCCATTAAAGTTCATGTGCGTGTAAAGGCAGGCATGTTGAGATTTATTTGCCATCTGTGCCCATAACTTACAACTGTCCCTGATTTGGAGGGACTGTCCATATATTCAATCCAAAACCTTCTGTCCCTCGTTACTCCTCAATGCCCCTCTTCCTGATCTGAGTTATAGATGTCTATAAAAAAAATGCACTGTTTAAAGAGTAACTAAACTCTCTCAATCAACATAACTATTTTTTAATGCTTATGCTGCTGGCATTAGCAAATAGATACAAATGTATATTTACTTGGTTTATAACTTTAAAAAACTTTTGCATTTTTTTCCTGGTTTCCTGCCTAGGCCAACATGATGTCATTCATCCCAGGAGTCTGCATGGGAAATTAATTTCTTTCATCTGGAGGAGGGGTTTTCTCAGCAAAACACATCTTCCTGCCTGCATGCCTGAGCTAAGGATATATGGATCCCAGGAAGTAAATGCTACATGAATCATCAGCCCTTGGCCAAGGCTAAAAATGCTAGGGGGGGGGGGGTGTTATTCAAAGCAATTTCTCAACAAAATAAAGCATGGAGACATTGATGGATGAGTGTGTTTTCTTTGAATATTAAAAATGAAATAAATAGCATTTTCAGTTTGTGGCGTTCAGATACAGGTTAGTTCCACTTTAATTGCCAATAGTGATATACTGTACTAAGTTTTTTACACAACCACTAATTTATTTTGAGTTATTATGTGTTGATTTAAGCAATTACTTTTTAGTGCATTTATTCTTTATGTTCCATGTAGCTGGGGGCATGGAAGAGGGTGTGTCCATTGCCCACATATTTTGCGCAAAAGGCATCCCTTTTGCCATCCCAAAAAGCTGTGAAGTTTGCTGACCTATTACATTGACCACTGTCTCATTTCTTACAGTCATGGCTTAGGCACAATCATGGTTTGGGGGGAAACAGAACAGAGATTTTGCCTCTTGGTGCTGTTTGTATGTTTTGCATATTCCTGTGTGTCTGTTTATAGCAACTGTGATGCCTCCAATGAGCACTATTATTCTAGAACCCTTAGCTTGCTAGAGCAAAATCCTATTTCAGACCTGTCACATCAAGGGGACCTGTCTCTTGCCTCTAAGGACAGTGACTTTAGGAGGCCATCCTACTGGTATTTTCCATGCTATCCAAATATAATAATTAAACAAAACATCATATATATATATATATATATATATATATATATATATATATATATATATATGTAGCGGGTGTCAAATTTAGTGGGGTGTATCTGGGCTATAGATGGCCCATATACATTGATTTTAGGGATTTATGGACACTTTGGCGTGTGGGAGGTATGAATGGTGTCATGTTCCCTGCGGTCCCTGGGTGCCGCTGTCACCTGGGACCGGGGTTGAACTGCCATTCTAGAGCCGTGCCCCTTTTGTCCTCTCGCAGCAGTACTGTGCCTGCTGGGAGAGGATATAAAAGGGGGCGGACATCTTGCACACGAGGTCCATTCCCCAGGCACCTTCGGCCTGGGGGCTGCTGCGGTTCGTCTGTGCCCAGGCGCCCTTGGCCTGGGTGCGTGGAGTCGAGTTCCATCCCAGGCACCTTCAGCCTGGGGTGAGGTACTTTACCAGGAGGCCTGGGGCCCAGTACCTTCGACTGGGTCCCGCGAGGGCGAAGCATTCCTAAGGTGCCCCCGGTATTGGGTGCCTGAATCCAGGGCATAAGGGACCGGAGAGGTGACCTCCCTGATGAGCCAGCGCAGCATTTGCTGGTGATGGTGGAGGCCTCTGGTGACCGTCCGGATGGATGTCTTCCTCTGACAGGGGTCGTTTGTTCTAAAGGAGGTACTTCATGTTCTCATGGTCTGTGGCAGGGACCCATCTTTCTTATGTCAGTGGCAGGCCTCATCCAAGGCCTGTGGCAGGGGGCTCAACGTTCACCCAGGTCAGTGGCAGTGACCAAATTCACAGTCGGTGGCAGCGACTGTGCGCCAAGCCTGTTTGCACTAAACGGAACAGGAGAAACTTTATTCATTATTTGTGCCTGGACCTACTCTTCCCTACACCTTGTCTGTTCTTTTAACCACTTGTCCCCCGCCCACTGTCAACTGACGGCGGGCGGAGGATACTCTCGTTCTGGGAGGACGTCATATGACGTCCTCCCTTTAAAACGAGCTAGGAGGCGCGCGCGGGCCGCCGGGCACCCGCGATTGCCCGGGAAACGAGCAGGAAAGTGGATCTCTGTGTGTAAACACAGAGATCCACGTCCTGTGAGGGAGAGGGGACCGATGGTGTGTCCCTTGTACATAGGGACAACCATCGGTCACCTCCCCCAGTCAGTCCCCTCCCCCCACAGTAAGAACACTTTGAGGGAACATATTTAACCCCTTCCCGCCCCCTAGTGGTTAACCCCTTCCCTGCCAATCACATTTATACAGTAATCAATGCATTTTTATAGCAGGGATCGCTGTATAAATGTGAATGGTCCCAAAAATTTGTCAAAAGTGTCCGATGTGTCCGCCGCAATATCGCAGTCACAATAAAAAATCGCAGATCGCCGCCATTACTAATAAAAAAAATAAAAAATAAAAATGCTATAAATCTATCCCCTATTTTGTAGACGCTATAACTTTTGCGCAAACCAATCAATACGCGCTTATTGCGATTTTTTTTTTTTACCAAAAATATGTAGAAGAATACGTATCGGCCTAAACTGAGGAAAATTTTATTTAAAAAAAAAAATGGGTATTTATTATAGCAAAAAGTAAAAAATAGTGTTTTTTTCCAAACTGGACGCTCTTTTTTTGTTTATAGCGCAAAAAAAAAAAACCGCAGAGGTGATCAAATACCACCAAAAGAAAGCTCTATTTGTGGGAAAAAAAGGACACAAATTTCGTTTGGGAGCCATGTCGCACGACCACGCAATTGTCATTCAAAGTGTGACAGCGCTGAAAGCTGAAAAATGGCTTGGGCAGGAAGGGGGTTTTCGTGCACAGTAGAGAAGTGGTTAAAAGTCAACCAGTCTCAAAGCAATAAAACAGTGTTGGACTTTTCATGGTGTGGAACTCGTGTTAATGGAAGCTAAGTGTCCCTGTCAGTGACAGTGGCAATCATTCTCCACAGGAGAGGCTGAGGCTCCGGCCTAAAACGCAGACCCGAAGGTAACCAGTTTAGCTCATATCTCTGCATACTACATCAGAGAGCCGAGCTGGTGGTGTGCATCTTTCCCCCTTCTCCCAGATACCCCTAGAAGAGTAAAACCAGCCACAGAGAGAGGGGAGAAGGTGGGGGAAGACCGCTACATATATATATATATATATATATATATATATATATATATATTGTGACAGCAGGAAGGTAAAGTCACCTGGTTGCATCCAGGGGGGTAGATATATTTCTCCCAGATTCAGGCTTTATGCCGACTTATACAACTAGGGAGTTGATGAAGCCCAGCTGAGGCTAGTGGGCTCATGAATGACTCATACCTCTAGGGAGAGTGCTGGGCGTCGTGAGGCAGGGAGTTGATGAGACCAGCTGAAGCCTGTCAGTTCGTTTAAGGCCTCTATAAAAACTCCCAGCTTCATCAGATGTTAGCTCATGCCTGGAACCAGACCTGTGTGGACTGTCTAGGGAGAGTGAACCCCTGTGCGGTGAGGCAAAGCCTGTGTGGCTATTTGTTTGGACTTTTACTAAACCAGGGACTTAGGGACTAGGACAGCACCAGGCTGATCCCAGTTGTTAGTTTAGGAAACCTGCATGTTTAGTCAGAGGTCAAACTGACCAGGATTTATTTTGTTTGTTTCTTTTTGGCTTTGCTGTGTTTTTGTCACTGTACATAGAGAAATAAACCGCACCTTTTGATTTTGAAAACCACAACCTCCGTCTGCTGGCCCTGTTTTTGTGTGGGGAGCCCAACCAGGGGGTCACACACACCCGCTACCGAGTTAACCCCCTCACAGTTGGTGGAGAACCAGTGGCAGTTTTTTTTAAGCCAGCATGGAGGAGATACTGAAACAGCTGGCTCTAGCAAATGCCAATCAACAGCAGACAAATGCAGGTTTGCAAAGGAGCCTTGCAGCCCAGCAGCAAGCTCATCAACAAGCCCAGCAGCAATCTGAGGCCCGCTTCATAGACCTGTTACAGAAGCAAGAGCAGAGACTACAACAAATGGAAGCAGTAATGCAGCAACGTCCGCAGACCAGTGAGGAAAGCCGTCCCACTAATACCGCGTCCTTTGGGGTGAGTCGTTTATTGACAAAAATGACTGGAGAGGATGATCCAGAGGTATTTTTGACCACATTTGAAAGGACTGCTGAAAGAGAAAAGTGGCCTGAGGAGCAGTGGGCTGGACTGGTGGCTCCTCTGTTAACTGGTGAATCGCAGAAGGCTTACTATGACCTAGAGCCTGACCAAGCAAAAGACTATGTGATGCTAAAAGCTGAAATATTGGCAAGGCTGGGTGTCACCCTGGCTGTCCGGGCTCAGCGTGTGCATAACTGGACTTTCCAGCTTGGAAAACCCCCCAGGTCTCAAATGTATGATCTCATTCACCTGAGCAGGAAGTGGCTACAGCCAGAGACTTTGTCCGCACCAGAGATTGTGGAACGTGTTGTAATGGATCGGTTTTTGAGAGCTCTTCCTACTGCCATCCAAAAGTGGGTAAGCCATGGAGACCCAGAGACGGCCGGTGGTCTTGTGGATCGTGTAGAGAAATACTTGGCTACAGAGAACCTGACGGCCTCTTCCAGAGACTCTCGGACTTTCCACCCTAAGACCAGACCATCCCCAGGGGCGGATAAGAGGATTCCAAGGGGTGAGGGTGGAGAGAGTGAGAGGGTGGGAGCTCTACCCCAAGTTTGGCGAGAACAGCCTGGGAAATCAGCGGCTCAAGAGGCCGCAAGAAGGATCGTTTGCTACCGCTGCCGGCAAGCGGGACATATTGCAGCAAATTGCCCGGTTGTGGAGGAACCCATGCAATGTGACTTTCTGATGGACAGACGTCAGTCGCTGTGTGCGACAGTCGCATGCACTGCCATTCGGGGAACTGAGAAACATTTATGCAAAATGTGTATTAATGGTAGAAATGTTGTGGTATTACTGGATTCAGGTAGCCTTGTGACCCTGATAAAGGCTGAATTAGTTAAAACAGAGGTCTCTGGGAATAGCAAGGTAGCTGTTATTTGTGTGCATGGGGACACCCGAGAGTATCCAGTGACTACAGTGTGTTTCGAGACCCCCAAAGGTACCCTCTCTCATCCAGTGGGGTTAGTATCTCAATTACCGCATGATGCCATTGTGGGAAGGGATTTTCCGAAGTTCTGGGAACTGTGGGATGATCCTGAGCCCCCCACTGGTGCCCCTATGTACCAGGAATGTGATAGCCAGAACTCCTCTGAGAGTGGTGAGGACTCTCCAGAATTTCCCTTGTCAGTATTGGCAGGGGAGACTCAAGAAACTGGAGAGGAGCCCACCTCCTCAGACGAAAACCTACCGTCTGTGGAGTTTTCTGATCTGGAGGTTCACAGGGAAAATTTTGCCACAGAACAGTTAAAAGACCCCGCCCTAATAAAGGCACGGGAAAACGTAGTGGAAATAGATGGCGAGTTAGTGAACCCAGATATTACCTGCACTTACCCATACTTCAGCGTAGAGAAGGACCTACTGTATCGGGTGGCAAAAAGGGCAGAAGAAACCGTTGAGCAGCTGGTGGTGCCCAAACCTTACAGGAAGTTGGTGTTGGAGTTGGCCCATGGGCACATTCTTGGAGGTCATCTGGGGACAGAGAAAACCCGAGAGAGGGTATTACAGAGATTCTATTGGCCTGGGGTGATGAAGGACATAGAAAATTATTGTTCCTCCTGCCCTGTGTGTCAGAGGTCGGCCCCGATGCCACATTTCCGTAGCCCGCTGGTCCCTCTACCCATCATTGAGGTCCCGTTTGAGAGAATCGCAATGGATTTGGTAGGTCCTATAATCAAGTCCGCTAGGGGGCACCAGTACATATTGGTTATAATGGACTATGCCACCCGTTATCCAGAAGCGATCCCTCTCAGAAATACCTCGGCCAAAACCATAGCCAAAGAGCTATCTCTTGTTTTTAGCCGGGTGGGTATTTGTAAAGAACTGCTTACGGACCAAGGTACACCCTTTATGTCCCGGGTTATGAAAGAGCTGTGTAAATTGTTCAAAGTGACGCAATTGCGTACATCTGTGTATCACCCCCAAACCGATGGGCTGGTTGAAAGATTCAACAAAACCCTAAAACAAATGTTGAAGAAAGTGGTGGATAGAGATGGAAAGGATTGGGACTGTCTACTTCCTTATTTGATGTTTGCTATTAGGGAGGTGCCCCAATCCTCTACGGGATTCTCCCCCTTTGAGTTACTGTATGGGAGACACCCAAGAGGGCTGTTGGATATTGCCAAGGAAACTTGGGAAAGTGAGAGTTCTCCCCACAGGAGTGTGATTGAGCATGTCGCCCTGATGCAAGATCGAATTGCACAGGTAATGCCCATCGTGAAGGAACATTTGGCCCAAGCGCAGTTGGCACAGCAGAGAGTGTACAACCGTGGAGCAAAGACCCGTACCTTTTCCCCGGGGGATAGGATATTGGTACTTGTCCCTACGGTTGAAAGTAAATTCCTTGCCAAATGGCAAGGCCCCTACGAGATAATGGAAAAAGTGAGCGAAGTGAATTACAAGGTCAGACAACCAGGAAGGCGAAAGCCCGAACAGATATATCACGTTAATCTGTTGAAAGCCTGGAGGGATAGAGAGTCCCTAGTCGCAGAAACTTGGTCACCAGCTCAAACTGGTTGCGTGATTCCGGAGGTTGGAATAGCAGCCACCTTGTCACAACCCCAACAACAGGAGGTTAAGGAGTTTGTGCTTCGCAACAAGGAGGTGTTCTCTGAGCTGCCGGGACAAACATCTGGGGTAGAGCATGATATTATTACCCCGCCCGGTGAAAGGGTGAAGTTAAAACCCTATCGGATCCCAGAGGCCCGACGGGAGGCAATACGGGAGGAAGTACAGAAAATGCTGAACTTAGGGGTGATAGAGGAGTCCCAAAGTGATTGGTCTAGTCCCATTGTGTTGGTGCCTAAACCGGATGGGAGCTGGCGATTTTGTAACGATTTTCGTCAGTTGAACAAAGTTACAAAATTTGACACCTACCCCATGCCACGTATAGATGAGTTGATCGACCGGCTGGGAACAGCCCGATACATGACGACTCTTGACCTCACAAAAGGGTATTGGCAAATTCCCCTGGCCAAGTCGGCCAAAGAGAAAACCGCATTTGTAACCCCAGACGGGGCGTTCCAATATAAGAGAATGCCGTTCGGGTTACAGAATGCGCCGGCCACATTCCAGCGGAAAATGGACCAGATGCTGAGGCCCCATCGGAAGTATGCTGCGGCTTACCTGGATGACGTAATTGTCCATAGCACAGATTGGGCCTCACATCTGCCAAAAGTGCAAGCAGTCCTGGACTCTGTTCGGGAAGCGGGGTTTACGGCTAACCCCAAGAAGTGTACCATTGGGCAGGAGGAGGCCAAATATCTTGGGTACACCATTGGCAGGGGAGTAATAAAACCCCAACTCAACAAAGTCGAGGCCATCCAGAGTTGGCCACGTCCCAACAGCAAGAAGCAGGTACGAGCCTTTCTGGGAATCGCGGGTTATTATCGACGCTTCATTCCCCACTTTGCTTCTAAGGCTGTGCCCCTAACCAACCTGACGAAAGGGAAAGGGTCGGTCATGATTAAATGGACCCCCGAGGCTGAGGCAGCATTCCAATTCTTGAAACAAGCCTTATGTAGCCAGCCAGTGTTGTACTCACCCGACTTCTCTAAAGACTTTGTCGTACAAAGTGATGCGTCAGATGTGGGGTTAGGAGCAGTATTGTCCCAGGTCTGGAACGGGGAAGAGCACCCAGTCATTTACCTCAGCAGGAAGTTGAAGTCCCATGAGGTAAATTACGCCACGGTTGAAAAGGAGTGTTTAGCGGTGAAGTGGGCTCTAGATTCCCTTCGGTACTATCTGCTAGGTAGGCACTTTGACATGGTTACGGATCACGCTCCGTTAAAGTGGATGGCTCAAAACAAGGAGACAAATAGAAGAGTGAATAGGTGGTTCCTGGCCCTACAGGAATTCAACTTCACAGTAAAGCATCGCCCTGGCGTTCAAATGGGGAATGTGGATGCTTTGTCTCGAGTACATGAATGCCTGATTGCTGGTGTTCCAACCCCAAGGTTAAAACAAGAGGGGGGGGTATGTGACAGCAGGAAGGTAAAGTCACCTGGTTGCATCCAGGGGGGTAGATATATTTCTCCCAGATTCAGGCTTTATGCCGACTTATACAACTAGGGAGTTGATGAAGCCCAGCTGAGGCTAGTGGGCTCATGAATGACTCATACCTCTAGGGAGAGTGCTGGGCGTCGTGAGGCAGGGAGTTGATGAGACCAGCTGAAGCCTGTCAGTTCGTTTAAGGCCTCTATAAAAACTCCCAGCTTCATCAGATGTTAGCTCATGCCTGGAACCAGACCTGTGTGGACTGTCTAGGGAGAGTGAACCCCTGTGCGGTGAGGCAAAGCCTGTGTGGCTATTTGTTTGGACTTTTACTAAACCAGGGACTTAGGGACTAGGACAGCACCAGGCTGATCCCAGTTGTTAGTTTAGGAAACCTGCATGTTTAGTCAGAGGTCAAACTGACCAGGATTTATTTTGTTTGTTTCTTTTTGGCTTTGCTGTGTTTTTGTCACTGTACATAGAGAAATAAACCGCACCTTTTGATTTTGAAAACCACAACCTCCGTCTGCTGGCCCTGTTTTTGTGTGGGGAGCCCAACCAGGGGGTCACACACACCCGCTACCGAGTTAACCCCCTCACAATATATATATATATATATATATATATTGTGAGGGGGTTAACTCAGCAGCGGGTGTGTGTGACCCCCTGGATGGGTTCACCACACAAAAACAGGCACAGCAGACAGTGGTAGGAGAAAAACAAAAGGGTGTGGTTTTATTTGAACTATATACAGACAAAAAAATACAGCAAAAACAAAAGAAACAGGAAAATAAATCCTGGTCAACTTGACCGCTCACTACACACGTTGGTGTCCCTAACTAACAACTGGGTACAGCCTTGTGCTGTCCCAGTCTCTAGCTCCCTGCTTTTAGAAGTTCTTACAATAACCACACAGGCTTTGGCTCACCGCACAGAGATCACACTCCCCAGACTATCCACACAGATCTGGTTCCAGGTTGGAGCATCTCCCTTAGCATGGTGGGAGTTCTTGTAGAGGCCCTAATGAGCCCACTTACTTCAGCTGGGCTCAATAACTCTTCCCCTGCAAGACTCCCAGCACTCCCCCTAGTGGTATAAATCGGCATAAAGCCTGAATCTAGGACAAATATATCTTCCATCCTGGATGCAACCTGGTGATTTTACCTGCCTGCTGTCACAATATATATATATATATATATATATATATATATATATAAATAAAGTATTAAACACGTCAACATTTTTCTAGGTAAATCTATTTCTAAAAGGTGCTCAATGTTCAACACATGTTGGTAACAACCCATGCAATCCATACATACAATGAATCCAAAACAAATAGGCATGGAAAGCCAAGACACCAGCAGAAATCTATCAGTAATTAGAAAATAATCCTGCCCCTTGTCAGTGCAAAGTGAATAACAGCTGGTTCAGTCTCAACTCATGGCCTATAAAAAGGTGTCTCATACCAAGGTGTCAAACTAAAAACATCTCATGATGGGTAAAAGCAAAGAGCTCTCTCAAGACCTTCACAATCCTTATTGTTACAAAACATAGTGATGGCATTGGTTACAGAAGGATTTCTAAACTTCTGAATGTTCCAGTGAGCACTGTTGGGGCCATAATCCAGAATTGAAAAGAACATAATTTCACCATAAACCGGCCACGACCAGGTGCTCCTCGCAAGATTTCTGCTAGATGAGTGAAAATAAATATCAGAAAAGTTATCCAAGAGCCAAGGACCACTTGTGGAGAGCTTCAGAAAGACCTGGAATTAGCTTGTATAATGTTTCAAAGAAAACAATAAGTAATGCGCTCACCATGCAAGACTCTATTGCTGAAGAAAAAGCATGTTGAAGCTCGTTTTAAAGTGGAGTTCCACCCTGAAATTTTTTTTTTGCAAAAATCTTAAACAAAATCCTAAAAAAATAAATAGAAAAAAATATATTTTTTAAACTTACCAGAAATAGCGGTTGCTATGCGGAAGTCCCTAATCTGCCTCTTCATCGTCCGCGGTTGGTCTACTTCCTCCGTCCTCCTGCGGTGTCTTCCTGTGAATGGGGCGCGCTGCCTTCTGGGAACTGTGTGTATCCCAGACAGCAGCCGGCCCATTCACAAAGAGCCGCGCGGCTCGTGCATGCGCAGTAGGAAACGGGCAGTGAAGGCACACGGCTTCACTGCCTGTTTCCCTTACTGAGAATGGCGGCCTCCGGGGGGCTAACATCGCGGACGAGTAGGACAGGTAAGTGTCCTTATTAAAAGTCAGCAGCTACAGTGTTTGTAGCTGCTGACTTTTATTTAAAAAAATGGCGGGTGGAATCCCCCTTTAAAGTTTGCTGCACAACATTTAGACAAGCCTGTGAAATACTGGGAGGATATAGTCTGGTCAGATGGAACCAAAATGGGATGCCATAATACACAACATGTTTGGAGGTCAAATGGCACTGCACATCACCCCAAAAACACCCCCCATATCAACAGTGAAGTTTGGAGGTGGGAACATCATGGTGTGGGGGTTTCAGCATATGGTACTGCCAAACTTTATGTCATTGAAGGAAGGATGAATGGAAAATGTACCAAGACATTCTGGATGAAAATCTGCTGCCATCTACCAGGATGATGAAGATGAAAAAAGGGTGGAAATTTCAGCAAGACAATAATCCCAAACACAAAGCCAAGGAAACACTCAATTGGTTTCAAAGAAAGAAAATAAAGCTGCTAGAATGGCCCTGCCAATCACCTGACTTGAATCCAATATAAAATCTATGGATAGAACTAAAGATCAGAGTTCATAGAAGAGGCCCACGGAACCTTCAAGATCTAAAGCAGGGATATGCAATTAGCGGACCTCCAGCTGTTGCCAAACTACAAGTCCCATGAGGCATAGCGAGACTCTGACAGCATCAAGCATGACACCCAGAGGCAGAGGCATGATGGGACTTGTAGTTTGGCAACAGCTGGAGGTCCGCTAATTGCATATCCCTGATCTAAAGACTGCTTGTGTGGAAGAATGGGCCAAAATCACACCTGAGCAATGCATGCGACTAATTTCTCCATACAGGAGGCATCTTGAAGCTTTCATTACCAACACAGGATTTTGTACCAAGTACTAAATACATTTTAGTTAGCCTGTTCAATACTTTTTCCCTCTGCCATTCCATTTTATTACACATAACTTTATTTCTGAAGTTATTTGTTTTCGTTTCTATAAAAATTTTGCAAGGCTCTTTGCTTTTACCCATCATGAGATGTTTCATGTGTGACACCTTGGTAATGAGACATCTTTTTAAAGGCCATCAGTTGAAACTGAATCTGCTGTTATTAATTTTCACTGACAAAGGGCAGGATTGCTTTCTAATTACTGATGTCAGCTGGTGTCTTGGCTTTCCATGCCTTTTGTATGGATTGCATGGGTTGTTACCAACATGTGGTGAAAAAATCATGTCAATAGCACCTTTAGAAATATATTTACCTTGAAAAATGGTGACATGTTTAACCACCTCGCGCCCGCCGTACGAGTATATACGGCCGCGAGGTGGTTGTTACATGCCGGGAGGCCGTTATTATACGGCCTCCGCTAATTTGGCCACTGGGGGGGCGCGCGAGCGCCGCCCGCGGCGCGCGCACGTACCCGGCGCGTCACTGCAATGCAGATGCGCGTGCCTGGCGGCCGCGATGTCCGCCAGGCACCCGCGATCGGCGGTTACACAGACAAGGACATGGATCTGTGTGTGTAAACACACAGATCCATGTCCTGTCAGGGAGAGGGGACCGATGCTGTGTCCCTTGTACATAGGGACACAGATCGGTCACCTCCCCCAGTCAGTCCCCTCCCCCCACAGTAGCAATCACACATTAGGGAACATATTAACCCCTTCCTCGCCCCCTAGTGTTAACCCCTTCCCTGCCAGTCACATTTATACAGTAATCAGTGCATTTTTATAGCACTAATCGCTGTATAAATGTGAATGGTCCCAAAATAGTGTCAAAAGTGTCCGATGTGTCCGCCATAATGTCGCAGTCACGTAAAAAATCACTGATCGCCGCCATTACTAGAAAAAAAAAATTATAAAAATGCCATAAAACTACCCCCTATTTTGTAAACGCTATAACTTTTGCGCAAACCAATCAATAAACGGCGCTTGCAATTTTTTTTACCAAAAATATGTAGAAGAATACGTATCGGCCTAAACTGAGGAAAAAAAAAAATCAAAAAAAATTGGGATATTTATTATAGCAAAAATCTAAAAAATATTGCTTTTTTTTCAAAATTGTCGCTCTATCTTTGTTTATAGCGCAAAAAATAAAAACTCGCGAGGTGCTCAAATACCACCAAAAGAAAGCTCTATTTGTGCGAAAAAAAGGACGTCAATTTTGTTTGGGAGCCACGTCGCACGACCGCGCAATTGTCATTCAAAGCGTGACAGTGCTGAAAGCTGAAATTTCGCCTGGGCAGGAAGGGGGTATATGTGCCCAGTAAGGAAGTAGTTAATACTTATTTTACCCGCTGTATATACAATTGAAATAGAGTTGGGCGAATGGTTCAGACTGTGCAAAAGTTTAGCCTGAACATCACCTGTTTGCCCGTTTGGCAAACACCCAAATTTGCGGAGCGCTCTGCGAGATGTTTGCCCGCCAAGCGCCCCACAATGCACAGTGCATGCTAGGCCCCTAATTGGATGAAGCCTTGCACCTGACCGCTGGTCAGGTGCAAGACTTTGCCAATTAGGGTACAGAGGACTTCAGAGTCCTGAATGGACAAAGTGATGATGATTTTGTCCAATCCAACCAAAAGTTACAACCAAAAATGTAAATGTATTTTATTGAGATTTTATGTGATAGACCAACACAAAATGGCACATAATTGTGAAGTGGAAGGAAAATGATAAATGATTTTAATTTTTTTTTTTACAAATAAATATCTCAAAAGTGTGGCGTGCATTTGTATTCATCCCACCTGAGGTAATACTTTGTAGAACCACTTTCGCTGCAATTACAGCTGCAAGTCTTTTTGGGGATGTCTCTACCAGCTTTGCACATCTAGAGAGTGACATTTTTGCCCATTCTTCTTTGCAAAATAGATCAAGCTCTGTGTCAGGAAAGGTTCCATCTGCTGGTAATATCTATCATTTGGCATGCAGTACTGAGGTCCACCAGCAGGTGTCTTCTGGCAGTTTGGAACTGTCAGGGGAACTTCTCCCTGCTGGTGTTATGTCATCTTTGGGCCGCAGTACTGGCGTCCACCAGCAGATAATTATGGCAGTGTGGTGCAGATTTTACCTTCTGCCAGGCATCACCTGAGCTTGTTAACAGGTAATAGTATAAATACCCAGCAAGTGCACACACACCTTGCCCTGGTATTGTCCTCGTGCCCTGACCTGCAGCCAGTGCCGGCCCAAGACATTGTGCTGCCTGGTACCAAGAATGAAATGCTGCCCCCCCCCCCCCAAATAAAATAAAAAATCACGCACACCGAAATGCCCCCACATCCATTATTTGATATGATAAATAAAGAGGAACTGTCATGGCTCTATACATGTAAAGGAGTATATAGAGGACCTGTCATGGCTCTATAAAATGGACCTGTTATGGCTCTATTCATGTATAGGAGTATAAAGAGGACCATCATGGCATTATGCGTGTATATAGAAGTATAATGAGGACCTGTCATGGCACTATACATGTATGTAGGAGTATAAAAAGGACCTGTCATGGCTCTATACATGTATGTAGGAGTATAAAGAGGACCTGTCATGGCTCTATACATCTATGTAGAAGTATAAAGAGGACCTGTCATGGCTCTATACATGTATGTAGGAGTATAAAGAGGACCTGTCATGGCTCTATACATCTATGTAGAAGTATAAAGAGGACCTGTCATGGCTCTATACATGTATGTAGGAGTATAAAGAGGACCTGTCATGGCTCTATACATGTATGTAGGAGTATAAAGAGGACCTGTCATGGCTCTATACATGTATGTAGGAGTATAAAGAGGACCTGTCATGGCTCTATACATCTATGTAGAAGTATAAAGAGGACCTGTCATGGCTCTATACATGTATGTAGGAGTATAAAGAGGACCTGTCATGGCTCTATACATGTATGTAGGAGTATAAAAAGGACCTGTCATGGCTCTATACATGTATATAGGAGTATAAAAGGACCTGTGCCTGGCCGGCGGCCGCAATGTCAGCCGTCCACCCACGATCGGTCCACAGAGAGCCAGAACGGGGAACTGTCAATGTAAATAGACAGATCCCCATTCTGACAGGGGAGGAGAGACAGATCTGCTGTTCCTAGTGATTAGGAACAGAGATTTCTCTCCTCCTCCAGTCATTCCCATCCCCCCCCACTGTTAGAAACACCTCCCAGGAAACACATTTAACCCCTTCCCTAACAGTGACATTTACACAGTAATCAGTGCATTTTTATAGCACAGATCGCTGTATAGATGTCAATGGTCCCAAAAATGTGTCAAAAGTGTCCGACCTGTCCACCGCAATGTCGCAGTCTCGCAAAAAAAAAATCTCAGATCACTACCATTACTAGTAAAAAAATAATAATAATAAAAATGCTTCAAGTGCATCATTTCTATTATTACATTGTTATATAAAATAAAATAGTTCAACTCACCATTATTGCAGAATCAGTGGGAGCCCCGAGCGTGTCACTTGCCAACGTCACCTGCCTTCAGATGCACATTGTCACCTGCCACACATTGCGGATTGTCACTTGCCACGATGTCACCTGCTACACGTAGCTGATTGTCACTTGCCACGTCACCTGCCACATGTAGCAGATTGTCACGTGCCACCTGTCACACATTGCGGATTGCCACTTGCCATGATGTCACCTGCCACACGTTGCAGATTGTCACTTGCCACGTCACCTACCACACGTAGGGGATTGTCACTTGCCACAACGCCACCTGCCACACATTGCGGATTTTCACTTGCCACGACGTCACATGCCACATGTTGCAGATTGTCACTTGCCACGTCACCTGCTACACGTAGCGGATTGTCACTTGCCACGTCACCTGCCACACATTGCGGATTGTCACTTGCCACAATGTCACCTGCCACACATAGCGGATTGTCACTTGCCACGTCATCTGCCACACATTGCAGATTGTCACTTGCCATGACGTCACCTGCCACACATAACGGATTGCCACTTGCTGTGTCCCAGAGTAAAGGAGGGCAGCAGAGAGATAATGTAATCTCTCTGCTGCCCACACAGTGGGGGCCGAACTGCAGCGATGCAGGGCGGGCAGTGAGAGATGATGTCATCTCTCTGCTCCCCCGCCCGCTGATTGGCCAGCAAGCCCGCTCACCTGCTGACTGTCACGCCCGCTGACTGTTCCCCTGTTCTGCCCGCACGCTCCTTTTACCTGGGCCCGACGCCCAGGTGAATTGAGCGTGCGGGCAGAACAGGTGGAGCGGAGCAGGCTGGCTGGCAGGCGGGCGTCAATTTGCCTCACAGTGAAGCGCGGAGCGGGCGGAACGAGTTGGCGACAATTTGCCTCACAGTGCAGCGGGGAGTGAAGCGGGCAGAACGGGCTGGCCAGTGGCAATTTGCCTCACAGTGCAGGCAGGGCCGGTGCTAGGCAATTTGGCGCCCTAGGCAAGACCAGCTATGTGCGCCCCCCCCCCCCAAAAAAAAAATGTCCCTGCGTCCATCATATGTGACGTGCACCAGTAAATTAAGGGGGTGGGGTGGTAGGAAGCTGGCAGGGGGGGATGAAGATTACAGGGGGTGGTAGGAATATGACAGGGGTGGGTGGGTGGTAGGAAGCTGACAGGGAGGATGAAGATTACAGGGGGTGGTAGGAAGATGACAGGGAGGATGGAGATGACAGGGGTGGGTGGTAGGAAGCTTACAGGGAGGATGGAGATGACAGGGGTGGGTGGTAGGAAGCTGACAGGGGGGATGGAGATGACAGGGGTGGGTGGTAGGAAGCTGACAGGGAGGATGGAGATGACAGGGAATATGGAGATGACAGGGGTGGGTGGTAGGAAGCTGACAGGGAGGATGGAGATGACAGGGGTGGGTGGTAGGAAGCTGACAGGGAGGATGGAGATGACAGGGGTGGGTGGTAGGAAGCTGACAGGGAGGATGGAGATGACAGGGGTGGGTGGTAGGAAGCTGATAGGGAGGATGAAGACGACAGGGGTGGGTGGTAGGAAGCTGACAGGGAGGATGGAGATGACAGGGGCGGGTGGTAGGAAGCTGACAAAGAGGATAGAGATGACAGGGGTGGGTGGTAGGAAGCTGACAGGGAGGATGGAGATGACAGGAGTGGGTGGTAGGAAGCTGACAGGGAGGATGAAGATGACAGGGGTGGGTGGTAGGAAGCTGACAGGGAGGATAGAGATGACAGGGGTGGGTGGTAGGAAGCTGACAGGGAGGATGAAGATGACAGGGGTGGGTGGTAGGAAGATGACAGGGAGGATGGAGATGACAGGGAATATGGAGATGACAGGGAATATGGAGATGACAGGGGTGGGTGGTAGGAAGCTGATAGGGAGGATGAAGACGACAGGGGTGGGTGGTAGGAAGCTGACAGGGAGGATGGAGATGACAGGGGCGGGTGGTAGGAAGCTGACAAAGAGGATGGAGATGACAGGGGTGGGTGGTAGGAAGCTGACAGGGAGGATGGAGATGACAGGAGTGGGTGGTAGGAAACTGACAGGGAGGATGAAGATGACAGGGGTGGGTGGTAGGAAGCTGACAGGGAGGATGGAGATGACAGGAGTGGGTGGTAGGAAGCTGACAGGGAGGATGGAGATGACAGGAGTGGGTGGTAGGAAGCTGACAGGGAGGATGGAGATGACAGGGGTGGGTGGTAGGAAGCTGATAGGGAGGATGAAGACGACAGGGGTGGGTGGTAGGAAGCTGACAGGGAGGATGGAGATGACAGGGGCGGGTGGTAGGAAGCTGACAAAGAGGATAGAGATGACAGGGGTGGGTGGTAGGAAGCTGACAGGGAGGATGGAGATGACAGGAGTGGGTGGTAGGAAGCTGACAGGGAGGATGAAGATGACAGGGGTGGGTGGTAGGAAGCTGACAGGGAGGATAGAGATGACAGGGGTGGGTGGTAGGAAGCTGACAGGGAGGATGAAGATGACAGGGGTGGGTGGTAGGAAGATGACAGGGAGGATGGAGATGACAGGGAATATGGAGATGACAGGGAATATGGAGATGACAGGGAATATGGAGATGACAGGGGTGGGTGGTAGGAAGATGACAGGGAGGATGGAGATGACAGGGGGTGATAAAATGTAAGACAGGCCTCAGAGGTAGGGTGGTGGGATCATGCCAGGAACAGGGGGATGACGAGGAGCATGATGATGACAGGAGACAGTAGATGGCATCATAGCATTAGGGCTGTGTGTGAGGTCATCACGGGCGGCTGGTAGCAGGGATGTTCGGGCTCCCTCGTTCAGGGAGTGACGTCACTGGATGCTGTCAGTGTCGGGCAGCGGACCGTCATTCACAGTACCTACGTCTTCCACACTACGGCCGTCCATCCTGGAGAGGAATTCAAGGAGCTGCTCAGCAGCGGCGGCAGCCATTATCCGCGCTCTGCACATGGTACTTGGTAGGAGATTCGCAGAGCGCGGGAGAAGGGGAGGAGCCGGGGGAGGGGAGCACATTGATCCACCTACTGACCCAACAACTGTTGGATGATCGAGGCTGCGTCAAGCTCCCAGTGCCTCTTCCTCCACAGGACTGCGCGGCGGCAAGGACTACTACTGTCACACATTGAGATAGGGAACCAGTGGCCATGGCTGCGCCCTAGGCGGCTGCCTAGTGGTACCGCCAGCCCTGAGTGCAGGGGGAGTGGAGTGGGCGGAACTGGATAGTGGCAACTTGCCGCTCCCCTGAATGTGCCGCCTGGTACAATGGTACCACCGGGTCCCATGGTAGGGCCGGCCCTGCCTGCAGCCTGTTTACCTGTTATCCTGATCCTGAACCCTGATTCCTGTATCCTGAACCTGTTTGTATCTGTTCCTGTATCCCTGGATCCTTGCCCTGTAGCCTGATTCCTTCCATCTTGTCCCTGTTTGTTTACTCCTGGCCCCCCATCTGCTGATCTCCCGTTTATGATCCTGGCCTGGTTTGACTACGATTCTGGTTCTCCCTTTTGCTATATATGCTGGTTGGTTTACTATCACTGTTTGGGTTGTTTGGCTTGTTCACTTTGTTTGTTTTGGTGGTGTATTCACATTTATATGCATTTACCTTAATAAATTTACTTACTTTCACTTATTTATGTTTGGGTTTCCTCTGTTGCAGTCCACACAGTTCTGGTCTTATCTGATACGTGACACTCTGTCAGATTGGATGGAGAGCGTCTGTGAACAAAAATGTTCAAGTCTTGCCACATATTCTAAGTTGGATTTAGGTCTTGACTTTTACTGGGCCATTCTAACACATGAATATGCTTTGATCTAAACCATGGATCTCCAAACTACGGCCCTCCAGCTGTTGCGGAACTACACATGCCATGAGGCATTGTAATACTCCTGACAGTCACAGACATGACTAGGCATGATGGGAATTGTAGTTCCTGAACAACTGGAGGGCCATAGTTTGGAGACCCCTGATCTAAACCATTCTATTGTAGCCCTGGCTGTATTTTTAGGGTCATTGTCCTGCTGGAAGGTGAACCTCCACCTCAGTCTCAAGTCTTTTGCAGACTCTAACAGGTTTTCTTCTAAGATTGCCCTATATTTGGCTCAATCCATCTGACCAGCTTCCCTGTCCCTGCTGAAGAAAAGCATTCCCACAACATGATGCTGCTACCACCATGTTTCACAGTGGGGATGGTGGATTCAGGGTGATGTGCAGTGTTAGTTTTCACACTAGCATTTTGCTTTTAGGAGAAAAAGTTCAATTTTGGTCTCATTTGACCAGAGCACCTTTTTCCACGTTTTCTGTGTCCCCCACATGGCTTTTTGCAAGCTGCAAACGGGACTTCTTATGGCTTTCTTTTAACAATGGCTTTCTTCTTGTCACTCTTCCATAAAGGCCTGATTAGTGGAGTGCACGACTAATAGTTGTCCTGTGGACAGATTCTCCCACCTGAGCTGTGGATCTCTGCAGCTCCTCCAGAGTTACCATGGGCCTCTTGGCTGCTTCTCTGATTAATGCTCTCCTTGCTCGGCCTGTCAGTTTAGGTGGATGGCCATGTCTTGGTAGGTTTGCAGTTGTGCCATACTCTTTCCATTTTCGGATGATAGATTGAACAGTGCTCTGTGAGATGTTCAAAGCTTGGGATTTTTTTTTTTATAACTTGACTCTGCTTTAAACTTCTCCACAGCTTTATCCCTGGGGCTTCACAGAACAGCTGTATTGATACTTAGATTAAATTACACACAGGTGGACTCTATTTACTTATTAGGTGATTTCTGAAGGCAATTGGCTCCACTGGATCTTAGTTAGGGGTATCAGAGTAAAGGGGTTGAATACAAATGCAGGCCACACTTTTCTCATATTTATTTGTAAAACATTTTGAAAAACATTTATCATTTTCCTTCCACTTCACAATTATGTGCCACTTTGTGTTGGTCTAACTCATAAAATCCCAATAAAATACATTTACGTTTTTGGTTGTAACATGGCAAAATGTGGAAAATTGCAAGGGGTATGAATACTTTTTCAAGGCACTATAAATTTATTATAAAGAAAACCTGTATCAGATAATTGGACTACTCTACTCAATTGCTAATATAATTCCCTGTCTCCTTGGTGCAGGTTAGCCTGCATAGGTCCCCCGGAGGTTACATAGTTACATAGTAGGTGAGGTTGAAAAAAGACACAAGTCCATCAAGTCCAACCTATGTGTGTGATTATATGTCAGTATTACCTTGTATATCCCTGTATGTTGTGGTCGTTCAGGTACTTATCTAATATTTTTTTTAACTATCGATGCTCCCTGCTGAGACCACCGCTCTTACACTATAGAAACCTCTACGTAGTTTAAGGTTAAACCTCTTTTCTTCTAATTTTAATGAGTGGCCACGTGTCTTGTTAAACTCTCTTTTGCAAAAAAGTTTTATCCCTACTGTGGGGTCACCAGTACGGTATTTGAATATTAAAATCATATCCCCTCTCAAGCATCTCTTCTACAGAGAGAATAAATCAGTGCTCGCAAGCTTTCCTCATAACTAATATCCTCCAGACCCTTTATTAGCTTTGTTGCCCTTCTCTGTACTCGCTCCATTTCCAGTACATCCTTCCTGAGGACTGGTGCCCAGAACTGGACAGCATACTCTAGGTTCGGCCGAACCAGAGTTTTGTAGAGTGGGAGAATTATTGTTTTATCTCTGGAGTTAATCCCCTTTTTAATGCATGCCAATATTCTGTTTTTTATCTCTGGAGCTAATCCTCTTTTTAATGCAAGACAATATTCAGTTTGCTTTGTTAGCAGCAGCATGGCATTGCATCATCTACTGGGACCCCCAGGTCCTTTTCCATCCTAGATTCCCCCAGATTTCCCCCCCCAGTGTATAGATTGCATGCATATATTTGCCACCCAAATGCATTATTTTAAATTTTTCTACATTACACCGCATTTGCCATGTAGTTGTCCACCCCATTATTTGTTGAGATCTACTTGCAAGGTTTCCACATCCTGCGGAGAAGTTATTGTCCTGCTTAGCTTAGCATCATCCGCAAATACAGAGATTGAACAGTATACCCTATCCTCCAGGTCGTTTATGAACAAATTAAATAGGATTGGTCCCAGCACAGAACCCTGGGGAACCCCACTACTCACCCCTGACCATTCCAAGTACTCCCCATTTATCACCACCCTCTGAACTCACCCTTTGTAGCCAGTTTTCAATCCATGTACTCACCCTATGATCCATGCCAACGGACCTTATTTTGTACAGTAAACATTTATGGGGAACTGTGTCAAATGCTTTTGCAAAATCCAGATACACCATGTCTACGGGCCTTCCTTTATCTAGAAGGCAACTCACCTCCTCATAGAAGGTTAATAGATTGGTTTGGCAAGAACGATTCTTCATGAATCCGTGCTGATTACTACTAATGATACCATTCTCATTACTAAAATCTTGTATATAGTCCCTTATCATCCCCTCCAAGAGCTTGCATACTATTAATGTTAGGTTAACTGGTCTGTTATTCCCAGAGAAGTATTTTGGGCCCTTTTTAAATATTGGTGCTACATTGGCTTTTCTCCAATCAGCTGGTACCATTCCAGTCAGTAGACTGTCAGTAAAAATTAGGAACAATGGTCTGGAAATTACTTGACTGAGTTACCTAAATACCCATGGGTGCAAGCCATCTGGTCCGGGTGATTTATTAATGTTAAGTTTCCCAAGTCTAATTTTTATTCTGTCCTCTGTTAACCATGGAGGTGCTTCCTGTGATGTGTCATGAGGATAAACACTGCTGTTTTGGTTACTGAAGCCCCCCAATTCCCTTATGAAGAGTTAGGAGAAGAATAAATTCAATACCTTCGCCATCTCCCCATTCTTTGTAACCAGATGTCCTTCCTCATTCTTTATGGGGCCAATATGGTCTGTCCTCCCTTTTTTACTGTTTACATACTTAAAGAATTTCTTGGGTCTTTTTTTTTACTCTCCTCAGCTATGTGTCTGTCGTGTTCTATCTTAGCCGCCCTAATTGCACCCTTACATTTCTTGTTGCACTCTTTATAAAGTCTGAATGCTGATGATGATCCCTCAACCTTGTATTTTTTGAAGGCCTTCTCCTTTGCTTTTATATGCATTTTTACATTGGAGTTAAGCCATCCAGGACTTTTGTTCGCTCTTTTGAATTTATTTCCCATTGGGATGCATTGGCTAATGCCCTTATTTAATATGCTCTTAAAG
This sequence comes from Rana muscosa, assembly GCA_029206835.1. Lineage (NCBI taxonomy): Eukaryota > Metazoa > Chordata > Amphibia > Anura > Ranidae > Rana > Rana muscosa. Next base: position 137,850,212 of record CM055116.1, on the reverse strand, counting down.
CAAACCCATGTTCTTTGTTCCTAAAATGTTATCCCAATTTATGCCTTCTAGCAAAGTTCGTAGTTTAGGGGAGTTGGCTCTTTTGAAATTCAGTGTCTTTGTATTCCCCTTATGTTTCCTATTTGTGTGATTTATTCTAAAGCCAATTGATCTGTGATCGCTGTTTCCTAAATTGCCCCATATTTCCACATCTGTAATCAAGTCTGTATTGTTGTTAATCAGTAGATCCAGTAACGCTTTATTTCTAGTTGGTGTGTTTGCCATCTGACCCATGAAATTGTCCTGCAAGACATTTAGGAACTGGCGAGCCTTAGATGAATGCGTGGTTCCCTCAGCCCAGTCTATGTCTGGATAATTAAAATCCCCCATTATGATAACACTTCCCATCCTTGCTGCTAATCCAAATTGTGATAGGAGTTCCGTCTCCCCCTCCTCTCCCAGGTTAGGGGGCCTATAGCATACTCCCAGTATTATTTTCCCCTTAGCTTCATCCCTTTGAAGCTCTACCCATAAGGATTCCACCTCCTCCCTAGCTCTCTTAGTGATGTCACCTCTCACATTCACTTGCACATTATTCTTGATATATAGGCATACCCCTCCCCATTTTTACCCTCTCTATTCCTGCGATAAAGGGTATACCCTTGAATGGTTGCCAGCCAATCATGAGAGTTGTGGAACCAGGTCTCTGAAATTCCCACAAAATCCAGATCCTCCTCGTAAAACAGTATCTCTAATTCACCCATCTTGTCCACCAGGCTCCTGACATTGGTGAACATGCCACATAGCTTAGACCGGTCGCATACTATCCTCTTAATGGTTGTTCCAAGATTGCAACTAGGACTTGTTACTATACTTACCTTGGGTTTATGTGCTTTAGTCAACCTACCACTAATGCCCCCAATACTACCCTCTGGACTATGTTCCACGCTGACTATCTCTACCTCTGGACCCTCCCCCCCATCGCCTAGTTTAAAAACCCTTCTAACTTTTTGGCCATCTTCACTCCCAAGCCAATCTGCACCCTCCTCATTTAGGTGCAGTCCGTCTCTTCTATAGTACTGGTGATCGATTGAGAAGTTGGCCCAGTCCTCCAGAAATCCAAACCCCTCCTTACTACACCAGCTCCTCAGCCACTTGTTTACTTCCCTAATCTCCCTCTGCCTTTCTGGTGTGGCTCTGGGTAACAGTAGTATTTCTAATGCTTTGATGAAGGCTTCTTAGCCGAAACGCGTCAGCGTATAGCCTGTACCTGTGTACCCATGTAACTAATAAAGTACTTTTATTCAAGAGCATCAGAGTTGCCAGCCTTCCTGATTTAGGTAGTATTCCTGAGAATACTACCTTGGAGTCTTTTCCTCAATTTAGCTCCAAGTCCCTAAAATCGTTCTTTAGGACACTCCATCTGCCTCTGACTTTGTCATTGGTGCCAACATGGCACCCCAGCCCCTCCCAGTAATCTGTCCACCAGATCCGTGATGTGCCGAACCCGAGCGCCCGGTAGACAACATACAGTTTGGCAATTCAGATCTTTGTGACAGATTGCCCTCCCTGTCTTTTTAAGAATTGAGTCCTCTACCACCAGAATCTGTCTTTCCTTTCGCTCCCCCCCCCTCACTCTCACTGGAGGAGTTCTTCCCGCGGCAGCTAGGAGAGCCCCTCAGCTCCAGCAGTGCTGGTCCCTGATTGGTTTCACAAATGTCATTTAATGGAGCGTACTTATTCGGATGTTCCAGTCCTGGATCGGCCTCCCTGGCAATTCCCCCTCCTGACTGTCCATCTACTGTTTTCTAGTACCTGCACCTCTTTGTCTCCACCCTCCTCTGTGCACCTGCTGAGTACACTCCCGGCTCTCCTTTAGTATGGAGGGTCTTCCTGGGTGCAGCCCAGATAAATGCCAGGTAGGTAAGTACGGGTCAGGATCTTCCTTTCTATCTGCCATTAGGATAGGGTGAACTGAAATTGGTGCTGCAGGGTTGTTTTTTGTAATTTAATAAAACTGCAGTTATCTTTTAAAAGCAAATACTGCAGCCTTTTATTATCTCCAGAATGTGGATATATTTTGTTTAGATATGTAACGAGGCCATAAACGTGAACATTAACGAACTGCATTCAGCTTGTTGCTTACTATTTTTCATATTTTATTTTACCAATGCTGTGCGAAAACGTGGCATTACTCCACAAAGGCAGAAATCTCAAGGCTCTTCTGTCACCAGCACACATTATTATTATGATTATAAAGGGAAGGAGCTAAGTGCATTGCAGTACGGATTCTTATATATTATCACAGCAAATTTAAATGAGATCTGAACCCAGTGGAAACACAGATGTTATATCAACCCTTTCACTTATTAAAGTCAAACTGCTAGCTGAAAATAAACTATTTAACAACCACTTACAGCAAATGGAAGACATGTCCAAGGGAAAACAATAGGAGGTGCCGGGGGGGGGGGGGGGGGGAGTTCTAACTTGTTCAGTCTCTTGTACCCCTCACAATCCTCAAATATTGAAGTCTGCTGGTGTCCCAAAGATAAGAGATCATCTCAGTCAGCCCAAATTGTCATCAACTCTCTATGGGCACTCAGGGCCTTAAAGTGGTTCTAATGCCTTAAGGTTTTTTAGCTTAATGCATAAAATGCATTAAAGCGGAGTTCCACCCAAAAGTGGAACTTCCGCTTTAAGCACTCCTCGCCCGCTTACATGCCACATTTGGCATGTAATTTTTTTGGGGGGGAATGGGGGCTTTGTTAGGAGTGGGACTTCCTGTCCCACTTCCTACTTCCACCTACGGGCTGCCTAGGCGACTCCTCCTTTGCCCCTAGGCGGCCCCTCCCTCTAGGCGATCTCCTGGGACACGCGACAGGTCCCAGGGATCGCCTGTCCACTCTAGGTGGGCAGCGCGACTCGCGCATGCACAGTGCATGCCCGGCCGTGAAGCCGAAAGCTGTCACGGCCGGGTGCCCAGAGTGGCAATGGAGGCACCGGCGGAGAGGAGGGGGAGAGGAACAACGCTCAGGGCGGCCGCATTGCTGGACCGTGGTACAGGTAAGTGTCTGTTTATTAAAAGTCAGCAGCTACACTACACTTTTTGTAGCTGCTGACTTTTAATAAACATAAAAAGCCTGGAACTCCGCTTTAAGGTAAAGAACCTTCTTTGCTGCAGGATACCCCCGGCCCCACCCTCTTTTTTTTACCTGAGCCCGATCCGATTCAGCGATGTGCACTAGAGCAGGCCTCTCGTCGCAGTCTCCCTCCTCATTAGGCAGGTTGATAGTAGTGGGAGCCATTGGCTCCCGCTGCTGACAATTAAATGCTGTGATGAGGGGTGGGGCCAAACCACCCGCTCTGTGTTAATACATGCAGCCAGGGTGGCTCAGGAGCAAGCACACACAAGTGCCCCCATGTAAATCAGGTTTCTGTGGGGGCAATCAATGAAGAGGAGGGACATGGAGCGCCGGCAGGGGACCCCAAAAGAAGAGGATCAGGGCAAAAGCATTGCACAGAGCAGGTAAGTATGACATAATTGTTATTCTAATTTAAAAAAAGGAAGATTTAATATCACTTTAAGTATGTATGCAGCAGTCCCATCGTATAATTATCACTTCAAATACAGTTCTTCTAGTGAGTACTAATGGCTTTCAAAGCAATCCTAGGTGTAGTCTGTGAAGGTTCTTATCTATCCAGGCCATGGTATAACTAGTAGTAGCAAGTGAAGTTACATTCAACTTGACTTGTTCAGTAATGTTGAAGACGTTTCATGGCTTATCCAAGTAACTTCTTAGAAGTGGCTTTAAGCTATGAAACAATTTCAACTTTACAGAACTCTACAGTAGTTGGATGACTATATACTAGTAGACAATAGGTACAGAAGTTTACAAATTGTTTTGTTTTTTAACAAAAAATTTGTACAAATTGTTTTTACATTTGTTTTATCCCAATGTATGGGCCAAATGCTACTGCTACTAGCATAAATCACTGTGCAGTCAGACAATGCTGGGCCCCAGTATTTCCAGGCATCGTAGCAGTGGCATTGTCTGCTATTGCTCTATTTATGCCTTTGTGGGAACCTTAAAGAAGAAGTCTCACTTCAACTTTCCGTTGACAGCACACACTGATTATTATTATTATACTGTACAGGATTTATGATTAAAATTTGACTGGTCCCTACTGAGCTGGCCGACTTTCGATCAGTGTATGGCCAGCTTTAGACGACACATAGGAAGACGGGACAAAGTTCTACATGTACTTTATCCAGTGGGGAACAGAACACATTAATAAAAATTGATTTAAGATCTTCTGGAAATTGAAGTTCAATTTAAGCCAAAACCCCCTACTCCCTTCCTCTTTACCTACCCCTTCTTTTTATCCTCCTCCTATCCATTTCCCTCCTTAATATTTTATCTTTTTATTATCTATTATTTTTTTTATATAAACTTTTTGCTTGTTTTTTTTTTTTTTTCGTGAGGTTTAGTTACTTTAATACATTTTTATTAGTTTAGTTTATCTTATTTCTTATTTCTATGCCTCTATAACCATAACTATATATCATTCCCTTTAGAATGGTAATTTGATTTAGTCATGCAGAAACTTCTTTCTTCAAATACTTATTACCTAATTTTTGTGTAATAAATATTAATCAAGGGCTTTTTTTTAATTTATTTAAAATTCCTCCTTAAACATGGTTGTTGTGTATTTAATTCATGCTGTTAAATGGCCTTTTACGATTATACATCTATGCTTTTTTTGTCAATTTTACCTTAACAGTTGCTTTGTAATCCACTTCTGTCAAAACCCCCAAAAAATCTTGAAATTGCAAAATTGTTTATTCCACTTAAACTGTTTCAACTAGATATGTAGGTGAAACCTTCACTAATTATCCTGGAATAACAAAATTTGGGAACTTTATTGCTGTGGGTCTCCTGTTCTTTGTTTTGCACAACAAAGGTTTTTGAGGTTTTACTTATTCCCAACTCTATCCAAAGCCAAAGAATACATTTTGGGCTGAAGTTGGGCTTTATTCCTTTATTTATGCCATCTTTGTTCATTATATTGGGCTAAATAAATGACAGGAATATTTCCCCAAAAATATACGATTCCTTGAATATTCAAAAAAAATGTAATTATCATTTTTATGAGCAAGCACAGATTTTGTGTTTGTTTTTATGTTTTTTAGAAACAAATGTCTGCAGAGATTGATTCTCCAAGAAAGTGGAACATCATTTTGATGAATATGATCAATTTTTCCTGTCCTAAATGATTGTTTTTGTACCTAGAGTGTGACAATGTTGTTCACGTTCATTAAATATTAACATTTTCTCAAAACTCATCCCATCTATTACATAATTTACATGCAGTAATTTCATTTTCAATCAAATAATAAATTAGGATATAAGGCATGGGATTTAAAATACAGCAAGCAATAGGCTTTTGTGTATTCTCAGGATGCACCACTTTCGAGACTGAGGCCTCGTACACACGGCCGATTTTCTCGGCAAGAACCAGCAAGAAACTTGCTGGCAGAGAGGTCTTGCCGAGTAAATCGGTCGTGTGTACGCGGCTATCGGGTTTCTCGTCGAGAAAACCGACAAGAAACCTCGACGAGAAAATAGAGAACCTGCTCTCTATTTTCTCGTCGAGATTCTCCTCGGCATGTTTCTCGACGAGAAAAGTGAGTGTGTGTACACTTACCTGTCCTCCCGGAAGCCCGCGCATGTTCGAAATGAATTCGACGCATGCGCGGTAGCTTTCTAGGCATACGTAGGGTATACCAAGATGGCGGCGACGGCATCGAATGTGACGAGCGCATGCTCGTCGTAGTCAATGACGTCACCGCGTACGCTCCATTCAAAGAACCGCGGGTTCTTTGAAACGAGCGTGTGTACACTCGGCCGGGACAAGTTTCTTGTCCAAGAATCTCGTCGAAAAAAACGACATGTTTTTTTCAACGAGAATCTCGGCCGTGTGTACGAGGGCTCAGATCATCAAATCATTGGGAGATATGCTTTATTCTTAGTTTTGTATATTTTAGAACAGAATTAAAAAAAAGATCACAATTTTTGGCACACCTCTCACCCACAGCCAATGGCTGTCTTGCTGTGCCAACAATGGACCTGGGGTGCACAGACATAAGCATTGTAACAGTGGACACATGGTAGAGCTGAATTAAGAGACCCTTTTACCAGACCCTTCATTTCAACAACAGTCTTCCCATATGTGTATTTAATGTGATATATGCACAGCAGACATGTAAACGGCATGAGACTGCTGATGGGTGACACTATCTTGGATCAGGATGTGATGTCAGCAGCCTCAGAAGACTCTCAAGTGACACTCTATAGCAGTGGTCTCCAAACTGTGGCCTGGGGGCCAAATGTGGGCCTTGACACCAATAATGGGGCACAATTCCTCCCACTGACACCATCAATGGGGTATTATTTCCCTACCACTCATACCAACTATGAGGCACTATTCCTCCTGCTAAAACCAATGATGAGGCATTGTTCACTTCCACTGAAGATAAGGCATTTTCTACACCCACTGGCTACAGTCTGGCCCCCCTAAAGCCTGAAGGACAGTAGACTGTCCCTTTGTTTAGAATGTCTAGAGACCCCTGGCCTACAGTATTCTTCTACACTCCTCCCTTGGTGGTTACAAAAAAAACGTATGTAGGTAGGTGAGCGGAGAGGAAGAGGAGCTAGACTAGCACAGACAATAATTAAACACACCTGGAAGAATAGAGGGTTATGTCATGCCCATGGGGCAGTGCTAGAAAATGAACTGTTCCTTAAATAGTTGCATTGTTTAGTGTAGCATCCTCCTAGTTAGGTTGCTATAGTTGAGGAAAAATAGGATTTTTGTACTCACCGTAAAATCCTTTTCTCTGAAGTTCATTGAGGGACACAGCACTTAATCTTGACCTTAGGGTTATATCGCCACCTCCAGGAGAGGACTAGGCAGAACATGTTAAAAAACAGCAAAACTGCACAGTACCGCCCAGGTGGCAGTCTCACTGGCTATAACCCCTCACACTGCATCCAGCAGCTCAGTTTGTCAAAAATCAGTACAAACAGAAAAAGGAGGGGTGGGTGCTGTGTCCGTCAATGAACTTCAGAGAAAAGGATTTTACGGTGAGTACAAAAATCCTATTTTCTCTTTCGTTCATTGACGGACACAGCACTTAATCTTGACCTTAGGAACGTCCCCAAGTAGTGTAAAAAAAACGAGGGGTGGGAACAGCAAGCAAACAAACTCCACATATAACAACCAGAGCTCCTCAACGAAGGAGTTGCAACCTTAAACAGCCACCTGCAAAACTTTGCGGCCGAAGGAAGCATCCACAGATGCACTCATATCAACCTTGTAAAACTTAGTGAAAGTGTGAACGGACGACCAGGTCACACCTGGGAAACGGACGCTTGATGTCGGAAAGCCCAGGAGGCACCAATTGCCCTGGTCGAATGTGCTGTGACAGGAAAGGGAGGGGCCCGCCCTTTTAAGGCATAAGCCTGGATCACAATCTGTCTAATCCACCGAGAAATGGTGTCCGACGAGACCGCCAAGCCCTTCTTCGGACCAGTTACCAACACAAAGAGTGAGTCTGACCTCCGAAACTGAGCCGTAGCAGACAGATACACCCACAGAGCCCGGACCACATCCAAGGAATGCAAAGCAACCTCCTTAGGATGCGACGGCCGAGGACACAAGGACGGAAGCACAATGTTCTCATTTAGATGAAATGCCGAAACAACTTTAGGAAGAAATTAAGGCTGCGGACGTAGCACCGCCTTATCCTTGTGGAGGATCAAGTAGGGAGACTTGCAAGACAAGGCCACTAACTCAGAAACCCTCCTGGCAGATGTAATAGCCACCAGTAAGGCTACATTCTGAGAGAGTGTCAATAAGGGGATCTCCCTAATGTTTTCAAACAGCGGTTTCTGAAGAACCGAGAGCACCAGATTCAAATCCCATGGAGGCAGTGGTGGCCGAACCGGAGGGGCCACATGTCGAACCCCTTGCACAAACGTACTCACCAAAGAATGAGCCGCCAAGGGTCGCTGAAAAAGGACAGCCAAGGCTGATATCTGCCCCTTAATGGTGCTTAAGGCAAGTTTTTGATCCACTCCTCGCTGCAAAAACAGCAGAATCCTGGAAACCGAATACTTACACGGACGCCACCCCATCTTCTCACACATAGAAAAGTAAGCCTTCCAGGTGCAAAGATAAATCTTCCGAGAAGATGACTTCCGCGCCCTCATCATAGTGGAGATTACCGAGTCCGACAGACCTCTGTCCCTTAGCACCTGACTTTCAACAGCCACGCCGTTAAAGCCAGCGAATGTAAAGCAGGATGAAGAATAGGGCCCTGCAACAGAAGGTCCTCTCGCAACGCCAGTCGCCAAGGAACATCCACTACCATTCGCACTATGTTGGCGTACCAGGGACGCCGAGGCCAATCTGGGGAAATTAGAATCTCTGGAATCCCCTCGGTCTCCACTCTGCGAAGCAGACGAGGGAGAAGTTTTATCGGGGAGAAGGCATAAATCAGCCGATAATGCCCCCATGGAGCCACCAAAACGTCTGCCGCGTCCGCCCATGGGTCTTTGGACCTGACCACGAACCTCAGTACCTTCCGATTAAGTTGAGAGGCCAGGAGATCCACATCTGGCGTGCCCCATCTCAGGCAAAGGAGTCGAAAGACCTCTGGATGTACCGACCATTCCCCTTGGTCCAGCATCTGGCAACTTAGATAGTCTGCCTGCCAGTTCTCTACGCCCGGAATATACACGATAGAGCCGGCATGCGCCACTCTGCCCACCGCAGGATGTGAGCGACTTCCAATGCTGCAGCCGAACTCCTTGTTCCTCCTTGATGGTTGACATATGCCACCGCTGCGTTGTTGTCCGACTGTATGCTGACTGGGCGTCCCTGCAGCCTCTGTGACCATGTGGAGAGGCACCGCCTGATCGCTCGAAGTTCCAGCACATTGATCGCAGGCGGGATTCTTCCTGCTTCTAACACACTGTTTACCAAGTGAGTGGGCGTGCTGCATCACATGCAGCGTCCCCTCAGCTTTTTCCATTGGATTTAGTTCCACATACATAGCCCCTAGATTTATTAGGGCCAATCACAGTGCCCAGGGTTCAGTTCACATGGAGGCGTGGAGTGCACGCCGGAATGCCATCTTGGATCACCTAGGAAGTGGTTGCTCATGTGATGAACTCCCAGGTGAGGTCCTTTTCATTTTGGGGTCATATTGTCTATATATTTTGTGGAGGCAGCAGTGGATGTACACCCCAGACGATGCACTGTTGCGAAACGCGTCGGGAGACTACACTGTTGCCGTTGACATTATCTGATAAGGGCTTGTTTTCATCATCCAAATGTAAGTGTTTCTACCTACATTAAATGTCATTAATAAACAGTATTACGCTATGTGCCCTTCTCTTTTCCTTTACACCGCCATTGGTTCTTATCCCGGTTAAACATCATTGGGTCACCATCTGCCAAGCTTTCAACTCACCCTCCTGCCATTGTTTGTTGTGAGTGACGTTTTTGGGGAAGCATCAGCAGAGGATCCAGCTTCTACAGTGGTACACACTAAAGCTTTAGTTGACCCTTTAGACATATGTTTATTAGGGTCCACAGATTCCGGTAAGCCTCTCCTTTATCGGTGGTGGCCATCTTTATTTCACCTTTTCATGATTTTAGGAGCATCACATATTTGTATTGAATTTGTTTTGATTTCACTCTACCAGAGACTTTTTTCATATGTTTTTTTTTATATGGACTATTGTTATCTGATTTTGGACTGAGTATCACTTTCATTCACTGGGTGTTATTCACGATCCACATCCATTAGCGCTACAATTTATTTGTTATTTGTTTGCACCTATTTGTCGATTGGTTTTGTAGCTGCTCACTTACACAGGCAGAATTTTTTGTATTGGTTTCTATTCACCATGAAACCCAGGACTTCCATGCAAAAACGCAGCGACGACCACTTGCGGGACGTCAACAGCTTCACCGCAGCCTGAAGAGTCTGCAGCTTTTCCGAAGGGAGAAAGACCCTCGCCACAGAGGAGTCCAGAATCAAGCCCAGGTAGTCCAGGCATTGAGTCGGTACTAACACCGAGTTCTGGAGGTTCAGACCCAACATAACTCTCAAAGAGTTTGACTGGCTATCGCCACATCCTCCTCTAATTCTGAGTCTGAAGCCGCTCTCAGAAGGAGGTCATCCAGGTAGCCCACGATAGCGATTCCTCGCTATCTCAGCAAGGCCAGAATCGGGGCGAGCACCTTGGGGAAAACCCTTGGTGCCGATGCCAGGCCAAAAGGGAGAGCTACAAACTGGTAGTGCTCGTCCCTGACCGCAAACCGTAGAAACCTCTGATGCCTGACGCATATGGGGACATGTAAGTATGCGTCCTTGATGTCCAGGGACGGCAGAAAATCCCCCGGATGGAGTGCAACGACCACAGAGTGAACTAATTCCATCCTGAATCTTTTCATCTTCACAAATATGTTGAAGGCCTTGAGGTCCAGAATCGGACGGACCCCTTCCTTCTTTGGGACTACAAACAAATTGGAGTAGAGTCCCCGAAACCTTTCCTGCGACGGTACCGGCACTATCACCCCATGCAGCAACAGGTCCTGCACTGCCCCCAACAAGGCTTTCGGGCGAGCCGGAAGAAGATGAAGGTTTGAGGGAAAAAACCTGTTTGGTGGACAAGAGAGAAACTCTATCTTGTATCCAGATGAAGCCACTTCGCAGACCCACTGGTCGGAAAGCAGGGAGGTCCACCGAGCTGCAAACTCCTGAAGGCGACTCCCCAGCCGAAAGTCGGGTGGGGGCAAGCCTTCATGTTGTCGCAGATTTGTTCGCAGGCTTGTTTGGCTTGCTAAACCAGGGTCGCTTCTGTCCCTCAGTGAACACCTTGTCAGTCTGGGGACGCTTACCCGCCACCATGGGCGGACGAAAAAAAAGCTTTTGAGCAGAAAAGGAAGGTCCTGGCCTACGGCGAGACTCCTTACCTTTCCTAGATTGTGGGAGCAACGTACTCTTACCCCCAGTAACATTTTTAATAATGTCATCCAGCGAGGCACCAAAAAGCCTCTCTCCCTGGAAGGGCAAATCCGCCAGAGCCTTCTTAGATGCCTGGTCCGCAGACCAGCATTTTAGCCAAATCAGGTGCCGTAGCACCACAGCAGATACTGAGGATCTAGAAAGCAAGGGGGCCGTATCCAAGGGCGCATCGCAGACATACGTAAGGCCCTGCACCAACTGGTCTGCCAGTTCTACGCAGACCGGGGAAGCCTGTTGCTTTTCCAACTCACGGTGCAACAATTTTGCCCATTCAGTAAGTGTCTGGGACACCAGGGCCATGGCCAAGACTGGCCGCAATGCTGACCCCACCACCGTAAACATGGACCGGGCAACCGCCTGGGCCCTCCTATCGGCAGGGTCCTTAAAGGCAGGGGTCCCCTCCACCAGAATCGTGGTTACCTTATTTAACCTGGAAACCGGGGGGGTCCACAATCGGGGGAGATGTCCATTTTTGCAGGAAATTCTCCTCAAAGGGGTAACGCACCGCCATGCGTTTTGGGACCGAAAAGGCCAGCTGCAGGCGTTCCCATTCTTTGTAAATAAACTTATCAAAGTAAGTTAGGTAGAGAAACACCTTAGCCGTGCGGGCCGGTTTGTGGGACACAAAAGGGACCGACACCTCAGTAGATGCCCCCCGCCGTATCCTCCATTTTCAGGGTATCCCGCACTGCTGTGATAAGTGCTCCTACAAGCGCCCTTTCCTGCGCTGACCCGCACACGGAGTCATCCTCACTGTCCGAATGGTCCTGGTCCGCATCCTCTGAAACGTCAGAACAGGGGTCGTTTGCCACAGCAAGGCCCGAGTCTGAATCAGAGCTTTGTCCAGAAGACGGTGGGGGGAGGGTGCATTTTTTACCCCCCTTGCGCCCGCACGCCGCTTCCACCCTGGCAACAACGGACTCCAGGACCGCCGACTAAGCGTCCACAGGCACCGCAGGTGCAGAAGAACCGGTTGCCACAATAGGGATGTCTGGGGAAGAAGCGCCAGCTTCTGACGCCATGCTGACCCACACTCGCCTGACACCCGTTAGGGACCTAAGGCAAGGTACACAAAAAGTCCACCCTCCTAGCTGCCACAGACTGAGGGGCCCCCCGCAGGACTCACCACCCTGACCCAGGTACCGCACTGTGCTGCTGTCCGCTCTCCCTCACGAGGTGTTCCGTGTGAATTTGCGCCATTCAGATACTAGTCCCCCAGCGCTAGAGGCAAAAACAAGCTGAGACTACTAGAAAATGGATGCCGGCCACCTCCCCAGCGCTAGAGGCAACTGTGACACAGACAGCAGTAGCCCGGTCATATGTGTGCTCCGGAGCATATAGCTCGCCGGCCACCCCTGGATCAGACAGGGTATGTCGTGGCCGACCCAGCGCGTAGCGAAGGCCTGCTCACGCTCGATGGCCGGGCTGGGGAGACTACCAGGATCTATATTATCCAGCCTGTCACCCAGCCCAGCTGTTGATAGAAGATCACAGGAATCAAAAATCTGAAAATAAACAAAAAATCTCCAGGACCAATGGTCCCCACCAGGAGCCAGGTCCTTCTCCTACACTAGGCAGAAAAAAACTAAGCTGCTGGATGCAGTGTGAGGGGTTATAGCCAGTAGGACTGCCCCCTGGGTGGTACTGTGCAGTTTTGCTGTTTTTTAACATGTTCTGCCTAATCCTCTCCTGAAGGTGGCGATATAACCCTAAGGTCAAGATTAAGTGCTGTGTCCAACAATGAACGAAAGAGAAATGTAGTTTCTCGCTTTCCCTGTAGCAGGAGAGCAGAGCTCAATTGCTTTTTGGCTGTTCTAGGTTCTCATGGTGCAGGTTCAAATATTTCCCCCTGTATTCCAGTAAATGCTGTAAAATAGTGAGTGGAAAAGGCACACCATTGCCTGAACATTCATACAGCTTCAGCCAATTCCTGGTCAGGAGAGTGACCAGCAGGAGACTGAGAGGTGTATAAATGGTGTGCGCAAGAACAGCTGGGTCCTTGCTCCTATGGAAGAAGACCCAACTTGAGGGTTGTGGCCCTCTACAGGTCAGAATAATCATTTTTGGGGTCCCAGCTTGAGCTAGAGCTCAGGGATCCATGTCCAGTAGGGGGGGGGGGGTAAATGTTTTAGCAGATTTAAATACACTAAACAAAGGGAAGCCAAACTTCAGCTTACACTTCATAATCAGTTACAGTAGACAGTTTTTTGGGATTAAGGTTTTGCATGAAGAAATTAAAGCTGATCATTTTAATCAACCCTGCCAGTGTTATGTGGTTTGTCTCATCCCTGTAAACTGATACAATCTGCTGGAGAGCTTGTGCTTTTGAAAAACAACAGACTTGCTGGCTGGATCACCAGATTAAAATAGATGGAAGAAAACCTAAGAAAGGAAACTAATGCAGCCATCACATCTAAAATTTGGTATGCTGCAATATAATAAATGTTAGATTTTGATTTTAATTACATTATGAAATAGACTTTTCAAGGAAAACAAAGTAAACTAATGGGCATTTTATATTTACCTGTAATTTAAATATCTTTTTCTTTGTTCGAGAGTACTTTTATAACAGATATTGTATGCATGATACCTAAGAAAAAAATAGAATCTTTTTCTCTGTTATCATAATGATGTTTTAATCACTAGCATAATGGCACCATACAGCTTTCAGACTTTGCGTGTAAAAATTGTGAGAAATGCATTAATTAGCGGAGGACATTGAATTTTCTTTCTTTTTTTTTTTTTCTTTTGCAGATTCAATTTAAAAGAAGCCACAATCTTAATTAATTATCACCGTTGCCTTATGGAATACATCATTTATTTTCCAGGAATCGCTGGCTATTAACAATGGGCAGTTAAGTAAATACATTCTGTGACATGGGTGTAAGGGAAGCTTCATATTGCAGTAAGCAAGCATCTGACAATGGCTGGATGTTGGGGGTGGTGAACCGTGGGATGCGTGCAATTCTGCCTTTATAAAGGTTTCAATATTCAGCTACCTGATACTTTGTTTTCTAGAAACACTTAGGGCCTATTTACACTTCTGTATCATGGTAATGTGTGCATTATGACACGCTTTATCACAATGTGCATTAGAGCACTTAACACCAGTTACTCCATTTTGAATGGCACCCCAACGAGCTAAGGCAACGCACCTGCGCTGTACAGCCCTGGCCAAAAGTTTTGAGAATGAGGCAAATATACATTTTCACAAAATTTGCTGCTTCAGTGTTTTTAGATCTTTTTGTCAGATGGTACTATGGCATACTGAAGTATATTTACAAGCATCTCATAAGTGTCAATGCAAAGAGTCAATTTTTTCAGTGTTGACCATTCTTTTTCAAGACCTCTGCAATCCACCATGGCATGCTGTCAATCAACTTCTGGGCCACATCCTGACTGATAGCAGCCCATTCTTGCATAATCAATGTTTGGAGTTTGTCAGAATTTGTGGGGGGGTTTGTTCGCTCGCCTTGAGGATTGACCACAAGTTCTCAATGGGATTAAGGTCTGGCCATGGACCCAAAATGTTGATGTTTTGTTCCCCTAGGACACTTAGTTATCACTTTTACCTTATGGCAAGGTGCTCCATCATGCTGTAAAAGGCATTGTTCGTCATCAAACTGTTCTTGGATGGTTGGGAGAAGTTGCTCTTGAAAGGATGTTTTTGTACCATTCTTTATTCATGGTTGTGTTCTTAGGCAACATTGTGAGGGAGCTCACTCCCTTGACTGAGAAAAAACCCCACACATAAATGGTCTCAGGATGCTTTACTGTTGGCATGACACAGGACTGATGGTAGCTAGGGATGAGCTCCGGCGTGTTCGCACACTCCATGTGCAGAGCCCGCCAGGAGGTCGGCACGACGCTGTGCTAATCACAGGCAGGGAGACATGTCCCGATCTCTGCAGCCGCGCATCAGGACATGTCTCCCTGCCTGTGATTTACGCAGTGCCGTGCCGACTTCCTGGTGGGCTCTGCACATGGAGTGTGCGAACACGCCGGAGCTCATCCCTAATGGTAGCGCTCATCTTTCTTTTCTGGACAAGGTTTTTTCCGGGTTGCCATGTAAATGACTTTACATCAGTCTTCAGCAGTCCAATCCCTGTACCTTTTTCAGAATATCAGTGTGTCCCTGGTGTTTTTCCTGGAGAGAAGTGGCTTCTTTGCTGCCCTTCTTGACACCAGGCCATCCTCCAAAAGTTTTCTCCTCCATGTGTGTGCAGATGTACTCACACCAGCCTGATGCCATTCCTGAGCAAGCTTTGCACTGGTGGCGCCCGATCCCGCAACTGAATCAACTGTAGGGTACAGTCCTGGTGCTTGCTGGACTTTCTTGGGCACCCTGAAGCCTTCTTTACAACAACTGAACCTCTCTCCTTGAAGTTCTTGATGATCTAATAAATGGTTCATTTAGATGTAATCTTAGTAGCAGCAATATCCTTTTCTGTGAATCCCATTTTGTGCAACGCAATGGTAACTGCACGTGTTTCCTTGCAGAGAACCATGGTTAACAGA
Source organism: Rana muscosa (assembly GCA_029206835.1). NCBI lineage: Eukaryota > Metazoa > Chordata > Amphibia > Anura > Ranidae > Rana > Rana muscosa. The sequence continues at coordinate 137,834,614 of CM055116.1, read as the reverse complement.
GGAAGAACAATGATTTTAAGGTGCCACCCTCCTTTTAAAGCTTCCAGTCTGTTATTTTAACTCAGGCAACATTACAGAGTGAATTCCAGCCTTGTCCTCGTCAACACTGACACCTGTGTTAACGAAAGAATGACTGACATTATGTCAGCTGGTCATTTTGTGGCAGGTCTGAAATGCAGTGAACATGTTTTTTGGGGGATTAAGTTAATTTTCATGGCAAAGAGGGACTTTGCAAATAATTTCAATTCATCTGATTACTCTTCATAACATTTTGGAGTATATGCAAATTGCCATCATAACAACTGAGGCAGCGGACTTTGTAGAAATTAATATTTGTGTCATTCTCAAAACTTTTGGCCAAAGTGGGCCCTACCATGGGTCCCACTTGGTCCATTGGACCCAGGTGGCACTTTGAGAGGGGCGGCAGAGACGGCTCTTCAATTAGGCAAATTAGGTGGTCGCCTTAGGCCTCGCGCTCACAGGGGCCTCAAGGCTGCCGAATTAAAGAGCCCCCTTTGAACTATGGAGATTGACCACCTCCCATTTAAGCCAGACACCTCCCTCCCAGCCAGATGAGGGACCGCATCACTCAGCTGGGATTGCCGCCTGCATGGGGTGGCTACAGACAGGCTCCAGAGAGGGAAGGAGGAGGAGCCACAGCCACCAGAGTACCGTGACCGGAACTTAGCCATTACCTCACCCACGGCCCGCTGGGCACACTGCTGGAGTGGACAGACAACATGGACACCCACGCAGCCATCGCGTTATTAGAGCCAGCCAGGCCAGCTAGAGAGTGATCACCACGGCTGGACTGTCTACAGGTCACAGGTAAGTCCCGGTCTGGACATCCTGTCCTCTTCTCCTTCCCAGGGGGAGACTGCATGTGGCCATGGAGATTTCTGGGCTGTATGGGGGCTTGATTGTAAATTGAAAAGTCGACTGTAAATCATATACTCATGTCACATGTGGAGGTATGGGGGGCTCCCTATTATACCTGGTTGATTGAGGGCGGTTTATAGCAGCACACCGTCGGTGCGGCTAAGGTGTGCTGTGTGCGTGTTTCCCACGCAGCAGGTGTGTTTACAGGCACAAAATCGCATGGTACCACAGTACTTTGCGGTTTGGTGCAGTGTGTTTTTAAAAGTAGTGCAAACATTACTTTTTCCGCAGTCTGTTACTTTTTGCAGGCCATTCAAATTAACAGACTGTCAAAATGCTCCCCACGGGAAAGTGTGTGTTCCCATGTGATCCTGGTATGAAATGGTCCTTAACCTAGGTTCACACTTTTGTGTTTAGTGCAAAATCTGACTTCTTGATAAATGTAATTTTAGTTTAAATTATCATGATATAAAATAACGATATAGGGTCCTTTTGGTGGGTGTTTTTTTTTTTTTTTTTAAGGGGGGTGGGGGAGGGCAGCATTTCATTATTGGACCCAGGCAGCACAATGTCTTGGGCCAGCCCTGGCTGTACTGTACAATGTACAGTTGCCTTGCTTTGCAAAGACTAGGCCATGTAACACATGAGGGTGCATTGGCAGTTAAAACATTTTTAATGGGCTGCCTTAACACAACGCATGGTAATGCATGTGCGTCAACACACTGCAAAGAAGTAAATGGGCCCCTAAAGCCCAGCTCCAGCCGAAATCTTCCATTCAGGATGGAATAGAACCCGTTAACTTTTTATTGTGGTCATATTGTGCTCCCATTTGAGATATTTCACCTACTGTAAATTCCTGTTGGAACAGAAGGGGAAAATCTTGGCATAGTTGTCATTATTTCGAAATACTGTATATAGGAGGAACACTTTGCAGGATATCAGAAGAAAAATGTCATCCAAAAATGGGTGTGGAATCATGGTGTATGGCTTGTAGTTTATTTAGTTATTTATTTATTTATTTAGTTTATTAAAATATAAATAAAAAGCAATGATCCTACTCACAGACGGAGCTTAGGTAAAAGCTTATCGGAAAAATGAGCTGGAATTATTGGCACCCGCCGACTGAACTCGATGACAGAGAGGGTCGAACAATACCTCAAACATCTAGATAGCTGACACGTTTCTGGGGATTTTTGTTTTTCTGTATGGCTTGTAGTGTTGCATCTTTACCTGGGGGTACACTGGCCTAGGGGTACACTGTAGAGAAAGTGGGCTAAAAATTAGCCACATTTTTGGTGTTAGTGGGATTAAAAAACCTCCACATCATCAGTGCAGTAAAATAAGCCCCATCATTAGTGTCAGCGAGATAAAATAAGCCTTATTGAAAGTGCCAGTGGTAGTAAAATAAGTCTAGTCATTTCGTTTGTGTCAGTGGGGTAAAATAAACTCCATATCATTGGTGTCAGTGGAGCAAATTAAGCCCCATTTTTGGTGTTAGCGAGATAAAAAAAATAGAGAAGGTGTCAATTTTTGTAATGTTTCATGAACAAATCTACCACCACACAAGATGGATGGGACCAAATACAGGGCAATCCTAGAAGAAAACCTGTTGGAGTCTGCAAAAGACTTGAGACTGGGGTGGAGGTTCACCTTCCAGCAGGTCAACGACCCTAAACATACAGCCAGAGCTACAATGGAATGGTTTAGATCAAATAATATTCATGTGTTAGAATGGCCCAGTCAAAGTCCAGACCTAAATCCAATTGAGAATCTCTGGCAAGACTTGAAAATTGCTGTTCACAGACGCTCTCCAATCAATCTGAGCTATTTCGCAAAACTTTCATTCTCTAGATGTGCAAAGCTGGTAGAGACATCCCCAAAAAGACTTTCAGCTGTAATTGCAGTGAAAGGTGGTTCTACAAAGTATTGACTCAGGGGGGCTGAATACGAAGTCACGCCACACTTTTCACATATATTTGTAAAAAAAAAAAAAAAAAAAAAAACATTTATCATTTTCCTTCCACCTCACAATTATGTGCCACTTTGTGCTGGTTTATCACATAAAATCCCAATAAAATACATTTACGTTTTTGGTTGTAACATGACAAAAGATGGAAAATTTGAAGGGGTATGAATATTTTTTCAAGGTACTGTACCCCACTATCAATATTAGGATTCATTGATATTGGCAGTTGTAAGCCATGTACATGTCAGGGACACCCAAGAAAAGTCTAAACAGGTTAGCGGTAGTCCCGGACTTTTATTCAGCAAGCCGTACACACCGTCCACAATCCTGCCTGCCAGTACATCACACAACATATACGGTACTTCAAATGCAGAAAACAGCCAGAAATATATAAACTTCTAGGGTATATGTACAACATAAATGATGGCAGTAGGGGATGTGAAGGAATTGATTGAGTTTGTATTGAGTTTGGCTATTCTGAGAAGATGGAAAACAAAGCAGCCTGTAAATCTTTTTACTTGCATACTCTATGGCATTCTGAAGATATATAGATACTGCAATATGAACCCATAGTTTATTCAGTGATATGTATGTTCGGTGAAAGCCAATTGAGCACAACATCTTGGCAGATCCCTATGGATGACAGAAAGCATCCTACTGATACTGATTACGTTAGAAATGGTTGAGGTGGATTATTACCTTTTCTCTATATCCCCAATGCTTTTCAGTGTTCAGATTTAGTGGTACCTTCAATCCTCCCATTGAACGTTGAAAATTATTGCCCAATTATTTAAAAAATATAATATCCAAATTTTACTGAATATATAATACCCAATATTATTACCCAATTATATCAAATATATAATACCCAATATTATTACCCAATTATATCAAATATATAATACCCAATTATATCAAATACAGAATACCCAATATTATCGCCCAATTATATTGAATATATAATACCCAATTATTATAATCTCATACAAGATTTTTCATGTTAATGTCATTTCAAAATGAATTTGCAATATTTACAATCTGTAGCTTTCATTAAAGAGTAACTAAAGGCAAAACCTTTTTTTTTTTTGTTGCAGATAGAGTGGAGTTGGATTAGAATACCTGTTTGTTAACCCCTAACCCGTTTGTCTTGCTTAAGCCCCGTACACATGGGCAGAATGTCGGGAGACATTTGCCAGTACAAAAAACAAAACAAAAACTGCTGTGCTTTGATCTATCCATGTGCATGAAGTGACATTCTTGGATGAATTTTTTTTTGGGGTTATCAATTACTATTAAGTGATATTCCTGGATGATTACATATGGACTATTATTTATATAGTTATCATTGAGTATTATTGTGCTGCACTATGTTTTGCTTTTGTGTCCATGTGAGGTATTAATTTTAATTAACCTTGAAGTGGAAGTAAACCCTCCTATTATTTTCAGCCAAGGAAGCTGCCATCTTGGCCTCTGTTTAATCTTCAACTGCCATGATGCTGCACATGTGATCAGTTATGACACCAGCCATTTGATGCTGTGACAGTTTGGTTGAGAGCACAACCAATGTGACAGTTAGCATTTAAATTGTTGGGTTTACTTCCGCTTTAAATGTCAGCTTGCAATTCCTGTTGTTATTAGTGTGTTTTTCTGCGCTGAATACTGTTTACTTTTATTTTTAGTACAAAAAAAAAAGTCAGACATTCTGTCCCTGTGTATGTCGGTCTGTCGGACGTGCATGCTGGTAAACAAGTGCCCGACTGACTCCCGATCAGTGCTTTCAGCCAATGGCAGAGAGTGCTGATTTGAGTGTTCTTGCGGGGGGATTCCCCTGTCAGAACACAACAGCTCAGCGGGGAAGATCGCTGCATTACACTAACCTAGTGGCTACAGTGGCTCCCAACCGGAGCAGTCAGTTTTTTTGTGCCACACGCGGGGTTGCGTGAAAAAAACAGTAGTGGGTACACGGCTTTATCGTTATCATGAAAGGTAAAGTAAAATCTCAAATTTTGGGTTGTCCCCAGAACAGTAATAGAGGGGAAATCGTCTAATGGGGATCGGGGTGGCCCTAATGGATTCCCTTAACCACTTCCCGCCCAGTCAATAGCATATTGACATCTGGGAAGTGGTTCTGTTATCCACACTGGACGTCATATGACGTCCTGCGGGATAACAGCCGCCGCGCGCCCGGGAGGGCGCGCATCGCGGCGATCGGTGGAGCGGTGTGTCAGTCTGACACACCTCTACACTGATCTCGGTAAAAAGCCTCTGGCGGAGGCTTTTTACCACGTGATCAGCCGTGTCGAATCACGGCTGATCACAATGTAAACAGGAAGAGCCGTTGATCGGCTCTTCCTCACTCGTGTCTGACAGAGGCGAGTAGAGGAGAGCCGATCGGCGGCTCTCCTGACAGGGGGGGTTCACGCTGATTGTTTATCAGCGCAGCCCCCCCTCGGATACCCACACTGGACCACCAGGGAAGCCCCCCAGGACCACCAGGGAAGCCCCAAGCATGTGGATGGCCCCCATGGCCATCCACATGTAGTAAAACAAAAAAAATAAAAAATAAACATAAAAAAATATGCCAATCAGTGCCCACAAATAGGCACTGACTGGCACTTTCATGGCACAAACACAATGTGTGGTGGCTGGCATTGCTGGGCATCAGTGTCACCAGTGCCACCTAGTGTCCATCAGTGCCACCTATGAGTGCCCATCCGTGCCCATCTGTGCCCATAAGTGCCCACCTATCAGTGCCCGTCCGTGCCACCTATCAGTGCCACCCATAAGTGCCCATCAGTGCCGCCTATAAGTGCCCATCAGTGCCGCCTATGAGTGCCAATCAGTGCCGCCTATGAGTGCCAATCAGTGCCACCTATGAGTGCCCATCAGTGCCGCATACCAGTGCCACATATCAGTGCCCATCAGTGCCGCCTATCAGTGCCCATCATCAGTGCCCATCAGTGCCACCTCATCAGTGCCACCTCATTGGTGCCACCTCATCGGTGCCCATCAGTGTCGCCTTATCAGTGCCCTTCAGTGCCGCCTTATCAGTGCCCGTCATTGAAGTAGAAAAGGTACTTATTTACAAAAAAAAAATAACAGAAACAAAGAAAAACTTAGTTTTTTTCTAAATTTTCGCTCTTTTTTTATTTGTTGTGCAAAAAATAAAAATCGCAGAGGCGATCAAATACCACCGAAAGAAAGCTCTATTTGTGGGAACAAAATGATAAAAAATTTGTTTGGGTACAGTGTAGCATGACCGCGCAATTGTCATTCAAATTGCGACAGCGCTGAAAGCTCAAAATTGGCTTGGGCAGGAAGCTGTATAAGTGCATGGTATTGAAGTGGTTAATGTGGAACTATAGGCAAAATTATTATTATTTTTTTTTGGATAGAGTAAGGGAGGGTTATAACCTCTGTAAGGTTTTTTTTTTACCTCTTTGTCCCAATGGGGAGATTTACCTTCACTTCCTGTCCCATAGCCAAAACAGGAAGTAAGAGGAAATCCCTGCAAATTAAGGGTATCTTTTGGGGACCCCCAGGTCACCAGAACAGGTATTGATAAATTTTCCTTCTATTACTTTTCTGAGGTCAACCTAAAATTTGGGATTTTCTTTTACTTTTACTTTCAATGATAACATAAAACAGGAAAAATAGAGAGGGTGAATCATCCTAACAGGAAACAGACAATAAAAACTGAAAGGGGTTCTAATCCCTCTGACTTCTGTCCAAAACAAAGTTTAGTCTTTATTTACCCTTTAATTTGTGTGAATTTGCTCCCACTTCTCGTTTTGGCTATGGGACAGGATGTGAAGGGAAATCTCCCCAGATGGAAAAATAACCCAAAATTTTTAGGTAGTTTTACTTTAAAGTAATACCTGGTGATCCTGCTATGAAGCTCCTTCAAGCACTGCTTATTAAAAGGTGACAGCGCTCTGTATTTGTCACTCAGTTGTGCCCATGCATTGTTACCAGGGTTTCTGACAGAGACTGCTAGTGGTCATTTCAACAAAAAATACACAGACATGGTCCACTGTTGTCACTGTTAGGAATCCCATGTTGTGAAAAGCCATGCAACATCAACCACCCCTTCCCCCACTGACTTGTCCCTCGACATCCCTGCCACAACTATCAGTATGGACTCTGAACACTCCTTTCAGTCACATCGAATCATTGTCCAAATCAAATTCCGCCTCAACCTCCTTAACATTTTCAGGATACACCCTTTCTTAACCAACCACACCCCAAAGCACCTTTACATAGGCTTTCCCTCTTTCAGTCCACCATGAACGTTGATGTTAGCTAGACTCATCCACCTCACCAACCATTCATCGTCTGCTACCCCTCTCTGCCAATCCCTCTGCTGGCTTACGCTCACCCAACAAATACTCACCGCTCCTAATGCGCTCCTGCCCATTTAAATCAATGGGCAGCGCCGCCGTACCGCCGGCAAAACACTGCTGTAGTTTTAATTATTTTCGGCTGCTAGCGGGGGTTAAAAGCGCCCCCGCTAGGGGCCAAAAAGCGCTGCAAATCCGACGGTAAAGTGCCGCTAAAAATAGCAGTGTTTTACCGCCGACACTCGGGCAGCTCACTGTGAAAGGGCTCTAAGGGAAAGAAAGCCTGAAGAAAACAAATGCAACCACCGCATCTAATAATTGGTAAGCTGCAAAATGTTTGCTTTTGGGCTTAATACTGCTTTAAAGATTTTAGTCCTGTGTATAATAAAATACAGAACCATTTCACATTCCCTTTAACATAGTTTTTGCAGGATAGTGGGTCTCACATATTTGAATTATATGAAAAGAACATGGCATGAGTGGAATTCCCCTTTAATTAAATATTCTGACATTTGTCAGCATTAGTTTGTCACCACTGCGGCTGTTGCTGCCTTGATCAGAGATCTGTCCTCACCATAACATGGAGCCTTTTCTGCTTTTAATGATCATTAGCTGTCATTACTGAACTATGTCTTGCTGACTGCCTGATGTGAAAGCATTTCCACTGGCCAGCACTGTGCTCCGAATTAATCAATGTCATCATTTTTACTGTAAACACGAATCGCTTTTGTAAATGTCCTTTAGCGCGCTATAATCTACAGCCTGGAATGACTATTCAATTGATATAAGTGTAGCGATACCCCCGAAGGAGTTGCTGGATTAATTTTGGGTCCTGCCGTTACCCCACACTTCACCGTCCCAGAACTTAAGAGTTTATGTTGTTAGTTTTGAAAAAGGTGATTGCCAGTCACTTATGCCGCGTACACACGACCATTTTTAATGTCATGGAAAAAAATTACGTTTTTCTTGACGTGATTCTTCTCAAGCCTGTCTTGCATACACACTATCGTGAAAAAAAATGCTCGAGCAAAGCGCGGTGACGTACAACACGTACGACGGCACTATAAAGGGGAAGTTCCATTCGGATGGCGCCACCCTTCGGGCTGCTTTTGCTGATTTCGTGTTATCGCGTGTTAGTAAAAGTTTGGTGAGAGACGATTCGTGCTTTTCAGTCTCCGTGCTTTTCAGACCGTTACAGCATGACGAATGTGCTATCTCCATTACGAACACTAGTTTTACCAGAACGAGCGCTCCCGTCTCATAACTTGATTCTGAGCATGCGCGTTTTTTTCCCGTCGTTAAAGCGTACACACGACCGTTTTTCACGACGAGAAAAACGACAACGTGAAAAACGACGAGAAAAAATAGAGCAGGTTCTAAATTTTTAATGGCCATTTTTTTCGTCTAAAAAAATGCTCTGGAGCCTACACACGACCGTTTTTCACAACCAATTAAAAAAAAAATGGTATGTTTCTCGTCATGAAAAACAGTCGTGTGTACACGGCATTAGTCTTTTTCTCAATTGCTTTATTACACCACTTCAGGTAGGGGATAGAGGGTTAGGGGAAGTTCAGATACCTTGGTTTCTTTCAGATCACTAATGCGATTCTTGAATCCAGATGACACAGCTCTCTGCCTCTGGTTCTTGCGACTACCGGATAGGCCTCTCACACCGACCTAGCAGCCGGTATGAAGCACTGACAAAGTCTCTGCCACAGACTTGAGTGATAACGGACAAAGTCTCTGCCACAGACTTGAGTGAAAAGTGGAAACTCCTAGATAATCCCCTGCCACGGGATTGTTAGCCAGTAGTCAGTTAGTTAGGTCAACTGCACAGTACCTGAACCTTTAAGCCACTTAAGCAGTACTGTGAGGTAGGTTACTTGGGTGCATCCTCCAAACAAGTCACCAGGACCTTCCCGAGATACCAGCCATCAGCTCGGTCCTCTCCAGCAAGGTACACCCCTGGAATATTCTTCACTTGAGTGGCTTCTTCCCGCAGGACAGACAGCACAGGATCACCATTTGTTAAGTAGGCCCCAGACAGGCTTCTGGGCCTACTTGCAGCAGACACATCAGCATAGCCTCCGGCCTGGAGGGCCATGAGGCAAGACAAACCCCGGAGCACATGGCACTGCCCCTTAAATATCCAGTACACTTCAGCTGGCTATATTTGTCACACTGGCCTGTGACAACAGTGACACCTACTGGCAACAGTGGGAAATGCGCACAAACAGCCAAAGCTGGAACAGAAACCAACAATTTACATAATCAACTCTGAGCTATTTACAGCTCAGATACCCCTAAATTTACACATAGCGCCTACTTGAAAAGTAGCAGGGCGCTACATAAGTAGACTATGAATGCCTCCAATGTACTGAGGTATTGAAAGGGGAGAAATTAGCCATTGATGGCCATGTGAATGTAGAAAACACACCTGAATGGCTCTCACACAGGAGAGTAATAGGTAAAGGAAGATTGGGAAGAAGGAGTTAATTAAGGCTGATTAGAGTAAATGAAAGGCTATTAAGTGGGTATATACTGTAGGAACAAATTTTTTACTTGTCAGGTAGCTTACCACTTTGCAAAAGATGGCTACAGGGTGGGCTTACTTTGCCGGGAGGCCGTCATATGACGTCCTTCTGTAATCGCGCTGCCTGCGCACCCTCTGCGGCATGCAGGCGGCACGCTCTGTGATCGCTGTGTCCTTTGGACTCAGCTGATCACAGATCGGGGTTAAGGGCCTTCATCACATTTTCTTTCCTCACGCTGACAGCATGGGGAGAGGAGAAGAGAGATGATAACTGGCTTGTGTTAAAGGGACATTTACATTTATAATCAGGGCACTGATTATCAGTGTCCGAATTATCAGTGCAGTCCCACCAATGCTGCCAATCAGTTCCAATCAGTGCCCATCAATGTCACCTATCAGTGTTGCATATCAGTGCCCATCAGTGCTGCCAATCAGTGCTCACCAGTGATGCTAATCAGTGCCTCCTCATCAGTGTCACCTATCAGTGCTGCCTATCAGTACCCATCAGTGCCGCCTACCAGTGTCTAGCAGTGCCCAACAGTGCCACCTATCAGTGCTCATTAGTGCTGCCTATCAGTGCCCTTCAGCGCCGCCTATCAGAGCCCATCAGTATCATCTATCAGTTCCCATCAGTGCCTCCTACTAGTGCAGCCTCATCAGTGCCTCCTCATTAGTGCTGCCTCATTAGCGCCCATCAATGCCTCCTATCTGTGCCCATCAGTGCCGCCTCATCAGTGCCCATCAGTGTCCATCAGTGCAGCCTCATCAGCGCACATCAGTGAAGAAGAAAAAATACCTGTTTGCAAAATTTTATAACAAACTATGATCTTTTTTTTTTCAAAATGTTCGTTCTTTTTTCATTTGTTTAGCAAAAAAAAAAAAGTGGTAATTACCGTATTTATCAGCATATAACACGTACCGTATTTATCGGCGTATAACACGCACCGGCGTATAACACGCACCCCAAGTTTAGGAGGAAATTTTAGGGAAAAAAACTTTTAGCAGGGAAGTTTAAGGAAAAATAACTTACATTTAAATGCAGCCTTGTCAGTGTCCATTGCAGCCTTGTCACAGTGCAGCCTTGTCAGTGTCCATTGCAGCCTTGTCACAGTGCAGCCTTGTCAGTGTCCATTGCAGCCTTGTCACAGTGCAGCCTTGTCAGTGTCCATTGCAGCCTTGTCACAGTGCAGCCTTGTCAGTGTCCATTGCAGCCTTGTCACAGTGCAGCCTTGTCAGTGTCCATTGCAGCCTTGTCACAGTGCAGCCTTGTCAGTGTCCATTGCAGCCTTGTCACAGTGCAGCCTTGTCAGTGTCCATTGCAGCCTTGTCACAGTGCAGCCTTGTCAGTGTCCATTGCAGCCTTGTCACAGTGCAGCCTTGTCAGTGTCCATTGCAGCCTTGTCACAGTGCAGCCTTGTCAGTGTCCATTGCAGCCTTGTCACAGTGCAGCCTTGTCAGTGTCCATTGCAGCCTTGCCCCAGAGTCGCCGTGCAGCCTTGCCCCAGAGTCGCCGTGCAGCCTTGCCCCAGAGTCGCCGTGCAGCCTTGCCCCAGAGTCGCCGTGCAGCATTTCAAAATTGGCGCCGAGACTGTGCGGACGCCGCCGAGAACGCCGGGGACGCAGGGACGCAGGGACTGGGCGGAGCCGCCGCCGAGATACACATAGCCGAGTGTACTCGGCTATACTCGGCTTTTCTCAGCTCCGCTCACAGTCACGCCGAGTCCCGCCCTATGATGGACATAACACAGGTCCAATGGGACTGGGCGTGACTGTGAGCGGAGCCGAGAAAAGCTGAGTATAGCCGAGTACATTCGGCTATGTGTATCTCGCTCCGCTCCGCTCAGTCAGCGGAGACAGCTCAGGGATGTGGATATCGGCGTATAACACGCACCCACGATTTTCCCCTGATTTTCAGGGGAAAAAAGTGTGTGTTATACGCCAATAAATACGGTACTTTCTTTAAAATCAGAGGAAAATCGTGGGTGAGTGTTATACGCCGAACGGCTGCCTCGGAGGGAAAGAGTGCAGCCGAAATAGACAGAGCCGAGTGTACTGTGTACTCGGCTCCGCTCGCAGTCATGACTCCCGCCATTGGACCGGTGTTATGTCCATCATAGGAGCCGGGCCAAGGGGCGGAACTGCGAGACGAGCCGAGAGAAGCCGAGTACACAGGACATCTGGCTCTGTGTATCTCGGCGGCGCTCATTCCCTCAAGGCTGCATAATTGACACTGGATGGGGGCAAGGCTGCAGATGGGTGGCAAGGTGGCAAGGCTGCAGGTGGATGGCAAGGCGGCAGATGGATGGGGCAAGGCAGCAGATGGATGGCAAGGCGACAAGGCTGCAGATGGATAGCAAGGCTGCAGATGGACGGCAAGGCTGCAGATGGGTGGGCAAGGCTGTAGATGGATGGGCAAGGCTGCAGATGGACATTGATGGGCATTTAAAATGTAAGTTTTTTCCCTAAACTTCCCTCCTAAAAGTTTTTTCCTCATTACTTTTTTTTTATTCTAAAGTTTAAACGTCCCTCTTAAAATTAGGGTGCGTGTTATACGCCGGCGCGTGTTATACGGTACATACCACAAAAAGAAAGCTCTATTTGTGTGAAAAAAAAATATATAAAAATGTCATATGGGTACAGTGTTGCATGACCACACAATTGTCATTCAATGTGTGACAGCGCTGAAAGCTGAAAATTGGCCTGGGCAGGAAAGTGGAACTTGGGTAAAAAATTATTATCTAAACACATTCATCATGTGTATTCTTCTTTGAATCTTGATGTGCTTTGATTATTTCCTCCAGATCTGTGCAGTAATCAAGTGTGAACATTTTCCTTCCTGTATTAAAGACCGGTCACTGCTGATCTCTCTCCTTGTACAGGAGGACTGGTCTTTTCTCCGCCCACTCCTGTATTTTTCTGTAGTTAGTAAGCCTTCTGGGTCCCTACCACAGCTCAGTTTTCTGCACAGGCTATCTACAGCACTATGATAATGTCACCGTTACTTTTACAAGAAAATATCAAGATTTTCAAAATTATTTGATGCACACACATTGGAGTTAAAGAGGAAGTAAACCCTGTAAAACTTTACCTAAAAAAAAAACCCTGCAAGAGAAAGGCATAATGAGCTAGTATGCATAGCATACTAGCTCATTATGAATTACTTACCTGAGATCGAAGCACCCTCGTTCCTCTCCTCCGCCACCGCCATGATACCTGAGTGACTTCCGGGTATCGTTGCTTCGGCGCTGTGACTGGCCGGAGCAGCGATGACGTCGCTCCCGCGCAGGCGCGCAGGAGCCGCTAGTGACGGCGCGATCGCCTTCACTAACGACACGCTCAGTGTGCCTGCGCCGTTGTCTATGGCGCGCATGCGCCGTAGACATTGGCGTAGTCTTTTCTGCAAATATCTCCTTAACCGTGTAGGTTAAGGAGATATTTCTTGCACCTTCAGGTAAGCCTTAATCTGGGTTTACCTGTAGGGCCAAGTGGTCTGTAAGGGTTTACAACCACTTTAAGCTCCTTTCACGCTTGTTTAGTCTACCAGCGGATCTGCCTGCTCAGCGAGGAAACTGTCCACTGATCCCCGCTAAACAGGTGGATGACAGGTCCGTGTCTGCTCTGCATTAGCCTGCTGTTCTCTATGGACTGTCAGATGGAAACGGACCACCTGTCTGTTTCCATTTAACTGTCATCTTATCCGATCCACCAGACAGACCAGATCAGGTAAGTATAACATGTTTGTTATTTTTATAGAAAACAAAACTTGATTCACACCTATGCAGGTGCATTTTGTGTCTTTCAATACACAGTATAGAGTATAGTTTTGATCCATTGAAGTCTATGGAACCAAAAACCAGAAAAAAGTCCCTGGCCCTTTCCGTAAAATGCACAGATGTGAACTACATCCATAGGAAACCATGTTAAATGGACTGTAGTGTGTTTCTGTGTAGCGATAGCTCCAACTAAGAAGGCCGCAGATTTAGTTTGGGCCCTGAAAACAGCTCCGCCAACCCCCGGCAATGTACTCGACCCCCTACTGGCACAGTTAGTTATAGCAGCTATATTTTCTTATACTGTATGAGAAATCTTAGACACCAAGACAATAATGAAAGGGGTATCAAATTTACTTTAAACTTATGGTAAAAGGTTAACAGTGGTAACAGTGCATAGGTAATAAGTTGCAGAGCCCTGCAGCAATAAACATACTTTGCATTAGATGAACAGTGAAGGTGCACCGCGTGGGCGACCGTTAACTGAGCGCCCTGTGACGCAGCGACTAAATTAACTAACTAGCTGGCCAGGCCTGGCTCAGATATCTAAAATTCAGTCTATAGGGGATGATGATTTCTTCACCGGCAAATCTGTAAAGGTGGTGCACATAACCGAACAACATTTGTAATCCAATAGGGAAATTGAAATAAGAACAAACACTTCACTGAAGATCCTCTCTCTCAGTTCTGCTATGGACCCTCAGTGAGTGTATCAAATATAAACTGTGGTGGGCCACGGCAGTCTGTAGGCACATCAGCAATCACAGTATATGGTCTGAGCATACGCTCGCTCACCCGTCCGGGACTTCCACCGACTGTAACTGCAGCGATCAGGTCCCCGATCCAACTAGGGCTGTGGATAAGCGAAGTCAGATGCCACCCAGGCTCGCAGTGGGGTGGAAGGCTCTTTGGTGCTGCGCAAGGCCTCAGGTTTCAGGCCTTGCACTCCGGCACATCCGCACAGGAGGATCAGTCACTGAAGTCTCGTGTCCCAAAGAGGCCGAGCCCAGCCTCGCCTCCTCCTTTTATAACCCCTCCCATGAGTCTCTGGGGTGGAAACATTGCCGAATGTGGTTCTGGGTAATGTAGTCTCTCTCCTCTGCTTTCACTTCCAGTAATGTCTCTTCTCCACTTCCTCCCGACTCACCTCTCACCTGGAACTTCTTGTCTCTCTGCATTAAAGGGGAACACCCGGCTACACACCCCCCCACTTAAATTCTTTGGTCCCCAAAGAAACTTTAGCATACTCTGCGTACAACCCCAGACAACATTGCATAAGAGGTTGGCATAGGGAATTCCCACCAAAACCGAGGGGTTGAATTCCCTTGCCCACAGGTCGCACTATTCTGAGTGGCCTGCCTAACTGTGCCAGAGAGTGAGTGGGGGTTGCCCTCCACCAAATGGACAGTGGAGGGATCCGGATTCTCAGCACTCCTCCTGGCAGTAACTACAGAATCTTCTGAGCTCTTTCCCATTTGTGGGTAGGTCAGCTTCTTAGGAGGTCTGATGACTCTTCGAGCCCATTGCTCCCTTGGGATTTCTGGCTCTGGCGCCACAGGCTCCTCTTCCTCTGAGTAACTATCATGGGCATCTTCCCAGTAATCTGATGAAGGATTAGATGGGATGAACTCTGTGGCTTCTGGGTTCAGTGTTCCATCTGGAGTGTCTTCAGTGGTTGGAAGATCTATAGTAGAAGTTCCTGGAGTTGGGGAAGGCCACAGCCAATCAAGTTCTCTTTCTTCATCTTCACTAAGTTCAGAAGCTTCTATATCTTCAGTCCGAGAGGTCTGGGACCGAGTGTTTGGCCTGGGGGTATCCAGAATAGAAACTGGTTCAGGGGAGTCCCTCACGGGAGGTATCCTGACTGCTTCAGAAAGTGGGAGCAGGTGGTTTCGATGCCACGTCTTCAGTGGGCCTACCTTTCCTTCTGGCTTCAACTTGTACACAGGCAGGCCTGGCAGCTTCCGACAAATGACATAGGGTTCAGATCTCCATCTGTCTGCAAGTTTGTGTCTTCCAGGGACCCCCAGATTGCGTAGCAGTACTCGGTCCCCGGGCTGCAGGTCTTGAACCCGGACCTTCAGGTCGAAGTTCCTTTTGTTCCGAGCTCCCCTTTGGTCTGAGGCCGCTTGAGCCTGTTCATAGGCTACTTTCAGGCTGCGTCTGAGCCTGTCCACATATCTTTTGTGGGATGAGGCTGAGGAATGGTCTAAGGAGGTGCCAAAGGCCAGATCCACGGGTAACCTTGCTTCTCTCCCAAACATGAGCCGATAGGGGGAGTAGCCTGTAGCATCACTTGTGGTACAGTTGTAGGCGTGTACTAGGGCTGATATATGTTTGCTCCAATGTTGTTTCTTCTCACTATCCAGAGTTCCCAACATGTTGAGCAGGGTCCGATTAAACCTCTCCGGCTGGGCATCTCCCTGCGGGTGGTATGGTGTGGTTCGGGTTTTCTTGATTCCTAACTAATCCAGGAGTTTCCGGATCAGCCGACTCTCAAAGTCCCTTCCTTGGTTGGAATGAAGTCGCTGTGGCAGCCCATAATGGACAAAGTACTTCTCCATAAGTACCTTGGCTACAGTGGAGGCCTTCTGGTCTTTGGTTGGGAAAGCTTGGGCATACCGGGTGAAATGGTCGGTTATCACCAGAACATTTCCTAGTCCACTCAGGTCGGGTTAGAGGCAGAGAAAATCAATGCATACCAGATCCATTGGGCCTTGACTTTGTAGATGGCCCATTGGGGCAGCTTGATGGGGTAAAGTCTTCCTCTGGATGCATCGTGCACATGAGTGGCAGTACTCTTCTACCTCTGCCCTCATGCAGGGCCAATAGAACCGACTTCTGACAAGTTGAAAGGTCCTTTCCGCCCCTAGGTGGCCATGATTGTCATGCAGGGCAATCAGAACAGTCTCTCGATGTTTCTCTGGGAGGAACAGTTGCCATTTATCTTCTGAGTCATCAGAGGGGCCCCTTCGGTAGACCACTCCCTGATGTACCTGCAACCTGTCCCACTCTTTCCTCAACAGGCGAGCTTCCTTTGAGGGATGACGCAGGAGTCTGTTTGGATCCTGATTCTCCAGGGCCTCCAGGACCAATCTCCCCATGGGGTCTTCCAATTGGTCACGCCTCAACTCCTTCTTGGACAGTCTCGGCAGGTTGTCTTCTTCTAGTTGAGTTACCCCACAGTAGTGTTTGGGGACTCCTACCATGGTAACGCCTATTTCCTCTGCTCTGGAGCCTCCTCTGGCTTGGAATTCAGCTCCTTGACAAAGGGCCCACACCCCGTACGGTGCCACTTGTGTCCAATCTTCTATGTCACTGGTGGGGGCATGAGGTCTCCTGGACAGAGCGTCTGTGTCTCGATTCCCAGCCCCTGGCCTGTACTTTAGGCTGAAGTTGAACCCAGACAGTGCGGCCAGCCACCTGTGTCCAGTGGCGTCCAGCTTGGCCGTGGTGAAAAGGTAGGTAAGGGGGTTGTTGTCAGTCTTCACAGTGAACTCCGCCCCATACAGGTAGTCTTTGAGCTTGTCTACTACCGCCCACTTAAGGGCCAGGAACTCCAGCTTGAGAGTGGGGTAGTTCTTCTCAGAGGGGGTGAGGCTCCTACTCACGTAGGCAACAGGCCGCAGTTGTCCTTCGTGTTCTTGGTAAAGTACTCCTTCCAGACCGTCATGACTAGCATCTACATGTAGTTCATAGGGTTTGGTTGGGTCTGCATAGGCCAAGACTGGGGCAGTGGTTAGGCTCTCCTTCAATGCCTGGAAGGCCTCTTCACATTTCTGGTTCCACTGATCTTTGACTGACTCTCCCGGCTTCCTGGGCCCTGAGTCGTCCTCTTCTCCCTCAGTCTTGAGCAGTTCATTCAATGGTCTAGCAATTCGGGCGAATCCCTCCACAAACCTCCTGTAATAGGAGCAGAACCCTAAGAAGGATCTGAGTTCTGTTACTGTGGTGGGTCGTGGCCAGGAGGTAACTGCCTCCAATTTCTCAGGGTCTGTGGCCACCCCTTCTTCAGACACTATGTGCCCCAGGTAGTTCACAGAAGACTGGTAGAACCGACACTTCTCAGGCGAAAGTTTGAGTCCCTCTTCACTGAGTCTCCTCAAGACCTTTTCCAGCCTCTCCTCGTGTTCCTCCAGGGTTCTTCCAAAGACAATGACATCGTCCAGGTATACAAGGACTTCAATAAGGTTCATGTCTCCTACAGTCTTCTCCATGAGACGTTGGAAAGTAGCTGGGGCTCCAGACAGACCTTGGGGCATCCGGTCGAATTCAAAGAACCCCCCCACTGGGGTTATGAAAGCTGTCTTCTCCTTGTCTTCTGGGTGCATAGGGATCTGATAGTACCCATTCTTGAGATCCATAACGCTGAACCACTTGGCTACAGACAAGCTCTGTAGGGCATCCTCTATCCTCGGAGTGGTGTACTCAGGCTTCAGGCCTTGCACTCCGGCACATCCGCACAGGAGGATCAGTCACTGAAGTCTTGTGTCCCTAAGAGGCCGAGCCCAGCCTCGCCTCCTCCTTTTATAACCCCTTCCATGAGTCTCTGGGGTGGAAACATTGCCGAATGGGGTTCTGGGTAATGTAGTCTCTCTCCTCTGCTTTCACTTCCAGTAATGTCTCTTCTCCACTTCCTCCCGACTCACCTCTCACCTGGAACTTCTTGTCTCTCTGCATTAAAGGGGAACACCCCGCTACATCTGCAAAACTGAAAACGCACTAAAAAATGCATGGGTGTGAACCAAGCCTTAAAGTGGTTGTACACCCTGTACAACCACTTTTACCTACAGGTAAGCCTATATTAAGGCTTACCTGTAGGTGCAAGAAATATCTCCTAAACATCCACGGTTTAAGAGATATTCACAAGAAAGCCGTGCGCCAATGTCTATGGCGCATGCGCACTTTAGAAAGGGCATATCGTGCCACTTCTAAAGGGGTCATGCCGTGACTGGCAGCTCCCGCGCAACTCTGGCCAGTCACAGAGCCAGAGTTCGCGGCCCCGGAAGGAAGAGGGGTGAAAATGGACGCTTGCTGCCAGTGGGGACAGAGGTGACATTGCAGGCTTCGGTTTCAGGTAAGTGACAAAATCACTTTAAGGACACAGATTCTTCAGTTCCTTTCTCTGTAGCCTCAGCTGCACTGAAGATGAATGAACAGGAGACAGAAGCTTCTGTTTAACCATAAAACTAAAGTTTACTCTGCTTAGTTATCAATGGACACAGGAGCAATCAGTACCGATCGCTCACTGTATCCAATTCAGAAAAAGAAGAGGCTTGTAAATTACATATTTACTGGTCCCTTCCCTCACTCTCCATCCGCCTGTGTACCCACAGCAGCTGGCAGGAGAGGAAAGCCAGCAGCACTGCTGGGAGGCCTGGGCACACAGGGGGGAATCAGATGGGAGGGGGATCGGTGCAGGGTGAGGATAATTACAGAACTGTGTCTCTCCCTCCTGAAAGCTGGCGGGATGGAGTGGAGGAGAAACAGTTTTTTAGGTGCTAGAGGGAGACACACAGACAAAGTGCAAAGTACTGTAATTGTCCTCCTGTCTCACTGCACTGATCCCCTTGCTGTCCAGCCCCCCCTCTGTGCCCCGGGCCCCCTACTGGAGGCCTGGCGGTACCCACCTATCGGCAACCCTGAGTACAGTAGTGAGGAGTATGAAATGTAGAACACGGAAGGGAATTTATCAAAAATAGCGGCCTTGCATGGAACCCAATCAGCTTCTATCTTCAGCTTGTTCAGTTAAGCTTTGAAAATAAAAGCTATAAGCTGATTTGTTACTATGCATAGCTGTCAAAAAACAACAAAGAAAATTCCCAGCTCACTTACCAGTCAGCCTGCAACAAACCAAATTGTTCTAACAGTTCACGGTAAAGCCAAGGGGTTTAATTTGCACATAAGCTGCAGCAGCCACTTCATGGCACCCCAGTGTACTGCAGTCCTAACTCTATGAATTTTGAGAGCCTCCAAAGTTGGAGCACGTGTATAATAATGGATAGATTAACCACTACCCTACCCGCCCATAGTCAAATGATGTCCACAAATGGGATTTCCCATCCTGGGTGGACGTCATATGATGTCCTGGGCTTCCCGGCCATCTAGGGGGTGCTTGCCCGGCGGCCGAGATGTCCGCCGAGCACCCGCGATTGCCCTCAATCATGGCAGGACCATGGATCTGTGTGTGTAAACACACAGATCCATGTCCTGTCAGAGGTGAGGAGACCGATGTGTGTTCCCAGTACAGAGGAACACAGATCGGTCGCCTCCCCTTGTGAGTCCCCTCCCCCTACAGTTAGAATCACTCACTAGGGAACATATGTAACCCCTTCAGCGCCCCCTAGTGTTAACCCCTTCCCTGCCAGTCACATTTACACAGTAATCAGTGCAGTTTTATAGCACTAATCTCTGTATAAATGTGAATGGTCCCAAAAATGTGTCAAAAGTGTCCGATATGTCCGTCGTAATGTCACGGTCACAATAAAAATTGCAGATCGCCACCATTAATAGTAAAAAAAAAAAAAAAAAAAAAATGCAATAAATCTATCCCCTATTTTGTAGAAGCTATAACTTTTGCGCAAACCAATCAATATACGCTTATTGCGTTTTTTTTTACCAAAAATATGTAGAAGAATACATATCGGCCTAAACTGAGGAAAAAAACATATTTTTTTTTTAAATTGTGATATTTATTAAATAAAAAAGTAAAAAATATTGTGTTTTTTTCAAAATTGTCGCTCTTCTTTTGTTTATAGCGCAAAAAATAAAAACCGCAGAGGTGATCAAATACCACCAAAAGAAAGCTCTATTTGTGGGAAAAAAAGGATGTCAATTTTGTTTGGGAGCCACGTCGCACCACCGTGCATTTGTCAGTTAAAGTGACGCAGTGCCGTATCGCATAAAGTGCTCTGGTCAGGAAGGGGGTAAATTCTTCCGGGGCTGAAGTGGTTAAGGGCAGGTATGCCTGGAGGGAGCACACCCTTCCTACAGGTATAAGGACGCACTGGAGACCCAGCAATAGCACAATGACAGCGACGGAACCCAGTGTGTCCCCTCACCAATTCACCAACAGTACAAACAAATGGCAACCACCCCAAACCTTTAACCGGCCTTTGCAGCAAGGAACACGTGGAAGGGCGACGCATGTCAAAAAACAACAAAGAAACATTCCCAGCACACTTACCAGCCAGCCTGCAGCTTATGCATATATTTGAAAATGTGTGCAAACTAAACCCCTTGTTTTACATGAACTGTAAAGCCCTGTACACACGATCGGTTTAACTGATGAAAACCGTCCGATGGATGGTTTTCATCAGACCAACCGATCGTGTATGGTACCCATCGGTCTTTTTTCCATCGGTTGGAAAAAATAGAACTTGTTTTAAAATTTTCCGATGGATAAAAAACCGATGGGAATTTCCGATCGTCTATGGGCAAGTCTATCGGTTAAAAAACCCACGCATGCTCAGACTGAATTAGGAGACGGGAGCGCTCGTTCTTGTAAAACTAGCGTTCCTAATGGAGAGAGCACATTCGTCATTCTGCAAGTTATTGCTTCGTTTAATGCAGCGCATGTTTTTTTGCTTTCGAACGGTCTTTAAAATGTCATTTTGGCAGCAGAACTTTCTCCTGAGTTCTGACAAATGTATGTCTTTCTTTTTTCTAGTGATCTTAGGAATAATTAGTAAAATTCTTCAAGGCCGATCTCACAAATTACACCTTTTTTTTTTGACTCTTAAAATTTGTTGTGCATTTTTTGGTGTGTCAATTTCTCAGAACAACATAATATTTAATTTTTGAAAAATCATGGAGGTTGGTGTCCCTTGTTCTTACCTACACATTGTATTTATGCAATCTTATTGCTACTTCACAAAAAAACACATCAGGCATGTAGGTTGGCTGAAATCAAATTTCCCTTTATTTCGGAAAAAAACAAATCAAAAACCGAAGGGCAACTATTCCCAAATTAGCAGAGAATATAAATTCATTAGATCCCAAATGCAGACCTGACTATGATCAATAATAAAATCAACAACAGCATGAAATCAGGAGCAGCAGCCAAAGACATACATCATCCCAAGCTGTGGTACTCCATCGACCTTCAATTTCTGGATGAGCAGCTCGAGGCCAGGGAATCACCTCCTGCTCTTCCTTGTAGCCTTCCTTCCACGCCTCTCTGCAGCGTTCTCTCCACGGCCCCGTCCACGCACCCTTGCAGGCTGGGCCACTGTGGGTGGTGATGTGGCAGGAGGAGAAGGAGGAGAGGGATTGGGCTGATGTGAGATATGGGTGGCCTCAGTCAGCTGTCCCCTCGCCCCCATGTGTACGGCCGTGTAGATAAGGTGCTCACAAAGGGCCCGTTGTCCCGCCTCCATTCTCAGCAGCTTATCTGAGAGATAGGTGCTAAACCCCTCCGTAGGGTTGAGGGGGGCCCTCATAATGGCAGCAGCCTCCTGATTCATCTTTAGTGACTCCTCCTCCACTTGTGTCATCCGCCGTTGTTTTGGCGGTCTGATGTGGAGGGGAGCCACTTGGGAGATGGTGCTGCCACTAGGCCTGGGGACCTGCTGAGTCCCACTTGGCCCTGCCTCCTCCTGCCTGCCACACTCCTGACCCTCTTCCTCCTGGCTTGCCTCATCCTGTTTTTAAAATAAAATGAAAATTTCTATTATTTGAGGAATCAATCACACACAATTTTGATCTCATTACTGGTTTTTTTTTGAGGGGAGGGGGTTCAACTCAATATTACTTAGTGGACAATAATTAGCATCAAAAATACTATACCTGGCTGAAGATGCGAAGATCTGGCTCTTCGAGCTCAGGAGGCTCCTCCTCCGCCTCTGCAGGGGTGGAGGGAAGGGTGGAAGGAACGCTGGAGGGAAGGGTGGAAGGAAGGGTTGAGGGAAGGCTGGAAATAGATTCCCTGGCCTTGATCTGGTCATCCAGAAATTGGAGATGTCTGTAGTACCACAGCTTGGGCTGTACTACATCGTCGGCTGCTGCTCCTGATCTCTTGGACTGGCGCACTTCCTTGAATTTTTTTTTATAAGAATTGCGCAGGTTGTTGATTTTATTATTGATCATAGTGTAGTCTGCATCTGGGATCCATGGCTTCATATCCTCGGCTAATTTGGTAATAGTTGCCCGTCGTACATCACTTTTGTGATACGCAGGGTGTTTGAGCTCCCAAAGGTTGCGCTGTTCCTTATACTTTTCAATAAAAACAAGCATCACCTCCGGCTCTCTTAGTTTATGCATCTATTAGGATCAGCAAGTACAAAAAAAAAAGGATCAGAATTGATTCTCCTCAACTTATCACAATATTGCCCTTTACAATCATGACCCATTAATATGCCACTGCAGGCCCGAGTTCCCTTCTTACCTTAGTTCACTTCGTGGGTTCACTTCCGGTCGTCCTTACTCCGCGCATCCCTAATAACTTCTTTCCCCTTTTTATACCCTGCGCATGCGTGTAACTCCGCCCTCGTCGCCGCCCATGACGGACTTTTTCTGCATTTCCCCGCCCCTTAACGATCGGCGCACAGTGTGAGACGGCGACATGTCGCAGACACAGGTGGCTTCTTTAGTTGAAATTACCGACGAGGAAAGCTCGGAGGCGGAAACGTCCCGATCCTGTAAAAGAAGATACAAGGCGACTAATATGTCTTTTTCTGAGATGGCGGAGATGGTGGACATTCTGCGGAGGAAGGATTACGACGGCAAGCATGGCCCATACGACACCCCTAATCTCCGGAAGTCACAAATTATGGACAAAGTGGCGAAGAGTCTTTATAAAAAATATGGGGTCAGGAGATCCAAAGAACAACTCCGTAAAAGGTGGTCTGACCTCAAGATCAGGGAGCCGGAGCAGTATAAGAAGCTTATAAAAAGCATAGAAAAAAGTAAGTATATTTTACTGTGTTCTTTCACATTGTAATATGTATTCTTCCATGTTTTGCAACATGTGCTTGGCTTGACTGGGTTCACATTTTGAAATCTCATCTTTTAGGTTAAGTGGAGAGTCCACTTATTTGCCAAATGTTTTGACCAATAACTTGCTGCTCTTCCCCCAAACATGTTTGGCACATATCCACGTAAACTACATGTGGGCATGCCTCATTTTACTTCAACAATGTTTATCTACACATTGTTGGCTAGATGATGTGTTGTAAGGAAAATTAGAATGTGAATGAAAGGATAAACTGTATTCTGGGTAAAGGAGATGACACTCCAGCAGTTGTGTACTCTTTTTTGTTCTTCATCAAGATACTATACTCTGGGCCACATGACCACATTTCTTAACGGTGTCACACACAGGTGGTCCAGTGGATACCTTGGTGGTTATCCAAGTGTATTTGTGAATGTCCTCAAAAATAACATGCTGCTTTGTTGAGTTTGCAAGATCACATATGTTCATGTTGAAACTCAGGGCCAAATATCAATTGTACCCCACTTCAAAACATTGAGGATCCCTTTTCAGGCCTTAAAAAAGTCTGTGTGCTAAAGTATACATTTTGTTGTAAATTCCCATAGGGGAGAGGAGACTGGGAGGACACCATGCTCAGGAGACGAGTAACCCAACACCACAGAAACTCCCCGAAGCTCCCAAAGCAGACCAAGATCAGCAGGTTCAGGAAGCGGAGGCGGAGGAAGCGGAGGTGGAGCAAGGGGGGGTGGAGGAAGGAGAGGTGGAGCTTATCAGCACAACAGGTCAGTGTCTGTCACCACAACTTCAAGGTAAATACAGATATAGGCCTGCCTAGTGTAAAAAAAAATTTTTGTTTTAGGGACTGAATGTGGGGGTGTGTCAGGAAGTCCAAATCCGCCATTCTCGAGTGCTAGCGCCAAAATAATCATTCAGGAAATCATGGAATGCAGTAGCGAAATGGACATTATGAGAAAGAGAATGATTGTGATTGAGCAAAAATATAAAAACATGATAGATATTTTGGGGAGAATAGTGTGAACCCCCCCCTTTTTGTGTGTTTTGTTATGCGTCTGAAATTATCTCAGGGATTTCCAACATCCCAAATGTGAAGATGCACACACTGAAGACTCAACATGTGCTATCTGCCGTCACAGGATATCTATGTCCCTGTTTTGGGGGTGCAACCTCTTCCTCCCTCCTCAAGTAAGTGAGAGGAAGGGTTTACATCCCCAAAGCACGACCATTGATCCCCCATGATGGCAGATAGCACATGTTTACCCTAGCCATGGGATCTTGTTGAAGATACCCATTTGAGCCCCAAAAGAAAGTGTGTTTGTTAACATTTGGGATGGATCAGGGGTACCATCACCCCATCTCCAGTTGGTATTTTTCACAGTGTTATTTTATTACTTTTTCAGACTAAAAAAAATGGCTTACGACCCATGCATGTTTCTGCAAAAAAAGCCGCACAGAAAAATAAAAGGCTAGTATTTCTAAAAACCAAAAAAAAATGCGGTGCAAACAATAAAAACATTTGGGAAGTCTAAAAAAGGTGTGCCTTGTTCTTTCTATGCTCAAGAGCAGTTCTGAAGATGCAAAAACCGTGTTTTTCGCTCTGAGTTTTGAGGCTATTTACTAAGGACAATTACACTTGGCACTACTAGAACCTGGGAGACACATAAACCCAAAATACAAGAATGACAACACAAGTTTGTAGGAATTCCATGATTTTTTTTATTTTTAAAAGGTTAAATACTTGGTCAGATGTGGTCTGGCATTGAGATGGCCCCCCTACCCGTGAAGTAATCTACGTATTTCTGGCGTACTTCACGGGCACTTTGGGGGGCCAAGCCAGTACGGGCAGTGCTGAGGCCGGTCAGATTAATCAGTTCAGATGGACCGGCCTCAGGCCCAAACGATGATACATAATTGGTTGCAAATTTGCGTAGAAAATTGTGCAATATGCAGCAGCAGTAGACGATGTGGTTCAGTTTATAATCCGCCAAATGTATCGCTGTCTGGAACAGGCGGAACCGGCTGGCCATTATCCCGAAGGCATTCTCCACAACTCTCCGGGCTCTGGCCAGCCGGTAATTAAAAACCCTCCTCTCCGGTGTGAGGGTGCGTTGGGGAAACGGCCGCATCAGGTGTGGTCCTAGTCCAAAAGCCTCACCCGCAATGAAAACGAACGGGAGCCCTTCAACGTTCTCTGCATCTGGAGGCAGTGCAAGACCCCCAGCCTGCAGACGGTGAGCGAACTCCGTCTCCGCGAATGATCCGCCATCGGACATCCGGCCGTTCTTCCTCACGTCCACATACAGGAACTCGTACCGTGCCGACACCACCGCCATTAACACTATGCTATTAAAACCTTTATAGTTGAAATAGTATGACCCCGAACGGGGTGGCGGCACTATGTGGACGTGCTTCCCATCAATTGCCCCTCCGCAGTTGGGGAAATCCCACCGCTGGGCAAATTAGGAGGCCACAGTCAGCCATTCCTGTGGTGTGCTAGGGAACTGTGGAGTCAAACAAAAAGAAGACATTAGTACGGTTTATGTTTACAGTGGAAGCAGATTACACACAAAAACATTGTTGAGTAACATTATTATTTAAGGGAGTTTTTCCTACCAATAAACAAAGGCCCACTTAGCAGATGCCTCACCCCCGCTGAGTGGACATTCTAAAATAATCTAAGGGGGGGGGCCTAAGGTGATTGTGGGGGATCCCAAAAAAGGCTCTACCACTCTGCTGAGCTTGATTGAGAACTACTAATTTTTTAACATCTTTAGGGGGGGGGAGGGAGGGTTGTCAAACTACGAGGGCAATGACCCCCCAAAAATGAAAAGGAAAATAGAAGGCTAGCTGGGTTTGCGCCCACGATAGCATGCTGGAGAGGTTAGTGAAGGGAAATAGGCATGTAGGGCCCAAAAAGGGATTTACAGGTAAAAAAAGGCATGGGGAAAATGGGGACATTACCAGGATATTACAAACAGGCATATTTGTGTTAGGAGGAAAAAAAAAAACCAAAACAACAGAATAAAAACAGATAATGTGAGGTTAAAGGAGCATAATTACCTTCATATAGTCCTTCTGCAGGACCTGAATGATGGCCGAACACGTCTCAGGGATAATGATCCCGATAGCCTGGGGGGAGATGCCTGTTGAGAACTTGAGGTCCTGCAAGCTTCTCCCAGTCGCCAGGTATCTCAACGTGGCAATAAGCCTCTGCTGGGCAGTGATGGCCTGGCGCATCACAGTGTCCTGCCTCGTTATATAGGGGGACAGCAAATCCAACAGACGGTGAAATACGGGGTCCGTCATTCTGAGATAATTCCTGAAATCATCAGGATTATTCTCATTGATTTCCCGCAGCAGAGGCATATGAGAGAATTGGTCCCGCTGGAGCAACCAATTCTTAGTCCATGAACTCCTCCTCACCCTGTTCACAGACTGAACTCGGGTTACAGTGTTAACTGCAACACCAAGCCCAAAGCCAGCACGAGCTCGAGAACGCACTTCAATCATGGTTTTAAACCGGTCGGCTGGTCAGAACGCACTCAAACAGAACGCACCGTGGAACAGCAAGGCCTGAGAAGAACGACCTGAAAAACAGTAAACGAATGGCCAAGAAGGCACTGCAAGGCAGTAACGACCTGACTGCATGCACTGAATCACAAATACAAACCCACAAGCACAAACTGAACAACAGGAAACGATCTGCAAAGCACGGAGACTGAAAAGCGCGAATCGGCTCTCACCAAACTTTTACTAACACGCGGTAACACGAAATCAGCAAAAGCAGCCCAAGGGGTGGCGCCATTAGATTTGTTCGGCCCTTTTATAGCGTGTCGTACGTTTTGAACGTGCCGTCGTTTTCTTGCCGTCGGTTTTTAGACTGATGGTGTGTGGCCAAGACTGATGAAAAACAGTTTCATCGGATTTCCGATGGACAAATCCATCGGACGAAAATCCATAGGTTATCCGATCGTGTGTACAGGGCTTTAGACAGGACAATTCGGTTTGGTGCAGGTTGCCAGGCAAGTGAGCTGGAATTTTTCTTTGTTTGTTTTTTGACATGCGTCGCCCTTTCATGATGTGCTCCTTGCTGCAAAGGCCAGTTATAGGCTGGGATAGTTGCCATTTGTTTGTACTATGCACAGCTGCTCCAGTTATATAAATTCTCCTAAGGGCTTGTTCACATTAGTGGTGATCTCTGAAGAGTGATTCACGTTCAGATCATTCTTTAGAGAGCATTTGACAGGCGGTGAGGAGGTGTTGTATAAGTGTCCTCACAATGTAATTTAACCCTTTGATCCCCTCACTATAGCACTGCATTGCACACAGCTGCGGGCACTTGCAGATTGGCCACATTCACTTGAATGGGTCGCATTCAACGGACACTAAGCCGCCTAAAAGAGAAAGGGTGTATAATTCTGGTCGTGAAGCAAAGCATCGGGGCCCCGGCATGTGTTTATCCCAAGCTGCTGATTCTGAAGCTACAGGGGGTAGTGGCTAGGTGGCGGTAAAAGGGCAGCTCAACTGTGGGATATTACCACCCCCTTAGCTATACGTCCATAGTGCAAGGGTCAGGAGTGCGTAGTGCACAGGTCACTTTAGACAATACAACCAAAATAAACCCCTCTTCCCAGTAAAATCATCCCCCCAGCCTAGCCCCCTCAGTACAGAGACCCCCAGCACAAAACCCTCAGTACAGATTCTCCACTAACACAGACCGACCGCCCCAACACAGACCCCTTAGTACAGACAAACTTCCCCAACACAGACTGACCCCAACCTCCCCTGCACAGACACACCCCCAGCACAAACCCCTCAGTACAGATCCCCCCCAGAACAAATCCATCAGCACAGACCAGCCACTCCAAAAAAAAACAGACCACACAGTACAGACACCCCCCAGTACGAACTGACCCTCTCCGGCATAGACCCCCCAACACAGACCCCTTAGTACAGACCAACTTCCCCAGCACAGACTGACCCCCCCACCAAAAAAAAAACATTCAGTACAGACACCCTCCAACACAAACGAACCCCCTCAACATAGACCACCCCCCCCAGCACAGACCAAACCCCCCACCATAGATGGACACCCCAGTACAGCACCCCCCAACACAAATCCCTCAGTACAGACTCCCCCCCGCCATAAACCCCTCAGCACAGACCGACCTCCCAGCAGAGACCCCTCAGTACAGACTCCTCCCAGCACACACCAAACTCCCCAGCACAGACCCCTAGGTACAGATGGACCCCCCCCCTTCCCAGCACAAACTCCTCAATACAGATGGAAACCCCCCAGCGCAGACCCCTCAGTACAGACCAACCCCCCAGCATAGATGGACCCTTTGCAGCACAAACCTCCACAATACAGCAACCAGTAGCGGCCCATCCACACGAGGCGCAGGGGCGCCGCCCCCCCTGATCCATGCGCCCGGCCCCTAATCTACATGCAGGGCACCGGACGCATGGATTTAAAGTTTTTTTTTTTGTGAAGCACGTGATTAGAGCCGGAGGTTCTAATTGGCTTCAAAAAGGGTGGGCTCGGGCGTAGAGCACTGCGCCCGGAGCCCACCCACTTGTGTGACAATAATGAATTAATTTATACGCTAATGTCTTCCTGCTTTTCCTCCCAGCCAATGGGGTCTCAGGAGCCCCTTCGGGAGTCTTAGGACGAGTCTCAGGACCCGCCTCCTGTTCGGCCGGGAGGAGAAGCAGTGCCCCCGGCAGCAGCAGTCTCTTCTTCCTACCCTGGATGCAGCAGAGCATCACCACCTCGTCCTCCTCCCCGCACCTCTACCACAGGTGGTGCTAGTGCGGGAGGATCGTGGCCAGGGTTGAGGGGGTTTGTGTAGTGCCATGGGATCTCCCCGTTTTGATCGATTGGGAGCCGTGCGCAGTGAGGGGGCCAGGTCTGCTTGCTAACCACCCCCCCTAAATTTTGACCACCAGCCGCCACTGACAGCAACCCCACTACAAACCCCTCAGAACAGATCCCCCTAGCACAAACCCCTCAGCACAGACCAACCCCCCAGTACAGACAAACTCCCCCTTGCACAAACCCCTCAGTACAGACTCCTCCCCAGCACAGACCCCACAGGACAGACGGATCCTCCCCCTAGCACAAACCTCTCAGTACAGACTTCCCTCGGCATAAACGGACCCCCCTAGCACAGACCGACCTCCCCAGCACAGACTGACCTCCCCAGCACAGACCCCTCAGTACAAATGGACCCTCCCCCTAGCACAAACCCCTCAGTACAGACTTTCCTCGGCATAAACTGACCCCCCCCAGCACAGACCGACCTCCACAGCATAGAACCCTCAGTACACATAGACCCACCCCTTCCCAGCACAAACCCCTCAGTACAGACTCCTCCCAGTGCAAACTGACCTCCCCAGCACAGACCCCTTAGTACAGATGGACCCTCCCCCTAGCACAAACCCCTCAGTACAGACTTCCTTCAACATAACATAAAATGACCCCCCCCAGCACAGACCGACCGACCCAGCACAGACCCCTCAGTACACATAGACCCACCCCTTCCCAGCACAAACCCCTCAGTACAGATGGACCCTCCCCCTAGCACAGACCCCTCAGTACAGACTTCCCTCAGCATAATCTGACCCCCAGCACAGACCGACCTCCCCAGTAGGCTTGTGCACAACGGAAAAATTCGTTCCGTTTCGGTTCGTTTCTTTCCGGTCCTGTTGATTCGTAATCATTCGTAATTTTGCTAGATGGGATTTTTCGTGTTCGGACTCATTCGTATTTTTGCAAGCGACATTTTTCGTTGAATTTTTTGTTGCTTTATAATTCGTACTTTCGGTAGAGTACGTTGTTTTTCGTTGATTCTGGACACAACTCCTACTTTCGTAACTTTTTTTGGGTTCGTTGATTCGTAATTTTCTGTGTCTCTCTCACGACGACGCTGACTATTATGCCTAATGTGCTTCGAATGGATTTGTACTTTTCGAAATACATAGCGGTTATTTGTAACGATTCGAAATCTCATATTTTACTTTCGTTTTTTACATGCGGCTATAGCCTCCGCCCCTGTACACCATTTTGAGAGGGTTCAGCACGGTGAGGGAGAGGCGCAGAGCAGAGCAGAGTGTTATTGTGCTTCGAATGGATTAGAAATGTCGTATTTTACTTTCGTTTTTTACATGCGGCTATAGCCTCCGCCCCTGTACACCATTTTGAGAGGGTTCAGCACGGTGTGGGAGAAGCAGAGAGCAGAGCAGAGTGAGTGTTATTGTGCTTCGTATGGATTCATACATTCGTAACTTTTTCATAACGAATTATGCCGAAGACATTCGGGCATTCGCTATTTTGCGGTATAATTTATTTCGGATTCGGTTTTATTCGTAATTGCTTTGTTCGGAAATTCGAATGCTTCCGAATGTCCGAAAGTTGCTAAATTCGGACGAATTTCGATTCGTTACGAAACGAATTGCACAAGCCTACTCCCCAGTACAAACTCCTCAGTATAGACTTCACTCGGCATGAACTGACCCCCCCCGCACAGACCTACCTCACCAGCACAGACCCCTCAGTACACATGGACCCACCCCTACCCAGCACAAACCCCTCAGTATGGACAGAACCCCCAACTACAGACGGACCCCCATTCCCAATACAAACCTCTCAGTAAAAAAAAATCCCCCAACACAACCCCCCCCCCCAGTAAAGGCCTCACAATACAGACCACCTTTCCTCCAGGACAGATCCCTCAGTACAGAAACAGACACCCCCGTCCCCCCCCCTTATAGTACCCTCAGTGCACACACCATCCTATCTAAACTCACTCATTAATTAATCATGTACAGTGGGAGCTCAGAGTAAGGGGGAGCCTGGGCAGGGAAGGAGAGTAATGGGCAGAGCCGAGGAGGAGACTTCCTCTCACTCTGATCTCCCGCTGTCACTCAAGCAGCAGTTGTGGACTCGCTGGAGCCCCATGTAACACAAAAAAATGTATGGCAGGCCGACGCTGCACCCGGTGCAAACCACACACCCATTAGTACACCACTGATTGTGGTAATGCGCACATTTAGTGTGCATTAGTATAATGTACAGTAACAAAACATTGGTGTAATGCTTGTGTTACCATTTATTTTGCACAGCAGTCCAATGCACTACACAATACTAAGCATTTTATTGTAGCATAGCACACAGATGTAAACCATCTGTGCACACTGATGTACTGAAAAACTATATAAAAATAAAGTGCATGTTAATTAATAACATGCTTTGGGTGCATAGGCAGCTCATTAAAGGAAGTCTATAGTCATGGGGTACACTTTCATTTTATAACGTCAGCATTGTAATAATACAAACAATAGTTTAGAAAGACAATCCAATATAACCTTACTTGAAAAATATATTTTCATGTTGTGTCTGATGGCCATCTCTTTCCACAACTTCCTGGATTCCCTGCATGCTTTGCAGCTTCTCATCTGCTATTCTAAAGACTAAATATCTGATGGTAGCTTGCTGCCTGTGATTCCTGTCCTGACTCCTCCTCCTGAACCTCCTTCTCTCAGCACCGCTGTAGTTCAGAAGGCAGACTCTGTGAAATGTGTGACACAACAGTGCCTATTCACAGAACATAGTGACTATGTGTCACAGAATTCCAGGAAGTAAATGTGTGGAGATTTACACAAAGTAATTTCAAAAACGTCAAGAATGTTTTTTTGAAATGAATATACAATTTTACATTTTGACCAGCTTTAAGAATTAATGGGCTGACTTGCCACAATGCGCGTCAATGCAAAAAATACTGCACAGTGATGCCCCACAAGTCCATGTTGGAGGTCCCACCTCACAACGTACAGGACTTAAGGCTCCATTCACACCTATGCAACTTTGGACATCAAAGTTGAATGACAAGTCGTTCCCCATGTTTTCCAATGATAACCATTCATACAGTGTTTATGAGCGACTTAAAGTTGTAGCAACTTCAAAGTAGTTCATAGGGCCATAGACTTCAATGTTAACCCTCAAGTTACATGAAAGTCGTACCTGAATGTTATACAATGCAACTTGTGTGCAACAGTTGTCCGTTATCACTGGTCCTCTTTACATTACACAGCACCCTGCACCTCTGGACCCCTTTACATTACACAGCACACTGCACCTCTGGACCCCTTTACATTACACAGCACCCTGAACCTCTGGACCCCTTAACATTACACAGCACCCTGCACCTCTGGACCCCTTTACATTACACAGCACCCTGCACCTCTGGACCCCTTTACATTACACAGCACCGTGCACCTCTGGACCCCTTTATATTACACAGCACCCTGTACCTCTGGACCCCTTTACATTACACAGCACCCTGCACCTCTGGACCCATTTACACTACACAGCACCCTGCACCTCTGGACCCCTTTACACAGCACCCTGCACCTCTGGACCCCTTTACACTACACAGAACCCTGCACGTCTGGACCCCTTTACATTACACAACACCCTGCACCTCTGGACCCCTTTACATTACACAGCACCCTGCACCTCTGGACCCCTTTACATTACACAGTCTCCCGCAGCTCTGGACCCTTTTACATTACACAGCACCGAAAAGACTATATAATCCTAATAAAACAGAACTCCATGAGAAAAAAGCATCAGCTGCATTTTCTCACAGGGGAGACCTGTACAGGTAATCAGGGCACTGATGATCAGTGCCCTGATTATCAGTGCAGCCCCAACAGTGCCCAGAAGAGATGCCAATCTGTGCCCATCAGTGATTCCAATTTGTGCCCATCAGTGATGCCAATCTGTGCCCATCAGTGATGCACATCAGTGCTGCCTTTCAGTGTCTATCAACGCCTGCTCATCATTGCTGCCTATCATTGCCCATAAGTGCGGCCTATCGTGCCACCTATCAGTGCTGCCTATCAATGTTCATTAGTGCTGCATATTAGTGCCGCCTATCAGTGCCCATCAGTGCTGCATATTAGTGTCCCCTCATCAGTGTACATCAGTGCAGCCTATCAGTGCCCATCAGTGCAGCTCTCATAAGTGCCCATCAGGGCAGCCTTATCAGTGCCCATCAGTGAAGGAGAAAAATGACTAATTTACAAAATTTTCTGACAGAGACTAAGAAGATTTTTTTTTCCCAAAAATTGTAATCTATCAGTGCCCATCAGTGCCGTCTATCAGTGCCACATATCAGTGCCGCCTATCAGTGCAGCCTCATGAGTGCCTCCTTATCAGTGCCCACCAGTGCCGTCTCATCAGTGCAGCCTATCAATGCCCATTAATACCACTTCATCAGTGCAGCCTCATCAGTGCCGCCACATCAGAGTAAAATTACCTGTTTGCAAAATTTTATAACATACTATGAAAAACGTTAAATTTTTTAGAAATTTTTGGTCTTTTTTCAGTAATTTAGGAAAAAATAAAATATGGGTACAGCATTGCATGACCGCACAATTGTCATTCAAATTGTGACAGCGCTGAAAGCCAAAAAGTGGCCTGG
This sequence comes from Rana muscosa, assembly GCA_029206835.1. Classification (NCBI taxonomy): domain Eukaryota; kingdom Metazoa; phylum Chordata; class Amphibia; order Anura; family Ranidae; genus Rana; species Rana muscosa. Next base: position 137,800,690 of record CM055116.1, on the reverse strand, counting down.
GCAGGAATTCAGCTCCTTTATAAAAAGTGAAGGCACACTATGAGTTAAGTCCAAGTAGGCGCATGACATCTCCCAAACTTGTCTCACTTGTTTATATCTGACAGGTTTATACTACTCCCGGAAAACAGCGATGACTGTATTTCCAGTAATAAAGACCTCATGCGTGATGCGTTCCACACGGTACGATGCGTTCCACAAACTTTATCATCTGACGGGTAGTGGTATTCTGATAGAGGACCCATGCAGACATCTTACTACACCCAACTATGTCTTAAATTTCGGAGTAAATTTTGCAATAAAGGGAGCATATATAAATAAATATAGTATATTGATATCTGTGATGCCGTTATGATGTTACATTTGGAAATCCTAAAGGTTTATTACTGAGCAGTATATGTAGCAACATGGCCTCCGCCACCTTCCTACTGCTGATGTAACATCAAAACACCATCACAGATATCAATATACTATATTTATTTATATACGCTCCCTTTATTGCTAAAATGACTCTGAAATTCAAGAATTAGCTGGGCGTAGTAAGATGTCCGTATGGGTCCTCTATCAGGTTACCGCTACCGGTCAGACCATGCAGTGTTTGGAACGCATCGTGGAACACAAAGCACATGCGCAGTAAGTATTGTTTGGTCAGAACGTCACTTCCGTTGCACAATCTGATGGATAGTGGTATTCTGATAGAACACCAGCAGAGCCATAAACCTGTCAGATAAATAAATATATATATATATATATATGTAGCGGGGTCCTCAATTTAGTGGGATACACTTGGGGGTAGTGTGACCCAAGTGTGTAATTGTGTTAGGGTTCAGACCCCTTTTTTGTTATTCGTGGAGGATTGGGTGGTGTAATATTCTCCTTGACCAGTGGGTGTCAGTGTACCTACTGGCTCAGGGTAGAATCACTACCGGAGTGCTACCCTTCTTTGTCCCTTCCTGGAGATGGTACGGCCGGGGCGGGGAACCCGCCGTGGTGTCGATGGGAGGAGATAAAAGGGGGAGACGCCCTCGCCACGAGGTCTGTCTTCGGGGATCATCTCTTCACGCACCCAGGCACCTTCAGCCTGGGTGCGGGCGGTTCAAGGTTCCGGCCTAGGCGCCCTAGGCCTGGCCGAAATGAAGATGGGGTCCATCCCAGGCACCTTCAGCCTGGGGTGAGGTACTATTGAGGAGGCCTGGGACCCGGTGACTGGGTCCCGCGAGGGTGGAGTTGCTCCAGGGCGTCCCTTGCGAGAGGGCCCGCATCTGAGGTGAGGAGGCTGGAGAGGTCACCCGTTCGAAGACCAGGTGTAGTGTCAACCCGGTGACGGATGGGCCTTCGGTAACTCCCTTGGAGGACATCTTCCCCTGATAGAGGCCGCAACGCAACGGAGGTATTCATGTCAAGACTCCTACAACCCTTGGTCATAGCACAGGGGGTGTGGGGACCCAGATCAGTATAGTGCCTCGACCTGCTCATCCCACCGTATCATGCCATCGCATTGCCTGTATGTGAAGATACGAAATAAACCAACAGTGGGACTGTGATCGGTGTATGGACTCTGTTAATGGGAGCAAAGGGTGGTTTCTGCACGATAGACTCGGTTCATGCTCAGGACACACCGGCCCGAGGAAACATCAGGTATTGGCCTTCACCTCGCCCGCCGTTGCGGGGAGGACATGGGCCGTAGCGCACCCCACCCTGTCGCGTGACATACCCCTAGCTAAAGAGGACGGGGTGAGGGGGTGGCTACAGATATATAAAACAGAGATAAATTCAGGATATGTCATGCACCTCCTTTGACTTAACTCATAGTGAGCCTTAACGTTTTACGCGGTGGCTGAATTTTTGGAATTCAGCTTTGAATGAAAGTTTTTATGCCCAGAGTTCAGCTTTAGTCTACATTTCCACTATTGCGACCTAAATGTTGTGCGATTTAGAGAGTGACTTTGATGCGACTTTGAGTGCAGCTTTGGTCCAACTTTTCTGTGCATCAAAAGTCGCATTAAAGTAGTGCAGGAACCTTTTTAATGCCGTTAAGTTTCAAAGTCGCATAGATTGGAACGGGTGCAATTGAAATGAATGGGCTGTGACTTGTCATGTGACTTTATGTATCCACTAGTGGAAACGAAGCCTTAAAGCAGGGGTCTCAAACTGGCAGCCCTCCAGCTGTTGCGAAACTACAAGTCCCATAAGGCATTGCAAGGCTGATAGTTACAAGTGTAGCGGGGTCCCTATCTTAGGGGGTTGTTATGCCTAAATCTAGGGGTGACCTGAGCGGTAGTTGGCTCGGGTCTTCTAATTATTTGGACTCTGTCTTGCTGCTGTGTTACCTGGCGTGCAGTTCCCCTTTGGGCGTATAGGTGGTGTTGTCACTTGTGCCCGGGGTTGAACCACAGGTGATGGAGTGGCTGTTAGATGTCCTCTCTCGGCTGCCGTGCGGTGGGTGGTTCCGGCCTGCTGTGCATGCCGGGAGAGGATATATAAGGGGCAGACGCCATTGTTTTGGGTGGTAGTATCCGGGGACCTGTACCCGGAGGAGTGTGCCCCTCAAAGGGGCGGTGCGCCCAACCTTGACTGAGGAGTCTCGGGCACCTTCAGCTCGAGGCTGCGGAGTTCCAGGTAGGCCCAGTACCTTCAACTGGGTCTACAACCAGAAAGGAAACCCAGGGAGCCCAGGTGAGGCCGACCGCTCTGACATAGAGGAAACCGGGGGAGGATCGGTCCCATTAAGGAGGCAAGTAATACAATATTGCTGTCTCGGGAGAGGCCTGGTGACCTGTCGGAGGGAAGGATTGCTTTCATCGCAGACTGCCCTTGCGGAGTGTAGTTACTAAAGGAGGGATCTCCTTGACTTTGTCCTTGGAGGGGACTAAGTCACGGTTCGAGCTTCATGCCGGCTGCTAGTGCTATTGAGTGACTATCCGGGTGAGCTGTACCCACTCGGGCCAGAGTGGCGACGAAATCAAGAGTGTGCCTGAATCCAGCTGTAGTGGGTATGTACTATTTAGGGGCAGCAACTGGGTGGTAGTATGACCCAGATGCACTATTGGTAGAACAGGGCTATGTTCTATTCATGTGAGTACATCAGTGGTGTTAAGTTCCCTGCGGCTCAGTAGGTGGCGCTGTCACTTTGAGCCGGGGTTGAACCACTACTGCAGTGCCGTACCCTTTGTGACCTCTCGCAGCAGCTGTACTGCGGGGCGGGGAACCTGCTGTGTTTGCTGGGAGAGGGTATAAAGGGGGCGGACATCTTCACCACGAGGTCCGAGTCCCAGGCACCTTTAGCCTGAGGGCTGCTGTCTGTGATCGGTGTCCAGGCGCCCTTGGCCTGTACACGTGAAGTTCGTGTTCCATCCCAGACACCTTCAGTCTGGGGTGAGGTACTCAGCCGGAGGCCTGGGGCCCAGTGTCGGGCACCTGAATCCAGGGGCGCAAGGGACCAGAGGAGGGATTCAACCGAAGATCTGGTGCAGCATATTGCCAGTGCCGGGTGAACCTCTGGAGAGCGTCCGGATGGATATCTTTCCCGAACAAGGGCCAATTCAGAGGGAAGATGGTTCATGTTCTATGACCGGTGGCAGCGGTTCATCTAGTCAACTCAGGTCGGTGGCAGAGACCTGCTATTAGGCCTGTGGCAGGGGCTTCAACAGTTCACCCGGTCGGTGGCAGTGACCAATCTCACGGTCGGTGGCAGAGACCGTGCGTCAAGCCTATTTGGAACAAAAGGAATAGGAGAGTTCACTGTGCCTGGACCTACTCGTATCCACACCCTGTCTGTTCATTTAAAAGTTCAACTGATGCTGTGCACTTGTCGAGAGGAATAAAGAAGTGTTGGACTTTTTATGGTGTGAGGCCTCGTACACACGGCCGAGATTCTCGTTGAGAAAAACATGTCGTTTTTTTCGACGAGATTCTTGGACAAGAAACTTGTCCCGGCCGAGTGTACACACGCTCGTTTCAAAGAACCCGCGGTTCTTTGAAAGGAGTGTACGCGGTGACGTCATCGACCACGTCGAGCATGCGCTCGTCACATTCGATGCCGTCGCCGCCATCTTGGTACACCCTACGTATGCCTAGGAAGCTACCGCGCATGCGTCAAATTCATTTCGAACATGCGCGGGCTTCCGGGCAGACAGGTAAGTGTACACACACTCACTTTTCTCGTCGAGAAACACGCCGAGGAGAATCTCGACGAGAAAATAGAGAGCAGGTTCTCTATTTTCTCGTCGAGGTTTCTTGTCGGTTTTCTCGACGAGAAACACGCTAGCAGCGTACACACGACCGATTTACTCGGCAAGACCTCTCTGCCAGCAAGTTTCTTGCTGGTTCTTGCCGAGAAAATCGGTCGTGTGTACGAGGCCTGAGGCTCTATTACTGACAGTTAAACTCCCACAGGAGAAGCAGAGGCTCCATCCAGAACACAGGCCCGAAGGTAAAAGAAGTGTTGGCTTTCACCTCTACACATTAGAGGACATGGGCCGTAGTGAACCTCATCCTCCTCCCGCATACCCCTAGACAAGCCAGCCGTTTTATTTACAAGGAGACGGGGGGTGAGGCCGCTACACATCCTATTCTGCTAACCCCTTTCCTCTCTTCAACTTTTCGGTTACTCAAGCAAGTGAGAAAAAAAACTCTTGTTGGAGTTGAAGTGTTGTGTGGACATTGACCTTCTTTGGGAAAGGTAAAGACTTGCCTCTATAATCTAGAGGGGAGAACCAGTGAAGGGAAGCAACTCGCTGCGGGACCCAAATACATAACATCGTCCGACCTCCAATCCAGAGGACGCGGGCATGTGGCATGGTGTGTCTGATCCCCTGAAAGGAAGGTAAGGGGGAAAAGGATCTGTGTGCTACACAAGCATGACTCCCACAGGCAGAGGCATGAAGGGACTTGTATTTTCGCAACAGCTGGTGGGCCGCCAGTTTGAGACCCCTGTCTTAAAGAGCTTCTTGTTGAATGCTTTATTAATGCTTGCTGTAGACCGGCGTGTACAATCCATGATTGAACAATGCCCACGTGTATGAGGCCTAGGGAGAAAAATGTGATATAATAATGAAAAAAAAAAAAATCAATGAATGTGGAAATGATAGGATGAAGGGGAAAATGACACATCGAGCTGTACACTGTATGTGTCAAATCTCCTGTGCCGTGAACCGAGAGCATTTCCTAATTACTCCCTGTGATGTTTGTATGACATGCTTTATGTCTTGCTTGTCAACCTGTCTCCAGAGTCGTTCCATGATACCACGGGAACATTACTCTCATGTTCTATACCCATCTTCTTCAAACCCTTCACACATTGAGGGCTGGAAGAATGACTGGCTGACATAAGTGCATGAACACTAAGCATAATATTTGTCGAACTGTCACGGCAGCCTGGAATCCGTATTCTGATCCTTATACGGCTTGTCAGGGGTCCTATTTTCCTGTCATATGCTCACTTTATAACAGCAAAATGATTACACTGTCCATGATGTCAATTCAGGGCCTGATCTAAAGAGCTGACAATTTAATAGCGGTGATGACTATCAGTTCGTCTTCCCTAGCTGCCCTTTAGTCTTTAGCTCTCATCTCTTGGGACATAAAGCAATGTAGATATGAAAAAAAAAAAAACCAGCTAGTCTATAGGCAAGATAGACTCAACTATTGGTTTTAACTATTGGTAAAGCAGTATTGAACCCAAAAGCAAACATTTATTATATCACAGCTTATCAATTCTGATGCCGCGTACACACGATCATTTTTCCCGTCGGGAAAAATTAAAAAATTTTTTTTCGCCGAGAAAAACTATCGTCTGTGGGCTTTATGCCGTTTTTCTCGTTGAGAAAAACGGCAGGAAAAACGACGAGAAAAATTAGAACATGTTCTAAATTTTCTCATCGTTTTTTCCATCATTTTTTTCCGCGGCAGTTTTCCCATAGGGAGACACTGCCGCGGAGCCCACAGACGGTCGTTTTTCTCGTCAAAGAAAAAAATGATGGGAAAAACGGTCGTGTGTGGGGGAACATGCCGTTCCCTCGTTTCTCATTTTTTTTCATGCCGTGATTCACGGCGGTGTTTTCACCGCCGTGAATCACGATCGTGTGTACGCGGCATTAGATGTGGTGGTTGCATTAGTTTACTTTTTTTTTTTTGACTTTCTTTCTTTTATATTCATCTGATGATCCAGCCAGTAAGTCTGTTGTTTTTCAAAAGAACAAGCTCTCTTGCAGTTGTATCATTACAGAGATGAGACAAACCATTTAACGCTGGACTGGCAGGGGTGCTTACAAACCATTTAACGCTGGACTGGCAGGGGTCAGCTTTTATTTATTTATGTAAAACCTTTATCCCAAAAAGAAAAAAAGCTGTTTGCTGTAACTGCTTATACAGTGGGGAAAATAATTATTTGACCCCTGCAGATTTTGTAAGTTTGCCCCTTACAAAGAATTGAAGGGTCTATCATTTTTATCATAGGTGCGTTTTAAAAGGAGAAGTCCAGCCTGAGCTTTTTAGGCTGGGCTTCTCCTCTGGGTCATAGGAGTGCAATTCGTTTTGCACTCCTGTGACCCGTTTTCAGCGGAGAGCGGTCTGAAGTCCCCTCTCCACTGACGTCACTGCAATCAGTCGGGGCAGCACGTCATCACGACTTCCAAGTCGGGATCCGCCAGCTGCCCTGATTGATGGCAGTCTCAGCATCTCAGCGAGCCGCTGAGACAGCCTCTCTCCGCCCCTCCACTGCTTGGCGCTCCAATGAGCGATGAGAAGTAGAGCAGAAGCCATGCTGACTGACAGTCAGCATGGCTCTGCTCGGGGAGGAGTGAGAACCGAGCCATCGGCGGTGTTCGGTGGCTCGGTTCCCAGTGCACAGACGTTGGGGGACAGCTGCAGCATCAGCCTGATGCTCCATCCACCGAGGTAAGTATAAATAGCAAAAAAATTAAAAACCCATACTTCTCTTTTAAATGATAGAGACAGAATATCAACCAAAAATCCAGAAAAAACACATGATACACATGTTATAAATGGAGTTGCAGTTCAGTGTGTAAAATAAGTGTAGAACCCTCTAGTTAGCGAGGTGCTAGAGTGAGTATTTTCTCTGGCAGTATAGGTAAATTTAGGTAGGTCTAGCTGGCTGCTAGACTGGTTTGTTTTCATTCTCAGCTGAGGGTGGCTCAGGGCAGCAGCTGATGACTCACAGGCAGTGTCACTTCTGGGTTACCTCCCTCTTCCTTCTGGCATTTTCTAGAAGGAGAGGAGGGGAAGAGAGGTGGAGCTGCCTGTGGTATACTGAGGAGCCTTGACCAATCCCCAACTTGGATTGGCAGGGGGGAGGCTTCCTTAAATACCTAGGTAAAGCCCAGCCGGGGAGGAGTTGTTGGGTGGAAGAGATGGAGTGAGAGAGTGTGGAGGCTGTCAGGCCCACAGGGAGCTCCCCAGTCTTGGGGGGGTGCATTCAGGAGGAGTGAAGAGATCCTGGAAACAGAGTCACATGAGAGAGCAGGAAAGAGGAAAGCAAGAGAGAACACTTTAAGAGTCTCCATGGAGGACTACAGGTCGCAGACAAGGGGGCTGGTGAGTGAGCACAGTTGGGAGGACTGGGGAGGCATGCCTAAGAGAACTGGGAGATTGCAGTTTGAGAGATGGGTGCAGAACCAGGAGAGAGGACTGTGGAGAAGGGCGGTGGAAAGGGGTCTTTGCAGCCAGGCATGGATGGCAAGGCTAGCAATTGAACTATTCTACACCACAGGGGCCCCTGCCCGCAAAAGGCAGTTCATTGAGGGCTGGCTGAAGTAGTGTCAGGTCTACCCATGCAGTGCTAGCTAGTCTGGAGGAGAAACAGCATGCAGCAAGGGAAGTGCTGAGGGAGGAACAGTCTGTAGCAAGTAAAGTGCTGGTGGAGGAAACAGTGAGCAGCAAGTTTTTGTGCTGGAGAGAGAAGAGTGAAACGTATATACAGGAGTGTACATAGGAGTCCTAAGCAATTTTGCACAAAATTTTGAGTGATCTGCGGTGTTCAATTATTTGGTTTTCATTGTAGAGGCGCCGGGGGGACAGATGCAACATCAGACCAATTCTGCATCCACCTAAGCAAGTATGATTATGGGAAAAAAAAAAGAAACCCATACTTTTGTTAAGGTTTCTTGGCTGTTGCTTGGCGACTCGAAGTTTCCGCTCCCTCCATACATTTTCTATAGGATTAAGGTCCGGAGACTGGCTAGGCTACTTCATGATCTTAATGTGCTTTTTCTTGAGCCACTCTTTTGTTGCCTTGATAATATGATTTGAGTCATTGTCATGCTGAAAGACCCATCCATGACCCATCTTCAGTATTCTGGCTGAGGGAAGAAGGGCCTCATCCAAGATTTTACAATACATGGCCCCATCTATTGGCCCCTCAATGCGACAAAGTCGGCCTGTACTTTTAGCACAGAAACAGCCCCAAAGCATAATGTTTCCACCTCCGTACTTTACTGTAGGGATGGTGTTTTTAGGGTCATAGTCAGCATTTTTCTTCCTCCAAACACAGGAGTCAAGTTAATGCCAAAGAGCTCAATTTTGGTCTCATCTGACAACAGCACTTTCTCCCAATCCTTCTCTGAATCATTTAGATGTTCATTGGTAAATTTCTGATGGACCTGTACATGTATCTTCTTGAGGAGGGGGTCCTTGTGATTGCTGTGGGATTTCAATCCATGGCGGTGTAGTGTGTTACCAGTGGTTTGGTTGGTGACTGTGGTCCCAACTGCCTTGAGATCATTCACAAGCTCCTCGTGTGTAGTTCTGGGCTGATCCCTCACTTCTCATGATCATCCTTTCCCCATGAGGCAAAATCTTGCATGGAGCTTCAGACTGAGGACCGAGTTATTTTCTATTTCTTCCATTTGCGAATAATCGCTCCAACAGTTGTCTTCTTCTCATCAAGCTTCTTGCTGATGGTCTTGTAGCCCATTCCAGCCTTGTGTAGGTCTACAATCTTGTCCCTGACATTCTTTGAAAACTCTTTGGTCTTGCCCATGATGATGGGTTTGAAAGGAAGAAAGAGATTATGTGGACAGATGTATTTTGTACACATAACGAGTTGTCGTTAGGAGCACCTTCTTAAATTGACAGGACTAATCTGTGTAACACATGAGCACATACTATAGCCAGTCTGTGGGAGCCAGAATTATTGTTGGTTGGTAGGGGATCAGATACTTATTTTACTCACTGAACTGCAACTCAATTTATAACATTTGTATCTTGTGTTTTTTCTGGATTTTTGGTTGATATTCTGTCTCTATCATTTAAAATACACCTATGATAACAATTATAGACCCTTTATTTCTTTGTAAGTGGGCAAGTGGATCAAATAATTATAAAGTGTGATCTGGAGCTTAGCTTCAATGTGTTAGCCACCACATCTAATGATTGGTAAGCAGCAATATATTACAATTTTGGTTTGGGATTTATTATAGCTTTAATCCCGTGTTCATGTACTGCAACTATTACCAGGCTTAATCCAAAAGCTTGACTATAGTAAGTCAGATAAACCTCCATTACCTTATTACCCCAAAATTATACCTTAACTTATAAATAACCAGGCGACAACCATTTTGGAGTAAAATTGGCCGCTTGGCCATTTTATTAACAAATTAAACCATAACAATAAACCAAACATCTTTAAATCACTATTCTAATACAATCCTTTACAGATATAGTTGCACCCTGTTGGAGACAATCAAAGGCATTGACCTAATTTTTCCTCGTACCAGCGTGGCCCTCAAAGATCCCAGCCACAGTGCGCCGACTCAAGGATCATACACTCTGAACCTTCCCCACGCTGGTACCCATCAACCGATGCCAGCTAAACCACGGTAAGCTGGCATCACCCGAGGATCTCATACCTTGATGGTTCCCCACTTATGCCAAATTGGTCAAATTGTCTACTGCCTCCAAGAATCCCCAACCGCCTACACCCATATATCTACAATCACATCCTAACAGGGTGGGAGGGTGGGAGCTTCCTCTCAACGTGCTGCTCCGCGAATGACCTGGGACCTCCCCTTAGCTCCTCCTACCCCGGGAAAAACGTACTCCTCAGGCCACCCCCCACTCCACACACTTTCGCCACTCCCCTCACACTTAACCCCTATGGTTCCCTGCTACTCTAGTCATGCCAGCCCTCTGCCTATACCTCGTATCAGCTCCGGGCTTCTCTTGACTATAGTAAGTCAGATAAACCTCCATTACCTTATTACCCCAAAATTATACCTTAACTTATAAATAACCAGACGACAACCATTTTGGAGTAAAATTGTCCGCTTGGCCATTTTATTAACAAATTAAACCATAACAATAAACCAAACATCTTTAAATCACTAAAACAATCCTTTACAGATATAGTTGCACCCTGTTAGAGACAATAAAAGGCATTGACCTAATTTTCCTCGTACCAGCGTGGCCCTCAAAGATCCCAGCCGCAGTGCGCCGACTCAAGGATCATACACTCTGAACCTTCCCCACGCTGGTACCCATCAACCGATGCCAGCTAAACCACGGTTAGCTGGCATCACCCGAGGATCCCATACCTTGATGGTTCCCCACTTATGCCAAATTGGTCAAATTGTCTACTGCCTCCAAGAATCCCCAACAGCCACCACCCACAGGCAGGGCCCTTTGAATGCCATCCTGCAACGCCAAACACCAGAAATCAATCCCCACAGCATTGAGATGTACACCATCCCACCTAAGGTACCGCACAGTGTCAACTTCTAAGTCCATATGACGGACCACCAGCCCCCCATTACGTACAACAAATCTGCCCACCTCCTTGTTCACTTTGATGCGAGCCCTATTAATCCTGTCCACTGACCAAGCCCACCTCCAAGACGTGCGGCCAATAATATCCGACCACACTACCAGGGTTTGGGGAAAGTCAGCGCGAATACGCAGCACGTCAAATTTAATGTCCCTGACCAGGTGCCGCATGGACCTGACCCCCAAATCATTACCCCCGACATGCAATACTAAGACATCAGGGGCCCGATCCAGGCGAGAATATTTATGAACCTCCGGTAACACCTTGCCCCACAGCATACCCAGAATTCCGATCCAGCGCACCTTCGCCAGCTCCCTTGGAACTCCCAACTGGCGGCCGTTCGGCCGAACGTCTGCCCTTTGGGCTCCCCAATAAACATATGAGTGGCCCATGATCCACACGAGGCCAACGTGATGTTCTGAAATAAAAATTTGAGCACATGGAACCGCCACCACCATATAACAGTCCCAACCCCACCCCACCGATAACCATACATACGAATCAACTACACCAAATGAGGGCGAACATACAGCTTAAAACTTTTCTGATTCCCATCGCCCTATCCGTTGTATGACAGACTTGTCCAAACCCCATCTGGCTGCCTCAGTGGCAGCCCCGATGCGGAAGGAGTGAGCGGAATAATCCGAAGGGTCATACCCCCCCTCTACCAAACACCTCCGGAATACTGAACGAAACTGGAACACCGATAAGGACAACCCGTCCCGATGAACCAAAAACGATCCCCCCACGGGCGGGCGTACCGCCAAAAACTCCTGGACTGCTGCCACCGGACAAACTAGCGCCGATGGGACCTCCTGCCTTTCCTGTAGCCCTTCAAAACCTGCCAAACCCTGAATGACTTTGTGGGGTCCCCACCCTCCGTCATCTTAAACCAAAAAGCCAATCCAGCCATCTTCCTATCCATGGCCGAGGCCGACACCCCCCTCTCAAAACACAAACCAATGAAATATAACAATAAGGGGACCACCCCCTCCCCTGACACATGCCCCACTCTACCTAGCAGATCACCCCACTCCTGCCAGACCTTTGCATATGCAGACCACGTACCACTGCTCACAGAATTCCATATCAAACTTGCGATGGTTCCAACGCCAGGTGCCAGAGATGCTGGGGACAGGGAAACCCGCGTTGCTCCGCTTCCGGTGCCAACTCCCGGAACCTGTCCCACTGAAACTGAGACAAAGCATCAGCCACAGCGTTAGTAGTCCCTGGAATGTATACCGCATAAAGAAAAACATTCAATTGCAAGCAGCGCAATACCAAGTAACGCAACAAGCGCACCACTGGCAATGAGGAAGCATTAACGTTGTTAATAACCTGCACCACCCCCAAATTGTCATAGTGAAGGCGAATCTTCTGATCCCGAAAGATATTACCCCAAATTTCCAACGTCACAACGACCGGAAAAAATTCCAGCAAGACCAAGTTGCGCAGGAACCCCCCCGCCAATCCTCCGGCCACTTTTCCGCACACCACCGCCCAGCAACGTACGTCCTAAAACCAGACGACCCGGCCGCATCGGTATAATAGTCCAGGTCAAAATTGCTCACGGGGCCCCCCATCCACAGCGACCGACCATTGTACGAATCCAAGAAGACCTGCCAAACAAACAGGGCCTCCCGCTGCTCCTGCTTAAGCGTGATGTAATGCTTGGGAGAAAACACACCCGCCGTAGCAGACGATAGGCGGGGGCAAAACACCCGACCCATCGGAATGATCCGACACGCAAAATTCAGCTTTCCCAACAGGGACTGAAGCTGACGCAACTGAATTTTCCGTGTACCAGCCACTGACCGAACCGCAGCCTGAAGGTCATGCAACTTGTCCTCTGGCAAGCGGCACTCCATGGCCCGGGAATCGATCACAATGCCCAAAAAACTAATCTCGGACACAGGACCCACCGTCTTATCCGGCGCCAAAGGGACCCCAAAACGATTGGCAATATGCAGCAACGTCGCCAGCAAGACCCCGCACACCCCCGATGACGGCGGACCCATGCACAAAAAATCATCCAAATAATGAATGATAGAACTGATGACTGACACGTCCCGAACCACCCATTCCAGGAATTAACTGAAAGTCTCAAACAGCGAGCATGAGACCGAACAGCCCATCGGCAAACATTGATCAACGTAGAACGACTCCTGCCACATGCATCCCAACAGGTAAAAACTGTCAGGGTGAATGGGCAGGAGCCGAAAAGCCGATTCCACATCCGACTTTGCCATAAGCGCCCCCTTTCCATACCGCCTGACCAAGCACACGGCCACATCAAATGAAGTATATGACACCGAGCAGGCCTCGCGGTCAATGGCATCGTTGACCGACCCCTCTTCGGAAACGACAGATGGTGAATTAACCGGAATTTTCCCGGCTCCTTTTTGGGCACCACCCCCAAAGGAGACACAACTAAGTTCGACAATGGAGGGGCGGGGTATGGGCCGGACATGCGGCCCAGGGACACTTCCGTGGCCAATTTGTCCGAAACCACCCCCGGATGCTGCAATGCCGAACGCTAATTCCGAGACACTGGGGGGATAAGCTGCAACGAACACGAAATGCGAAAACCATCCCTAAAACCCATTTCCAGGAGCCGGGCAGCCGCCCAGTCCGGGAATCTATTTAGAAAAGGAAGCATCCTTACTACCATAACCAGAGTCCTCCCTTTTTCCTGAAGTGTCCCCTGCACGCCCCTTACTTTGTCTAAAACATCTTGACAATGAATGGCTACCCCCCGCAGCCGGAGCACTCGTGCTTGAAACGGCAACTGCTTCCAAACCTGCAGGCTCCTTCATTCAACTGCCAACATACCCCCTTTTTCTTTGCGGCCGACTTCCCTTGGGTATCTGAACCACTGACGTTCCCCTGAAAAAATGCCGTGGGGCGCGCGCCGAGGACATAAGCTTTATCCATAAACTGATATCCTTATGGTCCCAGCGGATGGACGGGCGAACGGCCTTACGCTGACGAAATTGTTCGTCATACCGAAGCCAAGCCTGGCCCCCATAAACCCTGTGAGCCTCCCCAATGGCATCCTGATAGCAAAAAAGCGCTGAGCAGCACTCGGGCTGTTTCTCACCAATCACACTAGCTAATATGGCGAACGCCTGAAGTCAGTTAACAAAGGAGCGAGGAATAAGGCGATAACAGAGCTTTTCTTCCTCCTCCTTTTTCGACTCGTCAGGTTTAACCCTATCCAGGTTAAACTTCTTGAGGGGCAATAAGGAAAAAATCTCCACGTACTCACCTTTCCAGATTTTTTCCCTCACCTCTGACTGACCCCAGTGGGCCCTCAAAACACACATACACCTCGCATTTGGCAGCATCCGCCAAATGCACGATGTCCGCTGTTTTACCAGAATCCTTCCCACTAGCTGGCTTGTCTGCTACTGGGGGGACCACGGGACACCCCGTCCCCCCTACCGGCGCCTGACCCGCTACATCCCCTGACCCCGCTACTACCACCGGTGTGGACTGCCCGGGAACCCACCCGGACACAGGGGAAGAGGTGACCGTCCCTGCCTCATATTGCTGTACCAGAGAGCGCAAACCCGACAAAAGACCTTGCAATTCCCCCCTGCTCCCGACGCAGCCGCCACGGCGGCCGCCGCGTGAGGTGCAGGGGTGCTAACCAATACCCGCGGGGAAAGGGAAAGCACCCTGCCCCCCACCGCCCCCCCGCCCCAAAACCCAGCAAACCCCCGATACAGCCTGCAAAGAAGAAAGAGTGTTAGCATGTGACTTACCCGGCTGCACAGGAGAAGGTCCCACAGCCGCACGTCCCGCATCCACCGGTGCTTCTGGATCCCACCGCTCGTCCTCGGAGCTCGAAAGTTCCCCTTCCGACTGGAGGACAGCTGCATCAAGCTGACTTGCCACCGACGGGACCACAAACGAAGAGGCGCTGGCTCCAGGTCCGGAAGCACCGTTCCCAGCCCTTGGGCCTCTCCTCGCTCCTGCTCCAGCAGCACCCGCAGATCTACGGTCAGGTATCCTGTCGTCCTCCATCCCGGATGACCGGGGGGGGGCGGAGCCAGAGGGGCCTCCGGATGACCTCTTTAACGCCGGGCTGACAGGAGCATCGCCCGGAGAGGCAGCCGCACGATCCACTCTCCCGCGACGCGCTGTCGGGACCGGGGGGAGGAGGCTGCGCCTCGGTCACCGCCAGACGAGCTCCACCTGCGACGGGGATTCCTCCCAGTGCCACCCCTCGCCGCCGGAATGGGTGTCGAGGTGGGGGTGCCTGGAGGGGCCACCTGAGGTGGGCTCCCATATTGGCGATGAGCTCGGGGGGAAGAGGGGGGAGAGAAGCGCTCAGGAGGCCTTGACCTCCTAGCACGCCGGTCCCCAGAAGTACCTTCCTCTGGATCCTGCTTTGGCTCCCAGGAGATGGCTGCGATCTGCTGCTGGATCCAGTCTGCCCCTCGGGATGCCGCCGCTGCGCGCAATTGCGCGAGGAAGTCGGCCATGTCAGCCATGCTGTGGGGAAGAGAGAAGCTGGAACACAAGCTTCCTCTCAACGTGCTGCCCCGCAAATGACCTGTGACCTCCCCTTAGCTCCTCCTACCCCGGGAAAAACTTACTCCTCAGGCCATCCCCCACTCCACACACTTTCGCCACTCCCCTCACACTTAACCCCTATGGTTCCCTG
Source organism: Rana muscosa (assembly GCA_029206835.1). Lineage (NCBI taxonomy): Eukaryota > Metazoa > Chordata > Amphibia > Anura > Ranidae > Rana > Rana muscosa. The sequence continues at coordinate 137,785,241 of CM055116.1, read as the reverse complement.
CTATTCTAGTCATGCCAGCCCTCTGCCTATACCTCCTATCAGCTCCGGGCTTCTCTTTAACACACGAATCAGTATCTTTATTGTAGCCATGTGACTATAATTTTCAGATCTCATTGGACTGAAAATATTTGTCACTTTTTTGAAAATAAGTATTCTTACCCTGGTATGTTGGTGTGGATTGAGCTTTATGGTTATAACCCTGTCACTTAATTCTCCTGCTGGATCAGCTGCCTGCTGGTGAAGATATAATGCAAAAAACAAGTGTGGTGAAAAAAAAAGACGACTATAGACATTAACTGTAAAAGTAACCTATACTGTCTAATAAACTTTAACTACTAGAGGCCTGCGCTATAGTCAAATGACGGCTACAGCGCGGACCTGAAAATCCGGGAGGCCGTCAATAGACGTCCTCCCCTTTGCACGCGCAACGCGCGCCTCCTGCACGGTGCGCGCGGCACACGCTGTGATCACCGGTCCCAGCCCCTTACCACATGATCAGCTGTCAGCCAATCACAGCTGATCACATGATGTAAACAAAAGAACCGGTAATCAGTTTTTTTTTCTCCTCACGCTGACAGCGTGAGGAGAAAAAAAAGACGATCACCGGCTTGCTTACAAGGGACATCGGTCCCGAAGAGGAAGGAGGCACATCTGCCTCATCAGTGTGCACAAATACCGCCTGCCAGTGCCACCTGCCATTGCCACCTGCCAGTGCCCACAGTGCCACCTATCAATGCCCACAGTGCCACCTATCAATGCCCACAAGTGCCACCTATCAATGCCCACCTGTGATGCCAATCAGCGCCTCATCAGTGCTACCTAGTAATGCTGCCTATCAGTGTAACCCATCAGTGCCCATTATTGCCACTCATCAGTGCCCATCACTGCCACTCATCAGTGCCCATCACTGCCACTCATCAGTGCCCATCACTGCCACCTATCAGTGCCACCTATCAATGCCACCTATTAGTGCCCACCAGTGCCAACTATCAATGCCCTTCAGTGACACCCATCAGTGCCACCCCTCAGTGCCGCCTATCAGTGCCCACCAGTGCCGCCTATCAGTGCCCACCAGGGCCTCCTTATCGGTGCCCATCAATGCAGCCCATCAGTGCCCATCAGTGTAGCCCATCAATGCCCATCAGTGCAGCCTCATCAGCGTACATCAATGAAGGAGAAAAATTACCTGTTTGCAAAATTTTATAACAAAATATAAAATATATAATTTTTTTTTTTTAAATCGGTCTTTTTAAATTTTTTGAACAAAAAAAAAAAAAAAATGCAGAGGTGATCAAATACCACCAAAACGAAGCTCTGATTGTGGGAAAAAAAATGATAACAATTTCATTTTGGTACAGTGTTGTATGACCGCGCAATTGTCATTCAAAGTGCGACAGCACTGAAAGCTGAAAATTGGTCTGGGCAGGAGGGGGGTTTAAGTGCCCAGTAAGCAAGTGGTTAAATTCTTACTGGCCAGACTATAGATGCTCAAGTATTTACATATTCTTAACAAGTAAAGGATGAGCTTTAAAAAAAAGCTGCAGGCACCATGGAGCAATTCATCCTTAAATTTCACAGCAGACGCACTAAAGTCATTCTCACAGCAGCTCAGGTCCCCCTCCCAGCAGTAAGGCCCCTTTCACACGTGCGGACAGTATGTCTGTATTTCATCCATCCGTTTTCGGATGAAATACGGACATACATACATCCCTATGGGATAGCGGGTGTCAGCGGATGAACATCCGCCGACACCCGATATCATCCGTGTCCGCAATGCTCCGATTCTGCAGACGGAGGAAAATCCTATTTTTCTATCCGTCTGCAGAGCGGATCGGATGAACACGGACAGACGGTCCGTGTTCATCCGATCCCCCCATAGGGGAGAGCAGAGATCTGACAAGGCGGTCCCTGCACAGTGTGCAGGGACCGCCCTGCCATCCGCCGGCTCAGCGGGGATCAACGGAGAAGAGCGAGAGAAGGGGGGAGCCCAGCCGTGTGAAGTAGTACACGTGGGGGTTTCTATTTGCACTGCGCCACCAGGCACACCCCCACCGCTTAGTTCGTGGGCGTGACTCAGAAAGGAAAAAGAAGAAAAGCCCGCAAACTGGAGCAAAGGGGAGGAGTCCAATACGTGTGAAGGACTACACGTGGGACGTTGGCGCAAAACTTTGCAGTGCGCGATGGACCAACAGCAAGTCACCATGTTCGGACAAATAACGTGGGTTCCACTTCATCCTTCTACCACGTCTTTGACTGCTGCTGCTCCGGTGACCGATACAGGGGATGATTGGCCCTGTATTCGTGCATGGACGTTGAGGCCCTGGGTGTGATTTGTCCCGGTTGTTCGGGACTGGTGTGCCAACTGAAGCCGTTCGGGCGATGCAAGGCCTGTGGGGAGTTTCTATTTGAAGTAGATCCAGCGGTTGAGAAGCCCAGGACCATTTACCCCGGCCGTGTTACAGGCAACACCGACTCAGAGAGGAGGAATCACTGCTTTGACAGCCATCCCTGTGCGCACTGCAGCGACCGCGGAGGAGGTCGCGAGTACTGAACGGGAGAAATCTGAGGATGCTGACTCGGTCACCACTGTCTCACAGCGTCCACCACCGAAGAGAAAGACCGGCATGGTAGCCCCGTCCAGCGGTTGCGGTGGACCATCTCGCCTGCCTACGCCCGGCCCGGATGGATCCGTTGATAAGAGTTCCGGACGTCCCGCTTCAAGTAAAGGACGAGGTAAGCCAGGCGGAGAGATTTGGTGTGTGGGAGGAGGTGGTAATTCAGTCTCCACTATGGGCTACCTGCCTGCGGAGGAGTGCGACACCTCTGACCCGGAGTCGCTCTCGGATGTGGGAGACGATGTTGCTATTGATGAACTGTTTGCAGAAAAGGGCTGGGACAAAGTACCTCTTGCCTCATCCCGCAGAACCAGGGACCCACCCATGTCTACGGGGGATAGTACAACCCGGGTGGAGGCACCAGCGCCTGAAGAAGGGTTCCGTCCCCAGCCTGCCCTTACATTCCCGGTACCCCCTACACCTGGGACCGGGGAAAAGAGACTGCTGTTGCGAGCACCTATGCCCAGATCAGATGTAATCAAGGTCCCTCGTCACCCGGACTCAATAGTTTTGCCTGGCGAAGGGGACAGAGCCACTATGCCTCCTCTGGCGAGACTACAACGCCTATTTGGCCCGAAGGTTGCTGCAGAGTATGGATGGGAGTACCCATACTTGTCCAAGGAGTTGTTGTACGAGGTGGAAGTGTGCAGGGAGCGCTGGTACAGTGACTTTGTGTCGACCCAACTTCAGGTTCCACACGTCCGCAGGTACCTGGCATGTTCCCCCAAGGCCTCTCAGCGTTTTAAAGATTGCAAGGCAGAATGGATGTTGGGACGGCACATCCACGCGGACAAGGTGCTGATCCGGCGCAAAGAAGGGGATGATGTCGAGTACCATCTGGAGACCATGGATCAGCACTTGAAACCACTTGTTTTGCCCCATCCCCGTTTCTATCTGTAGGAGGAAAAATACTCCGTTCTTGTTTCTTATGCTGCTGAACTTTCTGGGGCTTGTTGTACCTGTTACCCAGAGGAATGAAGGACTGTTCCTGTTTTTGTTCTTCAATTTCCCAACAAGAGATCATGGACTCTGGGGTAGATAGGGTTCAAGAGAAGAAGAGAAGTTCCACGAGTGCAGTTACCGCGACGCTGTCACCAGGTGGCAGTGTTGCGCATCGTTAACACTTTTCACACACTCACTCTTTGGAGAAAAGGGATTTCTTTACGAAGAAGTTTCTTTCCTCTTACACAAATACATGTGTCAGGGTTTATGTGTGTTAATTTTCTTTTTTTCCCTCTGCAGGAGAGTATCCCATCAAGACCACTGAGAATGGGGTGGGTCTTAGTCAGGATAGGTGGGAAAAAGTGTAATGTGAATGTGATTCTAAAGTTATGGTTAAAATGTTGTTGTTTCCCTTCTCTTTCATGTAAGGCTCAGACACAATTGCTTCAATTGATCAAGTTTTCAAAAGTTTATTTTGTACAATTTGTAGTTGGTTTCTGGACTGGGCTATGCCAGCCGTTGAGGGCATAGTTTACTCCAGTCACTGGGGACCAGTGTCAAATTACCAGGGGGAGAGTGTAGCGGGTATACACTTTTCTGTGTGTTTAAAACTGGCAGATATGCAGTTCCCTGCAGCCCCACGGGTGGCGCTGTCGCCTTGGGCTGGGGTTGAACCATTGCTGTGTGCTGTGCTCCCTTTTTGTCCTCCCTCGGCAGTGGTATGGTGGGGCGGGGAACCCGCCGTGCTTGCTGGGAGAGGGTATAAAGGGGCCGGCCATCTTTGTCACGGGGTCTAGTCCCAGGCACCTTCAGCCTGTGGGCGGTGGTTCGTGTCGGTCCTCTAGGCGGCCTAGGCCTAGAAGACGTCTTCCATCCCAGGCACCTTTAGCCTGGGGTGAGGTACTCGGATGGAGGTCTGGAGCTCAGTGCCCACCACTGAGTTCCGCGAGGGAAGGAGATCCTAGGGAACCCCGGGAGTGGGTTTCCGAATCCGGAAGGCGTAATGGACCGGTGGGAGACACTTGCTTGAAGACCCGGTGCAGCATATTGCCGGTGACAGGTGAGCCTTCCATCGGAGACCGCCTGGAAGGAAATCCCCCCTCGCATCGGAGACCGCAACCCACTTTCAGGAAGGAAAGTGGAGAGTTCATTGTGTCTGGGCCTACTCGCATCCACACCTCCTTGTCTGTTCTGTTCTCTAAGGGGTCCAACTGATTATGTTCACTTTTGCATTGAGAAGAATAAAGGAGTGTTGGACTTTAATGGTGTGGGGCTCGTTTTCTGGCAGACATTGTTCCAGGTAACTTTCTTTGGAGGTTCCAGGTGCAGAACACCGACCCAAAGGTAAAATAAGAACTTTTCTTACACCACACAAACATCTGCGGTGAAGGCTTGGCGTGGTGACCCCGCACTCTCTCCTCTAAGGTACCCCTAGACAAGAGACTGACGAGCTGATAAAGAGAGGAGAGAGAGGGGGCCGCTACAATAATAAATAATAATAATAAAATGTTTTTATTATTATTATTGTTATTTATTATTATTAATTTGTTACGTTCCATTCGTTTAGATACGGCATTCATTATTTCGGATAAGTCATAACTTCGGATACATTTGTATTTATTACATTCACTAATTTTCGAATTTTAGGGTTTTCTGATTTTCGAATTTCCAAATTTTCGAATTTACGAATTTTCTAATATTTCAATTTACGAATATTAGGAAAAATTTGTGAAATGGGTTTTCGTTATTTCGGATATTTCCGAAAAATTGAATTTGTCGAAATTTGTTAAAAAGCGAATTCGGAACGAAAAAAGTTGCACATGTCTAGCTGTAAGTCTTTCACACAAATGACAATGACACACCCTCTGACCTTCACCATAGCATATAAGAAAGGAAATCACTGCAGTTGGGTGAAATCCTGGTAAGCCACTAGAACTAAAATTTGTGATACCAAATTTATGTGTGGTAGTAAGTAATGCAGCGCTACAATATGTTGGAACAAGATATATCCAATCTGACATATACATGATCAAAACATATAAGCTTGTGAACATATAAATTCATCAGCATGTGTATAATCATTTGTAAAAAGATAATCTCATATATATAGCCAATAAAAATAAAGAAATTAAACACTATATGAAAGATAATATGTATCACCAGCTCATCATGCTGACTTCTGGCAAAGTGTGCATGATGACTTCATGGCCAAGACCCCACCCAACACGTTCCGTCGTAGTAGAGGTCGTATGTATTAGCTATATTCATGAGATTATCTCTAGTGATTATACACATGTTGAACAGTTCATATGTTCACAAGCTTATGCTTTTGTTTACGTTTATATAACACATTGTAGCGTTGCACTTATTTCTTATTATCTCTATAGCACATTGTAGGATCAGCCTCGCTCACCTAAAGACGTTTTAGCAAGTTGGAAGATCTCCCAGTCCAATAAGAACCACCTCCAACTGGCCATGGGGCTCATTATAGCCCACTTGCTGTTCGGGAATGACCCAGTAATCGCAAGTGGTGCTTGAAATTGGAAGCACTGCATAAAATAATCAGTCTTTCTACATGTAAACTTTCATCTGTGGGGATGGAAGTACCCTTGTGTTCTTTCCATCTATTGTCCAGAGGGTTATCCAATAAAAAAATAAAAAAAATAAAAAAAAAATATATACAGGTCCTTCTCAAAAAATTAGCATATTGTGATATAGTTCATTATTTTCTGTAATGTACTGATAAACATTAGACTTTCATATATTTTAGATTCATTACACACAACTGAAGTAGTTCAAGCCTTTTCTTGTTTTAATATTGATGATTTTGGCATACAGCTCATGACAACCCAAAATTCCTATCTCAAAAAATTAGCATATTTCATCGGACCAATAAAAGAAAAGTGTTTTTAATACAAAAAAAGTCAACCTTCAAATAATTATGTTCAGTTATGCACTCAATACTTGGTCGGGAATCCTTTTGCAGAAATGACTGCTTCAATGCGGCGTGGCATGGAGGCAACCAGCCTGTGGCACTGCTGAGGTGTCATGGAGGCCCAGGATGCTTCGATAGCGGCCTTAAGCTCATCCAGAGTGTTGGGTCTTGCGTCTCTCAACTTTCTCTTCCCAATATCCCACAGATTCTCTATGGGGTTCAGGTCAGGAGAGTTGGCAGGCCAATTTGAGCACAGTAATACCATGGTCAGTAAACCATTTACCAGTGGTTTTGGCACTGTGAGCAGGTGTCAGGTCGTGCTGAAAAATGAAATCTTCATCTCCATAAAGCTTTTCAGCAGATGGAAGCATGAAGTGCTCCAAAATCTCCTGATAGCTAGCTGCATTGACCCTGCCCTTGATAAAACACAGTGGACCAACACCAGCAGCTGACATGGCACCCCAGACCATCACTGACTGTGGGTACTTGACACTGGACTTCAGGCATTTTGGCATTTCCCTCTCCCCAGTCTTCCTCCAGACTCTGGCACCTTGATTTCCGAATGACATGCAAAATTTGCTTTCATCCGAAAAAAGTACTTTGGACCACTGAGCAACAGTCCAGTGCTGCTTCTCTGTAGCCCAGGTCAGGCGCTTCTGCCGCTGTTTCTGGTTCAAAAGTGGCTTGACCTGGGGAATGCGGCACCTGTAGCCCATTTCCTGCACACGCCTGTTCACGGTGGCTCTGGATGTTTCCGCAGGTCCTCCAAGGTCTGGAATCGGTCCTTCTCCACAATCTTCTTCAGGGTCCGGTCACCTCTTCTCGTTGTGCAGCGTTTTCTGCCACACTTTTTCCTTCCCACAGACTTCCCACTGAGGTGCCTTGATACAGCACTCTGGGAACAGCCTATTCATTCAGAAATTTCTTTCTGTGTCTTACCCTCTTGCTTGAGGGTGTCAATGATGGCCTTCTGGACAGCAGTCAGGTCGACAGTCTTACCCATGATTGCGGTTTTGAGTAATGAACCAGGCTGGGAGTTTTTAAAAGCCTCAGGAATCTTTTGCAGGTGTTTAGAGTTAATTAGTTGATTCAGATGATTAGGTTAATAGCTCGTTTAGAGAACCTTTTCATGATATGCTAATTTTTTGAGATAGGAATTTTGGGTTGTCATGAGCTGTATGCCAAAATCATCAATATTAAAACAAGAAAAGGCTTGAACTACTTCAGTTGTGTGTAATGAATCTAAAATATATGAAAGTCTAATGTTTATCAGTACATTACAGAAAATAATGAACTATATCACAATATGCTAATTTTTTGAGAAGGACCTGTATATATATATATATATATATATGTAGCACACTGACCTTTTCCCTGCCTTTGGCTTACTCGCAGGTCAAGGCACACCGCGCTATATGCCCGTACCCTCCTGTTTGAGGAGGTTGAGCGGTGTTAACAATTTTGGGTCCTGCAGCAAGGTTTCCCATCAGACTGGTTCTCATCTCCTAGATTATAGGGACGAGTCTCTATTTCTCCCCAGGAAGGCCAATGTCCACACCACTTTACCTCCAACGCTGAGTTTATTTGATAAGCAAAGTTCAAGTTCAGCAGACAGGAAAGGTGGACCAGAGAAAGGACAGTAAGGTTTGGGAGATAGGTCCAGGCACAAACTGGTACAATAGTCGCTACTCGATCCCGAGTAGGTTTATCTCACCCGGATAGTCCCCTGTAAGAGCGGATCCTAGCAGCGGGAGTGATGCTCGAACGTTCACTTTAGGTTTCCTACAGATACTATCGGGAGATCCTCTGCCACAGAATCTTTAAGTCCCAAACTTCTCAGCAATTGCAACACAAGAACAGGTGCCAGCGATAGCACGTTGCAAGGCTTGTGATGGATCTTTTGAATCCCTCCAGAAGGTAACCAGGCCTCTCTTTCACTGTGAACTTTCACCGGTCCATCAGAAAGGTCCTCCCCGGTCTCCTCTTCTTAGAGCGGGTCCACCCTTTCCAGGGCACCCTGGGATTCCTCTTCTGGAGATAGGCCCCAGCTAAAGGTGCTGGGCCCACTGGTGCAGATGCAGCCCCAGGCTTAAGGTGCCCGAGACCGGTACATGTGCGCACCTTCGGCCTGAAGGGCCGGGCGGCGCGAACCGCTCACTCCCCAGCGCTCCAGTCTCCAGACTGCCAAAAAAATGGCGTCTGCCCCTTATGTATCCTCTCCCAGCATGCACAGCAGGCCAACACGCCTACCAAACCACTGCAGAGAGAGGACACCCTAAGGCATAGCAATGTCACCCACCGTTCAACCCTGACCTAATATGGCAGTGTCACCTACAGGCCACAGGGACTTGTGCATCAGGCTACATCACATAGGCAGAAGCGAGTACTAACAAATCAAAAGTGGTCTGAGCCTGGCTACTAGCTCAGACCAACCCCTAAATTTAAGTACATAGCACCCCTGAAAAGTAAAGGGGTGCTACATATATATATATATATGTAGCGGCCTCACCCGCTCTCTCCCTTCTTCTTCTCGGCTGGTTAACTCGTCTAGGGGGGCCGGGGGGACCAGGGAGAGGGGTGAGGGGCTGCCACCAGCTCGCACCTCTTATGTGTGTAGAGGTTTGAGCTAAGATCTTTACCTTCGGGTCTGTGTCCCTGTCCGGAGATTCCACTTCAAATGTGACAGGTAGATAGGTGAATGTAGAACACTTTGCTCCCAGAAAAGTAAGCCCACACCAGGTGACAGTACAACATCTATATTTATTTCCGCAGAGATAAATATGCCTCTTTGCAAGCAGACAGGTTGATACAAACACAAACTTGGTGGGGTGAGGGTTCAGGCACAATCCTTTCGGATCAGAGAAGCTGTTAGGAGTTCACAACAACTGCCACCGACCGTGAGGTTGGTCCCTGCCACAGACCGGGTGAACGATGAGGCCTCTGCCACAGACCTTTGGATAGGCCTCTGCCACAGACCTGATGTAGCTGGGTCTCTGCAAAGACCATAGAACATGGACTACCTTCTAATGGCGACCTCTGTTAGGGAGATGATCCATCCCAGACGGTCCCCAGAGGCCTGCACTGTCACCAGCCAATGCTGCACTGGATCTTCAGGTCAGGTTACCTCCCTGGTTCTCCTCGTCCGAGACTCGGGTCCCCTCACTCGGTGGGCCCCTAGGCATCTTCTCCTATACGGGACCCAGTCGAAGGTACTGGGCCGCAGGCCTCGGCTAGTAAATCACCCCAGGCTTACGGTGCCTAGGATGGAACTTGAACTCCTCCGCACCCAGGCCGAGGGCACCTGGGCGCACACAAACAGAACAGCAGCCCCCCGGCTAAAGGTGCCTGGGGCTCCGACCTTATACGCAAGATGTCCGCCCCTTTATATCCCCTCCCAGCAGGCACAGCGGGCTCCCCGCCCCGCCGTACTACTGCCGCGAGAGGACACAAATGGTGGTTCAACCCCGGCCCCAGGCGACAGCGCCACCCAGGGGCCGCAGGGAACAGGACACCATAACTATCCTCCACAAACCAAATTGGCCATAAATCCCTAATAATTAGTGTATCTGGGCCATGCTACCGCCCAGATACTCCCCATAAATGTTGATACCCGCTACATATATATATATATATATATATATATTTATATATATATATATATACTTTTTTGGGGGGGATAGCTGCAAAGCGATCTACTGTCAGATCTGCAGATTGTTCTCTATTGCCTCATTTTCAAGTACATGCTAAAAAACAAAATGACAGGCTAAGCAAAACCACAGATTGGACATAATTGTTTGAATATGTTTGGCTGGCTTCCTAGAATATAGAAAGAAGTATTCCTGGCCACTTGGGAGTAGGTGACAACAGAACGCGTCTGGTTTAAATAGTGACAAAAGTATCACTGTGCGCAGCTTGTGTACAGCTTGGAATCCGTGTTTGGCTCAGCGTGTTAAAAGATTCGAATTTTTTAATCTTTTTTTTTCTATTGCTTTGATTTTACTGCAGCTTTACTTTCTCTATCGATAAGCAGATTCTTAGCAGTATTTTAGTGCTAAGAATCTTTTAAAGTTTTTCCTTCTTTTGTTTTTGTTTTTTCTAATGTATTACTTTTCAGTTGATAACCTGCTGTCTTGGATGGACATTTTTGTTAAAGCAGAACCTAACTACATCTCAGCACCACAAACTAAAAACGCTATTTAATTCATTTTTAATATTTAAAGCAAACTCATCCATCCATCCATGTCTCCATCCTTTATGTTGGTGAGAAATCACTTTGAAAAACACCCCCCAGCATTTCTAGCTATGGCCATCTTGAGCAAAGGCAGATGATTCATGTAGCATTTACTTCCTGGAATCCATCTGCTCCTATCTCAGGCATGCAGGCAGGAGGGCTTGCTAAGCTGAGAAAGTCCCTCCTCCAAATGAATAAATAAAGTGTCCATGAAGACTAGTGGGATGAATGACATCATTTTGCCCTAGGTCAGAAACCAGAAAGCAACAGAAGAAATGTAAAAAACAAAAACAAAACAAGTGAATATAACATACCTTCCTAACTATTTACAAATAAATACTAGTAGCATATGGATTAAAAATAGTTCATGATGATTGGGAGAGTTTAGTGTTTTACTTCTCCTTGCTCTTTACTTTCATTCCTGTTGACAATGAATAGGGTTATCGTCCCATGGGGGACCCAAGTACCAAAAAACTTGACAGAGGTACTAACTCTTCCAAACTTTATTCAAAACGGAAAAAAAAAATGCTTTAGATACACTTTACATTCATCTTTCTTACTGACTCCAATGCATTTAGCTAAAATGGTGACATTTCCTCAAAGTCTCTTGGATTTGTTCTAAAATACCTACACTCAAAACTAAAATATTAATATACATATACATATATATGTAAATATAATGGGCTTATTGAAATAAATACTAAATACAAAGTCTAAAAAAGTCCCAAATTATTTCAGGGATTCATCTTTTCAGAGGTAAAACAATTCCCTTGTGCAACCCTTAGACCCCTTTCACACTGGAGGCATTTTTAACCACTTGACGACCACTCACGGCATATATACGTCGGCAGAATGGCTCGTACAGGCACAATCATGTACCTGTACATGGCCCTTTAACTGCCTGTCGCGGGCGGTGCGCTCGTGACCCTACAGTCATCCCCGTGAGTCGGACCGCGGGTCCCGTGGACTTGATCGCTGCGGGGATCCCCGCGATCGTCTCACGGAGGGATGGAGAGGGGAGATGTTAGTGTAAACACTACATCTCCCCGCTCGCCTACTGACACTGTCACCGATCTCCGCAATCAGAGTGGAGATCGGTGACGTGTCACTCGTAGCCACGCCCCCCCTCAGTTAGAATCACGCCCTTAGGCACACTTAACCCCTTCAGCGCCCCTAGTGGTTAACCCCTTCACTGCCAGTGTAATTTTTACAGTAAACAGTGCATTTTTATTGCACTGATCGCTGTAAAAATGACAATGGTCCCAAAAATGTGTCAAAAGTGTCCGATGTGTCCGCCATAATGTCGCAGTCACGAGAAAAAATCGCTGATCGCCGCCATTAATAGTAAAAAAATGCCATAAAACTACCCCCTATTTTGTAAATGCTATAACTTTTGCACAAACCAATCAATAAACGCTGATTGCGATTTTTTTTTACCAAAAATATGTAGAAGAATACGTATCGGCCTAAACTGAGGAAAACATTTTTTTTTATATTTTTTTGGGGGATATTTATTATAGCAAAAAGTAAAAAATATAGCATTTTTTTCAAAATTGTCGCTTTATTTTTGTTTATAGCACAAAAAATAAAAACCGCAGAGGTGATCAAATACCACCAATAGGAAGCTCTATTTGTGGGAAAAAAAGGACGTCAAATTTGTTTGGGAGCCACGTTGCACGACCGCGCAATTGTCAGTTAAAGCGACGCAGTGCCGAATCGCAAAAAGGGGCCTGGTCTTTATGCTGCGTATTGGTCCGGGGCTTAAGTGGTTAAGGTGCTTTAGCGCTAAAAATAGCGCCTGTAAAGTGCCTGAAAAAAGCCTCATCTGCAATCCCAGAGTAAAAGTCAGAGTGCTTTTACACTGGGGTGCTGCTCTGGCAGGACGTAAAAAAAAGTCCTGCAAGCAGCTTCTTTGCAGCGCTTTAGGAGTGGTGAATTCACCGCTCCTAAAGTGCCCCTGCCCATTGAAATCAATGGGCAGCGCCACCGAACTGGCAGCAAATCGCTGCTGCAGCGCCGCTTTTAACCCTTTTCCGGCCGCTAGCGGGGGTTAAAAGCACCTCGCTAGTGGGCAAAAAGTGCCGCAAAAACTACAGTAAAAATAGCGGCACTTTACCGCCAATGCCCGGGCACTGGCAGTGTGAAAAGGCCCTAAGGAATCTGCTTGTTTATCGGGGAATTGCTCCACTGATCCCCGCTGTGCAGGCAGATGACAGGTCCTATCCGTTCTCCTCTTTGGAAAAATCAGGTGGAAGCGGACCGCCTGTCCAATTTCATCCGATCCTATCCGATCTGCCAGACGGATGGAAAATAGGACCACCGTCCGTCTGGATTTGCAGATCGGATAGCGGCGGATGTCAGCGGACATGTGTCTGCTGACATTCGCGGCTCCATAGGGGAGAATGCAAGGTCCGATCAGGTCCGCCTGAAAAATGACAGGTGGACCTGATCGGACAGCCTGTGTGAAAGGGCCCTTAGCTTCATCTCAAACAGAAAGCAGAACCCAGGCATGTATTGAGCAAAAATGACTGCCCCACATATAGATAATAATATTAACTGTAAAAAGAAACAAGGAATATAAAAACACACATTGATAAGATAACTTGTGTTAAGCAGTACTCTATGTATTTTGTGAATATATTTTGACAATATTACAAATTCACTTTTTTTTCACAATATGGGGATTTCTTGGATTTCACTATAAATTGTTTGATGGTACCATATACCGTATTTTTCAGACCATAAGGTGCACCGGGTTATAAGGCGCAATATCAATGATCGACTGCTAACGGGTTTATTTTCATACATAAGGCGCACCGGGTTATAAGGCGCATTAAATGAAACAAAACTCTGATAAGTCAAACTTTATTCAACTCTTTCACAATAACTCTCAACATTGTTCAGTTATATAAAATACCCGTACAAAACAATACACTCACTTTTTCAGTTTATTCCTCTACCTCAAATCCATCAAATTCTTCATCTTCAGTGTCTGAGTTTAACAGTTGGGCGATTTTGGCATGAAGCATGCCCGGATCCCTCTCATCATTATCATCATTATCCGAGTCAGTTTTGTTGCTGTTGCCTAGCTGTTCAGTGATGATTCCAGCCTCCCTGAAAGCTCGGATGACACTGGAGACTGATACCTTTGCCCAGGCATCCAAGATCCACTGGCAGATAGTGGCGTAACTCGCCCGGCGTTGCCTCCCTTTCTTGGTGAATGTGTGTTCGCCTTCTGTCATCCAATGCTCCCACGCAGCTCGCAATTTACCTTTAAACTACCTGTTGACACCAATATCTAGCGGCTGGAGTTCTTTGGTTAATCCACCCAGAATGATGGCAAGCACCGAATTAGTTTTCTTCACTTGGGCTTTGACAGTATCGGTCAGATGGGCGCGCATGGAGTCACAGATCAATAGGGACGGAGATTTGTGGAAAAAGCCATCCGGTCTCTTGACGTAGACCTCTCTCAGCCACTCACTCATCTTCTCCTCGTCCATCCAGCCCTTTGGGTTAGCCTTGATGATGACGCCAACCGGAAACTTCTCTTTTGGCAAAGTCTTCCTCTTGAAAATGACCATGGGTGGGAAATCTACCCTAGCACCTAATTTATCAGATGTTATTTAGAGACTCAACACTCAGGCTCACTATGAATTAATGTTAGCGCACAAAAAAGGATCTATAGTTAAATTCCTAAAAAATTGGAATGAATGGATTACTCTTCCTAGGGCCTCAAATTTTCTGAAGAATTCTAAAAACTATTAAATGTGCTCCTGAAAGACTACTATATTAAAATTAGCATTAGATGGATGTATAAGATAACTTCCACATCACCCCCCATCCCCTTCCCTTCCTTCCTTGTTTTTTTTTTCTTTTTGTTTTCAATATATTGGGGTAAACAGGGATTTATATTTACTTGATTAAGCACTTGAACAATATCTAGATGAATAAATGTTTTATAATATCTATGTTATGTAACGTTGGATGTCTGACACCTTTCCAGGCACCTTTGTGATGATGATCACAATGTCTGAATAAGAATTTACTTCTTGTCTCTTATTTTTGGAAAACTCAATAAAAATCTTTTAAAATGGAAAATGACCATGGGTGGTAGTTTCTGGTCATTAGCCTGGCAACCGAGAACTACAGTGAAGGATGACTTCTCATTTCCTGTAGTGCGTATAGATACCGTACTGGTCCCTGTTTTCTCGACAGTACGGTTTACGGGGATATCAAAGGTGAGGGGGACCTCATCCATGTTGGTGATGTGTTCTGGCCGAATCTTCTTTTCATTGATCTTGTTCGTGCAGTAGGTGTGGAAAATGGCCAGCTTTTCTTTGTAATCCTTTGGCAGTTGCTGCGAGATAGTAGTTCTTGTGCGGATGGAGAGATTACGCCTTTTCATAAAATGGAAGCACCAAGAAGGACCTCCTCGAAAGTCGTTGATCTCCATGTCGCGTGCTATCGCTGTTGCTTTGAGTCGATTAGAGACAGTAGAGACGCTTCTACCTGCGGTTCTCTGTTCAATAACCCACTGTTCAATTTTGTCCTCTAACTGTGGCCATCTCGCTTTGTTCCCTCAGAAACTCAGTTTGGTCTTCTTTACCTGGCGCAGGGCGTTTTCTTGCTTCCTCCACTTCCATACCATTGATTCATTAATGTTGAATTCTTTCGCAGCTGCTCTTTTTCCATGTTGTACTGTGTGACTAATAGCGTTGAGTTTGAAATCCGCTTCATAAGCATGTCTCTTACCAGAAGCCATTTTTGGGGCAGCGGGTATAGAAAATGAATGAATGAATGCACACACCTCCTGACTACGATGGCCGTAATGCTCAATCCAAGCAGTGCAGCTTCGTAGCTTACCAAGGCCGTGCTAAAACATTTTGACAGATTTTTGAGCGCCGTGTACCACATAAAATCGGTTCTAGGTCAGAAAGCACAACCATACATTAGGCGCACCGCATTATAAGGTGCACTGTCGATTTTTTAGAAAATTAAAGGATTTTAAGTGCGCCTTATGGTCCGAAAAATACGGTACTGTACAATCCAAAACCTACAGTTTGTAATATGCATTCTTAGAACCTACTTTGGTCCTTCAATGGAATATCAGGCAACCATTGTACTTTGTCTGAAACAGTTGTCATGGATGGGGCTCCTAGCTTAGCATTTAGCCCTTCTTGGTTTTCAGCACAAGTGTAGGAAACACCATAATTAAATTACAAATAAAAAAATACACTAGGGCCAGTTTTAGTCAGATGCCAATTACCGGTATCCTACTACTTTATTAAAAAGAAGGGCGATAAAGAAAAACAAAATTCAGGTACAGATAAAACAAACCATCATCAGTTCAGAATTGAGTTTTATGACGGAGTGCCACCCAGCATGGAAGAGAACTCCAATGGTTATGTACTTCTATTCCAACAACTGAGTAATTCAGAGACAAGATATGGAAGCCGGGTTACCTGGGTTGTACACAAATCTATATATCCATAGAAACATTATGTGATGGTTTTTCTTTCCAAAGATACCTAATAGCTTAGTGACTTCTGCTGGAACCAATCCCAAAAGTGTCAAAGGTCTATCCTTTAACCACTTCAGCCCCGGAAGAATTGGCTGCTGAATGACCAGGCCATTCTTTGCGATTCGGCACTACGTCGCTTTAACTGACAATTGCGCGGTCGTGCGACGCTGTACCCAAACAAAATTGACGTCCTTTTTTTTTCCCACAAATAGAGCTTTCTTTTGGTGGTATTTGATCATCTCTGCGATTTTTATTTTTTGCGATGACAGGGAGCAGTAGATCTCTGTCCTGTCACTAGGCAGAACAGGGAAATGCTTTGTTTACATAGGCATCTCCCCGTTCTGCCTCTCCGTGACACCATCGCGGGCCGCCGGCGAACATCAAGTTTGCGGGGCCCGCGGTCACGGAGAGCGCTGCGGGCGTGTGCGCGCAGCTCGCCGCGCGGCTTCTTAAAGGGGACATACAGGTATGTCCATTTGCCCAACGCTGCCATTCTGCCGACGTATATCAGTGTGCATCTGTCGGCAAGGGGTTAAAGTGGATGTAAAAACTTGATTCATGAAATTTAAGCTAGGCACATATATCTGCAGTGTTTTGTTATATCTCTTTAAATAAATAAGTCTGGTAGCTTTCTCCTGCTCCATTCTTCTGTTATCAGCATGATAACTTCTGGCAAGTTCTCCATCACATATGATAAAAGCAGCCGGAGGTTTGTGTCAGGGAGTATGCTATAAATAGATTAGCAGAGACCTGATCTATTCAAGGATCAGCTCTGAAAGTCTCTACCTATGAGGAGCAGGGGTGTGTGCCTTTCCTCCAATCAGCTGTCTTGGCTGTATGCCCAGGCTTCACTGCAGTGCTAACCAGGAAGAGAAAATCTCCTAACACAATGTGCACTTTCTAAACAGTATATAAAGATGAAGACAGCAGATATACATGTAAAACCTATGTAGGGAGATTTGTTTTATCTCTGTGTATCATCTGAGGCTGTTCACTTCACTGGGTATATGTGAGGGTTTACATCCACTTTAACAATATAATGGCAAAAACATAAAACATAAAGGTAACAAGTTTCCCTTTAAAGGAAAGATAAGACCAGATATGTCATTCTTTTAGAATTTAGCACTGGCACTTTTTGTTCTTTGCAATTTTTACAAAGTGTTTTATGGCAAAACAGAAAGCTAGCAATATGTTATTGACCTGTCTCTGAAGGAAGCAAGATTAAATCACTAAATCATTACTGGTAAAAGGAAGGATTAGGACACTGTTTAAAGTGCACATTGACTAATGCCACAGTATTATTTAATTACTGCATTCACTAAGTGGCACAAAAAAGGCTATCAGTAGAAAAAAGGGCTAAAAGGGAAACTATAGTGAATTTTCAGTTTGTACAAAAAGCCACACATTAATGCAGCTCTTTATTCCTTAATACAACCTTTTTCAACCAGGGTGCCCAGGCACCCTGGGATGCCTTGAGGTTTCTATTTGATCACCTCTGTGGTTTTTATTTTTTGCGCTATAAACAAAAAAAGAGCGACAATTTTGAAAAAAAATGCAATATTTTTTACTTTTTGCTATAATAAATATCCCCAAAAAATATATATAAAAAAAATGTCTTTCTCAGTTTAGGTCGATATGTATTTTTCTAAATTTTTTTGGTAAAAAAAACCGCAATAACCGTATATTGATTGGTTTGCGCAAAAGTTATAGCGTCTACAAAATAGGGGATAGATTTATGGAATTTTTTTATATATATTTTTTTTATTAGTAATGGCGGCGATCTGCGATTTTTATCATGACTGCGACATTGCGGCGGACACATCGGACACATTTGACACTATTTTGTGACCATTGTCATTTATACAGCGATCAGTGCTATAAAAATGCACTGATTACTATGTAAATGACACGGGCAGGGAAGGGGTTAAACACTAAGGGGTGATCAAGGGGTTAAGTGTGTCCTAGGGAGTGATTCTAACTGTGGGGGGGGTCTCACTACAACATGACAGAGATCACTGCTCCCGATGACAAGGAGCAGTAGATCATTGTCCTGTCACTAGGCAGAACAGGGAAATGCCTTGTTTACATAGGCATCTCCCCGTTTTGCAGCTCCGTGTCATGATCGCGGGCCCCCGGCGGACATCGAGTACGCGGGACCTGCGGGCACACGCTTACGGAGTATGCACGCACACTAAGTACCTGTACGCCCATTTGCGCAGCCGTGCCATTGTGCCGACGTATATCGTCGTGCACTGGTCGGCAAGCGGTTAAGCTGCATTTTACTTACACAAAGCCAAGGTTTGTGCCAGAGGCGTTGCTATGGGGGTGCGGGGGGTGCGGAGAAGCGCGGCGCGGGAATGAACAACAGTCAGCGCCGCGGTAGGAAGAAAGGACTCGAGGAACCAGGAGGAGGCTGACCGCCCGGGAGCCTGGGATAAGGGAAGAGACCGGAGAGGAGGAGCCCATCTTACAGTAAGCAGCAGCAGCACTAAACACTCGGTCTGTGCACACACACACAGCACATGCCATTCCCTCAGATAAAGCCTCAAGCTGTGCTGTCTGTGCCACCAGTGAGAATGGCAGTGCCGGCTCTGTCACCCCCCACCCCCCTCTCTGTCACCCCCCACCCCCTCCCTCTCTGTCACCCCCCTCTGTCACACCCCCCACCCCCTCCCTCTCTGTCACCCCCCACCCCCCTTCTGTCTCACCCCCCACTCCCTCTCTGTCACCCCCCACCCCCCTCTCTGTCACCCCCCACCCCCTCCCTCTTTGGCACCCCCCTCTCTCACACCCCCACCCCCTCCCTCTCTGTCACCCCCCACCCCCCTTCTGTCTCACCCCCCACTCCCTCTCTGTCACCCCCCACCTCTCTGTCACCCCCCACCCCCCTTCTGTCTCACGCCCCCCACTCCCTCTCTGTCACCCCCCACCCCTCCCTCTCTGTCACCCCCCTCTGTCACCCCCCACCCCCTTCTGTCTCACCCCTCCCTCTCTGTCACCCCCCACCCCCTCCCTCTCTTTCCCCCCACCCCCCTCTCTGTCACCCCCCCCCTCCCCCTCCCTCTCTTTCCCCCCCACCCCCCTCTCTATCACACCCCCCACCCCCTCCCTCTCTACCCCCCACCCCTCCCTCTCTGTCACCCCCCTCTGTCACACCCCCACCCCTTTCTGTCTCACCCCCACCCTCTCTGTCACCCCCCCCACCCCCTCCCTCTATTTACCCCCCACCCCCCTCTCTGTCACCCCCCCTCCCCCTCCCTCTTCCCCCCCCCACCCCCCTCTCTGTCACACCCCCCACCCCCTCCTTCTTTTCCCCCCACCTCCTCCCTCTCTGTCACCCCCCTCTGTCACACCCACACCCCCTCTGTCTCACCCCCACCCCCCTCCCTCTGTCTCACCCCACCCCTTCCCTCTGTCTCACCAAACCCCCTCCCTCTGTCTCACCCCTCCCTCCCTGTCTCACCCTCACCCCCACCCTCTCTGTCACCCCCACCCCCTTCCTCTCTGTCTCCCCCCCACCCCCTCCCTCTCTGTCTCACCCCCACCCCCTCCCTCTCTGTCTCAGCTCCACCCCCTCCCTCTCTGTCTCACCCCCACCCCCTCCCTCTCTGTCTCATCCCCATCCCCTCCCTCTCTGTCACCCCTCCTCTCTGTCACCCCCTCCCTCCCTCTCTGTCTCACCCCCTCCATCTCTGTCTTACCCCCACCCCTCCCTCTCTGTCTCACCCCCTCTCTGTCTCACCCCACCCCCTCCATCTCTGTCTCACCCCCACCATCTCTGTCCCACCCCTCTCCCTTTCTCTCACCCCCACCCCTTTATCTCTCTCACCCCCCTCTCTATCACCCCCACCCTTCTCTCTCTCCCCCCCTTCTGTCTCTAACCTTCCACCCCCTCTTTCCCTTTTAGGGCAAATTCACACTAAATCAGCATGAAATCAAAGATCAGCCGGAGCAATTTGGCACTCCAGCCACTCTGCATTGCAGGCTGCTAGGGGCAGTATGATTAACAGTTCAGTGCATCATACTTCCCCCCTGTTATTTTTTTTGTACAAACTTTGTTTGAAGTGTATATAATGTACATTTTATTCTCCAAAATGTCGGGCAGCACGCTGTCATTTCAGGTGCTCAAAAAAAAAGAAATGCATTCTGTTAGTAGTTTTTCTATGTTTTCTCAGTGTATAAAAAAAGTTGTGGGGGGTTGGCAATGCTGTTTGGGGGAGGGGGCACTTCAGAGTCCAGTGCCTATAGGCTCCTGAGATGTGAATTCCGCCCTGATGGATAGAGAGAGAGAAAAGGAGAAGAAAGGAGAATAGCGAGAAAACAGTAGGGTAAAAAATATTTGGAAAAAGTTATTGGGGGGGGGGGGGGGGTGACACCATATTTTACCGCACCAGGTGACACCAACCCTAGTGACGCCACTGGTTTGTGCACCATTACAACCTTCTAGTCACTGACATCCAAATGACTAATAGCATCACCAGTTGATAAGGAGGATGTCAGTCACATGCATAGCATCCTTGTTTGACTCTGCCCTGCCCCTCCCCATAATCATTGAGTGATGGAGAAAAACTGAGAGAGAAGAGAAATATTGGAATACTAGTCAGTACCAGTTTGCAAAATTTTATTTGCTTTGGAAAAATAAATCACCTTTAGGGTCCTTTCACATGGGCTTTCCACCCGGCGGACTCCGTTTTGCTCAGCGGGGGATCGATCTGTTGATTCCTGATGAGCAGGCGAGTTACAGGTCCGTCTTCGCTCACTGTGCTGAGACAGACCTGTCAGAGCCCTGCTCTCCTCTGTGGGAGATCGGATGAAAACGGACCGCCTGTCTGTCTTCCTTTGATCCCTTCCGATCTGCCAAACCGATGGAAAATAGGGTTTCCAGCCGTCTGGATTTCATGGACAGGTTCGGATCGGATACCGGCGGATGTCAGCGGACATTTCACCACTGACATCCGCTGCTCCATAGTAGATCAGGGAGCAATAGATGGTGCTCGATGGCTAGTGCAGACGGACGCCATGAGTGTGGCCTATCCCCCCAGAAGACGTCCCTGTTGATGAAACATGTAGGAGCAAGGCTATTCTTGGCATCCTTCTGCATTAGCCTTCGAGCACCATCTAGTGCTCCCTGCTCTACTACACTATGAGCCTGCTGATCCACCCTGCTGTGAAGCTTGTCAGTGAACCTCGTAAGCTTTCAATCAACTTTGATATTTATTATTGACTTCACGATGGAGATTTGTATTTCTTTCCTGGCATTCCATTGGGATTGACTGTGGAGTGATGACTATTGTTTTCCTTGCTGACTGCCCAGCCTGTGTTAACATCTTATGAGCTTTTGGCCATTATAACCTTTGGCCCATCCTTTCCGGTAAGAGGCGTGATGAATATAATAATAATAATAATAGTAATGTTTGAGAGCTGGTTCTCAATTTTTCAAACAACAAAAGTTCTTGTCGGAAATTCCGATTGTGTGTATGCAATTCCAAAGCACAAAAAAACACTCAAGCTCGGAATCAATTTGACGCATGCTCGGAGACATTGAACTTAATTTTTCTCAGCTCATCGTAGTGTTGTACGTCAGCGCGTTCTTGGGGTTCAGAATTTCCGACAACATTTGTGTGATCATGTGTATGCAAGACAAATGTGAGCAAACATCCGTCGGAAAAAAATCCACAGTTTTGTTGTCGGAATGTCCGATCGTGTGTACGCAGCATAAGTGTTGGATGTATACCCGCAATTTAATGAATGCTGTTCCATATTGCACTCTATGGCACTTTATACACCTATTCATTTATTGCCTACAATGGTAAGCTAGGACGGGCTTCTTTGAGCCAACACCCTGTTAATCCATGGACAGGCGAGAGGAGCAGGTTTGGTGCAGAGCTGCAGGTTTGCGAGGTTTCAACTACATCCCTTCAACAATGGAGTCTGTGGCAGGACTGAGACTCCCATTGCTGCAACCTAAGATGTGAAACTTTGTGGGTTGAGGGCAAGGCCAGAACTCAGATCTATCTTCTCATGCCTATGGGTACCTTGAGAACCCAATTGTTTATACATTGCTGCACTGATAAAGTAATTGCTAGAGCTCACCTAATAGAACAGTGTCCTTTCCAATTAACCTATCCTCTCCCAGGTTACCTCCAGGCTGCACATATCGACATTAATGGTTTGGCAAAAGTGCTTTGCCTTATTCTTTTTGTATTTGGTCCTGCATTCAGGAATGTAGTGTCAATGGGCTCTCACTTGCACCTATTTGTTTAAACTTAGCAGTGGTCCTACTAACTATTATTTATCCAAATAGATATACCTTTTTTTGTGCAGCCATCAATCCCCTTCTACTCTTGGCTGTCTGAGTTTACAGGAATTCTTAATATACGCTTTTCCACCATCAACTTTTTGAATATATCTGACCGTGTGGACAGTCAGACTGCTTGATCTGTCCTATTTCCCCAAAGCCCGCCCAGGGGTACTCTGTGTGTGTGCATGCTCACATCCAGAAAAGTGAGGCCTGTTCTATCCTGCATTATCCTTGTGTGTGTCTTGAGGAAGCGAATCAGCGAAACGTGTTGACACACAGGGACTCACTTACCCATTACTACTTAACAATTAACTTGAATACAATTGGCCATGGTAGGCCAAACTGTGTACAAGATGCGAATACATGTTTTTAATTATGTCCCTATATGTGGAAATATCCACTTTTATGTTTTTCTATGTATAATAAAATATAGATTTTTAACCTGTTGGCGCCCGCGCTATAGATGAAAGACGTCTACAGCGCTCAATTGCCGGGAGGATGTCCATGGACGTCCTCCTGTTTAATTCCGCAATGCGCGCCGCCGCAGGCGTGCATCGAGGAAGAGCTGTGCCCGCCTTGTCACACGCGTGCCGATGCGCGTGCCTGGTGCCCGCGATGTCCGCCAGGTACCCACGATCGGCAGTCACAGAGCCAGGGACGTGGATCTCTGTGTGTAAAAAAATAAAAAATAAAGTCATAAATCTATCCCCTATTTTGTAGGCGCTATAACTTTTGCGCAAACCAATCACTATACGCTTATTGCGATTTTTTTTTA
Organism: Rana muscosa; assembly: GCA_029206835.1. Classification (NCBI taxonomy): domain Eukaryota; kingdom Metazoa; phylum Chordata; class Amphibia; order Anura; family Ranidae; genus Rana; species Rana muscosa. Next base: position 137,761,921 of record CM055116.1, on the reverse strand, counting down.
CCAAAAATATGTAGAAGAATACGTATCGGCCTAAACTGAGAAAAAAAATAATGGTATATTTATTATAGCAAAAAGTTAAAAATATTGTGTTTTTTTCAAAATTGTCAGTCTTTTTTTGTTTATAGCGCAATAAATAAAAACCGCAGAGATGATCAAATACCACCAAAAGAAAGCTCTATTTGTGGGAACAATTATAAAAATGTCATTTGGGTACAGTGTTGTATGTAATAAAAAGGGGGTGTTTTTGCGCTAAAAGCCAGCATATAAACTACATAAAGCGAGGAAAATACAGTGTTGTATAACCGTGCAATTGTCATTTAAAGTGCGTCAGCGCTGAAAGCTGAAAATTGGTCTGGGCAGGAAGGGGGTTTAAGTGCCCAGTAAGGAAGTGGTTAATACAGTACTTTTGTTGTGGTTCAATTTACCTTTAAAGTCCGATCCAAGGAGTTTCTTTTTGTCTTCAAATTAGTATGTAATGTAGCGGGCATTTAAATTTGGGGGGGAGCATCTGGGTTATTCAACCCAGATGTACTAATTGTTAGGGAATCTGAGAATCCCTTTTGTGGTTCTTGGAGGACTCTGGTGGTGCAAGGTTCCCTGTGGCCTGCAGGTGGCATTGCCGCCCTGGGCCAGAGTTGAACCTGCACTGCAAGACTGTTCCTTTTTGTCCTTTCCTGGCGCTGGTACAGCGGGGCAGGGAACCCGCTGTGACGCAAAGGGAGAGGAGATAAAAGGGGCGGACGCCCTGACCTCGGGGTTCAGAGTTGGAGGACGCGGCCGCGCCCAGGCACCTTCAGCCTGGGTGCTGGCGTTCCGGAGTTCCGGGCCCAGGTGCCCTTGACCTGGCCGGAGCGAGGGATGGAGTCCATCCCAGGCACCTTAAGCCTGGGGTGAGGTACTATGACCAAGGCCTGGGGCCCAGTAACTTCGACTGGGTTCCGCGAGGGTGGAGGAGTCCGAGGGGCCCTAAGGTGTTGGGACCCGTATCTGAGGTGAGGAGGCCGGGGAGTGTAACCCTTCCGAATAGCCCGGTACAGCATTAATCCGGTGACGGCGGGGCCTCTGGTAACTCTCTTGGAGGGATGTCTTCCCCCTGACGGGCTGCAACATAGCGAAGGAAACTCCAGTTTCTGTTCACTAGAGTCGCTGGAAGAGACTCTGAAGCCAAAAAGTACATTTTACAGCCACTGTGCTTAGCAACCGTTGGTGAAACCTCAACGGTTTTGTTTCTTTGAGGATTGTGCCTTGACCTACTCCCCACCAATACTGAACTGTTCTATGGGTCTCAAACTGTCTGCTCGCAAAGGACTATTTGTTTGCCGTTATGGAAAAATAAGTATTGGACCTTTTCAGTGTGTGGTACTCCAATTACTGGGAGAAAAGGGGGTTATCAGCAGTACAGACTTGGCTCTGAGCGTATACACAGCCCGAAGGTAATCTGGTGCTGGCCTTCACCTCTACATGCTGTAATCTAGGACATGGGCCGTGGCGCACCTCGCTCTCCCCTTCAAGGTACCCCTAGACCGGAGCCAAAGTAACTGCTAAAGAAGAGAGAGAGGGTGAGGCCGCTACAGTAATATGTGGCAATGGAGTGATTTCAATACTTATATCTAGGCTTAGCCTGTAATTCCTTTTCTTGTAGTTGTGAAGAAGGGATGTTAATTACATGCCTTATCATATAGCCAAAAGGGAAGCACCAACATATCATCAATGTACAGCTACAGCTAGCATTGAAAATAACAATAATAATGGAAAGCAAGTAGAAAACCACACAAAACATTGCTTTCACCTGAACTTTACAATAATGACTGTGTACTGTTTTGAAAAATATGATACTTCCCCTTTAAGAGTCAGGAGAAAGAATACAAAGCCAGTAACTATAGACTTTATGTAATAAAGAGGATCTTGTAAAGGTATCATTACACTCCACAGCAGCAGTGTGTGGTTAAGTGGCAGCATGTCCTCAGAAGCTGCATCTCCTGTCATTTTGTGCCTCTGCCGTGGAGAAGATCCGCCAGCAGTAGGGGATTATAATCAGTGTGTATACAGATTGCTTTCACACTGAGAATACCATTCACGACACTCACCTGGCAGCTGCCTTTACCAAGAAAACACATGCTAAACAATGGCAGCCGTAGACACAAACATCTGACTACTTTGTACAAGCCTGGCTAGCCAGAAGAGAAGAAGTACGAGACAACATGATAGGTATAAAGAGGTGAAGAACACAACAGATGTTCCCTTCCTTGGAAGAGAAATAACACCTCTCCTCCTAAAAAGTGAAGTAACACTTTTCCTCACTCACCCCATAAATGTTTAATATGTTACTTTCGGCTTAGCTTGTTTTTGGAACAAATTTTCAGCACCATAAACTTTGGTACATGCAAATTTGGCAGCTTTTGTTGCACGTGCCTTACACTATCATGCTGGAAATAATAACATATCACTAGGTAAAAAACTGTTGTCAGCTGCGAAGACGTATTAGTGATTGAGGCTGGGTTCACACTGATACGACACGACATTCATCCGACTTTCATCCTACTTTGCTCTGCGACATCAGTCCTACATTGATCCTACATTGGTCCGACATCCATCCGACATTCATGAACAGGATACTACTTTGATCTGACTTTGTGCTAGTCTGACTTGTCCTTTGACCAATCAAAACAATCCCAGGGTGAGATAAATTCCTTTTACTGCTGCTGTAATCACCATGTCGGATGTCAAATGTCGGATGGTTAGGACAAGGATCCTACTTTGATAGGCCTGGTTCACACTTGTCCGACAAACACTCCGACATTAGGAGCTCATGTCACATGACGTGTGAAAATCAATGAATCCCTATGAGAGCCGTCTTAACTGGTCCGACACAAGTCGGTCCGACATTAAAAATGCTCCCTGTACTACTTCTGTCCGACTTTGATCCTACTTCAGCCCATTGAATATCATTGAAGTCGGATCAAAGTAGGATCCTTGTCCTAACCATCCGACATTTGACATCCGACATGGTGATTACAGCAGCAGTAAAAGGAATTTATCTCACCCTGGGATTGTTTTGATTGGTCAAAGGACAAGTCAGACTAGCACAATGTCGGATCAAAGTAGTATCCTGTTCATGAATGTCGGATGGATGTCGGACCAATGTCGGACCAATGTCGGACCAATGTCGGACCAATGTAGGACAGATGTCGCAGAGCAAAGTAGGATGAAAGTCGTGTCGTATAGTGTGAACCCAGCCTTAGTGACTGGGTTCACACTATACGACACGACTTTCATCCTACTTTGCTCTGCGACATCTGTCCTACATTGGTCCGACATTGGTCCGACATTGGTCCGACATTGGTCCGACATCCATCCGACATTCATGAACAGGATACTACTTTGATCCGACATTGTGCTAGTCTGACTTGTCCTTTGACCAATCAAAACAATCCCAGGGTGAGATAAATTCCTTTTACTGCTGCTGTAATCACAATGTCGGATGCCAAAGTCGTATGGTTAGGACAAGGATCCGACTTTGATCCGACTTCAATGATAGTCAATGGGCTGAAGTCGGATCAAAGTCGGACAGAAGTAGTACAGGGAGAATTTTTAATGTCGGACCGACATGTGTCGGACCAGTTAAGACGGCTCTCATAGGGAAACATTGATTTTCACACGTCATGCGACATGAGCTCCTAATGTCGGAGCGTTTGTCGCCCCAGTGTGAACCAGCACTGAAGTCCAAAGAAAGGATACACAATAACCCAACTGTTAAATGTTGCTTCCCCATTGCACTGATATCCCCCACATACATTTTCAGATAAATTGGTGTCTGAATACCTTCTCTTTTTCTGTGCAATTATTTTTATTACATTTTCAAGAGAATAACAAGCTTTAAAATCGCCCACGCATGGGGGGAAATGTCATTTATACAGAAAAGCGAGTAAACAGTGTGGCAAAAAAGCACGGTATACTGTATAATGTATATAATAATGGTTAGTTTCTCGGGAGTCTGGGCCGGGTTGCAAAAGGTACATAATCCTGTAGCTAGCCAGTAGGCAAGGTGACCCAGTTTCATGCGCCACTAACATAAGTAAAAAGAATGTATCGGAAGAGAAAGAATACCAACAACGCTGCTGGATCCCACAGAGCAGTGATGTCATCAATAGCTCCAAAGCGTTGTTGCCAATTTGTATTGCATGTGACTTACACTATCATGTTTGAAATAAAGGGAGAAAACTGTTGTTAGCTGTGAAGAAAAAATAGTGAGTTACTGACCCTTAAAAGAGAGGTATGGGAAGTGTTTTTTTAACTTTTAATCATACTTACCTAGATGGATCCGATGCTGCATTTATCCCCCGGTGCCTCTAAGACTGAGAATTGAGCAATCTAACACCACCGATCGCTCGGTTCTCAGGGCTCCCTGAGAAAAAAGCTGGTGACTCTAAAGCCTCGTACACACGATCCAATTGTTGGCAGGGGACTGTTGCCCTAAAATCTGACTGTTAGTATGCTTCTTTTGACAATTGTTGTCCAACTTTCGGCGGACAACGGTTTGTTGTCAGATTTTCCTCGTTGTACGTCACTTCGTTCATGTTTGTTGGCCGTCAATTGTGTACCGTTAGTATGCAAGATAAGATCTAGGCACACACCCTGAAGACAAAAATCAGACGTTCGGTTGACCAACAATCGGATCGTGTGTACGAGGCTTAAGACCCCATTCACACTATGAGATTTTCTGCAGATTTTTGTCTTCTTTTACCAAACCCAGATAATATGAGGTCAAACCTTAAGAGTTTCAATTTGCATGCAATCAGGCAGGCCCATTATGTAGTTTTGTTAAATCTGAAGACAAAAATCTGCAGAAAATCTAATAGTGTGTATGGGATCTTTGTCTGCCCCCCCCCCCCCCCCCTGCGATCACTGGAACCCTGAGCTGTGGAGGGGATGGGAGCTCGGGCTTTGATTGGCTGACCTGGGTGCCGGTCCAGGCATGTGGGCGGGTGCTGAACTCCATTGTCACGATCTTGCATGAGCCTGACCGGCTCTGTGACATCAGCAGACAACAGACTTCAACCCGCTGTCTGCTGAAAACGGGTCACAGGACTGCAGAATAAACTGCACTTCTGTGATTCACAGGAGAAGTTCAGTCAAACAAGCTTTGGCTGTTCTCCTTTAAAGTGGTTGTAAACCTCAGTCATGATATCCGAACAAAGCACATATATCTATAGTGTTTATTTATCGCTCCCCAAAGCTCTAAGTGTGGTTTTTCTCTGGTGCTTCATTCTTCTGTTATCAGCATGAGTTACGCCTGACAAGTTTTCCCGACACATGAGATAAATTTGTGACGGGGGAGGGAGCTCAGCACACAGTTTGTCTATTCAGAACACAGCTTTGTATCCTTAATTTGCTCCTGTTTGCTGTGAGGGGGTGTGTGCCTTTCCTCCAATCAGCTCTCACACACTGTAACTGCAGCTCTCTGCCCCCTCCTCTGTGCCCTTGACATATGCAGAAGGGTTTTAACACTTTTCTGCCCTTTTGAATGGATGTAGGGAAGAGAAGACTGCAGATAAACAAGTAAAACATGCATGAGAGGGGTTACAATCACTTTAAAGTGAAACTTTAGTCATAAAATGAAGTCCTGCTGAATCACTTCAGGCTGGCCCCTTTTGCAAGTATGTTAAACATAAAAAATAAGTACCTATACTGTTTAAAATCCAGTAACACACTGTCTCACCCTGCTCTGCTCGTGCTCAGTTGCTCTCTATTTTTTGGCACTGTGACAAAAAGGTAGTGGCCGATTTGTTGACAGCCTAAAGATTTATTGCTGTTCAGGGGCTCTGGGCTTCAGCAAAATGGCAGCCTCCAGCAAGAAGAAAAAATAACAATGCTGGAGGCAATTTACAGCACACACCATTTTTGGTAGCCTAATTATTAATGTGAAATGTATGCTCCTTGCTAAAGAACATTATTTTTATCAAGTTGATATGGGTAAAGTCTTGGAAAGAAAGGCTACACAATTAGGGTGACCACGTGTCCCGGATTGCCCGGGACAGTCCCGCATTTTGCAGGTCTGTCCCGGGCACATTCATTCCAGGACAATACAGTGTCCCAGAATGAAACTGACACAGCCACCACCGGGCCAATCTGATGCCCCCAAAAAAGGCCGCCACATCACCACTTTACTCACTGACAGTACTTGTCCTGGCCGGGAATGCCTGGAGGAGCACAATCCCCGCCCCCTGCTTGTGACTGGAGAAATCATAAATCCCGCCTCTTGTGTCTAATCACTGTGCTGTGATTCGTTACAGCACAAGCTGATTTTTGGGAAGGGAGGGTGTCCCTGAATGGTAGTTTGGAAATGTGATCACCCTATACACAATAACCCACCTGTTAAACATTGCTAACCCATTGCTTTTATACTCTCCACATACATTTTCAGATAAATCAGTATCTTTGATCGCAAAGCTATGGCTAGTCTGCATGTCCAATCCTATAGGGCATTGATGTCATCCGTCCGGCATCAATAGCTCCAAAGCCTTTTTGGCCAGGAGAGAGTTTCCTACCAGCTGCAGAGAAAAGAAGATTGAGCCAGAGCTTTGTGGCCACGTGACTGCATAGGCCATATTCAGAAAGCTCTTTATTAGAAAATGTATGCAGGGAGTATACATCAGGGCAATAAGGAAGCAACATTTAACAGGTGGCTTATTGTGTAGCATTTCCTGTTACTTACCAAACTCGCATTTTTGAGAGGAGCTAGTGTCCCAAAAGACCTCAAAAGTGCTCAAAGAAGCTTGAAAACTCATGAAAACATTTATTCCAACTTTATGATTTGTTTATACAGTGGTTAAGAAAATACTATCTAGGAGGGTTTGTGGAAAAAAAAAATGCTTATGCTCAAAAAAGTTTAAAGGAGCTCAAAAGAGCCTGAAGAAGGTCAATTAAAAATGTTCACAAGCGGACAAAAAAGCACACGCTTCTTCGAGCTGAAATAAAAGCTCAAATGCCTCTAAAAGCAGCTTTTTTTTTAGCTCCAGTGTGCATGAGCCCTAAATATAAACTATGATGGTTTTGGGTCAGTTTTACTTCTTTAAGCTAATACATTTTCAAACTTCTGTTTTATATAACTTTTTTTACCATCCTAAACAGTCTTCGACTTAAAAATTAACATTTAATAAATAACAAAGGATTCCCAGAGCGCTATGGGTTAGTTAGATATGTAGACCAACAGATGCTGCCTGTTTCTATGGTTGGCTTTGTCGGAATGAAGCTTTGCGCCCAGTGTTTTTCAACCCAGAAGACTGAGGACATACTGTGAGTGCAGGGCATTACCAAATCACCACAGCACCCTTTATTCAAAGTGTAAAGATTCAGAGTGTGGCGGGGATGTCATCATAGAGAGGACCTCCCAGGGCTGGAAAGGAGGTGAAAAAGGAAAGGACCCAATGTTAGAAGCCTGAAAACATCTGAAAAAGGTTGGGTTGGAAAAAATAAAGCCCCGGCTTTGATCTTTAAAGGATTGGAGAGACTATTGCTTTGTAGACATGTGCGGTTCATTTCTTTCTGGACTGAAATTCATATCCGAATTTCCGAGTTACAATAGTAACGAATTTAAATGAATCCAAAATAATGAAACATTTTTTCGTATAAAATTCAAATAGCTTTCAAATCAAATTAAAATCGGTTTCTAATCAATAACTAATCGTTTTCAAATTAAATTTGAATTTCCTAAGAGAATAAAATAGAATAAAATAGAAATAAAAGGAATAAAATAAAAAAGAATAGAAAATAAAAGAATAGAAAAATAGAATAGAAAAGAATAGAAATAAGGTATAGAATAGAAAATAAAAGTATACAGTAAAACAGAACAAAATAGAAAATAAAATAACAAAATAAAATAGAATAGGAAATAAATGAATAGAATAGAATAGAGAAAAAAATATATAAATTAGAAAGAATATAATCATCTTCTAAAATTCAAATTGAATAAATTCGAATTTGAATACGATAGAAAACCATAGAATAGAAGAAAAGAATAGACAAGAAAAAAGAATAGAATAGAATAAAATAGAAAGAAATAAATTTCTTCCTAAATTCAAATTGAATAAACTCAAAATTGAACATCATAGAAAATAATACAAAAGAAAATAAAAACATAGAATAAAATAAAAAAAAACAATAGAATAGAATTGAATAGAATAGAATAATAAGAATATTACCATTTCCCAAAATTCTAATTGAATAAATTCAAACAGAATAGAATAGCAAAAAATAGATTAGAATAGAATAGAAAATAAAATAATAGCATTGACTAGAATAGAAAATAAAAGAATAAAAATAATATAACCATCTTTCGAAATTCGAATTTTGAAAAAAATAAATTAGAATGGAATAGAATAGAAAATAATAGAATATAATAGAAAATAAAATAATAGAAAAGAATACAATAGAATAAACAATAGAAAATAATATAATATAACAATATAACAATTTTCTAAAGGTCAAATCTCAAATACAATAAATTCAAAAACAAATAGAATCAAAAAGAATACAATAGAAAAAAAATAGAATATAATTAATAAAAACGAGGGAATAGAATTGAAAAGAATAAAAAATAATATAACCATTTCCCAAAATTCTAATAGAATAAATTTAAATATAATAGAATAGCAAATAATAGATTAGATTAGAATAGAAAAGAATAGAATTGACTAGAATAGAAAATAATAGAACAGAAAGAATATAACAATCTTCTGAAATTCGAATCTTGAATATAATACATTTGAATAGAATAGAATAGAAAATAAAATCATAAAAAAAGAATAGAATAGAATAAACAATAGAAAAGAGTAGAATAGAAAGAATATAACAATTTAACAATTTTTCGAAATTCAAATTCAGATAGAATAGAATAAATTAAAATTTGAATAGAATAGAATGTAATTGAAAAGAAGAGAATATAATTGAAAAGAATAGAATAGAAAATAAAAGAATATAACCATCTTCCAAAATTTGAATTTTGAATAGAATAAATAGATTTTGAATGGAATGCTATTTGAATTCAAAAGCAATTCGTTTAGAATTAGAATTTTAATCGATTTGAATTAGAATAAACAAAATAAATTCTGAAGATGAATTAGACAAATTTGTGTAAATAACGAATCGAAACAAAACAAATATTTTCGTCCTGCACATGTCTATTGCTTTGATACCAACATTCCCAGTAGGGAAAGTACTCTTATGGTGAGAAGACGTGGCGTTGTGTCTCACATACAACCTGGCACAGTGACTTGTATGCTGCCTTGCCTGTAGGACATAGGGGGGGGGGAGTAAAATTCTAGGCCTGCAGAGAAGAGAGACACTTGCCAAGTATTCTATTGATGTTTAAATGGCCCTTATTCATATATTTCTATACATCAGACACAACACAGGGCCAAGTTTGGAGGAGAGGAGGACAGCTGGGAGCCATGGTAACCGGCATTCAATATCTCGGAAATCTGTAAATATAAATAGGCCCTCTGAGCAGAAGATCCAGCTCGGACTTCCTCTACTATCGTGCATATTGGGCAGCACATTTGTAGACTTCCAGTGGCATCTGTTGGATTTTACAAAACTATCCTGAAGGTAAACTTATCTGAATGTTTGAATTCGACGCAATACAAACATTTCAATAATTCATCTCTCAGCAAGTTCTAAAAGGCTGGAGAAATGAAATTATTCATGTTTAATTGACTCATTGAAGTGGTTGCATTGACTGCTGAATTCAAGAGCTTTTCAGATGTAATATCTGAGATGCTGAAATAAAAATGTATGTAGCATAGACAAGTGCCCTTGGTGATTTGATACTTATTTACATGTTAGGTCTATTAGCTGGTTATTGTCGTCCTGTATTAGTAGTTTTTGTTTCCGGGAATGTTTTATGGGGAAGCTAGTGAAACACACAGCATGAAATGCAAGCCTAGATACCACGGTTTAATGGGATTAGCCTTCACAGGACCCCCGGAGTTTTCTTGAGCAATAACTGGATATCACACCATTTGTAGAGTCAAAAAAAGAAGCGCCGCTCCATCCTTCCAAGCACTCCCCTCATATGCTGGAATCAGGTGCTGGCTTGGAGTCCAACGCTCCTTCACACATACACTATATTACCAAAAGTATTGGGACGCCTGCCTTTACACATGAACTTTAATCCCAGTCTTAGTCCGTAGGGTTCAATATTGAGTCGGCCCACCCTTTGCAGCTATAACAGCTTCAACTCTTCTGGGAAGGCTGTTCACAAGGTTTAGGAGTGAAGCCTTGTACACACGGCCGGTTCTCTTGGCAAGAAAACCGCTGGGAGAGCTTTTTGCTGAGAAAACCGGCCGTGTGTTTCTAGTCGGGAAAACTGCCGGGAATCTCGACGAGAAAAATAGAGAACCTGCTCTCTATTTTCTCGTCGGGATTCTCGTCGGCCTGTTTCCCGACAAGAAAACCGTGCGTGTGTATGCTTACCTGTCTCCAGGTAAACCCGCGCATGCACGATGAGACTTTGACGCATGTGTGGTAGCTTACAAGGGTAGTGTAGGGTGAAGCAAGATGGCGGCGACGGCATCGAATGTGACGAGCGCATGCTCATCATAGGAAAAATTGTGAAAAAGAAACTGCGCTAAGATAATAAGTAAATACAACCTAGGAAAGCAGCAACTAATCTGAAAACAGTCATCAGTGGAATTGTAAGGAAAAAATGTATAGTTGCGCTACTTATGAAACCAATCATAAACACCAGTGATTATAAATCTAAACAAATAAAATAATGGTGGATCAACAGTGATGAATTAAATTGTACATTAATCAATATTAAAAACAAAAACAAAAACAAAAGTTATTATTAATAAACAATATGATAAACAATATCATATCGAGCAGAATCGAGCAGGTGGAGGGTGACAGCAGCACAACGCTCGTTGTGCTGCTGTCACCCTCCACCTGCTCGATTCACGGACGTGTCTGTGTGCCAGCACCTGACCGGCCGGCGCTGCCATACCTTAAGGCTGTCTAAATATTTCTTTTTTGTAAGTATGTTTTTATGTTCCTTTAAATAAACCACCCCAAAGATTTTACACTATTAGTGTCCTCCTTCCATTTATGTGCATCCCTTGGTTTGGAATACTGGCAACTGGATGAGGCTGTATGGGCTGTCTGGGATCACTTCTTGAAATCCATACTATGTGGCGTGAAGTCTGGTGGATTTGATCAAGAGCTAATACATGCTGGTTAAGGTCCTCTGTGATAGGGGACCAACGTTATCCGGTAAGCAGGATCACTCACTATTGGTGGTGGATTGTCACGATTGATAATTTCTACAAAGAAGATTGGAGTTATTTTCTTTTTCTTTTTCTTTTCCTGTTTTTCGTTTGGATATCATCACGGGTGTTTTTTTCTGTTACAATACAAGAACTTTGATTCCTATGATCAGTGGACTATTTAATTGTTTTTTTAAACAATATCATATTGTTTATTAATAATAATTTTTGTTTTTGTTTTTGTTTTTAATATTGATTAATGTACAATTTAATTCATCACTGTTGATCCACCATTATTTTATTTGTTTAGATTTATAATCACTGGTGTTTATGATTGGTTTCATAAGTAGCGCAACTATAAATTTTTTCCTTGCATGCTCATCATAGTCGATGAGGTCACTGCGTTCTTGCCATTCAAAAGAACGGCGGTTCTTTTGAATGTGCCGTGTGTACACTCGGCGAGCAAGAAAAGCTTGCCAGGAATCCCATCAGGAAAACCGAAGTTTTTTTCCTGACAGGATTCCCGGCCGTGTGTACAGGGCTTGTGCCTATGGGAATGTTTGACCATTCTTCCAGAAACGCATTTGCGAGGTCAGGCACTGATGTGGACGAGAAGGCGTGGCTCGCAGTCTCCACTCTAATTCACCCCAAAGGTGTTCTATCGGGTTGAGGTAAGGACTTTATGCAGGCCAGTCAAATTCCTCCACCCCAAACTCGCTCATCCATGTCTTTATGGACCTTGCTTTGTGCACTGGTGCGCAGTCATGTTGGAACAGGAAGGGGCCATCCCCAAACTGTTCCCACAAAGTTGGGAGCATGAAATTGTCCAAAATGTCTTAGTATGCTGTCCCCTAAGAGTTTCCTTCACTAGAACTAAAGGGCCAAGCCGAACTCCTGAAAAACAACCCCACACCATAATCCCCCCTCCACCAAATGATTTGGACCAGTGCGCAAAGCAAGATCCAAGACATGGATGAGCGAGTTTGGGGTGGTGGAACATGACTGGCCTGCACAGAGTTCTGGCCTCAACCCAATAGAAAACATTTGGGATGAATTAGAGTGGAGATTGCGAGCCAGGCCTTCTCATCCAAAATCAGTGCCTGACCTCACAAATGCACTTCTGGAAGAATGGTCAAACATTCCCATAGACACTCCTAAACCTTGTGGACAGCCTTCCCAGAAAATTTGAAGCTGTTATAGCTGCAAAGGGTGGGCCAAGACTGGGATGCCATCAAAGTTCATGTGCGTGTAAAGGCAGGTGTCCCAATACTTTTGGTAATATAATGTAGCTCGGTAAAATCCAAAGGGAAAGCCCCACACTAATGGTGTCTTCACAAGTAAAACTTTAACAAGCCAACAAGATTCCCACCTTCGCAACATACCTCACCTAGGGCCGGATTTAGACCTTGTCGGGGCCTGAGGCACTTCAGGTTCAGGGGGCCCCTTATACACAGAGTTGGTTTACATTCTCAATGACAGTCACCCATTTTTAAAATGCATGATACAACCTTATTCTGAGGTCACGCGTGCACACACACACACACACACACACACATGCAGGCATAGTGCTCTATGTGTGGTTCACCTGACCTGCCAAAACTTGTTTTTAAAAACAATACAATATATCAGTCCAGAGTAAAAACGTTTATAGATGATGGCAGGAAAAATATTAGTTCCCAAGATATATTTAAGAAGAAAGTCATTTTTTTATTATACATTTTATATTATTTTTTTTTTATTGTTTTTTTTATTATTTTATATCATTTTTTTTTAATTGTTTTATATACTTGTTGTATAGAGGGGGCTCCTTCTCTCAGGGGGCCCAGAAGAGTTGCCCCTTTTGCTCCCTTATGAATCCGGCACTGACCTCACCCAACGAGCCCAAACAAAGAGGATTGGGTCATCAGGTGAGACATGGCCAAGGTGGTCCTGGGGTGCCAGACCATGTGCTGAAGCTTGATGGCTAGTTCAAGTTTTGTCTGTGAGGACATCACCAGTGTGCGGCTTTACTTTTGGATTGTAGTGGATATCACATAAGGTTGTTTGATCATTCCACGCACAACACTTTCAATATGTATACTCAGAACTAACTGTATGCCATGCCCGTGCTTCAGCAACTTAAGTATTGCTGGTTCCAAGGCAATTGTCAAGTTTCACAAGGCTGGATTGCTAGCTCAGTAGGAAACACAGACAAGTGCCAATTAGATCCATTGCCAATTACCGCAGTGGTATGTGTTGAGGGTTGTGAAGGATGAAACGCACAGAGGAAACCCCACACAAGAATAGGGAGAGCATACAAGTATCCAGATGAGAATCTAACCCAAGACCAGGTGTTGCAGGGCAAGACTCCTATCAGTTTAGTCATCATGCTGCCCCATACTTCCACAATAATTTAAGTAAAAAAACATTTGATAACACTCTAGTTTACAATAACCCCAAATGATGATTTACAGGTGAACTCTAACATAGGACCTATGTGAATGAGGATGAAAGAAAATTCTGGAAAGCCATACTCCAAAAAAAAAAAATGTTTTCTTTTAATATTTAAAAAATGGTATCAAAAATACATGTCACAGCAGAACGGACAGAAGAGCTGACGCGTTTCACACTATAAAACAGTGCTTAAAAACAGATCTATGATTAAGCACTGTTTTATAGTGTGAAACACGTCAGTTCTTCTGTCCGTTCTACTGAGGCATGTATTTTTGATACCATTTTTTAAATATTAAAGGCAAAAATATATTTTTTTGGAGTGCGGCTGTCCAGAAATTTTTTCATCCTCATTGCTATACACATTGCCAGCACCTGTGGCTTCTTATCTGGAGGAGAGGTTCATTACGATCTGATCTACCTGGAGCGGTGACTACCTTTCCCTATAGGATCTATGTGAACCTGAAGTGAAAAAAAAGTGCCAGCAGGCATCTCCATGTGTTTCATTTTCTTTTTCAGCGCCTTGGATGCCTCAAATACTAAGATTGTTCTGGGTCGCAAATATTGACCCAACTGCCCTCGTCGAGAGCTTGGTCCCTCACTACTGGCCAGTGAGACCTCCATCAAAGTAATATGTCAATAGCAAGGTTTAGAAAGAAGAAGGGGGCAGGATCTCAACCAAAGAATCTGAGTTGATTGGACAGTGATGAATTACCAGTACATTGGTGAAGTTTTTTTGCTCTCCTCCTGCTTGCCAACTCCCAGTGTTAGATTAACTGCATCGCTAAAGGTCCCTTAATGGCTAACCATGCTGCCCTCAACTCCCTTATGAACTGTGTTGTTCATGAGATGGAGGGAACAATTATGAAGATATATGTGTGTATATTTATATTTGTATTTATCATTTGTATTTTAGCAAGTATATTATGTGTTCACCTATAGATGGCTGGTAATACATGCAGCAGCTCTCATTGCCCCCTATAAGCCCAAATGCTAGGTTGTTTTAAAGTGGAAGTAAAGTCCACTTTTTAACTTGTACCTACAGGTAAGCCTATAATAGGGCTTACCTGTAGGTACAGTGAATATCTCCTAAACTTGGACTGTTTAAGAGATATTTAGACGGGATGCAGCTGGTGACATCACTGGCGCATGCGCTCTGAAGGTACGGCAAACCCGCGCCATACCTTCAGAACTCTGTGCTGGGCCCGGGCTCCTGTGCGCCTGCCCGGGAGTGACGTCACCACGGCCCCGGCCCTTCATACAGCCGGAGCCCGCAAACCTGGGAAGAAGACCAGGTGAAGATGGAAGCGCCGGGGAGCCGTGACAGCGCTGCACTGGAGGGCTCCTTGTGCAGGTAAGTCTCTCACGATGTGCTAGTATGCGGTGCATATTAGTACATTCTGAGTTAAACCTGCCCGATTTTTAAATTTTATTTTTGTGGCGGTTTACCACCTGCTTTAACAGGACAAGCTTTGACATTTCCATGTAGTGTCAGAGCTTCATCGCTTCTTTAACACCCCTCCCTACAATCTGATTAGTCCATCACAATGATGGTGTGTCTGGTTGATGAAATAGGAATGTGTGTGAAGCAGTATAAGGTTGGGTACGCCATATCAGGGGGCTTCAAAAGCACCATATTTTAGGATTAGTAAGCTGTAATATATTATATTTATGATTTTGGGTTCAGATACCCTTTAAAGTCTAACATCAAATAACATCACTGCCTCTTTTATTCCATTTTAAAGTTAATTACAATTTTCAACCTGGTTCTACACCTGTGTATTAACCCTCCAGTGAGGAGAAAACCAAGTGCAGTGCTAGGCTTAAAAAAACACTTAGGCCTGGTTCACACTGGGGCGACAAACGCTCCGACATTGGGAGCTCATGTCGCATGACGTGTGAAAATCAATGTTTCCCTATGGGAGCCGTCTTAACTGGTCCGACACATGTCGGTCCGACTTTGAGAATGCTCCCTGTACTACTTTGGTCCGACTTTGATCCGACTTCAGCCCATTGACTATCATTGAAGTCGGATCAAAGTCGGACCGCAGTCTTGCATGATCCGACTTTGGCATGCGACTTGTGCTGTACTGCTCTTGAGGGGGAACTCCAGGCCAAATTTTAAATAAAAAACCGGCATGGGTTCCCCCTCCAGGAGCATACCAGGCCCTTGGGTCTGGTCTGGATTTGAAGGGGCACCCCTACGCCGAAAAAACGGCGTGGGGGGTCCCCCCAAAATCCACACCAGACCCTTATCCGAGCACACAACCTGGCCGGCCGCAGGGGAAGAGGGGGGGCGAGAGAGCGGCCCCCCTCCCTCCTGAACCGTACCAGGCCGCATGCCCTCAACATGGGGGGTTTGGTGCTCTGGGGCAGGGGGGCGACCTGCGGCCCCCCCACCCCAGAGCACCCTGCCCCCATGTTGATGAGGACAGGGCCTCTTCCCGACAACCCTGGCCGTTGGTTGTCGGGGTCTGCGGGCGGGAGGCTTATCGGAATCCGGGAGCCCCCTTCAATAAGGGGGCCCCCGGATCCCGGCCCCCCCACCCTATGTGAATGAGTATGGGGTACATCGTACCCCTACCCATTCACCTGGTGGAAAAAAATTGCAATAAAAAAACCACACAGCTTTTTAAAGTATTTTATTGCACAGCTCCGGGGGTCTTCTTCCGACTTCGGGGGTCTCCGGTGTCGTCGCCGCGCTCTCCGGTTCTTTCTTCCGCCGGGCCTCCGCTAACTTCTTTTTAGCTCTTTTGCTAACGGAGGCCCGGACTTCTCCGTCTTCTCGTCCGGCTCTCCGTTGTCCTTCTGCCGGCCCCTCCACTAACTTCTTGGTAGCTCTTTCGCTAGTGGAGGGGCGCGGTCTTCCCGTCGTCGCCGTCGGCGTCTTCTTCCCTCTTCTCCTTCTCGATGTTGACGCGTCGCTTCCTCCCGCTGTAATACTAGCTCTCCGCTCCGCATTAATATAGGCTTCCCATGACGTCACAGTCACATGTTCCCATGACGTCACAGTCACATGCTCCGGGGCCATGTGCCCCGAAACATGTGACTGTGACGTCATGAGAAGCCTATATTAATGCGGAGCGGAGCGGAGAGCCAGTATTACAGCGGGAGGAAGCGACGCGTCAACATCGAGGAGGAGAAGAGGGAAGAAGACGCCGACGGCGACGACGGGAAGACCGCGCCCATCCACTAGCGAAAGAGCTAAAGAAGTTAGTGGAGGGGCCGGCAGAAGGACAACGGAGAGCCGGACGAGAAGACGCAGAAGACCGGGCCTCCGTTAGCAAAAGAGCTAAAAAGAAGTTAGCGGAGGCCCGGCGGAAGAAAGAACCGGAGAGCGCGGCAAAGACACCGGAGACCCCCGAAGTCGGAAGAAGACCCCCGGAGCTGTGCAATAAAATACTTTAAAAAGCTGTGTGGTTTTTTTATTGCAATTTTTTTCCACCAGGTGAATGGGTAGGGGTACGATGTACCCCATACTCATTCACATAGGGTGGGGGGGCCGGGATCCGGGGGCCCCCTTATTGAAGGGGGCTCCCGGATTCCGATAAGCCCCCCGCCCGCAGACCCCGACAACCAACGGCCAGGGTTGTCGGGAAGAGGCCCTGTCCTCATCAACATGGGGGCAGGGTGCTCTGGGGTGGGGGGGCCGCAGGTCGCCCCCCTGCCCCAGAGCACCAAACCCCCCATGTTGGGGGCATGCGGCCTGGTACGGTTCAGGAGGGAGGGGGGCGCTCTCTCGTCCCCCCTCTTCCCCTGCGGCCTGCCAGGTTGTGTGCTCGGATAAGGGTCTGGTTTGGATTTTGGGGGGACCCCCACGCCATTTTTTCGGCGTAGGGGCGCCCGTTCAAATCCAGACCAGACCCAAGGGCATGGTATGCCTCTGGAGGGGAACCCACGCCGTTTTTTTTATTTAAAATTTGGCCTGGAGTTCCCCCTCAAGATTCATACCAAACACAGTGCCTGATATTGGCGGGGATCCAAGTCGGATCCCCGTTCATTGAAAGTCGGACATATGTCGGCTTCATGTCGCAGGGCAAAGTCAGATCCAAAGTAGGACAGATGTCGTGTCGCACTAGTGTGAACCCAGCCTGAAGCAGTATAAAAACCAAAAACCAAACATGTAATATATTGCAGCTTACCAATCATTAGATGTGGTGGCTGCATTAGTTGTATTTTTGGGGCTTTTTCCCCTCTATTTTCACCTGGTGATCTGGTCATTAACACAAACAATGTATTTTTGAAAAAAAAAATATAAAAAATATATATATATATGTTTGGGAAAAAAAAATTCTTCTCTATGGGCTCTGCTTTAAAATCTATAAAATGTTTGGGGGTTCTAATTAATTTTCTATTTAAAAATACAGATTTTTACATTAAACAAACGTATCAAAAAAGGCCTGGAGCTGAAATGGTCTCGTCTACTATGTCATACAACTCTAATATTTGTAAAAATATAATATATTCCATTTACAATGAATATTACAATACAATAAAATAAAAATACAGCTTTCCATGAGTTGTTTTTTTCTAGCACTAAAAATGTTCTTTAACATTCCAACATTTTCAGCACTAAAAGGTTTAGTATTTGATAACGCTACAGATAAAGTAGAAAACTGCTTTAAAAATTGATAATGATGCCCTGAAATTGATATTTTCTAGCGACATTTTCTTCCGCGGCTCCATATCATTTGATTAGTCAGCCTTTATTTAAAAAGGTCAGCATTATTTTTTCTTTCCACACCCACAATGAAGGGGTGAATGCAAATTCGAAGCATCTGCAATGACATCTGTTGTACAAGTAAAAAATCCTCCTCGAGCCTGGAAGACAAAGCGACTCTTGCAATTAGAACACAGACCCTGTAAGGGAGCGTGAAACTGACAGAGCTGTGGATAATACAACGTTCTGTCTCATTAACCCCATGTGATGCAGGGTGCATGAAGGGTGTTCAAAGCACACATCGCGCTTCCGCTGTAGGGATGTTGAGTCAGAAAACATGAACTTGCGCATCGTATTTCCCCATTGTAAAAGGCAGGATGTACCTCATAGTCATAGAAGATTTGATCACTGATTGCTCATCTTTGGGAATTTTTGCTCTTTTACCAACTTATTTTTCAGAAGAAATATTTGCGACCTGATTCTTTAGAGCCCATTCACACAGGGGCGTCTTTGGATCTGACTCCAAATCGCCCCAGGTCGCCCCTAGTTGCCTCAGGTCGCGCTGGCTGAAGAAATCAATGTAAGTTAATGGAGCCGTCCTTATGCACACTACTGCAGTCGCTCCGACTTCAAAAAAGGTCCCTGTACTACTTCAATCCGACTCCTAGGCGACCTGTAACCATTCATTTCAATGGGAGTCGCCTCTCACTGTCTTAATAGGAGCGACTCTCCAGGAAGATAACATACATTTATCAGGCAAAACTCTCTCTCCCCCCTCCTTCCCACAGAGCGGATTCTTGTTTGATTGGCCACTGGAATGTCTCCTGTCCTGCAGGCAACTTGGAGTTGCCTTGTAAATAGCTCCAGGTCGTGCTGAGTTGCCTCATAAAATCGTGTCTGAGTTGCCTCATAAAATCGCGCTGGAAGTCGTGTTGCCCCTGTGTGAATGGGCTCTTAAGGTCAGGTCCCTGTTATTTCCCAAATATATATATAGTCAATAAACAAATACATATAGTCAATAGACTATATATTTTCACCTGATCCTTTAGACAGGGGACTCCAAACTAAGGCCTGCGTGCCCCAATCGGCCTGCAACATGTGATGGGGGGGCTTCTGATAGGAAAGGGGGGCTGTGGTATGAAGGGGGGGCTCCAATGTGAAAGGTGGGGCTCTGATGTGTTGGGTGAAATTGATGTTATAGGGGGACTCTAAAGTGAAAGGGGGAACCTGTTGTGAAAGGGGGACTCTGATGGAAGGGGGGATGTGATGTAATGTGTAATGGCAAGACTTCTAATTTGAAAAGGGGGGCTCTGATGTGTTGGTGGGGCTTCTGATGTGAAAAGGGTGCTCTGATGTGTAGAGGGGGCTTCTAATGTGAAAGGGGACTGTGATGTGTTGGGAGGCTTCTGATGTGAAAGGGGGGCTGTAATGTGATAGGGGGCTTCTGATGTGAAAGGGGAGATGTGATGCGATAGGGGGCTTCTGATGGGAAAGGGGGACTGTGATGTGGTAGGGGGCTTCTGATGGGAAAGGGGACTGTGATGTGATAAGGGGACTGTGATGTGAAGGGGGGCTCTGGTATAAAATAGGGCTCTGATGTGAATGGGGGTCTCTGATGTGTTGAGGTGGCTTTCTTATGTGAAAGGGGGACTCTGATGTGTTGGGAGGCTTTTGATGTGAAAGGGGGACTGTGATGTGATAAGGGGCTACTGATGTGAAAGGAGGACTCTGATGTGTAGGGAGGCTTCTGATGTGAAAAGGGGACTGTGATGTGATAGGGGACTTCTGATGGGAAAGGGGGACTGTAATGTGAATGGGGATTTGGTACGAAACAGGACTCTGATGTGAACAGGGGGCTCTGATGTGTTGAGGGGGCTTCTGATGTGAAAGGGGGACTCTGATGTGTTGGGAGGCTTCTGATGTGAAAAGGGGACTGTGATGTGATGGGGGACTTCTGATGGGAGAGGGGGACTGTGATGTGATAGGGGGCTTCTGATGGGAAAGGGTAACTGTTATGTGATAGGGGGCTTCTGACGTGAAAGGGGACTGTGATTTGATAGGGGGCTTCTTATGGGAAGGGGGGCTGAGATGTGAAGGTGGGCTCTGATTTGAAACAGGGCTCTGATGTGAAAGGGGGACTCTAATGTGTTGGGAGGCTTCTGATGTGAAAGGGGGACTGTGATGTGATGGGGGACTTCTGATGGGAGAGGGGGACTGTGATGCGATAGGGGGCTTCTGATGGGAAAGGGGGAGTGTGATGTGAAGGGAACTCTGATATGAAGCAGGGCTCTGATGTGAAAGGGGGTCTCTAATGTGTTGGGAGGCTTCTGATGTGAAAGGGGGACTGTGATGTGATGGGGGACTTCTGATGGGAGAGGGGGACTGTGATGTGATAGGGGGCTTCTGATGGGAAAGGGTGACTGTGATGTGATAGGGGGCTTCTGACGTGAAAGGGGGACTGTGATTTGATAGGGGGATTCTTATGGAAAGGGAGGCTGAGATGTGAAGGGGGACTCTGATTTGAAACAGGGCTCTGATGTGAAAGGGGGACTCTAATGTGTTGGGAGGCTTATGATGTGAAAGAGGGACTGTGATGTGATGGGGGACTTCTGATGGGAGAGGGGGACTGTGATGGGAAAGGGAACTTCTGATGGGAAAGGGGGACTGTGATGCGATAGGGGGCTTCTGATGGGAAAGGGGGAGTGTGATGTGAAGGGAACTCTGATATGGAGCAGGGCTCTGATGTGAAAGGGGGGGGACTTTGATGTTAAAAGGGGATTCTAATGTGAAGGGGACTTCTAATGTGAAAGGAGGACCCTGTTGTGAACGGGGACTCTGATGGAAGTGGGGCTGTGATGTATTGGCGAGGCTTCTAATTTGAAAAGGGGGTCTCCAATGTATTGGTGGAGCTTCTGATATAAATGGGGGATTCTAATGTGTTGGGAGGCTTCTGATGTGACCGGGGAATCTTCTGATGAAAAAGGGGGGACTTCAAGTTATTTCCTAGAGTGTGTTTATTTATTCATTTAAATTTTAATCAATCCGTTATAAAACAGTTTTTTTTTTGGCCCCTGAATATTTGTAAAATATACAATGTTGCCCTCATATTGAAAATATTGGAACAAGCCTTTTCCCCCTTCCGTCTTCTTCTTCTCTGTTTCTAATTCTTTTATTTTCTTCAACTCCCTAGCTGTCTCTTTTTCTCTCATTCAATTCTCCACAATGCAAACATCTAAAGCCCTGTACACACGGGCGGGAATCCCGTCGGGATAAAAAACATTGGTTTTCTCGACAGGATTCCTGTCAAGCTTGCCTTGCTCGACGAGTGTACACACACACCCATTCAAAAGAACCGCCGTTGGGGCTGGAAGAAGTGATTTGTCACGAAACTAGTCGGGCGGAATGAGCGGTGCACTGTTGTCACCTCCCTTCTTTTGCTCGTATCTCCTGGACGGACGGGTGGTCTGTTTGCGTCCGGCCCGCACAACAGGCTATAGGCTTATCTGTCACTGCAACTCTGTAAGTGTATTTCGTTTAAATGTTTTTGAATAAACCTGAAGATTTTACACTATCAGAGGCTTTTTGTTTGTTCCATATAATTTCCCATCCATGGGGATCCATTACCTTGGAGGTTAAAGTATAGCAGGTGTGGAGGAGTTTGGAACCATCCAGCCCAGCAGCCCAGCAGCATTTACATCCAAGGCTTCCCTGGGTCCTCCGTAATAGGGGACCACGGGGTTCTGCTAAGCAGATCCCCTTCATTGGTGGTGGATAACACTTTTGGTTTGCTACTCCATTGCTGCAGAGCGTGGACTGTCACTACTATAGGACTATCTGCACTGGTGGAATTGATCAATTATGTATATCCATTTGTGGATGATCCAAGGATAGAGTTGAGCGGACACCTGGATTTTCGGGTTCGACGGGTTCGGCCGAACTTCGGAAAAAAGTTCGGGTTCGGGACCGAACTTTAACCCGAACCCGAACCCGAACCCGAACCCCATTGAAGTCAATGGGGACCCGGACTTCTAAGGACTAAAAAGGCTCTAAAAAAGTAATGGAAAGGGCTAGAGGGCTGCAAATGGCAGCAAAATGTTGTTAAGAGCATGGCAAGTGCTCTGCAAACAAATGTGGATAGGGAAATAACTTAAAATAACTTAAAAAAAATAAAAAAATATGCTGGAGGCCCCCTTTTCAGCAGAAGAGGTACGGGAAGTCATTAAGAACCTCAGAAACTCAACGGCACGATGCCACACATATGGTGGGAATGCCCCAGAATACGCCCTTTCTGGAATAAATTATTCAATTTAATGGATAAGCTAGTGGGAAAATAAAATACTTTGAAATAAAAATGTAGCGGGGTGCTAAATTTAAGGGAAGTGTTTGAGTGGTAAATAGGCTCAAACACCCTAATTCTGTAGGATTCATGGACCATTTTGTCCTCGGGGGACAGTATTGGTGTGCAGTTCCCTGCGGCCTACAGGTGGCGCTGCCATGGTAGGCTAGGGTTGAACCGCCGATACAGTGCTGTGCCTTTTGTGTCCCCTCTTGGCAGTAGTACAGCGGGGCGGGGAACCTGCTGTGCATGCCAGGAGAGCATATAAAAGGGGCAGACCTTTGGCCTGGGGGCTGATGTCCAGTGGGGTCCACGCCCAGGTGCCTTCGGCCTGGGTGCATGTGTTCCTGTTCCATCTCGGGTACCTTTAGCCCGGGGTGAGGTACTATCCTGGAGTTCCTGCTGCCCTGGTTATGGAGGCCTAGGTGCGGGAGTAAAGCCTGGAGTCCAGAGCCTTCGTCTGGAGTCCGCTAAGGGTCGAGGAGTCTTAGGGTGCCGCCTCGTGTAGGGGACCATGTTCCAGGGAAGGGAGGATCATTCTGATGGACCGATGCGGGAGTCACGGTGAAGGAAGGGTCTGTTGACTCCCTGGAGAGATGTCTTCCCCTTGATATGGGCTAGGTTCGTAGAAGGAGAAGCTCAAGGTCATCTTGACTGTATCAGAGGCCTTATTCACCCGGCCTGTGGCAGGGGCCTTATACACCCTGGTCTGTGGCAGAGACCAAAGTTCTCCAGGTCCGTGGCAGGGGCCTTGTACACCCAGTCTGTGGCAGAGACCAACCTCAAGGTCTGTGGCAGAGACCGTGCACCTAAAACTGTTTGAGAAACCTAAGCAGTGAAGTGAATGTGCTACGTTTGTGCCTGGACCTCCTCCACACCTTAAGCTGTCCTGTTTCTTTGCTCTAACCTTTTCTATCTGAGTAGAGTTTATTTTACCATGAGAGAATAAGAGTTGTAATTTCAGCTGGTGTGGACATTGACTTTACTGGGAATTAAACGACTTGACTCTACCTACAGTAGAGGTGAGAATCATCCTCTGGAGGAGTTTTGACTCCGGCTGTGGACACGGCCCATCAAGTACACCGCTCAACCTCTTTATATAGGAGGGTATGGGCTGGTAGTGCGGTGTGCCTTTCTCCCTCCTGCGAGGAGCCAACAACATAAAGGCAGGTAAGGGGGAAAGGATCTGTGCGCTACAAAAAAATTAAATAAAAATTATAATCTTGACCTAGGAGGACGAGGTCCATATGGAGTAGGAGGTTGAGATGGCGGTGGATGTGGCTGTGTAGGTGGAAGCGGCGGTGGAGGAGGACGAGGTAGCCAACACTGGTTCAGAAATACAACAATGGCTGGGTAAGGCCAGTCATGTGTCGAATTCTGTCCCCCGTCGAATAGTGTCCACCCTGTACTGCGCTTGCTCAGTATGTAGGACAAGAGGATTTCGAAAATCTCCCAAGATGAACGGCGCCTGCGTAGTGAGTTCAGGTGAAGGCCACACCATCCGTGGTTCAAGCCGAGCCAAGTGAGGCCGTGCCCGAAGCGTGGTGATCGAAGCGAGCCCGTGAGGGGCCCTGTTACGTGCTACCGTATGTCCACTTGGATGTTGGGGCTTGAACCTGCACTCACGGCGCAGGCGCCGTTCATCTTCGGAGATTTTGTGAATCTCCTTGTCCTCTGTACTGCGCAAGCGCTGCGCCTTCGCAGTACGGGCCGGACACAATCCGATGGCCGGACAGTTTTTGTCACCACACCGGTATACATGTCTATTCTGCACAAGGTACGGACAAGTCCTGTGGGATCCATGCCTGGTTCATTTTAATGAACGTGAGCTTGTCCACATTGGCTCTGGACAGGCGGCTGCGCTTGTCTGTGATAACGCCCCCTGCCGTGCTAAATACACGTTCAGATAATACACTGGCTGCAGGGCAGGCCAGCACCTCCAAGGCATAAAGGGCAAGCTCAGGCCACGTGCCCAATTTGGAGACCCAGAAGTTAAAGGGGGCAGACCCGTCATCCAGTGCGTGTAGGCCTGTGGACACATACTGCTCAACCATGTTGGTGAAATGCTGCCTCCTGCTAAGACGTTCCATCCCAGCTGGTGGTGCTGGTTGTTGTGGCGTGCTGACAAAGCTTTTCCACATTTCAGCCATGCTAACCCTGCCTTCTGAGGTGCTGCCGGTGCCCCGGCTGCGTTGGCGACCTCTTCCTCCTCCTCTGCCTTCGCCTTGTGCTTCCACCGTACGCCCGCTGTCAGGTGGGAATGCCACCAGCAGCGCGTCTACCAGCGTGCGCTTGTACTCGCGCATCTTACGATCCCGCTCCAGTGAGGGAATTAAGAACGGTACGTTGTCCTTGTAACGGGGATCCAGCAGGGTGGCCACCCAGTAATCAGCACCAGTTAAAATGTGGGCAACTCTGCGGTCATTGCGGAAACACTGCAGCATGTAATCGCTCATGTGTGCCAGGCTGCCCAGAGGCAAAGAAAAGCTGTCCTCTGTGGGAGGTGTATCGTCTGTGTCCTCTGTATCCCCCCAGCCACGCACCAGTGATGGCCACGAGCTGGTCTGGGTGCCACCCTGCTGTGAAAATGGCTCCTCCTCCTCCTCCATCTCTCCTCCACCTCGTCATCCTCCAGAACTGTGCCCTTTCTGCCGGACAATTGTGTACCTGGCGTTTTTTGGTGCAGGAACCCACCCACGTAGCCACTTGTGAAAGACTGCCCTGAAAGCCTTTGAAATGATCCCGCTTCCTCCTCCTCCTCCTCATCCTCCTGTGCCACATCCTCTTCCATCATCGCCCGAAGCGTTTTTTCAAGGAGGCATAGAACTGGGATAGTAACGCTAAGAACGGCGTCATTGGCACTGGACATGTTGGTGGAGTACTCGAAACAGCGCAACAAGGCACACAGGTCTCGCATGGAGGCCCAGTTATTGGTGGTGAAGTGGTGCTGTTCCGCAGAGCGACTCAGCGTGGTTGCTGCAGCTGAAACTCCACTATCGCCTGCTGCTGCTCGCACAGTCTGGCCAGCATGTGCAAGGTGGAGTTCCACCTTGTGGGCACGTCACATATGAGGCGGTGAGCGGGAAGGCTGAAGTTACGCTGCAGCGCTGACAGGCGAGCAGCAGCAGGGTGAGAACGCCGAAAGTGCGCACACACAGCCCGCACTTTCTGCAGCAGCTCTGGCATATTGGGGTAATTTTTAAGGAACCTCTGGACCACCAAGTTCAGCACATGCACCAGGCAAGGGATGTGCGTCAAACCGGCTAGGCCCAGAGCTGCTACGAGATTTCGCCCATTATCGCACACCACCAGGCCGGGCTTGAGGCTCACTGACAGCAACCACTCATTGGTCTGTTGTTCCATGTCCCTCCACAACTCCTGCGCGGTGTGGAGTTTTTCCCCCAAACAGGAAAGTTTTAAAACTGCCTGCTGTCGTTTACCCCTGGCTGTGCTGAAGTTGATGGTGAAGGTGTTACGCTGAGCGGATGAGGAGGCGGTAGAGGATGAGGAAGCGGAGTAGGAGGAGTTAGCAACAGGAGGCAAACTGAAGCGCCCTGCAATCCTCGGTGGTGGAAGGACATGCGCCAAACTGCTATCTGCCTCAGGCCCAGCCGCCACTGCATTTACCCAGTGTGCTGTTAGGGAGATATAACGTCCCTGACCGTGCTTACTGGTCCACGCATCCGTAGTTAGGTGGACCTTGCCACAGATGGCGTTGCACAGTGCACACCTGATTTTGTCCCCCACTTGGTTGTGCAGGGAAGGGATGGCTCGCCTGGAAAAATAGTGGCGGCTGGGCACGACGTACTGTGGGACAGCCAATGCCATCAGGCTTTTAAAACTCTGCGTCTCCACCATACGGAATGACAGCATTTCAAGGCCAGGAGTTTTGAAATGCTGGCATTCAGGGTCAGGGATCGCGGGTGGCTAGGGGGGTACTTCCTCTTCCGCTCCAATGTTTGGGAGATAGAGAGCTGAACGCTTCCATGGGACATTGTGGAGATGGTTGGTGACCCAGGTGGTAGTGTTGCTGGCAGATCCTCTGTTTGCGGGGTGGCAGGTGCCACTGTCACTACAGAGGTGGATGAAGAGGCCGAGACTGCAGCAGAAGAGGAAGCAGGAGGAGCCAGAGACCTTTCTTAGTTTTTGAGGTGTCTACTCCACTGCAGCTCGTGCTTTGCACTTAGATGCCTGGTCATGCAGGTTGTGCTCAGGTTGAGAACGTTTATGCCTCGCTTCAGCCTCTGATTGCACAGCCTGCAAACCACTCGTCCATCCCATGCAAATGGCTCACAGTTAAATAGAGCCTGAAGCACACTCCACACTAGCTCTGAAGAACTCGTCCCAGTGGACGAAGGAAACGCGTCAGCCAGCTTGATGCCACTACCATAGTCGCATCTAACTTATTCCATATCACGGACATTATATCCTGTCTGGGGATATACCCCCCTAACAACCTCCACAATTCCGGCACAACTTCCTCCTTATAACGTTAAGGACAGCATTGGAATCTCATAGAGCTGTGTATGCGGCACTGCATTTGGAGACTCGGAGCTAATACTATCTTTACAGAACCGGAGAGTGAACGCCTGAAGAACCCGCTAAACTGTATCCAATTAGCGGAGCACACCCAGTTCTATTGGGATGTGAACAGTGGCGATATATACTCTTACTCCCTCCATCTCCTCAGCTTGTACCTGAAATATATTCAACAGTAAGAAAACAGATCTTTTGCACCTGAGGGAACGTCATATAAGCCGATCAGGCAAGGACTAACAACCCCGCAGAGGTGCATGAGTGGAAAACTCTCTGCTAAAAGCTAATCTCTGTGCCAGCATACACTGACCGATCACCAAACAGACATCGATAAAAAATCTCTCCACGGAGCGGAACGAACTGAACATTCCCCGGCTCCCTGTACCTTCATACAACAGGTCTGGGTAAGCAAAGGAATTCACTATTCCGTCTTCTTTGCTATTACTTTGATTTCTATCTGATCTGATTGATGATCTGGGTAACCATGTGAGTTTAATACCAATACATATACCTATATATTAAAAAGGAGATAATAAAGACTGACCAACCCATATGGAACTACAAGACTGACATCTACATAGATCCAATAAGGATAATTAACCAGGTCTATCTATATTGGACAGTGCCTAAAATTCCAGTTAAAAGATTCTCCACAACTACAGGAATCCAATCAAAACACTCTGCAGTAACACATGTGATTAAAATTAACTTGCTAGCTCTGCAGAAGATACACAAATAATTTATGATTTAAGTGATTACTTGGTAAAAGTGTGTAGTTAAAACTGGATAAATGATGTGAATGTGGAGCTAATAGATATACTGTCTGTGATATTGATAACGTTTTCAATCTAAAAATCAATGGTGAAGGTATTATACTATTTTTTTAATAATAATGTATCAGGTGGATTATTTAATATATAAATAATAAATTATTTTTCAACAACCCAAAGTTTCTCATTGAAGAATCCTTTTTTAGGAGGGACCTTTTCCTTCCTTTCCCCCTTTTTTGATATGCCTAAACTTGATTCAGAGAAACACACCGACAATTGAACTAATTAATCGCAGGTGCAGGGTTTTGTTTTTGGATTACAAAGGTAGTACTAACTAATAGTATCTCCTTTTAACCAAACACATATACAGGAATATACTTCTATTCCCCATTTCCCCTTTCCCCTCTTTTTTTTAAATGCAAACCACTCGTGTCTTGTCATCAGCACATTGTGTGAAGAACTGCCACGCTAGGGAACTCCTTGGACCTGGCTTTGGTGTGCTCGGTCCCTTGATGCTTTGGGCAGTAGCAGACATACTGTCTAGGGGACGGACGCTCCGCTTTTGCACCCTGCTCCCTCTTCTGCTGTGCTGGTGGCTCTGTGCGACCACCGCCTCTTCCTCCAAACTACACTGGTGACCTGCATAACGTTCATTCCATGTGGGGTCGAGGACCTCATCGTCCTCCACATCATCTTCCACCCAGTCTTCACCCCTGCCCTCCTTGTCTGTCTGCACAATACAATTGCGAAAGAAGCAGCAGTTGGCACCTGTGTTTCGTCATCATCCGAGACGTACTGCGATGGTCCTCCCATGTACTCATCATGAAACATAAGTGGTTGGGCATCGGTGCACTCAATCTCTTCCACTTCTGGGGCAGGGCTAGGTGGATGGCCCTGGGAAACCCTGCTAACAGAGTCATCGAAAAGCAGAAGAGACTGCTGCATGATTTGGGGCTCAGACTGCTTGGCTGATTTGCAAGGGGGTGAGGTGAAAGACTGATGGACATGGGTTTTAGGTGCCAACTCTGATCTTTCATCAGAAGAGTGGGTGGGAGACAATGTGAAGGAACCCGAGGCACTGTCAGCAACCCAATCTACTATCGCCTGTACTTGTCCTGGCCTAAACATTCGTACAGCCTCATTAGGCGCGACAAAATACCGCCGCAGGCTCGGTCGCCTACTCGCACCTGAGGAAGGTGTTTCACTTGTGCGTGTATCTGGCACAGATCCACCACGTCCTCTTCCTGCAACAGGAGCTCCACCAGCAGCACCACGACCGGGGCCACCACGTCCCTTTGACCTTCTCCTCATATTTTCCAAATTTAGGATGTTTTTAAATGGGTGTTTTTGGAAGAGCAGAACACACCCACAGTACGTAACCGCTGAATCGCACAGCTACAGAACTGCAGAAAATGCTATTAAAAAAAAAAATGTTTTTTTAGTATAGCACAGTAGAAGAAAACTATTTAGAAATTGTTTATTTCACACACCTCCAAATATGTATAACACACTGCAAACTATTTTTTGTGCCCCTAAATGGCGTTTTTTGGAAGAGCAGAACACACCCACAGTACGTAACCGCTGAATTGCACAGCTACAGAACTGAAGAAAATGCTATTAAAAAAAAATGTTGTTTTTTTAGTATAGCACAGTAGAAGAAAACTATTTAGAAATTGTTTATTTCACACACCTCCAAATATGTATAACGCACTGCAAACTATTTTTTGTGCCCCTAAACGGCGTTTTTTGGAAGAGCAGAACACACCCACAGTACGTAACCGCTGAATCGCACAGCTACAGAACTGCAGAAAATGCTATTCAAAAAAAATGTTGTTTTTTTAGTATAGCACAGTAGGAGAAAACTATTTAGAAATTGTTTATTTCACACACCTCCACATATTATAACACACTGCAAACTATTTTTTGTGCCCCTAAACAGCGTTTTTTGGAAGAGCAGAACACACCCACAGTATGTAACCGCTGAATCGCACAGCTACAGAACTGCAGAAAATGCTATTCAAAAAAAATGTTTTTTTTTAGTATAGCACAGTAGGAGAAAACTATATAGAAATTGTTTATTTCACACACCTCCAAATATGTATAACACACTGCAAACTATTTTTTGTGCCCCTAAACGGCGTTTTTTGGAAGAGCAGAACACACCCACAGTACGTAACCGCTGAATCGCACAGCTACAGAACTGCAGAAAATGCTATTCAAAAAAAATGTTGTTTTTTTAGTATAGCACAGTAGGAGAAAACTATATAGAAATAGTTTATTTCACACACCTCCACATATGTATAACACACTGCAAACTATTTTTTGTGGCCCTGAATGGCTCTTTTTGCAAGCGTACATTAAAGTGCAAATATTATTTTTTTTGCCCTAAACGGGTCTTTTTTTGCCCTATGGGTCTTTTTTTGCCCTATGGGTCTTTTGGAAAAGAGCACAATAAAGTGCCTTTTTTTTTTCCCCTAAATGGATCTTTTTCAAAGAGCAGAATACACCCACAGTATGGAAACGGTGTATCTCTCAACGTAATATGCGGTGCTGGTGCACTGAGCTTGCAGATAAAAGGTAGATTTTCTCTGACACTGGGCTCATGGCAGTGTAAAAAGACTGCACTGCAACACAAACAGGTAAACCTATGCAGATCGCTGATTTTAATCTCTGAATCTGGACTCCTATTCCTATATAATATTCTCTCTCCCTGAAAGCACCAACAGGAACCTGACCCTACACTACACTATCTCTCTATCTTTTCCCTCAGATTGCAGAATCAGGACTACCTCATGTATTTTACAATCTCTCCCTATTAGCAACAGCAGCAGCCAAGATCCTCTCCCTATCTATTCTGAAGCAGAGTGACGTGTGTGCTGTGTGCCTCTAGCTTATATAGAAGCTGGGTCACATGTTGCACTGACCAATCACAGCCATGCCATTAGTAGGCATGGCTATGATGGCCTCTAAGGGCACACCAGCTAATCAAAAGGTGATTGGCTGGCCCCTGAAGCATTTCTAAATGCGTAATTAGATTGCCGAACCCGAACCCGAACCCGGACTTTTGCGCAAAGTCCGGGTTCGGGTTCGGGAAAAAGCTAAAGTTCGGTACGGACCCAAACTTTACAGTTCGGGTTCGCTCAACACTATCCAAGGATTCATCATTTATTAATTTTCTTTGGACTTTATTTTGGGACATTTACACAATTTAAACTTTTCACATATATTTACAATTCATTATTGTTTTTTGTGATTGTGTACAATCTTAATTGATTTATACACTGTTTTTTCACATTAGCAATTCCCACATTGGGAATCCCTTTTAATTTTTATTGGTTAGCGCGGCTTTATATATTTTTTCTATGTTGTTCACTGTTTGATGTATCACAGAAAGCCGCAGCTTGGCACTGGTGTTCATTTGCACTATTTTCTTGTTCAAACCGCAGGATCATTTGTTTATTTATTTTTATTCACTCTTAGCGCAGATTCTTTTTCTATTTTTTATTTTCTCTATTTTTCTCGTCGAGATTCCCGGCAGTTTTCCTGTCGAGAAACCATACACACAAACGTTTTTCTCGGCAAAAAGCACTCCCAGCTGTTTTCTTGCTGAGAAAACCGGTCATGTGTACGAGGCTATAGGCTTTAAAAATGCCTATGTTTTTGCACCAAACCACTTCAATATTAGCTCCTAAGGTTTAACCTAATGATCCTTTTACAAACTTGTGCAACTTCCACAACTAATGTATCTTACTATATCTTCCCTGAATGTCCATGCCTAAATTTTGTTTTGGTATTTGTGGTTATAGCAACTTTTTGTATACTTTTGTATACTGTACATCACTATGGTTTCTGCTGTTACTTTGTAACATTTAGGTCAATAAAGACTATTGAACAAAAAAGATTGGGGGCCCCTGCTCTACACATTTATAAGTAAATCCCTTTATAAGGGGCCTTTACGAACCCCTTCTGAATCGGCAACCCAAGTAATGCACTAATACTCTATTCAAGCTTGTTTCATGCATTCTTATGGTAGCAAAGAGGGTAACAGTGAGAACTGGGAAGACCCTGACCATTCCCTTCACTGAAGTCAAGCACCGAGTCTCTCAAGCAATGGTCTTTGAAAAAAATTACTGCTCTACAAAACAATAAGGTAGGAAAAATTTCGTAAAACATGGGAACCAAGGATTTAATCCTATATGCCACCCTCTTTTAATCCAGAGTAACTGCCCCTGTAGAGGTTGGAAGTGGGAAGTGAGCAGGTACTAACAAACATCTATCTCCTTTTTTTAAATTTACCACTCTCTGTTCCCCCCTCTTTTTCCCTCAAGCCTCGTACACACAACCGGTTTTCCCCGCAGGAAAACTGCCAGGAGAGCATTTGGCCGGGAATCCCGGCCGTGTATATGCTCCCTAGCAGTTTTCCCGACAGGAAAATTACCCGGGAAAAATAGAGAACCTGCTTTCTATTTTCCTGTCGGGATTCCCGGCAGAGTCTTTTCTGCCGAGAAAACCGGTCGTCTGTATGCTTACCTGTCAGAGGTAAACCCGCGCATGCTCGATAAGACTTCGACGCATGCGCGGTAGCATACAAGGTTAGTGTAGGGTGTAGCAAGATGGCGGCGACGGCATAGAATGTGACGAGCGCCGGCTTGTCGTAGTCGATGACGTCACCGCGTTCTTGCCATTCAAAAGAACGGTGGTTCTTTTGAGTGGCTGTCTGTACACAGGGCTTGGCAAGGCAAGCTTGCCAGGAATCCAGTCAGGAAAACCAACGGTTTTCAAATAGATGGGATTCCCGCCCGTGTGTACAGGGCTTCACTGGTCCTTGTTGGGTGTGATAGGGTCTTGTACTGGGTAGAGGTGTTGTAATCTGAGTTCTTCTCCTCCTATTTTCAGTTATATACAGACAAACTGAAGGCTGCTATCAAAGCAACCTGGGATTCCATAACACCTCAGCGGTGCCACAGGCTGATCACGTCTATGCCACACCTCATTGAGGCAGAAATTCATGCAAAAGGAGCCCCGACCAAGTATTGACTACATACTATACTGTACATGGACATACTTTTCATTAAGCCAACATTTCTGTATTAAATCATTTTTTTTATTGGTCTTATGCAATATTCTTATTTTCTGAGGTACTGAATTTTAGGTTTTCACTAGCTGTGAGCCATAATCATCAAAATTTAAAAGAAAGACATGCTTGAAATATAACACTCTGTGTGTAATGAATCTATATAAAGTTTCACTTTTTGAATTGAATCACTAAATTAACCTTTTGACGCTGTTATAATTTTTTGGAGATGCACCTGTGCTATATCCTTCCTCTCATCTCCGAGAACATGGGGCATATCTCCTACCCGAGTATAATTTCACGCTTTTTATACCAGCCCTGGTCCACTTGTGCTTTGACAGCAAAATGCATTGTTATGCCACTATTCAATGACACAAATGTTTATCTGAGCATATTGATCTTCTTTCTTTTGTATCATTATGTTTGTCAACCTTTTTTTTAAAAAATGTAATAGGAACTTATTGAACGCAAAGTCTATGCCTTCCCTTTTAATAGGCTTTCTGCCACTTTTTTTTTGAAGATGTCTCACTGAGAATATGACCCACCCTAAACCTGGCATAATCAATACTTTCAATGGCAAGCAGTAAGGAGAAAAAGCTTTGTTCAAATTGCTATGATTTTTTTGTTCTTTTCACCGCAGTGTGAGTTTTATCACCATTCTGTCTCTTTTTTGCCATTTTTTTACATTGCGCTTCACAACTTTCAATTTCAGATATTTATCGAGTGAAAAAGAAAAAAGTGTCAGGATACTAAACTGAAAAGCACTTCTTCACTGACCTTTATCAATAGGTCCCCACGAGTGCAGTTAGTACTTAGAGCCATCTGCCATTAATCGCTATACATGAGTTATGGCACTAAATTCATCTGCCGGTTAGAGCCGAACTCCCATTCCAGGGAAAATGAGGGAGGGAGATGTATAAGCTAAGACCCATCCATGTGACTAAAATTATACTTTAATTATTGGGGGGGGGGTTGTTGTGGGTAGATGCTTTAACGTGAGTCAGTATTTTTTTTTCTTATGTCATTTGTCAATGAACCATCAAATGATTAAATTGTTACAAATATATAAGCTATATCTTTAGCTTTAGTTGTCAGAGCTCACAATTAAATTAAAAATAGATTAAATACATGTGATAAAGGAAATTAATAAAATGAATGAATTAAATATTAAATAATATATTATTATAATAATAATATTATAATAATATTAAAGTCAATTAATATTTAATTTAATTAAGTTAAAATAAAAAAAAATTAAATTAAGAGTCCTTCCTACACACTAGCTCCTTTCCTCCCCTTTTGACTCTTTTCTCTCTTGTTCCCAGTCATAGGCATGCACACAGGGTGTGCCAGGTGTGCCCAGGCACACCCTAATCACCCTGTATAGCACAGATTCCCCCTACTACTCCCTTCCCCCCACAGTGCTTCCATCTTCCCTCCTCTCCTTTCCCACCGGCTGCTGCTGCGGGCACACAGAGAGGGATGTTTTAGGATGAGTGTGGAAGGGGTCGGTAAATATGTGATTTACTGGCACCTTCCCTTTTTGGGTGAACAC
Organism: Rana muscosa; assembly: GCA_029206835.1. Lineage (NCBI taxonomy): Eukaryota > Metazoa > Chordata > Amphibia > Anura > Ranidae > Rana > Rana muscosa. The sequence goes on along the minus strand of CM055116.1, from coordinate 137,727,296 downwards.
AGTGAGTGATCGGTAGCGTGTGTTTGAGCTTTGGGGTGCACACCCTAATCCAATAGGCTGCGCACACCTATGTTCCCAGTATAGGTAAATTGTTGCATCTGATTCCTCTCATTAGGACTTCACTTGTCGCAGTGGCTTAGCAAGTCATGTCATCACATTTGATGATATCACTTTAATTAACTACTTCAGCTCCGGAAGGTTTACCCCCCTTCACGACAAGGACATTTTTTACGGCACTGCGTTACTTTAACTGACAATTGCACGGTTGTGTGACGCTGTACCCAAATAACATTGATGTCCCTTTTTACCACAAATAAAGCTTTCTTTTGGTGGCATTTGGTCACCTCTACGTTTTTTTTCTTGTCAAATATATTTTATTGAGTACAAGTTGTGATACAAATTATAGATGATACATTAAATACATCAAAAATAGAGAAGCTCAAATATTCTTATTTCCACCTCTACGTTTTTTGTTTATTTTTGCGCTATAAACAAAAAAAGTCTGACAATTTTGAAAAAAAACAATATGTTTACTTTCTGCTATAAAACACATCCAATAAAAAATATGTAAAAAATCTAATTTCTTCATCAATTTAGGCCAATATGTATTCTGCTACAAGTTTTTTGGTAAAAAAAATGAATCCCAATAAGTGTATATTGATTGGTTTTTGCAAAAGTTATAGCGTCCACAAACTATGGGATTTTTATTTATTTTATTTTATTTTTGTAGTAATGGCAGCGATCAGTGACTTATAGTGGGACTGCGACATTGCGGCGGACAAATTGGACACTAAGTGACAGGTTTGAAACTTTTTTTGGGGACCAGTGACACCAATACGGTGATCAGTGGTAAAAATATGCACTGTCACTGTACTAATGACACTGGCAGGAAAGGGGTTAAGAGCAGGGGCGATCAAAGGGTTAAATGTGTTCCTAGGGAGGGCTTTGTAACTGTGGGGAGGTGCTTTAACTGTGGGAAGCCAGAGGTCCGTGTTCCTGCTTAGCAGAAACACAGGATCTCTATCTTCCCTACTAACAGAATGGCAATCTGCCTTGTTTACATAGGCAGACCACTATTCTACCTCTGTCAGGAATGATCGGCGGGTCCTGCTGATTGGCTCTCACTGATTTGCTCCCACTGTGTCCAATTACAGCGGGTTGCCGGCTGCGCGTGTGCATGTCACAGACCTGGAAGTGCAGAATCACGTACCTGTACGTGATTCTGCGCACAGAAGCCGCCGCCCCGCAGTAAATGTACGTGGGGTGGTCAGCAAGGGGTTAGTAATAGTAAAGTTTCAGGTTTCATTAATGCCTTTTAGTTTTTTCTTTGCTGTTAATACAAAAGATTCACCTTTTACTTACCTTGCCACTTGCTCCCTAGGAATCCAGCATTCTCCTCTTCTCTCTGATGCTGTAGATTGTGTTCCTGCCCCTGGCATCCTCATGTACAATGCAAGACTGCAGACGTATATGGGGGGAGTGGAGTTCTTCATTTTTTTTTCCTTTTTTAAAATGTATTTCATTAGCGTTTGTTATCGATAAACACCTTTTACTTTTATCTCTAATCATTATTGCTATCGCTGGAAAACCCCCTATGTAATTGGGGTGGTGACAGGTTCTGTTTAATGAGACAGCTGTGGTCTATTAGACCCAATTCGAGCAAAAGACTGTGACAACTCTGAATTGAGTGCTGTTACAGTTCGGAACCTGGAAGTGCTCAGAGCAGAGTGCTTCTTGGTTCATTCCACAGAGGAGACTGCCACAATTCTGAACCTGGAAGTAATCAGAGCAGAGTGCTTCCTTGTTCATTCCACAGAGGGGGCTGTCACAGATCTGAACCTGGATGTGCTCAGAGCAGAGTGCTTCCTGGTTCATTCCACAAAGGAGACTGTCACAGATCTAAACCTGGAAGTGCTTAGAGCAGAGTGCTTCCTGGTTAATTCCACAGAGGGGGCTGTCACAGATCTAAACCTGGAAGTGCTTAGAGCAGAGTGCTTCTGGGTTCATTCCACAGATTTTCACCAGTTTTCTTCAACTAACCATCCTGAGTAAGGATGAGCTCTGGCGTGTTTGCAAAGCCCACTTGCAGAGCCCGCCAGGAAGTCGGCACTGTGCTGCGCTAATCACGGGCAATGAGACATTTCCTGATCTCTGCAGTCACGCATTGAGACATGTCTCACTGCCTGTGATTAGCGCAGTGCAGTGCCGACTTCCTGGCGGGCTCTGCACGTGGGCTTTGCGAACGCACCAGAGCCCATCCTTAATCCTGAGTAATTTGTGCTGGTTCCCAGAAGCAGCAGGAGATCCCCAGAGCTGTGTGTGTGTGTGTACAAGGGGGGGTGTTAGCGCATGTAGACAGAAAATGGCTGGAAGAAGCTGGAGAAGATCAGCACTAAGGGGAAAAATGTTTTAAAATATGGTGAAAGCTGTTTTTTAACAAAAAAATATTCAGTGCTTTTGAAACTGAATGCCACCCAGTTAGGCTAGCATATATACAGTGCAAATTTGCACAATTCCCCCATCAACACAGACAGTGCTGACAGGGGAGTCCGTCCTGCCAAGACGTTGTCTTCTCCCTGGAGGGGCGGGTTGTGGGCGGGGAAGCCGTCCCCATCGGGAGAAAACAGTGATTATAGCAGCCACTTGCGATAATGGGAAGCGAGTCCAGCAGGCTGGTTGCACACAAGTTGATCTATTGATCAACTTGGTACATTCAGCCTGCCCAATAATGATTCCTGCTGAACCAGCCATTATTTGAACCGTGTACGGCCAGCCTAAGGGCCCTTTCACACAGGCGGATCCCGTGAGGATCCGTTATCCGTTCCTTAAACATCCGCTTGCTCAGCGGGGATCGCTCCGTTGATTCCCGCTGAGCCAGCGGATGACTAGCCCGTCTCTGCACATCGTGCAGAGATGGACCAATCAGATCTCCGCTCTCCTCTATGGGGGGATCGGAGGAACACGGACCGTCTGTCCATGTTCATCCGATCCGATGACGGATGAAAAAATAGGATTTTCCTCCGTCTGCATAAACGGAGCATAGCGGACACTGATGAGATCGGATGTCAGCGGATGTTCATCCGCTGACACCCGCTATCCCATAGGGATACATGTATGTCCGTTTTTCATCCGAAAACGGATGGATGAAAAACGGACATACGGTCCGCACGTGTGAAAGGGCCCTTAGGGTTTACATCTATCAAAAAAGAAGAGTAGTTTTGCGGGGACTGACCCTTCCTATAGAAAACTATGTATGGCATTTAGAAGTCCTTTCACATAATATTCCTTGTTCATTTTAGATTTGGTGCTTCTTTTATAGCTGTATAAATAATATGTAAACAAAATAAGACAGTCTTGCTACCAAACTTGGATTCAGTGGTCACTCTCTTTTAGATAAATGTGTGTTGATATTCATCACATAGTCACTGAGCAAGGCTCAATGTGAAAACAAACACAGGTAATTTTGGATGAGTCATCTCAATATGTTATATGTTAATGACACCTAATTTACTGGATGCTTGATGACACCTCAACGATATAAATAAGCCTTCAGAAACAAAAGGCTGACCTCCTCCTTGGGACACTCATACATTACACATGTCATGATGTCATAGCGGGGGCAAGAGCTGTGCATCATTGGCTAAAGAGGGCTTATTCACAAAGGTCAGCATTATTCTTTCACAGATTTTCATGTTGAATATTATTTTTAACCATTTTGCCTATTTTTGAAGTAGCTGTGGGTAATTTATCCACTAATTTTATTACGATGAAAACAACACAGCAGGACACAGTAGTGCGCAGGAGATGCTCTTGACTAATTCAGCTTCTGGTAGTTCTCACCGAAAATGCTGCCAGCAATTCTTGCCACAGAAAACCCAGTGCCTTTCCAGTAATTCCAATAGAGGAAAACCATAGGAAGCAGTGATATTTTTTCTATGCTGACTCTAAGCAGCACAGTGGCTTAGTGGTTATCCCTCCTGCCTTGAAGGACTAGAATCATCAGTTCAAATCAAACTATAAATCTGACTGCATGGAGCTTGCATGTTCATCCTCTGTTTGCTTGGCTTACCACTAGATCAGGGCCTCTTTTCAGTATGAGGGCCCCATCGTATATTTAATAAATATTTACGGGCCAAAAAAAGGCTCATCGGAGTCCCCCTTACATCAGGGTCCCCTTCAGAGTCTTCCCTTAGATCAGGGTCCCCATTAGAGTCCCCCTTATATCAGGGTCCTCATAGGAGTTCCCCCTTACATCAGGGTCCTCATCAGAGTCTCCCCTTAGATTAGGGTCCCCATAAAAGTCCCCTCTTACATCAGGATCCCAGTCAGATTCTCCCTTACATCAGGGTCTCATTCAGAATCCCCTCTTACACCAGGGTCCCCATCAGTGTTCCCACTTACATGAAGATCCTCATAAGAGCCAACTTTTGATCAGGGTCCCTATCAGAGTCCCCACTTACATCAGGGACCCAATCAGAGCCCCCCTTATATCAGGGTTCCCCATCAGAGTCCCCCTTACATCCGGGTCCTCATAAGAGTTCCCACTTACATCAGGGTCCCCATTACAGTCCCTCCTTACATCACAAGTGGAGACCATAGGCAGCCTCTGCTGACTCTAATCTTCAATCTGTGCACGTTGAGGATACACACCACTGACCCTAGCTGGGGGCTGGATAAAATCATGTAGAGGGCTAGATGTGGCCCATGGAATGTAGTCTGGACACCCCTGCTCTAGATACTCTGCTTTCCTCCCACACACCAAAGACATGCTGGTAGGTTAATTGGGCCTAGTATGTGTATGTATAAATGTGAGTTAGGGACCTTAGATTGTAAGCTCCTTGAGGGCGGGGACTGATGTGAATGTACAATGTATACTATATGTAAATTGCGGATGCTATATACATTTTTTGTTTTTTGTGTTCTTTTTTTTCTCTTTAATTTTGAGCCCTACTCTAGTTTAATCCTTGGAGAAACCTAGGCACCCTTAAAAAAAATTCTTATACTTTCTTTTTTTATCCAGATATCTTTGATTCATTCACATTATGCCACAAGTCGTTTTCTTCCAGAATATGGCATTCTCCTGCGGGTCAGCTGCAGCATTCACCTGTGAGTCCTGAGTGGCCTAATGATGCACCCCCAGGGGGTGGGTCCTTGACACCTTGGGCTTACAAGAAGTGGGTTGAATGGCACTTGGTATCATTCAACCCCCAAAGACCACTGACACTGGATGGCAGACTGATGAGTTACCATCTTTGTCCCTACTAGGAAGATTTCCCCATGCAAGTGATAGGTGTAGGGTGACCACATTTCCAAACTACCATTCAGGGACACCCTCCCTTCCCAAAAATCAGCTTGTGCTGTAACGAATCACAGCACAGTGATTGGACACAAGAGGCGGGATTTATGATTTCTCCAATCACAAGCAGGGGGTGGGGATTGTGCTCCTCCAGGCATTCCCAGCCAGGACAAGTACGGTCAGTGAGTAAAACGGTGATGTGGCAGCCTTTTTTGGGGGCATCAGATTGGCCCGGGGGTGGCTGTGTCAGTTTCATTCCGGGACACTGTATTGTCCTGAAATGAATGTTCCCAGGACAGACCTGCAAAATGCGAGACTGTCCCGGGCAATCCGGGACATGTGGTCACCCTAGATGGGTGTCAGACAGAACAGGAAGTGAAGGAAACTTCCCACAGTGGGAGTACAGATAACACGTAAATTCAGATTTTGCTTAACGTTCACAATAGCATCACAATGTTCCAAGTTAATCTTCTATAAACTGTAGGGTGGAGTGAATTAAATTGATAAAACAATTATTCTATTGATCTTTATAAAGAGCCTCCTAGATCTGTTTATTGATCCCAAAGCATTCATCTAACAACACTTTACGCAGAAATAAAGAAAAAAACTGACTTTGTCTAAATTGTTATATACACAGCTAGTTCCAAATGTATCCCTCAACAAGGGATCCTTTATTCAAAAAGTAGACTCATGAAGGAATGCTAAGGCAGGAATACACTTACTGTGCTACATCTACATGTGTCTTTGTCATCTTTTAGCTGCTATGAACGCATGCTGTTTTTGTTTTTTTTTAAAGAGAACACATGACCATATGCCTAGGCTTTTGGTTATGTCATCAGCAATGGAAGAAGTCTGCAGCAACATTTTCTCCAGAAGAAATATGTATAGGAGAAGAATGTATTTTGGGCCTTCTCAATGCTCTTTGGGGTTTATTTGCTAAAGGCAAATAGACTGTGCACTTTGCAAGTGCTCCGGAGCTCAATGAATAAGGTAAAGCTTCACTTTACAAAGAATACCCAATCACATGCAAGGAAAATAAAAACCAGCATTTTTGCTTGCACATGATGGAATGATGGAAGTCAGCAGAGTTTTCTCTTTTTTAATAAGCTCTGGAGCAAGTGCATTCACAGAGTGCAGTCTATGGGTTTGATTTACTAAAGGCAAATAGGCTGTGTACTTTGCATTTGCACTCTGCAAGCGCAGTTGCTCCAGAGCTTAGTAAATTAGGTAAAGCTTCATTTTGCAAAGAATACCCAATCACGTGCCAGTAAATAAAAAAAAACAGCAGTTTTGCTTGGACATGATTGGATGATGGAAGTCTGCAGAGCTTCTGCTCATTTACCAAACTCTGGAGCAACTGCTCTTGCAGAGTGCAACTGCACTTTTTAAAGTGCACAGTCTATTTGCCTTTAGTAAATCAACCCCTATTTGCCTTTGGTAAATCAGCCCCAGCCAGGCTTTTAACATAGGGGTAACGCTACAGGTTCTCTTAAAGTAGTTGTAAACCTTGGTAATAAAAAATGAGAAAAGCATTTCTTTCTATCATGTCTACTTGCCTGGATCCAAAGCACTGAGTGTGATTTCTGTCTCCTCTGTCATTCCCCTACTATCTGCATGAGTCACTCCTGACTATGGGGGTTATTTACGAAAGGCAAATCCACTTTGCACTACAAGTGCAAACTACAAGTGCAAACTACAAGTGCAAAGTGCACTTCAAATTGCACTGAAAGTGCTCTTGGAAGTGCAGTCGCTGTAGATCCGAGGGGGACATGCAAGAAAAATAAAAAACAGCATTTTAGCTTGCACATGATTGGATAATAAAATCAGCAGAACTTCCCCTCATTTTAGATCTTCCCCTCAGATTTACAGCGACTGCATTTCCAAGTGCACTTTTAGTGCAATTTCAAGTGGACTTTGCACTTGTAGTTTGCACTTGTAGTGCAAAGTGGATTTGCCTTTAGTAAATAACCCCCTATGTGTGTGTAGAGCTGAGATTCCCCAAAGTAATAACTGAAGCATGAAGGAATGGAAGTCTCAGAGTAAACCAGCTATATTATATGAAAGACACTGCTATAACCAAGCATTGACTGCACAGATAAAGAATATTTTACAAATGTGTTGGCATCCATCAGAAGTGAGAAAATAGCGTTTTCTTTTATCTTGATTGTGTCTTTAAAGTGGAATTACACTGTATCTGAGCATCACAAACTAAAAACACTATTTAATTCGTTTTTATTACTTATCGCAAACTCCCCCATCCATCCATGTCTCCATGCTTTATTTAGTCGAGAAATCACGTTGAAAAACACCCCCTAGCATTTCTATTCATGACCATCTTGAGTAAGGGCAGAGGATTCATGTTGTATTTATTTACTGGAATCCATCTGCCCTCAGCCCAGGCAGGCAGGCAGGCAGGAGGGTGTGCTCAGCTGAGTAAGCCCCTCCTCCTTTCCTCCAGTTGAAAGGGAAAAAATGCTCATGAAGTCTAAGGTTATCAGGCCCCATATATATAAATGAGGGAAGGGGAAGCACTCACGATGCCACATCTGTTGACTAACTTGAAAAAGCGTAAAAAGATAGCTCAAAAACAGAGATACCTGGGGGTCGGACTTTGAAGGCAAAAACACATGGGATAAACAAAAAAATATATTTATTTATAAAAGACAAAAGACAGTAACTACAGTAGTTGAAAAAATTAAAACACTGTATACGGGATGGTATGTACAGATGTGGTCCCTGTGTGCGTCAAGGTATCTCTATTTTTGAGCTATCTTTTTACGCGTTATCAGGCCCCAGTATCAAACTGAAACTAAATCAGAGATGAAGACCACAGCCTGCTGATTGGATAATGAAGGGGCAATACTGCACTCAAAATGCTATTACTCCTTCTGCTAGCAAGCTCCCAGGGCACTGTGTAGTGTAGTACAACCTGATTGTCTCACTGCTTTTTTTCCACTCACAAGAGTGCCTGGTGTAGTCCCCTAGTTTAGCCACTAGGTGTCCCCATAGTAAGCCGTGAGAGTAGGCCTTGGAACCCCTTGTAGTAAAAAGGCATTGTAGTATCCTAAGTAGATGCTAAAGGCCCTCTGAGCAGTAATGGGGTATAAACTCAGATAGTAAGGTGGTGCCTGCCCTGTCTATGCCGTTGTGGGGCATCTAGTGTCTGCAGGACCAGTCTTCAGTAAGGATGTAGACTGTAAAGCTCTATCTCTTGGAGCTTACCCTTGGGGGGAAGCTGGGGAGGAATAGTGCAGGACTGTTGGGACTACTTGCATGGGATGCAGGATTCTAGAAATACCATCCACATAGTACAGGCTCCTCAACTCAACATCCTCTTGTTTTTGCTTTCTCTTTATAGTGTTCAGCCTCAAGGAATATACTGTCACCTCTGGGATGACTGAAGTGTGTAAATATGTGTAGCGGCCTCACCCCTCTCTCCCCTTCTCATGCTCGGCTTGTCTTTCTTCGTCTAGGGGTCTCAGTGCTGGGGGGAGGGATGAGATTCACCACGGCCCATGTCCTCCATAGCTAAGAGGTGAAGGCCAGAAGATTGGGTTTTGTGTAGGTGTCCTAGAGTCAAGTCCAGTACTTCGTCCCTGACTCCTTTGCTCCTAGTACCCAGAGTTCCACACAGTGAATAGGTTCAACTCAGTTTTATTCTTCTTGGCAACCAACAAACAGTTTCTTTTACTGAGGAGTAATGGGGAGGAATAGATCGAGGCACAATCCTTTCCCTTCTGTTGCTAACCACTGTGGTATCACCAGTGGTAAATAGTCACTGCCACTGACTATGTGAGTTAGAACGTGAATTACCTTCGCTAGCACCACCCCTGTGAGGGCAAGGAAATCCGTCCAAGGGAGAAACCGGAGGCCTCTCTGTCACCAGCAATGCTGCGCTGGACTCTCCAGAGAAGTTCCGCACACCAGATCTCACGAACTGAGAAACGGGCACCCAAGGAGTTAGGGCCCCCTTGGATTCCTCCACCCTTGCGGAACTCAGTCGAAGGTACTGAGCCCCAGGCGTCCGCCATAGTACCTCACCCCAGGCTAAAGGTGCCTGAGATGGACTCCATCTTCGCTCAGGCCAGGCCATGGGCGCCTAGGCCTGGAACACTGGAACGCCAGCACCCAAGCTGAAGTTGCCTGAGTGCGGCCACGTCCTCCAGACTCTGAACTCTGAACCCCGTAGTAAGGGCTTCCGCCCCCTTTATCCCCTCTCCCTTTGCGTCACAGCGGGTTCCCCGCCCCGCTGTACCAGCTCCAGAAGAGGACAAAAAGGTACAGTCTTGCGGTGTGAGCTCAGCTCCGACCCAGGGCAACAGCGCCACCCGTGGACCGCAAGGAACCTCACACCACCAGAGTCCTCCAAGAACCAGAAAAAGGTCTCGGATCCCCTAGCAATTTGTGCATCTGGGTTACACTACCACCCAGATGCCTCCCTTAAATTCAAACACCTGCTACATATGTAATTATCAACTGAGCTCAGTAAGCAGTTAAATGGCTTCTGTTGTTTGGGTTCCCCTTTCTCCTAAACTGAAGATGGTGATGTCCTGGAAATGGATGGTCCTGGGTGAGTCTGCTATTGGGGGTCCATTGCCATAAGGCCTAAAGAAGGTATTGGAGAGACCACTTGGTGGGTGCTGTCCTCTGGTTAGAGATGACTTGTAGAAACAGATGGTGCTGGGTGAGACTACGATTGTGGTCCAGTGCCATAAAGCCTGAAGCAGGTATGGGATAGACTTATTGCAGAGTGCTCTCCTTTGGATGGGGATGTCCTCTGGAAATGGATGGTGCTGGGTGAGGCTGCTATTGGGATCTAATGCTATAAGGCCTGAAGCCGGTATGGGATGGACTACATCATAGGCGTGCACACAGGGTGTGCCGGGTGTGCCTGGGCACACCCTAATCACCCCATGTACATTAGCATTATCCATGGGTGGCACCAGATGGATGGTTGGGGGTGCCAGTGTAAATGCCCCCATTATAATAAAGGCTAGGTTAAAATTTAGGAACCCATTACACCTGTATTTAGTGTGTAATGTGATATGCCCCTACCATCAGAGTCTCCTCCCTGTAACAGCAGGTGGTGTTCATGTGTGTTTGAGCTTTGGGGTGCACACCCTAATGCAATAGGCTGCACACACCTATGGACTACATATTGGGTGTTGTGCTCTGGATGAAGATGTCATCTGGAAATAGACAATGTTGGGTGAGGCTGTTATTGAAGGCCTCAAGCATGTAAAGGATGGACTACTTGGTTGGTGTTGGTGAGAGCCTCCCAGGGTGTGTGGCATATTGGCAGATTCCAAGGGGTACCCTGAGAAAGATGTTATGTCTAATGTGCCCTAGTAGGTCTAAGGGACCAAGCTATGTACATGCAGAAATGGGTTAAAGAGTTCACATACTCCTCCACTACCTGGCTAGCTGTACACATTGAGGACATGAAGCCCAGCACATAGCTCCTGTGATACAACCCCCCCCCCTCCCCCCTTCTAGGTTCTTTTGAACAGGAGAAACCTAATAATGCTTTACAGTAATAAATGGATTCAGTGCATTCAACCTTTTCCCTGTTTACTGCTGAAAAATGAACCTGGTCTTTTTTCAAGTGACAATGCTGCTTAGAAAGATGAAATTAAATATAAAACCTTCCATAGCAGTCTGGAGAGGAACTTGGGGGGGGGGGGGGGGGGACACATTTTCTTGGCAGAAGTGTTGAATTAGCTTTATATGAGAATCTTCTTTTGAAAACAGCGAATCCATATGATTTATATGAAGCCGTTCCTTTCCCAGTTAATATGTTGCAGTGTTTACTTTATCCCATTAAATTTTATTATACATTACATACACACTCTGTTCACACGTCGGAGGTGACAGGGCGTAATGGAGTTAAAGGATGTACTTGTGAGTATAAGTGCTTCTATAATCTGCCTTTATGCGGGATAAATCAGCCATGCGGCACACTAGTAAAGATAACAATAAAAACACTTGAGAGACATGGATTCTGGTTCCTGAAAGCTGCAAGTTCCTAAGTGAAAATGTTTAGAAATGTCACTGGAAGCACCTAGCCATTTTATACTGCATTACTGTTCCATTCTCCTTGTGGAGAAAACAGACTCAGACTCATCCCAAACCACCACAAAACAGTATTAAAGAGACGCTCATAAAGATCATACAAGTGAAAAAACACTCAAAACAGGGTGCGCTCACCGGGAGGGTAACCCCAGTCTCCCAAAAGGTCCTATAAAAATATAAACAGTAAAAACACTCAAATTGTAACTGTCCGCCTGTCACTTTAAATCTTTGTTCAGCACTGACTGGCAGGTGGAACCTTTATTCCCTTACTTTTGTTCCCTCTGGGAATCTTTTAATCACCAGACACTTCCTCCTTCTTCTAGTTTGTGAGAAAAGAAGGCCCTCATGTGTTCCAGCATTCACTTACAGGCAGGCTAGCTAGCAGATTGTTCATGGAAGTTTTCTAAAGTTAAAGTTTGCACCCCCTTTGGCAAGCGGAGCAAGGTAAAGTAAGCCCGAAGCAAAGAAAAAAAGAAGCAATGAGCGCAGGGCGGCATGAGAAGGTGCCCAGTCAGACTGGGCTAGCGGGGGTTAAAATTTTATAGCAGGCAGAGGAGAGGTGTAGCGGGATTGGCCGCTTCATCACAGGGAGACTGGGCAGTGTGGGGTCACAGGTCACGCAGCAGCTTCCGGTCAGCTCACGAGGAGGAGAAACGTTCCCGCAAGCTCGCCCTACAGGTTCATGAGTTAGTAATGGTGTGTGGGTAGTTCGTTATTATATGTGGTTTTATTCTAAAAGTTATGCGGTTGGGTCTTTGGAGGCATTGTTAAACAGACTTCTGGAATTTGATGGGTGGGGACACATCTGAGGTATGGGTCCCCGGTGAATAACAGTTATGGTGGATTAACTGGGAAGTGTATGGTATATCTGCTGAAGGTGGTGGTCCCCGAGTCGGTGCAATGCGGCAGGGACGAGGGTAGTGTTTAAGCAGATATAAGGTTAAAAAGATTTTATAGTTAGTGCCTCCAAGGATCGGCAGCAAAACGATTATGCCTTGTTTTTGGTTATATTGTTAAATTATTTTACTTTAATAAAAGGGGCCGTTCAACGGCCCGTTTTACCCAACCTATTGGTGTCAGTTTCTGGAAGGTATAGCGGGAGGTAGAATAGGGGGGTCTTGTTAAAGGGTATAATAGGCCAGTATACAATATGGGTTACCTTGTCATGCATTAAAGGTGCATTGTCATTCTCAGTATATATGTTTTTAGGCATAAATTGTGTCCATGCTGTTAGTTGAAAGATATGCTGTAGACAATCCACATGTTTGAACAAATAGTCATGTTTCCTTAGATGTTTAATGTTAATTTATATGTATGTGTGCAGATAATGGAACACCACTTTGTAACTCAACATTTGTAATTCTGTTGTAACCCCCTTTTTGGTGATCACTGTAAACTAATGTATTGTATGTCATTTTACAGTTTTCACGGTGCAATCGGTACTTATGACGCTTATGGTGCTTATGCCGTTTAAGGAGTTAAAAGATTAACCTCTGTGGTGTTCAACCTTAATGCACACCTTTGAGGCAAAATAAATAAAAGTACTGTACCCGTCAGAAGCTCTCCTCTCATTATTTACTCAAAGCCAATGGGGCCGCTACAGTGAAAACTTGTCGCTGAGGTGGAGACTCGACGCCACATCTGTCATCACCCGCTGCGTCGCTGTTTTCATCAAACTGTGAGTAAAGGCTTCCCAACACCTCGTAAGGACACGTGCAGATGCCATCCTAGCAGCAGAGACTAAGCTGAAAAGTAAACGCGTCACATGGACATTTAAACATAGCGGGCTGCTTTATACGCGGTCTGGAAATCGCCTTTAATTAGTATACGGACCAAATAATGAATATTTTACTAACGCAATGATTGTTATTATATTCGTGATATGAGTGCCTAGTGTCAAATAGTAAGCAACACTATCTCCTACGTTTCCTAATCCGCTAAACTGTTGTTACTTACATAAAGGGTAATTTGTCTGGTTAAAAATATCAGCAGTATATTTGTTTAACAACATTTTGTCGTATGGTATGCATTGTTTGCTAATCTTATAAGTTACAAGTGTAAATGCCTATTTTCTTTCGTAGCCTATTGGTAGCAAGTTTGAGCCAACTCTCATTCAGATTAGGTTTAGGCACACACACACACTTGAAAGGCAAAGGCACACCAGAACAAAATGTTGTCACCCACTAAAGAAACAGACAAACCCACCGAGTCACAACAAGTGCGCTCCAGCTCCACAGAGAGCGAAGCTTAACAGAAAAGGGCCAAGAAATGCACAAAGAAACAGTTAAGAAAAATGAAATAACATTGAACAAGGCGTTCGACTCTTGGAAGGAGCTAGCAAAAGAAATTAGGACAAAGTTAAAGAACTTCTGCTTAGCCGAAGACCTAGGAACAAGAATAAAGGAGATTAAAGCCAAAGAAGCGTTAGTACACCAACAGTATGAGTCCATTTGCCGTAATCATTCCACTACCTCATACGTTGTTAAAAGAATGGATGCATGCACCATGTTAACAGCTGAAATCTGCAACCTCACCAGCAAATGGCTAGAGAATGTGGAGGAAACCTTTAATGATCAACTTGAGAAGGAAAGAGTGAGGATGGTACTTAATAAAGAAGAGCACGAGTCAGTCTTTGGAAACACAAACAGAAACTGTCCTCTCAGAGTCATTACCAGACTCTAGCTCAAGCTCAAGAGTCACTTCCAGATCTTCTAGCAAACGCGTAGACGCAGAAGACGACCTTGCAGCCAAGATAGAACAGGCAAAGGCGATGCAACAGATGCGTGAGCAACAAGCTAAGCTGAGCAAAATGGAAGCAGAAATTAAGCTTAGGTTAGAAGAGGAAAAGACAAGACTGCAACAGCTACAAGCAGAAAATGAAGTTGAGGTAGCTGCAGCAAGAGTGAAAGCTTACAGCGCATGATAGTTTTGAATATTGTGAACAGGAGACAGACTACAAGGTACAAAACCTTTACAAAAAAAATGAACAACAAATCTCCTGGAATCCGAAAGCTGTGCCATTTCAACCTTCAAATACACCACTTGAGGTGTCAAGACCACAAGAAGAAGGTAGTCTAATTTCAGGACTTGCAAGTCTGCTCATCTCCAACCGTCTCCCTATACCTGAACCAACTGTATTTACAGGTGATCCTTTAAAGTTAATAGACTGGAAGATATCCTTTATGGCACTGATTGGTCAAAAAACAATCTCTGTGTGCGAAAAAATGCTGCACTTGAAGAGGTATCTCGGCGGTGAAGCTCATAAGGCAGTGGAAGGTTTCTTCTATCGGAATTCAAAAGACGCTTATCTAGGTGCCTGGGGAGTCCTACAGGACAGGTATGGAGGTCCATTCATAGTGCAAAGAGCTTTCAGAGAAAGGCTGACTAAATGGCCAAAGATATCAGCAAATGACCCTGTAGCATTAAGAGAGTTTGCGGATTTCCTTCAAGGTTGTGTGAAGGCTATTCCCCATGTTAAATGCCGAGCTATTCTAGATGATTGTTAAGAAAACCACAAGCTTCTCAAGAAACTGCCTGAATGGGTCATGCGTAGATGGAGTCGCATCGTTGTGGACGAATTAGACAAGTCTCAAGAATACCCAACCTTTGCTCGTTTCACAGAGTTTCTGCAGAAGGAAGCCAAGATAGCATGCAATCCCATTGCCTCCCCCTTCCTCCTCAGTACCAAGACCACAGATGAGAGAATTCCCAAAAGAGCCAAGGCGCTCAACACAAACACTCAAATAAAGCCCTCCACCTCCAGTGTTCCAGAGATCTCAGCTTCAAGACCAAAACCACCCTGCCTAGTCTGCAAAGACAAAACGTACAGTGTCGCTAAATGTCTGACTTTTGCAGCAAGGACCATCAATGAAAAGAAGGCCTTCTTTAATGAAAACCACCTCTGCTTTGGTTGCTTAAGAAAGGGCCATACTTCAAAGGACTGCAAAGGAAGACACACATGTAGCATATGTACTCTACGTCATCCAACCTGTTTGCACATACAGAGAAACACTGAGCCTGTCAAAACACCAAACGATGATTCAGTAGCTACGGGAGATGAGGTAAATGACAACGTTCCCAAAGTTATGTCCCATACATTGACAATGAATTCTCTTGCCACCTCCTGCATTGTTCCAGTTCTGTTGTCAGCTGTGGCGGAGCCTCAGAAACAAATCCTCACTTATGCCTTACTTGACACACAGAGTAATTCAACCTTTGTTTTGGCAGACCTGGTATCTAAGCTAAGTGTGAGCACCAAGCCGTTACAGCTAAAGCTCAGCACCATGACAGCCATTGATACAGTTATATCAAGCCAAATTGCTCACGGTCTGCAAGTCCATGGTTTCAACTCTAAAGCTGTAGTCCAACTCCGTCAAGCCTATACGAGAGACTTCATTCCAGTAGATAAGTCTCACATCCCCACCAAGGAGACTGCACTTCGGTGGCCACATCTCAAGCATTTAGCAAACAAGTTACAGCCACTTCAAGACTGCGAAGTCGGACTGCTGATTGGTTACGATTGCCCATCAGCACTGACTCCCTTGGAGGTCATTACAGGTTCCGAAGATAAACCCTTTGCTCAAAAAACTATGCTCGGCTGGATCATTATAGGATCAGCAAATCCACATCTTGATAGACAGGGCAGCCAGAGCTTTGTACACAGAGTCGCAGTAAAAGAAATGCCAATGCCCCCGATCACTGATGTATTAAAGGATCTAGAAGCGGACTTCTCTGAAAGAAATTATGAAGATAAGTATGTGTCTCAAGATGACGTTCCTTTTGTGCAGCTTCTCTCTGAAACCATAAAAGGAATGATTGACACTATGAGATGCCGTTACCCTTCAAAGACAACAGTCAACCAGCACTACCAAACAATAAGAGGCTGGCCATTATTCGACTTTAACATCTAAAGAAAAAGTTAAAGGCCAATAAACAGTACTACGAACACTACACTGCATTCATGGAAGAAACCATCAGAAAAGGTGATGCAGAACCAACCCTTTCATTTTCAGAGGAAGAAACAGTGTGGTACATCCCACATCACAGGGTTTATCACCCCAAGAAGCCAGACAAGTTAAGAGTCGTCTTTGATTGTTCAGCAAAGTTTCAAGGCATCTCCCTAAACGACACCTTTATGACAGGTCCCAGACCTGATAAATTCTCTAGTGGGAGTCTATGTCGCTTCAGGAAGGAAGCAGTTGCTGTGATATGCGACATTGAAAAGATGTTTCACCAGTTCTACATCCCCCAGAAATGCGCAATTACTTAAGGTTCCTTTGGTGGGAGAACAGCCAGTTGGAAACAGAATCCAAAGAATACAGAATGACAGTTCACCTCTTCGGTGCCAGTTCCTCTCCAGGATGTGCCAACTTCGGCCTCAAGTATCTTGCACAACAACACAAGACAAAATATCCTTCAGGATCAGCTTTCATTGAAAATAACTTTTATGTCGACGACGGCCTAACCAGTGTTTCAACAATCAGTGAAGCTACAAATCTAATCCTTGAAGCGTAAGGATTATGTAAAAATGCTGGCTTAAAGGGGTTGTAAAGGTTCATTTTTTATTTTCTAAATAGGTTCCTTTAAGCTAGTGCATTGTTGGTTCACTTACCTTTTCCTTAGATTTCCCTTCTAAAATTTTTTTATCTTTGTTTTCTTTGTCTAAATTTCTCACTTCCTGTTCCTCCTCAGTAAGCTGTTCAGTAAGCTGTTCTGGATGACTCCACACCACTCGGATGATGGTGTGGAGTTCAGTGAGGAGAAACAGGAAGTGAGAAATTCAGACAAAGAAAACAAACATTTAGAAGGTAAATCAAAGGAAAAGGTAAGTGAAGCAACAATGCACTAGCTTAAAGGAACCTATTTAGAAAATAAAAAACGAACCTTTACAACCCCTTTAAGACTGCATAAGTTCAACTCTAATAAAAGGGACGTACTGTCTTGTGTAGCTCCATCATAGTTACATAGTTACATAGTTAGTCAGGTTGAAAAAAGACACAAAGTCCATCCAGCTCAACCATAAACAAATAAATAAATAAAATAAAGTAAAAACTATCGTACAATCCCATATACCCAATTCTATACCCACAGTTGATCCAGAGAAAGGCAAAAAACCCCAGCAGAGCATGATCCAATTAGCTACAGCAGGGGAAAAAAATCCTTCCTGATCCCCCGAGAGGCAATCGGATTTACCCTGGATCAACTTTACCTATAAATGTTAGTACTCAGTTATATTATGTACATTTAGGAAAGTATCCAGGCCTTTCTTAAAGCAATCTACTGAGCTGGCCAGAACCACCTCAGGAGGGAGTCTGTTCCGCATTTTCACAGCTCTTACTGTGAAGAAACCTTTCCGTATTTGGAGATGAAATCTTTTTTCCTCTAGACGTAAAGAGTGCCCCCTTGTCTTTTGTGTTGACAGTAAAGTGAATAACTCAACACCAAGTTCAGTATATGGACCTCTTATATATTTGTCAGAAAGAGCAACAACTAGTGAACCTCTCAAACTTAACCCAGACTCAACATCAGAAGGACAAGTACTTGGCTTTCAGTGGTCAATTGAAAACTACACCTTCGGCTTCAGCGTTGACATAAAGGATCAACCCTCAACTCGTCGTGGTATCCTGTCAATCATAGCCTCTCCTTATGATCCTCTAGGCTTCATAGCTCCCTTCATACTGAGTGGCAAGTGCATTCTCCAGGAGCTTTGTCGCAGGGGCATCAGTTGGGATGAAGCACTTCCTGAGAGCTTAAGCCCACGGTGGGAGGCCTGGAAGAGTAGTCTGCAAGCTTTAAGGGAAATCAAGATACCCAGATGCTACCATCCTGATTTTGGTAAGGTTTAGTTCAACAGCAAGTTTTTCATCAAGAGCTAAAACTTCTTCAAATAAGAGATAGTCTTCCAAGTTCAAGCCCTCTTAGTTACCTTGGCCCCATTCTAGTTCAAGGACTTCTTCGTGTTGATGGAATGCTGTCGAGATCAACCCTTAGTCAAGGTGTTCGTGGGTGACAGAAGATTGCAAGATAAGAAGGACTATGTATCAAAACCCTCAATTATTGAACGTCCTTTTCAAAAGCTAGTAGTTCTCATAGAAAGTAAATGAGTTGCCAGTTTAGTGATACACTGGCATACCACTGCAATATAGTAGCCAGTCACAGAGGTACCTATAAGCTAAATTGTGTAATACTCATGTTTTTATAGCGGCCATGGTTATGTTCTGTACATAATGTATGACTCCAAACCATATTCGTCATGCATAATTTGGTGGGAGTGTAACTGTCCACCTGTCACTTTAAATCTTTGTTCAGCACTGACTTGCAGGTGGAACCTTTATTCCCTTACTTTTGTTCCCTTAGGGAATCTTTTAATCACCAGACACTTCCTCCTTCTTCTAGTTTGTGAGAAAACAAGGCCCTCATGTGTTCCAGCATTCACTTACAGGCAGGCTAGCCAGCAGATTGTTCATGGAAGATTTCTAAAGTTAAAGTTTGCACCCCCTTTGGCAAGCGGAGCAAGGTAATGCATTAAAGGTGCATTGTCATTCCCAGTATATATGTTTTTAGGCATAAATTGTGTCCATGCTGTTAGCTGAAAGATATGCTGTAGACAATCCACATGTTTGAACAAATAGTCATGTTTCCTTAGATGTTTATTGTTAATTTATATGTATGTGTGCAGATAATGGAACACCACTTTGTAACTCCACATTTGTAATTCTGTTGTAACCCCCTTTTTGGTGATCACTGTAAACTAATGTATTGTATGTTATTTTACAGTTTCCACGGTGCAATCTGTACTTATGGTGCTTATGCCGTTTAAGGAGTTAAAAGATTAACCTCTGTTGTGTTCAATCTTAATGCACACCTTTGAGGCAAAATAAATAAAAGTACTGCATCCGTCAGAAGCTCTCCTCTCGTTATTTACTCAAAGCCAATGGGGCCGCTACACAAATAGATCAACCTCTTTTCAGACATTTATAAGGATCGGAAAAGAACCAGGTACCTGCAGCTTATCCAATATGTGGAACAGATATCGGGAAGGTGGAATCAAATGTTCCAAGCAGTGGTTGAGTTGTGGAACAGATATTGAGAATGTGGAACCAAATGTTCCAAGCCTTGGGTTGAGTTGTGGATAACATGGCTGTGGTCCAGTTCATCTCTTACAGCTGACATTCTATGTGAGCTGTCTTACAGTGCCTTAAAAAAAGTATTTATACCCCTTGAAATTTTTCACATTTTGTCATGTTACAGCCAAAAACGTAAATGTATTTTATCTGGATTTTATGTGATAGACCAACACAAAGTGGCACATAATTGTGAAGTGGAAGAAAAATGATAAGGGGTTTTTAATATTTTTACAAATAAATACAGTTGAACCTCGGATTACAAGCATAATCCGTTCCAGGAGTATGCTCGTAATCCGATGCTCGTATGCTCGTAAGCCATGAAGTCAATGGAAACTAAAATAATTTGTTCCGCATTGACTTCAATGGGATGCAATACCGAACGCTCCCAGAGGGGGGCGGGGTGCCAGAGAGCGCCGAAAACATCCGAAAAGGCCTGAGGACACGTCGGCTGACTTTGGCAAACATCAGAAAGGCACGGAAACTGAGTATTTACGTGTCTTTCCGAGCATTGCTGAACGGCGGCAAATGACGCTGTTCGGCTCTGCTCGGCTCCTGCGCCCCCGCACCTCAAGCCAAATGCGGTACTGCAGGCCTATTTAGCTAGAATTCTGCTCATCTTGCGAGTCAACACTCGCAAACTGAGTCAGAATGAAAAAAAAAAAATTGCACGCAAATAAAATTGCTCTCAAACCAAGTTACTCTTAAACCGAGGTTCCACTGTATGTGAAAAGTGTAGCCTGCATTTGTATTCAGCCCCCCTGAGTCAATACATTGTAGAACCAATTATTTTCATTTTCAAGGCACTGCATAAAGATTTGCATCACTCTTGTGATTCAAAGTGAAGAAATGTCATCAGCACACCAGGGCTTCCTTGAAAGGGTCCAAAGCTTTTTTATTCATGGTCACCTGATAAACATATGGCAACATTTTTCGGAGCCACGCAGGACCCCTTCGTCACTTGTCTGATGAAAGGGCCCTGTGTGGCTCGGAAACTTTGCCATATGTTTATCATGTGACCATGAAAATAAAGCTTTGGACCCGTTTGAGGAATCCTTGGTGTGCTGATGAAATTTCTTCACTTTGATCATCCATACTCACGATTTCCAGCCTATTGTCATGACAGCACCCAGCACTACTGAACAGCTAGTTTTTTGAACGTGTGCATGTGGAATATTGCATTTACTCTTGTGATTCTGATGCCCCTGAAAGCCAGTCCAGCCAGGTAATGTAAAAATTGCTCTGATCCATAAAAGGTATACAGGTACTGGCGCTAAAGTGGATAACATTAAGAAAGTGATCATATTTACTGGCTAGTTCAATTAAAATGCTAGCGTTTGAAATAACTTGCACAATCTTCAGTTCCCAATTGCATATACACTATGTGCTTAAAGAGAGGACCTTCCATCAAAATGCAAGGTCTGTTAATGAGTTAGACCTCCTCCCATGTAAAAATGTGGAATTAATCATATTCAAAAATCACACATTAGGAGGAAAACATATACTAACTTGCATCTGGCATCTATCTGCAGTGCATAGACAAGGGAGATATCATGGGCCTTCCAGCAAAAACCTGAGAATGTTGGGGATCTCAAGTCTTACTAGAAGATGCTCCAGCACGGAGCAGGAACATCTTTCCTAACCTGTGGCCTGATGGCAACATGTGGCCTTTTGGTGCCTGCCATGTGGTCTTTAAACCTCAGAAGTCAAGAGATCTCTAGCAATCCTATGTAACATGTTCCTGCCTCCTGCAGCATGCCTCCAACCATATTTGTAGCATGTCCATTGTTTCTGACTGTATCCTCTAGTAATTCTGCAGTCTCACACTTGCAAATGGGGCTGTTAGCGATTACATGCAGGAGACCCAGTAGGGGTGGGGGTGATTGGCTTTGGACCCAGACTTTCTGCATCCAGGGCCATCATTTGCAGGTAATTGCTGCTTGAGCAATTACATGCAATCTGACGCAATTAGCTGCAGGAGCTATCAGCCTTTCATTGCTTTCAAATGGGGCTTTTGATCACAGCTAATCACCAGGAACCCTTGCTAGGTCTCACAACTAATTGCCCAGAACCCCTGCATGTAATCAATATTGGCCCCATTCTCAAGTGAGAATGGGGCCGTTGAGACTGCAGAATAACTAGAGGGAATGTTCATAAACAGTAGACATGCTACAGGTGTGGTTGGACACATACTGTAGGGGACAGGAGCATGTTGCATAAGACTGCTAAAAACCTGCTGACTTCTGGGGTTCAAAGACCGCATGGCAGACACCAAATTGCCATAAGTTGCCCTCAGGGTGCAGGTTGGACCCCAGGGTGCTAGAAGATGTTCCTGAATGGGACCTAAAAGTCATCTGTGGCATTTTATATACTAAATATTTGTGAGGTCCTTTGGTCGCAATTGGGGCCCCCTATACCTTGAAAGTTGGCAACCACAATTCTAGCACCATGAAAATAGGGATGCAAGCAGTGCCAGAATAAGCTCCAGGGAGGCCCCTAGGAAGTCCAAACCTTGGGGCCTCCCGCGCAGCTTTCTGAAGGTTTTTCATGTACACACTCTCGTGGGATAACATTGAACTAAGTAGTGTGCTAAATAGTTTCGACCCATAGATGGAGATGACCATCACTACTGTACATTACATGTATGTAGGTTGCACCAAAATTTTTTGAAAACTGACAGCTGAAAGATGATGTTTTTTTTTTTAAGAGACAAACTGTAACGTGAACCTGATATCTGTGGTTTATTTACTTTACCCTCCTTAGCGGTATTCCCGAGTGTGGCTCGGGGTGAATTTTCAGTACCAAAAGCGGCAACCCCAAGCCACACTCGGGATCGCATCGCAGGATCCATGTACAGCTTACTTACCTTGTCCCCAGGATCCTACGATGTCTCCCCGCTGTGTGTGCGAGCCGTGTCTCCTCGCTCGATGTATCAGTGTCGAGCTCCGTTCTCTGCGAGCGTTGCGACGCACAAGACAGAGATTGGCGCCAAATTCAAAAAGTGAAAAACACATAATACATACAGTACACTGTAATCTTACAAATTACATTACTGTATCAAATAATTTCACATCCCTTTTGTCCGTAGTGGTCTGTCCAGTGCCCTGCATGCACTTTTATATTCTAAATACCGTTCTTTCTGCCTGGAAACTGGAGACTGTCCATAGCAACCAAAAAGTGTCCCTTTACGTCAAAATGATTTTAGACCAGCTAGAAAACAGCGATAATAAATAGGAATCACTTGCAGAATTGAGTGATAGTGATTTGTGGGGAAATTCATCATCAAACACTAAATCTAATGACAGCGACAATTCTGCAACTGAGCAAATTTCTGTGTTTTTGATTTGATTACATTATTGAATACATTTTATTATTATTATATTATTATTTGTCATAATTATTTATAGCTATTTATTATATTATAATTTATAATTTCGTGTTTCAAACTTTATCATACCTGGGATGTCTACTAGACTCTTGTTTGGACAGATTTAAGTGAGTTATTTCTAAGAATTACAGGCCTACAATATAAAACGCCAAAATTTCCATGCAAAACATTGTACCGCTTTCAGCATCAAAAATCTAACATAATCATACCGCCAGGGAGGTTAAATTGTTATTGGGTACATTACATTAAGGCTAGGTTCACGCATATGTGGCTCTTCGAGCTGCGTTTTGTGCGGGCACAGCAGCCCATTGTCCTGAAATGCATTTAAGAAATCGTAGCCCACACAGGAACTGCAAGTGCAGGTGGTTCCTAGCGCGAGTGCGATTTCCAGGGAATGCGGCGTGCCATTCAAATTAATGGCACCCACAAGCATCCAGACCATTTTTCTGGGCAGCTGGGCGACTGGGCGATGGTTGCGGCTGCAGAAACAGTAGTGGGGACCACCCACACAGATGTGAACCTAGCCTAATACAGTATTTTATCTTTAATGTAAAGTTTTAGTTTCTTTGAGATGATTTTTTTTTTTTATCTTTTGTAAACTACAGTATTTAAGAAAGCTTCATTGTGATTTTCTTTCAAGATCAAATTATTGTTATTTTGATCTGTTGTCACAGGGCCCTTAACTAACGTGGGGCCCATAGGCTGGTATCTACTATCCCCATTTGGTAATCCAGCACTGGATCCAAGCACAGAAAGTGAAATGTGAAAATCATATCAAAATTACATTGAAGTGAATATTATATTATTTGGAAATGTGTATTTATCTGAGTTACATCAATCAGTTAATGACATTATAGTTACCCTTTAAAGCCATATCATAGCCTTTTCACTAAATGTTATCTCAAAAATGTAATTTCAGAAATGGCAGATCATTAGAATTATTTTATAATCACAGAGGAAGAAAGGGTCTGTGATGTTTTCCATGCATCTAGTTTTAGTATTTACCTGTATTAAGTACAGCTCTTTATTACATTGATGGCCGTGTGGGAACAATTAGGTCAGGGGCGTTAAGCGGTTTACCTAAAATTTGTTGACAAATATAATCCCCCGTAGATAGGAGGGTGCCTGTAGATCCAGAACAAAGGCCTCGTACACACGGCCGATTTTCTCGGCAAGAACCAGCAAGAAACTTGCTGGCAGAGAGGTCTTGCCGAGTAAATCGGTCGTGTGTACGCGGCTATCGGGTTTCTCGTTGAGAAAACCGACAAGAAACCTCGACGAGAAAATAGAGAACCTGCTCTCTATTTTCTCGTCGAGATTCTCCTCGGCATGTTTCTCGACGAGAAAAGTGAGTGTGTGTACACTTACCTGTCCTCCCGGAAGCCCGCGCATGTTCGAAATGAATTTGACGCATGCGCAGTAGCTTCATAGGCATACGTAGGGTATACCAAGATGGCGGCGATGGCATCGAATGTGACGAGCGCATGCTCGTCGTAGTCGATGACCTCACCGCGTACGCTCCATTCAAAGAACCGCGGGTTCTTTGAAACGAGCGTGTGTACACTCGGCCGGGACAAGTTTTTTGTCCAAGAATCTCGTCGAAAAAAACGACATGTTTTTTTCAACGAGAATCTCGGCCGTGTGTACAAGGCCAAAGTCTTATTCCTCTTCAAACCTATTAATTATGCAAACATGGAAACAGGATAACCAGGGCTGTGTTGTTCTTTCCTAATTAATTGACTTAACAAAAAGTAGTCAGGGGAAAAGGAAGGGTTCAACATAAAACAGAAGGGCCATGTACCGCAATAAATGCAGCACCACGAAGATACTAAACATGATAAGATGCTCTTGCAGCCTTTAATATTTAATGAGGGCTGCATCCATGCATCATAAGGATTGGACACTGTTTCCTTCCGTCATTTTAATTTCTTAGAACAGCATTTCTCAACCTTTTTCAGTTGCAGCATGCCAAATCTCTAGGCAAAAGTAGAAAAACGTTAATGTTACTAATCGTAAACCTGAACCTTAAGTGATGCACACACCCACCTTCAAGATCCCCCATCACATCAGAGCCCCCTTACTTAAAAAAAAACATAATACCAGAAGTCCCCCCATCATATCAGAGCCCCACCTTCACGTCAGAGGCCCCCATCAGGCCAGACATCCCCCAACATGTTAGAGTCCCCCTATCACATCAAAGTCTCTCCTATACATCAGAGGCCACCTATCACCACAGTCCCCATCACATCAATGTTCACCCTATACATCAGAGGCCACCCATCACCAGAGTTCCTCCATCACATCAAAGTCCCTTCTATACATCAGTGGCCCCCCATCACCAGAGTCCCTCCCCAATACATCAGAGGCCACCCATCACCAGAGTCCCTCTATCACATCAAAGTCCCTCCTATACATCAGAGGCCCCCCCAAACATCAGAGGCCACCCATTACCAGTGCCCCCCATTACATTAAAGTCCCTCTATACATAAGAAGCCCCCCATCACATTAAAGTCCCCCTATACATTAGATGCTCCTTGTTGCCAGAGTCCCCCTATTACATCAAAGTCCCCCTATACATAAGAGACCCCACATCAATAGATTCCCCCATCAAAATAGAACCCTCTTCACATTTAGAAGCCCCCCGTCACCAAAGACCCCAATCATATCAAAGTTCCCCTTATACATAGGAGCCCCCCCCCATCACCAGAGCCCCTGCATCACATCAAAGTTTCCCCTATACATCAGAGACCCCCCCATCACCAGTGTTTCCCCATCACATCAGAACCCCTTTTTACATTAGAGGCCACCATCACACCAGGGGTCCCCTATCACATCAAAGTCCACCTATACCTCAGAGACCCCCTATCACCAGAATTTCCACATCACATCAAAGCCCCCCTTTACATTAGAGGCTGCCATCACCAAAGCCCCCTCCCCATCAGTGATGTAAGTAACTGAGTTAGAATAAACTGAGTTACTTTAGAGGGTAACGAGTAATCTAACTAATTACTCTTCCCCTCATGGTAACGCAGTTACCATTACTTGGGTGGCGTTACCCTAATTACATCTACCGCCACAAGATGGCAGTAGTGTAATTCCTCCTCTCCTCTATGACCTGGTCTCTCTCATGTCACGGCACTGACAGCAGTCACGCTGCTCCCTGCGGCCCCTCCTCTCTTCTCGTCCATCCCCATTTGCTTGTGACATCATCTGGGATGGACGAGAAGAGAGGAGGGGCCGCTGGGGAGTAGCGTGACTGCCGTCAGTGCCGTGACATGAGAGAGAACTTATTACACACGCTTCCTGCGCTACTCTGAATGGCTGGTAAACAATGTGCTATGTGCCCTGCCCTGATGTGCCCCGCCCTGAGGTGCTATGTGCCACATGTCCTGATGTGCCCTCATGTGCTATGTGCCCTGTGCCCCATGCCCTGATGTGCTATGTGCCCCATGCCCTGATGTGCTATCATGTGCCCTGATGTGCTATGCGCCCTGATGTGCTGTACGCCCCAATGTGCTGTGCGCCCCGATGTGCTATGTGCCCCGATGTGCTATGTGCCCCATGCCCTGATGTGCTATGTGCCCTCAAAAAAAAAGTCAGTTACTTTGCTGAGTAACTAATTACTTTTTTAATGTAGTAACTGAGTTACTAACGCAACTACTTTTTGGGAGAAGTAATTTGTAACTGTAACTAATTACTTTTTTAAAGTAAGATGACCAACACTGCTCCCCATCATATCAAACCTCCCCTATGCATGAGAGGTCCCCCATCACTAGAGTTCCTCTATCACATCAAAGTTCCTCAATACATGAGAGATCCCCCATCACCAGAGTCCCCCATCACAACAAAGCCCCCCCTATACATCAGACATATCACCAGAGTTCCCCATCACAGACTTAGAGGGCACCCCAAATGCAGCCAGCAGAAATGCATTAGTCACAGGAACATGTGATAAAAAAAAGAGAGTACAACTCCCAAAAAGGTTCAGGAGCACCTTTGGTGAGTTTGTTGCAAGTGAATGGGCTACCCTATGCGTGTTGTGTGAAAATGCACGACGCAGAGGTATTAATGGGACCTAAAATTCTGACAGAGGTTCCAACTTTCCATAATCTAAAATAATTTTTAAAAATGGCTTTAGCAACTTTAAAGTGTGAAAACCGTTCGCCTGTCCTGATACAGAAATGACAGTCAGGGGAAGCATGTGCAAATGTGAAGATACTACACAATAATCTAAATATGGAACAAGCTAGTAAAAATGTGCAAATCCCCAAAAAAAAATGCAGTGAAGATAAATGTTTTATAACACCTCAAAATATCTCCTCTATTAAAATTCACTCTGATTTCCCTTTAAATTTTTGCCAATTTAGAAAAATGTTTCACCTCTTCTACAAACGAGTTGACATTGGAAATATGTTTCGTTTTCTGGGTTATATATGATTGCTTCAAGGACAAAATAAAAAACCAAAAAAAAAAGATAATTTTGCTTTGAACAACAAATGTGCTGACTTTAACGCATTAGGGGATGTGACAAACGGAAATGAAAACCAGACCGCGGCTGATGAAAATACATTTCATAAAAGATAATTTTCTACTTTTAGGTGTCATTTCCCCAGCTGAACTTCACGTTTTTCCATTTAAGAGCAGCTGGTGCTGCGAGCGAACATTACATATTTATTGAAAACAATTCGGGAAAATGCTTACCAGAAACAAAACAACACATAATGAGTACAGCAAAGTGAATGTCAACAAGTGGGGGATTAAAATGACTTTGCCTTTCATGAGTTTAGAACAACGAAGGGTTAAATGCTATGCTACCTTTAAATCTAAACTCCGGGCAAACTGCTAGGTACACTCATTAAATATATTCCGTATATAGGAGCAGTTTTACCTGCCTAATGGGTTGGATTTTTACCGATCCAGAGCTGAGATTAAAAAATGTATATACCCAACATTTCATAATACTGATATGTGCCTGCTGTACCATGTACTTGTTTGAGAAAGTATCCTGTTCTTTGTTTTGCTCCCTTTGTGTGAAATCCCAGGTGTTCCTGACAGTCCCTCTGCCTTTCTTTTAAAAGCTGACCACATTAGGCATGAGAACACAGCGTGGTCAGTTTTCTAGCTGTGCCGGAAACTCAGCCTGCTCTCCTCCAATGATCCCTACACAGCCATTCACTGGGAAGTTCGCTGCAGTTTCTCCTCCCTTACAGTGCCTTGAAAAAGTATTCACACCCCTTGACATTTTCCACATTTTGTCATGTTACAACCAAAAACGTAAATGTATTTTATTGGGAGTTTATGTGATAGACCAACACAAAGTGGCACATAATTGTGAAGTGGAAAGTAAATGATAAATGGTTTTCAAAACTTTTTACAAATAAATATCTGAAAAGTTTGGCGTGCATTTGTATTCAGCCCCCTTTAGGCCTGGTTCACACTGGGGCGACAAACGCTCCGACATTGGGAGCTCATGTCGCATGACGTGTGAAAATCAATGTTTCCCTATGGGAGCCGTCTTAACTGGTCCGACACATGTCGGTCCGACTTTGAAAATGCTCCCTGTACTACTTTGGTCCGACTTTGATCCGACTTCAGCCCATTGAATATCATTGAAGTCGGATCAAAGTAGGATCCTTGTCCTAACCATCCGACATTTGACATCCGACATGGTGATTACAGCAGCAGTAAAAGGAATTTATCTCACCCTGGGATTGTTTTGATTGGTCAAAGGACAAGTCAGACTAGCACAATGTCGGATCAAAGTAGTATCCTGTTCATGAATGTCGGATGGATGTCGGACCAATGTAGGATCAATGTAGGACTGATGTCGCAGAGCAAAGTAGGATGAAAGTCGGATGAATGTCGTGTCGTATCAGTGTGAACCCAGCCTGACCCTGACACCTCTAACTAAAATCTAGTGGAATCAATTGCCTTCAGAAATCACCTAATTAGTAAATAGAGTCCACCTATGTGTAATTTAATCTCAATATAAATACAGCTGTTCTGTGAAGCCCTCAGAGGTTTGTTAAAGAACCTTAGTGAACAAACAGCATCATGAAGACCAAGGAACACACCAGACAGGTCAGGGATAAAGTTGTGGAGAAATTTAAAGCAGGGTTAGGTCATAAAAAAATATCCCAAGCTTTGAACATTTCACGGAACACTGTTCAATCCATCATCCGAAAAAATGGAAAGAGTATGGCAAACCTACCAAGCCATGGCTGTCAAACCTAAACTAACAGACCGGGCAAGGAGAGCATCGATCAGAGAAGCAGCCAAGAGGCCCATTGTAACTCTGGAGGAACTGCAAAGATCCACAGCTCAGGTGGGAGAATCTGTCCATAAGACAACTATTAGATGTGCACTCCACAAATCTGGCCTTTATGGAAGAGTGGCAAGAAGAAAGTCATTGTTGAAAGAAAGCCATAAGAAATCTTGTTTGCAGTTTGTGAGAAGCCATGTGGGGGACACAGCAAACATGTGGAAGAAGGTGCTCTGGTCAGATGAGACCAAAATTTTACTTTTTGCCTAAAAGCAAAACGCTATGTGTGGTGGAAAACTAACAATGCACATCACCCTGAACACACCATCCCCACCGTGAAACATGGTGGTTGCAGCATCATGTTGTGGGGATGCTTTTCTTCAGCCAGGACCAGGAAGCAGAGTTGATGGGAAGATGGGTGAAGCCAAAATACAGGGCAGTCTTAGAAGGAAACCTGTTACAGTTCAAAAGACTTGAGACTGAGGCGGAGGTTCACCTTCCAGCAGGACCACGACCCTAAAAATACAGCCAGAGCTACAATGGAATGGTTTAGATCAAAGCATATTCATGTGTTAGAATGGCCCAGTCAAAGTCCAGACCTAAATCCAATTGAGAATCTGTGGCAAGACTTGAAAACTGCTGTTCACAGACACTCTCCATCCAATCTGACAGAGCTTGAGCCATTTTGCAAAGAAGAATGGGCAAAATGTCACTCTCTAGATGTGCAAAGCTGGTAGAGACATCATCAAAAAGACATGTACTGTAGCTGTAATTGCAGTGAAAGGGGGTTCTACAAAGTATTGACTCAGGGGGGCTGGATACAATAACACACCACACTTTTCACATATTTATTTGTAAAAAAATTGAAAACCATTATAATTTTCTTTCCAATTCACAATTATGTGCCACTTTGTGTTGGTCTATCACATGAGAAAATGTGGAAAATGTCAAGGGGTATGAATACTTTTTCAAGGCACTGTAGCTCTTATGCAGCTGAGAACAGAGGGTATGTGATCACTTATAAAAAAGCGAAAAAGATGCTTATAATGTTTTATATATATATATATATATATATATATATATATATATATACACACACAGTATATATACACACACAAAAACTTTAAAGGTTAAACAACAGAAAATCAATAGATCCAGTGATCTCCCCTAACGGCTATTGTATTCAAGCAGCCATAACATCCGCGGCTGCCTGATTACCCAAAGAGTGATTGGTTTTGGCCAACAGTGACGGTTTGTTGGCCAAAATGGTCAGTCATAGCTTGGATTTCATTAGAAGTGCGCCAAATTGAAATTTTGGTGCCAAAACAAAAAATTGAGGATGTATTTGGTCAAAACCAAAACTGAAAATGACTATTTTTAAAATATATATATATTTTTATAT
The DNA here is from genome assembly GCA_029206835.1 of Rana muscosa. Classification (NCBI taxonomy): domain Eukaryota; kingdom Metazoa; phylum Chordata; class Amphibia; order Anura; family Ranidae; genus Rana; species Rana muscosa. The sequence goes on along the minus strand of CM055116.1, from coordinate 137,696,753 downwards.
ATAATTGTATTATATTCGACTTTTTAATTAACATCATGAATTTAGATGAATATGAATTTATTGTCGGCCATTATCGGCACCTTTAGCACAAAAAAGTTTAAGAAATATGCATCCCTTTAACCCTTTCCCGACCAGCCGCCGCAGTTATACTGCGGCAGGTTGGCTCCCCTGCGCGAGCATTCGTAGCTGTACGTTGGCACTTTAACATGCTTAAGCAGGTGAGCGCGCACCCGCAGCGTATCCCCAGAGCCGATGCGCGTGCCCAGCGTACACGATGTCTGAGGCAGAGCGAGAACCGGGATATGTGTGTGTAAACACACAAATCCCGGTTCCCTCAGGGGAGAGGAGACAGATCATATGCTTCTACTAAGTCGGAACACTGATCGGTCTCCTCCCCTAGTCAGTCCCACCCCCCCCCACAGTTAGAACACACCTAGGGAACACAGTTAACCCCTTGATCGCCCCCTAGTGTTAACCCCTTCCCTGCCAATGACATTTATACAGTAATCAGTGGCTATTTTTAGCTCTGATCGCTGTATAAATGTCACTGGTCCCCAAAAAATGTCAAAAGTGTCCGATCTGTCCGCCGCAATGTCGTAGTCGCAATAAAAATCATTGATCACCGCCATTACTAGTAAAAAAAAATAATAATAAAAATGCCAAAAATCTATCCCCTATTTTGTAGAAGCTTTAACTTTTGCGCAAACCAATCAATATACGCTTATTGCAATTTTTTTTACCAAAAATATGTAGAAGAATATATATCGGCTAAACTTATTAAGAAATGTGTTTTGTTTTTTTGGGGATATTTATTAAAGCAAAAAGTACAAAATATTGTGTTTTTTTTAAATTGTCGCTTTTTTTTGTTTATAATGCAAAAAATAAAAACTGCAGCGGTGATCAAATACCACCAAAAGAAATCTCTATTTGTGGGGAAAAAAGGACATAAATTTTGTCTGGGTACAGCGTCGCACGACCGCGCAATTGCCAGTTAAAACGACGCAGTGCCGTATCACAAAAAATTGCCTGGTCAGCAACAGGGCAAATCCTTTTGGGGCTGAAGTGGTTAAATTCTATGTATGTCTTCACACTGGTCCATTACTAAAAATCTTGCTTGCTGCATTTTTAGTCAGTTAAAAAAACCACACCTCACCGTTAAAATACATTAAAAACTTAGCAAAAACGCATCACTAACGCACCCTTGTAAAAATGTTGATGCGTTTTTTTTAGTCACATGACATATGAAAAACACACCATAAAAACAGTAAAATCACAGCAAGATCTTGATAAATGGTGGCAAAATCTTGGTTTTATGGCGTCATTATCGACACCTTTTTCTTTATTGGCCAATATGTTTCGGCAGCCAAAATTTCAATGCATCTCTTGATTTCATCCAATTCAGCAGGAATCAGCTGAAATTTGAGCCATCTTCGTAGACCGTAGACACAGCCACACAGCCAGATGAATGACACCACTAAGGGCTCTTTCACAGTCTTTTGCAGCTAAAGGGGTGGTAAAACAGGTGTATGAACCACAGTTTTACCATCCCCAAGCCGCCCACCCAAATGCTAACATTACATAGACTCGTCCATTGAGTTCCATGGGAGCGCACCGCAACCATATGCCAAAAGCTTGGCTCATGGTTGGGTTTGAATTTTTTTACTACAAGATCTCCCTTGGAATTAAACCAGGGGTCTCCAAACTTTTCGAAACAAATGGCCAGATTACTGCTCTTCAAACTTTAGGGGGCCAGATTTTGGCCAGTGGGAGTAGAAAATGCCCTGGCATCGATGGGAGTAAACAATGCCATAGGCTTGGAGGCCAGTGGGAGTAAACAAATTACATCATTGGCATCAGTGGGAGGAATAATGGCCCTTATTGGTGTCAGTAGGAGGATTAGTGTCCATCGTTGGTGTCAGTGGGAGGATTAGTGCCCATCGTTAGTGTCAGTGGGAGGATTAGATCCCATCGTTGGTGTCAGTAGGAGGATTAGTGCCCATCGTTGGTGTCAGTGGGAGGATTAGTGGCCATCGTTGGTGTCAGTGGAAGGATTAGATCCCATTGTTGGTGTCAGTAGGAGGATTAGTGCCCATCGTTGGTGTCAGTAGGAGGATTAGTGCCCATCGTTGGTGTCAGTGGGAGGATTAGTGCCCATCGTTGGTGTCAGTGGGAGGATTAGTGCCCATTGTTGGTGTCAGTGGGAGGATTAGTGCCCATCGTTGGTGTCAGTGGAAGGATTAGTGCCCATCGTTGGTGTCAGTAGGAGGATTAGTGCCCATCGTTGGTGTCAGTGGGAGGATTAGTGCCCATCGTTGGTGTCAGTGGCAGGATTAGTGCCCATTGTTGGTGTCAGCGGGAGGATTAGTGCCCATCGTTGGTGTCAGTGGGAGAATTAGTGCCCATCGTTGGTGTCAGTGGGAGGATTAGTGCCCATTGTTGGTGTCAGCGGGAGGATTAGTGCCCATCGTTGGTTTCAGTGGGAGGATTAGTGGCCATTGTTGGTGTCAGTGGGAGGATTAGTGCCCATCGTTGGTGTCAGTGGGAGGATTAGTGCCCATCGTTGGTGTCAGTGGGAGGATTAGTGCCCATTGTTGGTGTCAGTGGGAGGATTAGTGCCCATCGTTGGTGTCAGTGGGAGGATTAGATCCCATCGTTGGTGTCAGTGGGAGGATTAGTGCCCATCGTTGGTGTCAGTGGGAGGATTAGTGCCCATCGTTGGTGTCAGTGGGAGGATTAGTGCCCATCGTTGGTGTCAGTGGGAGGATTAGTGCCCATTGTTGGTGTCAGTGGGAAGATTAGTGCCCATCATTGGTGTCAGTGGGAGGATTAGATCCCATCATTGGTGTCAGTGGGAGGATTAGTGCCCATCGTTGGTGTCAGTGGGAGGATTAGTGCCCATCGTTGGTGTCAGTGGGAGGATTTGTGCCCATTGTTGGTGTCAGCGGGAGGATTAGTGCCCATCGTTGGTGTCAGTGGGAGGATTAGTGCCCATCGTTGGTGTCAGTGGGAGGATTAGTGCCCATCATTGGTGTCAGTGGGAGGATTAGTGCCCATTGTTGGTGTCAGCGGGAGGATTAGTGCCCATCATTGGTGTCAGTGGGAGGATTAGTGGCCATCGTTGGTTTCAGTGGGAGGATTAGTGCCCATCGTTGGTGTCAGTGGGAGGATTAGTGCCCATTGTTGGTGTCAGCGGGAGGATTAGTGCCCATCGTTGGTGTCAGTGGGAGGATTAGTGGCCATTGTTGGTGTCAGTGGGAGGATTAGTGGCCATTGTTGGTGTCAGTGGGAGGATTAGTGCCCATCGTTGGTGTCAGCGGGAGGATTAGTGTCCATCGTTGGTGTCAGCGGGAGGATTAGTGTCCATCGTTGGTGTCAGCGGGAGGATTAGTGCCCATCGTTGGTGTCAGTGGGAGGATTAGTGCCACAGCTTTGGTGTCAGTGGAAGGGATATAACCTTGTATCAGTGGGAGGAATAGTGGCCCTTATTGGTGTCAGTGGAAGGAATAGTCCCCCATCATTGGTGTTAGTAGAAGGATTAGTGCCCCATCCTTGGTGTCAGCGGGAGGATTAGTGCCACGTCTTTGGTGCCTGTGGAAGTGATAGTGCCTTTTATCAGTGGAAGGAATAGTGCCCCAAAGGTCGGATAAAGGCAAGCAAAGGACCACATCTGGCCCGCAGGCTGCAACTTGGAGACCCCTGAATTAAACAAACAAAAAAAAAAAACTGATGTTCAGGAGGCAGCAGGATCGCCTCCTGAATACCTGCAAACCATTGCTGTATCGCCCTCTGAAAAGTGATCCACTGCCTATAGCGTTCCAGAGGGTGGTAAGAATTAACACCAGTGAGACAGAAGCTTCACAGATAAGGAACACCTTGGTGTTTTCTCTCCAACCCCAGCCTGCTTTGAAATATTTTGTATGAAGAATGACATTCAATTTGTCAGTGGGTAGTGGGGTCGAGTTGACATTTGTTTTCGAATTTTAATAAGCCGGATTAATATTTTTTCTTGAACAAACACATGTCTAACAGCGAATGTGGTTTTAGTTGGGGAAAGTCTGTTCACTCCAAAGTCAAATGTTAAAAGGAAACAGAAATTTCAAGTCATTTCCAACAACATTCTTCAAGTCATCACATGTACCGAGAATTTTCATATGCAAGTTCGTACGAACGTTCATTCGAAAACTTACTTCTGGATGGCCAGCTTAAAAGGATAGTTCACCTTTACAAAAAACCTCCCTATGCAGGTAAGGGATGTTTGTAGATTAAATCAATCTGTGCAGCTCTGACTAAAGATGAATAAAACCCCTTGCTGTAGGTATAGGCCATTTACATTAACGTGACCAGATTTTTAAAATGAAATCCGGGGACAGTAAGGGCAGCAGTCAGCGACTCTCTGCCCGTCACCGCCGCCTCACAGCCTGTTAAGTCTCACTCTCCGGGCCCCGGCTACTACTGGGTGGGGAGCGAAGGAAGATCACTCCACCAGGGAAGGCAAGGAGATAAGCAGGCAGGCGGTTGGCCGGGACTTGAGCCAAGGCAGACGAACATGCGAGCGGAGCTGAATGGGCATGCATCCGAAACTGAAGAAATATTCCCTCCGCTCCGACCAGCACATGATCATCAGAAAGGGGCACAGATAATGGAAAAAAATACACCCCCCTAAGCTAGTAGGAGTGACGGAGCGGGGGGGTGTATTTCAGAAAAAAAAAAAAATATTCTGCACTGACTGTCTTTGAAATTGCCCGAGCCCCTTTTTAAATCCAATCCGGGGACAAAACCGGAGGCAGACTTGGTCCGGGGACAGTGTCCCCACCCTAATTTACATACCTTATGAAGCCTGACTGGAATACTCCCAGGATGTTGCTAAATGAGGCCTAGTTGTCACTGCTCACCTCCACCATCACAGGAGTGAGCTCTTTTCCTCATTCAAACCTCCTAACATACTCTTTCTCTCCCCTGGTGCAGTAGCTCTGAGCTCAGCATTTAGGAGCTCAGTCCTGTGATGTTGGAGGTGAGTAGTGATGACTAGGCCTCACTTAGCAACAACCTGGGAGTATTCCAGTCAGGTTTCATAAGGTATGTAAATGGCCTACACCTATAGCAAGGACTTTATTCAACTTTAGTCAGAGCTGCAGTTTGTTTTTATCCACAGACGCCCTTTATCCGCATAGGCAGTTTTGTGGTGTAGCGATACCTCCAACTAAGAAGACCGCAGATTTAGTTGGGCCCTGAAGACAGCTCCGCCAACCCCCGGCAATATGCTCAACCCCCTACTGGCACAGCTAGTAAGGGGAGATAGTTGCGTGACCGCAACTCTAGGTGACGCAGTCCTATGGCAAACACACACAGTGATATACTTTAAAACTTCTATTAAAGTAAGTGAAACTGACACCAATGTACTTGACCCAGATATTTTACTGAGGCTAATGGGCAAGTAATAAACAACAGTATAACAAGTTGCAGATCCCTGCAATAAAAAGTAATAAAGATAAACAGAGTAATCAGAATAATAAAGTATTGCTATGCAACTCTAGCGCTGTCCTTTTTCAGCTACTTCCCCTCATGGGTAGACTAACACCCAGCAATGTCTACCTATGCAGTCAGGCCTGACTGATCTAAATGGAAGTTCAGTGAAACAATATTCGCTAGCAATCTTTCGGTGGTGCACTTGAAGAACAACTTTGTAATCCCAACGAATAGTAAAGATAAAGTATCTGTCTTTAACCACTTAACAACCACCTGCCGACAAATAACGTCGACAAGGTGGTTGCTTAACTCTGGGAGGACGTTATATAACGTCCTCCCAGAATCGCGCTCCCGCGCGCCCCCTGGGGCGCGCACACGGGAAACTCCGTGACCGCGGATCACGAACCCGGCGGATCACGAATCGCGGTAAATCGCCGCTGATAGCGGCCGTTTACCACGTGATCGCTCCGTCAAATGACGGAGCAATCACTTGTAAACAGACCGGCGTCATTTGATGACGCCGGTTCCTCCCTCCCCTCTCTGTACCGATCGGTACAGTGTGAGAGGGGAGGGGGAGGGAACGGATGGCAGCAGCAACACTGTGGGCTGGATCTGTGACAATTGCAGTCACAGATCCAGCCATCCATCCATCCCTGCTCAGCCATCCCTGTGCTATACCCTGCCAATACTCTGCAATACACCCTGCCAATACTCTGCAAAATACCCTGCCAATACCCTGGTGCAATACTCTGCAATACCCTGGTGCAATACTCTGCAATACCCTGGTGCAATACTCTGCAATACCCTGGTGCAATACTCTGCAATACCCTGCGAAATACTCTGCAATACCCTGCGAAATACTCTGCAATACCCTGCGAAATACTCTGCAATACCCTGGTGCAATACTCTGCAATACCCTGGTGCAATACTCTGCAATACCCTGGTGCAATACTCTGCAATACCCTGGTGCAATACTCTGCAATACCCTGCACAATACTCTGCAATACCCTGCACAATACTCTGCAATACCCTGCAAAATACTCTGCAATACCCTGCAAAATACTCTGCAATACCCTGCAAAATACTCTGCAATACCCTGCAAAATACTCTGCAAAATACTCTGCAATACCCTGCACAATACTCTGCAATACCCTGCACAATACTCTGCAATACCCTGCACAATACTCTGCAATACCCGCCACAATACTCTGCAATACCCTCCACAATACTCTGCAATACCCTCCACAATACTCTGCAATACCCTCCACAATACCCTGTGCAATACCCTCCACAATACCCTGTGCAATACCCGTGCAATACCCTGCCATACACCGCAATACCCTGCCATACACCGCAATACCCTGCCATAGTCCGCAATACTCCGCAATGCCCGGCAATACTCCGCAATGCCCGGCAATACTCCGCAATGCCCAGCAATACTCCGCAATGCCCGGCAATACTCTGCAATAACCACTTCCCGCCCTCCGGCCGTCATATGACGTCCTTGACTTTGTGCGGGGATATCTGAATGATGGGAGCAGCTACAGGCATCATTCAGATATTAGCTTTTTCAGCCGGCGATTCCCTACACCATAAGAACAATCATAGCGGCTGTTCCGCCGCTTGATCATTCTTACGGGAGGCGAGAGGGGATGTGTCCCCCCCCCCCCGCCGCCCTCCGGTGCTTCTACCGACTCACCGCTACGATCAAAGCCAGGATTGTTGTTTTTTTTTTTGTTTTTTTTTCAGGCTTCCCAGCCTAGAGGTGAGATGTGGGGTCTTATTGACACCCCCCCCCCATATCTCACTGTAAAGAGGACCTGTCATGCCATATTCCTATTACAAGGGATGTTTACGTTCCTTGTAATAGGTATAAAAGTGATCAAAAAAATGTTTAGGGCGGAAAAACATGTCAAACTAAAATAAATAAAGTAAAATGAAGAATAAAATTATTTATTTATTTTTAAAGCGCCCCTGTCCCCGTGAGCTCGCATACAGAAGCGAACGCATACGTAAGTCCCGCCCACATATGAAAACGGTTTTCAAACCACACATGTGAGGTATCTCTGCGAACGTTAGAGCGAGAGCAATCATTTTGGCCCTAGACCTCCTCTGTAACTCAAAACATGTAACCAGTAAAAATATTTAAAGCGTCGCCTATGGGGATTTTTTAAGTAGCGAAGTTTGGCGCCATTCCACGAGTGTGTGCAATTTTTAAGGGCGACATGTTAGGTATCTATTTACTCGGCGTAACTTCATCTTTCACATTATGCAAAAACATTGGGCTAACTTTACTGTTTTTTTTTTTTTTTTTAAGCACAAAACATTTTTTTTTCCGTAAAAAACGCGTTAAAAAAATTGCTGCGCAAATATCGTGCGAGATAAAAAGTTGCAACAACCACCATTATATTCTCTAAGGTCTTTGCTAAAAAAACATATATAATGTTTTGGGGTTCTATGTAATTTTCTAGCAAACAAATGATGATTTTTACATGTAGGAGAGAAATGTCAGAATTGGCCTGGGTGCTCCAGAACGCCTGAAGGTGCTCCCTGCATGTTGGGCCTCTCTATGTGGCCACGCTGTGTAAAAGTCTCACACATGTGGTATCGCCATACTCGGGAGTAATAGCAGAATGTGTTTTGGGGTGTAATTTGTGGAATGCATATGCTGTGTGTGAGAAATAACCTGCTAATATGACAATTTTGTGAAAAAAAAAAAGAGAAAAAAAAATCTTGATTTTGCAAAGAATTGTGGGAAAAAATGACAACTTCAAAAAACTCACAATGCCTCTTTCTGAATACCTTGGAATGTCTTCTTTCCAAAAAGGGGTCATTTGGGGGGTATTTGTACTTTTCTGGCATGTTAGGGTCTCAAGAATTGAGATAGGCCGTCAGTACTTCAGGTGTGATCAATTTTCAGATATTGGCACCATAGCTTGTGGACTCTATAACTTTCACAAAGACCAAATAATATACACCAATTTGTACTTATTTTTACCAAAGATATGTAGCAGTATAAATTTTGGCCAAAATTTATGAAGAAAAAATAGTAATTTGCAAAATTTTATAACAGAAACGAAAAAAAAATCATTTTTTTACAAAATTTTCAGTCTTTTTTCTCTTATAGCGCAAAAAATAAAAAACCCAACAGTGATTAAATACCACCAAAAGAAAGCTCTATTTGTGTGAAAAAAAGGACAAAAATTTCATATGGGTACAGTGTTGTATGACTGAGTAATTGTCATTCAAAATGTGAGAGCACCGAAAGCTGAAAATTGGTCTGGTTATTAAGGGGGTTTAAGTGCCCAGTGGTCAAGTGGTTAAACAGCTCTCACCACCCGGACAAGTCCAAGTCCGTTTCCTCCATCGATTCGTCTAGGAACAGGAATCCACCGACATCCAAGTCTTCAATCCTTCTGGTGTACTGCAGCAAGGATGAGAAGATGTCTCTAAGGTTCTGCTAGGCTGGCAGAGGGGATCTTTGGAAAGGAGCACAAGGCCCAGGCTTCAGGCCTTGTGCACACAGCAGTTCAGTACAGAGATCCTCTTGCTAGGAGAGGGGGTGTCCAAAGAGACCGAACAAACTCCACCTCCCCTTTATAAAGTCTGCCCCAGCAGTCTCTGTTCCGGAGCAATGTACCCTGGGTGCTGCAAGATGTACTGGGAGATGTAGTCTCTCTCTCTCCTCTGCTTTCACTTCCAGTAATGTCTCTTTACTTCCTCCCGACTCACCTCTCACCTGGAACTTCTTGTCTCTCTGTCTTAAAGGGGAATACCCCGCTACAGTGGTAAAGGTGAACTATCCCTTTAAAGAGTAATTATTTTTTTTGCTGAAAAAAATCACAAATTCAAAAATTGTATATTGTATACAATTGCTACACACATTCTACTGTAATTGAATGTTATTAAAAATCCTTTTCAATTTGCAGTGCTGTCATTTTCTAAACAATTCAAAGACTATGGCAACCTGGAGGTGTTCTCTACACAGATGGTGTACAGAACACCCCCAGGAATGTCATTTCCTGCATGTGTGATTGGCTCACTGATTTCCCCAGGCTGCACTAAGATACAAGTCAGGTTTTAGACATCCCCTGCATCAAAAATGTCATTTTTGGTGAGATACTCCCAAAGGGAAATCACATCTAAAGGGATGCAGACCCTGCTACTTTCATTATTATTGATAATTTAAAAAGTCACTCCCTTTCATATTAATTCTGCCCATGGACACAGACAAACAAACAGCTATTTCTTTTGAATAACAACAGGAAGAAATCTGCAACAAACTGTGTTAAAACCCTTGCAATGGACATAGATCACCCAGAGGGGAATGTTTTTTCCCAATGAAACTGGAGTTACTCTTTAACCACTTCCTTACCGAGTCATAGTAATATGACGTCAGCAGGAACTCTCCCTCCCTCCGGGTGGACGTCATATGACGTCCTGAGTGCGTGTGCCCGGTGGCCGCGATGTCCTTCTTGTCTCTCTGTCTTAAAGGGGAATACCCCGCTACACACTCCCCCCACTTCGAATCTTTGGTCCCCAAAGACATTTTTAGATCTACAAAACATTTTAGATTCAATGCGGTTGCATAGGATTGACAGAGGAGCCTCCCACCAATCATCATAGGATGGGGAGCTGTCCTGTCTACAGGTCGCTTCAGTGGGGGCGACCTGTCTAACTGTGCCAGAGAGTGAGCTGGGGTTGCCCTCCACTAAATGGACAGTGGAAGGATACGGATTCTCAGCATTCCTTCTAGCAGTAACTACAGAGTCTTCCGAACTGTTCCCCATTTGTGGGTAGGTCAGCTTCTTAGGAGGCCAGATGACTCTTCGAGCCCTTTGCTCTCTTGGGATTTCTGGCTCTGGCGCCTCAGGCTCCTCTTCCTCTGAACAACCATCCTGGGCATCTTCCCAGTATTCTGCTGAAGGACTAGAAGGGATGAACTCTGTGGCTTCTGGGTTCAGTGTTCCATCTTGAGTGTCTTCAGTGGCTGGAAGATCAATATTAGAAGTTTCTGAAGTTGGGGAAGGCCACAGCCAATCAAGTTCTCCTTCTTCATTTTCACTAAGTTGAGAGGCCTCTCCCTCTTCAGCTCGGGAGGTCTGCGACCGAGTGTTCGGCCTAGGAGTATCCAGGATAGAGGCCGGTTCAGGGGAGTCTCCCGCAGGAGGTATTCTAACTGCCTCAGCAAGTGGGAGCAGGTGATTCTGATGCCATGTCTTCAGTGGGCCTACCTTTCCTTCTGGTTTCAACTTATAGACAGGTAGGCCCGGCAACTTCCTACAGATGACATAAGGTTCAGATCTCCATCTGTCTGCAAGTTTGTGCTTCCCAGGGATCCCCAGGTTGCGTAACAGCACTCGATCCCCAGGCTGTAGGTCTTGCACCCGGACCTTCAAGTCAAAGTTTCTCTTATTTCTAGCCCCCCTTTGGTCGGAAGCTGCTTGAGCTTGCTCATAAGCTACTTTCAGGCTTTGTCTGAGCCTGTCCACGTACCCTTTGTGGGATGTGACTGAGGAATGGTCCAGAGAGGTGCCAAAGGCCAGGTCCACAGGTAGTCTCGCCTCTCTCCCAAACATGAGTCGATATGGGGAGTAGCCTGTAGCATCACTGATGGTGCAGTTGTAAGCATGTACTGTGGCTGCTATGTGTTTGCTCCAATGTTGCTTTTTCTCACTTTCCAGAGTCCCCAACATGTTGAGCAAGGTTCGGTTGAACCTTTCCGGCTGAGCATCTCCCTGTGGATGGTAAGGTGTAGTTCGAGTCTTTTTGATTCCCAAAGAATCCAGGAGCTTCCGGATCAGTTTACTCTTGAAGTCCCTCCCTTGATCTGAATGGAGTCGCTGTGGCAGCCCATAATGGACAAAGTACTTCTCCATAAGTACCTTGGCTACGGTGGAGGCCTTCTGGTCTTTGGTCGGGAAAGCCTGGGCATACCGGGTGAAATGGTCGGTTATCACCAGAACATTTCCTAGTCCACTCAGGTCGGGTTCGAGGCAGAGAAAATCAATGCATACCAGGTCCATTGGGCCTTGAATTTGTAGATGGCCCATTGGGGCAGCTTGATGGGGTAAAGTCTTCCTCTGGATGCATCGGGCACATGAGTGGCAGTACTCCTCTACCTCTGCCCTCATGCAGGGCCAATAGAACCGACTTCTGACAAGTTGAAAGGTCCTTTCAGCCCCTAGGTGGCCATGATTGTCATGCAGGGCAATCAGAACAGTCTCCCGATGTTTCTCTGGGAGGAACAGCTGCCACTTATCTTCTGAGTCATCAGAGGGGCCCCTTCGGTAGACCACTCCCTGATGTAACTGCAACCTATCCCACTCCTTCCTCAGCAGGCGAGCTTCTTTTGAAGGTTGATGCATGAGTCTGTTTGGATCCTGATTCTCCAAGGCCTCCAGGACCAATCTCCCCATGGGGTCTTTCAATTGGTCACACCTCAATTCCTTCTTGGACAGTCTTGGTAGGTTGTCCTCTTCCAATTGAGCTACTCCACAGTAGTGTTTGGGGACTCCCACCGTGGTAACTCCTATTTCCTCTGCTCTGGAGCCTCCTCGGGCTTGGACTTCAGCTCCTTGACAAAGGGCCCGCACCCCGTCCGGTGCCACTTGGGTCCAATCTTCTATTTCAATGGTGGGGGAATGAGATCTCCTGGACAGAGCGTCTGCGTGTCGATTCCCAGCCCCTGGCCTATACTTTAGGCTGAAGCTGAATCCAGACAGTGCGGCCAGCCACCTGTGTCCAGTGGCGTCCAGCTTGGTCGTGGTGAAAAGGTAGGTAAGGGGGTTGTTGTCGGTCTTCACAGTGAACTCCGCCCCATATAGGTAGTCTTTGAGTTTGTCTACTACCGCCCACTTAAGGGCCAGGAACTCCAGCTTGTGGGTGGGGTAGTTCTTCTCCGAGGGGTTCAGGCTCCTACTCACGTAGGCAACAGGCCGCAGTTGCCCTTCGTGTTCTTGGTAAAGTACTCCTCCCAGACCGTCATGACTAGCATCCACGTGCAGTTCATAGGGTTTGGTTGGGTCTGCGTAGGCCAAGACCGGGGCAGTGGTTAGGCTCTCCTTTAATGCCTGGAAGGCCTCTTCACACTTCTGGTTCCACTGATCTCTGACTGACTCTCCCGGCTTCCTGGGCCCTGAGTCGTCCTCTTCCCCCTCGGTCTTAAGTAGTTCATTCAATGGTCTAGCAATTCGGTTGAATCCTTCCACAAACCTCCTGTAATAGGAGCAGAACCCCAAGAAGGATCTGAGTTCTGTTACTGTGGTGGGTCGTGGCCAGGAGGTAACTGCCTCCAATTTCTCAGGGTCTGTGGCCACCCCCTCTTCAGACACTATGTGCCCCAGATAGTTCACAGAAGACTGGTAGAACCGACACTTCTCAGGCGAAAGCTTGAGTCCTTCCTCACTTAGTCTTCTCAACACTTTTTCCAGCCTCTCTTCGTGTTCTTCCAAGGTTCTCCCAAAGACAATGACATCGTCCAGGTATACAAGGACTTCAATAAGGTTCATGTCTCCTACAGTCTTCTCCATGAGACGTTGGAAAGTAGCTGGGGCTCCAGACAGACCTTGGGGCATCCGATTGAATTCAAAGAACCCCACTGGGGTTATGAAAGCTGTCTTCTCCTTGTCTTCTGGATGCATAGGGATCTGATAGTACCCGCTCTTGAGGTCCATAACGCTGAACCATTTGGCTCCAGACAAGCTCTGTAGGGCATCCTCTATCCTCGGAGTGGTGTATTGGTCGGGGATGGTTTTTCTGTTGAGAGTCCTGTAGTCTATACAGAGCCTCAATGACCCATTCTTCTTTCTGACCACCACTATGGGAGAGGCATAGGGGCTCCTGGACTCCCGTATCACACCAGTCCTCTTGAGTTCTGCAAGTTGTTCCCTTAGATCCTCCAGATCTGCTAGGGGGACCCGCCTGACACTCTCTCGGAAGGGCTTGTCTTCCTGGAGGCGGATCCGATGGGTGGCACTCCTTGCACACCCCACATCGAACTCATCTCTGGAGAATATCTTCTCCCATCTAGTCAACTGGGCCTTGGCTCTCTCTTTCCAAACCCTGGATAGATTCAAGTTCTCCATGGACAGCTTCTCCCAAAGATCTCCTCTTTCACCCGTCCCCTTTACTTCTGACAGGGTAACCGGGGCAGCAGGGCTCACCTGGCCCAGCAGCATTCTGGCAGGGATTTCCATGGGGCCTCTGGTAGTGTTTCTAACACTCACTGGAACTCTACAATGGGCCTTCTTCAGAACCTTCAGCGGAATCACTTCTGGTATCACTTCCAGACCTGAGGACTCTCCTTTTGGGTCGGACTCCAGCACGACAAAGGGTCCAGGCTGCTCCCAAGTAAGTTTCACAGTGGCTCTGAGACAGGTTACTTCGCCAGGCTGCAACACTACCCCTCCTCTTCCAAGTCTCCACACCTTCCCTATCCCCTCCACCGGGGTCTTCTGCTCTAGGACCAGCCTTTGGTAAGCCGTCCTCAGCATGGGATGGATCTTGGTGGCTGCTTGCCCCTTCTCTTCCACTAAAGGGGTCAGGAGTCTTCGGACCAGGTCCGTGTTCGTCCCTATTATAAGGGAGCTCTTGTTGGCTCCTGGCGGCCGAGGGCACACAACTGCCAGGGTGTCAAACACTTCGGCCTTCCCAGCCACAGATGGGTCAAAGGTCATCCGGATGGGCAGATAGCCATCATAGGGGAAGCTCTGGGTTCCAATTCCCCATATTTCCAGCTCCTCTATGTTCTGGATGGGCAGATGACTCAAGTGCTTATCGTAGAAATCCCGGTATAGTAGGGTCACTTGTGCCCCAGTATCCAAGATGGCTCTGGTGTAGACTCCCTCCACTTGAATGGGCACTACAGGAGATGGGCCTACCAGCTTCTCCGGATATGGCCTGGCAGGAGTCGCCTTCTTCTGGTCCTTTCCCTTCGTACTCTCTCTCGTCCATCTCCCTTTTGACTTTAGTCTTTCTTGGGCCTGGTATGCATCGATTTCCCTCCTTTTAATGGGCGTACAGACCTGCTGAGGGATATTATAGTTTTTCTTAGGTGTGCATTCCCTTTGGGGAATGCTGTGCCTCTTCTGAGGGGTTTGGCCCTCTCTCTTTGGGGTGTACCCCTGCTGAGGGATACTATAGTTCCTCTGAGGAGTTTTGTCTTTTCTCTTCCTTAGCTTCTCATTCAGTTTGGAACTCACTGAAAATGATGGGCACCCGGTCGGCTCCTTCACCGGGGCCGCCCTGAAGTTTCCCGCCAGCTGTTTGGACTTTTCCTCAACTACCAGGCTTGGGCATACTCGCCTGAGATGTCCTTTTCCTCCACATTTGAAGCAGGCTCTCTGTATTGGTTTCATAGAGCGGTTAGTGGTAGGGGTCTTTGGTGCCATGAGTGGTGAGACCTCTTCTGTCTGGGGTTTCACCAGACGAGTCATCAACATCGTCATCATCTCTAGTATTTCTTTCTGGGTCTGGAACAGCTCCTCCAGTCCAGTCTGACTTGTGGGGAAGTGGTGAATAGATGAAGACCATGATCCCTGTTCAGTGCTTGCTGCCAGTACACTAAGCTCCCGAGTGTCTGAAGGGACATCTATCTGTTGTACTTTGGCACTTGTGGTGCTAGGAGATTGAAGTTTCCTCTGTTTTTGGTCCTTCTCAATCTCCATCTTATCTGCTTCATTCATTTTCTCAATGAGGACCTCATCCGGAGTTGAGGGATCTTCCAAATGCTGCTTCAGCTGTAGCTTGATGTAGTCACTCCTCAATCCCGTAGTCACAGATCTCCGGAATCTCTTTTGGACTAGCTCGACTCCAAAATGCTCCCCATTTCCTTCATCCTTGGATGTGGACAACAGGCGGTCCTTGAGCTCAATGGCCCGGAATAGGAAGTTCTGAGGAGTCTATCCACTCTCCTGGGTCATATTTATCAGTCGATGAAATAACTCAGCAGCATCTTCCTCCTCATAGTAGCTTTTCAGTATCCTCTTTAGCTGGTTCAGGGTCAATCCACCCTTCCTCTCTAACATGCCCCTGACACTTGAACCTGGGCTGATGGCATGGATTACAGCCTCTCTAATTTCAGATTCCTGATATCCTTTCTGTAACCCCAACTCTATTTGGTTGTCATGGATATGCAGTAGTGTTTGTCTGTCAGCTTACCTTCCTTCCCATGTGTTCATCTTAGAGGCCTGAGCCCTTTCACCTGGCTTCCTTTATAATCTCCTCCCAGCCTGACTCCACCCCAGGCCCTATCACAGAACACTATATTAACCTGTGCACTGCAAGCCTGCTTTGCTGATCAACGTGTTTGTTAGGCATTGTGTGTTTGGGTTCCTGCCTGCCGTGTGCTACGTCTGTCTCTCTGTTACGTTATTGGCTTGTCCCCGACTATCCCTGTCTGCTCGTGACCCTTGACCTTCGGCTCGTTCTTCGTTATCCTTGTCTGCTTGTGGCCCCCGACCTTCAGCTTGTTATTCGGTTCTCTCTTATCGTGTGCTGCTGCTTCCCCTCCTTTCCCCTTATCCTACGGGGCGTGAGCTAGGAAACTCCAGGGGCCGCGACCTGGTCCCAGCCTGCAGCTAACATCCTCACCACTAGAGGCCCTGGAGAAGACCAGCTGGGTCTTAGACTCCGCGCCCTGGGGAATCTTGGCTCTAGCTTCCATTTGGATCCCGGTTGTGCTCCTCTGGTCCCGCTTTCCACAACCACCCAGTTTCCTATCCGCAGAAGCCAGCCATAGGGTTCACTACCTCGCGGTGCACTCCTGTCCCCCTACGGTGTGCATCTGTCACCTGGCCACAGGTGACCCTGACAGTTTGATCAGCCATGAACCCGGCTGACATCCCGCTACCTGCGGATGATCCATTGCAGGGCATAGTTTGCAGACTTGAAACCCAGGAATCGAATCAGACTCAGGTGATGCGATTCCTCCAGGATCTGGCTTCTCGATTCGAGCAGCTTCAGGCCTCCTTGGGAACCCCGAATCTGCAACCCCAAGTACAACCAGCGGCTGTACCTATCGCACCAGTCGCAGCCACACACTCGCTACAACTGCCAGCTCCGTCCCGTTTCTCTGGGGACTCCAAGGCTTGCAGGGGGTTCCTTAGCCAATGCACGATTCATTTTGAGCTCCAGCCCCAAAACTTCCTGTCTGATCGGGCTAAGGTAGCCTATATCATTTCCCTCCTCTCTGGTGAAGCTTTAGCCTGGGCAGCCCCTCTGTGGGAACTGAATGATCGAGTGGTTTCTAGCCTGTCTGGCTTCTTGAAACTTTTTCGGAATATCTTCGAAGAACCGGCTCGTGTCTCTTCAGCGGCCAGCGCCCTTTTACGTCTCCGCCAAGAGTCTGCTTCTGTGGGACAGTATGCCCTTCATTTCCGCATACTGTCGGCTGAGTTGAGCTGGAACAATGAGGCCTTAGTCGCAACCTTTTTGCATGGCCTGTCTGATAGAGTGAAGGATGAATTAGCAGGAAGAACCATCCCCACTGATCTGGCCGGCGTTATCTCCTTGTGTAACCAGATCGATATTCGCTTTCAGGAGAGGACCTTATAAAAGCAACGCCAGCACTCCTTGGTTCTTAGTCAGCCTGAGCTCCCCTCTCTTCGACCCGTAGAGCATCTCCTACCAGCTGAGGAACCCATGCAGCTGGGTCGGACCAGGCTATCCCCCGAGGAACGTGCTAGGCGCAGAACTCTTGGTCTGTGTCTTTACTGTGGGGGCAAAGGTCATTTTCGTGACACTTGCTCTCTTTGTCCAGAAAAACGTTCGGGTCCACTTCATCTGGAAAGTGGAGTATTGGACCCAGAAATATCACCTTCCCCTTCTCGTCTTCTGCTTTCTGTGTTCCTTCATGTTGGTGCTTCTTCTCATTCGGTCTCAGCATATCTGGATTCCGGAGCCGCTGGTAATTTCATGGACTGGGAAATCGCATCGTCCATGAGACTTACTCTTTTGCCCCTCACCACGCCATTGGTGGTCTTGGCGATTGATGGTACTGTTCTCCCAGGGGGACCTATCCGCTTCCAGACCCTCCCTGTTAAGATGTCGGTAGGGACACTCCACCAGGAGTGGATATCCTTCCTTATCTTACCCAAGGCCTCAACGCCTATAATTTTGGGTCTCCCATGGTTACAGCTCCATTCTCCTCATGTGGACTGGACTACTGGACAGATCCTGGCTTGGGGTCCCTCCTGTTCCTCGTCCTGCCTACCCAAGGTTGCCCCCTGTGAATCTGAGCCGGTCATTCATTCCAGGTTGCATAACCATTTACATTTCTCTGTCCCTAACCACCCTTGGATGCACAGCCAGGCTAGCTTGTCTACAAGTCCTGCAGTCGCTACGTCTTGCGATGCGATTCAGGTAGTCGCTACACCTGACTCAGCTATTCAATCTGCCTCTGTACTAGTTATGCCAGTCCAGCCCATGCCCAGTGAGCCTCCTACTTTTTCTTGTTCGGGACATTCTGCTTGTCCTTCAGCTATTCAGCTTGACTCCGGCGACATGTCACCTTCTAACCAACCTGACTTCAGGGTTCCACTGACATCTGCCCAGTCTGATGGTCCTGTGCAAGATGACCAGTTCCCCTTTAAGGGTCTAGGGGACCCTCCTCAGATTCCTGTTGATCCTCTCATGCCCTTGCTTATTCCTAGAGAGCCTTTGGTCCTCAATAGATCTTCTTGTCATCTCCCTACCTCGTTTTCGGTCTCTGAGGATAATCTTAAGTACGAGGTTAGACAAGTTCTGGATTCTCGGCTCTGCAGAGGCATTCTTCAGTACCTTGTGCATTGGAGAGGTTTTGGTCCTGAGGAGGCGTCTTGGATCGCTGCATCTGATGTCGCTGCACCTCATCTGTTGAGAAGGTTTCATCAGAGATTTCCCTTTAAGCCTGGGTCCAGGCGGGGGAGGGCCCATAAGAGGGAGGGTACTGTCATGGATATGCAGTAGTGTTTGTCTGTCAGCTTACCTTCCTTCCCATGTGTTCATCTTAGAGGCATGAGCCCTTTCACCTGGCTTCCTTTATAATCTCCTCCCAGCCTGACTCCACCCCAGGCCCTATCACAGAACACTATATTAACCTGTGCACTGCAAGCCTGCTTTGCTGATCAACGTGTTTGTTAGGCATTGTGTGTTTGGGTTCCTGCCTGCCGTGTGCTACGTCTGTCTCTCTGTTACGTTATTGGCTTGTCCCCGACTATCCCTGTCTGCTCGTGACCCTTGACCTTCGGCTCGTTCTTCGTTATCCTTGTCTGCTTGTGGCCCCCGACCTTCAGCTTGTTATTCGGTTCTCTCTTATCGTGTGCTGCTGCTTCCCCTCCTTTCCCCTTATCCTACGGGGCGTGAGCTAGGAAACTCCAGGGGCCGCGACCTGGTCCCAGCCTGCAGCTAACATCCTCACCACTAGAGGCCCTGGAGAAGACCAGCTGGGTCTTAGACTCCGCGCCCTGGGGAATCTTGGCTCTAGCTTCCGTTTGGATCCCGGTTGTGCTCCTCTGGTCCCGCTTTCCACAACCACCCAGTTTCCTATCCGCAGAAGCCAGCCATAGGGTTCACTACCTCGCGGTGCACTCCTGTCCCCCTACGGTGTGCATCTGTCACCTGGCCACAGGTGAC
Organism: Rana muscosa; assembly: GCA_029206835.1. Taxonomy (NCBI): domain Eukaryota; kingdom Metazoa; phylum Chordata; class Amphibia; order Anura; family Ranidae; genus Rana; species Rana muscosa. The sequence goes on along the minus strand of CM055116.1, from coordinate 137,677,673 downwards.
CCTGACATTGGTGTAGGAGGTTGGTGTAGGACAGTTTGTCCTTCTGCCCTCTTTCTCCTATCTGGCCATCAATGCGGAAATCCTTCCGGATGGTTACTTCCTGCAGGCGACCCTGAGCTCGTTTCTTCGTTACCTTCCCAGGTTTGGGCTTTATCTGACCATCTTTCTGATCCTCAGGAGCGACACGTAACTCCTTAATGCGTTCAGCTATCATACTGGAAGTCTCCTGAAACCTCTCTTGTATGTCACGGTACTGTCGTTTCAGATCAATCAGCTGTTGCTCTGCCTGCGATTTAACAGCAGCCCCTGCTATGTTGTCCAAGGGTTCTAACTGTTTCTGACTGGGATGTGTCAGGTGGAACTCAGTCTTTTCGGACAATTTTATACTGGCACCGTGGAAGTTTTCAGGGACATCCTGTCCCCACTCTATCAGTGCATAGGTGCAGTTGGTCCTTGAGTCTGGTCTCATTGCGACCACGTAAGCCTTTCTATCCGGGGACAATATTTGTACCACCTCTTTAATTTGTTTCTCTCTCCAGTCACTCCCTGGAAGTTCAATGGCCACGCTCGCTTCTGAGCGTGTCCCTTCTGCTTCGCACCATTGGACTACTTTGATGGGGTCCATGCCGGCACTTCTGGCGTTCACCTGCTGTATCAGGATCCCGGACGAGAACCCCCACGTGTAGCGATACCTCCAACTAAGAAGGCCGCAGATTTAGTTGGGCCCTGAAGACAGCTCCGCCAACCCCCGGCAATATGCTCAACCCCCTACTGGCACAGCTAGTAAGGGGAGATAGGACCGCGTGACCGCAACTCTAGGTGACACAGTCCTATGGCAAACACACACAGTGATATACTTTAAAACTTCTATTAAAGTAAGTGAAACTGACACCAATGTACTTGACCCAGATATTTTACTGAGGCTAATGGGCAAGTAATAAACAACAGTATAACAAGTTGCAGATCCCTGCAATAAAAAGTAATAAAGATAAACAGAGTAATCAGAATAATTAAGTATTGCTATGCAACTCTAGCGCTGCCCTTTTTCAGCTACTTCCCCTCATGGGTAGACTAACACCCAGCAATGTCTACCTATGCAGTCAGGCCTGACGATCTAAATGGAAGTTCAGTGAAACAATATTCGCTAGCAATCTTTCGGTGGTGCACTTGAAGAACAACTTTGTAATCCCAACGAATAGTAAAGATAAAGTATCTGTCTTTAAACAGCTCTCACCACCCGGACAAGTCCAAGTCCGTTTCCTCCATCGATTCGTCTAGGAACAGGAATCCACCGACATCCAAGTCTTCAATCCTTCTGGTGTACTGCAGCAAGGATGAGAAGATGTCTCTAAGGTTCTGCTAGGCTGGCAGAGGGGCTCTTTGGAAAAGAGCACAAGGCCCAGGCTTCAGGCCTTGTGCACACAGCAGTTCAGTACAGAGATCCTCTTGCTAGGAGAGGGGGTGTCCAAAGAGACGGAACAAACTCCACCTCCCCTTTATAAAGTCTGCCCCAGCAGTCTCTGTTCCGGAGCAATGTACCCTGGGTGCTGCAAGATGTACTGGGAGATGTAGTCTCTCTCTCTCCTCTGCTTTCACTTCCAGTAATGTCTCTTTACTTCCTCCCGACTCACCTCTCACCTGGAACTTCTTGTCTCTCTGTCTTAAAGGGGAATACCCCGCTACAGTGGTAAAGGTGAACTATCCCTTTAAAGAGTAATTATTTTTTTTGCTGGAAAAAATCGCAAATTCAAAAATTGTATATTGTATACAATTGCTACACACATTCTACTGTAATTGAATGTTATTAAAAATCCTTTTCAATTTGCAGTGCTGTCATTTTCTAAACAATTCAAAGACTATGGCAACCTGGAGGTGTTCTCTACACAGATGGTGTACAGAACACCCCCAGGAATGTCATTTCCTGCATGTGTGATTGGCTCACTGATTTCCCCAGTCTGCACTAAGATACAAGTCAGGTTTTAGACATCCCCTGCATCAAAAATGTCATTTTTGGTGAGATACTCCCAAAGGGAAATCACATCTAAAGGGATGCAGACCCTGCTACTTTCCTTATTATTGATAATTTAAAAAGTCACTCCCTTTCATATTAATTCTGCCCATGGACACAGACAAACAAACAGCTATTTCTTTTGAATAACAACAGGAAGAAATCTGCAACAAACTGTGTTAAAACCCTTGCAATGGACATAGATCACCCAGAGGGGAATGTTTTTCCCCAATGAAACTGGAGTTACTCTTTAACCACTTCCTTACCGAGTCATAGTAATATGACGTCAGCAGGAACTCTCCCTCCCTCCGGGTGGACGTCATATGACGTCCTGAGTGCGTGTGCCCGGTGGCCGCGATGTCCGCCGGGCACCTGCGATTGCACGCAATCATGGCAGGACCATGGATCTGTGTGTCTAAACACACAGATCCATGTCCTGTCAGAGGAGAGGAGACCGATGTGTGTTCCCAGTACAGAGGAACGCACATTGGTCTCCTCCCCCAGTCAGTCCCCTCCCCTACAGATAGAATCACTCACTAGGGAACATATTAACCCCTTTATCGCCCCCTAGTGTTAACCCTTTCCCTGCCAGTCACATTTACACAGTAATCAGTGCAGTTTTATAGCACTTATCGCTGTATAAATGTGAATGGTCCCAAAAACGTGTCAAAAGTGTCCGATCTGTCCGTGGCAATGTCACGGTCACAATAAAAGTCTCAGATCGCCACCATTACTAGTAAAAAAATAAAAAAAAATTAAAATGCCATAAATCTATCCCCTATTTTGTAGATGCTATAACTTTTGCGCAAACCAATCAATAAACGCTTATTGCGATTTTTTTTTAACCAAAAATATGTAGAATACATATCGGTCTAATTTTTTTTTTTAATTGCGATATTTATTAGATAAAAAAGTATAAAATATTGTGTTTTTTTTTCAAAATTGTCGCTCTTCTTTTGTTTATAGCGCAAAAAAATAAAAACCGCAGAGGTGATCAAATACCACCAAATGAAAGCTCTATTTGTGGGGGAAAAAACATGAAGATTTGATTTGGGTACAGTGTTGCATGACCGCGCAATTGTCTTTCAAAGTGTGACTGCGCTGAAAACTAAAAATTGGTCTGGGCAAGAAGGGGGTGAAAATGCCCTGTATGGAGGCAGTTAGGCAACAGAGTGATAAGACTAGCTCTCTGCTTTCATCTCCTACCGGCATGATCCTTCTCAACATATTTCCATGCATCACACCTGCTTGGTTCCCAGTGCTGCCCCTCCCTGTCCCAGAATGAGTGCTGCCTTAAGCCTAGTACACACAGGGTGAATGTTGGGCGACATTGGTCGGTCCAATAAAAAAATTCCGACATTCGGCCTGTGTGTATGGCAGCTGGTGAGATAGAAGCTGGACATTTGGCCGGCTTTTATCAGATGAGCATACTGAAAAACCAGCAGCTGACCGACTCCCAATCAGTGCCTTCAGCCATTGTGTTCTGGCAAGGGGGGGGGGGCTGTCCCCCTGTCATGTCCCCCTGTCAGAAAACAATAGAACTGCAGAGGAGATCGCTGTACTAACATTAGATTGTTAGTAAAGCGGCTCCTCCCAGAGCTGTCAGTTTTAAAAAATAAATAAAAATTAGTGGTGTGTACTAGGCTTTACTGGGTCTGTAATAACCAAATCAAACGTATGTACTTATAGCCAGTAGCCCTGGGGGCTACTGGTTGTTGTGGTCCACCTGTCACCCTGCCCAGCCTGACATTCACTTCCCAGACACTCTAAGACAATAAACTGTCCATTGGCTTTGTTTTGTATTTTTATTGAGGGATTATAACTTGGATGGGGTTAAGGAATTCATGGGATGCCCAGAAAGATTTATTTGCATAGCTTCGGACTAATTATAAACTCTCCTCCCCAGCTGGGCTGACTCTAGGAGGACTGCCCCCTGCCAATCCAGGTTGGGGATTGGTCAGGGCTCCTTAGAACACCCCAGATAGCTCCACCCTTCTTCCCCTCCTCTCTTATAAAATTCTCCAGAAGCCAGAGGGAAATAACCAAAAGATGATGCTATCTATGAGTCACCAGCCTACACTGAGCCACTCCTAACCCCCACAGATCAAAACAAACAGGCCAAGCTTACAGCTAGGCCTGATTTAATTTACCTCTGCTCACAAAAATCCTGCTTCTAGCACCTATCTAAAGTAGAGGGTGGCAACACTTACACTAGCTGTATTTAAAAAATAAATTTTAATGATTTATTAGCCATTTGAATGCCAGGCTATGAAGACCCGCTGTCCTTGGTCAGAGACCCATCATGCACAAGCCTTAACTTTAGGCACAGCGTTGATTGCAATTCTCTTTGAGGATCCTTCTATCATCCCTACATTTTCCTTAAGGCCATCAAAAACATGACATCTAGCAGAAAGCTCTCACCCAGTCCTCTGTGACCTTTCACCCCAGCCTCCTATGGGAATTTAGGCCCAGGTTTCTTTGGGCATGCGGGTCTCCCAAGACAAGCTGCTACCATAAATTTCATTTTATGATGTTGGTATATAGATGTTATAGATGTTCTCTCATAATGATTTCTTCAATAATCAAAATGCGTTGGGGTTCTGTAGCTCTAATAGACATTTGTTTTAACATGTAACGTTGTTGACTGTGCCCATGTAGTAAGAGCAACACTTTATATTCTATGGCATCTGTATAGAGACCAGCACTTTTAATTTATGCAGTAACTTTTATTTGTTGTTTGTATAATAAAATATTTAACTTTATTACATTACTTTTTTATGTTATTTTCTGCAACAAAGTCCCATGGGAGATATTTTTTGTCTTGTTCTAATTTAAAGGGGTTGTAAAGTCAGAAGTTTTTTTATCTTACTGCATTCTATGCATTAAAATAAAAGACCTTCTGTGTGCAGAAGCCCCCCGAACACTTACCAGAGGTTCCTCTCCGTCCAGCGATGTCCACGAGTGTCGCAGGCCTCCAGATTCTCCTTCCTGATTGGCTGAGTCACAGCAGCGGCGCCATTGGCTCCCGCTGCTGTCAAAGTCAGCTAGCCAACCAGAGGAGAGAAAGGGGCGGGGCTCTGTGTCCGAATGAACACAGGGAGCTGTGACTGAGCTAGGATTCCGCCCATAGCAAGCTGCTTGCTGTGGGTGCACTCAACAGGAGGGAGTGGTCAGGATCACAGAAGCAGGACCCGGGAAGAGGAGGATCTGGGCTGCTCTGTGCAAATCCACTACACAGAGCAGGTAAGTATAACGTGTTTGTTATTTTTATAGGAAAAAAAAAAACAAGACTTTACAATCACTTTAAGGGATGGAGCAGCCTGCAATTCAGGGTTCATTTACCATACTAGCACATTATGACATTGCCTTGCAGGAGGAATTTCTTTATTTCTTCACCAAGTTTACTACCACTTTAAAAATTTAGAGTTAAGGGAAACGTATGGCCCTAGAATTATTGCTCTCACTCTGACATTCACGGTGATACCTCACATATGTAGCGCAATATCTCTCTACATACACAAGATGTATATAGTCTTGTATGGTCTTGTATACATCTTGTATACATCTTTTTACAAATACATAAATGTGGTCTTGTATATTTATTTGGTAGCTGAGCTCCTTGGTGATGCCTAATACCCTTATAAATGAGAGAAGGGGTGCATTATGCCATATAAATATGTTATTATAAAGATTACAATTTGTATTATAATTATTTTATTATAATTATTAATAAAAATAGATGCTTACATTTTATAAAATTAAATTTCTAAGCTAATAATAGTAGTAATGAAAGTATCGGTTCACAATAACAATATTGAAGAAATATGAGGATGAATAAGACCCTTCTGAAAGAGCTAATCTAATAATAATCATAATTTTGCTGCAGATGTTTCAAGGCTTTTCTCCCAACTCGGCAGAAAAACAAAACTAATGCACTGAGAAGACAAGCGTTCGGCATATTTGCTGGGGAATTTTATTGTTTTTCTCCTGCTGTAAAAAGCAAATGCACTTTAAAAAATATTCTACCCGGCCTCTAAAAATGAATTATTATCAACTACCAGGGATTTTTTTTTATGGATGAAAACAGCCATGCTTGGTTTTGAACAATGAGATACAAGTAAGCAGTAAAAGCGGCAGATGAATAGCATCGAAAATACCTTTCGAGCCAAGATAAGGCTCTTGCCAAAACGGACATTAAACTCAGCAGTAAAGTATAATATAAATACAAAAGATGAGCAATAGTTTTCTTTAACACAACAAGGCAGGCTCAATTATTCTACAATACCAGCTTCAATGGGACTTCAGAAAAGGCATCTTGATATCTGAAAAGATGGCATTCAAGACAGTGGATCTAGAAGCAGACAAAGGTACTAAAAAAAAAAAAAAAAAAAAAAAAGGAATAAAAAATCAATTTACGACCTCAAAACAGTAGATTCTGTCACCTTCGGCGTAAAGTGCCACTTAGAAGCAAAATTAATTTACGGCATCGATACTTTTATTGTGTCACAAAGTCAGGCTGAAAAGCTTTTTAAGAAAGAGATACAATAAAGTGAATGTTCACTTGGGCTTGTAAGTTCTAATGGGATTGTGTAACCTTTTTTTGCTCCATAGTTTTGGACAGCCATTCCGAAAGTGCAGAAATTAACCATTGCAGTCTATATGCAGTGTGCAGGGCTCAGGTGTTTGAACCAGACATCCTTGTTGGATAATGGGCTCACTCTGGTATCAGGAACCAAGACAAACCCCGTAAGGGTCATGTTGATTTCACCTAAAGACTGGGTGCTTCTGTTTTAATGAGCTTCAGAACCATTTAAACTGTCAATTTTTACTCATTGGATGCTGGCACCTCCAGAAAGCAGAGTGTTGGGATTGGAATGAGTGAGAGATGAATTTAAGGGAGCCCTAGCCACTGTAGGTGTAAGATTTGTAAATACATTTTTAGATCAACCTTCCTCAACCTTTTCAACATTAAGCAACCTTGTGAAATAACTTTCTGGGTCTCAGGGATATCTTGCTAATAATTACTATATCCACAGATCACAGTATATAACCGTGGTGGTCACAAAGAAGAGTGTTCCTTAAATTTGTGGTCAATGGGAAGAATGCCCCCCTAATGCCCTGTACACACGATCGGAAATTCCGACAAGAAAACCGTGTATTTTTTCTGACGGAATGTTGGCTCAAACTTGTGTTGCATACACACGGCCACACAAATCTTGTCTGAAATTCTGACCGTCAAGAACGCGGTGACGTACAAGACGTACGACGAGCCGAGATCAATGAAGTTCAATAGGCAGTTTGGCTCTTCTGCTTGATTCTGAGCATGCGTTTTTTTTTGCGCGTCTGAATTGCATACAGACGAGCGGAATTTCCGACAAGAACTTTTTCCGTCGGAAAAATAGAGAACCTGCTCTCAATCTTTTGCTGGTGGAAATTCTGACAGAAAATGTTGGATGGAGCCTACACACGGTCGGAATATCCGACCAAAAGCACACATCCAACTTTTTTTGACGGAAAATCCTATTGTGTGTACAGGGCATAGTAAAAACAGCACACAGTACACATTATTAGGCACACCCCTTTAAGCCCTTGATCACCCTAGATGTTAACCCCTTCCCAGCCAGTGTCATTAGTACAGTGACAGGGTATATTATTAGCAATAATCACTGTATTAGTGTCACTGGTGATGTCAGTGTCATTTAGACAGTTCCCACAAAGTGTCAGTTAGTGTCAGTCGCAGTCCCATTATAAGTCACTGATGACAGCCATTACTAGTAAAATAAATAAATAAATAAAAACTCCAGTATATATACACATAGATTGTAGACACTATAACTTTCACGCAAACCAATCCATATACACTTATTGGCATTTTTTTTTTTTACCAAAAACATGTAGCAGAATACATTTTGGCCTAAATTTATGAAGAAATTCAATATTTTTTAAGCTTTTATTGGATATGTTTTATATCAGAAAGTAAAAAATATTATATATATAACCTCTCATTTTCTGATTGCTGATAATTGGCCTACGGCCACCACATTGACGCAGTTAGAGAACCGATACGGGTTAAATTTTTGGCAATCATTACAGCTAAGCCATTACTTTCGATTACTGGGATCCCCGATGAACTTAGACGACAGCGGACACAGTTTGAAGTGTATTGTGAAGACGAGCATTCCCTCCGTAATACTCTTTCTAAGATGTATACCTTACCTATGGCGTCCCTAGGGGGGGCCAGAGTGGGCCCTGGCCCCCCCAACATTATGCTCTGCCCCACCATGTGCTCCCCCCCAAATATTTATTTTTATTTTTTTATGCATTTTTTGTATTTTGCTCGGGCCGCCGCTGGAGTAACACAGTCGCTCCTGAGAGGGAGAGCGTCCCCAGTCAGCTACTGCAGGGTATTCCTTCCCCCTCCCTCTGCTCGCTGACACTGCATAATGCGAGTGCTCACACAACCACAGCTGCCTGATCTGCTCCTTCCCCTGCATCCTCATTGGCATGGAGAAGAGCCAGTTGCAGGAAGGACTCCACGAGCACTGTGGGGGGGGGGCCCAAGCCTCCATCTCAGTTACTGAAAAAACAGACTGATTTCTCCTGTCCTTAGGACAGGAGAACCAGCCTGTAAATTCCGAGAGTGGTGACTGCAAGCTGAGCCGAGTGTCAGTCTATGACACTCATTCACTCATTCACAGCCCAGCGAGTCCAGCCACCCCCCCTCACTCTCCTCACATACGAGCAGGGAGGAATACAGCTCCTCCTCCTCCTTCCAGTCCCGCCCCCACACTATCCCGGTGTGCTGTATCTGAAGAGAGGGAATGTGTGGGCGGGAAATATGAAAATCAGCAGCATTCCTGGCTGTGTGTGAATGATGCCTGAGATTCTAGCCTTGCCCGTGGGTAAGTGTGTGCACTGCAGACTGCAGTACACTGTAATTACTGAACTGCATTATCTCCATCCCTTCTCTCCCCCATCTGTCTCCCTCCCTCCCCCTCTCCTGTTCTTTTAAGACATTCACAATTTACTTTCACTTTCAGTTAGGCAGGTAATATACGGTGTAAATTTCTTCCCTGCATCCACAGATTGCAGGAAAGAAACTTGCATGATTCCCCCATCAACACAGACAGTGCTGACAGGGGAATATCCCTCCTGCCCAGCAATTGTATTCCCCCGACAAACAGTGATTATCACTAGTGACTATAGCAACCACTAGTGATAATCATAAGAGAATCTGCTCATTAATGGATCAAATCTCAGCCAGTTTCTGCTGAACCAGCTGAGATTTAAACTGTCTATGGCTGGTCTTAGCTCTTAGGCAGCCCATACATTAATCACTTATTTTCATTAACTATTAGGTTGAATGAAAAAAAAAAAAGAAATGATCCAATTCCCCCATCTACACATTATAGGTGGATGGGGGAATGTTCCCAGTGTGGACCAGTGCTGGAACAACCAGAGTTGCGCTGTTACTAGTGATAGAATCAAATAGTAAAATTAGATAACTGATATCACCAGAATGGGAGTGCAACAGATTGCTAAACGCATGAACGCTAAACGCATAAACATAAATCCAATGCATTGTGCATATGAAACTCAGAATCTGGAATAAACATAAATATCCATAGGGGCTGTGCAAAATAGCTAAATAAATGTGCAAAGTCCAATATGTAATCCTGTGCAAAGTGCAAAACAAACACTAGGTGCAACTGTGCAAAGCAAAATATAAAAATGTCCAATCTGTAATAAATAGTGCAAAGTCCAAAAACTATGTGCAAAGTCGCAATCAAATTGTGAGCATAGCAATCTGATATTCTTTCTTCAGTGTGCAAACAGATTCCATGTGCAAAAGTGCTGGAGAGGTGTAACAGTCTCCTCTTCGTGCAAACGACACACCACATAGTTGCCAACAGTCACGGATTGGCCGGGACATTCCCGGGATTCAAACCCTTTTCCCGGATTTATTTTGTCCCGGCCAATGTCCCGGCCAATCCGATTTTTCCCGTTTTCCCCGAATTTGGACGCCGCAGGCCGCCGCCGCTAGAGGTCCACGGCTGGCGGAGACAATGTCTCGGCCGGCCGCCATGTTCAAGAAGACCAAAACACGGATGTAGTACAATAGAAAATAAAGCCGCTGCGGCGGCGCCCACACCCCGCACCTCCCCGGGGTGGGCGGCGCCGCAGCAGCTTTATCTTCTATTGTACTACATCTGTGTTTTGGCTGGCCGGCAGGCCACCCCCCGCCCCGCCCCGCTGCAGGTCTGTCTGTAATGGAAAGGGGCGGGGGTCGGCAGCGCCACAGCTTAATTTTTTTTTTTCAGCCACACTGTCGGCTCCGCCTCTATTTTGTTCCCCTTCGGGGAAGGGGAAACAATAATGGCGGCCGAGACAGGAGACGCCTGTGGTTAAGGGGGGACTCCGCTGGGGATGCCTGTGGTAAGGGGGGACTCCGCTGGGAATGCCTGTGGTAAGGGAGGACTCCGCTGGGGACGGCTGAGGTAAGGGGGGACTCCGCTGGGGACGCCTGATGTAAGGGGGGACTCCGCTGGGGACGCCTGATGTAAGGGGGGACTCCGATGGGGACGCCTGATGTAAGGGGGGACTCCGCTGGGGACGCCTGAGGTAAGGGGGGACTCCGCTGGGGACGCCTGATGTAAGGGGGGACTCCGCTGGGGACGCCTGAGGTAAGGGGGGACTCCGCTGGGGACGCCTGAGGTAAGGGGGGACTCCGCTGGGGACACTTGATGTAAGGGGGACTCCACTGGGGACGCCTGATGTAAGGGGGGACTCCGCTGGGGACGCCTGATGTAAGGGGGGACTCCGCTGGGGACGCCTGATGTAAGGGGGGACTCTGCTGGGGACGCCTGATGTAAGGGGGACTCCTCTGGGTACACCTGATGTAAGGAAGGACTCCGCTGGGTACGCCTAAGGTAAGGAGGGACTCCTCTGGGGACGCCTGATGTAAGGAGGGACTCCGCTGGGGACGCCTGATGTAAGGAGGGACTCCTCTGGGGACACTTGATGTAAGGGGGGACTCCACTGGGGACGCCTGATGTAAGGGGGGACTCCACTGGGGATGCCTGCATAGTTACCAACAGTCCCGAATTTCCCGGGACAATCATGATTTTTGGACCCTTGTCCACAAGTGTGGAGGGGGCTCTGCTGGGGAGGCACCTGATGCAAGGACGGACTGCTGGGGAGGCACCTGATGCAAGGACGGACTGCTGGGGAGGCACCTGATGCAAGGACGGACTGCTGGGGTGGCCATCTGGTGGCAGGCGACGTGGCAGGTAACACGCTCAGGGCTTCCACTGATTCGGCATTATGGTGAGTTGAATGATTTCATTTTATATTACAATGTAAAAATAGAAATAATGCACTTCAATCATCCTGACACCGTAACAACCATGGTGCCGGGATGATTGAAGCGCCAACAGGTGTTTTGGAGTATCCTTATCTGCCAATTTTGTTACACATTACTATTGTGGTGTAGGATCTGGCTTCTTTCTTTCTATTTCTTTCTCTCTCTTTCTCTCACCTCGGACTCTAGCCACACCCCTTTGAACCACGCCTATTTAAACCACACCCACTATCGTGCGTAAACCACGCCCATTTGTCGCCGCGGCGTGCTTCGTGCGCCGCATTTTTCACTCCAGCATGACACGCCTACAAACGAATGCCCCGCCCCCTGATTACAGCAAGGCTCCGCCTCAATACAAAAAAAGTGTCCCAGATGTTTTTTTTGCAATGTTGGCAACTATGCACACCAGTGGGAGTGGCCTCTTACCTTGCGGTAAAAGGACAACCGCATATATGTGTATATATATCACAGGGGTGGCTGCTCCTCCCTTTTGATTCTGGACCAGATGTGGGTCTTGGGACCCTGCCTTCTTCTTGCTCCACTGTTCACAAATGCTGCGTCAGAAATATAGGAAATCGGTACTTTGCCACCTGGTTAATGCCGCTAAAGTATGTATTACCTTACGCTGGAAGGACCCTAATTCTCCTTCTATGGCTATATGGGCTGGCTTAATAAGGTTAGGAAAATCAATGCAATGGAAGACCTGGTACTTACTGCCCAGGACAAGAGGAAACAATATACCAAAACATGGTTACAATGGGACGAATTTGTACACTCAGAGGAGGTTTACTCTTGGAAAGTTGTTATGGGGATTGAGGTCTACAGGTTTCTGGCGTTAATGCACGTGTGCGGTCCATCTCCCCTGGGGAAGAAGAGGGTATGTTTTGTTATCCCTTTAGTATTTTAAGGAAAAGAGAAAAAGAAGAAGGAATTGAGGTGTCCGTCTGAGTAAATTCAAAGCACATCATTTCTTTTTCCCCCTTAATTTTGGGGAGGGGAGGATGGTGTAGGCCTTGGGGAGGTTCAGTATATTGGAAATTTGTTTCATAATAGCATGTTATTTTGAAAAACGTTTGTACTAGGTGAATATGGAATATGTTTTGCGGTATGCTGTATTTAATGGATACTTGGTTCTGTTGTATAAATAAAGAATAATGAAAAAAAAAAATATTGGGGTTGATTTACTAAAACTGGAGCGTGCAAAATCTGGTGCAGCTGTCCATGGTAGCCAATCAGCATCTAATCTCAGCTTGTTCAATTAAAGGAACACTACAGGTTCCCGTTTTTTTTTTTTTTTTTAATAACAAACATGTTATACTTACCTCCACTGTGCAGCTCGTTTTGCACACAGTGGCCCCGATCCTCCGCTTCTGGGGTCCCTCGGCGGCTGTCTCGGCTCCTCCCCGCAAGGACTCCACACCATAATGCGAGCGAGCTCGCATGGTGTGGAGTTACTGCGGGTGCGCTCCCGTGATACAGCGGCGGCCATAGCCGCCGACTGTATCACTCTGCCCCGCCCCCCGACGTGCCGCGTCATTGGATGTGATTGACAGCAGCGCCAGCCAATGGCTGCGCTGCTTTCAATCCATCCACAGTAGCCAATCAACGGCCAGGCACAGGAACTCGGAGGATGACGGGAGCGAGCGCCGGACTTTCGAGGGGCCAGGTAAGTAAAACGGGGGCTCGGGGGGGCCGGTATTGTCAAATGTTTTTTCACCTTAATGCATAGGATGCATTAAGGTGAAAAAACATGTACCTTTACTACTCCTTTAAGCTTTGACAAAAAACCTGGAAGCTGATTGGTTTGTATTCAGAGTTGCACCAGATTTTGGACTCTTCAGTTTTAGTAATTTTAATATTTAATATTTAATATTTTTCTAAATTTTTTGTCTTTTTTCATTTATACAAAAAAAACTGTGATCAAATACCACCAAAAAAAAGCTCTATTTGTGGGAAAAAATTATATAAATTTAGTTGTGATACAGTGTTGCATTACGACATAATTACCAGTTAAAATAGCTTAGTGCTGAATAGCAAAAAATGGCCTGGTCATGAAAGGGGTAAAATCTTCTGGAGCTGAAGTGGTTAAGTGGTTAATCGACCTATGTTATAGGTGTTGGAGGGATGGGGACAGGGTAAGTGTGCTATTGGTTGAGTGCATGTGTGAGTGTTGAATTTATTGTTCCCTTGATATCGGGTACGGCATGACCCTGAGTAATTATGATTTCCTTTGTGTATATATATATATATATATATATATATATATTTCTTTTTCGTACATCACGGGACACAGAGCGACATAGTCATTACTAATGGGTTATATAGTTACCGTCAGGTGCTGGCACTGGCAACTTCCAAAACCGGAAGTACCCTCCCCTATATAAGCCCCTCCCATCCGGGAGCACCTCAGTTTTTTGCCAGTGTCTAAGGTGTTGGCCAAGAAGAAACATGTGTTTTTCACTGAGCTTGCGTACAGGTTCTTTTGGGCCTCAGTAAGCTATTCCGGATCCGACCAAAAAAGCTTCATAGCTAAACGGTCGGTACCCGGGCCTTGCAGAGAAGAGCAAGGTTCTGCCTGTAATGCTTCTCTTAGGAGAGCTGGACCCTGGGATCCAGAGCTCTGGTCATACCCACGACCAAGATGTTTTCTGTGCAGGGTGCTATACAGGTCCAGGGGAGTGGAATCCTTGGGAACCCGGTCCCTGAAGGTTTGATTACAATGCCTGCCGTGATAGGTGAAGTTTGGGCTTTTGTGGACCAAACAAAGTCCTGCGGCGGGGAACAGGTAAGTGGGGGCCCCCAGGAACTTGGTTCTATTGGGGGACCCCCAAGCCTAATTTGTCTTTCTGTCTGTTACCTAACGGTATTCCCGCTAATATCTGTGCATGCCTGTAACTACTAAAAAAATGTAATAATTTTTAATGGTGGTCAAGAAAAAAAAAAAAAAAAAAAGGAATGTTTTTTTTATATATGTTTAGTATATTAAACTGCGGTACCTGTGTTTGTCCACTAGAGGCCGCTGTGGAATGTTTTTCTTGTCATATGGACTAGTTTCTTCTCAGAGAGCAAAGTCCAGGCAGCTGGTGAGTTCTCCTACAGGAAACTGTTTCCTCTGCCATGTTGCAGTGTTCGTCTATCCCCCGGCCTGCGGCAAAGGGGGCCCTGGCTCCTGTCCCTGGTTTCCATGTTTGAAAATTAGCGCCGAGGCGCACGTGGCCGCGCGCGTGCGCGTGCACGCGCCTCTATATATAGAGGTGGCCGGAAAAAGGGGCGGGGCCTGGGGGATGACGCTCTGTGCGCGCCGCAGCGCTTCTGCGCATGTGCGGGCGTCCCAGCAGGTTTTTAAAAAGCCACATTATTGCAGTAAGCTGGCTATGAAGTACAGAGACAGAGCTGGCAACATTTAAAGGCATACAGCAAGCGGTTGATACAGGCATCCCCTAGAAGGGCACATTAGTAGACACCAACTGTGATATAGCAGCAATTGTGCTAGACTATTCTCAGTAAAAGTGGTGTATTACGGCTGGAATACCTCAGCTTTAGGCTTAGGAATATGCCGTCCAGTAGCTCCGGAACTGAATCTTCCAGGAAGCGAAGGGGGTCTCATCGGGCTCTGAGGATCTTGGGCATACTCTTGCTGCACCAGTCTCCCCTGAAGTTCAGAGGTAAGTGACCGTAGAGACCCCGCAGGGGTACTTGGTACTGTGGCTGTCCTCAGTTCACCTGCTCCTGTGTATGTAACAGAGGAGGTTTTTTCCTCAGCTCTGGGAGGATTAGAGAGAGATTGTCAAAATTTATCGCTGCCTCCCTGTCAGGGAAAGCACGCCCGATCTCCGTCTCCTCCTTCAGAGTGCCTGTTAGCAGAGCAACAGTCCCATACAGGGATCGACCTGCCTGAAGGGGATCAGGATAAGGTTGATTCTGTTATAGAGGAATCAACAGTGGGGGAACCTTTTCTCAGCATCTCAAGCTGAAAGATTATGGGTTCAGTCTCTGACTAACATGGTCCGATCCGCATTTAAAAATGCACCTTGCGGAACCATCAACCACTACTGTATCCTCGTTGGGGTCGCTAGAAGCCCCCAGACTGTTTGTTCTTTTCCACTTCACCCTTTACTGAAAGGGCTCATTTACCAGGATTGGGAACGTCCTGAGAAAATATTTATTCCCCCAAGAGATTTCCGGTGGTCTATCCCATGGAGGATAAGTTCATCAAAAAAAAAAAAAAAAAAAAAAAAAAAATGGAAGGTCCCTACAGTGGACGCAGCCATCTCTTGTATGTATAAATCACTGACATGTCCAGTGGATAATGTCCAAATGTTCAAGAACCCAATAGATAAAAGATTGGAGTCCTTATGAAAATCTGCTTGGTGATACAACCAGCAGTAGCAGCTATTGGGGTCTGCTAAGCAGTGAAGGATCAGTTGAAACAGGTCTTGAGGGACTTGACAGATCAGCAGGCTTTGCCCTAGCTGATCTACCTAGAGCCTTAGGCTTTGCGGTTGACGCCATAGAGGATTCAGTCCATCAGGCCTCCCGCCTTACGCTGTCTATAGACATATGCGTAGGCTCCTATGGCTCAGAAACTGGTCTGCTGAAGCTCCCTGTAAAGAATGGCTGGTTAGCGTCCCATTTCATGGTGAACGCTTATTCAGGGAAAACCTGGACAAATATATCCAGAAAATTTCCAGCGGTAAAAATACGCTCTTGCCGGTTAAAAGCAGAGTTAGAGGTCCCTCTTTAAGGGGCCTGCTTCTCCAGTCCCTGGGGCATCGGCTGTGTAACAGTTCCGACGGCCTCCTCGGTCAAATCCCGGGGGTAAAAAACAGGGACAGTAGCAGGGTAATGAGAAACCCTGGGTCAGGGGAGGTACAAAACCTCCCCCAAAGTTAAATTCATTGAAGCCCCCACTCAGTCGGGTGGGGGGAGGACTCCAGTTGTTCGCAAGGAGACCTGGCGGGACACGATCAAGACAGATAGGTGCTCTCCGCAGTAGGTTTGGGATACAGTTTGGAGTTAAAAGACTCTCCTCCTTCCCATTTTTAAGGTCAAACGTGCCAAGGGATCCCCGGAAGAGAGAGTCCCTCCTGTTGGCACTAGAACAACTATTGCTCCAAGGAGTAATTATGGAAGTTCCCCTGGAAGAATGAGGGTTCGGGTTTTACTCAAACCTCTTTACAGTCCCGAAGCAAACGCGGACGGGAGGCCCATATTAATTCAAAAAGGGCTATACAAATTCCTGTATATCAGGACTTTCCGATGGAGTCGATCCGATCGGTGGCCACTGCCCTACAAGGGGAGGATTGGTTAGCCACGATCGACATCAAAGATGCTTATTTGCACATTCCCATCTTTCCAGTCCACCAAAAATTTCTACGCTTTGCAGTAGAAGGGCGCCATTTTCAGTTCAGAGCCTTACCCTTCGGTTTGGCCACAGCACCACGAGTGTTTACAAAAATTCTGGCCCTTTATTGGCCAATCTAAGAACACAAGGTGTAATGATAATGGCATATCTGGATGACTTGTTGCTGATAGACCACTCAGTGAAAAAACTAGACGTGGTCGTTCACAAGACGATCAAGTATCTGGAATCTCACGGTTGGATTATCAACCGAGACAAGTCAGCCCTAAAAACCAGTCAAAAGTCTGGAATACTTGGGGCTAAGGTTGGATTCAGGCCAGAGAAAAATATTCTTGCCTCGAGGAAAGGTGTTGTCTTTGAAAGATTTGATCCACTTAGTGGGTACAAAAAAGACAGCCGTCCATACGCCTGTATATGAGGCTGCTGGGAAAAATGGTGGCATCATTCGAAGCAGTACCCTACGGTCAATTCCATTCAAGGAATTTGCAAGGGGCCATACTGTCAGCCTGGAACAAAAAAGTTCAGGCCCTAGACTTACAATGTCCTTGTCCCCTTCCGTTCGCAAGAGCCTCCGTTGGTGGTGGGTTCCCCAGAATCTGGAAAAAAGGAAATCCTTCAGTCCGATTTCTTGGAAGGTGGTCACTACAGATGCCAGCCTTATAGGCTGGGGAGCAGTACTGGAGCAATAGTCTCTCCAGGGCAGATGGTCGGATGCAGAAAAGGCCCTGCCCATCAATCTCTTAGAGATACGAGCAGCCCGGTATGCCCTAGTAGCATGGACATCCAAACTCCAAGGGTCCCCTGTCAGAATTCAATCATCAGGGGGGCACCAGGAGTCGTGCAGCCCAGAGGGAAGTAAATTACATCCTGAAATGGGCAGGAAAAATATGTCCCAGCCATATCTGCGGTATTCATTCCAGGAGTGGAGAATTGGAAGGCGGACTTTCTAAGTCGCCAGCAATTAGGCCCAGAGGAAGGGTCCCTTCACCCCGAGGTTTTCTGGACAATATGTCAGCGGTGGGGAACATCGGATGTAGATCTTCTAGCATCCAGATTCAACGCAAAGGGGGATAGGTTTGTCTCTCGGACAAGGGATCCCCTAGCTTGCGGCTCGGATGCCCTAGTGTTCCCTGGGGATCAGTTCAAGCTGATATATGCATTCACACCGCCACAATGGTTACCTCGATTACTCCGCAGAATCAGGGTAGAAAAGAAACCAGTGATTCCGGTGGCTCCAGCGTGGCCCCGAAGAGCGTGGTACGCGGAGATTGTAAAATTTCAGTGGGGAGTCCTTGGACTCTCCCGCGTCGTCCGGCTTTCGCAAGGACCGATATACCACCCTTCCTTACCAGCCCTAGGTTTGACGGCCTGGCTATTGAAGCCCACATTCTAAAAAAGAGAGGGCTCTCTAATGCTGTGGTATCTACCATGATCAATGCCAGGAAGCCGGTATCCAGGCAGATCTACTATAGAATCTGGAAGGCGTACATCGCGTGGTGTGAGGCCAAGAAATGGCATCCACATAAGTACGTAATAGGTAGGTTTCTGGACTTCCTACAGTGGGCTGTAGATAGGAAGCTTGCCTTGAGTACTATCAAGGGTCAGATTTCGGCCTTGTCAATATTTTTTCAAAGGCCCTTGGCTTCGCATTCATTAGTCAAAGCCTTTATACAAGGAGTGATGCGTATTAGTCCTCCGGTTAATATTCCCATATGTCCATGGGATCTAAACTTGGTTCTGTCGGTTCTACAGAAACAACCATTTGAACCATTACAGCATATTTCCTTGGTGCTTCTCACCAGGAAATTGATTTTTCTAGTAGCCATTTGTTCGGCTAAAAGAGTATCGGAATTAGCAGCTATGTCCTGTAAGGAGCCATATCTGGTTATCCATAAGGACAGAGTAGTGTTACGTCCTCATCCAGCCTTTCTTCCTAAGGTGGTATCGAGTTTTCATTTGAACCAAGATGTGGTTCTTCCTTCTTTTTTCCCCAAGCCTACTTCGGTAGAGGAAAAGTTATTGCATTCTTTGGATGTAGTAGGAGCAGTTAAACCTTATCTAAAAGCCACTGCTCAGATTCGCAGAACGGATACTTTGTTTATTCTGCCGGAAGGCCCCAGAAAGGGTCAGGCAGCGTCAAAATCTACTTTAGCCAAGTGGATTCGACAGGTCATAATACAAGCCTATAGCTTGAGAAGTAGACCGCCTCCGTTCAAAGTTAGGGCGCACTCCACGAGAGCAGTTGGAACTTCATGGGCAGTGCATCACCAGGCCTCCCTGGCTCAAATCTGTAAGGCCGCAACATGGTCTTCGGTACACACGTTTACTAGGTTCTACCAGGTGGACGTTAGAAGTCAGGAGGATGTCGCCTTTGGGCGCAGTGTGTTGCAGGCCGCAAAAGATCCTCATGTCTGATAGCGCTCAGCTTATATATGGTGTATCCCCCCCCTCATTTGGCATTGCTTTAGGACATCCCATTAGTAATGACTATGTCGCTCTGTGTCCCGTGATGTACGAAAAAGAAAATAGGATTTTTATAACAGCTGTGAGGGGGTTAGCTCGGCAGCGGGTGTGTGTGACCCCCGGGATGGGCTCCCCACACAAAAACAGGCCCAGCAGACGGAGGTTGTGGTTTTCAAAATCAAAAAGGTGCCGTTTATTTTCTATTTACAGTGACAAAAACACAGCAAAGCAAAAGAAACAAACAAAATAAATCCTGGTCAACTTGACCTCTGACTAAACATACAGGTTTCCTAACTAACAACTGGGATCAGCCTAGTGCTGTCCTAGTCCCTGGTTTTAAATGTCCAAGCAAAATATAGCCACACAGGCTTTCTCTCACCGCACAGGGGTTCACTCTCCCTAGACAGTCCACACAGGTCTGCTTCCAGGCATGAGCTAACATCTAATGAATCTGGGAGTTTTTTTATAGAGGCCTAAATGAGCTGACAAGCTTCAGCTGGCCTCATCAACTCCCTGTCTGCACGACGCCCAGCCCTCTCCCTAGAGGTATGAGTCATCAATGAGCCCACTAGTCTCAGCTGGGCTTATACAACTCTCCACCTAGCTGTATAAGTCGGCGTAAAGCCTGAATCTGGGCAAAATATATCTACCCCCCTGGATGCAACCAGGTGACTTTACCTTCCTGCTGTCACATACCCCCCCCTCTTGTTTTAACCTCGGGGTTGGAACACCAGCAATCAGGCATTCATGTACTCGAGACAAAGCATCCACATTCCCCATTTGAACGCCAGGGCGATGCTTTACTGTGAAGTTGAATTCCTGGAGGGCCAGGAACCACCTATTCACTCTTCTATTTGTTTCCTTGTTTTGAGCCATCCACTTTAACGGAGCGTGATCCGTAACCATGTCAAAGTGCCTACCTAGCAGGTAGTACCGAAGGGAATCTAGAGCCCACTTCACCGCTAAACACTCCTTTTCAACGGTGGCGTAATTTACCTCATGGGACTTCAACTTCCTGCTGAGGTAAATGACTGGGTGCTCTTCCCCGTTCCAGACCTGGGACAATACTGCTCCTAACCCCACATCTGACGCATCACTTTGTACGACAAAGTCTTTAGAGAAGTCGGGTGAGTACAACACTGGCTGGCTACATAAGGCTTGTTTCAAGAATTGGAATGCTGCCTCAGCCTCGGGGGTCCATTTAATCATGACCGACCCTTTCCCCTTCGTCAGGTTGGTTAGGGGCACAGCCTTAGAAGCAAAGTGGGGAATGAATCGCCGATAATACCCAGCGATTCCCAGAAAGGCTCGTACCTGCTTCTTGCTGTTGGGACGTGGCCAACTCTGGATGGCCTCGACTTTGTTGAGTTGGGGTTTTATTACTCCCCTCCCAATGGTGTACCCAAGATATTTGGCCTCCTCCTGCCCAATGGTACACTTCTTGGGGTTAGCCGTAAACCCTGCTTCCCGAACAGAGTCCAGGACTGCTTGCACTTTTGGCAGATGTGAGGCCCAATCTGTGCTATGGACAATTACGTCATCCAGGTAAGCCGCAGCATACTTCCGATGGGGCCTCAGCATCTGGTCCATTTTCCGCTGGAATGTGGCCGGCGCATTCTGTAACCCGAACGGCATTCTTTTATATTGGAACGCCCCGTCTGGGGTTACAAATGCGGTTTTCTCTTTGGCTGACTTGGCCAGGGGGATTTGCCAATACCCTTTTGTGAGGTCAAGAGTCGTCATGTATCGGGCTGTTCCCAGCCGGTCGATCAACTCATCTATACGTGGCATGGGGTAGGTGTCAAATTTTGTAACTTTGTTCAACTGACGAAAATCGTTACAAAATCGCCAGCTCCCATCCGGTTTAGGCACCAACACAATGGGACTAGACCAATCACTTTGGGACTCCTCTATCACCCCTAAGTTCAGCATTTTCTGTACTTCCTCCCGTATTGCCTCCCGTCGGGCCTCTGGGATCCGATAGGGTTTTAACTTCACCCTTTCACCGGGCGGGGTAATAATGTCATGCTCTACCCCAGATGTTTGTCCCGGCAGCTCAGAGAATACCTCCTTGTTGCGAAGCACAAACTCCTTAACCTCCTGTTGTTGGGGTTGTGACAAGGTGGCTGCGATTCCAACCTCAGGAATCACGCAACCAGTTTGAGCTGGTGACCAAGTGTCTGCGACTAGGGACTCTCTATCCCTCCAGGCTTTCAACAGATTAACGTGATAGATCTGTTCGGGCTTTCGCCTTCCTGGTTGTCTGACCTTGTAATTCACTTCGCTCACTTTTTCCATTATCTCGTAGGGGCCTTGCCATTTGGCAAGGAATTTACTTTCAACCGTAGGGACAAGTACCAATATCCTATCCCCCGGGGAAAAGGTACGGGTCTTGGCTCCACGGTTGTACACTCTCTGCTGTGCCAACTGCGCTTGGGCCAAATGTTCCTTCACGATGGGCATTACCTGTGCAATTCGATCTTGCATCAGGGCGACATGCTCAATCACACTCCTGTGGGGAGAACTCTCACTTTCCCAAGTTTCCTTGGCAATATCCAACAGCCCTCTTGGGTGTCTCCCATACAGTAACTCAAAGGGGGAGAATCCCGTAGAGGATTGGGGCACCTCCCTAATAGCAAACATCAAATAAGGAAGTAGACAGTCCCAATCCTTTCCATCCCTATCCACCACTTTCTTCAACATTTGTTTTAGGGTTTTGTTGAATCTTTCAACCAGCCCATCGGTTTGGGGGTGATACACAGATGTACGTAATTGCGTCACTTTGAACAATTTACACAGCTCCTTCATAACCCGGGACATAAAGGGTGTACCTTGGTCCGTAAGCAGTTCTTTACAAATACCCACCCGGCTAAAAACAAGAGATAGCTCTTTGGCTATGGTTTTGGCCGAGGTATTTCTGAGAGGGATCGCTTCTGGATAACGGGTGGCATAGTCCATTATAACCAATATGTACTGGTGCCCCCTAGCGGACTTGATTATAGGACCTACCAAATCCATTGCGATTCTCTCAAACGGGACCTCAATGATGGGTAGAGGGACCAGCGGGCTACGGAAGTGTGGCATCGGGGCCGACCTCTGACACACAGGGCAGGAGGAACAATAATTTTCTATGTCCTTCATCACCCCAGGCCAATAGAATCTCTGTAATACCCTCTCTCGGGTTTTCTCTGTCCCCAGATGACCTCCAAGAATGTGCCCATGGGCCAACTCCAACACCAACTTCCTGTAAGGTTTGGGCACCACAAGCTGCTCAACGGTTTCTTCTGCCCTTTTTGCCACCCGATACAGTAGGTCCTTCTCTACGCTGAAGTATGGGTAAGTGCAGGTATTATCTGGGTTCACTAACTCGCCATCTATTTTCACTACGTTTTCCCGTGCCTTTATTAGGGCGGGGTCTTTCAACTGTTCTGTGGCAAAGTTTTCCCTGTGAACCTCAAGATCAGAAAACTCCACAGACGGTAGGTTTTCGTCTGAGGAGGTGGGCTCCTCTCCAGTTTCTTGAGTCTCCCCTGCCAATACTGACAAGGGAAATTCGGGAGAGTCCTCACCACTCTCAGAGGAGTTCTGGCTATCATATTCCTGGTACATAGGGGCACCAGTGGGGGGCTCAGGATCATCCCACAGTTCCCAGAACTTCGGAAAATCCCTTCCCACAATGGCGTCATGCGGTAACTGAGACACTAAGCCCACTGGATGAGAAAGGGTACCTTTGGGGGTCTCGAAACACACTGTAGTCACTGGATACTCTCGGGTGTCCCCATGCACACAAATAACAGCTACCTTGCTATTCCCAGAGACCTCTGTTTTAACTAATTCAGCCTTTATCAGGGTCACAAGGCTACCTGAATCCAGCAATACCACAACATTTCTACCATTAATACACATTTTGCATAAATGTTTCTCAGTTCCCCGAATGGCAGTGCATGCGACTGTCGCACACAGCGACTGACGTCTGCCCGTCAGAAAGTCACACTGCATGGGTTCCTCCAAAACCGGGCAATTTGCTGCAATATGTCCCGCTTGCCGGCAGCGGTAGCAAATGATCCTTCTTGCCGCCTCTTGAGCCGCTGATTTCCCAGGCTGTTCTCGCCAAACTTGGGGTAGAGCTCCCACCCTCTCACTCTCTCCACCCTTACCCCTTGGAATCATCTTATCCGCCCCTGGGGATGGTCTGGTCTTAGGGTGGAAAGTCCGAGTGTCTCTGGAAGAGGCCGTCAGGTTCTCTGTAGCCAAGTATTTCTCCACACGATCCACAAGACCATCGGCCGTCTCTGGGTCTCCATGGCTTACCCACTTTTGGATGGCAGTAGGAAGAGCTCTCAAAAACCGATCCATTACAACACGTTCCACAATCTTTGGTGCGGACAAAGTCTCTGGCTGTAGCCACTTTCTGCTCAGGTGAATGAGATCATACATTTGAGACCTGGGGGGTTTTCCAAGCTGGAAAGTCCAGTTATGCACACGCTGAGCCCGGACAGCCAGGGTGACACCCAGCCTTGCCAATATTTCAGCTTTTAGCATCACATAGTCTTTTGCTTGGTCAGGCTCTAGGTCATAGTAAGCTTTCTGCGATTCACCCGTTAACAGAGGAGCCACCAGTCCAGCCCACTGCTCCTCAGGCCACTTTTCTCTTTCAGCAGTCCTTTCAAACGTGGTCAAAAATACCTCTGGATCATCCTCTCCAGTCATTTTTGTCAATAAACGACTCACCCCAAAGGACGCGGTATTAGTGGGACGGCTTTCCTCACTGGTCTGCGGACGTTGCTGCATTACTGCTTCCATTTGTTGTAGTCTCTGCTCTTGCTTCTGTAATAGGTCTATGAAGCGGGCCTCAGATCGTTGCTGGGCTTGTTGCTGAGCTTCCAGACTCTGTTGGTGAGCTTGCTGCTGGGCTGCAAGGCTCTGTTGATGAGCTTGCTGCTGGGCTGCGAAGTTCTGTTGTTGAGCTGCAAGGCTCTTTTGCAAACCTGCATTTGTCTGCTGTTGATTGGCATTTGCTAGAGCCAGCTGTTTCAGTATCTCCTCCATGCTGGCTTAAAAAAAAACTGCCACTGGTTCTCCACCAACTGTGAGGGGGTTAGCTCGGCAGCGGGTGTGTGTGACCCCCGGGATGGGCTCCCCACACAAAAACAGGCCCAGCAGACGGAGGTTGTGGTTTTCAAAATCAAAAAGGTGCCGTTTATTTTCTATTTACAGTGACAAAAACACAGCAAAGCAAAAGAAACAAACAAAATAAATCCTGGTCAACTTGACCTCTGACTAAACATACAGGTTTCCTAACTAACAACTGGGATCAGCCTAGTGCTGTCCTAGTCCCTGGTTTTAAATGTCCAAGCAAAATATAGCCACACAGGCTTTCTCTCACCGCACAGGGGTTCACTCTCCCTAGACAGTCCACACAGGTCTGCTTCCAGGCATGAGCTAACATCTAATGAATCTGGGAGTTTTTTTATAGAGGCCTAAATGAGCTGACAAGCTTCAGCTGGCCTCATCAACTCCCTGTCTGCACGACGCCCAGCCCTCTCCCTAGAGGTATGAGTCATCAATGAGCCCACTAGTCTCAGCTGGGCTTATACAACTCTCCACCTAGCTGTATAAGTCGGCGTAAAGCCTGAATCTGGGCGAAATATATCTACCCCCCTGGATGCAACCAGGTGACTTTACCTTCCTGCTGTCACACAGCTTACCTGTAAAATCCTTTTCTTGGAGTACATCACGGGACACAGAGCTCCCACCCCTCTTTGGGGACACTTATTGCTTTGCTACAAAACTGAGGTGCTCCCGGATGGGAGGGGCTTATATAGGGGAGGGTACTTCCGGTTTTGGAAGTTGCCAGTGCCAGCACCTGACGGTAACTATATAACCCATTAGTAATGACTATGTCGCTCTGTGTCCCGTGATGTACTCCAAGAAAAGGATTTTACAGGTAAGCTGTTATAAAAATCCTATTATATACATATATAGTATATACAGTATCTCACAAAAGTGAGTAAACTCCTCACATTTTTCATGTGACAACACTCAAGAAACACTCAAGAAATGACACTTTGCTACAATGTAAAGTAGTGAGTGTACAGCTTGTATAACAGTGTAAATTTGCTGTCCCCTCAAAATAACTCAACACACAGCCATTAAGGTCTAAACTGCTGGCAAAAGTGAGTACACCCCTAAGTGAAAATGTCCAAATTGGGACCCAAATAGCCATTTTCCCTTCCCCGGCTCGTTAGTGTTACAAGATCTCAGGTGTGAATGGGGAGCAGGTGTATTACATTTGGAGTTATCGCTCTCACTCTTTCATACTGGTCACTGGATGTTCCACATGGCACCTCATTGCAAAGAACTCTCTGAGGATCTGTAAAAAAGTATTGTTGCTCTACATAAAGATGGTTTGGGCTATAAGAAGATTGCCAAGACCCTGAAACTGAGCTGCAGCAAGGTGGCCAAGACCATACAACGGTTTAACAGGACAGGTCCCACTCAAAACAGGCATTGTCATGGTCGACCAAAGAAGTTGAGTGCACATGCTCAACATCATATTCAGAGGTTGTCTTTGGGAAATAAACGTATGAGTGCTGCCAGCATTGCTGCCGAGTTTGAAGGGGTGGGGGGTCAGCCTCAGTGCTCAGACCATACACCGCACACAGCATTAAATTGGTCTGCATGGCTGTCGTCCCAGAAGGAAGTCTCTACTAAAGATGATGCACAAGAAAGCCCGCAAACAGTTTGCTGAAGACAAGCAGACTAAGGACATAGATTACTGGACCCATGTCCTGTGGTGTGATGAGACCAAGATAAACTTATTTGGTTCAGATGGTGTCAAGCGTGTGTGGCGGCAACCAGGTGAGGAGTACAAAGACAAGAGTGTCTTGCCTACAGTCAAGTATGGTGGTGGGAGTGTCATGGTCTGGGGCTGCATGAGTGCTGCCGGAACTGGGGAGCTACGGTTTATTGAAGGAACCATGAATGCCAACATGTACTTTGACATACTGAAGCAGAGCATGATCCCCCTCCCTTCGGAGACTGGGCCACCGGGCAGGAATCCAACATGATAACGACCCCAAACACACCTCCAAGATGACCACTACCTTGCTAAAGAAGTTGAGGGTAAAGGTGATGGACTGGCCAAGCCTTTTTTCCAGACCTAAACCCTATTGAGCCTCTGTGGGGCATCCTCAAATGGAAGGTGGAGGAGCGCAAGGTCTCCAACATCCACCAGCTCTGTGATGTCATGGAAGAGTGGAAGAGGACTCCAGTGGCAACCTGTGAAGCTCTGGTGAACTCCATGTCCAAGAGGGTTAAGGCAGTGCTGGAAAATAATGGTGGCCACACAAAATATTGACATTGTGGACCCAATTTGGACATTTTCACTTAGGGGTGTACTCACTTTTGTTGCCAGCGGTTTAGTCATTAATGGCTGTGTGTTGAGTTATTTTTAGGGGACAGCAAAATTTACACTGTTATACAAGCTTTACACTCACTACGTTACATTGTAGCAAAGTGTAATTTCTTCAGTGTTGTCACATGAAAAGATATAATAAAATATTTACAAAAATGTGAGGGGTGTACTCACTTTTGTGAGATACTGCATATGATAAGGCTTGGTCAGTTGAGCCCATTTGCTCTCTACGTCTAAACTCTGTGCATACCAAAAAAGAAGGTCACAATTTAGACACAACGACCACTTTACTTCTCCCACCCTTTACTGCGCCGCTTATTAGTCTTCTTCCTATTAGGGGCCCCCCAATACACAGATGTTTCCAGGACTTATTGCCAAATTATCATGAAGCATGGCCTTGGTCAAACCAGAGGGTCCACTGCAATATGTGAAGAGGAAATTAAGAACTTCCAAGACGTCAGAACAAACTCGAGAGGAGGAAGTCAGATGTGAGTTAGGCCAAGACATAGGGCAGGCAAAGAATATTTGTAATTACTAGCAGGCAGCAGAAGGCAATGGAGGAAGAGTAGGCGGTAGCATGCCTCCAGGGATAACACTTGAACTCCATAACTAGCAGCAAATCAAGATCAATGAACAAGCAGCGCCCACGTTTGTATGGAGAAGATACCAGTGTGCAGGGGGTTGAGAATTTGGACTGTTAAAATTTTGGGCATAACACTGTAGCACATAATTTGAGGTCCCAGAACTTGATATGTAGTTCTCTTCCAACTGTGTCTGTACGCCCCATATTCTTTAAAGCATATTATAATCAAGTAAGTATTTGGCATTTTTTTTAAGTAGAGTGCGGACTGGCCAGAGAGGATCACTTATGCCCTGTACACACGAGCGGAATTCCAGTGGGGAAAAAGTTGGATGGCTTTTCTGACGTAATTCCACTCAAGCCTGCCTTGCATACACACGGTCACACAAAAGTTTGGTGAACTTTTGACCGCCATGAACGCGGTGACGTAAAAGACTAAGACGAGCCGAGAAAATTACATTCTATGCTTCTGAACATGTGTCGATTTGTTTCCGAGCATGCGTCGGAATTTTGCGCGTCGGAATTTGTACACACGATAGGAAATTCCGATCGGATTTTTTCCTGATGGGAAAATAGAGAACCTGCTCTCTATCTTTTTCTAGCAGTTTTTCCTGTTGGAAAAAGTCTGATGGCGCATACACACAGTCGGGGTTCCCGATCAAAAGCTCTCATCTGACTTTTTCCAACGGGAAATCCGATCGTGTGTACGGGGTATCAGACATAGTTGACCAGCTTGAACATGCATTGCAAAATATCCGAACCACAAATTATTTTTGTGTGTAAGGGTTTACAACAATGTGCAGAGGGTTAATTGGTGTGGTCAAACCTTTTAAGCTCCTCATATGTTATACAGAATGTATGTAAGCTACTTGGATTTGAGCACAGTCATTGTTTCAGTTCAATCACATATGGAAAAGCCACCAAGCAAGCCAAGTAAATGCCTTGCAGTTCACTATGGAGATGTGCGGCCACTACTCATTATTATTATTATACAGGATTCAGTTTAGACAACGCTTTACAATATAAAAGGGGACAGTATGATTACAATACAGTTCAATACAAAAGTAATTGGAGGGACCTGCTCATGAAGCTTACAATCTAAAGGGAGGGGAAGGTGGTACAAAGCTAAAAGGTGAGGTGACTCGGTTATAGTTCTTATGTGGAGGTGGGGTAGGCTTTCCTTAATAGGTGAGTTTTTAAGCATCAAATAAAGGCGGACAGGGTAGGTGCTGACTGAATATACTGGGGCAGGGAGTTCCAGAGGATGGGAGAGGCTCAGGAGAAGTCTTGGAGGTGAGCATAGGGGGAGGTAACATGGAAATAGAGAGAAGAAGGTCTTGGGAGGAGCAGAGAGGACAATTTGGGCGATATCTGCAGATAAGGTTGTAGATATAGATGTAGGCGATGTTGTAGTTGGCCCTGTATGTTGTGGTTAGTATTTTGAATTTCATATGATGGGTGAATACGTTATTTTGTGGTGGTTTTAGTCATGAAGGGGCCATTTCTGGTAAAGTTGTGGAGGTTAAGGTGGCAAAGTTTAGCCAGTGATTAGATGTGGGGGCTGAAGGAGAGGTCAGAGTCTAGGATTACACCCAGCACCCTGGCATGTGTCCCGAGACCAATGGTCAGTTTTAGAAAGATTGAGTTTGAGGAAGCGGTTTGACATCCATACTGATATACACAGTATCTCACAAAAGTGAGTACACCCCTCACATTTTTGTAAATATTTTATTCTATCTTTTCATGTGACAACACTGAAGAAATGACACTTTGCTACAATGTAAAGTAGTGAGTGTAGAGCTTGTATAACAGTGTAAATTTGCTGTCCCCTCAAAATAACTCAACACACAGCCATTAATGTCTAAACCGCTGGCAACAAAAGTGACTACACCCCTAAGTGAAAATGTCCAAATTGGGCCCATAATGTCAATATTTTGTGTGGCCACCATTATGTCCAGCACTGCCTTAACCCTCTTGGACATGGAGTTCACCAGAGCTTCACAGGTTGCCACTGGAGTCCTCTTCCACTCCTCCATGATGACATCACAGAGCTGGTGGATGTTAGAGACCTTGCGCTCCTCCATCTTCCATTTGAGGATTCCCCACAGAGGCTCAATAGGGTTTAGGTCTGGAGACATGCTTGGCCAGTCCATCACCTTTACCCTCAGCTTCTTTAGCAAGGCAGTGGTCATCTTGGAGGTGTGTTTGGGGTCGTTATCATGTTGGATTCCTGTGTAGAGAGAACTCCTGCACTGTCTGTGGGCTTACTCTAGAAGGTTGTGCCTAGAACCACTGCTGCACTTACTGGAAATCTAATCGTGTGAGACTGATATGCAAAAGTAAAAAGTGGTAGTAACTGCGCTGTGAAAAAGTGATGGGGGTAAGGGGGGGGGGGAGAAAAAAGGGGGGTGGAACACAGACCTTCTCTTAGAAAAATATATAAAAATGAAAGATATCAGTGATCTAAAGAGTAGCAGCCCTAAAACAGGTGAAGCTAGTAACTAGTGTTCAGGTGATCTGAGAATCAGCTGGTCCAACAATGGTGCTGATCTTCTCATATATAAATAAATAAACTGTACTGTGTGAAATGGGTGAACAGCACACAATATAATTGCAAACATCTCTTAAACACAAACTGATAAACAAAGTAATGTGATAACATACAATCGTGGTAAGTGTAACCAGTCCAACAAATCAATATCTAAATGAAAATAGTCCTGTGTATTGTGAATCCCATCACCAGAGAAAAACAAAAACAAAACGGAGGTGCTGGGTACTCTTCAGTGAGAAATCTTCAGTGAATCCACCTCAGTGTTTCCAAGCAGCTTACCTTACTGCTGTTTAAAGTAAACAGCATAGATGGACCACAGGTATAGATGGTGATGATATTGCTGGCTGTGTGGTAATCTCCTTGTGGCTTCTTTGTTTATCAGTTTGTGTTTAGCCAGTGGTGCGACAACACTGCAACACTGCAACCCCTCACAGATACTGTACTTGGAGCACAGTAATGAGCCCTGTTGCAAAGTATTGCATCAAAAATTGTAATTACACGCCCCTGTTAATAAGGGGCAGAAAAATTGGGCCTTAGGCACTGGTGCTGGTGCCACGACACTGCAACCTCTCCCAGATACTCTAGTTGGAGTGCAGGAATGAGCCCTGCTGCAAAGCATTGCATCAAAAATTGTAATTACATGCCCCTGTTAAACAGGGGCTGAAAAATTGGGCCTTAGCCACTGGTGGCGGCACCCAGAAACAAAAATGTTTTTCCAAGATATCATCATGAATCGGATCATTGAGGAGGAGGAGGATAGTCAGTCAACATAACAGGACAGTCACTCAGTCAGCATCAGCATCAGTCTTGAAGGGATGTGACATTTGAAAATAAATTATTCTGTTATATCAGCTTCAGGTGCTTGGTAGCTGGTGGTGATCCAAGACTGGTTCATCTTTATGAAGGTCAGTCCATCAACCGAATCGGTGGACAGGCGCACCCTGTGATCCGTGACAAATCCTCCAGCAGCACTGAATGTGCATTCCGAAAGAACGCTGGATGCAGGACAGGCCAGTAGCTCAATTGCATACTGTGCAAGCTCTGGCCAGTGTTCCATCCTTAAGACCCAGTAAGCCAGAGGATTTTCGGTGGAAAAGGTGTCCAAATCTGACCTTGCCCCTAGGTATTCCTGCACCATGTATATCAGACGCTGGCGATGGTTGCTGGAACCGATCATACCTTGGGGCTGCGGACTAAAGAATTGTCTGAACGCATTGGTCAGACGGCCACCTTCCCCACCGCTCCTTCTTTGACTGACCAAAGCCTCAGCAACTCGTTGTCCCAGACCAGGAGTTTGTAACCTCCCAGTCTCTGGGAACGCGTTGCACAGACCTTTCTGCAAGGCCTCCCGGAGTTGTCTCATCCTCTGCTCCCTCTGCGACGGTAAGATAAGGTCCACAACCTTAGCCTTGTACCGTGGATCAAGGAGAGTGGCCAGCCAGTAATGGTCCCTCTCCTTGATCCGAAGAATATGAGGATCCTTCCGCAGACTTTGCAGGATCAGGGAGGCCATGCAGCGTAGGTTAGCTGAGGCATTAGGTCCGGAGTCCTCTGGGTCACTAAGGACGACATGATCTGCAGCCACCTCCTCCCAGCCACGTACAAGTCCACAGGTTTCTTGGGACTGTAAATCATCCCTAAAAGACTGCTGCTGTTGATGCTGCTGAGTGCCAGGCTCCACCTCCATGCTGACACAATCCTCCTCCTCCTCCTCGTCCTCTTCCTGTGTGATGGGTGGGACAGAAGGAACACTGTCTGGGTAAAGGGGGCCTTGAGATGCAAGGAAGTCCTCCTCTTCCTGCCTCTGTTCTGCCTAAAGTGCCCTGTCCATTATTCCACGCAGCGTGTGCTCCAACAGGTGGACAAGAGATACAGTGTCACTGATGCATGCACTGTCACTGCTCACCATCCTCGTGGCCTCCTCAAATGGTGCCAGGACAGTGCATGCATCCCTGGTCATGCCCCACTGGCTTGGTGAAAAAAAACCAAGCTCCCCTGACCCTGTCCTGGTGCCGTAGTCGCACAGGTACTCATTGATGGCCCTCTGCTGCATGTGCAGCCGCTGCAGCATGGCCAACGTTGAGTTCCACCTGGTGGGCATGTCACATATAAGGCGGTTCTTGGGCAGGTTCAACTCCTTTTGCAGTTTAGCTAGGCGAGTACTGGCATTATAAGATCTGCGGAAATGCACACAGACTTTCCTGGCCTGCCTCAGGACATCCTGTAAGCCCGGGTACCTGCCCAAGAACCACTGCACCACCAGGTTAAGGACGTGAGCCACACAGGGCACATGGGTCAGTTGTCCCTGTCGCGGTGCGGAGAGGAGGTTGGTGCCATTGTCGCAAACCACCATTCCTGCCTTAAGCTGGTGTGGCGTCAACCACCTCTCGGCCTGCCCCTGCAGAGCAGACAGAACCTCTGCCCCAGTGTGGCTCCTGTCCCCCAAACACACCAGCGCAAGCACGGCATGGCATCTTTTTGCCTGCGTACTTGCGTAGCCCCTTGAACGCCTACGGAGCACCGCTGGTTCCGAGGACAAAGCACAGGAAGAGGCCATGGAGGAAGAAGAAGAGGAGGGTGTGGAGGAGAGAGGTGTGTCACAACCAGTAGTAGCATTTTGGAGGCATGGCGGCGGAACAACCTCCAACACTACTGCACCTTGTCCTGCATCCTTCCCAGCTGCCAAAAGAGTGACCCAATGGGCCGTGAAAGAAAGGTAACGTCCCTGTCCATGCCTGCTGAACCATGTGTCAGCGGTAATATGCACCTTACCGCTGACCGCCCTGTCCAGCGAGGCCAAGACATTGCCTTCCACATGCCGGTAGAGAGCCGGAATCGCCTTCCGTGAGAAAAAGTGGCGTTTGGGAACCTGCCACTGAGGAACCGCACATTGCACAAACTCACAGAAGGGGGCCGAGTCTACCAACTGAAAAGGCAGCAGTTGAAGCGCTAGCAATTTAGCCAAGCTAGCATTCAACCGCTGGGCATGTGGATGGCTGGGAGTGAACTTCTTTTGACGGTCCAGCAGCTGGGGCAGGGAAATTTGCCTGCTAGAATCGGACGTCAGTGTACTGCTAGCAGAGTGCCCACAAGTACTTGGCTGTGACACACCTAATTCTACACCTTCATTCCTCTCAGTGCAGGTTTCAGAGGGGACTGAAGGTATAGTGGGGTTGGAGATCCCAGCTGATGCGGTGCAAGGAGAGGTCCGCTTTGTTCTTTGGTGTGGGTCTGTAAGATACACTTGCCAACGAGCTGCATGGCAGGTCAACATATGTCTGGTCAAGCATGTGGTGCCCAAGCGGCTGATGTTTTGGCCACGCGATATACGCTTGAGACATATGTTGCAAACAGCAGCTGTGCGATCTGATGCACTCGACTCAAAAAAGGCCCACATCAAAGAACTTTTTGAATAACGGGCAGAGGCAGCGCCCTGCACAGGCGGAGCTCTGCGGTGTGATTCAGTCGGTGTGCTGCCCTTACGCTGGCCCCCGGAGGGCATCCTGCCTCATTGGAGATGTGCCTCCTCCTCATCCTTCTCCTCTCTCCTATTAGGCACCCACGTGGAGTCAGTGACCTCATCATCCCCTCCCTCCTCATCACTGGAGCCAATCTGGCAGTATGCTGCAGCTGCTGGAACATGACTGCCAGATTGGTGTCCTTCTTGAGCATCCCCTCTCTCTGCTCTCACGCTACTGCCTTCCTCTAGCTTGGTATCATCATCAGACCCTTCGAAACGCTGGGCATCCTCCTGGAGCATGTACCCAACACTGTGCTCAACAGTTCGGGGGACTCCTCAGGAGGACATGGTGGGTCTAGGGAAGGAGTGACTGATGATGACATTGATACCAGGGAACAGGACGCTTTGGCAGCTGCTTTGCCAGTACCCTGAGCCTGGGTGAGAGAGGATGAGGAGGATGAGGAGGGCTTGGTCATCCACTCTACCAAGTCTTCGGCATGATGCGGCTCAACACGTCCAGCTGCCGAAAAGAAGGACAAGCGTGTCCCATGGCCACGTGCTGATGACGATGCACTGCGTCCACGACCAGCACTGTTGTCTCTAGACACAGAGCCTGCTTGCCCTCTTTTATTTGCTCCTGACTGTCTGTCTCTCCTTGTTTGCCTTCCAGACATTCTAATGGCCTGCAGGGAGATGGGAAAACCAGCAATAAGGGGTAGCTTCAGGTGTATATTTTGCAGGAAGCACACACCGCCCGCTGTAAGTGCTGCAGATGACTGCCTGTGTTACACAACAGGAAAAAACAGAAATAAGGGCTAGCTTCAGGTGTTTATTTCGTAGGAAGCACACTACGCCCGCTGTAAGTGCTGCAAATGCCTGTTAGTGTAACACAAAAGAAAAAAAAGCTTGAGCAATAAGGGCTAGCTTCAGGTGTATATTTTGCAGGAGGCACACTACGCCCGCTGTAAGTGCTGCATATGCCTGTTAGTGTAACACACCAGGAAAACACAGCAATAAGGGCTAGCTTCAGGTGTATATTTAGCAGGAAGCACACTACGCCCGCTGTAAGTGCTGCAAATGCCTGTTAGTGTAACACACCAGGAAAACACAGCAATACGGGCTAGCTTCAGGTGTATAATGTGCAGGAGGCACACTACGCCCACTGTAAGTGCTGCAAATGCCTGTTAGTGTAACACACCAGGAAAACACAGCAATAAGGCCTAGCTTCAGGTGTATATTTAGCAGGAAGCACACTACGCCCGCTGTAAGTGCTGCAAATGCCTGTTAGTGTAACACACCAGGAAAACACAGCAATACAGGCTAGCTTCAGGTGTATAATGTGCAGGAGGCACACTACGCCCACTGTAAGTGCTGCAAATGCCTGTTAGTGTAACACACCAGGAAAACACAGCAATAAGGGCTAGCTTCAGGTGTATACTGTGCAGGAGGCTTAGCAACAATGACACTGACACTGTCCCCTGCCTATCCTTCTCTCTCCCTGCACATAAGGTTTAGCAAAGAATATGACACTGACACTCTCCCTGCCTATCCTTCTCTCTCCCTGCACACAAGGTTTAGCAAAGAATATCGCTGACACTCTCCCTGCCTATCCTTCTCTCTCCCTACACACAAGGTTTAGCAAAGAATAGCACAATGACACTGTCCCTGCCTATCCTTCTCTTTCCCTGCGCTGGAACACACTACACAAGGCCGCCGTGCTGGCGGCCTTTTATAGTGTGGGGCGTGTGCTAAACCCCCTGAGCTATAATTGGCCACAGGCAACCTGCCTGTGGCCAATTATGGCTCTCCTAGCTGCCGGCGCTGTGATTGGCCAAGCATGCGGGGTCACAGTGCATGCTTGGCCAATCACAGCGCTGGGATTGCACTGCGATGGCGCAGTGTATTGTGGGCCATTCGCGTCACTCGAATTTGGCGCGAACGGCCCAAATCGTTCGATCTTCGTTGAACGATCGAACAGCCGATGTTCGAGTCGAACGTATGTTCGACTCGAACACCTAGCTCATCCCTAATGTTGGATTCCTGCCCTGTGTCCCAGTCTCCGAAGGGAAGGGATCATGCTCTGCTTCAGTATTTCAGTAAGTTTGTGATACGTAAGGAGATTGAGGGGGTGAGTTGAGGAGTCTAAAGATTGATCTCGGTGTCACAAATGGTATTGGAAGCCATGGGAGGTTATCAACTGGCCCAGAGAAGAGGTATAGAGCGAGAGAGAATTCATGGGTACATATAGAGACATGTATGGTAAACATCCATATAATTCATTAAAAAAATGTACAATAAAACGAATTCCATTTTCAAAATACATTTTTAATCTGTTAAAGTAAAAGCTGGAGAAGGCTCTATTGCTTATAATAATTAGAATATTTAGCATGGGCAGTTCTGCCAACCTAAAAATAGTTTCCTAAGAACCCACAGGTGAAGCCATGAGTGAATGTCAACAGCTCCCAGAGCTTTTATTACAGTTGCTGACTTGCATTATTTTGTCAGCAATGCATTTTTAATCTTGGCGTATTCTGTTGGTTCCCCACAGCCAGTAAAGTATAACCAAGTTTGTTTAGTTTTTTGGAGTTTTTTTTTCCATGTGTAAATAGAAATATTCTTTAGCATTAATTTATTTTTATTTTTATTTCACTTAAGCTCCATTGTTCAGCTTTGTTTCAGTCATTTCAGTATGGTGTGGGTGAAGATACAACAACCCCCCTCCCTTTCCAAATGGAGAGAACCCCTGCGGCTTACATAATTATATTATAGTTGTCACTCTGGAACAAGACGAGAATGTTGAAGAGCTCCACACACTGATCATTTAATTATATTTTCTCCTGCCCTCCCAATTTAGCTTACAAAGCTCCCATAACAAAAAGTGTGACTTTACTACTGCAGCAAGGTGACACAGATATCTCTTATTGTTTCCCTGACAAATATTTAATACAAATAGAAACTGTTAAACATTTTATACAATTTTTTCATATTAGCCCTTCTTGCCCTTTAACTGTTACTCAAGGTGGTGCTGGGACAGATTTGCCAATCATGTGAAAACTGATTGGCTGTCACAGAAGTCACATGATTGGGAGCCCTTCTGAATGGCTCAGAATCATAGCTAGAGTCCTGGAGTGCTCCCAGTGAATGTACATGTGGGGCACATCGGTGTCAAGACGTACCCTGCTTGCCACTGCACATATGTGGTGGCAAGAGAATAAAGTGGAGCTTCAGGCAAACTGTTAAATACAAAGATGAAATAAAGCTAAGGCACATAGCACAGCCCAGTGTGGCAAGGCCGGGCACTTTGTTTTTTTAATTTGCTGCAGAACAGTAACAATTACGGGACATGTCCCATTCCCCATGTTGTGATTGAATAGGAAAATCAGCAGACTGATGAGCTCATCTCTCTGCCACTCTGCTCTATTCTCCTACCACAGTGATGGCGAACCTTGGCACTCCAGATGTTTCCATTTTCCATGATTCTCAACTACACTGCAGCGTGCGTGAGCATCATGGGAAATGTAGTTCCAAAACATCTGGGGTGCCAAAGTTTTCCATCACTGTCCTATCAGCATGCTCTCTGTGAGCACCGCAGCACACCTGTTTGACTGCAAGAGGTGGATACCAATCCAAATTCATTGAGCTGCTTTAAAGCGTATGCATAGCAAAGACCTTTTTTTCAAACTTTGTGTAGCGCAGGGAAGGATTAGCTATCCTGTCACTTTTTTTTTTTTTTGCTTTCAGTGTCTCCCCTGGGGAAATTCACCATCTCTGCTTGTCCTGTTAGCTATTGAGCTATTGTTACCGAAACATTAGATGATGGGAAAGCCTAATTTTACAGAAGTCCCTAGAACAGGAATAGAAGAGAAACTTTCAAGTGTGGACACCTGGCTAAGAGGAAAATCTTCATCAATTTGTTGAGGTTTACACTCACAGTTCCCTGTGAAGGCAAATCTCCCCAATAAACTCCAAAGGGAGACATCGAAGAGGAGCTTGGACCTCCACCCTTTTTTTTGTTAAAAGCAGTGAAGTGAACATAATTATTCAGCAAGCTCACTGTATCTGATCTCCAATGAGGCAACTCACATGAAACCAGGCGATCCTCCAATGAGATATCTTTTGATCAAAATGGTCTATATGACCTCAATCTTGTGACTGTGAAAGCAGAAAAAATATTGTGACTAACTCCAGGACCAATAAAGATCAGAGAAGTAAAAAATGTGAATGGGATCTCAGTCCATAAAAGAAAAAGTGAAAACGATCCTCAGTGTCAACAATAAAAAACGGTCTTAATAAATGGCAAAAATAAATGTCCATATATGTTAAATATCCACGGTGAAAAAATAAATCCACAGCATTCGGAAAAAGTGATGACAGGAAAGTGCCTCCACCTGGGTACACACTGCCGCTTACCAAATAGATGTGATCTCTTAATTACAGGAGATCGATATACGCATATGGCTACTATCCCAGCCTGGGGTTTCTGTGTTATACAGCAAGCGCCTCAGCTTCCATCGGTGTATGACTCATACAGCATGCGAGTTCAGGGTATCACCACATAAGGACGAAATAAACTAGCATAGCATAAAACCCTTTTAAAAGTTTAATAAGTGACTTGACAAATGAACAAATGAACAAATTTTGACAAATTGACAAATTAAGCTGCGTTTTTTACAGCTTAAAAATGCCTGTCCATGTTATTGTATAATTTTTTATTACATTTTTTCGAAAAAAACAAAACAAACACAAGCCGGCCGGCAAATGGCAAAAAGCATGCCCGTGCAAAGCGGAATGTGGAAAAGCGCAGTGACGTCAGCACGTCGCTTACCCTACGCATTTTGTCACACAAAGAACATCGTCTCGGGGCACGAGACAACGTAATTTGTGTGACGAAACACATAGGTTGAGCGACGTGATGACGTCACCGCGCTTTTTCAAGTTCTGCCTTGCATGACTAATAGTTGTCCTGAGCTGTGGATCTCTGCAGCTCCTCCAGAGTTACCATGGGCCTCTTGGCTGCTTCTCTGATTAATGCTCTCCTTGCCCGGCCTGTCAGTTTAGGTGGATGGCCATGTCTTGGTAGGTTTGCAGTTGTGCTATACTCTTTCCATTTTCGTGCAATGCTTTTTGCCATTTGCCGGCCGGCTTGTGTTTGTTTTTAATGTACTAGAAGTCTGCTGTTATACAGACTTTTTACAATAAATCATCTGGTTTTACCGATGGTGGCCTACCTTTTCTTTTTTTCTTGATTACATTTGTTTACTGAGACCATCTCCTCTGCCACTTTCCCTTGCTGGATCAAACACCAAATCCCTAACATCAGGCGTGGTAGCTGCTTTTGGCACTGTGAGAGTACCAGAGGATCCGGGCTGGAGCCCTAGGAATTCCGGGCCTGCTATCCATTTGCGGTGGTGGGAGGATCGCAATTACCCAGGCTGGGTGACAAGTTATTACTATCAGAGGAGCTGGTAAGCCTTCATTCTGTGTGGTGGCTGATTCACAGTCCATTGTCTATGGAAGAATTTTCACAGGGTGTTGCTACATTCATGCTTTTTGGACATATATGAAGAGACTTCAATTTCTTTCTCTTATATTTACCGGTATTCATCATTTGTTGTATATTTTTTCATTTATGTATTTGGTTATTTGTTAATACACCTTGAGGGTTGAACATAGAACGGTCACAGGATGTTAACACTCAACCTTACTTGAACCCCTATGAAAAGAGATTCTTTTTGCACTTTATTGTATTTATCCACTAATCAATATTGTTATTTCATTTTCATTTGTTGACTCATTTGATCCTTTATTATTAGCGCAGCTTCATTTGTTTATTAAAGGAGTAGTAAAGGTACATGTTTTTTCACCTTAATGCATCCTATGCATTAAGGTGAAAAAACATTTGACAATACCGCCCCCCCCGAGCCCCCGTTTTACTTACCTGGCCCCTCGAAAGTCCCGCGCTCATCCCCGTCATCCTCTTCGGTTTTCAGCCTGGCCGCGATTGGCTACACTGGATGGATTAAAAGCAGCGCAGCCATTGGCTGGTGCTGCTGTCAATCACATCCAATGACGCGGCGCACCGGGGGGCGGGGCCGAGTGATACAGTCGGCGGCTATGGCCGCCGCTGTATCACAGGAGCGCGCCTGCAATAACTCCACACCATGCGAGCTCGCTCGCATTATGGTGTTGAGTCCTTGCGGGGAGGAGCCGAGACAGCCGCAGAGGGACCCCAGAAGCGGAGGATCGGGGCCACTGTGTGCAAAACGAGCTGCACAGTGGAGGTAAGTATAATATGTTTGTTATTTTTATTTTTTTAAACGGGAACCTGTAGTGTTCCTTTAACTTAGGGGTGTACTCACTTTTGTTGCCAGCAGTTTAGACCTTAATGGCTGTGTGTTGAGTTATTTTGAGGGGACAGCAAATTTACACTGTTATACAAGCTGTACACTCACTACTTTACATTGTAGCAAAGTGTCATTTCTTGAGTGTTTCTTGAGTGTTGTCACATGAAAAATGTGAGGAGTTTACTCACTTTTGTGAGATACTGTATATACTATATATGTATATATATATATATATATATATATATATATATATATATATATATATATATATATACACAAAGGAAATCATAATTACTCAGGGTCATGCCGTACCCGATATCAAGGGAACAATAAATTCAACACTCACACATGCACTCAACCAATAGCACACTTACCCTGTCCCCATCCCTCCAACACCTATAACATAGGTCGATTAACCACTTAACCACTTCAGCTCCAGAAGATTTTACCCCTTTCATGACCAGGCCATTTTTTGCTATTCAGCACTAAGCTATTTTAACTGGTAATTATGTCGTAATGCAACACTGTATCACAACTAAATTTATATAATTTTTTCCCACAAATAGAGCTTTTTTTTGGTGGTATTTGATCACAGTTTTTTTTGTATAAATGAAAAAAGACAAAAAATTTAGAAAAATATTAAATATTAAATATTAAAATTGCTAAAACTGAAGAGTCCAAAATCTGGTGCAACTCTGAATACAAACCAATCAGCTTCCAGGTTTTTTGTCAAAGCTTAAAGGAGTAGTAAAGTTACATGTTTTTTCACCTTAATGCATCCTATGCATTAAGGTGAAAAAACATTTGACAATACCGGCCCCCCCCGAGCCCCCGTTTTACTTACCTGGCCCCTCGAAAGTCCGGCGCTCGCTCCCGTCATCCTCCGAGTTCCTGTGCCTGGCCGTTGATTGGCTACTGTGGATGGATTGAAAGCAGCGCAGCCATTGGCTGGTGCTGCTGTCAATCACATCCAATGACGCGGCACGTCGGGGGGCGGGGCAGAGTGATACAGTCGGCGGCTATGGCCGCCGCTGTATCACGGGAGCGTGCCCGCAGTAACTCCACACCATGCGAGCTCGCTCGCATTATGGTGTGGAGTCCTTGCGGGGAGGAGCCGAGACAGCCGCCGAGGGACCCCAGAAGCGGAGGATCGGGGCCACTGTGTGCAAAACGAGCTGCACAGTGGAGGTAAGTATAAACTGTTTGTTATTTTTTTTTTTTTAAACGGGAACCTGTAGTGTTCCTTTAATTCTGTAGGTGTGTATATCACTTTTAAATTGCAGCTCGTTGTCTTTAGGTGGAATAGCGCAGTTTTCCCTTTTTACACTATTTAGTTATTTGCCTGGAGCTCAGATTTAAATGTAAAAAGTGATGTGTCCCTTTAAGTGCGGCTCTGCTTAGTAGTCTTGCCAGGCACTCTTGATAAAGCCTTTGACAAAGTGTGGATCCAGGGAGGGGAGTGCCATAAACCTCCTTTGTGATTCCTCATTGTAAAGATCAGGGGACATACTTGTAAGTGGGAGAAGAATAGAAATTCTGGCATGTATTCGGTGCTGTGTGTGTGACAGTGGTTCTGTTTGATGTACAGAAAGCTAGCGTCTCTCTTTCACTATCTCCCTGAGCGTGGAATTTACCAGTTCTAGCTCTTCTCATGTGAAACAGAATAGTTGGTATAATTGGAAGTAGCATTTACTGTCATTACAAGAGTATTTGAAAGGCTTAGTAACTGTGATACTTTTCTCAAGCAGCTAAATACAGTCACCAACAGTTGGCTTAAAGCTGACCTTTTCCGTTTGATATGGCGTATTCATTTGTTCATTCAGTTTGATGCAAGCTAAGATTTTTTATTTTTTTATTATACCTCCACAGAGTTACCACTTTCTATAGAAACAGTTGGCATGACTCTTGGCTGGGAGCCTGGCCTACATATCTAGCCATACTATAACATCACCTTCTTCTTTAACACCAACTCTCAGACATAAGTCAAGCCAAAGAATTAGCTCTATAAAAAGCAATTTTTGGGAAGTTTAGTAAATTCCAATTTTTTGGGAAAATAAAGAAAATTTGAAAATGTAACAAGTTGCCTCAAACTGATTACTAACACACAGTATATCGTCAAATGTAGTTGACACACTATTACAATTATTGAGTTTCAGGTGTAACCCATGAAGGGTACTGTTAATGCTACAGCTTACAAAGAGATTGTAGACAATTGCGAGCTTCCAACCTTGCGGTAACATTCTGGGGAAGGTCCATTTCTGTCCCAATGTGCACAAAGCCAGCTCCATGAAGACCAACGTTTGAGAAGTTTGGTGGTGGAACTTGAGTGACCCAAACCGAGCCCTGACTTTAAACCTATTGAACACATTTGGTATTAAATAGTTTGCCAATTGCCAATTGCAAGTCAAGTCTTCCTATCCACCATTACTACCTGACTTCACGTATTATCTTTTGGCCAAATATCATAAATTACTACAGACATACTCCAAAATACTGCGGGAAGCCTTACTAGAAGAGTGGAGGTGTTATAGCCACAAATGGAGGGGTGTCACCTTAATATTTAAGGCCATGTTTTTGGAATAAGATGTCCATCAACCTCATATAGGTGTGATGGTCAGGTATCCATAATTATTTTACCATATACAGTGCCTTGAAAAAGTATTCATACCCCTTGAAATTTTCCACATTTTGTCATGTTACAACCAAAAACGTAAATGTATTTTATTGGGATTTTATGTGATAGACCAACACAAAGTGGCACATAATTGTGAAGTGGAAGGAAAATGATAAATGGGTTCAATATTTTTTACAAATAAATATGTGGTGTACATTTGTATTCAGCCCCCTTTACTCTAATACTCCTAACTAAAATCTAGTGGAACCAATACCTTTAGAAGTCGCCTAATTAGTAAACAGAGTCCACCTATGTGTAATTTAATCTCGGTATAAATACAGCTGTTCTGTGAAGCCCTCAGGTTTGTTAGAGAACCTTAGTGAACAAACAGCATCATGAAGGCCAAGGAACACACCAGACAGCTCAGGGATAAAGTTGTGGAGAAGTTTAAAGCAGGGTTAGGTCATAAAAAAATATCCTAAGCTTTGAACATCTCACGGAGCACTGTTCAATCCATCATCCGAAAATGGAAAGAGTATAGCACAACTGCAAACCTACCAAGACATGGCCGT
This sequence comes from Rana muscosa, assembly GCA_029206835.1. Taxonomy (NCBI): domain Eukaryota; kingdom Metazoa; phylum Chordata; class Amphibia; order Anura; family Ranidae; genus Rana; species Rana muscosa. The sequence goes on along the minus strand of CM055116.1, from coordinate 137,634,941 downwards.
CCACTTAAACTGACAGGCCGGGCAAGGAGAGCATTAATCAGAGAAGCAGCCAAGAGGCCCATGGTAACTCTGGAGGAGCTGCAGAGATCCACAGCTCAGGACTAGAGTTGAGCGGGTAGCTGGATATTCGGGTCCGGCGGGTTCGGCCGAACTTCGGAAAAAAGTTCGGATTCGGGACCGAACTTTAACCCGAACCCGGACCCGGACCCCATTGAAGTCAATGGGGACCCGGACTTCTGACGACTAAAAAGGCTCTAAAAAAGTAATGGAAAAGGCTAGAGGGCTGCAAATGGCAGCAAAATGTTGTTAAGAACATGGCAAGTGCTCTGCAAACAAATGTGGATAGGAAATAACTTAAAAGAACATAAAAAAAAATAAAAAATAAAAAAATATGCTGGAGGCCCGATTTTCAGCAGAAGAGGTACAGGAAGTCATTAAGAACCTCAGAAACTCAACGGCACGATGCGACACATATGGTGGGAATGCCCCAGAATACGCCCTTTCTGGAATAAATTATTTAATTTAATGGATAAGCTAGTGGGAAAATAAAATACTTTGAAATAAAAATGTAGCGGGGTGCTAAATTTAAGGAAAGTGTTTGAGTGGTAAATAGGCTCAAATACCCTAATTCTGTAGGATTCATGGACCATTTTGTCCTCGGGGGACAGTATTGGTGTGCAGTTCCCTGCGGCCTACAGGTGGCGCCTTTTGTGTCCCCTCTTGGCAGTAGTACAGCGGGGCGGGGAACCTGCTGTGCATGCCAGGAGAGCATATAAAAGGGGCAGACCTTTGGCCTGGGGGCTGATGTCCAGTGGGGTCCGCGCCCAGGTGCCTTCGGCCTGGGTGCATGTGTTCCTGTTCCATCTCGGGCACCTTTAGCCCGGGGTGAGGTACTATCCTGGAGTTCTTGCTGCCCTGGGTATGGAGGCCTAGGGGCGGGAGTAAAGCCTGGAGTCCAGAGCCGCCTCGTGTAGGGGACCCTGTTCCAGGGAAGGGAGGATCATTCTGATGGACCGATGCGGGAGTCACGGTGAAGGAATGGTCTGTTGACTCCCTGGAGAGATGTCTTCCCCTTGATATGGGCTAGGTTCGTAGAAGGAGAAGCTCAAGGTCACCTTGACTGTATCAGAGGCCTTATTCAACCGGCCCGTGGCAGGGGCCTTATACACCCTGGTCTGTGGCTGAGACCAAAGTTCTCCAGGCCCGTGGCAGGGGCCTTATACACCCTAGTCTGTGGCAGAGACCAAAGTTCTCCAGGTCTGTGGCAGGGGCCTTGTACACCCGGTCTGTGGCAGAGACCAACCTCAATGTCTGTGGCAGAGACCGTGCGCCAAAAACTGTTTGAGAAACCTAAGCAGTGAAGTGAATGTGCTACGTTTGTGCCTGGACCTCCTCCACACCTTAAGCTGTCCTGTTTCTTTGCTCTAACCTTTTCTATCTGAGTACAGTTTATTTTGCCATGAGAGAATAAGAGTTGGAGTTTCAGCTGGTGTGGACATTGACTTTACTGGCAATTAAAGGACTTGCCTCTACCTACAGTAGAGGTGAGAATCATCCTCTGGAGGAGTTTTGACTCCGGCTGTGGACACGGCCCGTCAAGTACACCGCTCAACCTCTTTATATAGGAGGATACGGGCTGGTAGTGCGGTGTGCCTTTCTCCCTCCTGCGAAGAGCCAACAACATAAAGGCAGGTAAGGGGGAAAGGATCTGTGCGCTACAAAAAAATAAAATAAAAAATTTAATCTTGGCCTAGCAGGACGAGGTCCATATGGAGTAGGAGGTTGAGGTGGCGGTGGATGTGGCTGTGTAGGTGGAAGCGGCGGTGGAGGAGGACGAGGTAGCCAACACTGGTTCAAAAATACAACAATGGCTGGGTAAGGCCGGTGATGTGTCGAATTCTGTCCCCTGTCGAATAGTGTCCGCCCTGTACTGCGCTTGCTGAGTATGTAGGACAAGGGGATTTCAAAAATCTCCCAAGACTAACGGCGCCTGCGTGTTGAGTTCAGGTGAAGGCCACACCATCCGTGGTTCAAGCCGAGCCAAGCAAGGCCGCGATCGAAGCGAGCCCGTGAGGGGCCCTGTTACTATGTGCTACCGTATGTCCTCTTGGATGGTGGGGCTTGAACCTGCACTCACAGCGCAGGCGCCGTTCATCTTCGGAGATTTTGTGAATCTCCTTGTCCTCTGTACTGCGCAAGCGCTGCGCCTGCGCAGTACGGGCCGGGCACAATCCGATGGCCGGACAGTTTGTCACAACACCGGTATACATGTCTATTCTGCACAAGGTACGGACAAGTCCTGTGGGATCCATGCCTGGTTCATTTTAATGAACGTGAGCTTGTCCACATTGGCTCTGGACAGGCGGCTGCGCTTGTCTGTGATAACGCCCCCTGCCGTGCTAAATACACGTTCAGATAATACACTGGCTGCAGGGCAGGCCAGCACCTCCAAGGCATAAACGGCAAGCTCAGGCCATGTGCCCAATTTGGAGACCCAGAAGTTAAAGGGGGCAGACCCGTCATCCAGTACGTGTAGGCCTGTGGACACATACTGCTCAACCATGTTGGTGAAATGCTGCCTCCTGCTAAGACGTTCCATCTCAGCTGGTGGTGCTGGTTGTTGTGGCGTGCTGACAAAGCTTTTCCACATTTCGGCCATGCTAACCCTGCCTTCTGAGGTGCTGCCGGTGCCCCGGCTGCGTTGGCGACCTCTTCCTCCTCCTCTGCCTTCGCCTTGTGCTTCCACCGTACGCCCGCTGTCAGGTGGGAATGCCACCAGCAGCGCGTCTACCAGCGTGCGCTTGTACTCGCGCATCTTACGATCCCGCTCCAGTGAGGGAATTAAGGACGGTACGTTGTCCTTGTAACGGGGATCCAGCAGGGTGGCCACCCAGTAATCAGCACCAGTTAAAATGTGGGCAACTCGGCTGTCGTTGCGGAAACACTGCAGCATGTAATCGCTCATGTGTGCCAGGCTGCCCAGAGGCAAAGAAAAGCTGTCCTCTGTGGGAGGTGTATCGTCTGTGTCCTCTGTATCCCCCCAGCCACGCACCAGTAATGGCCACGAGCTGGTCTGAGTGCCACCCTGCTGTGAACATGGCTCCTCCTCCTCCTCCTCCATCTCCTCCTCCACCTCGTCATCCTCCAGAACTGTGCCCTTTCTGCCGGACAATTGTGTACCTGGCGTTTGTTGGTGCAGGAACCCACCCTCGTAGCCACTTGTGAAAGACTGCCCTGAAAGCCTTTGAAATGATCCCGCTTCCTCCTCCTCCTCCTCATCCTCCTGTGCCACATCCTCTTCCATCATCGCACGAAGCGTTTTTTCAAGGAGGCATAGAACTGGGATAGTAACGCTGAGAACGGCGTCATTGGCACTGGCCATGTTGGTGGAGTACTCGAAACAGCGCAACAAGGCACACAGGTCTCGCATGGAGGCCCAGTTATTGGTGGTGAAGTGGTGCTGTTCCGCAGAGCGACTCACGCGTGATTGCTGCAGCTGAAACTCCACTATTGCCTGCTGCTGCTCGCACAGTCTGGCCAGCATGTGCAAGGTGGAGTTCCACCTTGTGGGCACGTCACATATGAGGCGGTGAGCGGGAAGGCCGAAGTTACGCTGCAGCGCTGTCAGGCGAGCAGCAGCAGGGTGAGAACGCCGGAAGTGCGCACAGACAGCCCGCACTTTCTGCAGCAGATCTGGCATATTGGGGTAATTTTTAAGGAACCTCTGGACCACCAAGTTCAGCACATGTGCCAGGCAAGGGATGTGCGTCAAACCGGCTAGACCCAGAGCTGCTACGAGATTTCGCCCATTATCGCACACCACCAGGCCGGGCTTGAGGCTCACTGACAGCAACCACTCATCGGTCTGTTGTTCCATGTCCCTCCACAACTCCTGCGCGGTGTGGGGATTTTCCCCCAAACAGGAAAGTTTTAAAACTGCCTGCTGTCGTTTACCCCTGGCTGTGCTGAAGTTGGTGGTGAAGGTGTTACGCTGAATGGATGAGGAGGCGGTAGAGGATGAGGAAGCGGAGAAGGAGGAGTTAGCAACAGGAGGCAAACTGAAGCGCCCTGCAATCCTCGGTGGTGGAAGGACATGCGCCAAACCGCTATCTGCCTCAGGCATAGCCGCCACTGCATTTACCCAGTGTGCTGTTAGAGAGATATAATGTCCCTGACCGTGCTTACTGGTCCACGCATCCGTAGTTAGGTGGACCTTGCCACAGATGGCGTTGCGCAGTGCACACCTGATTTTGTCCCCCACCTGGTTGTGCAGGGAAGGGATGGCTCGCCTGGAAAAGTAGTGGCGGCTGGGCACGACGTACTGCGGGACAGCCAATGCCATCAGGCTTTTAAAACTCTGCGTCTCCACCAGACGGAATGACAGCATTTCAAAGGCCAGGAATTTTGAAATGCTGGCATTCAGGGCCAGGGATCGCGGGTGGCTAGGGGGGTACTTCCTCTTCCGCTCCAATGTTTGGGAGATAGAGAGCTGAACGCTTCCATGGGACATTGTGGAGATGGTTGGTGACCCAGGTGGTAGTGTTGCTGGCAGATCCTCTGTTTGCGGGGTGACAGGTGCCACTGTCACTACAGAGGTGGATGAAGAGGCCGAGACTGCAGCAGAAGAGGAAGCAGGAGGAGCCAGAGACCTTTCTTGGTTTTTGAGGTGTCTACTCCACTGCAGCTCGTGCTTTGCACTTAGATGCCTGGTCATGCAGCTTGTGCTCAGGTTGAGAACGTTTATGCCTCGCTTCAGGCTCTGATTGCACAGCGTGCAAACCACTTGTGTCTTGTCATCAACACACTGTGTGAAGAACTGCCACGCTAGGGAAGTCCTTGGACCTGGCTTTGGTGTGCTCGGTCCCTTGCTGCGTTGGGCAGTAGCAGATGTACTGTCTAGGGGACGAATGCTCCGTTTTTGCACCCTGCTCCCTCTTCTGCTGTGCTGGTGGCTCTGTGCGACCACCGCCTCTTCCTCCGAACTACACTGGTCACCTGCATAACGTTGATTCCATGTGGGGTCGAGGACCTCATCGTCCTCCACATCATCTTCCACCCAGTCTTCACCCCTGCCCTCCATGTCTGTCTGCACAATTGCGAAAGCAGCAGCAGTTGGCACCTGTGTTTCGTCATCATCCGAGACGTGCTGTGATGGTCCTCCCATGTACCCATCATGAAACATAAGTGGTTGGGCATCGGTGCACTCAATCTCTTCCACTTCTGGGGCAGGGCTAGGTGGATGGCCCTGGGAAACCCTGCTAACAGAGTCATCGAAAAGCAGAAGAGACTGCTGCATGATTTGGGGCTCAGACTGCTTGGCTGATTTGCAAGGGGGTGAGGTGAAAGACTGATGGACATGGGCTTCAGGTGCCAACTCTGATCTTTCATCAGAAGAGTGGGTGGGAGACAATGTGAAGGAACCCGAGGCACTGTCAGCAACCCAATCTACTATCGCCTGTACTTGTCCTGGCCTAAACATTGGTACAGCCTCATTAGGCGCGACAAAATACCGCCGCAGGCTCGGTCGCCTACTCGCACCTGAGGAAGGTGTTTCACTTGTGCGTGTAGCTGGCACAGATCCACCACGTCCTCTCCCTGCAACAGGAGCTCCACCAGCAGCACCACGACCGGGGCCACCACGTCCCTTTGACCTTCCCCTCATATTTTCCAAATTTAGGATCTTGCCCTAAATGGCGTTTTTTGGAAGACCACAACACACCCACAGTATTTAACCGCTGAAACGCACAGCTACAGAACTGCAGAAAATGCTATTCAAAAAATAAAAGGTTGTTTTTTTAGTATAGCACAGTACAAGGAAAATATATAGAAATTGTTTATTTCACACACCTCCAGATGTGTATTTCACACTGCAAAATATTTTCTGTGGCCCTAAATGGCGTTTTTTGGAAGAGCACAACACAACCACAGTATTTAACCACTGAATCGCACAGCTATAGAAGTGCAGAGAATGCTATTCAAAAAAAATGTTTTTTTTTTTAGTATAGCACTGTACAATATATAGAAATTGTTTATTTTACACACCTCCAGATGTGTATTTCACACTGCAAAATATTTTCTGTGGACCTAAATGGCGTTTTTTGGAAGAGCACTACACAACCACAGTATTTAACCACTGAATCGCACAGCTATAGAAGTGCAGAGAATGCTATTCAAAAAAAATGTTGTTTTTTTTAGTATAGCACTGTACAATATATAGAAATTGTTTATTTTACACACCTCCACATGTGTATTTCACACTGCAAAATATTTTCTGTGGCCCTAAATGGCGTTTTTTGGAAGAGCACAACACAACCACAGTATTTAACCACTGAATCGCACAGCTATAGAAGTGCAGAGAATGCTATTCAAAAAAAATGTTTTTTTTTTTAGTATAGCACTGTACAATATATAGAAATTGTTTGTTTTACACACCTCCACATGTGTATTTCACACTGCTATTTATTTTCTGTGGCCCTAAATGGCGTTTTTTGGAAGAGCACAACACAACCACAGTATTTAACCACTGAATCGCACAGCTATAGAAGTGCAGAGAATGCTATTAAAAAAAAACGTGTTTTTTTTTAGTATAGCACTGTACAATATATAGAAATTGTTTATTTTACACACCTCCACATGTGTATTTCACACTGCTATTTATTTTCTGTGGCCCTAAATGGCGTTTTTTGGAAGAGCACAACACAACCACAGTATTTAACCACTGAATCGCACAGCTATAGAAGTGCAGAGAATGGTATTCAAAAAAAATGTTTTTTTTTTTAGTATAGCACTGTACAATATATAGAAATTGTTTATTTTACACACCTCCACATGTGTATTTCACACTGCAAAATATTTTCTGTGGCCCTAAATGGTGTTTTTTGGAAGAGCACAACACAACCACAGTATTTAACCACTGAATCGCACAGCTATAGAAGTGCAGAGAATGCTATTCAAAAAAAATGTTTTTTTTTTTAGTATAGCACTGTACAATATATAGAAATTGTTTATTTTACACACCTCCAGATGTGTATTTCACACTGCAAAATATTTTCTGTGGCCCTAAATGGCGTTTTTTGGAAGAGCACAACACAACCACAGTATTTAACCACTGAATCGCACAGCTATAGAAGTGCAGAGAATGCTATTCAAAAAAAATGTTGTTTTTTTTAGTATAGCACTGTACAATATATAGAAATTGTTTATTTCACACACCTCCAGATGTGTATTTCACACTGCAAAATATTTTCTGTGGCCCTAAATGGCGTTTTTTGCAAGAGCACAACAACCCCAACAGTATATAACCGCTGAATCGCACAGCTGCAGAGGCCAGAGAATGCTTTTTAAAAATAATGTTGTTTTTTCACACACCTCCAGATGTGTATTTCACACTGCAAAATATTTTCTGTGGCCCTAAATGGCGTTTTTTGGAAGAGCACAACACAACCACAGTATTTAACCACTGAATCGCACAGCTATAGAAGTGCAGAGAATGCTATTCAAAAAAAATGTGTTTTTTTTTAGTATAGCACTGTACAATATATAGAAATTGTTTATTTTACACACCTCCACATGTGTATTTCACACTGCTATTTATTTTCTGTGGCCCTAAATGGCGTTTTTTGGAAGAGCACAACACAACCACAGTATTTAACCACTGAATCGCACAGCTATAGAAGTGCAGAGAATGCTATTCAAAAAAAATGTGTTTTTTTTTAGTATAGCACTGTACAATATATAGAAATTGTTTATTTTACACACCTCCACATGTGTATTTCACACTGCAAAATATTTTCTGTGGCCCTAAATGGCGTTTTCTGGAAGAGCACAACACAACCACAGTATTTAACCACTGAATCGCACAGCTATAGAAGTGCAGAGAATGCTATTCAAAAAAAATGTTTTTTTTTTTAGTATAGCACTGTACAATATATAGAAATTGTTTATTTTACACACCTCCAGATGTGTATTTCACACTGCAAAATATTTTCTGTGGCCCTAAATGGCGTTTTTTGGAAGAGCACAACACAACCACAGTATTTAACCACTGAATCGCACAGCTATAGAAGTGCAGAGAATGCTATTCAAAAAAAATGTTTTTTTTTTTAGTATAGCACTGTACAATATATAGAAATTGTTTATTTCACACACCTCCAGATGTGTATTTCACACTGCAAAATATTTTCTGTGGCCCTAAATGGCGTTTTTTGCAAGAGCACAACAACCCCAACAGTATATAACCGCTGAATCGCACAGCTGCAGAGGCCAGAGAATGCTTTTTAAAAATAATGTTGTTTTTTCACACACCTCCAGATGTGTATTTCACACTGCAAAATATTTTCTGTGGCCCTAAATGGCGTTTTTTGGAAGAGCACAACACAACCACAGTATTTAACCACTGAATCGCACAGCTATAGAAGTGCAGAGAATGCTATTCAAAAAAAATGTTGTTTTTTTTAGTATAGCACTGTACAATATATAGAAATTGTTTACTTTACACACCTCCACATGTGTATTTCACACTGCAATTTATTTTCTGTGGCCCTAAATGGCGTTTTTTTGAAGAGCACAACAACCCCAACAGTATATAACCGCTGAATCGCACAGCTGCAGAGGCCAGAGAATGCTTTTTAAAAATAATGTTGTTTTTTCACACACCTCCAGATGTGTATTTCACACTGCAAAATATTTTCTGTGGCCCTAAATGGGGTTTTTTGGAAGAGCACAACACAACCCACAGTATATAACCGCTGAATCGCACAGCTGCAGATAATGCTATTCAAAAAAAAGTTTTTTTTTTTTTTTTAGTATAGCATAGTACAAGAAAAATATATAGAAATTGGTTATTTCACACAACTAGAGATATACACTGCAAAATATTTTTTTTGCCCAAAAATAGGTCTTTTTTGCGCACAACAAAGTGCCTTTTTTTTTTTTTGCAACAGCACAATAAAGTGCCTTTTTTTTTTTTTTGGGGCCCAAAAATGGGTCTTTTTAGCAAAAGCACAATAAAGTGCCTTTTTTTTTTTTTTTTCTGCCCGAAATGGGTCTTTTAGCAAGAGCACAATACAGCCACTAAATGGAATAGGTGTATCACTCAACGTAATGCAGTGCTGGTGCACTGAGCTTCCAACACAAACAGATAAACCTATGCAGATCGCTGAGCTATTATATCTCTCAATCTGGACTCCTATCTAAATCTCTCTCCCTGAAAGCACAAACAGGATCCTGCCCCTACACTACACTACACTGTCTCTCTATCTTTTCTATCAGTAGATTGCAGAATCAGGACTAACTCCTATCATATAATTCTCTCCCTCACAGCAACAGCAGCCAGGATCCTTTCCCTACACTGTCTAAAAGCAGAGTGACGAATTGTGCTGTGTGCCTCTTGCTTATATAGAAGCTGGTCACATGCTGGGTCACATGTTGCACTGACCAATCACAGCCATGCCATTAGTAGGCATGGCTATGATGGCTGGCCCCTGAAGCATTTCTAACTGCGCCATTAAATTCCCGAATCCGGACCCGAACCCGGACTTTAGCGCAAAATCCGGGTCCGGGTCCGGGGTCGGGAAAAAGCCAAAATTCGGTACGGACCCGAACTTTACAGTTCGGGTCCGCTCAACACTACTCAGGACAACTATTAGTCATGCACTCCACAAATCTGGCCTTTATGGAAGAGTGACAAGAAGAAAGCCATTGTTAAAAAAAAGCCATAAGAAGTCCTTTTGAAATTTTCGATAAACCACGTGGGGGACACAGCAAACATGTGGAAGAAGCTGCTCTGGTCAGATGAGACCAAAATGTAACTTTTTGGCATAAAAGCAAAATGCTATGTGTGGTGGAAAACTAACACTTCACATCACCCTGAACACACCATCCCCACGTGAAACATGGTGGTGGCAGCATCTTGCTGTGGGGAAGTTTATAAATAGAAAAGTAGCACTCTCATTGCCAACATCCGTAAATAATGTGATAGAGAAAAAGAAAAAAATAGGGGTATGGGCCCTAATCTGACTTTCAGTAAGCAATAGAGATGTGTAAAAAATATATATAAATGTTTAACCACTTCCCGCCCAGTCAATAGCAGATTGACGTCCGGGAAGTGGTTCTGTTATCCACACTGGACGTCATATGACGTCCTGCAGGATAACAGCCGCCGCGCGCCCGGGGGGGCGCGCATCGCGGCGATCGGTGGAGCGGTGTGTCAGTCTGACACACCGCTGCACTGATCTTGGTAAAGAGCCTCCAGCGGAGGCCTTTTACCACGTGATTAGCCGTGTCCAATCACGGCTGATCACGATGTAAACAGGAAGAGCCGTTGATCGGCTCTTCCTCACTCGCGTCTGACAGACGCGAGTAGAGGAGAGCTGATCGGCGGCTCTCCTGACAGGGGGGGTTTGCGCTGATTGTTTATCAGCGCAGCCCCCCCTCGGATACCCACACTGGACCACCAGGGAAGCCCCCCAGGACCACCAGGGAAGCCCCAAGCATGTGGATGGCCAGGTAAGTCCCCCATGGCCATCCACATGCACAAATACATAAAAAATATATGCCAATCAGTGCCCACAAATGGGCACTGACTGGCACCATCATGGCACAACTAAAATGCATGATGCCCAGCAATGCCAGCCACCAGTGTCATCAGTGCCACCTACCAGTGTCCATCAGTGCCACCTATAAGTGCCCATCCGTGCCCATCTGTGCCCATAAGTGCTCACCTATCAGTGCCCATCCGTGCCACCTATCAGTGTCACCCATAAGTATCCATCAGTGCTGCCTATAAGTGCCCATCAGTGCAGCCTATGAGTGCCCATCAGTGCCGCCTATGAGTGCCCATCAGTGCCGCCTATGAGTGCCTATCAGTGCCGCATACCAGTGCCACATATCAGTGCCCATCAGTGCCGCCTATCAGTGCCGCCTATCAGTGCCCATCATCAGTGCCACCTCATCAGTGCCACCTCATTGGTGCCACCTCATCGGTGCCCATCAGTGTCACCTTATCAGTGCCTGTTAGTGCCGCCTTATCAGTGCCCGTCATTGAAGTAGAAAAGGTACTTATTTACAAAAAAAAATTAACAGAAACAAAGAAAAAAAAATCGCTCTTTTTTTATTTGTTATGCAAAAAAAAAAAATCGCAGAGGCGATCAGATACCACCGAAAGAGAGCTCTATTTGTGGGAATGATAATGATAAAAAAATTATAAAAAATTATAAAAAAATTGTTTGGGTACAGTGTTGCATGACCGCGCAATTGTCATTCAAATTGCGTCAGCGCTGAAAGCTCAAAATTGGCTTGGGCAGGAAGGTGTATAAGTGCATGGTATTGAAGTGGTTAATAGAAAAAGAGAACCACATATATGACATACAGTGGGGAGAACAAGTATTTGATACACTGCCGATTTTGCAGGTTTCCCTACTTACAAAGCATGTAGAGGTCTGTAATTGTTATCATAGGTACTCTTTAGCTGTGAGAGGCGGAATCTAAAACAAAAATCCAGAATATCACATTGTATGATTTTTAAATAATTAATTTGAATTTTATTGCATGACATAAGTATTTGATCACCTACCAACCAGTAAGAATTCCGGCTCTCACAGACCTGTTATTTTTTTCTTTGAGAAGCCCTCCTGTTCTCCACTCATTACCTGTATTAACTGCACCTGTTTGAACTTGTTACCTGTATAAAAGACACCTGTTCACACACTCAATCAAACAGACTCCAACCTCTCCACACTGGCCAAGACCAGAGAGCTGTGAAAGGACATCAGGGATAAAATTGTAGACCTGCATGAGGCTGGGATGGGCTACAGTACAATAGGCAAGCAGCTTGGTGAGAAGGCAACAACTGTTGGCGCAATTATTAGAAAATAAGAAGTTCAAGATGACGGTCATTCTCCCTCGGTCTGGGGCTCCATGCAAGATCTCACCTCGTGGGGCATCAATGATCATGAGGAAGGTGAGGGATCAGCCCAGAACTACACGGCAGGACCTGGTCAATGTCCTGAAGAGAGCTGGGACCACAGTCTCAAAGAAAACTATTAGTAACACACTACGCCTTCATGGATTAAAATCCTGCAGTGCACGCAAGGTCCCCCTGCTCAAGCCAGCACATGTCCAGGCCCGTCTGAAGTTTGCCAATGACCATCTGGATGATCCAGAGGAGGAATGGGAGAAGGTCATGTAGTCTGATGAGCCAAAACTAGAGCTTTTTGGTCTAAACTCCACTTGCCGTGTTTGGAGGACGAAGAAGGATGAGTACAACCCCAAGAACACCATCCCAACCGTGAAGCATGGAGGTGGAAACATCATTCTTTGGGGATACTTTTCTGCAAAGGGGACAGGACGACTGCACCGTATTGAGGGGAGGATGGATGGGGCCATGTATCGCAAGATCTTGGCCAACAACCTGCTTCCCTCAGTAAGAGCATTGAAGATGGGTCGTGGCTGGGCCTTCCAGCATGACAACGACCCGAAAAACACAGCCAGGGCAACTAAGGAATGGCTCCGTAAGAAGCATCTCAAGGTCCTGGAGTGGACTAGCCAGTCTCCAGACCTGAACCCAATAGAAAATCTTTGAAGGGAGCTGAAATTCCGTATTGCCCAGTGACAGCCCCGAAACCTGAAGGATCTGAAGAAGCTCTGTATGGAGGAGTGGGCCAAAATCCCTGCTGCAGTGTGTGCAAACCTGGTCAAGGACTACAGAAAACGTATGATCTCTGTAATTGCAAACAAAGGTTTCTGAACCAAATATTAAGTTCTGCTTTTCTGATGTATCAAATACTTATGTCATGCAATAAAATGCAAATTAATTACTTAAAAATCATGCAATGTGATTTTCTGGATTTTTGTTTTAGATTCCGTCTCTCACAGTTGAAGAGTGCCTATGATAAAAAATTACAGACCTCTACATGCTTTGTAAGTAGGAAAACCTGCAAAATCGGCAGTTTATCAAATACTTGTTCTCCCCACTGTAGGATACAAGGACAATTCAAGAATTAAAAATCATACATATGAGTACATATAAATGATGAGAACCCGAATGGATCAACGCATTTCGCCTTGAGGGCTTCTTCAGGACGCAAATTCAGGAAAACAGTAATTGTAGAGGCAAGAAAGGGATCTCACTCTTTCAAATTCGTTTCTAGGTTAGCATGTAGCCAAACCAGACATCCAATAAAGGAGAGAATACAAGCCACGCAAAGAAGGTGCAATGCTGGGCGAAGCAGAAACAAGGAAACCAGCTGTAATTTCCGAGTAGACGGTATATAAGACTTCAAAAGTCACATATAGAGAAAATGGATATAAGAAGAATGTCGTCTTTTTCAGCCGACAAGCCCAAATATAAGGAGTCAAAGTGATAATTCAAAATATCAATGGGCTGGGGTCCACAACTCAGGAGGGATATATGATACAAATCCCCCGAGTAGTGTCTATTATTAGACTGGACAGGCTTAAAGTAATCCCCAGGGGAGAGCACAGAAAAGGGCCCATTCCCCTATTTTTTTATTTTTCTCTATCACGTTGTGGGGAAGTTGTCACACCTGCCCTGCAAGCTCTCCATGAATGCTGTAAGATACAGGACCACCGGATTAACTCTTTAATTGACCAGATGGATGACTTTGAGAACAGAAGTCTCAGAGTTAACATCTGCATCAGAGGCATGCCTGAAGCGACCGTTCCCAGGGACATAGTACCCTCTCTGCAGGGTCTTTTTAAACAGGTTCTTGGCCGTGCTGCATCTGATCATATTGAGACCCTGCTCATAGGGCCCTTCATCCACCTTCGGATGACCCGGATAAGCCACGGGACATTTTCTGCAAGCTGCACAAGTATTCCCTGAAGGAAAACATAATGTCTCATGTCAGGGGTGTCCGCCACGTGGACTTTGATGGCGCGCAGCTGTCCTTTTTCCCGGATCTTTCAAGACACACCCTGATGCAACGCTGGGCCCTTAAGCCACTACTTGAGGCCCTGCAGGACGCAAAGCTGACCTACAGATGGGGCTTCCCATTTCACTTGTCGGTGAGCAAGGATGGCCGGCAAGTAATTTTCGCAACAAGGATGAACTGCCGCAGTTCTTGCAACACCTGGGCCTACCTACCATTGATGTCCCGGACTGGAAGTCCGCTCCGGAGATCCCTCTCCCTGCACATCCGCAGCCTTGGCGTTCCGCCCGTCATAGGGGCCAGAACAGGCGCAGATCTGGAGAAGAATCTCACCAGGCTGCTTCGCCTTCTCTTTAACATACCCCTCTCAAAGGAGATCCTGAGGACTCATGTGAACTGCCTGTTTAACTTGCATTGTTTCTGTTTACAGGGTCCACCTCCACCCTCCCTAGGGTGTTGGTTAGAAGTTGTTTTATACTGCTGCTGTGGTAACAATACACTGGGTTGGCACATCTTTGATGTCGCTATGCCCTTCATGTGGTACGGGGGTGGTTCTTTCTGGCGTGCTCGCACCTAGTGTTGTGCCACTTCCCCCACATAGGTCAACTCTTAGCAGTTATGTTCCGCGTTTGGGACCCCACGCTACTCGCTGACCTGCACCCTCCTTTTGGCCAGATGGCCGGGTGGAGGTGCCCGACTAGCAGTGGTTGGATATCTTGGAAGGCCTCTGAGGCAACTTCCCTGCTGACTATGTTATATGTTTTGATGGTTTTTTGTTTTCCTGGTTTTTATGTTTGTTTTTTATCTTCTCAGCACTCCTTGACTCACTCACCTGCAGGTCTCTTCTTCCTCCTGGCCGGGAATGAGGACTTCCCTATGACCTACCTTATGGCTTCCCTGAAAATGGTATTGTATAATGTCAGAGGGTTGGGATCGCCTAATAAACGCAGTAAGTTGTGGCTCAAAACTAAAAGGGCACAGGTTCTGTTATTGCAGGAGACGCACTTTCGCACTGACTCGGTCCCCCGCCTTCCCACCCACCTATACTCCCAATGGTTTCTCAGCAACTCCTCTCGGGCTAAGTCGAGTTGAGTTGCTATAGCCATTCATAAACAATGCCCCTTTGTCCTGGTAGACTAGTTGACTGATTCTAATGGTAGGTTTGTTTTTATTAAGGGCACCATCCTAGGTCGTAAATTTACCTTTGCAACCGTGTATGCTCCAAATACTCAACAACTCACGTGTAGCGCTACCCCCAGTTAAGAGAGCCGCTGATATTGATTTGGGCCCTGCAGTGCACCGCTGTCAACCCCCGGCAATCGGCTCTAACCTCCCGTGGCACAGCTGGTGATAGAGAGATAGGACCGTGTGATCGCAACTGTTGGTGACGCAGTCCTATAACAAACATACACAGAATACACTTTAAAACTCCTATTAAAGTAAGCGGAACTGACACCAAATGTACTTTACCCAGATATTTTACTGAGGCTAATGGGCAAGTAATAAACAACAGTATAACAAGTTGCAGATCCCTGCAATAAACAGTAATAAAGATAAACAGAGTAATCAGAATAATAAAGTATTGCTATGCAACTCTAGCGCTGCCCTTTTACAGCTACTTCCCCTCATGGGTAGACTAACACCCATGTCTACCTATGCAGTCAGGCCTGACTGATCTAAATGGAAGTTCAGTGAAACAATATTCGCTAGCAATCTCTCGGTGGTGCACTTGAAGAACAACTTTGTAATCCCAACGAATAGTAAAGATAAAGTATCTGTCTTTAAACAGCTCTCACCACCTGGACAAGTCCAAGTCCCTTTCCTCCATCGATTCGTCTAGGAACAGGAATCCACCGACATCCAAGTCTTCAATCCTTCTGGTGTACTGCAGCAAGGAGGATTAGATGTCTCTAAGGCTCTGCTAGGCTGGCAGAGGGCTCTTTGGAAAGGAGCACACGGCCCGGGCTTCAGGCCTTGTGCACACAGCAGTTCAGCACAGACATCCTCTTGCTAGGAGAGGGGGGTCCAAAGAGGCCGACCAAAACTCCGCCTCCCCTTTATAAAGTCTGCCCCAGCAGTCTCTGTTCTGGAGCAATGCACCCTGGGTGCTGCAAGATGTACTGGGAGATGTAGTCTCTCTCTCCTCTGCTTTCACTTCCATAATGTCTCTTTACTTCCTCCCGACTCACCTCTCACCTGGAACTTCTTGTCTCTCTGCATTAAAGGGGAACACCCCGCTACACACTCCCCCCACTTGAACTCTTTGGTCCCCAAAGATAAACTTCAACAAATACTGTTTACCATTTTGGACAATGTCGAGCATGATGTTGGCATAGGGAATTCCCACCAAAACTTTGGGATGGAACTCTCTTGCCCACAGGTCACACTACCATGAGTGGCCTGCCTAACTGTGCCAGAGAGTGAGCTGGGGTTGCCCTCCACCAAATGGACGGTGGAAGGATCAGGTTGTTCAACACTTCTCCTAGCCGTTACAACAGAGTCCTCTGAGCTCGTCCCCATTTGGGGGTAAGTTAGTTTCTTGGGAGGCCTGATGACTCTGCGAGCCCTCTGCTCTCTTGGTGCTTCTGACTCTGGCACCACAGGCTCTTCTTCAGGAGTAAGTTCAGGTAACATTGCTGGTTCTGGAACCTCTGATTCAGAAGTCGACTGACGTATGGAATCTCTAGAGTCCTCCTCTGCGCAAGTGTCAGGAACATCTTCCCAGTAATCAGCTGAGGGACTGAAGGGTATGAATTCAGTAGCCTCCGGATTCAGCGTTGCATCTGGGGTATCCCCTCCATTTGGGAGATCTATGGCGGACGTTCCCAGAGTCGAGGGAGGCCACAGCCAGTCCAGTTCTCCACCTTCTTCTGTACTCAATTGGGAGGCCTCCCCATCTTTGGCTCGAGAGGTCTGGGACCGAGTGTTCGGCCTAGGAATATCCAGGATAGAGGCCGGTTCAGGGGAGTCTCTCACGGGAGGTATTCTGACTGCCTCAGCAAGTGGGAGCAGGTGGTTCCGATGCCACGTCTTCAGTGGACCCACCTTTCCTTCTGGCTTTAGTTTGTAGACAGGCAAACCGGACAACTTCCTACAGACAACATAGGGCTCAGATCTCCACCTGTCGGCAAGCTTGTGTTTTCCAGGGACCCCCAGATTGCGTAGCAGTATTCGGTCCCCAGGCTGCAGATCTTGCACTCGAACCTTCAGATCAAAATTTCTCTTGTTGCGGGCCCCCCTTTGATCCGAAGCCGCCTGGGCTTGTTCATAGGCCACCTGCAAGCTACGTCTAAGTCTGTCCACGTATCTCTTGTGGGATGTAGCTGAGGTATTGTCTAAAGAAGTGCCAAAGGCCAGGTCCACAGGTAGCCTTGCTTCTCTCCCAAACATAAGTCGATAAGGGGAGTAGCCAGTGGCGTCACTTGTGGTACAGTTATAGGCATGTACTAGGGCTGATATGTGCTGACTCCAGTGTTGCTTCTTCTCTGTTTCTAAGGTTCCCAACATGTTGAGCAGGGTCCGGTTAAATCTCTCCGGCTGAGCATCTCCTTGTGGGTGGTAAGGCGTGGTTCTGGTCTTCTTTATTCCTAATGAATCCAAAAGTCTTCGGATCAACCGACTCTCAAAGTCCCTTCCTTGATCTGAGTGGAGTCTCTGTGGTAGTCCGTAATGGACAAAATACTTCTCCATAAGTATCTTGGCCACGGTGGATGCCTTCTGGTCTTTGGTTGGGAAAGCTTGAGCATAGCGGGTGAAATGGTCGGTTATTACCAGAACATTCCCCAATCCACTCAGGTCGGGTTCGAGGCAGAGAAAGTCAATGCATACCAGATCCATTGGGCCTTGACTCTGTAAGTGGCCCATTGGGGCAGCTTGATGGGGTAGGGTCTTTCTCTGAATGCATCGTGCACAGGAATGGCAATACTCCTCTACTTCTGCCCTCATGCAGGGCCAATAGAACCGATTTCTGACAAGCTGGAAGGTCCTTTCTGCCCCTAGGTGACCATGATGGTCATGCAGGGCAATTAGTACAGTCTCTCGGTGCTTCTCTGGAAGAAATAACTGCCACTTATCTTCTGAGTCATCAGAGGGGCCCCTTCGGTAGACCACTCCCTGATGTACCTGTAGCCTGTCCAATTCCTTCCTCAACAGACGAGCCTCCTTTGAGGGGTGATGTAGGAATTTGTTGGGATCCTGATTCTCCAGGGCTTCGAGGACCAATCTCCCCATGGGGTCTTCCAATTGGTCACACCTCAACTCCTTCTTGGACAGTCTCGGTAGGTTGTCTTCCTCCAGTTGAGTTACCCCACAATAGTGTTTGGGGACTCCTACCATGGTAACCCCTATTTCTTCTGCTCTGGAGCCTCCTCTGGCTTGGAATTCAGCCCCTTGACAAAGGGCCCGCACCCCGTCCGGTGCCACTTGGGTCCAATCTTCCCAGTCATTTGTCGTGGCATGAGACCTCCGGGACAGGGCATCTGCATCCCTATTTCCGGCTCCTGGTCTGTACTTCAGACTGAAGTTGAATCCAGACAATGCGGCCAACCACCTGTGTCCGGTGGCCAAAAGAGCTTTAGTATAGACTCCTTCCACTTGAATGGGCACAGTAGGAGACGGGCCCACCAGTTCCTTTGGGTATGGCTGGACTGGGGTCACCTCTTTTTTTTGGCTTTCGACCCTTGCCCTGCTCCTTTTGGACTTTAATTTTTCCTGAGCCTGGCATGCATTGACTTTCTCCCTCTCAATGGGGGCACAAACCCGCTGAGGGATGTTATTGTTCCTTTTAGGTGGATGTTCCTTCTTTGGGGTGCTGTACTTCCACTGAGGGGTCTTGCCCCCTCCCTCTGGGGTACATCTTGGTGGGGGTGTACTATACCTCCTCCTAGGAGTTTTGTCTCCTCCATTCTTGGCCTTTTTTTTTAGTTTGGAGCGCACTGAAGATGATGGGCACCCGGTTGACTCCTTCACCGGGGCCCTTTGGAGTTTCCCGCCGGCTTGCAATTATCTGTTCTCTTCTTCTTTGGGCTGGAGCATACGTTAGCAAAGTGGCCACTCCCTCCGCAGTTATAGCAAATCACCTCTTCTCGGTCCTGTAGGGAGGCCGGTGCTGAGGTGTTCGGGAACAACTCCTTTCTTGGGCTTGGTTTCTCTCGTCTTCTCTGATCTTTCTCCATCAAAGAGGTCAGCATCTCCAACACTTGGGCCATTTGCGATTTCAGAGTGTCAACCTCCGCATCTCTTTCTGGGCTCTTGACCGAATGGACCAACACTGGTACAGGTGTGACATTCGCCTTGGCCACCTGCTGATCTTCCTGCAGCGCCTTTTCGTCCCTAATAATTTTTATTAGATCAGAGTAGGTTAGTGACATTCCTCCTCCTGAGGTTTTCAGGTGCAGCCAGACCGGGTCTGAGCGCCGCGCTCCCCTCATGATCTGCTTCATGCGTGCTTCATCTGCATCTTTGGGCAGCATTCCCTTCTTCAGTACAATCTTGCATAACTGCCTGTTCAGCCTTCTAACATATTCTGACAGTTTCTCATTTGGCTGCTGGAGAGTGTGTTCAATTTGATAAATCATCTCTGACACCTTCTCCAGCTGACCAAACTCTTCCTGCAGCATGGCCAGGCAATCTTGAGCTGTACAGTTTTCATTTCCAAACCGGAAGCTCTTCACCGCTTCTGCCGCGGCACCTTTCAGACTTTCTAAGACTCGCTGTCTCTTCTGTGCCTCAGGCACCTCCCATGCTTCTACTGCCTGCAATGCCTGTTCCACCCAAGTGTCAAAATCTTCCTCCCCCGCAGGGACGGGGAGCTTCCCTGAGAAGGTGCTAAGCTTCCGGTAACCGGCCTCCACATGCACCGTACTGCTTTTCTGGCACTTAATTACAAGGTCTCCTAGAGCATTCAACAATTCAGGCCCTATAGCGGCCAGCGGTGATCCCGGGCTTAATAGTTCCTTAAGCTTTTCTGCTTTAGGGGATAGTGGTGGAGATAATTGTGGGAGTGATGGCTTTGGTGTCTGAAACCATTCTTCCTTCACTGGCAGCGTATGTATCAAGTGATAGATCTGATTATCTATGGCTTGTATACTCTGACTTTTAAAATGCTCTGGGATTTTGTTTTTCCATTCTACCAGTGCGTATGTAAACGAGATCACTGGATCTGGCCTAATATCCATCACCCATGCTTTGTGGCTCGGAGACAGTAACAATACGAGCTGTTTTATCTCCTCTTCCTTCCATCTTTCCCCCGGGAGTACAATGACTACCGCCGCGGTTGGATCGGCGCCAATCGCTGCGCACCACTGTGACATTGCCAGCGGGTCCATGCTGGTACTTCTGACCGGCTTGATTGCAGCGTGCAACGTACAAGGATCCCGGACTCGAGCCCCCACGTGTAGCGCTACCCCCAGTTAAGAGAGCCGCTGATATTGATTTGGGCCCTGCAGTGCACCGCTGTCAACCCCCGGCAATCGGCTCTAACCTCCCGTGGCACAGCTGGTGATAGAGAAATAGGACCGCGTGATCGCAACTGTTGGTGACGCAGTCCTATAACAAACATACACAGAATATACTTTAAAACTCCTATTAAAGTAAGCGGAACTGACACCAAATGTACTTTACCCAGATATTTTACTGAGGCTAATGGGCAAGTAATAAACAACAGTATAACAAGTTGCAGATCCCTGCAATAAACAGTAATAAAGATAAACAGAGTAATCAGAATAATAAAGTATTGCTATGCAACTCTAGCGCTGCCCTTTTACAGCTACTTCCCCTCATGGGTAGACTAACACCCAGCAATGTCTACCTATGCAGTCAGGCCTGACTGATCTAAATGGAAGTTCAGTGAAACAATATTCGCTAGCAATCTCTCGGTGGTGCACTTGAAGAACAACTTTGTAATCCCAACGAATAGTAAAGATAAAGTATCTGTCTTTAAACAGCTCTCACCACCTGGACAAGTCCAAGTCCCTTTCCTCCATCGATTCGTCTAGGAACAGGAATCCACCGACATCCAAGTCTTCAATCCTTCTGGTGTACTGCAGCAAGGAGGATTAGATGTCTCTAAGGCTCTGCTAGGCTGGCAGAGGGCTCTTTGGAAAGGAGCACACGGCCCGGGCTTCAGGCCTTGTGCACACAGCAGTTCAGCACAGACATCCTCTTGCTAGGAGAGGGGGGTCCAAAGAGGCCGACCAAAACTCCGCCTCCCCTTTATAAAGTCTGCCCCAGCAGTCTCTGTTCTGGAGCAATGCACCCTGGGTGCTGCAAGATGTACTGGGAGATGTAGTCTCTCTCTCCTCTGCTTTCACTTCCATAATGTCTCTTTACTTCCTCCCGACTCACCTCTCACCTGGAACTTCTTGTCTCTCTGCATTAAAGGGGAACACCCCGCTACACACCTTTTTAGACTCCCTCTTGGATTCCCTCTCCCATTTCAGAGAGGGCCAATTGATTTTGGGTGGAGATTTCAACATCAGCCCAGACCTTAAGATGGACACATCGGCAGGGCGTTCCACCCACTCATTTGCTTTCCTCAAACATTTCAGGAAAACCCTACAATCCCACCACCTTGTCGACTGCTGGAGGTTACTCCACCCCACCGACAAAGATTTCAGCTACTATTCGGCAACTCATGCTGTCTACACTCGCATTGATTTGTTACTGATGGATCAATTCTCCTTGGAGACCGTATCCAGAGCGTCGATTAGTTCTATCACCCTGTCAGACCACCCCCCAGTGTCCTTATCTATACATACGCTGTACTCTGATGCCAGATCTTGGACCTGGCGTCTAAATGAGAATATTTTGGATGATGTGGTGGCATCTAAAAGTGTATCGGATTCTATTTCCCGATACTTTGCTAAAAACTCAATGGTAGATGTTGGGAAGGCGTCCATTTGGGAGGGTCACAAAGCGGTGATCCGGGGGGGAGCTCATATGCCAGGGTGCAAGGTTGAAGAAAGCACAAGAGGGGGATCTTCAATCCTCTTACGTAAAATTCACTAAGCGGAACTCAAACACAAACATTGTCTGACCTGTGCCTGGAGCTTGCCACCCTGCTGGACACCCAGATTTGTGCCCGACTATGCCAGGTTTCGCATAAATTTTATGAATTCTGGAACAAATGCGGGCGATTACTAGCCAGGGCCCTAAAGAGACAACAGGCCTCGGGCCATGTACATAAACTCCAAGCCGGGATGGGTCTCCCTACAGTCCATTCATCTAAGATAGCAGCAGCCTTTAGGGATTACTACACACAGCTTTACCATCTTCCTGATACGCTACCCAGTATGACAGCGGACCAGAAACAGGGCCATATTCTGGACTATCTGACAGAGGCCCAGGCTCCCCAACTTCCTGCCCAAACCAGCAAAAACCTAGAGACTCCCATCACCCAGGCGGAGCTGGAAACTAGTGAAAGCACTTCCAAAAGGGAAAAGCCCAGGCCCTGACGGGTACACTAATGCCTATTATAGCACCTTCCTCCCCTTGCTCTCTGGCCCTATGTGTGCATATTTCAACGCCTTAGTCTCGGGTACCGCTATGCCCAAAGAAGGCCTATTGCCCCATATAACGGTGCTACCCAAGGACGGGAAGGACCACACGGTTCCTAGTAGCTACAGACCAATATCGCTCCTGAACACCGATATTAAAATCTTAGCGAAGATTTTAGCGAACCGCCTCCAACCCTTAATGCCATCTGTCATACACCCGGACCAAACGGGATTCATTACAGGTAGGGAGGCGAGAGACAATTCTAACCCGGCCATTCAGTTGATGCACTGGGTGCAAACACAGACCGATCATCCACCCTGTCTCCTTCTTTCCACTGACACGGAAAAGGCATTTGACAGGGTGGATTGGACATACCTTCGAGCTGTATTGACTAAGCTGGGGCTCGGCCCTAAAATGCTCTCCTGGTATCTTCGCTATATAGCCATCCTGAAGCCCGAGTTAAGGTAAACAGTGTCCTTTCATACACCTTCCCTATTGAGAATGGAACCAGAAAGGGGTGCCCATTGTCCCCTCTCTTTTTCGCCCTCACCCTGGAGCCACTGCTCAATCGGATTCGCACCTTTCCAAACATTAAGGGTTTTGGCGTTGGGCCGCAGGAACACAAACTCTCTGCATATGTGGATGATGTCCTGTTTTATGTGGCTGACCCGCTGATCTATCTCCCCAATATCATGAACGAATTTCAGACCTTCAGCTCTATTTCTAACTTTAAAATCAATTACACTAAGTTGGAGATCCTGTCCTTAAATATCTCCCCAAGCTTGCGTACACAGTTGCAATCCTCTTTCTCCTTTACCTGGTGCAGTACTCACCTGAAATACCTGGGGGTTTATCTTACCCCCCCCCCCCCTATGCTCTCAGCTGTATAATAGTAATTACGCCCAACTACTAACCATTGTAAAATCAGATTTACATAGGTGGGATAGGGAGACTTTTTCGTGGATGGGCCGAGTCAGTGTGTTAAAGATGAACGTGCTACCTCGCATTTTGTTCTACCTACAAATGGTGCCGATTTCTTTACCGAGGTCTTTTTTTTCGAGCCTTAACAGTATGTTCCTGAAATATATCTGGCAGGGGCGAAGTCCTAGATTGGCACTTCACACCTTACAGAGACCTAAGCGGCTGGGAGGCCTTGGCGCCCCAGATATCCGCAAATACTATGAAGCGATCACCTTGCAGCATGTATTTGGATTGGCACCATGGGGTATCCACTAAGGTATGGGTTTCGTTTGAATTTTTTTGGCAGGTCGCAACCTATCCCATGCCCCCTGGCTACCCCCAGGCATATAGAGGTTTATCAGCCTATGTCTCCCCAATGACGGCTCATGCTTTAAAGTTATGGGATACTCTAAATTGCTCAGGACAGCTTGCTACCTCTTTACTCCCTGCTACTCCATGGTTTGCCCCGGGGGAACACCCGTCTTTTTTCCACACCTGGATGGCAGATGGTGAGGTGAGATGCGGCAGGTTCTTCCAAGACCAGGAACTGATCCCATTGCAGGCACTTAGAGCCCAATATGGTGGATTCCCGTTAGATGGATGAAGACATGGGCAGCTTCAACACTTTGCATGTGGTCTACCTCAAGCCATACGCTCCCCCACCTCAGCCACCCCTTTTAAGAAGCTGTGCATGTCTGCCAATCCGATCCCACACCAATATCTGTCCTCTATGAGCTGTTACTGAGAGGGGGTCCCCTGGGGAAACCCATATACTTTAACCATATGACCTCCAGAAGATTTACCCCCCTTAATGACCAGGCCAATGTTTGCGATATGGCACTGCATTACTTTAACTGACAATTGCCTGGTCGTGCAAAACAAAATTTATGTCCTTTTTTCTCACAAATAGAGAATTCTTTTGGTGGTATTTGATCACCTCTGCATTTATTTTCTGAGCTTAAAACAAAAAAAAGAATGTAAATTTTGAAAAAATAACAAAAGAAAACACTATTTTTTACTTTCTGCTAAAAAACATATCCAATAAAAAAATATGAAAAAAAAATAATTTCTTAATTAATTTAGGCCAATATGTATTCTGCTACATATTTTTGGAAGAAAAAAATCCCAATAAGCGTATATTGATTGGTTTGCACAAAAGTTATAACGTCTACAAACTATGGGATAGATTTATTTATTTTTTTACTAGTAAAGGCGACGATCAGTGGCTTATAGCAGGACTGCGATATTGCGGCAGACAGTCGGGACACTAACTGACACTTTTGACACTTTTTGGGGACAAGTGACACTAATGCCGCATACACACGACCGATTTTCACGACGTTAAAATGCAATTTTTTAAATTGGGCATTAAAAACGATCGTGTGTAGGCTCCAGAGCATTTTTAACCACTTCCCGCCCAGTCAATAGCAGATTGACGTCCGGGAAGTGGTTCTGTTATCCACCCTGGACGTCATATGACGTCCTGCGGGATAACAGCCGCCGCGCGCCCGGAGGGGCGCGCATCGCGGCGATCGGTGGAGCGGTGGGTCAGTCTGACCCACCGCTACACTGATCTCGGTAAGAAGCCTCCGTCGGAGGCTTTTTACCACGTGATCAGCCGTGTCGAATCACGGCTGATCACAATGTAAACAGGAAGAGCCGTTGATCGGCTCTTCCTCACTCGTGTCTGACAGACGCGAGTAGAGGAGAGCCGATCGGCGGCTCTCCTGACAGGGGGGGTTCGCGCTGATTGTTTATCAGCGCAGCCCCCCCTCGGATACCCACACTAGACCACCAGGGAAGCCCCCAGGACCACCAGGGAAGCCCCAATCATGTGGATGGCCCCCATGGCCATCCACATGTAGTAAAGACAAATAAATAAAATAAAAACATTAAAAAAAATATGCCAATCAGTGCCCACAAATGGGCACTGACTGGCACTTTCACAATGTGTGGTGGCTGGCATTGCTGGGCACCAGTGCCACCAATGCCACCTACTAGTGTCCATCAGTGCCACCTATCAGTGCCCATCCGTGCCCATCCGTGCCAATCTGTGCCCACCTATCAGTGCCCGTCCATGCCACCTATCAGTGCCACCCATAAGTGCCCATCAGTGCCGCCCATGAGTGCCCATCAGTGCCGCCTATGAGTGCCAATCAGTGCCGCCTATGAGTGCCAATCAGTGCCGCCTATGAGTGCCAATCAATGCCACCTATGAGTGCCCATCAGTGCCGCATACCAGTGCCACATATCAGTGCCCATCAGTGCCGCCTATCAGTGCCCATCATCAGTGCCCATCAGTGCCACCTCATCAGTGCCACCTCATTGGTGCCACCTCATCGGTGCCCATCAGTGACGCCTTATCAGTGCCCTTCAGTGCCACCTTATCAGTGCCCGTCATTGAAGTAGAAAAGGTACTTGTTTACAAAAAAAATTAACAGAAACCAAGAAAAACTTAGTTTTTTTAAAAATTTTCGCTCTTTTTTTATTTGTTGTGCAAAAAATAAAAATCGCAGAGGCGATCAAATACCACCGAAAGAAAGCTCTATTTGTGGGAACAAAATGATAAAAAATTTGTTTGGGTACAGTGTAGCATGACCGCGCAATTGTCATTCAAATTGCGACAGCGCTGAAAGCTCAAAATTGGCTTGGGCAGGAAGCTGTATAAGTGCATGGTATTGAAGTGGTTAATGAAAAATGGCCTAAAAAAAATGAGAACCTGCTCTATTTTTTCACGTCGTTTTTTTTAACGACGTGAAAAACGGTAGTGTGTATGCTTTTACGAGGGGAAAAAAAATGCGCATGCTCAGAATCAAGTACGAGACGGGAGCGCTCGTTCTGGTAAAACTAGCGTTCGTAATGGAGATAGCACATTCGTCAGGCTGTAACGGACTGAAAAGCACAAGGCTGAAAAGCGCGAATCGTCGCTCAACAAACTTTACTAACATGAAGAGTGGCGCAATTCGAACGGAACTTCCCCTTTATAGTGCCGTCGTACGTGTTGTACGTCACTGCGCTTTGCTCGAGCGTTTTTTTTAATGAACGTGTGTATGCAAGACAGGCTTCAGAGGAAACAAGAAAAATCACATTGAAAAAAACATCGTTTTTGAAAATGACATTAAAAACGATCGTGTGTACGCGGCATAAGGCTACTTTCACACTGCAGCGCCTGGGCATTAGTGCTATTTTTGTTGCCCTTTTTGGCTGCTAGCGGGGCGCTTTTAACCCCCGTTAGCGACCGAAGAAGGGGTTAAAAGCGCCTGCATTGTGGCGCTTCCAAATCGCTTTTCAGGTGCTCTGGATTCATTTCGATAGGGAGGGCGTTTTGGGAGCACGCTCCCAAACCCCAAAAAGATGCTGCCTGCAGGACTTTTTCAAATGTAACGTCCTGCAAACGCACCATCCCAGTGTAAAAAGTCACACTGAAATGAATGGGAGGCGGTTTTCAGGCATTATTTAGAGTCAATTTCAAAACCGCCACAGTGTGAAAGTAGCCTAATACAGTGATCAGTGCTAACAAAATATACACTGTCACTGTAATAATGACACTGGCAGGGAAGGGGTTAACATCAGGGCAAATCAAAGGGTTAACTGTGTGCCTGACCTGTGTTTTACTACTGTGTGGGAGGTGCTTGTTCTAGGAGAAGGCATGAATCGGTGCCCCTGCTTAGCAGAGACATAGGATCCATGTCTTCTGTATTGACAGAACAGCAATCTGCCTTGTTTACATAGACAGACCTTCGTTCTGCCTGTGTACTGAAGCATCGGCGGGTGCTGGCGGACATCGAGTCCATCGCACCCGCCAATCACCTCCCACTGTATCTAACAACAGCGGGAGCGGGCTGCTGGTGGCGCGCGCCTCAGACTCAGAAGTGCAGAATCACATACTAGGTACGTGATCCTGCGCAGGTGAGACGCCTTGCCGCTGTTTATATACAGTATATGTCTCGCAAGCGCTTAAGTAAGAAAAGGTTCCTCCCAAATATCACAGATTAAAAACGTCAAATGCTACACCATTGTACACTGATGGGAAACTTTAAAAAGTCCCTGGCTGCAAGCCCCGCTCCAGCACGTATTTCTCCTGCAGTAGGAGATCCTCAGGGAGCATCTCCACAGGTATAGACAGTGGCCAAGCGTTCATGGTTATGCCGCAGCCGCTACAGTCTGGCCTGAGGGCAATCTGCACAACTCACTGCCCTTCTATAGCTGTAGTTATCATTAAGTGAGCAAGAAATTCGTGAAAATTGTTTACAAAACCATGTCACCAACCTGCCCAAAGAAGTAAAACTCTCACACATACTGAAGGAGACGCTTGAGAGAAGATATGATTTAGATGTACAAATACTGTACTGGTGACACTACAATAGGGATAAAACGTTTCCGCAAAAGGGAATTTAATAAGACACGTGGCCATTCACTAAAACTAGAAGAAAAGAGGTTTAACCTTAAACTACATAGAGGGTTCTTTACTGTAAAGCCTCGTACACACGTCCGGTTTTCCCAGCAGGAAAGCTGCCAGGAGAGCATGGGAATCCCGCCCGTGTGTATGCTCCCTAGCAGTTTTCCCGTCAGGAAAACAGCCGGGAATCCTGATCGGAAAATAGAGAACCTGGCTCTCTATTTTCCCGGCAGGATTCCCGGCAGAGTGTTTCCTGTCGAGAAAACCAGTTGTCTGTATGCGTACCTGAAGGGTAACGAAACCGCGCATGATCGATAACACTTCGACGCATGCGCGGTAGCATACAAAGTTAGTGTGGGGTGTAGCAAGATGGCGACGACAGAATCGAATATAACGAGACACTGGCTTGTCATAGTCGATGACGTCACAGCGTTCTTGCCATTCAAAAGAACGGCGGTTCTTTTGAGTGGCCGTCTGTATACACGGCTTTGCAAGGCAAGCTTGCCAGGAATCCCGTCAGGAAAACCGACGTTTTTTTTCCTGACGGGATTCCCGGCCGTGTGTACAGAGAGCGGCAAGGATGTGGAATTCCCTTCCACAGGCGGTGGTTTCAGCGGGGGGCATCGATAATTTCAAAAAACTATTAGATAAGCACCTGGATGACCATAACATACAAGAATATACAAGGTAATACCGACATATAATCACACACATAGTTGGACTTGATGGTCTTGTGTCTTTTTTCAACCTCACCTACTATGTAACTGTGTACTATGTAACTATGAAACATTCAAAGTTACATTTTAGAAACTATTTTGATCAAACAGCTTTAAATCACCCCATAAAAGCTGCACATAAACTGTACTCATTAGGCATGGACTTAAACAGTCAATTACCAAGACAGAAAGCCAATGGCCTCCACAGCAGTGCCTTCAATAATGCAATTATGAGCAAAATGTAATTGATATTAAGCTGAAGCACATTTTTTTTTTAATTGCTCAAATTGTTCACAAAGTGCATCCGAGGAGGAAGACAAATCGTGCCATATGTGAATAACTCCAATATTAATAACACATAAATTATAGACTGTTTACCATTCCGGAGCAGCTAGTTATTATGTTATTTTACATCTGGTTACCAGGCAACTGCAATTATTGCAGACAAGACCCCCATGTCCATTAGCACCCTCACCTGACACTTGATCTGCACTATCTTCGGAGATTACTGAGAAGCTGGTGGTGTTTTTCTATTGTGCTAATCAAAATGTACTCTTTGTCTAGCAAATTATATCACCCAAAAAATAATAATTTGGGAACTTTTTAACAAATTAACTACTTCAGCAAAAGTAGTAGTGTACCCCTTATGGACCAAAGTTTTTATATTGTACACTATATTACCAAAAGTATTGGAACACCTGCCTTTACACACACATGAACTTTAATGGCATCCCAGCCTTAGTCCGTAGGGTTCAATATTGAGTTGGCCAACCCTATGCAACTATAACAGCTTCAACTCTTCTGGGAAGGCTGTCCACAAGGTTTAGGAGCGTGTCAATAGGAATGTTTGACCATTCTTCCAGAAGCACACTTGTGAAGTCAGGCACTGGCTCACAGTCTCCACTCTAATTCATCCCAAAAGGTGTTTTATTAGGTTGAGGTCAGGACTCTGTGCTGGCCCAGTCAAGTTCCTCCACCCCAAACTCGCTCATCCATGTTTTTATGGAACTTGCTTTGTGCACTGGTCCAAATCATTTGATGGACGGGGGATTATGGTGTGGAGTTGTTTTTCAAGGGTTGGGCTTGGCCCCTTAGTTCCAGTGAAGGCAACTCTTAAGTCGTCAGCATACCAAGACATTTTGGACAATTTCATGCTCCCAACTTTGTGGGAACAGTTTGAGGATGGCTCCTTCCTGTTCCAACATGATTGTGCACCGGTGCACAAAGCAAGGTCAGGGAGTACCCTAAAGAGGTTGCAAGGACAAAACGAAGCGTATGTATGTCACGTAACTCTGTCCCTACGTATGTTTCGTCCTTGCAAGCTCTTCAGCTCCCTAAAGAGGTTGCAAGGACGAAACAAAAAGTATGTACATCACATAACTTAGCCCCTATGTATGTTTCGTCCTTGTAAGCACTATTTTTGAATCAAAACACTGAAAGTGGACAGTTGAAATTTTATGATTTCTGAGTATTACAGTGCACATTTTGGAGAAAAGTTTGCACTGTATTTCTAATTGTGCTTTATAAATATTGGAATTTGGACACAATCTAATTTGTATACAACATTTAATTTATATATGAACAATACTATTTCTCATCAGAAGTATATAGCAGTCTTGTGACTTCTATCAGTTTCTGGTTAAAGTTTGTAGGAGGAGTTTTTTTTTCTACTCTGACTGCCCTATGAGGCCCTGTGCCAATCAAATGCACCCTCCCAAGAACAAAAACTCTCTAGCAATACACACCAAACTGAGCATATGCAGAGTGACTCCAAAGGCTCTGTACTATCAGGAGGTGGATTGGGAACAGTGGAAGAATGGGAGGATCAGAGAAGGCAGAACAAACAGCCTTTTTACACAATGCAGAGGATTAACCCCTTAGGTTTTACAGTGAGTATAACAAGAATGCTTTACTACATATAAAAGACTGATTTTTACTGTTGTGGGTTTAGTAACACTTTAAGATTCAGATGTCTGGATGATAGCCACCCCACAGTACCTGCTCGCTTTCTTGCTGTTAACACTTAAATTTAGTCACATTTCTTCAGCTAATTAGAACATCTTGGAAACGCATTGGTTTGATTCTGTGTGATTTGCTGCATATTCCAAAATACTTTCCTGAGATAAATGGAAATTTTATCGGCCTAATGCAGCATAATTGTATGAAACACCTTGACGCTGCGGCTGCCTGTGGAGTTCACCCATCAATGCCAAATAAAATGTATGCGGTAGAGAAAATTGTCTTGAGGTTAAACAGGTCAAAACAAAGAACGTTGTGCATGCAAACAAGTTACATGCTGGCTAAAACACATACTCTGCCAGTGTCAACACTTGTCTTCAGAATCAGAGGGGGGCAAATGGGTTTGATCCAATGACTTGGAACCTCGGCAGTGGAGAAACATCAAATGTTATGACGTTTGGGGCAAAGATATAATTAAAGTGTATGTAAACCCTAAGAATAATTTTTAGACTGATTTGGCTTATTTCTTTACTTTTATTCTGTTAAATATACCACTAAAAGTGTTTCCCTATATCTGCTTGATAAGTGCAAAAAGATACCTGTAGATATTGCAAGAATTCCAGTGAGTTCCTAACTTCATGTGCTCTCTGCCTCTGTTGCCCTGTTATCAGTTAGCATTGTTACCTGCTCATATTTTCTGACTACAGAACACCTCCTGCCTATTTTATAGAGAAGACAACAGGGGGAAATGTTCTGGAATCCTGTAGTAGGTTAATAATGCTGCTACTTCAAAGATACAGTACAGTACATGAGTGTTGTCACTCTAGGGTCTCCAAACTTTCTAAACAAAGGGCCGGTTTACTGTCCTTCTGACTTTAGTGGGGCCAGGACTGTGGCCATTGGGAATAGACATTGTTCTGGTGTCAGTGGGAGGAATAGTACCCCATCGGTGGTGTCAGTAGGACAAGAGGTGCCCCATCATTTGTGGAAATGGAAAAAACTGTGCTTACTGTATAAGTGATGTAAAAAATGAACAAATAAACCCTTTTAAGCAGCAATAATAATGAGATAAACACAAAGTAAACAAGAAAAAAAAATTGCGCTGTGGGTTCAAAGTGATAAAGTCCAATAATAAAGTCCAATTAAGGAAATATTGAAACCGACACAAACGTCAAAGGACACAATATTTGTCATGGATTTCTAGGCAAACTTGTCAGGATATGTGCTTACCAGATGATAAGCCAAAACGGACAAATGGCTATAACCCAGCCCAGGCCTTTGTTTGTCACACCAGTACCAATTCCTCCAATATAGATGGATAGCAGCAATGGGGAGATGGCTCCACAGTATGTATTGATGCGTGTGTCCAGAGAAACGTATTTAAATGAAAAAACAGAGAAAAAGACACATAGCGTAATCCTGCCACATGAGATGTCTCTATACGGTGTCAAAACTATAGGGTATGGGAGACAGAACGACACCCAGTGTGTGACTGCTATTTGTAGTGAACCATCACCGCACATAAAGTCTCCTTACCAGATACCAATGTAGCGGGTATGTGTTTTCTATTTGAATCTGGTGGGGAAACTGTGATGTATGGTTCCCTGGGGCCCACCGGGTGGCGCTGTCACTTTGGGCCCGGGGTTGAGCCATCATTGCAGTGTCGTACCTCTTTTTGGCCTCTCTCAGCGGTTGTATGGTGGGGCGGGGAACCCGCCGTGCTTGCTGGGAGAGGGTATAAAGGGGGCGTCCATTTTTGGTGGCAGGAGTCGAGTCCCGGGCACCTTCAGCCTGAGGGCGGTGGTTCGTGTCGGTCCTCTAGGCGGCCTAGGCCTGGAGGACGTTCGGAGGTCGTGTTCCATCCCAGGCACCTTTAGCCTGGGGTGAGGTACTTGGATGGCAGTCCGGGACTGAGGGTCCCGGATTAAGGCTCCGCGAGGGAGGAACTTCTTAGGGGACCCCGGGAGTGGGTACCCGAATCCAGTGGCGTAAGGGACCGGAGGGGGTACTTACCTGAAGACCTGGTGCAGCAAATTGTCAGTGACGGGTGAGCCTCCGGAGACCGCCGGGAGGGATGTCTTCCTCGATAGGGAGCAGAAACCTACTTCTGGGAAGGAAGTAGGAGAGTTAATTGTGCCTGGGCCTACTCGCATCCACACCCCCTGTCTGTTCTGTTCGTTGAGGGAGTCCAACTGATTGTGTTCACTTTTCCATGAGAAGAATAAAGGAGTGTTGGACTTTAGTGGTGTGGGGCTCATTTACTGGCAGACACTGTTCGAGAAACCAGGAGGAGGTCTCCAGATGCAGAACACCGACCCGAAGGTAAAAGAGAATTGTCTCCCACTACACACACCTGCAGTGGGAACTTGGCGTGGTGACCCCGCACTCTCTCCTCAGAGGTACCCCTAGACAAGAGCCAGAGCCAGAAGAATTGAGAGGAGAGAGAGGGGGGCGCTACACCAACATAGAAACAGGCCTTAACAGTGATAGGAAGTCACAAGAACAAATCCACCATTGTGTAAACCGCCACCTCTCATAGAGTCTACTTACCAGATAACATAAGTTGTATGCAATGAAATTCAACCGCAGGCTAGTGGATGGCTGGATGGGTGTAAGCGTCACTCTTATGAATATGGCTGTTATAGTGGATGGATGAATGTTCCTCACTGTTGAAGATGTAACTCCGTAGGGCCCATACAGAAGTTGTGTACCAAAAAAGCAAATGGGGACTGGATAGTGTGATATCGCCACAACATTTATTATAAAAAAGTAAAAAATACACTTACTCAATATGCGATAAACAGGACATATAAAAAGCCGGCTGGCTAGAAAGCAAACTCCCGTCCTACGAGCGTGGTGACGTTAGCACGTACCCCCTTAGACGTGTTTCGTCATCACAGACATTGTCAATAAGGGACCCATCATTTGTGTCAGTGGGAGAAATAGTGCCCCATTGTTGGTGTCAATGGGAGAAATAGTGCCCCATTGTTGGTGTCAATAGCAGGTATTATACCCCATTGTTGGTGTCAGTGGGAGGAATAGTGTCTTGTATCAGTAGGAGTAAAAGTTCCCCAAGGGCCGGACAAGGGCAAACAAAGGGCCGCATACGGCCCCTGGGCCGCAGTTTGGAGGCCACTGCTCTAGGATATTAAGTATGCTATTGCCACAATCGCCACGTAAAAATAAAGGAAAAAGAAAACAGAGAAGAAAAAATGCAGCCACCACTTGTAAGGGCGGGTAAGCTGCAATATATTACATTTCTAAATATCCTTTAAAGAGGCAATAAACTGAAACCTACAAATGTATTAATTTGCAGTGTACCAATCATTAGATGTGGTGACCGCATTATTTTCTTTTTTTATTCCTTTTTCCTGGTGGTCTAGCCAGTAACACACCTTCTGTATTAAGCCTGCTACACGTGATGGGATTATCGGACAAATGATCCTCCTTTGTTTTTTGCATGCTAGTCTCCATTTCAAAAATTAAGAGGTTACTAAAGTTACAAAATTTCTCATACAACAGAATAAAAATGTACAAGTGATGTAATGTGTTGTAGTGTGTTAGTATTGTATTTTCGGATGAAAACTGTACTGATTAAACAAAAATTGTACAATCTGGTATCATACGAGAATTTTTTTTGTGTTTGTCCCTTCTGGTAATTTTGGACGAAAGTTGTGTACTAACGATCAGATTACTGTACAATCGCTTTGAAAGCGGTATTTTTTTCATTTTGGTTTTCTGATCGTGTTTACTAGACTTTAGAGTGCCCCCTCTCTGGATAAAGGAGCACAGGGGGCACCTTTGGACAGCAGCATTGTCAGTCTGGAGGAGTATTAGATGGACTAGCACAGGGCTCAAAATTTCAAGTCCAGAGCTACTAGCCAGACCTTAGGAGTTACTCGCCACCAGTTGCCCCACCCAACCCCTACCATGCCCCGCCCCTAATTCCACCCCTAAACACGCCCTTGTAAATTTTCTCATGAAATGACACTGGTAAATGTTTTATGCAGAATTAAGTTACAATAATAAATAATAACTAATAATTTTAACCACTTGCCGCCCGCCCTATAGCAGATTGACGGCGGCAAAGTGGTTTCAAAATCCTGACAGGACATCATATGACGTCCTCAGGATTTTGAGCCGCTGCACGCCCCCTCGGGCGCGCATCGTTGCGATCG
The DNA here is from genome assembly GCA_029206835.1 of Rana muscosa. Taxonomy (NCBI): domain Eukaryota; kingdom Metazoa; phylum Chordata; class Amphibia; order Anura; family Ranidae; genus Rana; species Rana muscosa. The sequence continues at coordinate 137,600,344 of CM055116.1, read as the reverse complement.
TTGCTGCGGGGTGTCAGTCTGACACCCCGCAACACCGATCTAGATAAAGAGTCTCCGACGGAGACTCTTTACCACGTGATCAGCCGTGTCCAATCACGGCTGATCACAGTGTAAACAGGAAAAGCCGGTCATCGGCTTTTCCTCACTCGCGTCTGTCAGACGCGAGTAGAGGAGAGCCGATCGGCTGCTCCTCTGACGGGGGGGTTGTGCTGATAGATTATCAGCGCAGCCCCCCTGAGGATGCCCACACTGGACCACCAGGGATGCCACCAGACCACCAGGGATGCCAGCACCAGGTATGCCACCCTAGACCACCAGGGATGCCAGTTAGTGCCCCCTAATGGATGCCAATCAGTGCCCACAATGGATGCCAATCAGTGCCCACAATGGGCATCACTGATTGGCAGGCATTATTGCTTGGTACTGATTGGCATCCATTACAGTACATCAGTGCCGCCTATCAGTGCCCACCCGTGCCACCTATCAGTGCCCATCCATGCACATCCGTGCCACCTATCAGTGCCCATCCGTGCCGCCTATCAATGCCCATCTGTGCCACCTATCAGTGCCCATTCGTGCCGCCTATCAGTGCCCATTCGTGCCGCCTATCAGTGCCCATCCGTGCCACCTATCAGTGCCCATCTTTGCTGCCTATCAGTGCCCATCTGTGCCACCTATCCGTGCCACCTATCCGTGCCCATCTGTGCCGCCTATCCGTGCCCATCCGTGCCCCCTATCCGTGCCCATCCATGCCACCTATCCGTGCCACCTATCAGTGCCGCATATTAGTGCCCATCATCAGTGCCCATCAATGCCACCTCATTGGTGCCACCTCATCGGTGCCGGTCAGTGCAGCCCCCATCAGTGAAGGAGAAAACGTACTTATTTAAAAAGTTTTGTAACTGAAACAAAAAAAATATATTTTTTTTTTTTTTAATTTCGGTCACTTTTATTTTTTTTAGCAGAAAATAAAAATCCCAGAGATGATCAAATACCACCAAAATAAAACTCTATTTGTGGGGAAAAAAATGATAAAAATTTAGTTTGGGTACAGTGTAGCACGGCCGCGCAATTGTCATTCAAAGTGCAACAGCGCAGAAAGCTGAAAATTGGTCTGGGCAGGAAGGTGTATAAGTGCCCTGTATGGAAGTGGTTAACATAAAGCAGATGTAGCTGGGAGCGGACTACGGTTATTTGACCTTGCAGACTTGTCTTCTGCTATCTCAGGCTGTATCCCCCTAGTGCTGAGCTCGGGTTTCTTGCATCACACCAGTGGCGGAACTTTCAGGGTCGCAGCAGTCGCACTTACGACTGGGCGTTGGCATTTTTCCGCTGTGGGGGGGGGGGCCCAAGATCCAGCATCTCCCCCTGCACCTCTGGCTGTCAATTTAGTACGCAGTGGGGGGAGTGGGAGGGGGGCGATCGGCAGCTCTATGATTTCCGTGGGCCGCAGGATCTCCCTGGGGCTAGCAGTTCTCTTCCCGAGTGTATACACTGGAGAGGGGAGGGGCCTCCCCTCTCCAGTCACACAGTCCCCCATACAGTTAGAAAACACCGGCAAGGGAACGCATTTAACCCTTTGATCGCCCCTGAGGTTAACCTCTTCCCTGCCAGTGTCATTAGTACAATAACAGTGCATATTTTTAGCACTGATTACTGTAATAATGTCACTTGTAGCGCCCTCCTCACTCCCCTCTCTGCATCAGCTCGTTTCTCTTCTTGTCTATGGGTACCTTAGCGTGGAGAAAACGGGGACACCACGCCTGGCCTTCACCACAGGTGTCAGTGCGGTATAAACAGCATAATCAGTTCTTTCTCTACCTTCGGGTCAGTGTTGTGCACCTAAAACCTCCACATGAGATTACCTTGAACAATGTCCACCAGAAAAAAGCCCCACACCATTAAAGTCCAACACTCCTTTATTCTTCTCGAGTGAACAGCATAATCAGTTAGACTCCCTTGGCTTTACAGAACAGAAAAGGAGGTGTGGATGCGAGTAGGCCCAGACACAATGAACTCTCCACTTTCCTTCCTGAAAGTGGGCTGCGGTCTCTGAGCGAGGGGGAATTTCCTTCCAGGCGGTCTCCGGTGGGAGGCTCACCTGTCACTGGCAATCTGCTTGCCCCCGGTCTTCAAGTGAGGAGCTCCCCCGGTCCATTACGCCTTCCGGATTCGGGTACCCACTCCCGGGGTGACCTAGGACCTCCTTCCCTCGTGGAACTCAGTGTTGGGCACTGAGCTCCAGACCTCCATCCGAGTACCTCACCCCAGGCCAAAGGTGCCTGGGATGGAACACGACCTCCGGCTGTCCTCTAGGCCTAGGCCGCCTAGAGGACCGACACGAACCACCGCCCACAGGCTGAAGGTGCCTGGGACTCGACCCCATGACAAACATGGCCGGCCCCTTCATACCCTCTCCTAGCAAGCACTGCGGGTTCCCCGCCCCACCATAACACTGCCGAGAGAGGACAAAAAGGAGGCCCGGCACACAGCAATGGCTCAACCCCCAGCACATGGCGACAGCGCCACCTGCAGGGCTGCAGGGAATTACACATCACTGGTGTCTCTGCCAGTTAAATTTACACCCGGGAAAGTACATACCCGCTACACTCTCCCCCTGGTGATTTGACACTGGTCCCCAGTGTCTGGAACAAATCATACCCTCAAGGGCTGGCATGATCCAATCCAGAGACCGACTAACAATTGTACAAAAATATAAAACTTTTGAAAAACCTGATCAACTAAAGCAATTGTGTCTGAGCCCTATATAAAGGGGAAGGGAAACAACAACAGTTAATCATAACTTTGAATCACATATTCACATTATACTTTTCCCACCCATCCTGACTAAGATCCACCCCATTCTCAGTGATCTTGATGGGATGCTCTCCTGCAGAGGGAAAAAACAAAATCAACACACATAAACCCTGACACATATATTTGTGTGAGAGAAAAGAAACTTCTCCGTAAAGAAATCCCTTTTCTCCAAGGAGTGAGTGTGTGTAAAGTGTTTAACGTTGCACAACACTGCCACCTGGTGGCAGCATCGCGGTAACTGCACTCGTGGAACTTTTCCTCTTCTCTTTGGCCCTATCTACCCCAGAGTCCATGATCTCTTGCTGGAAAAGTGAAGAACAAACCAGGAACAATTCTTCATTTCTCTGGGCATCGAAAGCAACAGGCCCCAGAAAGTTCAGCAGCATAACAAGAACGGAGTCTTTTCTCTCCTACAGGTAGAAACGAGGATGCGGCAGAACAAGCGGCTTCAAGTGCTGGTCCATGGTCTCCAGATGATACTCTACATCTTCTCCTTCCTTGCGCCGGATCAGCACCTTGTCTGCATGGATGTGCCGTCCTAACATCCACTCTGCCTTACAGTCCTTAAAATGTTGAGAGGCTTTGGGAGAGCATGCCAGGTACCTGCGTGCGTGTGGAATCTGAAGGTGAGTCCACACAAAGTCATTGTACCAGTGCTCCCGGCACACAGCACACTTCCACCTCATAGAGCAGTTCCTTGGACAAGTATGGATACTGCCATCTGTACTCTGCAGCAACCTTCTGGCCAAATAGGCGTTGTAGTCTGGCCAAAGGAGGCATAGTAGCTCTGTCCCCTTCGCCAGGCAACACTATTGAGTCCGGGTGGCGAGGGACTGATCGGGGCATTGGTCGGGGCATTGGTGCCCGCAGTAACAGTCTCTTTTCCCCGGTCTTCGGTACAGATGGTACCGGGGATGTAGAGGCAGGCCGGGGACGGGACCTCTCTTCAGGCGCTGGTGCCTCCACCCGGGGTGTACTTTCCCCTGTAGACATGGGTGCATCCCTGGTTCTCCGGGACGAAGCGAGAGGTACTTTGTCCCAGCCCTTTTCTGCAAACAGTTTGTCTATAGCAACGTCGTCTCCCATGTCCGAGAGCGACTCCAGGTCAGAGGTGTCACACTCCTCCGCGGGTAGGTACCCTGTAGTGGAGACTGAGCTTTCACCTCTTCCCACACACCAAATCTCTCCGCCAGGCTTACCTCGGCCTTTACTTGAATCGGGGCATCCGGAACTCTTGTCGACGGATCCATCCCGGCCGGGCGTAAGCGGGCGCGACAGTCCACCACAACCGCTGGTCGGGGCTACCATACCGGTCTTTCTCTTCGGTGGTGGACACTGCGAGACAGTGGTGACCGAGTCAGCATCCTCGGATTTCTCCCGTTTAGTTTTTACGACCTCCTCCGCGGTCGCTGCAGTGTGCGCAGGGATGGCTGTCAAAGCAGTGATTCCTCCTCTCTGAGTGGTGTTGCCTGCAGCACGGCTGGGGTAAATGGTTCTCGGCTTCTCAACCGCTGGATCCACTTCAAATAGAAACTCCCCACAGGCCTCGCATCGCCCGAATGGCTTCAGATGGCACACCAGTCCCAAACAGCCGGGACAAATCACACCCAGGGCCTCAACGTCCATGCACAAATACAGGGCGAATCGACCCCTTGGCTTTAGCCGGATCCCCGTATCTGTTACCGGAGCAGCAGCAGTCAATGTTGTGGTAGAAGGGTGAACTGGAATCCACGATGTATGTCCGAACATGGTGACCTGTTGCTGATTCGTCGCACACTGCAAAGTTTTTGCGCCAACGTCCCATGTGTAGTCCTTCACACGTATTGGACTCCTCCCCTTTGCTCCAGTTCGCGGTCTTTTCTTCTTTTCTGTTTCTGAGTCACGCCCACGAACTAAGCAATGGGGGTGTGCCTGGTGGCGCAGTGCAAATAGAAGCCCCCACGTGTAGTCCCTCACACGGCTGAGCTTCCCCCTCTCCTCGCTCTTCTGCGTGGGCCTTTCCCTTCAATAGGTCATGTCCACGACTTCGAGCACAGGGATGCACTTCGGCCAATGAAGGCCTGCCCACTCGCGTAACTCCTCCAGCAGACACGTTCAATTCCGTGGTGCACAAACACTATACCGGACCCGAGCCCCCACGTGTAGCGCCCTCCTCACTCCCCTCTCTGCATCAGCTTGTTTCTCTTCTTGTCTAGGGGTACCTTAGAGGGGAGGAAGCGGGGACACCATGCCTGGCCTTCACCACAGGTGTCAGTGCAGTATAAGCAAAGTTCTTTCTCTACCTTCGGGTCAGTGTTGTGCACCTAAAACCTCCACATGAGATTACCTTGAACAATGTCCACCAGAAAAGAGCCCCACACCATTAAAGTCCAACACTCCTTTATTCTTCTCGAGTGAACAGCATAATCAGTTCGACTCCCTTGGCTTTACAGAACAGAAAAGGAGGTGTGGATGCGAGTAGGCCCAGACACAATGAACTCTCCACTTTCCTTCCTGAAAGTGGGCTGCGGTCTCCGAGCGAGGGGGAATTTCCTTCCAGGCGGTCTCCGGTGGGAGGCTCACCTGTCACTGGCAATCTGCTTGCCCCCGGTCTTCAAGTGAGGAGCTCCCCCCGGTCCATTACGCCTTCCGGATTCGGGTACCCACTCCCGGGGTGCCCTAGGATCTCCTTCCCTCGCGGAACTCAGTGTTGGGCACTGAGCTCCAGACCTCCATCCGAGTACCTCATCCAAGGCCTAGGCCGCCTAGAGGACCGACACGAACCACCGCCCACAGGCTGAAGGTGCCTGGGACTCGACCCCGTGACAAAGATGGCCTCCCAGCAAGCACGGCGGGTTCCCCGCCCCACCATAACACTGCCGAGAGAGGACAAAAAGGAGGCCCGGCACACAGCAATGGCTCAACCCCCAGCCCATGGCGACAGCGCCACCTGCAGGGCTGCAGGGAATTACACATCACTGGTGTCTCTGCCAGTTAAATTTACACCCGGGAAAGTACATACCCGCTGCACACTGTTTCCCAAAAAAGTGTAAACAATGTCAGTTAGGTGTCCTATCTGTCTGCCGCAATGTCGTCGTCCCGCTAAAAATGACAGGATCTTTTCAGGATCACTGAGAGGACTCCGCTCTCCACAGAGATGAGTCTTCTCTATTCAGCTATTTGTGGTTGTAGCAGCAAATCGGTTCATATAAAAGTGATCAGCAGCCCCCTCTGTGCTCACCTCTAGCTGTGTCATCCTGTCAGGTTGTTCCTGGAATGTCATGTTCCTGCGGAGTCTGATTCCCACTTACTACTTGGGACAATAATGAAGAATAATGAATGGTCTGGCAGAGTGTTTTTCCTCAGACTGGAGGCTAAACCCACTGGAATGATTATGGATATGGAACGGGAGTGAATCACAGGACCAGACTGTATAAACCAATCTTTGATAATTCTTTTGGGATATCCTGGCAGATGGCTTCCCGCTAGTGATCACATGGGCATAAAATATCTAAAAGACTATATTCTGTAATCCCCATACAACTGACAAATTCCAACACGAACTGCAGTTTAACCACTTCAGCCCCGGAAGAATTGGCTGCTCAATGACCAGGCCATTTTTTGCGATACGGCACTGCGTCGCTTTAACTGACAATTGCGCGGTCGTGCGACGTGGCTCCCAAACAAAATTGACATCCTTTTTTTCCCACAAATAGAGCTTTCTTTTGGTGGTATTTGATCACCTCTGCGGTTTTTATTATTTGCGCTATAAACAAAAAATGAGTGTCAATTTTGAAAAAAACACAATATTTTGTACTTTTTGCTGTAATAAACAGCCCCAATTTTTTTAAAAAAAAGCCAATTTTTTCCTCAGTTTAGGCCGATATGTATTCTTCTACATATTTTTGGTAATAAAAATCGCAAAAAGCGTATATTGATTGGTTTGCGCAAAGTTATAGCGTCAGGGGATAGATTTAGGGCATTTTTTAAATAATTTTTTACTAGTAATGGCGGCGATCTGCGATTTTTATCGGGACTGCGACATTATGGCGGACATATCGGACACTTTTGACACATTTTTGGGACCATTGGCATTTATACAGCGATTAGTGCTATAAAAATGCAATGATTACTGTGTAAATTACATTGGCAGGGAAAGGGTTAACACTAGGGGGCGATCAAGGGGTTAACTGTGTTCTCTAATGTGTGTTCTAACTGTGGGGGGAGGGGACTTAGGGGATTTAGGATTTAGGATGCAGAGAGACTCATACCCTGTACACACGGTCGGTTTTTCCAATGAAAAAAGTCAGATGGACTTTTTTCATTGGAAAAAACGATTGTGTGTGGGCCCCATCTGACTTTTTTCCATCGGTTTTAAAAAATAGAACATATTTTAAATTTTTCCGATGGAAAAAAAAACGATAGGAAATTCTGATCTTCTGTGTGGAACTCCAATGGAAAAAAAACCCACGCATGCTCAGAATCAAGTCAACGCATGCTCAGAAGCATTGAACTTAATTTTTCTCGGCTCGTCGGAGTGTTTTACGTCACTGCGTTTTGGACGGTCAAAATTTTGTCTGATGGTGTGTAGGCAAGACTGATGAAAGTCAGCTTCATCGGAATTCTGACGGAATATTCCATCGGCTCTTATTCCATAGGAAATCCGATAGTGTGTACAGGGCATTACAGTGGAGCACAGCACTGGACAGGGGAGCAGGAGCTACCTAAGTGAACTTTTCCTATTAACAAGATGGTGATTGGTTGCCGGGCTGTCACCCCCCCCCCCCCCCTCCAATGTGGCTCCACACACGCCCTCAGCCTATTTCCACTCGCCTGCTTGCATTAGGGTTGGACTAGCAAATTAAAGACAAACCCCAGCTAACACTTTGTAATCACTTACAGCAAAAAAAATCCTTTTGGAATAAGGGTTTTACATAAATAAATAAAACTGATCATTGTAAGCACCCCTGTCAGTGGTTTGTCCCAACCCTGTAAAATGATACATCTGTAAGAGAGTTTGTTCTTTTGAAAACCAACAAACTTACTGGCAAGATCACCAGATGAAAATAAAAGAAGGAAAGCCTACAAAAAGAAAACCAATGCATCCATCACATCTAAGAATTAATAAGCTCCAATATATTAAATGTTTGCTTTAGGGTTTGATAGCACTTTAAATCATTAGATGTGGTGACTGCATTCGTTTTCTCTTCTTTGGCTTTTCCCTTCTGTTTTCACCTGGTGATCTGGCCAGTAACACACCTCCTGTATTAGTGAGGCACATCTCTGGATGAAGGAGCACAGGGGCACCTTTGGACAGCAGCATTGTCAGCCCTGGGGGGATGGGAGTGTTAAATGTATTAGCAGGTTTAGATACACTAACAAATTGAAGCCAAACTCCAGTTCAAACTTAAAGTGGAGCTCCACGCAAAAAGGGAAGCTCTGCTTGGTTTTGACAGGTTCCCTGTTCCCACTTCTGGGTGAGTTTGCCGTGGCGAATTCAACCAGAAGCTTGGCCCCCCTCCTTCCCCCACTGCCAGGCCATTCACAAAGCTCATGCGCGTTAGAAAACTGTCTGTGAAGCGGTAAGGCTTCATTGGCGGTTTCCCTTAGCCGAGATGGCGGCAGCAGCACCCGAGAACTGATTGAAAAATCGGCCTGAGTGAAGACACCGCTGGATTCGTGGACAGGTAAGTGTTCTAAAATTAAAAGTCAGCAGCTACGGTATTTGTAGCTGCTGAATTAAAAAATTTTTTAAGAAGTCTGAAGCTCCTCTTTAATAATCAGTTACAGAAAATAGTTTATTTTCCTTTTGAGATAAAGGTTTTGCATCAAAATATAAAAGCTGATCATTTCGATCACCCCTGCCAATGCTAAGTGGTTTGTCTCTATACATGTAAACTGATAAATTCTGCTGGAGAGCTTGTGCTTTTGAAAAACAGACCTGCTGGCTGGTTTCCCAGATGAAAATAGAAGAAAAAAAAGCTTAAAAAAAGGAAATGAATGCAGCCGTCACATCTAAGAATTGGTAAGCTGCAATTAAATATTTGTTTTGGGGTTTAATACTTTTTAGATCAGGGGTCTCAAACTGTCAGACCTCCAGCTGTTGTGAAACTACAAGTCCTGTGAAGGCATTGCAAGACTAAAGCCCCGTACACACGGTCGGACTTTTGGCCAACAAACTTAATTTTGAGCAAGTTGGACCAACAATCCGACCGTGTGTACGCTCCATCGGACAAACTTTTTTTCTTTTTTCATCGGACAAAAGTTGGGTCTGCAAACGGACAAACTTTTGGCCAACAAAAGTCCGATGGAGCAAAGTCCGACCGTGTGTACAGAAAACCATCGGACTTTTGTCCGATGGACAAAACAACTAATGTTAAAATCAACCAACAATAGCAGAAGTTGACCAAAGGGTGGCGGTAAAGAGCAGAAAAACCACGTGATGTTGCAAAAAGTTTTGGGAAAGTTTGCAGAAAAGTCCTGTGGTGTGTATGCTATGGGTGTGCCCGACCAACTCCGTTCGGACAAAAAAACACGGAAAAGTCCGATGGAAGTCCGACCGTGTGTATGGGGCTTGACAGTTACAAGCATGACTCCCACAGGCAGAGGCATGATGGGACTTGTAGTTTCACAACAGCTGGAGGGCCACCAGTTTGAGATTCCTGGTTTAGATGGGAAAAAAATACAAAAGGAAAAAGGTTACCTTTGATTAAATCTGCATGTGATGTCTATCAGTAGATCCAAATATATAGGCAGCTGAGGTTATATGCAAACCTTGACTTTTCTAAAAAGTCAAATATTGCCCCTCCCCCTTCTGAAACTCTGACCAATAGGGAATCTGTAAAGGCAGGGAAGGAGGGGACGCAATATGCTATACTTTCACAGTACATGTCAAGGTTTAGGTCAGGGCCATCTTTAATGTTGATTGGACCCTGGGCAAAAAAATGCTTGCCCCCCCCCCCCCCCCCATGCAATTTTGCTCTCCACCTGCTCTGAGACATACAATAAATATCAGCTAGTCTTAAAATCAGTTTACTGTATCAGATCAGGCAATGATTGTGATTGGTTGCCAGAGGTTACAGCATATCATTACTACTTATTGATTGGTTGCTAGAGGTTACAGGACATGATTTCTTCTTGTTGATTGGTAGCTAGAGATTACTGTACAGTAATACTGCTCACTGATTGGTTGCTAGAGGTTACAGCACATCATCTCTTCACTGCAGAGGAGTATGATATACACAGGGCCGGATTAACATAGGGGCTATTGGAGCTGCAGCTCCAGGCCCCTTCCTCAAGATAGGCCCATTTGCCCAAAAAAAAAAAAAAAATCTAAAAAAAAAAAAAAAAAAAGATCGGCTTCGAGGATTGTAGCTCGGCGACCAGGGGCCACAGAGACCCCATATTTGGGGGGTATGCAGCTGAAGACCCACCCCACCACTGGTCAAAATATGGGGCTGCTATCATTTAGGGTTCCAGAGATACGGGGCTGCTTGCCCAGCCTTTTAGAAGCTATATACAGAACGGCCAGTTTAAATACAAGCTGACACACTCTGCAGCAGAGAGGATGAGCTCACAGTGCTTATAATAATTATTTGTATATCACTAAGACTGCTTTCACACTATGCCGCCCCGAGCGTTGGCGGTAAAATAGCGGTAAAACGCTGCTATTTTACCGTCGGATTTACGGCACATTTCGGCCACTAGCAGGGCGCTTTTAACCCCCGCCAGCGACCGAGAAAGGGTAAAAAACGCCCGAGATGTGCCGCTACAGCGGCGTATTTCCGGCATACGGCGGTGCTGCCCATTGATTTTAATGGGCAGGAGCGCATTAGGAGCGGTGAGTTCACCGCTCCTAATGCACTCTAAAGAAGTTGCTGGCAGGACTTTTTCTGACGCCCTGCCAGCGCACCGCTCCAGTGTGAATAGAGCACCTGTTTAAGGGCAGATTGCAGGCGCTATTTTTAACGCTATAGCGCCTGCAAAACGCCCTCAGTGTTAAAGGGGTCTTATAGTAATTAAGCCCTTGCCACCCAGGCCAATTCTGAAACTTCTCTCCTACATGTAAAAAACGGAAAATTTATTACCAAATACTTACCGTAATTTTCCTTTCCTGATAGACTCCATGGCAGACTACGTGTGGGTTAACCCCGCCTCCTCTCCACAGCTATAGGACCCCTTACCCATAAATTTGAGCTCACCTCCACAGACAGGTGTTCCGTAGCTAGCCGACTCAAATTTCAACTCTCATATTTTTAATTCATGGGTGGGAACTCCGTCTGCCATGGAGTCTATCAGGAAAGGAAAATTACGGTAAGTATTTGGTAATAAATTTTCCGTTTTCCTGACAGACTCCATGGCAGACTACGTGTGGGAAATAACTAGCCAATCCACACGGGAGGGTATGCTTGCTCAAAAAAAATATTTTAATCTTTCCCGTCAACTGACAGGATTTTTCGACCAAAATTAACAGAGAAAAGGGAAGCAGGCTCAATACAATAATGAGACATAAATGTATGAATAGAAGACCACAAGGCTGCCCTGCATATCACTTCAGGAGCCACGTGTCGAGCTGCTGCCCGTGAGGCTGCCATGCCTCTGGTGGAATGAGCCGTCACCGCCTCTGGAGGAGCTAAGCCCTTTGCCCTGTAAGCCTGTTGAATAGATTGGACGATCCAGGCTGCTATTGTTCTGGAGGAAGCCCTCTTTCCTTTGTTGCTACCAGTGTGTAACAAGAACAGGTAGTTCAAGCTTCTAAAAGATGAAGTGACTCGCAAATATTCTTTCAGAGTCTCACCTACATCCAAGGGATGAACATCTGCTGATTCTGGAGAATTGAAAGTAGGAAGGACTATTTCCTGATTCTCGTGAAAAACTGACTTGACTTTTGGTTTAGACCCAAGCATGGGAATAAGGACCACTCGGTCCGGGAAGAAAGTCAAAAAGGGTTCTTGACAACCCAGGAAGCTTATTTCTGAAACCCTTTTGGCTGAAGTAATGGCCACTAGAAAGGCCAGTTTGATTGATAAGTCCTTAATAGAAAGATCCTTGCTGTTGAGTGCTGAAAGAGCATCAAGGACGAGCAGAAGATCCCATTTGGGGAATCTAGGCTTCCTCTGAGGCCTGATTCTCAAAGCCCCCTGAAAGGATTGTTGAACCAGGGGATGAGTTGCCCATGATGTTCCTGAAAATGCCGATAAGGCTGAAACTTGTCAATCAGTTCCCCCAGAGTACAAAGGAAGATCCAAGCCTGATTGTAGAAAACTCAAAACGTCTTGAACTCCAGGATTTCTGAAAGATTTTCCAGCAGAAGTCATGAAGCTGACAAACCTGGTCCAGATTCTGTTGTAGGTTTTGTTCATGTTAGGCTTTCTGGAGCTCATAAGGGTAGAGATTACCCCTAAAGCACACCCAAGAGACTCTAGCGGGTCCCTGAAGCTCATCAGATTCAGGAGAGGAAACCATGGCCTGTTCGGCCAGTATGGTGCTATTGTTATCACTTCACCTTTCTCCAACTGGAGCCGCTGCAGGAATTTTTGCATGATCGGAGGTGGAGGGAAGGCATATGCCTTGTTGAATTTCCATTGGCTTGTTAATGCATCTACTCCGAAGGCTTGACTGCACCGACCTCGAGTGTAGTATCTGTCTACTTTGTGATTGCAGGGGGATGCAAACAGATCCACTTCTGGATCGATTCCCAACGATAGGATCCACTTGAATGTCTGTGTATGCAGTGACCATTCGTTGTTGTCTAGGTTGCTGCGTGACAGAAAGTCCGCTTGAATGTTCTGTTCCCCTGGAATGAAGACTGCTGTTAAGTTGAGTAGATTCCTCTGAGCCTAGGTCATAATGGGCTCGACCTCTTGGAGAAGGGCAGGGCTCCGAGTGCCCCCTTGTCTCTTCACATATGCCACAGCGGTGGTATTGTCCATTTTCAGTAGGACCGACTTCCCTTTCAGAAGGTGGGAGAAAGCATGAAGGGCGCACCATGCCGCACGCAATTCCAGAACGTTTGACCCTGGAATGTGGAGATGGGCATCCCATTTGCCCTGAGCCAGTTCTGTCCCACAATGTGCTCCCCAGCCCGCATTGCTGGCATCGGATGAAACAGTCATCCATTGGATGGGAGCAAGGGAGTGGCATGTTAACAAGTTTTTGTGTTGAAGCCACCAGAGAAGACTGTTCCTCATTGACTGAGTAATCCTGATCAGCTGATTGCGATCGTCTGTCTTCCATTACTGAAGGAATCCTGATTGAAAAGGCAGAAGCCTCCACATTGCCCATTTGACCATGGGGAACGTGGCCACCATCGTGCCGATTATCTTCAGGCACTGTGACGCCCTTAGGTGAGAGTAGTCTAGGGCTAAAGATATTCTTACCCGAATGACCGGGATTTTTCTTCAGGAAGAGAGATGGTATTCTCTACTGTGTCGAATTGAGCTCCTAGGTAGGTTAGGCGTAGTGTCGGGTCTGGCTGACTTTTCTCTCGGTTTAGGAGCCATCTGAACTCTATCAATGTAGAGATCACTTGATCTTTGTGGATCAGCAGCTGCTGCTTGTCTTGGGACAGTAGTAGCAGCTCGTCCAGGTAATGATACAGACGCACACCCTGTATTCTGATAAGAGACACAATTACCAACAGTACCTTGGAAAAGACCCTTCGAGAGGTCGTTAGTCCAAATGGAAGACAAATAAATTGTAAGTGCTCTCGTTCGACCTGAAATCGAAGGTATTTGTGGAATTCTTCTGCCACGGGAACATGAAAATACGCGTCCTTAACATCTATTGAGATCAACCAGTCGCCTGGTTGAACGACTTTTTGGATGGTTGAGAGTGCTTCCATCTTGAATTTCTCGTGCTTTATGTACCTGTTCAGGAAAGTGAGATCTATAACTGGACGCCAAGAGCCGTTCCTCTTTTGTACTAGGAAGAGGGGGAAGTATACCCCCTGGAATTCCCCGTCCTTTGGGACGGGCACCACTGCTCCTTGATCTTTCAGGGCATTCACATATGAAAGAAGAACTTGTTGTTTTTCTTCTGATTGAGGCAGTGAAGATTGCATTGGTCTACATGGAGGGACTTTGGTGAAGGACCATGCGTGACCTGTTGAGACCGTTTTGATGGTCCAATAATCTGAGATCAAGGTCACCCAGACATGCCGGCAGAGACGTAGGCGAGCCCCTACCCGACCGCTTGGGCAGGCCCAATCTCAAAAGGACTTGGTTGGCTCGCGCCCACCGGGCGTCTGTTTCTTGCCAGATTTTTTTTTTTTTGGAAAGATATCTGCCTATTCCAGTTCCAGCTTCTCCTAAAATCCCGTCCGGGCCTATAGGAGCATGCCTCTCTTGAACGCTCTGTACTGCGTCTCTGCTGAGGTTTTCTTTGGTTAAACGGACGTTTGTCCTGAGGGAGGAATCCCGACTTTCCGCCTGTAGCCTTTGAAATGGCATTATACAGTTTGTTTCCAAACAAGGAAGTTCCTTCAGAAGGAATTTTGCACCATGCCTGCTTTGAGGCAGGATCAACAAGCCAGGGGCGCAACCATAGTGCTCGTTTGGCTGTGACCGAAGATAGCAAGGATCTAGCCATCAAGCGGATGAGATCAATTGAAGCTTCTCCCAAAAAGGTGATAGCCAGTTTAAGTTCTTGCACTGCTGAACTTTGTGCCAATTCCTCCGAGACACCTTTCAGAGCGGAGTCAACATTTTCCACCCAGGCCTCCATTGCTTTGGAGGTGACTGCAAGGGCTAGGGCTGGTTTGCAAGCCATACCGTTCAAGTTATATATTCTCTTAATGTCTTGGTCAATCTTTCAATCCAGACCATCTTTAAAAGATACAGTGTCATCTAGCAGGAGGGTGACATGCTTCGCTAGGCGCATTACTGCTGCATCCATGAGGGGAGCATTTTCCAAACCTTCTTATCCCCCTTGCTCCATTCTTCCTTAAACACTCCTTTCAGCTCGGTGTGAAATTGGAACATTCTTTCCCCAGTTTCTTAAACAGTTCCTTTGTTTCTCTGGGGGGGGGGGGGGCAGTGGTATCTTCCAACTTTAAGGTTTCCATCACTGCCTTGATCAGTGGAGAGACTAAAGCGTAGTCGAATCCCACTACAGAATCATCTCCCTCCATCTCGTCTTGCGAGGAATCATGGGAGGAATCACAAAATCATCTCCCTCCATCTCGTCTTGCGAGGAATCATGGGAGGAATCACAGAATCATCTCCCTCCATCTCGTCTTGCGAGGAATAATGGGAGGAATCATGGGGCTGGAATTGGCCGGAATCCTCCTGGGCCTCGTCAGCCAAGGAGCCAGACAAGGTGGTGGACTGGCTCCTCGTGTGGGGGGGCATCTATTTCCATCATAGACTGCTGTACCACACGTTTAATAAGAGACTCAAGATTTTGATTTTTCGGTCTCTTTCTCACCGACCGCTCGGGCATAGCATGGGTCACACAGCGATTTGCCCTCTGGGATTCTAGTTTTACATCCCCAACAGGCTCTGTGATCAGAGCGATCATTGCGGTGGTGGTAGCGGTGACTTTGAGGAGGATTGGGAACATCTCCTATATTTAGAGGGGGAATGTGAGCGTCCCCTATGATAGTGGGTCCCAGACGGAGTGTCACGTCTGGACCTGGAGGATGATTGGTGATGGTGATGATGATGGTGATGATGATGCTGCAGCCTGGCAAGGTCCCTATCCTGTGACCGATGAACTGATGTAGCCGGGCTGTAAGAGATAATACAGACAAAGGGAGGGGGAGGAAGGTGGGCAGGTTGTAACCGTTAGCAACCACCAGAAAAAAATGACACCAAAGACACCAACCCCCTACCCACTCCGCACAGACCTTGTGCGGGAGGGCTGGCCACACGGCGGTGCAGATGAGTCCATGACGAGGAAGACACACAATGATGCGTAACTCCACTACCTAGACTAAGGATAAGCAAATCAATGCAAGAACAGTGCAGAAAAAAAAAAGTTTTTTTTAAAATTTTTTTTTTAAACTGTCCCTTTAAGAGACACTAAGCATTACAAGCATTACATGCATTACATTGCCAAGAAGTGCTTACCCCGTTCTGGTAGTATTGAGACTCCGGGAGGCTGCTGCTATATGCCCACAGGTTATCCCACCAGTATAGGGCTCCTCAGCGGTTTAAATGACCCGCCGGAATGACGTCATGGCCGGTCCCGCTGTGCGCATGCATCGGAGGGACCGAACCTACTGCGCCTGCGCGGCCCCTGACCCCTCCGCCATACTGCGCATGCGCAAACATCAAGCCTCGGTTTCACCGTGGCTCTGCGCATGCACAGACGCTCAACAGGCCGGGATCAGGAAGGGAATGGCATCCTGGAACGCAAAAGCGTTCCACACATATACTAAGCTTAGCGGCGCTGTATGACAGAGAAAAAACAGCAGAGAAAGACATACAAACAAACAAAAACTATCTGCCATGGAAATAGAAAAAGTCTTCAGACCTTGCCAGCTGAGATCCACCGTCCGTCATGGTACGCTGGGGCCACATCCCTTCCACCATAGGGGTATCCATCAGCCCAAAAACCACTCACCCGCTCATAGCTGGGCCCTGGGTGCACCGCACAACTCGTACCTGATCCGACAGACATCCTGGACTGCACCTGAATTGCATAATGAAGGGTCCATGTGAGGAGGACAAAAAAGGAACACCTGTCTGTAGAGGTGAGCTCAAATTTATGGCTAAGGGGTCCTATAGCTGTGGAGAGGAGGCGGGGTTAACCCACACGTAGTCTGCCATGGAGTCTGTCAGGAAATCATCATTTGGTTTTTGCTAGAAAATTACTCAGAACCCTCAAACATTATATATTGTTTTAGCAGAGACCCTATGGAATAAAATGGTGGTCTTTGCAACTTTTTATGTTACACGGTATTTGCGCAGCAATTTTTCAAACCTGTTTTTTTTTTTTAAAGAGACTGTTT
Source organism: Rana muscosa (assembly GCA_029206835.1). Taxonomy (NCBI): domain Eukaryota; kingdom Metazoa; phylum Chordata; class Amphibia; order Anura; family Ranidae; genus Rana; species Rana muscosa. The sequence goes on along the minus strand of CM055116.1, from coordinate 137,583,594 downwards.
GTTTGATTCATAAAAAAAAAAAAAAAAAACTAAAGTTATCACGATTTATTTTGTTGTATACTAAGCGATGCTTTAAATTTTTTTACAGGTTACATGTTGAGAGTTACAGAGGGGGTCTAGTGCTAGAATTATTGTTCTCGCTCTAACGATCGTGGCGTATGTAACCTGTGTGTATCTGGCTCTGATACTAGCCAGGGCCTACCCAGTATCTCTCCCCAGCCTGTCCCCACACACCCTCTCACCTGCTGACCTGTGGATGGGGGAATCACTCCTGCAGTGTTATTGTGTTCTGCCTGCGAATACAATGATTAGTGTTGCTAACTATAGCTGGCAGCACTGATTGTTTTGGGAAAAACCTGACAGGCTGGTTGTACTCAAGTCAGATAATAGATTGACTTGTGTAAAACCAGCTAGCCCATACATAGATCGACTATGGCTGGTCTCTGCTTAATTGGCGTAATTTCAATCCATGTATGGCTCGCTTAACCACTACGCAGTCCCTAAACATCCTTCCACAAACCTTTACATTTTTCCTTCCCAGATTCCCTTTATTCTCTTCACCTGTAAATACTCTCCACACTTCTCTCCTGTACATACTGCTCACTGTCATACCCTCACACTTCTCTCCTATACATAGTGCCCACTGTCATACCCTACACACTCCTCTCCTGTACATAGTGCCCGCTGTCATACACTTCTCTCCTGTACATAGTGCCCACTGTCGTACTCTCCACACTCCTCTCCTGTACATACAGCTCACTGTCATACCCTCCACACTCCTCTCCTATACATAGTGCCTACTGTCATACCCTCCACACTCCTCTCCTATACATAGTGCCCACCGTCATACCCTCCACACTCCTCTCCTGTGCATACTGCTCACTGTCATACCCTCCACGCTCCTTCCCTATACATACTGTTCACTGTCATACCCTCCACACTTCTCTCCTATACATAGGGCCCACTGTCATACACTCCACACCTCTATCCTGTACATACTGCCCATTGTCATATCCTCCCCACTCTTCACTGTCATACCCTCCACACTTCTCTCCTATACATAGTGCCCACTTTCATACCCTCCACACTCCTCTCCGGTACATACCACCCTCTGTCATACCCTCCACACTCCTTTGCTGTGCATGCTGCCCACTGTCATACCCTTCAAACTCCTCTCCTGTACATAGTGCCTTCTGCCATACCCTCCACACTACTCTCCTGTACATAGTGCCCACTGTTAGACCCTCCACATTCCTCTCCATTACCTGCACATACTTCCCAGTTTTATACCGTCCATACTCCTCCCCTAAGCCTCTTACCCACAAAAAACAGTTATTTAAAATTATACAGAATATCCTCAATGTTACCAGATCTAGAATAGGCACAATTTTGTTAGTTCAACTGAAGGAAATCTTCTCAGTCCTCATATTTGTTCTGCCTCATTATTAGTACTCATTTCATTTTGTGATTACTACTGTGATGTATAGAGGAACAATGGGGATCTCAGCTACTCTAAATATAGCACTGGTGAAAAAAGTGCCCCTTAAAAATATTTTTGAAATGTTGGCAACTATGCACTTAGGCACTGACCAAAGGCCACCGGGTCAGTAGGGGGCCCCATGAGAGGCTCCTGTGATAATAAAGCGGTAGTAAACTTTGCTAACATTACTACTTTTTAGAGGCCCTGAGGTAGGTTTTGCCATAATGTACAAGTATGCACAGCATATTAGCACATTAGGGTACATTTAAATTGTCAGACTGAGCCCTCCAGCGCTGTGATCAATCCGGCGGGTCCTGAGCACTTCCATTTTCACCCGGTCTTCCTTCTGGGCTCTGTGCCTTCGGTCACTTGCCTTGGCTGGGCTGCGTTGATGTCATTCCCACACATGCTCATGCGCATCCTCTCTCTCTCATCCCCCCTTTCTTCCTCATCCTCCCTCCCTTACCCCTCTCTCACCCTCTCTCTCTCTCTCTTTCTCATCCTCCCTCTCTCTCTCTAATTTAATTTGTTATAACAAAAAATTGTTTGCATATTTATTTATTTATTATTTATAAAAGGCCCACCAAAATCCTCAGCACCAGGCCCATGATGTTCTTAATCTGGCCCTGGATATACATATGAATGCTGCCGACCTCCGCTATTTACATATAAATGCTGCCACTATTTACATATGAATGTTCCTGTTATTTACATATGAATGATGATTATTTACATGTAAACACAGGGTCGGCAGGTGAGTCATCTGGGCAGAGCTGGGCAGCATTAGTAGCAGCACTTCACACTGAGATATCAGGACACAGCACAGGAATAAAACTTCAAGGGACAAGGGAATTTAAACTGGGATAGTTGGCAAGTATGAGGCAGCTGCTTTGGCCCCACAACAATGACAGGGCCCAGGGCAGCTGCCCCTTTTGCCCTGCCTTAAAGACGGCCCTGGTATAAGTATAACTTCAGGTGTCTATACAGTATATTGGCAGTACTACTAATCCACTGACCAGTTTTCAGCTAGAGCCCATTCACTTCATCTATATGCAGGTCCTAACCAAATGGACTGGTTTAAAGTGTTACTAAACCCACAACAGTAAAAATCAGTCTGTGTGCAGCAGGGTGCTATATTTAGAGGGAGTATCTGAGTGGTAATTAGGCTCAAATACACTAATTGTTAGGGTTCTTGGACCATTTCTGTCCCTGGGAGATAGTATTGGTGTGCTGTTCCCTGTGGCCTACAGGTGGCGCTGTTGCCGTAGGCCAGGGTTGAACCGCTGATACAGGGTTGTGCCTTTTCTTGTCCCCTCTCGGCAGCAGTGCGGCGGGGCGGGGAACCTGCTGTGCCTGTCGGGAGAGGGATAAAAGGGGGCGGCCATCTTCCAGAGGGGTCGCGCCCAGGCACCTTCAGCCTGGATGGTGCGTGTGTCATCTCCGGGTGCCCTAGGCCCGGAGGCCGAGTTCCTGTTCCATCCCAGACACCTTCAGTCTGGGGTGAGGTACTATTTTGGAGGCCCGGAGCCCAGCGCCTTTGGCTGGGTTCCGCTAGGGATTGAGGGCTCCCAGGGTGCCGCCTTGCGAGGGGACCCGTATCCAGGATCGAGGAGGCCAGGGAGGTGACCCCTTCTGAAGACCCAGCTCACAGTCGTGGTGACAGTGGGGGCCTCTGGTAACTCTCCGGAGGGAGGTTCTTCTCCTTGACATGGGCCAAGTTTCTTCAAGAAGGAAGTGCATTTTCTGTAGGTCATAGTGGCAGTGACTCTACGCACACCAGGTCAGTGGCAGTGACCAAATAGGGCAAGGCCCTATTCACCAGGTCAGTGGCAGTGACCAACTTCAACAAGTCAGTGGCAGTGACTTTCATATTCACCCGGTCTGTGGCAGAGACCGTGCGCCCAAACCTGTTTGTGAAATCAAAACAGTAAGAGAACCTAAATTGAGTTTGTGCCTGGACCTCCTCCCACCTTATCTGACCTGTGCCTCGTACCAACCTGTCTGCTCTCATAGAGACTATTTGTTATCCGTGGTGAAATAAATACAAAAGTTGGACTTTCAGTTGGTGTGGGCAGTTACTTTACTGGGGAGAATTAAGGACTTGTTTCTGGCTAAATGCAGAAGCCAGATCAGCTCGGGAGGATTCTAACACCAGCCGCAGGCAGGCCCGAAAAACTAACACCGCTCAACCTCCCTATCTAGGAGGGTACGGGCTTATAGTGCGGTGTGCCTCATTCTTTCCTGCGGAGGAGCCAAGTAAAGAAAAGCAGGTAAAGTCTGGGGTGGGTGCGCTAGATGTATATGCAGTAAAGCATGCTTGTTATGCTCACTGTGGAACCTAAGGGGTTAATCCTCCGCATTGTGTAAAAAAATAGCTTTTTTATCCTGTCTTTTTTCACTGTCCCCAAACCATCTCCTGATAGAACAGAGCCTTGGAGGCACTCTGCACATGCTCAGTTTGGTGTGTATTGCTAGAGAGTATTTTTTTCTTGGGATCTTCTTGATCAGCACAGGGCCAGTCAGCACTGTCCAGACAGAGGGTCAGGGGTCCTGCAGCCTCAAAGGACAATCAGAGGAGAATGAAAACTCCTCCTACAAGCTTTAACCAGACACTGATAGAAGTCACAAGACTGCTATATACTGCTGATAAAAAAAAGGTATTTAGCAATTTATACTTACAAAAATAATTGCATGTTCATGTTCTGTGTACTGTGGGAGACCAGATATAGTGAATGCAGGGTCCTGGGTTTAGCAACACTTTAACACAACCAACATTATTTCGCAAAGTAACGCACATCAACGCACTTTGTGTTACTGCACCAAGGGGATTAAGGATTTGTCTGTTTTTATTATAAGCTCAGTTTAAACTGTTCATGTCTCTGCCACATTTACTTTAACACCCACTGCATTATAAGATGAAAATTAATAAAAAAAATTGGCAGAAATTCCATGAGCACATTTTGTTGTTAGTTCTTCTTTATACACTGTCATTAAAGAATATTTTTAATAAAAATTCTGCAGTCCCAATATAGAAAAAAAAAATGACTGCAGTGAGTTCCCCAATTAATTGTACTCAGCTATCCTAATTTCAGTACACATCTGCCGATAAATGGGATTTCATCATAATGCCTGCCAATGTTTTATAATGTTCTTAATGACTGGGCATCATTAAAGAGACACAAATTTGCTGAAGATTCACATTTACTTTTATAATCTCCTGGCAACCACCGCCGTGTTGATTTACTTTGGCTTTTTCAAGCCTTCTGGCTGTAAAACTTTGGAGAGACGGGCAACAAAAGTGGACCCCGGCATAGGTTCCCAACATCTGCTTAGTGCTCCCCAGACACCCCACCTAAAAAGTGTAGCAAGCCGAATGGATCAATACACACAAGTGACTTCACCAGAAGATGAGAGGAATACTGTCTTCAGGGTTACATAGTTACATATACAGTGGCAAAAATAATTATTCGATCCCCTGCAGATTCTGTACGTTTGCCCACTTACAAAGAAATGAAGGGTCTATAATTGTTATCATAGGAGTATTTTTAATGATAGAGACAGAATATCAACCAAAAATCCAGAAAAAAAACACATGATACAAATGTTATAAATTGAATTGTAGTTCAGTGAGTAAAATAAGTATCTGATCCTTTACCAACCAACCATAATTCTGTCTCCCACAGACTGGGTACAGTATGTGCTCATGTGGTACACAGATTAGTCCTGTCAATTTAAGAAGGTTCTCCTAATGACAACTGCGTATAAAAGACACCTGTCCACAGAATCTCTTTCTTCCATTCAAATCCATCATCATGGGCAAGACCAAAGAGCAGTTAAAGGACGTCAGGGACAAGATTGTAGACCTTCACAAGGCTGAATGGGCTACAAGACCATCAGCAAGAAGCTTGGTGAGAAGGAGACAACTGTTGGAGCGATTATTTGCAAATGGAAGAAATGCAAAATAGCCATTAATCGCCCTCAGTCTGGAGCTCCATGCAAGATTTTGCCTCATGGGGTGAGGATGATCATGAGAAAAGTGAAGGATCAGCCCAGAACTACACAGGAGGAGCTTGTGAATGATCTCCAGGCAGTTGGGACCACAGTCACCAACCAAACCATTGGTAACACAATACGCCATCATGGATTGAAATCCTGCAGCGGCCGCAAGGTCCCCCTACTCAAGAAGGCAGATGTACAGGCCAGTCTGAAGGTTGCCAATGAACATCTAAATGATTCAGAGGGGGATTGGAGAAAGTGCTGTGGTCAGATGAGACCAAAAATTGACTTGACTCGCCGGGTTTGGAGGCAAAAAATGCTGATTATGACCCTAAGAACATCATCCCTACAGTCAAACATGATGCTTTGGGGCTGTTTTCTGCTAAAGGTACAGGACAACTTTGTCGCATTGAGGGGCCAATAGACGGGGCCATGTATTATAAAATCTTGGATGAGAACCTTCTTCCCTCAGCCAGAACACTGAAGATGGATTGTAGATGGGTCTTCCAGTATGACAATGACCCGAAACATACCGCCAAGGCAACAAGGGAGTGGCTCAAGAAGAATCACATTAACCGTCTGGTTACTGGGCACATATACCCCCTTCCTGCCCAGGCAAAATTTCAGCTTTCAGCACTGTCACGCTTTGAATGTGGTTCCCAAACAAAATTGACGTCCTTTTTTTCCCACAAATAGAGCTTTCTTTTGGTGTTATTTGATCATCTCTGCAGTTTATTTTTTGCGCTATAAACAAAAAAAGACCATCAATTTAAAAAAAAAAAAACACAATATTTTTTACTTTTTGCTATAATAAATATCCCACATTTTTTTTTTTAAATATATATTTTTTCTCAGTTTACATATTCTTCTACATATTTTTGGTATTAAAAAAAAACGCAATACGCGTATAGTGATTAGTTTGAGCAAAAGTTACAGTGTCTACAAAATAGGGGATAGAATTATGAATTTTTTTTCAATTTTTTTTTTTTTTTACTAGTAATGGCGGTTATCTGCGATTTTTGTCAGGACTACGATATTACAGCGGACACATCGGACACTTTTGACACATTTTTGGGACCATTCACATTTATACAGCGAACAGTGCTATAAAATATGCACTGGTTACTGTATAAATGTGACTGGCAGGGAAGGGGTTAACACTAGGGGGCGATCAAGGGGTTAAATGTATTCCCTGGGAGTGATTCTTACTGTGGGGGGAGGGGACTGACTGGGGGAGGTGACCGATGGTTGTCCCTATGTACAAGGGACACACCATCAGTCTCCTCTCCCTGACAGGACGTGGATCTGTGTGTTTACACACACACAGATCCACGGTCCTGGCTCTGTAACCACCGATCGCGGGTGCCTGGCGGACATCGCGGCAGCCAGGCACGCGCATCGGCACCTGAGTGACACCCCCCAGTGGCGCGCGGCCCGAGGCCGTCAATAGACGGCCTCCCGGCATTGTAGAGCCACCTTGTGGCCGTCAAATTACAATGGCCGGGATGTGAACTGGTTAAGGTCATTGAGTGGGTTAGCCAGTCTCCAGACCTTAATCCTATCGAAAATTTATGGAGGGAGCTGAAAGTTCAAGTTGCCATTCAACAGCCAAGAAACCTTAAGGATTTAGAGAAGATCTGTAAAGAAGAGTGGACCAAAATCCCTCCTCTGTGTTTGCCAACAAGGGTTTCTCCACCAAGTACTAAGTCATATTTTTCTTGGGGATCAAATACTTATTTTACTCACTGAACTGCAACTCAATTTAGAACTTTTTGAATCATGTGTTTTTTCAGGATTTTTGGTTGATATTCTGTCATTTAAAATACACCTATGATAAAAATGATTGATCCCTTAATTTCTTTGTAAGTGGGCAAACTTACAAAATCTGCAGGGGATCAAATAATTATTTTCCCCACTGCAGTTAGGCCCATCCACATTTGGCATAGCAGGAATGTGCATTCCTGCTGTCCCCCCCCCCCCCCCTCACGTCACGCATAGGGTAACCAGTTCAATTGAATAGTCTGCTCTATGCACAAGAAATGCACCAAAGAAGCTCCCGCACCTTTTTGGACGTGGTGTGTCACACGTTTGTAGTGCATTTGACGCATGGCAAAATGTGTGCCTGCTAACTGCAGAGAATAAATTAAATGGCACTTTAAGCGTTTTGCACAATTTGCCGTTGCCGTTGTTTTATTGCAATTCTGTATCGCTCAGGTCACTTTCACACTGCCAGGCTGCAGCTCAGGTGCAGCGCAGAGTACCCCCAGTTTTTGTGCAGGTTACCCACAGTTTCCTATATACTTTCTAATATGTCCCACTTTTCTGGTGCGTTTTCTGAAAGCGAACCAAAGATGCATCATGCAGGACTTTTGGTGCGCTCTCAGAAAACACACCAAAACTGTGGGACATAATAGAAAGTTTATGGGAAAGCTTGGGTAACCCTCACAAAACCTGCAGATACACTGTGCTGCTCATGCGCTGTGGCCAAATCACAGTGCCGCAATGTGAAAGTGACCATAGTCAGATTGAGACACAAGTCACTCCGATGTGGGAGGCCCCATGCACACGAGACGCAGGTGCAAACTCTGCTGAACACACGTTTTTAAACGCTGAAACCGGCGTTTATAAACGCGAGTTTTGCCGCGTTTAGCGGCGTTTAACCGCGTTTGCGTTTATAAGCGTTTCATCATAGACCCTCCCTAAGCTCAAAAAACAGTACATTTTAACCATTTCAGCCAGTTTGTGAGACCAGAGTGAGTAGCAGCAGCTGAGAGAGCAGCAGTGTACTTGTATTTAGCGTATCACTTGCCACATCATCTGCCACAAGTTGTGGATTGTCCACTTGCCACGTCACCTGCCACGTCACCTGGCCACATCACCTGGCCACGTCACCTGGCCACGTCACCTGCCACAAGTTGTGGATTGTCCACTTGCCACGTCACCTTGCCACATCACGTGCCACGTCACCTGCCACAAGTTGTGGATTGTCCACTTGCCACGTTACCTGGCCACGTCACCTGGCCATGTTACCTGCCACGTCACCTGGCCACGTTACCTGCCACGTCAGCTGGCCACGTCACCTGCCACAAGTTGTGGATTGTCCACTTGCCACGTCACCTGCCACGTCACCTGGCCACGTCACCTGCCACAAGTTGTGGATTGTCCACTTGCCACGTCACCTGGCCACGTCACCTGCCACAAGTTGTGGATTGTCCACTTGCCACGTCACCTGGCCACGTCACCTAGCCATGTTACCTGCCCACATTACTTGCCACGTCATCTAGCCACGTCACCTGCCACAAGTTGTGGATTGTCCACTTTCCACGTCACCTGGCCACATCACGTGCCACATCACCTGCCACAAGTTGTGAATTGTCCACTTGCCACGTCACCTGCCACGTCACCTGGCCACGTCACCTGCCACAAGTTGTGTATTGTCCACTTGCCACGTCACCTGGCCACGTTACCTGCCACGTCACCTGGCCACGTCACCTGCCACGTCACCTGGCCACGTCACCTGCCACAAGCTGTGGATTGTCCACTTGCCACGTCACCTGGCCACGTCACCTGGCCACATCACCTGACACAAGTTGTTGATTGTCCACTTGCCACTTTACCTGCCACAAGTTGTGGATTGTCCACAATGCGATGCAAGCAATTACAGTTTTCTTTTATATTTTTTAATAGTTTTTCATCATTTGCCATCATTTTTGAGATTTCTAATGTTAAAAAATAGGTCACCTTTAAAAACGCTTATAAACGCAAACGCGGCAAAACGCCGGTACCGCGTTTAGCCGCGTTTAGCCGCGTTTAGCGTCTGAAACGTGAAAACTTTTGCGTCTGAACCCATTTTTTTGCTTCTGGAAAAACGAGGTTAAACGCAACTGCTTGTAAACGCCAAAAAACGAGAGTGTGTGCATGGACACATAGGATAACATTGAATGGGTTCAGGAGCAGTTGAAAAAAGCGTCCAACTGCCTCTGAACGCGCGTTCAACAGCAAATAACAGCGTCTCGTGTGCATGGGGCCTTAGGCATTACTTGAGGCTAGTTATTGAATTATGACAATTGACATTTTGGTTGCTCACTAATTACGGTATATGTTTCTGACTCCTTATTCCCTATTCCATGTCTCTTAAATTTTTTATTTTATTTATTTATCGTTATTTATATATTCTTTAACTATTTAGTATTTTTCCATTTTCGATTAAAATGTGCATTAAATGGATATGTTCCCTGATTTCTGATACGGCGAATAATAATATCACATGTGTATCCGATTGTAAAAAAAAAAACTGAATTATTTTAATAACTAAAATACTGTATATATGTAGCGGGTATTTGAATTTTGTAAGGACTCTGGTGGTGTGAAGTTACTTGGGGTCCCTGGGTGGCGCTGTTACCTTGGGCCCGAGCTGAACACACACCGCGAACCGTGCCTTTTTGTCCTTCCCTGGAGCTGGTACAGCGGGGCGGGGAACCCGCTGTGATGCAAAGGGAGAGGTCATAAAAGGGGCGGAGGCCCTGATTTTGGGAGGAGAGTCGGAGGAAGTGGCCGTGCCCAGGCACCTTCAGCTTGGGTGCTGGCGTTCCGGTGTTCCAGGCATAGGCGCCCTTGGCCTAGCTGGAGCAGAGATGGAGTCCATCTCAGGCACCTTTAGCCTGGGGTGAGGTACTATGGCGGAAGCCTGGGGCTCAGTACCTTCGACTGAGTTCCGCGAGGGTGGAGGAATTTGAGGGGGCCCTAACGCCTTGGGTGCCCGTGTCCGAGTTCGTGAGGACTGGTGCGCAGTAACTTCTTCGGAGAGTCCGGCGCAGCATCGCTGGTTACGGAGAGGCCTCCATTTCTCCCTTGGACGGATTTCTCCCTCTGACAGGGGCAAAGTGAGCGAAGGTAATTCACGTTCTATATTACCTAGTCAGTGGCAGTGACTATTCACCACTGGTGACAACACAGTGGGCAGCAGCAAGAAGGGAAAGGATTGTGCCTCGATCTGTCCCCCCCCATTATTCAAAAGGAGAAAAGCTGTTTTATTGCTTGGCAAGAAGAATAAAACTGAGTTGTACCTATTCACAGTGTGGAACTTGGCTTACTAAGCGAAGGAGTCAGGGACGAAGGACTGGACTTGACTCTAGGACATCTACACGAAAGCCCAATCTTCTGGCCTTCATCTCCTAGTAAAAGGAGGACACGGGCCGTGGTGTGTATCATCTCTCTCTCACAGGTACCCCTAGACAACAGCCACATAACCGATAAAGCAAGGGAGAGAGGTGAGGCCGCTATATATATTACACGAGTCCATCTAGTGCAACCATTGAAAAATAAATAAATAATGGAAAACCTTCATATACAGAACCCTATAACCACAGTTGATCTCTAGACCCCTATAAAACATGGTCCCATTTGCTCCAGCAGAGGAAGAAATTCCTTTCCGATCCCCTGAAGGCAACCAAATAACCACTTGAGCTCCAAAATATTTTACCCCTTTCCTGACCGGGTAGTTTTTCGCTATTCGGCACTGCGTTACTTTAACTGGTAATTGTGCAGTCATGCAACACTGTACGCAAATTACATTTATATTTTTTTTTTCATACAAATAGAGCTTTCTTTTGGTGGTATTTGATCACCACTGGGTTTTTTATTTTTTATTATATAAATGAAAATAGACAGAAAATTAAAACAATATTTTTTATTTTCTATTCTAAAACATATTTAATAAAAAAAATCAAGTTTCTTCAAAAATTTAGGCCAAAATGTATTCCGCTACATGTCTTTGGTAAAAAAAAAAAAATCCCAATAAGTGTATATTAATTGGTTTTCACAAAAGTTATAACGTCTATAAACTATGGTATATATACCGGAATTTGTATTTATTTATTTTTATACTATTAATGGCGGTGATCAGTGGCTTATATTATGACTATTGAGACTGTGATAGTTCCACGGGCAATCTGATACTAACTGACACTTTGTGGGAACTGACTAACTGCGACTGACATCTCCAGTGACACTAATATCAGTGCTAAAAATGTACAATGTCACTGTACTAATGACAGTGGCTTGGAAGGGGTTAACATCTAGGTGCAATGAAGGGGTTCATTGTGTGCCTAACAATGTGTAATGTGTGCTGGTTTTTTACTACTGATCGATTTGTTTATTTTCCCTGCTTTACAAAGCGATAGTACCCTCTGTTCAGAGCCCTGTGTTGATTGTCACTCAGCAGGTCCCGGCCATGAATCATTGGCTGGGATCTGCTGACAGACTCCTGCTGTGTCAAATCAGAGGGGAGTAGGCAGGTGGGGGTGAACACATGTGCCCGAAACCGGGAAACAGGCAATAAAGTTCGGATACGTTGAGGTGCCTGCAGGAGCCACCCTGTCGCAGTATATGTATATTAAGTGCATATTCCCTTAATCAACAATCTCTGGTGTTGTTACCCATTAATGTTTATATCCATTTAAGGATTTCATCCAACTCTTTTTTCAAACCAATCTACTGAGCTGGCCATAATTCTTTTTTTTTTTTTAGGGAGTCTATTCAGCTCTGCAGCACCTTCATTAGTTCCTCTTAATGGGTGGACTACACCTTCACTTTAACAAAAAGTAAAAAATAAATAAAAATCTGTGGACAAGTATAAAGTTCATGAACATACCAGAAGGAGCTTTCTATTCTCCTCATCAAGAATGCTGGACCGCTCACACTGAACAAAACTTCAACGATTCCTCCTAGTAGTTGAAGCTTTCCTACCACCCTTCCACCTCCGAGACATTCCTACTGGACTGTAAGACAGACCATTATAGTGATGGACCGATGGGAATATATGGAGATCTAGGAGGAGCAGGGAAGCTTCGACACTATCATTAAGTGTCTGAGCTTCATCTCATCAGAATTCACCGTACAGGGGAGATATCTGCTCATTTCATGTTCTATTCCCATCAGAATATGAAATGGATGGGATGACTGCAACTGGGCCAGACTCCAGTACCAATACAGGTTCCAAGACAGAGGTTCCAAGCTTCAACCATTCTGCGTACTCCTTAAAAGAAAGTTTATTTATTACTGTTTTTGTTCCCATTGGGTAGGTTTCCCATCATATACTGCTGTTCTGACCCCATTGCTAGGAAGTGAAAATCTCTCCATTGGGAACATGGGCAGCAACAAAAACCTTAGTGGTTCTAAAACTTCTCCACTCTGTCCCCCCAAAAGTCTGGCTGGAGTTGAGTTTTAGTACTTTGAATAAACGTGAAAAATTATACTAAAGCGCTAGTATGTGAAAAAAACAATGTATAGATGCCCAAAATGGTGATAGCTGCAATCAAAAAAAGAATCTGTGCTCTCCAAACAATCATAAGTTATATATATATAAGAATAAAAATAAAAAATGCAGCGCCTAAAATAGTGACAAAGCCCAGAGACACGTATGAATCTAGGTATGTGATGAGTGAAGAATATGTGACTTAATGTGATCTAGTGAACTAATATCAAGTGCAGATACACAAATAATAAATACACACCAAAATCTATATGTCACTATATGATATGAACATATAAAAAAAAGTTCAGTGAAAAATGTCCAGTATGAGAACTGGAATCAGAAGAGTAGGTGAATATGAATCATCAGAGCGTGGTCTCCATATGTAGAATCCAGCTGGCTTATAGTTCATACATAGCATTACTGCAGACCATTGTGACACCCAGGAATGTGACTCCAAAACCAGGAAGGGGGAGAAGAAATGAATACTCTTACCCCTAAATGTGGACTCACACACCAGCGGTGGTGGGTCAAACAGGCGACAGGTGCAGTTGTAGATTCATCTGGGTATCTCCTCACAGACCAGCCATAGAAGCGGTGGACTCACGGAATCAGCTCTCTCCAAGGCTGTGACACAGATTTCCAGACCGTCGTATGAAGGTGACACACACAGGTCACTGCAGAACCAAAGCTGGGGAAAGCTGGGGAATCTACAACTGCACCTGTCGCCTGTTTGACCCACCACCGCTGGTGTGTGAGTCCACGTTTAGGGGTAAGAGTATTCATTTCTTCTCCCCCTTCCTGGTTTTGGAGTCACATTCCTGGGTGTCACAATGGTCTGCAGTAATGCTATGTATGAACTATAAGCCAGCTGGATTCTACATATGGAGACCACGCTCTGATGATTCATATTCACCTACTCTTCTGATTCCAGTTCTCATACTGGACATTTTTCACTGAACTTTTTTTTTTTTTTTTTTATATGTTCATATCATATAGTGACATATAGATTTTGGTGTGTATTTATTATTTGTGTATCTGCACTTGATATTAGTTCACTAGATCACATTAAGTCACATATTCTTCACTCATCACATACCTAGATTCATACGTGTCTCTGGGCTTTGTCACTATTTTAGGCGCCGCATTTTTTATTTTTATTCTTTCTTTTTGCATTGTGTCTGATTGCTGATGCTGGCAGCCTTTTTTCTTTATTTGTTTCATCTAGTAGCGCAATTTTTTCCCCATTTTTTGTATATATATATAAGAAATGCGCTTACACCAACCTATTCAATGTGCTCAATGTGTAAATAATGTCAGTGTACAACTCCAAAAATCATATTGACAGTGCTAAAACAAACCAAACCAAAGGGAACAGCCTGGATGGGTTCAAAGTAATGGACACGGCGGTCCTACTCACAACACCCTCCTTCCCCTCTGCAAGCTCAAACCCCGTGTGTTCAACAAATAAACCACACAATAAAACCAATATTGCTGGGCCATACAAACAATACATTGCACAGTGTTTGACACACCATGCATTACCCATGACTAAGTCACATGCTGATGACGCAACGTGTAGGAGGAGGAGCCTAGTGGCGCTTCCAGCAGCCTGAGGAGGATTACATCCCACTAAGCTGAGCACAAGCGCTGTTTTGTTTTTCCTTGGGTTATGTGAGTACAGCCGCAGCTGTTGTGTAATGCATGGTGTGTCAAACACTGCGCAATGATATTCTTCTGCTTTGTACCCCTTATATGTGGATACTGATGAAAATCGGAGACCATCAGGAAAAGTGTTCTGTGAAGTAGCCGCAGCATTACAAGCCTATGCATTGGAGGACTGCCCCTTTTTTTCCTGTATTGTTTGTATGGCCCAGCAATATTGGTTTTATTGTGTGGTTTATTTGTTGAACACACGGGTTTGAGCTTGCAGAGGGGAAGGAGGGTGTTGTGAATAGGACCGACGTGTCCATTACTTTGAACCCATCCAGGCTGTTCCCTTTGGTTTGGTTTTGAATAAACGTACCCTCAACAGAAAAAAAAATTGACGTTAGTACAGAGCTCATTGGTGATACCACCAGTGGAGCATTTGTGTTTAGAGCCACATTGGTAATATCTGTAGTCACCTTAAAGTGGAGTTCCAACCAAAAATGGAACTCCCGCTTTTCGGAACCCTCCCCATCCGGTGTCACATTTGACACCTTTCAGGGGGAGGGGGAGCAGATACCTGTGTAATACAGGTATTTTGCTCCCACTTCCGGGCATAGATACCCAAGCCACCCGCAGGTATCTACGCCACTTTCTGTCCCTCCTCCCCTTCCCGCTGTCTTCTGGGAGACACACAGGTCCCAGAAGACAGCAGGGACCAGTGGCATCGCACAGCGCGAGTCACACATGCGCAGTAGGGAACAAGGAAGTGAAGCCACAAGGCTTCACTTCCTGATTCCCTTACCGAAGATGGCGGCGGCAGCATCCGAGAGTCGGGGGACAGATCAGCTTCGGGTGCCGACATCGGGGGCGCCCAGAACAGGTAAGTGTCCTTATTTTAAAAGTCAGCAGCTGCAGTATTTGTACTTGCTGGCTTTTAAAAAAAAATAAAAAATTTGACGGACCTCCGCTTTAAATGAATTATGGATTTTTTTGGCCATTTAATAGAGAGCGTTTAAGAAAAAACTGAAATTCTACAAAATGTTATATATTCAGTGCCATGATGTGATGTACATGTCACTGGCAGCGAAAAAAATAAAGGGAGCTGTAACTAAAGAAACACACAGACCGGATATATGGCAATAGTGTTGAATATGTTGCGATAAGGGCACTGTCTAAAGCTGGATACACACTATACAACTTTTGTTGTTCAATTTTAACTTAGATTTACCTTCAACTATGTAGTGCAAAGGTCTGCCTGACTGCATACAAATTTAAAGTGTTTAGGTTTGCCCTCATTTTATATGTTTTTTGGTAAATCTAAAGGAAAAAAATCTAAAGAAAATGGTATAGTATGTATCCAGCTTCACTAGCAACTTTGTATCAGAGATTTGTTGCAGCTACAAATCTTTTTGCTGATTTTCTCTGACAATTTGTAGCTGAATACAGACTTTATTCTGTGACTGACCATAAATCTTCTCTAAGCAGCTTACATGGTGGGCCATGGCCATCAGTAGCTGCATTGGATAACATGAGTAGTGACTGAAGCTGGCGATTATGCAGTTAGCTCCAAATGCTACAAATGAGTTACAAATTGCTTGGGATTTCAGTGACAAAGACATATCACTGACTCAAATTATTTTCTTCCTAGCAACAAAAACACTACAGAAAGCAATTTACGGGTAGAATTTCATTCAAAAGTTCATCTGAAAATACTAAAATATTAGTTAGTTACAGCGTGCAATAATGCGATCGGTAATTTGGAAAATTTTGTTAGAAAGCCCTAAAAAAAATTGGACAATTGTCATGCCAATTGAATTTCAATGGTTGATTTCAGGATATACAGAAGTGATGTAATGTTTATGCCTGTGACCCTACTACAATACTATATATGAAATAAATTAACTTTGGAGACAGACAAAGAAAGTTCTGCTTATGGACCAGAAGTACCTAGCCAGTGTTGCCAACCATCAGTATTTTTACTGGCGGCCAGTAAAAAACGGGCACTTTTCTCGTGACAGTAAATGCCAGTGACAGCAAAAGGTTGCAGTAAAAAATATGGCTGTGACGCTCAGCTCGGCATTTCTGGCCTGGAGCCGACCAAACCAATCCGAGTGCTTGCTACAGTGTGTTAAGGAGGAGCCAGCAGGGGGTGGATCTGGCGGAGGCAGTGCCTGAACATGTCATGTGATGTCATAGTGCAAGGGAGCTGACCTGAAGGGACCACTGAACTGAAGGGACCACCTGGCACGGAGAGAGACTGTCCTGTCCCTGAGCAACTTATTTATTATATTGAAAATAAAATAAGAAATATGTTTTTTGCCCTAATTTCTGGACTTTTTTAAAACCATCTATCAGATCTTGAGGGTGTCTATTCCACATTTCCACAGCTCTTACTATGAAGAAACCTTTCCTTATGTGAAGGTTAAATCTCCAGACATAAAGAGTTCCCCCTTGTCCCCTGTAATGACCTGAAAGTAAATAACTCTACTCTTCATAAATCTGCTTGTACAGGGGTCCCCAACCGGTAGGCATGCTTGTAGCTGGGCCACGCAGCGGGGGTTGGGGGTGGACAGAGCAAGCTGGAACAACCTGTGCTACCACCCTCCAACCACCAGAGGGCGCCCGCTCTCCTTCTCCTAGCACCACTACTTCCTTTCCTCTCTGTGGTCACGAAGAAGGGGAGGTAGGAAAGACGGCCTATTGACAGGATCTCATAGCACTGGTGAGACCCAGGCTGCACCATCCTCCCCCCACCAAGACCTCCTCCGTAACACTAAACTGATGACCTATAGGGGGCTTTTGAAGTGTTGTCTTTATATATATATATATATATATATATATACAGTCAGGTTCATAAATATTGGGACATCGACACAATTCTAATCTTTTTGGCTCTATACACCACCACAATGGATTTGAAATGAAAGGAACAAGATGTACTTTAACTGCAGACTTTCATGTTTAATTTGAGAGGATTTACATCCAAATCAGGTGAACGGTGTAGGAATTACAACAGTTTGCATATGTGCCTCCCACTTTTTAAGGGACCAAAAGTAATGGGACAGATTAACAATCATAAATCAAAATTTCACTTTTTAATACTTGGTTGCAAATTCTTTGCAGTGAATTACAGCCTGAAGTCTGGAACGCAATGACATCACCAGACGCTGGGTTTCATTCCTGGTGATGCTCTGCCAGGCCTCTACTGCAACTGTCTTCAGTTCCTGCTTGTTCTTGGGGCATTTTCCCTTCAGTTTTGTCTTCAGCAAGTGAAATGCATGCTCAATCGGATTCAGGTCAGGTGATTGACTTGGCCATTGCATAACATTCCACTTCTTTCCCTTAAAAAACTCTTTGGTTGCTTTCGCAGTATGCTTCGGGTCATTGTCCATCTGCACTGTGAAGCGCCGTCCAATGAGTTCTGAGGCATTTGGCTGAATATGAGCAGATAATAATATTGCCCGAAACACTTCAGAATTCATCCTGCTGCTTTTGTCAGCAGTCACATCATCAATAAATACAAGAGAACCAGTTCCATTGGCAGCCATACATGCCCACGCCATGACACTACCACCACCATGCTTCACTGATGAGGTGGTATGCTTTGGATCATGAGCAGTTCCTTTCCTTCTCCATACTCTTCTCTTCCCATCACTCTGGTACAAGTTGATCTTGGTCTCATCTGTCCATAGGATGTTGTTCCAGAACTATGAAGGCTTTTTTAGATGTTGTTTGGCAAACTGTAATCTGGCCTTCCTGTTTTTGAGGCTCACCAATGGTTTACATCTTGTGGTGAACTCTTTGTATTCACTCTGGTGAAGTCTTCTCTTGATTGTTGACTTTGACACACACACACCTACCTCCTGGAGAGTGTTCTTCATCTGGCCAACTGTTGTGAAGGGTGTTTTCTTGACCAGGGAAAGAATTCTTCGGTCATCCACCACAGTTGTTTTGCGTGGTCTTCCGGGTCTTTTGGTGTTGCTGAGCTCACCGGTGTGTTCTTTCTTTTTAAAGATGTTCCAAACAGTTGATTTGGCCACACCTAATGTTTTTGCTATCTCTCTGATGGGTTTGTTTTGTTTTTTCAGCCTAATGAGGGCTTGCTTCACTGATAGTGACAGCTGTTTGGATCTCATATTGAGAGTTGACAGCAACAGATTCCAAATGCAAATAGCACACTTGAAATGAACTCTGGACCTTTTATCTGCTCCTTGTAAATGTGATAATGAGGGAATGAGGAAATAACACACACCTGGCCATGGAACAGCTGAGCAGCCAATTGTCCCATTACTTTTGGTCCCTTAAAAAGTGGGAGGCACATATATAAACTGTTATAATTCCTACACCGTTCACCTGATTTGGATGTAAATCCTCTCAAATTAAACATGAAAGTCTGCAGTTAAAGCACATCTTGTTAGTTTTATTTCAAATCCATTGTGGTGGTGTATAGAGCCAAAAAGACTAGAATTGTGTCGATGTCCCAATATTTATGGACCTGTCTGTATATATATATATATATAGGGTGCTGAAGTTTGTAGCCATTTCACGGGCGCTCACACATTTAAAGTTTGACATGTTGGATATCTATTTATGCGGTGCAGCCTTGTCTTTTACATTTTACCAAAAAATTGGGTCGTTTATTGCGTTTATTTGCCCTAAAGTTCACTTTAGTGTGTTTTTTTCAAAAACTTAGCTTTTCCTGAATCTTTGTAGTAATATCCTGTGACATACAAAATTGGAACTACCGCTATTTTATTCTCAAAGGTTTCAGAAAATATATCATGTTTGGGGTTCTTTTTTTGGAATCTTCAAACCCCAAATGATTTTTTAAACATGTGCAAAAAAATGCAAAAATGGCTCTGGCAGCGAAAGGGTTAATATAAAATAGTTGCCTAAAAACCCCTCCTTCACATTTCTAGAACAAAACCCCCATGTATGAATCCCCTCATTTTTCCTTACGGACTAGACATGTGTGATTCGTTTCGTTCCGAATTCAAATTTGGACACATTTTTCATCATTCCGAAATTCGGATGTATCTGAATTTCCAAATTACAATAGTAACAAATTTAAATGACTCCAAAATAATAAATCAAAATTTCGGACGAAATTCTAATTCCAATAGTTTTCGAATCAAATGTGAATCATTTTCAAATCCTATACGAATTTCCGAAGAAAATAAAATAGAATAGAAAAGAATAGAATAGAAAAGTATAGAATTGAATAGAAAAGAAAATCATAAAATATACGGTAATAGAGTAAAACAGAACAGAAAATAAAATAAAAGAATAGAGTAAAACAACATAGAATAGAAAATAAAAGAACAGAATAAAATAGAATAGAAAAGAAATGAATAGAATAGAATAGCATAAAAATAGAATAGAACAAGGTAGAAAGAATATAACCATCTTCTGAAATTTGAATTTCAAATAGAATAGATTTGAGTTTGAATAGAATAGAAAATAATGAATTAGAAAAGAATAGAAAATTAAAGGGTAACTCCACTTTCGTGGGAAAAAATAAAAAAATAAAGAAAAAAAAATATAGCACATATAATTGCGACACTAATCATATTGTAATTGAATGTTCTTAAAAATTACCTTTCCTTTTCAATCTGCAGCCACTGTAATTTTCTGAGAATTCATTGCAATATGGCTACCTGGAGTTGTTCTGTACACAGAGTGTGTACTGGCCACCCCCCAGAAACATCATTTCCTGCTTGTGTGATTGGCTCACCAATTTTCCCAGAAGTCTGTCTAAGACACAATCAGATTTCAGGCACCCCCTGCAACAAAACTGTCATTTCCTCATTAGTGCCCTGCAGCTGCACACCTGACGGTTAAATATGAAACCACTCCCATTAGACCCACTTAGTACAGAGGCACAGACAAACACACATGGATTCCTTCAGAATAACTACAGGTAAGAATCTGCAACAAAGATTGTTATAATCCTTGCAATGTACATTGATCAACCAGAATGTTTTTTTCTCAGCAAAAGTAGAGTTACGCTTTAAAGGATAGAATTGACTATAATAAAAAAGAAATAGAATAAATAAAATAAAAAAAACAATAGAATAAAACTAATATAACTGTTTTCTGAAATACGAATAGAATAAATTCAAATTTGAATAGAATAGAAAAGAATAAATCATAATTGTAAAAAAAGAATACAAAATAAAATAATAGAATAGAAAAAGCAATAGAAAAGAATGGAAGAGAAAGACTATAACCATCTTCCGATATTCAAATTTCGAATAGAATAAATTTGAATCAAATGGTATTCGAAAAATTCTAATTTGAATAAATGAAACGAATTCCAAGAACGAATTAAACTAATTTAACTAAATTAATTTATGTGAATAGGGAATCAAAACGTAACAAAACTATTTTTTTTCATTCTGCACATGTCTATTACTGACCCCCCCCCCCCCCCCCAATGTAGTTTATGTTTTTAGCAATAAACTGAAGAGCTTTATACTTTGCATAGTTGTGTTCTTTTCTCCTAGCGGGGTTTAGATAAAGTAATACCTACCAGTGAGCTGACTGGCTCTTTAATATTAATTTAAATATATGCATTTCTGCAATTCATAAATACCAGCACAGCAGATAACATCCGGAGCCAGAGGAAACATAATGAAAGTGCAGACCTTTCAGCCGAAAACTTCAGTCTTGTAAATAATACATCAGAGTTTAGCTGGAATCTCTGCATTGTGTCTCCATGAATATTATGTATGGATTCCATTCTCCAGTGTTAATGGGTGACAAGAGTCCAGGTGAGTGAGAAGAACGAGGCTCCACGTGATTTTGCTTGCAGGTCCCATTCACACATTTCAAGAACGCGCTACAAAACACACAGGAAATGCAAGTTTTGCCACGCGTTTCAGAAACGTGCTGCGGTTGTGTAGTGCCATTAATTACTAATTAACAGCACACAAGCACAGGTAGAAGTCTTGCGTATTACCATAAAGTTTTCCGTGCGGCAAACGTGCCAAAACACATCTTGAAAAAATGTGATGGCTGCGATTGGTTCACAGCAACCACAAGGTCCTTACATCGTGGTGGAAGTGACTAATTCTGCCTTCTCCATCAACTTCAATGCATTTTGCCAAAATGGTGAAATTTCACTGAAATCTCCAGATTTTTTCCCAAAATCTTTTTGGACAGTCCACTGCGTTCTACTTTCCGTTGCACCAGGGCTAAAAGACATCTGCACACCGACAGAGGTTAAAGCGGTATGAAACACAAACATTTTATATATTGTAGTTCACCAATCTTTAACCACTTAAGGACCGGAAGATTTGCCCCCTAAATGACCAGGCCATTTATTGCGATACAGCACTGCGTCGCTTTAATTAACAATTGTGCGGTCGTGCGATGCTGTACCCAAACAAAATGGATGTCTTTTTTTTTCCTACAAATAGAGCTTTCTTTTAGTGGTATTTGATCACCTCTGCGTTTTTTTTCTTTTTGCGCTATAAACAAAAAAAGAGCAACAATTCTGAAAAAAAAACAATATTTTTTACTTTTTGCTATAATAAATATCCCCATTTTTTTTAAAAAAAAACTATTTCTTCCTCAGTTTAGGCCAATATGTATTCTACATATTTTTGGTAAAAAAAAGAAAAAAAAATAGCAATAAGCGTATATTGATTGGTTTGCGCAAAGGTTATAGCGTCTACAAAATAGGGGATATATTTATGGCATTTTTATTATTATTATTTTTTTTACTAGTGATCAGCGCTTTTTAGCGGGACTGTGACAATGCGGCAGGCAGATCAGACACTTTTGACACTTTTTTGGGATCATTGATATTTATACAGCAATCAGTGCTATAAAAATGCACTGATTACTGTATAAATGTCTCTGGCAGGGAAGGGGTTAACACTAGGGGGCGATCAAGGGGTTAACTGTGTTCCTTGGGAGGTTTTTCTAACTTTGAGGGGAGGGGACTGACTGGGAATACGGAGAGATCCCTGTTCCTCATCACTAGGAACAGACAATCACTCTGTACTTCCCTGTCAGAACGGGGATCTGTTTACATTGACAAACCTCCGTTCTGTCTCTCTGTGGAGCGATCATGGGTGGCTGGAGGACATCGCGGCCGCTAGCCACGTGCATCGGCTCCCCCCCGTCATGAAGTGGTTAAAGCATAAGTTCACCTTATGTAACACATTACACCCATATTTGGGGTGTAAAATTTTACATTTTACAAATGCCCCCCCCTCATATCCCCCATTTTGACAACAATCTGGGGATCTTCTCCCCACAATTGCTGTCACAATCTAAAAAAAGATGCTTGTGTGGGGCTCCGCCCGGCCCTGCTGCGTCATTCATTAACAGTGTTCTGTAAATGGGAAAACTACAAGTACCTACAGCCTTTGTGGCTGTCAGCTTGTAGTTGAGCACTCTAGGTAGTTCATTTAGCTTTCTGTCAGAGTGTAACTGTCTTCCCATATCTGAGGTACGGCAGACAGCTACACAGACAGTGTGCAGGATTGAATTCAATTTGACTGAATTCAGAAAAAAAAATTCAAATTGAAAAAAACATTAAACAAAATAAATTCCGAACACAAACTAAATGAATTTAACTAATTGAAATTATTTGAATAACAAATCTAAACAAAACACATTTTTCCATTCTGCACATGTCTGTTTTGCTGGGTTATCCTCAAAACCCATGCTCACATGTCCAGCATAGAAAGAGTTGTTCTGCCATAATCCGCTAAACGCCTCTATACGCCGGGTCCAGCGCCACCATCTTCTTCAATTATGTCATCCTGGCTCTTGCAGTTGCCCAACCTCCCCGCCCAATGACTTCACATGCACCTGGAATCCATGATGTTGGCATCTCAGGAGGCTTCAGATAGCTGGGTGACATCATTCTCACCTAGGCAGCTGCCTAGCTAGCCCCCAAAATTTGTATCTGTGATCTCTAGACGGGGGGGGGGGGGGGGGGGTGAAGCAGTGTTTGGGTAAAAGAAGAAAGAGGAGGTATAGGTCTGCTTTACGGCAGGGGAGTACAATATACAACAGGGAGATTATTCCTTTTCTTTTATGTGACTCAAATTAGGTCTGTGAATCAGCTTCATGACCCATGGTTTAATTTGTTTAATGAATATTTTATTCTTTTGTTTGTTTGCTACAAATTAGAAGTACTTTTGTTAAAAAAACAAAACAAAAAAACAAAACTAAAAAAAAAAAAAAAACAGAATAGTGGGGGATTTAACCATTATGCTACATTAAAATACAAAAGTAAAATTTAGATTTAATTAGCAAGCAAATCGCCAACTGTTCAGCTGGATAACCAGGACTGTTTATTTTTTTTTCTATGTAGGAATCATAATCTCACTTGTTTTATATTTGGTGTCCAGATTTTCCACTCCAGCTTGGAGATCTGTACAAGAACATTTTGTGAGGTGGAAATGTCTGGTCTTCCAAACATAAAAAAGAAACAAAAAAAAAAAAAAAACACACCAGACCAATAAAATCAGACATATCCTATACTACCAAAAGTATTGGGATGCCTGTCTTTACACGCACATTAAGTCTAATGCCGCGTACACACGGCCAGACTTTGCCACGGGCAAAACTCCGTCGGAATTTCCAATGGAAAAATAGAGAACCTGCTCTCTATCTAAGTCCGTCGGAAATCCTGACGGGAAAAGTTCGATGGGGCATACACACGGTCGGAATATCCGATGAAAAGCTTCCATTGGACTTTTTCTTTCGGAAATTCCGACCGTGTGTACGCGGCATTAGTCCATAGGATTCAATATTGAGTTGGCCCACCCTTTGCAGCTATAGCAGTTTCAACTCTTCTGGGAAGGCTGTCCACAAGGTTTAGGAATGTGTCTATGGGAATGTTGGACCATTCTTCCAGAAGCGCATTTGTGAGGTCAGGCATTGATGTTGGACAAGAAGGTCTGACTGGCAGTCTCTGCTCTAATTCATCCCAAAGATGTTCTGTTGGGTTGAGGTCAGGGCTCTGTGCAGCCAAGTCAAGTTCCTCCACCCCAAACTCGCTCATCCATGTCTTTATGGACCTTGCTTTGTGCACTGATGTGCAGTCATGTTGGAACAGAAAGGGGCCATCCCCAAACTATTCCCACGAAGTTAAGAGCATGAAATTGTCCAAAATATCTTGGTACGCCTTAAAGTTCCCTTCACTGGAACTAAGGGGCCAACCCCAACCCCTGAAAAACAAACCCACACCATAAACCCCCCTCCACCAAGTGACTTGGACCAGTGCACAAAGCAGGACTGCCATAGACACTAACACCACAATCTAGTCCCCATTGAAAAGTATGTTAGTGAACAGCCCAACTCCTTTTAAGAGAACTTACCACCACTACAACTACTGCAATCACTAGCACCCAACACCTACCTATCTCTACCACCTGAAAGGTGGTCTTCTGCACCCAGAAAGGAAGACCCAAGACACCCACGTGAACTTGTAGGCATCCTAAACCTAAAGTGGAACTTCAGTCAGAAAATTAAGTCCTGCTAGATTACTTCAGGTTGGCCCCTTTTGCAGGTGTAGCTAGATAAAACATTAAAATAAGTGCCTATACTGTGTAATCACTTGCCGACTGTACAACTTACTTATACGGCAGTACTGGGGAACTGCTGCACTGGATCACATACAGTACCTAGTACGTGATCTGACACTTCCGGGTCTGGGGCGCACATGCGTGTTGCCAGCCACCCGCTCCTGCTGTGATTCTAAAGAGCCCGACCTATTCTGCAGGTACTATGGACTCAATGTCCACCGGCACCCACCGATCATCCAGAACAGAGGCAGAACAGTGGTCTGTCTATGTAAACAAGGCAGATCGCCTTTCTGACAGGATGGAAGGCTTGAATCCTGTGACTGCAAAGCAGGGACAAGGATCCATGTCTTCCCCTAGTACAAGCACCTCCCACACAGTACACTAAAACACTGTCTAGTCACATAGTTAACCCTTTGATCACCCCTGATGTTTAACCCCTTCACCTATCGGCATAACGAGAAGAGATCATTACGTCATTAATAAGCTCTATACGAGCCATTTGTCTGTTTTATGTAATCTATGGCGATGTATGCACCAATGTTTTTATTGTGTATTAATAAACGTTATCCTTTTTTTTAGCAAATTCATTCAAATACTTTGAGTTTGTCTTTAAAGTCCCACTTTAAGGGGGGTACCCTTTCTTTGTCTGTTCATTTGCCTTTAGTAAATCAACCCCTCTGTCTCACCTTGCTCTGCACATGCTCAGTTGCTCTCCATTTTTAGGGACTGTGCTGAATTTGTAGAAGCCTGAAGCTTTACTGCTGCTCAGGAGCTCTGGGCTCCAGCAAAATGTCAGCCTCCAGCAAGGAGAAACAGCAGCAATATTGGAGGCAATTTACAGCACACACTTGTTCTGGCAGCATAATTATTAATGTGGAACTAATTAATGTGTGCTGAAGAACATTATTTTTATCAAGTTGTTAGGAGTAAAGTTTCACTTTAACGAGTGACTTAACTTAAAGTGTGAATACATCCATTCAAAACTTGCCACCTTCTATTCTCAGATCCCAAAACCTTGACTTTTATGTATTATGTATTATGTTATACTTACTTTATTATATATAATGTACATTGTTGTTATGACAATGTGTTACTCTCTTTGTTGTTTCACTGTAAACATCCAGTTGCAGTACATAATATTGCAGCACTTTTATATTACTTGTGTTGTATACAAAAACCAAACATTAAAAAAATATATTTATCTTTGATATTGTGAATATGTGGCTATCTTGCATGTTAAAATGACAAACCATTTTTTTTTAAAATCTGAGGCATTAACTTACCGTGTTTCCCCGAAAATAAGACCGGGTCTTATATTAATTTTGTCTGCAAAAAGACCCTAGGGCTTATTTTCGGGGGATGTCTTATTAGTATCAGTATTTTGACATCATTTTAATCACCCAAAAAACATCTTGGTTAAAGTGCTTTTAAGATTATGTAGTCTGTTTTGTGGGAGGATTGTGCTGGTGTAGGGTGCAGTGTGTCTCCCTTTGTGGCTGTTTTATGAGAAGTACCTTTTTATAGCAGCCCTCAGAGATCATGTAACATGCCTGAGTTCTTCTTTACCCCTCCGAGATTCCCGCTGACGTCAACCCGCTCCGAGCACCGCAGAGGGAGGGGCCGCAATGTCAGCCGGGAGGAATGGACAAGACCTCTAGCGGGTCAGCTGCAGCTGTGGATGGGGTATTTTGCATGATCTTTGCAGGGGGGGGGGGGGGGGACACACTGCACCTTATGCCAGTGTGGACGTTTTACAAAGCGGATTATGCAATGTTACTGGCAGCAGACTAAATACGAGGCGGAGTGTCCCCCCAGGCTTATCCTATTGATTCGTCCAGTATTCTAACCAACCAAGCTTTACCTGACCTTCCTTTTTAGCTAAAGGGGTCACGGTCAGTTGGTAAGTAGGCTACTTACCCTTATCCACCGGGTGTATTTTCCATAAAATCGGCTCCCATGGTGATGGTGTAAAGACCTCAATCACTTCACATCTTTTATGGACATTTATTGTGACACCATTGATCCAGATTGCTGTTCATAACTATGCACTTTGTTCACTTTAGTGTCTCTTACGCACTTTATTATTGTTGATTATAAATTGTAAAGCACGTTTTTCACTTTATGCTTACGCTATCTAAACCATAGTGTTTTATATGTTTTTTTAGCGCCTTCTTATTTATATACAACCCACATGTCACAAAGTCATTTTATTGCACTTTGAGGGGAGCAGCTTATATATAGTAGTCATTATTATTCATAAGTTTTAGCCATAGTGCAGGGTAGTTATTTTTTCTCTTTTTTCTCATCTTTTGTATTTTACCCAAAAAAATAGGTATTATATTGTGTTTGTGTGCTCTAAAATGTATTTTTTTCCTGAAAAAAAAAAATGCTTTTAAAAACTGCTGCAAAAATTACAATGTGGCATAAAAAATTGCAACACCCACCGCCTCTGCTAAAAAAATATATAAGATTTGGGGGTTCTAAGTAATTTTCTAGCAATAAATGTATTATTTTTACATGTAGGAGGAAAATGTCAGAATTGGCCCCGTAGTGAAGTAGTTAAAGCGGAGGTGCCGCGTAAAAAAAAATATTAAAAGCCAGCAGCTGCAAATACAGCAGCTGCTGACTTTTAATATATGGACACTTACCTGTCCTGGAGTCCAGCGACGTCCGCAGCAGAGGATGAGCAATCGCTCGTCACTCTGCTGCCCCCACCGCCATCCTCGGTGAGGGAACCAGGAAGTGAAGCCTTGCGGCTTCATGCCCGGTTCCCTACGGCGCATGCGCGAGTCGCGCTGTGCCGTTCTGAATGGTCCCCTGTGTTCTGGGAGCCGAGTGTCTCCCAGAACACAACGGGGAATCTGCGGGAAGTGACGTACTTCCCGCAGATTTCCTGCAGAGAGGACTCCCGGAAGTGGGTGCAAATACCTGTCTTAGACAGGTATCTGCACCCCCTCCCCCCTGAAAGGTGTCAATTGTGACACCGGAGGGGGGGGAGGGTTATGATCAGCGGAAATTCCACTTTAGGGTGGAGTTCCGCTTTAAGGATAAATAAAAATAGTTTTTTTTCTGACAATTTACTGCAATATTAAACAAATATTCAACCCTACCACATACCATATAAGCCATATATAAAACAACCACACTTTATATAGCACATGTACTTTACAATAAATACAAATTTCCCAGTTAGAGTTTCATTGATTCATATATAAAATATTAAACATTTTCCATATTTCGCCTTATTTTTCTCATCACGGTGAAAAGCAATCAAGGAATTGTCCTCATTACCATCAGAAAGCCAAACAAACAATTCTTACATTTGAAATTTGAACCGGCCAGCCTCAGATCTCTCCCAGATATGATCATATAAATACCCTCAGTCCCATAGGTGTGCGCAGCCTATTGCATTAGGGTGTGCACTCCAAAGCTCAAACACATTGTACTGATCACTCACTGTGTTCATTCAGAAAGGGAAGGGGCCCTTAAATTACATATTTACAGGCCCCTTCCCTCACTCATTCTAAAAACATCCTCCTGTGCATGCCCACAGCAGCAGCCGGTGGGAGAGAAGAGGAAGGAAGCCGGAAGCGCTGCGGAGGGGAGCCAGGGCAGTAGAGGGAATTAGCGATGCTCGGGGGGATTAGGGTGTGCCCAGGCACACCTGGCACACCCTGTGTGCACGCCTATGCTCCGTCTCTATCAAGTATTACCCCTTGGTTTTAAGATTTTAGAATATTAAACTTATTCCATCTGAAGGATGCCATAACAGTACAGGGACCACCAGCTCAAAAAGAAGAAGTGTTTTACACAGTAATCAAATTTAGTAAAGTGAAAAAAAAAAAAAAATGAGTAAACATCGACACATCAAAGAATCGGACTCTGTACCTATCTTGGAGTGATGCTTCCATACAGCGTCACAGGTTGTGCACTCAGACATTAAGTACATGCACAGTATTCCCCATAGTCCAAGGCTTCATACTACAGCCATGTAGTGAAATTGTTACAACATTGACTACAACTGACAGTCATAATGTCCTGGCACAGGAATCAGCTGTAACAGAGGATTCCTCCCTCTCCCTTCTGGAATACATTCCGTATCTCTCATGCATGTGACTGGCTTGTATTCTAATATTAATTCATCTGGAAGCCCCTAAGCATAATTAATTCCTTGCAAATATTTAAGTTCTATAAATAGTTTCCAGGACAACACATTTTGTAAGTGCAAATTTGGCAAATGAAATGTGCCACTAGCAAATCCATCTTCTGGGAATAAAGAATTAGATTTCTTATTTTTCTTAGCATTTTTAAAGATTATTTATACCTACTATATAGAGTACTTGGGTTTTTCAATTGAATATTTTACTGGAGAAGATCCGTGGAATTAAGTTGCCAAGCTAGACATTTAGTACATCTAAAAGCCTTGTACAACACTCTAAACCAGCCTTTCTCAACCTTTTTACCTAAGAGGAAATATTGAAATATTTTTTAGGTCTCATGCTATCCCATCTAAAATTAAATAATTGGGCTAGGAGGTCCCTTACATTGGTGGTCAGTGGGAAGATTGTCCCCTACATTGGAGGCCAATAGGAAAAATGTCCCTTACATTAATGGTCAGTAAGAATATTGCCACTTTCATCGGTGGTCAGTGAGCAGAATGTCCCTTACATTGATGTTCGGTGGGAAGAATGTCCCTGACAGTGATGGTCAGTGGGAAGAATGTCCCTTACATTGATGGTCAGTGGGAAGAATGTCCCTTACATTGATGGTCAGTGGGAATAATGTCCCTTACATTGATGGTCAGTGGGAATAATGTCCCTTACATTGATGGTCAGTGGGAAGAATGCTCCTTACATTGGTGGTCAGTGGGAAGAATGCTCCTTACATTGGTGGTCAGTGAGAATAATGACCCTTACATTGGTGGTCAGTGGGAAGAATGTCCCTCACATTGATGGTCAGTGGGAAGAATGACCCTTACATTGATGGTCAGTGGAAAGAATGCTCCTTACATTGGTGGTCAGTGGGAAGAATGTCCCTTACATTGATGGTCAGTGGGAGGAATGTCCCTTTCATTGATGGTTAGTGGGAAAAATGTCTCAAATAATGATGGATGGTCATTAGGAAGAATGGCCCTTACATTGATGGTCAGTGAGCAGAATGTCCCTTACATTGATGTTCGGTGGGAAGAATGTCCCTAACATTGATGGTCAGTGGGAAGAATGACCCTTACATTGATGGTCAGTGGGAAGAATGACCCTTACATTGATGGTCAGTGGGAAGAATGCTCCTTACATTGGTGGTCAGTGGGAAGAATGACCCTTACATTGATGGTCAGTGGGAAGAATGTCCCTCACATTGGTGGTCAGTGGGAAGAATGTCCCTCACATTGGTGGTCAGTGGGAAGAATGTCCCTTACATTGTTGGTCAGTGAGAAGATTTCCCTTACATTGGTGGACAGTGGGAAGAATGTCCCTTACATTAATGGTCAGAAGGAAAAATGCCACTTACATCGGTAGTGAGTGAGCAGACCCTACATTGATGGTCGGTGGGATAATTGTCCCTTACATTGATGGTCAGTGGAAAGAATGTTCCTTACATTGGTGGTCAGTGGGAAGAATGTCCCTTACATTGATGGTCAGTGGGAAGAATGTCCCTTACATTGATGGTTAGTGGGAAAAATTTCTCAAATAATGATGGATGGTCAGTGGGCAGAATGGCCCTTACATTGATGGTCAGTGGGAAGAATGTCTCATATATTGCTGGATGGTCAGTGGGAAGAATGGCCCTTACATTGATGGTCAGTGGGAAGAATGGCCCTTACATTGATGGTCAGTGGAAAGAATGTCCCTTACATTAATGGTCAGTAAGAATAATGCCCCTTACATCAGTGGTCAGTGGGAAGAATGTCCCTTACATTAATGGTTGGTCAGTGGGAAGAATGTCCCATATATTGATGGTCAGTGGGAAGAATGTCCCATATATTGATGGTCAGTGGGAAGAATGGCCCATATATTGATGGTCAGTGGAAAGAATGTCCTTTACATTGATGGACAGTGGAAAGAATGTCCTTTACATTGATGGACAGTGGAAAGAATGTCCTTTACATTGATGGACAGTGGAAAGAATGTCCTTTACATCGATGGACAGTGGGAAGAATGTTTCTTCTGTTGGTGGACAGTTGGAAAAATGTCTCATACATTGATAGTCAGCGAAATAATTTACATTGATAAATGTACAATGTCTAACTGCAGAAGTCGGGACTTTTCCAGACCAAATACAGGTTACCGCGTACCTCCCTCCTGGGAGGATGTAGGTGAATTAGGCTCACCTTACCAAAAAATTGGGTATAATTTTGTGTGTGCTTCCACTAAAATTCATTTATTTTATGTTAAAATTCTTTTTATTATTCCCTGAAATTATGCCTTTGATAAATAGCTGCACAAATATTGTGTGACATAAAAAATTGCAACTACCACCATTGTTTTCAGAAAATATATACATTATTGGGGTTTTACAGTGATTTCTAGCAAACAATGCTATTTTAATTTGCGTGCAAAAAAACAAAACAAAAAACAAATTCCCGGGTATGCAAGTGGTTAATGCAAAAACCTTGCCACCAGCCAGGAAATTAAGTGGGCTATATCTGACTTGCTGCAGCTTGTAATGCACATTGTGAGAAGCTGACAGAGTGCAGTGAAATCAGAGTGAACAATTACAATAAAGGAGAGAAATCTGTACAGAACACTGAAAGACTTTACAAACAGTTGATAGAATGTACAATATATATGTAAAGCTCTGTGTAAATTAATGGCGCTATATAAGTACCAATAATTATAATAATAATAATAATAGCCTTGATTAGCCCTTGTTTGCCCATTGCCTTAAAAAATAAAAATCCATCTACTCCGACTCTGGGGACGCAGCCTAACCACCAAGCTGTTCTACTTTAGCCTACAATGAGTCTTCATACCCTGAGCTTAGCTTAAACATGGCTAATTTTCCTGATGGAGCTGTAAAATCATGAAGTTGAAAAAAAAATATGAGCATTTGAAAGTACAGCGAACACATTATATAGAGCGGTATTAGTGTAAAGTAGAGCTAAGCATTAAAATGTAAGAACCTAGTTTACAACTTTATATGTGAAGGCTCAATTTATATACTCGCCTGTGATAAATGGATAATCTTAAGTGACTAGCATCAGTTTTGCAGGCTCAGCTTTTTCAGGCTGGAAGCTGCCATAATTACATTTTTTAATACATGTAGAGACAAGAAAAATCCATGATCATTGAAAATCTGTACTGTAACTATTTATTAAAGGGACGAGCCACTAAAGAGGACATCTTATATTTTTTATAGATACTTAAATCTAATCTCTGGGAATGCCATCTCTACCCCCCATCCCATTCCCTAAACGTTAACCCCCCCCCCTCTAACCAATTGCTGAATTAAAAAAAAAAAGACACTTAAGGCCACTTTGGCTGCAGCATGGATGCAGCGCAGTGTACGTGTGGTTTTCCTGCAGGTTACCTGCGGATTCCGATAGTCTTTCTATTATGTCTTCTGAGAGCTCACCAAAGACGCAGCATGCAGGATTTTTGGTGCACTCTCAGAAAACATGGCAAAAACACGGTACATGATAGAAAGCCTATGTGAAACTGAGTAAACTGAGTAAACCACACGAAAACTATGGGTGCATTGCGCTGCACCCGAGCTGCCACCAAACCGTGCTGTGGCAGCGTGACTATGGCCTTTAAAGTCCTTTTATCCATCTAAATCTGATGTGTTGGGTCCAGAGTCTTCTCTCTTAGTCACTGCAGAGTGGGAGTGTCCTTCTTCTGATGCCCACAGAGTCCTCACAGGCTCCAGAAGATTGCAGCGATGGCATGGCTTTCAAATAAAATAAAATAAAAATGCGCTGTGCTACCAATCCTCAGACACTTAAATGTGTCAAAACATTCGGAATAGTTCCATCATAGGCTATAGATAAATATTCTTCTTATATCCCAAGCAGCGGTGGCCCGTCCATTAGGGGCGCACGGGCGCTTCCCCTCTATCCATGCGCCCTGCCCCCTGATCTACATACAGGGCGCCAGATGCATGGATTACAATGGCGAGGGTGTGTTTTTTTGAAGCACGTGATTAGAGCTCTAATAGGCTTCAAAAAAGGGTGGGCTCAGGGTGCAGAGCACTGCACCCCAATCCCACCCAGTTGTGTGACAATAGCGAATGAATATTCGCTATCGCCACACTGATTCTCCTAATGGCCAATCAGGAAGCGGGTCTTGAGACCCTTCACCTGATTGCCTGAAAGGACAGGCGATCCTTTTGGATGCCTAGGAGGAGGAGGGAGGAGCCACACAGTGGAAGCTGCTGTGATGCAGAGAGGACACAGGAGCCGCTGCCTGCCGCCCATAGGAGCCCGCAACCCGCCTGCTGCTCGCCGCCCGTAGGAGCCTGCCCGCAACAGGTGGATGGGGTAAGTGCCTGGGGGGGTTCCACCCACTGATACCAAGTGTAACTAAATCAGTTAAAAATAATGGAAGTTATTCAAAAGTAAATAATTGTGACTTTCACATCAAATAAATATTCTAAACCACTTCTTCCCGATCACCACAGTGCTTTTAGTGACCACGCTGTAATGGTGTGATATGCACACATATAAAATCACATCCAGCTTTCTTCTCTCTAGTCAGTGTTTCATGCCAAGGTCTTCCATGTACTTGTAGTGTGGCCTCCCACTCACTAGGATCCTCGTTTTACAGTTAGATGTTCCTCCAGGGTAATAAGGTAATGCTCCCCTTACCCACGCACAATGGCGTCCCTAGGGGGGGACCAGAGGGGGCCCTGGCCCCCCCAACATTATGCTGTGCCCCACCATGTGCCCCCCCAAAAAAAAAAAAAAATTTTTTTTTTTGCTCGGGCTTATGCTGGGGTAACATAGTCTCTCCTGAGAGGGAGAGCGTCCCCAGTCAGCTCCTGTGGGGGATTCCTCCCCCTCCCTCTGCTCGCTGACACTGCATAATGCGAGCGCTCACACAACCACAGCCGCTCAATCTGCTCCTTTCCCTGCATCCTCATTGGCATGGAGAAGAGCGAGTCTCTATGACACTCTTTCACAGCCCAGCGAGTCCAGCCACCCCCCCTCACTCTCCTCACATACGAGCAGGGAGGAATACAGCTCCTCCTCCTCCTTCCAGTCCCGCCCACACTGTCCCAGCGTGCTGTATCTGAAGAGAGGGGATGTGTGGGCGGGAAATATGAAAATCAGCAGCATTCCAGGCTGTGTGTGAATGATGCCTGAGATTCTAGCGTAGACCATGGGTAAGTGTGTGCACTGCAGACTGCAGTACACTGTAATCACTGAACTGCATTATCTCCATCCCTTCTCTCCCCCATCTGTCTCCCTCCCCCTCTCCTGTTCTTTCAAGACATTCACAATTTACTTTCGCTTTCAGTTAGGCAGGGAATATACGCATCCACAGATTGCAGGAAAGAAACTTGCATGATTCCCCCATCAACACAGACAGTGCTGACAGGGGAATATCCCTCCTGCCCAGCAATTGTATTCCCCCGACAAACAGTGATTATCACTAGTGACTATAGCAACCACTAGTGATAATCATAAGAGAATCTGCTCATTAATGGTTCAAATCTCAGCCAGTTCCTGCTGAACCAGCTGAGATTTAAACTGTCTATGGCTGGTCTTAGCTCTTAGGCAGCCCATACATTGATCACTTTTTTTCATTCAACTATTAGGTTGAATGAAAAAAAAAGGAAATTATCCAATTCCCCCATCTACACATTATAGGTGGATGGGGGAATGTTCCCAGTGTGGACCAGTGCTGGAACAACCAGAGTTGCTGTCCTGTCCCGGCTATTCACAGCGCTGGTCTCTGTCTCCATGGCAGCGGCGGCAGCACATTGGAACCCAGTGCTGGTTACTTTATGGGGCTGATGTACAGGAGGGCCAGCTCAATTTGTTGTTAGAGATGGGCTGGGCATGTTCAAAATTCCACATGCCAGAGCCTGCCAGAAAGCCCACACTGCACAGCGCTAATCACAGGCAATGAGACATTTCCCGCTCCGCAGCTCCACAGATCAGGAAATGTCTCACTGTCTGTGATTAGCACTGTGGAGTGTCGGCTTCCTTGTGGGAGATCGGGCATGTGGGATTTTAAACACACCCGAGCCCATCTCTATTGGTTGTAGACAGTTGAGCTCCCTGCAGGTTGCTTAGCAGCAGTGGCGCCTTCTCTGACATGCTGATCGGGATGCAATCCAGGTGATGCTCCTAGTCAAATCCTAGTGTTAAATATCAGTGATTTTATTGATCAAAGCCCACACTTTACAGGCATAGAGCCCACATGGCCGCTGAACATACAGTTTATATATATATATACATATATATGTGGTTGTACTCTTGATGCTAATAAATACTGTGTTTATTAGATCTGACTGGGAGCATCACTAGGATCACATCCCGATCAGCATGTCAACAGAGAAGGTTATACAGCATTTCTGCTGCTAGGTGACCAGCTGGGGGCTCGGCTCTCTATAACCAATAGTGCCAGCCTTCCCCTGCATGCACCCATAATGTCACCAGCACAAAGTCCTAATAGACTGCCGCCGGTGCCAAGGAGACAGATGCCAGACCAGCGCTGTCAATAACAGGGACAGGACAGCTGGGGAACCCCACAGTGGCAGAACACCAGGGCCCGGTGGCAAGACAACCTTTGCAACCCTGATAGTTCTCCCACTGCTTTGGACCCTTATATTTTCTTGGTGTGCTGGTGACATATATCTCTTGTTTTCTGCCACCCTGGTGGGGCCACAGTATAGTAGGAAGGGAGCTCACTACAGAACATGTGAAAGGGCCCGTTGTGGGACCGTAGTAAAGGGCCCGAGGATATATATATATTTGCATTTTATAGTTGGCCCCCCTACTTTTGTCCCTGTCCCCCCATGTGCCCCCCCTAAATATGAAAGCTGGAGACGCCACTGCCCACGCAATGTGTGATTACTCCCATACCGTGTTGAAACAAAGAGGATGCCCAATAGTGTAATAAGTAAAGGAAACTCTTTATTCTGTTTAAAAAAATGCTGATCTCTGAATGGTGCCCATTAGGGATGAGCTGAACACTCCCCCCCCCCCCCCGGTTGGGTTGGATTCGCACCAGAACATGCGAACAGACAAAAAATGTGTGCGAACATGCCAACATCGTTAAAGTCTATGGGACACGAATGTGAAAAATCTAAAGTGCTAATTTTAAAGGCTTATATGCAAGTTATATGCAAGTTATTGCCATAACAAGTGTATGGGGACTCAGGTCCTGCCCCAGGGGACATCTATCAATGCAAAAAAAAGTTTTTTAAAACTGATGTTTTTTCAGGAGCAGTGATTTTAATAATACTTAAAGTGAAACAATAACAATTTTATTTCCCTTTAAATATCGTGCCTGTGGGGTCCCCTTAGTCTGCCTATAAAGTAGCGCATTGTTCCCATGTTTATAACAGTACTGCAGCAAAATTACATTTCTAAATGTAGCGGGGGTCTAAATTTAGGGGGATACACCTGGGTGGTAGTATGACCCAGGTGTGTATAAATCATAAGAGGATTTAGACCATTTAAATTGTGGAGGACTTGGTGGTGTACTATTCTCCTTGGCCTGTGGGTGGCGGTGTTCCCACGGGTCAAGGTAGAATCACTGCCGCAGTGATATCCTTTTTGTCCCGTTCCGGCGGTGGTACAGCGGGGGCGGAGAACCTGCTGTGGAGTCACGGGAGGGGAAAAAGGGGAGAGACGCCTTCGCCACAAGGTCTTCTTCTTGAGCGCGCGCCCAGGCACCTTAGGCCTGGGTGCGGGCGGTCCGGAGTTCCAGCCCAGGCGCCCTAGGCCTGGTCGGAGCGGAGTTGGCGTCCATCCCAGGCACCTTAAGCCTGGGGTGAGGTACTACACCGGAGGCCTGGGGCCCAGTAACTTCGACTGGGCTCCGCAAGGGCGGATGAGTCCGAGGGACCCTGAGGTGGATGGGGCCCATGTCTGAGGTGAGGAGGCCGGAGAGGTTACCCGTCTGAAGAGTCCGGAGCAGCATCAACCCGGTGATGGAGGGGCCTCTGGTAACTCCCTTGGAGGGACATCTTCCCCCTGACAGGGGCCACAACGCAGCGAAGGTACTCCAATTCATATTCTTCAGAGTCGCTGGTAGAGACTCACAAGTTTCAAGTTTCTCTCTCTAGCCAATGGCTATAGCAACCGCTGGTGAAACCACAGTGGTTTAGTTTATCGTTAGGACAGTGCCTCGACCTGCTCACCCCACTGTATTGAACTGTTTATGGGTCCCAACCTATCGGCTGACAAAGAACTGTTTTAATTGTGCGCTACAATAAAACAAGTGTTGGATCCTTAGCGGTGTGTGGAACTCTGGTTAATGGGAGTGAAGGGGAGTGTCAGCACCGCAAGACTTGGTTTTTAATAGAAACACACAGGCCCGAGAAGAATAACTGGTACTGACCTTCACCTCACCTGCTGCAATGGGGAGGACATGGGCCGTAGCGCATCTCACTCTCACGTACAACATACCCCTAGACCAGAAAGAGGGGGTGAGGCCGCTACATAAAGAAAAAAATTTCATTTAAAATTGTAATCGAAAAAAAGGCAAAAGTCCCCCCCCCCCCCCAGTTTATTACCAGGCCTTTCGGGTCTGGTATGGATGTTTAGGGGAACTCCACACCAATTTAAAAAAAAAATTAAACCGCTTGCCGACTGCCTAACGCACATATACGTCGGCAGAATGGCACGGGCAGGCAAGCAACGCACAGGTACGTTGTTTTGAATCTGCTGCCATTGTTAATCACGGCGTCCGATGGTCCAGAGAAAAAAAAAACCTGGAAAAACTCCCGCGGACTGCTGTCTTTTCGCTTTGACAGCTGTTATATAGGCAAGGGTGGGGCCACCCGGTGATGTAAACGTGTGACCCCGCCCCCCTCTGATGTCACATGATGCAGAGTTTTTCCTTTTTTTTTTTCCTCTGGGCCGTCGGACGTCGTGATTGAAGATTTTTTTTTTTTTAATAAAGGAATTGTCAAAAACTGTCTCCTGTCTTTTTTTTTACTTTTTTCACACTTTTTTGGTGAATGGGTAGGGGTACAATGTACCCCTACCCATTCACATAGGGGAGGGGGCTGGGATCTTGTTAAAGGGGCTTCCAGATACCGATAAGCCCCCTGCCCGCAGACCCCCACAACCACTGGGCAAGGGTTGTGGAGATGAGGCACCATGCCTTTGGCTAATTATGGCTCTCTCAGCAGAGCGCGCTGTGATTGGCCAAATCATGCAGGTCAGGTGCATGCTTTGGCCAATCATCATACAGCAATGCACTGCGATTTTGCAGTGCATTATGGGAGGTTCCGCGGCAATCAAATTTTCCACAAGCGCCCCATAATTTTCGCTGTTCGGTGAACGGGCGAACACCCGATGTTCGAGTCGAACTTATGTTTGATTTGAACATCGAGCCCATCCCTAGTGCCATTGCTGAGCGGCTAACATACGGTGTAAAGAATGTAGCAGGGCAGCACAGGACTCGGAAGCTAGTTGAGATGACTTGAGTTGCGGTGTCTACTTCAGGGATTTCCAGCTTCCAGGGGCATCTTCCCATTATGGTATATACATATGTAGCACCCTGATGTTTAAGCAGGGTGGCTAAATGTATCTGCCAAGTGATAGTTGCCTTGGCCAATTGATAGGAGGTCAATTTATTTCACCCTAATTCTGGAATTGCTGCGGTATCTGGTGGCATTAGATAAGACCAGGACAGATTAGGAATAAATGGGGTGTCTCAGCCAATGGGCAGGGATTTTCCTTGGTCCCTTGGCCTGCTGGGAAAGCCTATTCTTTTGGGTGGAGTCAGGTGATCTGGGTTCTGTGCCACCTGGATGGCTGTCTGGGTGGACGTGTGTTGTAATGCCCCGGGTTGCTAGGCCATAAGCCTTGGGCCTATCCCGGGGACATCTGGCTGCTAGGCTGTCTGAAGGCTTATCCAGAAGCAAGAGAGCAGCGTAGGGTTGGGAACGCAGCTTTCAGTCCAACCATAAGTAATGGTTCCGCTGGCCGGGGAACCAGACCTGGTCGGAGGTAGAAGGGAAGCTGTCGCCACTAAGGGACCATCCACCTTGCTACTGGAGACTAGGGATGAGCTTCGTGTTCGAGTCGAACATACGTTCGACTCGAACATCGGCTGTTCGATCGTTCGACGAAGATCGAACGATTTGGGCCGTTCGCGCCAAATTCGAGTGACGCGAACGGCCCACAATGCACTACGCCATCGCAGTGTCATCCAGGCGCTGTGATTGGCCAAGCATGCACTGTGACCCCGCATGCTTGGCCAATCACAGCGCCGGCAGCGAGGAGAGCAATGATTGGCCACAGGCAGGATGCCTGTGGCCAATTATTGCTGAGGGTGTTTAGTACACGCCCCACACTATAAAAGGCCGCCAGCACGGCGGCCTAGTGTAGTGTGTTCCGGAGCAGGGAAAGACAAGCATAGGCAGGGACAGTGACATTTATTTCTTTCTTGCTTAACCTGGATTCCTTTAGTTTAGGGAAAGAGAAGGATAGGTAGGGAGAGTGTCAGTGTGTTTTACTGTGCGAGTCCTTGTTTCTAGGGACAAAGAAGGAAAGTGAGGGGAATTCTCCTTGTGCTATAGTGTGCTTTAAAAAAACATTTTTTCTAGGGACAGAAAACTCTAGGTAGGGAGAGTGTCAGTTTCTTTCACTGTGCCAGTCCTTGTTTCTAGGGACAAAGAAGGAAAGTGAGGGGAATTCTCCTTGTGCTATAGTGTGCTTTAAAAAAACATTTTTTCTAGGGACAGAAAACTCTAGGTAGGGAGAGTGTCAGTTTCTTTCACTGTGCCAGTCCTTGTTTCTAGGGACAAAGAAGGAAAGTGAGGGGAATTCTCCTTGTGCTATAGTGTGCTTTAAAAAAACATTTTTTCTAGGGACAGAAAACTCTAGGTAGGGAGAGTGTCAGTTTCTTTCACTGTGCCAGTCCTTGTTTCTAGGGACAAAGAAGGAAAGTGAGGGGAATTCTCCTTGTGCTATAGTGTGCTTTAAAAAAACATTTTTTCTAGGGACAGAAAACTCTAGGTAGGGAGAGTGTCAGTTTCTTTCACTGTGCCAGTCCTTGTTTCTAGGGACAAAGAAGGAAAGTGAGGGGAATTCTCCTTGTGCTATAGTGTGCTTTAAAAAAACATTTTTTCTAGGGACAGAAAACTCTAGGTAGGGAGAGTGTCAGTTTCTTTCACTGTGCCAGTCCTTGTTTCTAGGGACAAAGAAGGAAAGTGAGGGGAATTCTCCTTGTGCTATAGTGTGCTTTAAAAAAACATTTTTTCTAGGGACAGAAAACTCTAGGTAGGGAGAGTGTCAGTTTCTTTCACTGTGCCAGTCCTTGTTTCTAGGGACAAAGAAGGAAAGTGAGGGGAATTCTCCTTGTGCTATAGTGTGCTTTAAAAAAACATTTTTTCTAGGGACAGAAAACTCTAGGTAGGGAGAGTGTCAGTTTCTTTCACTGTGCCAGTCCTTGTTTCTAGGGACAAAGAAGGAAAGTGAGGGGAATTCTCCTTGTGCTATAGTGTGCTTTAAAAAAACATTTTTTCTAGGGACAGAAAACTCTAGGTAGGGAGAGTGTCAGTTTCTTTCACTGTGCCAGTCCTTGTTTCTAGGGACAAAGAAGGAAAGTGAGGGGAATTCTCCTTGTGCTATAGTGTGCTTTAAAAAAACATTTTTTCTAGGGACAGAAAACTCTAGGTAGGGAGAGTGTCAGTTTCTTTCACTGTGCCAGTCCTTGTTTCTAGGGACAAAGAAGGAAAGTGAGGGGAATTCTCCTTGTGCTATAGTGTGCTTTAAAAAAACATTTTTTCTAGGGACAGAAAACTCTAGGTAGGGAGAGTGTCAGTTTCTTTCACTGTGCCAGTCCTTGTTTCTAGGGACAAAGAAGGAAAGTGAGGGGAATTCTCCTTGTGCTATAGTGTGCTTTAAAAAAACATTTTTTCTAGGGACAGAAAACTCTAGGTAGGGAGAGTGTCAGTTTCTTTCACTGTGCCAGTCCTTGTTTCTAGGGACAAAGAAGGAAAGTGAGGGGAATTCTCCTTGTGCTATAGTGTGCTTTAAAAAAACATTTTTTCTAGGGACAGAAAACTCTAGGTAGGGAGAGTGTCAGTTTCTTTCACTGTGCCAGTCCTTGTTTCTAGGGACAAAGAAGGAAAGTGAGGGGAATTCTCCTTGTGCTATAGTGTGCTAAAGCATTCCTCATCAACCATCTTTGAAATCCTTGTTTTTTGGACAGTCAGGGAAATTGTCGTTGTGCTATTCTGTGCAAAAGCAATAATCCTCAACCATATTTAGAAATCCTTAAGTAAAGGGACAGAGAAGGACACCTGAAGGTAGCCCTTATTGCTTTTTTCCCATCTCCCTGCAGGCCATCTATTAGAATGTCTGGAAGGCAAACAAGGAGAGGCAGACAGTCAGGAGGCAATAAAAGAGGGCAAGCAGGCTCTGTGTCTGGGGGCAACAGTGCTGGTCGTGGACGCGGTGCATTGTCATCAGCACATGGCCATGGGACACGCTTGTCCTTCTTTTCGGCAGCTGGACATGTTGAGCCACATCATGCCGAAGACTTGGTAGAGTGGATGACCAAGCCCTCCTCCTCCTCCTCATCCTCTCTCACCCAGGCTCAGGGTACTGGCAAAGCAGCTGCCAAAGCATCCTCTTCCCTGGTATCAATGTCAGACTCATCATCAGTCACTCCTTCCCTAGACCCACCATGTCCTCCTCCTGAGGAGTCCCCCGAACTGTTTGAGCACAGTGTTGGGTACATGCTCCAGGAGGATGCCCAGCGTTTCGAAGGGTCTGATGATGAAACCCAGCTACAGGAAGGCAGTAGCGTGAGAGCAGACAGAGGGGATGCTCAAGAAGGACACCAATCTGGCAGTCATGTTCCAGCAGCTGCAGCATACTGCCAGATTGGCTCCAGTGATGAGGAGGGAGGGGATGATGAGGTCACTGACTCCACGTGGGTGCCTAATAGGAGAGAGGAGGAGGAGGAGGATGAGGAGGAGGCACATCTCCAACGAGGCAGGATGCCCTTTGGTGGCCAGCGTAAGGGCAGTACACCGACGGAATCACACCGCAGAGCTCCGCCTGTGCAGGGCGCAGCCTCTGCCCGTCATTCAAAAAGTTCCTTGGTGTGGGCCTTTTTTGAGGCTAGTGCATCAGATCGCACAGCTGCTGTTTGCAACATATGTCTCAAGCGTATATCGCGTGGCCAAAACATCAGCCGCTTGGGTACCACATGCCTGACCAGACATATGTTGACCTGCCATGCAGCTCGTTGGCAAGCCTACCTCAAAGACCCACACCAAAGAACAAAGCGGACCTCTCCTTGCACCGCATCAGCTGGGATCTCCAACCCCACTATAACTTCAGTCCTCTCTGAAACATGCACTGAGAGGAATGAAGGTGTAGAATTAGGTGTGTCACAGCCAAGTACTTGCGGCCACTCTGCTAGCAGTACACCGACGTCCGATTCTAGCAGGCAAATTTCCCTGCCCTGCTGCTGGACCGTCGAAAGAAGTTCACTCCCAGTCATCCACATGCCCAGCGGTTGAATGCTAGCTTGGCTAAATTGCTAGCGCTTCAACTGCTGCCTTTTCAGTTGGTAGACTCGGCCCCCTTCCGTGAGTTTGTGCAATGTGCGGTTCCTCAGTGGCAGGTTCCCAAACGCCACTTTTTCTCACGGAAGGCTATTCCGGCTCTCTACCGGCATGTGGAAGGCAATGTCTTGGCCTCGCTGGACAGGGCGGTCAGCGGTAAGGTGCATATTACCGCTGACTCATGGTCCAGCAGGCATGGACAGGGACGTTACCTTTCTTTCACGGCCCATTGGGTCACTCTTTTGGCAGCTGGGAAGGATGCAGGACAAGGTGCAGTAGTGTTGGAGGTTGTTCCACCGCCACGCCTCCAAAATGCTACTACTGGTTGTGACACACCTCTCTCCTCCACCCCCTCCTCTTCTTCTTCCTCCATGGCCTCTTCCTGTGGTTTGTCCTATGAACCAGCGGTGCTCCGTAGCCGTTCACGGGGCTACGCAAGTACGCAGGCAAAAAGATGCCATGCCGTGCTTGCGCTGGTGTGTTTGGGGGACAGAAGCCACACTGGGGCAGAGGTCCTGTCTGCTCTGCAGGGCCAGGCCGAGAGGTGGTTGACGCCACGCCAGCTTAAGCCAGGAATGGTGGTTTGCGACAATGGCACCAACCTCCTCTCCGCCCTCCGACAGGGACAACTGACCCATGTGCCCTGTGTGGCTCACGTCCTTAACCTGGTGGTGCAGCGGTTCTTGGGCAGGTACCCGGGCTTACAGGATGTCCTGAGGCAGGCCAGGAAAGTCTGTGTGCATTTTCACAGATCTTATAATGCCAGTACTCGCCTGGCTGAGCTGCAAAAGGAGTTGAACCTGCCCAAGAACCGCCTTATATGTGACATGCCCACCAGGTGGAACTCAACGTTGGCCATGCTGCAGCGGCTGCACACGCAGCAGAGGGCCATCAATGAGTACCTGTGCGACTACGGCACCAGGACAGGGTCAGGGGAGCTTGGTTTTTTTTCTCCACGCCAGTGGGGCATGATCAGGGATGCATGCACTGTCCTGGCACCATTTGAGGAGGCCACGAGGATGGTGAGCAGTGACAGTGCATGCATCAGTGACACTGTACCTCTTGTCCACCTGTTGGAGCACACGCTGCGTGGAATAATGGACAGGGCACTTGAGGCAGAACAGAGGCAGGAAGAGGAGGACTTCCTTGCCTCTCAAGGCCCCCTTTACCCAGACAGTGTTCCTTCTGTCCCACCCATCGCACAGGAAGAGGAAGAGGAGGAGGAGGAGGAGGAGGAGGATTGTGTCAGCATGGAGGTGGAGGCTGGCACTCAGCATCATCAGCAGCAGTCTTTTAGGGATGATTTACAGTCCCAAGAAACCAGTGGACTTGTACGTGGCTGGGAGGAGGTGGCTGCGGATCATGTCGTCCTTAGTGACCCAGAGGACTCCGGAGCGAATGCCTCAGCAAACCTACGCTGCATGGCCTCCCTGATCCTGCAAAGTCTGCGGAAGGATCCTCGTATTCTTCGGATCAAGGAGAGGGATCATTACTGGCTGGCCACTCTCCTTGATCCACGGTACAAGGGTAAGGTTGCGGACCTTATGTTA
Source organism: Rana muscosa (assembly GCA_029206835.1). Taxonomy (NCBI): domain Eukaryota; kingdom Metazoa; phylum Chordata; class Amphibia; order Anura; family Ranidae; genus Rana; species Rana muscosa. The sequence goes on along the minus strand of CM055116.1, from coordinate 137,539,410 downwards.
CCTTCGCAGAGGGAGCAGAGGATGAGACAACTCCGGGAGGCCTTGCAGAAAGGTCTGTGCAACGCGTTCCCAGAGACTGGGAGGTTACAAACTCCTGGTCCTGGACAACGAGTTGCTGAGGCTTCGGCCAGTCAAAGAAGGAGCGGTGGGGAAGGTGGCCGTCTGACCGATGCGTTCAGACAATTCTTTAGTCCGCAGCCCCAAAGTATGATCGGTTCCAGCAACCATCGCCAGCGTCTGATAAACATGGTGCAGGAATATCTAGGGGCAAGGTCAGACTTGGACACCTTCCCCACCGAAAATCCTCTGGCTTACTGGGTCTTGAGGATCGATCACTGGCCAGAGCTTGCACAGTATGCAATTGAGCTACTGGCCTGTCCTGCATCCAGCGTTCTTTCGGAACGCACATTCAGTGCTGCTGGAGGATTTGTCACGGATCACAGGGTGCGCCTGTCCACCGACTCGGTTGATCGACTGACTTTCATCAAGATGAACCAGTCTTGGATCACCACCAGCTACCACACACCTGATGCTGATATAACAGACTAATTGATTTTAACATGTCACATCCCTTCAAGACTGATGCTGATGCTGAGTGCCTGTGCTGTTATGTTGACTGGCTATCCTCCTCCTCCGAGTCCTCAATGATACGATTGATGATGATAGCTTGGAAGATCATTTTTGTTTATGGGTGCCGCCACCAGTGGCTAAGGCCCAATTTTTCAGCCCCTGTTTTACAGGGGCGTGTAATTACAATTTTTTTAGCAATAATTTGCCATAGGGCTCATTGCTGTGCTCCAAGTACAGTATCTGTGAGGGGTTGGAGTGTTGTGGCACCAGTGCCTAAGGCCCAATTTTTCAGCCCCTGTTTAACAGGGGCGTGTCATTACAATTTTTGAAGCAATACTTTGCAACAGGGCTCATTGCTGTGCTCCAAGTACAGTATCTGTGAGGGGTTGTAGTGTTGTGCCACCAGTGCCTAAGGCCCAATTTTTCAGCCCCTGTTTAACAGGGGCGTGTCATTACAATTTTTGAAGCAATACTTTGCAACAGGGCTCATTGCTGTGCTCCAAGTACAGTATCTGTGAGGGGTTGTAGTGTTGTGCCACCAGTGCCTAAGGCCCAATTTTTCAGCCCCTGTTCAACAGGGGCATGCAATTACAATTCTTGATCTAATAATTCACAGCAGGGCCCATTGCTGCACCCACCAAGAGTAACTCTGAGGGCTTACAGTGTTGTGGCAACGCCACCACCACCACCACCACCACGAAAGGCCCAATTTTTCAGCCCCTGTTCAAAAGGGGCATGTAATTACAATTCTTGATCTAATAATTCACAGCAGGGCCCATTCCTGCACCCACCAAGAGTAACTCTGAGGGCTTACAGTGTTGTGGCAACACCACCACCACCACCACCACCACGAAAGGCCCAATTTTTCAGCCCCTGTTCAACAGGGGCATGCAATTACAATTCTTGATCTAATAATTCACAGCAGGGCCCATTGCTGCACCCACCAAGAGTAACTGTCAGGGCTTACAGTGTTGTGGCACCAGCACCACCATCAAAGGCCCAATTTTTACTACCACTGTTCAACAATTATATGTAATTAAAATTCCTGATATAATAGTTGACAGCAGGGCGTTCCAGCACCAACCAAGAGTAACTGTGAGTGCTTACAGTGTTGTGCCAACACCAACAACTAAGGGGCCTATTTCTGCTGAGTATATACGGCAGGTCCCTACTTTCAAACATCCAACTTACAAACGACTCCTACTTGCAAACGCAAGAAGACAACAGGAAGTGAGAGGAAATCTACCCCTAGGAAGGAAAATTCTCTCCTGTAAGAATAAATATGGGAGAAAGGTGTCTCCTCTGTACTGATGCTTTATCAGCAATCCTTGTTTCAAGAAAAACACCACATTTCAAAAACAGTTGTCATTGGGACGGAAAGTGAGGTGAAATGTTCTGAACAGGGGCACAGACAGCAAAACAAATGTTACAGGGGTGATAACCCTTACCTATGTTTTCCAAAAAGTTTAAAAATAGATTTTTGGGCTGGAGCTACACTTCAACAATGTACCTGTTCAAAATTACAAACAGATTCTACATAAGAACAAACCTACAGTCCCTGTCTTGTATGCACCGCCTGTATACGGCTGTTCAGAGTATATAGGGCCTTTTTTATTTTATGTGCGGGGTTCCCCTTAATATCCATACAAGACCCAAAGGGGCTGGTAATGGGCTGGGGTAGGGGAGGGGGGGGGGGTCATGGGGTAGCTATGCCATTTTTCTTAAAGATTTTCATCCATATTACCGGGACCAGACATTACATTAAAGCCGCAAGCAGTTTTAAATGGCTTTTTTTTCCTTTAGAAGTGTCATTTTGTGCAGGGACAGTTCTAAACACGGGAAACACGTGGCACTTCACAGGCATACTTTAGACACCCCCCAGGTACGATATTTAAAGGAATATTTGACTTTTTTTTTTTCACTTTATGCATCATTAAAATGACTGCTCCCGAAAAACGACCGTTTTTAAAACTTCTTTTTGCATTGATACATGTCCCCTGGTGCAGAACCCGGGTTCCCAAACCCTTTTTAGGACAATAACATGCATAATAGTTGTTATAATTAGCACTTTAGAATTCGAACGTTCGCATCCATTGTATTTAATAGGGTTCTAATGTTCGTACGAACTTTCGGTCCGTTTGCGGGTTCTGGTGCGAACCGAACCCGGGGGTGTTCGGCTCATCACTACTGGAGACCACTGTGAGTAAGCTGAGGCCAGTACCAGAGCAGACTTCTCACCAGCCGGGGACAGTGAAAAAGTGGCAAAACTTCAGCAAGTGCCAAGTCAGAGACCCAGCGGGACAGCAGAGGTGATTCTTGTGAAGGCCAAGCCAGGGACCTAACATATCAGCAGGGGGTTAAGCTTTTAAGCTTGAGTAATATCTGTGAGTGCCAAGCCAAAGACCCAGCGGTGAAGCGGGGGTGATGCTTGAGGAAGATACTGAGTGCTAGATTGGAAGAGCTCAAGAAATCCAGTGGCTAGTGGATCAGTAAGTCTAGTGAAAGACTGAGGGCTCAGTGGAAGTGAAGTTCTACAATAGGAGATTGTAGAAGAAGTGAAGGAGTTCATTGCAACCTTTGTTACAAGACTGTTGCTATAGGAGACAACGTTCCTACTCATGCAGATGTGGTGTCTGGCTGAATATCTTTCCCTGCATGGCTGTCTGTCTATAGAAGTCTCGGAGTCTGCCAATTAACATTGCACCTACCTAAGGTGTCCTGGCCCGGGGCAGCTGCCCCTTTTGCCCTACGTTAAAGATGGCTCTGATTTTATTTGAGGATATAGTGAGGAAGGAGTAGTAGAACTCCTGGTGGGTTTTACTGCTATCTGTGGCTCCATTTGTGTGATATTCCCTCACTTCCCTTCCTAGTGACAACGGTTTTCCCAGACAGGAAGTGAGGCAACATCTTCATCAGAAACACACATATATATATATATTTTTTTTTTTTAAAGAAAAGTTGGAAAGGTGTAGAATCAGTCAGCTTGTCATTGATATTTGTTGTAGATTTTCGCTCACTTCTTATCTCATGAAACAGTCATCACCAGGACATACGTTATTCACATCAACACGCGCTCTGACCTGCGCCCTGACCCTTCTTATAATGCATGCTATGGCCGAGCACAGTGCTGCGGTGCATTGCAATTCAAAGTTAATTGCACCCCAAGGCACATTGGCAGTGTGCCTGAACATGCTAAAGCACATGGCAATGCCAGATACATATGCTCTCTGTATTTCAGTGAACTGTGCTTAGAAAAATTACGCAGGACTTATTTATTTTTTTGTGCATTGAGGTGCGTTGATAGCCCATTTTATAATGAACTGCCCCTCAAGACACAAAAATGCATGAGTTACAGTGCATTGCATTATGGGGTGAACTGACCCAAAGTGAGTGGAAATCTCACTAGTGGCTCGTTTAGACACGTGATTTCCCATGCTGTCCCTCTGAAAAGTGATCTGCGGTGGATCGCTTTTTCAGAGGGCTGGTGGCAGGTGACTGGGAGGCGATATGTCCCCTCCTCGTCACCTGTTTTAATACTCAAAAGGCAGCATGTCCATGCCCCAGCCCTACCAACTTAATCGTGTCACGTTCAGTAACGGCACATCCGCCAAATGCGTACAAGGGGTTTAACGGCATGCGGCCGTGGCATGTGTACAGCCCTGAGAGGGGGATAAAACCACAGCTTAACCACCTACTTTTACTACCTCCTGTTTGCATGGTTGAACAAGCCCTAAGATAGCAGTAAGGGTTCGTTCACATGTGCTTTGACCTCTGAAGAGCACTCCACATTTGGCATTTAACCACCTCCTCACGGCTTGCTTTAACCACTTGAACCCCGCACTGGCACATCCGAACCACAAGCATTGCACACAGTTGTGGGGCGCTTGCAGAGTAGTCCTATTCAATTGAAGGTGGTCATTCTTGGTGGACAATACGCCTTCCGGAGGTGACAGGGGGTATAATTTCTGCTGGGAAGCAAAGCTGCAGCATGTTTGCACCTCTGGCCACTGTCTCTGCAGTTGCGTCCGCAGACACACACAGCGCAGCTCAGTCCCACCCACTGTCCTCTGCTCACAGGATTTGATTGACAGCAGTAGGAGCCAATGGCTCCCACTGCTGCCTCTGTGAGAAGAGAGAGAGGAGAGACAGGCACAGCACTGGATCAAGATCGGGCACAGGTAAGTATACAGGTGGGTGAATGCATAACACAAATACTGGGCCTTTTTTGCCTTTCATGCAATTAAGTGGTTCTAAAGGTTTGTTTTTTATTTTTTCCTTTAAAATATTAAACACATCATACTTACCTGCTCTGTGCAATGGTTTTGCACAGAGCAGCCCCGATCCTCCTCTTCTTGGGTCCCCTGCAGGCGCTTCTGGCCCCTCCCCTTTGCCTAGTGCCCCCAGAGCAAGCAGCTTGCTCTAGAGGCACTATTGTGTGCTCACTCCCGAGTCCCCTCTGCGTGTCTTTGGGACACACAGACCATGGTTCAGTCCCGCCCCCCCACTCCCTCTTCACTGGATGTGATTGACAGCAGGGGGATCCAATGGCTGTGTCTCAGCCAATAAGGAGGTAGAGACCCAGGAGAACTGCTCCGCTCATGCACTATGCTGGATCAAGATGGGGCTCGGGTAAGTGCGGGGGGAGCTGCACTCTGAAGGCTTTTTTTTTATAGAATTGCCCTTTACAACCACTTTAAGGTAAGGCAGGTCATACATTTTTCTTTTTTTTGTTCAACCAGCAGGCTGTACCAAAATAAATAAATAAATTACCCTGTTTCCCCATCCACGCACTCAGTGTGGATGGGGGAATCCTTCTTGCTGTGTCATTGTATTCTCACAACTGGGAGCATTCTCCACCATCAGAATACACTGATCAGTGCTGCCGGCTATAGCCAGTGCCACTGATCAATCGGGAAAAACTCGGCAGGCTGTTTGTACAAAAGCCGATCAGTAGATTCACTTCTGTACAACCAGCCTGCCCACACATGGATCAAAACTTGTCCGGTCCCTGCTGAGCCAGCTGGATTTCGATGCATGTATGGTCACCTTAAAAAATGTCCAGCCTTTAGAACCACTTTAAGTCCTGTGTTAGCGTGTTGCGATGCCATTCATTGTACATTAATCCAATGCACCTCTGCTGTACACTAGGGATGAGCTTCGTGTTCGAGTCGAACATACGTTCGACTCGAACATTGGCTGTTCGATCGTTCGACGAAGATCGAACGATTTGGGCCGTTCGCGCCAAATTCGAGTGACGCGAACGGCCCACAATGCACTACGCCATCGCAGTGTCATCCAGGCGCTGTGATTGGCCAAGCATGCACTGTGACCCCGCATGCTTGGCCAATCACAGCGCCGGCAGCGAGGAGAGCAATGATTGGCCACAGGCAGGATGCCTGTGGCCAATTATTGCTGAGGGTGTTTAGTACACGCCCCACACTATAAAAGGCCGCCAGCACGGCGGCCTAGTGTAGTGTGTTCCGGAGCAGGGATAGAGTAGCATAGGCAGGGACAGTGACTGTTATTTCTTTCTTGCTTAACCTGGATTCCTTTAGTTTAGGGAAAGAGAAGGATAGGTAGGGAGAGTGTCAGTGTGTTTTGTGCTTCTGCTATAGTGTGCTTAAAAAAAACATTTATTCTAGGGACAGAAAACTCTAGGTAGGGACAGTGTCAGTTTCTTTCACTCTGCAAGTCCTTGTTTCCAGGGACCTGTAAGGACAGTGAGTTAATTGTCCTTGTGCTATATTGTGCTTAAAAAAAACATTTATTCTAGGGACAGAAAACTCTAGGTAGGGACAGTGTCAGTTTCTTTCACTCTGCAAGTCCTTGTTTCCAGGGACCTGTAAGGACAGTGAGTTAATTGTCCTTGTGCTATATTGTGATTAAAAAAAACATTTATTCTAGGGACAGAAAACTCTAGGTAGGGACAGTGTCAGTTTCTTTCACTCTGCAAGTCCTTGTTTCCAGGGACCTGTAAGGACAGTGAGTTAATTTTCCTTGTGCTATATTGTGATTAAAAAAAACATTTATTCTAGGGACAGAAAACTCTAGGTAGGGACAGTGTCAGTTTCTTTCACTCTGCAAGTCCTTGTTTCCAGGGACCTGTAAGGACAGTGAGTTAATTGTCCTTGTGCTATATTGTGCTTAAAAAAAACATTTATTCTAGGGACAGAAAACTCTAGGTAGGGACAGTGTCAGTTTCTTTCACTCTGCAAGTCCTTGTTTCCAGGGACCTGTAAGGACAGTGAGTTAATTGTCCTTGTGCTATATTGTGATTAAAAAAAACATTTATTCTAGGGACAGAAAACTCTAGGTAGGGACAGTGTCAGTTTCTTTCACTCTGCAAGTCCTTGTTTCCAGGGACCTGTAAGGACAGTGAGTTAATTTTCCTTGTGCTATATTGTGATTAAAAAAAACATTTATTCTAGGGACAGAAAACTCTAGGTAGGGACAGTGTCAGTTTCTTTCACTCTGCAAGTCCTTGTTTCCAGGGACCTGTAAGGACAGTGAGTTAATTGTCCTTGTGCTATATTGTGCTTAAAAAAAACATTTATTCTAGGGACAGAAAACTCTAGGTAGGGACAGTGTCAGTTTCTTTCACTCTGCAAGTCCTTGTTTCCAGGGACCTGTAAGGACAGTGAGTTAATTTTCCTTGTGCTATATTGTGATTAAAAAAAACATTTATTCTAGGGACAGAAAACTCTAGGTAGGGACAGTGTCAGTTTCTTTCACTCTGCAAGTCCTTGTTTCCAGGGACCTGTAAGGACAGTGAGTTAATTTTCCTTGTGCTATATTGTGATTAAAAAAAACATTTTTTCTAGGGACAGAAAACTGTAGGTAGGGAGAGTGTTTTTTTTCTTTCACTCTGCAAGTCCTTGTTTCCAGGGACCTGTAAGGACAGTGAGTTAATTGTCCTTGTGCTATATTGTGCTTAAAAAAAACATTTATTCTAGGGACAGAAAACTCTAGGTAGGGACAGTGTCAGTTTCTTTCACTCTGCAAGTCCTTGTTTCCAGGGACCTGTAAGGACAGTGAGTTAATTTTCCTTGTGCTATATTGTGATTAAAAAAAACATTTATTCTAGGGACAGAAAACTCTAGGTAGGGACAGTGTCAGTTTCTTTCACTCTGCAAGTCCTTGTTTCCAGGGACCTGTAAGGACAGTGAGTTAATTTTCCTTGTGCTATATTGTGATTAAAAAAAACATTTTTTCTAGGGACAGAAAACTGTAGGTAGGGAGAGTGTTTTTTTTCTTTCACTCTGCAAGTCCTTGTTTCCAGGGACCTGTAAGGACAGTGAGTTAATTTTCCTTGTGCTATATTGTGATTAAAAAAAACATTTTTTCTAGGGACAGAAAACTGTAGGTAGGGAGAGTGTTTTTTTTCTTTCACTCTGCAAGTCCTTGTTTCCAGGGACCTGTAAGGACAGTGAGTTAATTGTCCTTGTGCTATATTGTGCTTAAAAAAAACATTTATTCTAGGGACAGAAAACTCTAGGTAGGGACAGTGTCAGTTTCTTTCACTCTGCAAGTCCTTGTTTCCAGGGACCTGGAGAGACATTGAGTGAATTGTCCTTGTGCTATATTGTGATTAAAAAAAACATTTATTCTAGGGACAGAAAACTCTAGGTAGGGACAGTGTCAGTTTCTTTCACTCTGCAAGTCCTTGTTTCCAGGGACCTGTAAGGACAGTGAGTTAATTTTCCTTGTGCTATATTGTGATTAAAAAAAACATTTTTTCTAGGGACAGAAAACTGTAGGTAGGGAGAGTGTTTTTTTTCTTTCACTCTGCAAGTCCTTGTTTCCAGGGACCTGTAAGGACAGTGAGTTAATTGTCCTTGTGCTCTATTGTGATTAAAAAAAACATTTATTCTAGGGACAGAAAACTCTAGGTAGGGACAGTGTCAGTTTCTTTCACTCTGCAAGTCCTTGTTTCCAGGGACCTGTAAGGACAGTGAGTTAATTTTCCTTGTGCTATATTGTGATTAAAAAAACATTTATTCTAGGGACAGAAAACTCTAGGTAGGGACAGTGTCAGTTTCTTTCACTCTGCAAGTCCTTGTTTCCAGGGACCTGTAAGGACAGTGAGTTAATTGTCCTTGTGCTATATTGTGCTTAAAAAAAACATTTATTCTAGGGACAGAAAACTCTAGGTAGGGACAGTGTCAGTTTCTTTCACTCTGCAAGTCCTTGTTTCCAGGGACCTGTAAGGACAGTGAGTTAATTTTCCTTGTGCTATATTGTGATTAAAAAAAACATTTATTCTAGGGACAGAAAACTCTAGGTAGGGACAGTGTCAGTTTCTTTCACTCTGCAAGTCCTTGTTTCCAGGGACCTGTAAGGACAGTGAGTTAATTTTCCTTGTGCTATATTGTGATTAAAAAAAACATTTTTTCTAGGGACAGAAAACTGTAGGTAGGGAGAGTGTTTTTTTTCTTTCACTCTGCAAGTCCTTGTTTCCAGGGACCTGTAAGGACAGTGAGTTAATTGTCCTTGTGCTATATTGTGCTTAAAAAAAACATTTATTCTAGGGACAGAAAACTCTAGGTAGGGACAGTGTCAGTTTCTTTCACTCTGCAAGTCCTTGTTTCCAGGGACCTGTAAGGACAGTGAGTTAATTTTCCTTGTGCTATATTGTGATTAAAAAAAACATTTATTCTAGGGACAGAAAACTCTAGGTAGGGACAGTGTCAGTTTCGTTCACTCTGCAAGTCCTTGTTTCCAGGGACCTGTAAGGACAGTGAGTTAATTTTCCTTGTGCTATATTGTGATTAAAAAAAACATTTTTTCTAGGGACAGAAAACTGTAGGTAGGGAGAGTGTTTTTTTTCTTTCACTCTGCAAGTCCTTGTTTCCAGGGACCTGTAAGGACAGTGAGTTAATTTTCCTTGTGCTATATTGTGATTAAAAAAAACATTTTTTCTAGGGACAGAAAACTGTAGGTAGGGAGAGTGTTTTTTTTCTTTCACTCTGCAAGTCCTTGTTTCCAGGGACCTGTAAGGACAGTGAGTTAATTGTCCTTGTGCTATATTGTGCTTAAAAAAAACATTTATTCTAGGGACAGAAAACTCTAGGTAGGGACAGTGTCAGTTTCTTTCACTCTGCAAGTCCTTGTTTCCAGGGACCTGGAGAGACATTGAGTGAATTGTCCTTGTGCTATATTGTGATTAAAAAAAACATTTATTCTAGGGACAGAAAACTCTAGGTAGGGACAGTGTCAGTTTCTTTCACTCTGCAAGTCCTTGTTTCCAGGGACCTGTAAGGACAGTGAGTTAATTTTCCTTGTGCTATATTGTGATTAAAAAAAACATTTTTTCTAGGGACAGAAAACTGTAGGTAGGGAGAGTGTTTTTTTTCTTTCACTCTGCAAGTCCTTGTTTCCAGGGACCTGTAAGGACAGTGAGTTAATTTTCCTTGTGCTATATTGTGATTAAAAAAAACATTTATTCTAGGGACAGAAAACTCTAGGTAGGGACAGTGTCAGTTTCTTTCACTCTGCAAGTCCTTGTTTCCAGGGACCTGTAAGGACAGTGAGTTAATTTTCCTTGTGCTATATTGTGATTAAAAAAAACATTTTTTCTAGGGACAGAAAACTGTAGGTAGGGAGAGTGTTTTTTTTCTTTCACTCTGCAAGTCCTTGTTTCCAGGGACCTGTAAGGACAGTGAGTTAATTGTCCTTGTGCTATATTGTGATTAAAAAAAACATTTTTTCTAGGGACAGAAAACTCTAGGTAGGGAGAGTTTTTTTTTTTTTTCACTCTGCAAGTCCTTGTTTCCAGGGACCTGTAAGGACAGTGAGTTAATTGTCCTTGTGCTATATTGTGCTTAAAAAAAACATTTATTCTAGGGACAGAAAACTCTAGGTAGGGACAGTGTCAGTTTCTTTCACTCTGCAAGTCCTTGTTTCCAGGGACCTGTAAGGACAGTGAGTTAATTTTCCTTGTGCTATATTGTGATTAAAAAAAACATTTTTTCTAGGGACAGAAAACTGTAGGTAGGGAGAGTGTTTTTTTTCTTTCACTCTGCAAGTCCTTGTTTCCAGGGACCTGTAAGGACAGTGAGTTAATTGTCCTTGTGCTATATTGTGCTTAAAAAAAACATTTATTCTAGGGACAGAAAACTCTAGGTAGGGACAGTGTCAGTTTCTTTCACTCTGCAAGTCCTTGTTTCCAGGGACCTGTAAGGACAGTGAGTTAATTTTCCTTGTGCTATATTGTGCTTAAAAAAAACATTTATTCTAGGGACAGAAAACTCTAGGTAGGGACAGTGTCAGTTTCTTTCACTCTGCAAGTCCTTGTTTCCAGGGACCTGGAGAGACATTGAGTGAATTGTCCTTGTGCTATATTGTGATTAAAAAAAACATTTATTCTAGGGATAGAAAACTCTAGGTAGGGACAGTGTCAGTTTCTTTCACTGTGAAAGTCCTTGTTTCAAGGGACAGAGAAGGACACCTGAAGGTAGCCCTTATTGCTTTTTTCCCATCTCCCTGCAGGCCATCTATTAGAATGTCTGGAAGGCAAACAAGGAGAGGCAGACAGTCAGGAGGCAATAAAAGAGGGCAAGCAGGCTCTGTGTCTGGGGGCAACAGTGCTGGTCGTGGACGCGGTGCATTGTCATCAGCACATGGCCATGGGACACGCTTGTCCTTCTTTTCGGCAGCTGGACATGTTGAGCCACATCATGCCGAAGACTTGGTAGAGTGGATGACCAAGCCCTCCTCCTCCTCCTCATCCTCTCTCACCCAGGCTCAGGGTACTGGAAAAGCAGCTGCCAAAGCGTCCTCTTCCCTGGTATCAATGTCAGACAAATCATCAGTCACTCCTTCCCTAGACCCACCATGTCCTCCTCCTGAGGAGTCCCCCGAACTGTTTCAGCACAGTGTTGGGTACATGCTCCAGGAGGATGCCCAGCGTTTCGAAGGGTCTGATGATGAAACCCAGCTAGAGGAAGGCAGTAGCGTGAGAGCAGACAGAGGGGATGCTCAAGAAGGACACCAATCTGGCAGTCATGTTCCAGCAGCTGCAGCATACTGCCAGATTGGCTCCAGTGATGAGGAGGGAGGGGATGATGAGGTCAATGACTCCACGTGGGTGCCTAATAGGAGAGAGGAGGAGGAGGAGGATGAGGAGGAGGCACATCTCCAACGAGGCAGGATGCCCTTTGGTGGCCAGCGTAAGGGCAGTACACCGACGGAATCACACCGCAGAGCTCCGCCTGTGCAGGGCGCTGCCTCTGCCCGTCATTCAAAAAGTTCTTTGGTGTGGGCCTTTTTTGAGGCTAGTGCATCAGATCGCACAGCTGCTGTTTGCAACATATGTCTCAAGCGTATATCGCGTGGCCAAAACATCAGCCGCTTGGGTACCACATGCCTGACCAGACATATGTTGACCTGCCATGCAGCTCGTTGGCAAGCCTACCTCAAAGACCCACACCAAAGAACAAAGCGGACCTCTCCTTGCACCGCATCAGCTGGGATCTCCAACCCCACTATAACTTCAGTCCTCTCTGAAACATGCACTGAGAGGAATGAAGGTGTAGAATTAGGTGTGTCACAGCCAAGTACTTGCGCCCACTCTGCTAGCAGTACACCGACGTCCGATTCTAGCAGGCAAATTTCCCTGCCCCAGCTGCTGGACCGTCGAAAGAAGTTCACTCCCAGCCATCCACATGCCCAGCGGTTGAATGCTAGCTTGGCTAAATTGCTAGCGCTTCAACTGCTGCCTTTTCAGTTGGTAGACTCGGCCCCCTTCCGTGAGTTTGTGCAATGTGCGGTTCCTCAGTGGCAGGTTCCCAAACGCCACTTTTTCTCACGGAAGGCTATTCCGGCTCTCTACCGGCATGTGGAAGGCAATGTCTTGGCCTCGCTGGACAGGGCGGTCAGCGGTAAGGTGCATATTACCGCTGACTCATGGTCCAGCAGGCATGGACAGGGACGTTACCTTTCTTTCACGGCCCATTGGGTCACTCTTTTGGCAGCTGGGAAGGATTCAGGACAAGGTGCAGTAGTGTTGGAGGTTGTCCCACCGCCACGCCTCCAAAATGCTACTACTGGTTGTGACACACCTCTCTCCTCCACCCCCTCCTCTTCTTCTTCCTCCATGGCCTCTTCCTGTGGTTTGTCCTATGAACCAGCGGTGCTCCGTAGCCGTTCACGGGGCTACGCAAGTACGCAGGCAAAAAGATGCCATGCCGTGCTTGCGCTGGTGTGTTTGGGGGACAGAAGCCACACTGGGGCAGAGGTCCTGTCTGCTCTGCAGGGCCAGGCCGAGAGGTGGTTGACGCCACGCCAGCTTAAGCCAGGAATGGTGGTTTGCGACAATGGCACCAACCTCCTCTCCGCCCTCCGACAGGGACAACTGACCCATGTGCCCTGTGTGGCTCACGTCCTTAACCTGGTGGTGCAGCGGTTCTTGGGCAGGTACCCGGGCTTACAGGATGTCCTGAGGCAGGCCAGGAAAGTCTGTGTGCATTTCCGCAGATCTTATAATGCCAGTGCTCGCCTGGCTGAGCTGCAAAAGGAGTTGAACCTGCCCAAGAACCGCCTTATATGTGACATGCCCACCAGGTGGAACTCAACGTTGGCCATGCTGCAGCGGCTGCACACGCAGCAGAGGGCCATCAATGAGTACCTGTGCGACTACGGCACCAGGACAGGGTCAGGGGAGCTTGGTTTTTTTTCTCCACGCCAGTGGGGCATGATCAGGGATGCATGCACTGTCCTGGCACCATTTGAGGAGGCCACGAGGATGGTGAGCAGTGACAGTGCATGCATCAGTGACACTGTACCTCTTGTCCACCTGTTGGAGCACACGCTGCGTGGAATAATGGACAGGGCACTTGAGGCAGAACAGAGGCAGGAAGAGGAGGACTTCCTTGCCTCTCAAGGCCCCCTTTACCCAGACAGTGTTCCTTCTGTCCCACCCATCGCACAGGAAGAGGAGGAGGAGGAGGAGGAGGAGGAGGAGGAGGATTGTGTCAGCATGGAGGTGGAGGCTGGCACTCAGCATCATCAGCAGCAGTCTTTTAGGGATGATTTACAGTCCCAAGAAACCAGTGGACTTGTACGTGGCTGGGAGGAGGTGGCTGCGGATCATGTCGTCCTTAGTGACCCAGAGGACTCCGGAGCGAATGCCTCAGCAAACCTACGCTGCATGGCCTCCCTGATCCTGCAAAGTCTGCGGAAGGATCCTCGTATTCTTCGGATCAAGGAGAGGGACCATTACTGGCTGGCCACTCTCCTTGATCCACGGTACAAGGGTAAGGTTGCGGACCTTATGTTACCGTCGCAGAGGGAGCAGAGGATGAGACAACTCCGGGAGGCCTTGCAGAAAGGTCTGTGCAACGCGTTCCCAGAGACTGGGAGGTTGCAAACTCCTGGTCCTGGACAACGAGTTGCTGAGGCTTCGGCCAGTCAAAGAAGGAGCGGTGGGGAAGGTGGCCGTCTGACCGATGCGTTCAGACAATTCTTTAGTCCGCAGCCCCAAAGTATGATCGGTTCCAGCAACCATCGCCAGCGTCTGATAAACATGGTGCAGGAATATCTAGGGGCAAGGTCAGACTTGGACACCTTCCCCACCGAAAATCCTCTGGCTTACTGGGTCTTGAGGATGGATCACTGGCCAGAGCTTGCACAGTATGCAATTGAGCTACTGGCCTGTCCTGCATCCAGCGTTCTTTCGGAACGCACATTCAGTGCTGCTGGAGGATTTGTCACGGATCACAGGGTGCGCCTGTCCACCGACTCGGTTGATCGACTGACTTTCATCAAGATGAACCAGTCTTGGATCACCACCAGCTACCACACACCTGATGCTGATATAACAGACTAATTGATTTTAAAATGTCACATCCCTTCAAGACTGATGCTGATGCTGAGTGCCTGTGCTGTTATGTTGACTGCCTATCCTCCTCCTCCGAGTCCTCAATGATACGATTGATGATGATAGCTTGGAAGATCATTTTTGTTTATGGGTGCCGCCACCAGTGCCTAACGCCCAATTTTTCAGCCCCTGTTTAACAGTGGCGTGTAATTACAATTTTTGAAGCAATACTTTGCAACAGGGCTCATTGCTGTGCTCCAAGTACAGTATCTGTGAGGAGTTGCAGTGTTGTGCCACCAGTGCCTAAGGCCCAATTTTTCAGCCCCTGTTTAACAGGGGCGTGTCATTACAATTTTTGAAGCAATACTTTGCAACAGGGCTCATTGCTGTGCTCCAAGTACAGTATCTGTGAAGGGTTGCAGTGTTGTGCCACCAGTGCCTAAGGCCCAATTTTTCAGCCCCTGTTCAACAGGGGCATGTAATTACAATTCTTGATCTAATAATTCACAGCAGGGCCCATTGCTGCACCCACCAAGAGTAACTGTCAGGGCTTACAGTGTTGTGGCACCAGCACCACCATCAAAGGCCCAATTTTTACTACCACTGTTCAACAATTATATGTAATTAAAATTCCTGATATAATAGTTGACAGCAGGGCGTTCCAGCACCAACCAAGAGTAACTGTGAGTGCTTACAGTGTTGTGCCAACACCAACAACTAAGGGGCCTATTTCTGCAGAGTATATACGGCAGGTCCCTACTTTCAAACATCCAACTTACAAACGACTCCTACTTGCAAACGCAAGAAGACAACAGGAAGTGAGAGGAAATCTACCACTAGGAAGGAAAATTCTCTCCTGTAAGAATAAATATGGGAGAAAGGTGTCTCCTCTGTACTGATGCTTTATCAGCAATCCTTGTTTCAAGAAAAACACCACATTTCAAAAACAGTTGTCATTAGGACGGAAAGTGAGGTGAAATGTTCTGAACAGGGGCACAGACAGCAAAACAAATGTTACAGGGGTGATAACCCTTACCTATGTTTTCCAAAAAGTTTAAAAATAGATTTTTGGTCTGGAGCTACACTTCAACAATGTACCTGTTCAAAATTACAAACAGATTCTACATAAGAACAAACCTACAGTCCCTGTCTTGTATGCACCGCCTGTATACGGCTGTTCAGAGTATATAGGGCCTTTTTTATTTTATGTGCGGGGTTCCCCTTAATATCCATACAAGACCCAAAGGGGCTGGTAATGGGCTGGGGTAGGGGGGGGGGGTCATGGGGTAGCTATGCCATTTTTCTTAAAGATTTTCATCCATATTACCGGGACCAGACATTACATTAAAGCCGCAAGCAGTTTTAAATGGCTTTTTTTTCCTTTAGAAGTGTCATTTTGTGCAGGGACAGTTCTAAACACGGGAAACACGTGGCACTTCACAGGCATACTTTAGACACCCCCCAGGTACGATATTTAAAGGAATATTTGACTTTTTTTTTTTCACTTTATGCATCATTAAAATGACTGCTCCCGGAAAACGACCGTTTTTAAAACTTATTTTTGCATTGATACATGTCCCCTGGTGCAGAACCCGGGTTCCCAAACCCTTTTTAGGACAATAACATGCATAATAGTTGTTATAATTAGCACTTTAGAATTCGAACGTTCGCATCCATTGTATTTAATAGGGTTCTAATGTTCGTTCGAACTTTCGGTCCGTTCGCGGGTTCTGGTGCGAACCGAACCCGGGGGTGTTCGGCTCATCACTACTGTACACGTATTGCAGCACACCACTACAGCTCTGGTGCGTTGGCAGCTCTTTCATTTGAATGCAGTGCCATAGCACAAAGCATGTTAACGCACATCATAAAATGCATTAATGCAGAGCACCGGAATGGACAGATTTGCATCTTATAAGAGGAAAGAAGGAATGGGAAGGATAACCAGACATGTCCAAATACTCAGCGATGCCCACGTACTCCAGCGTGACTGTTCTACATCAACCTGCTGGATAAATACGGCCAATCAGGCTTGAACAACATATGAGTGTTGTCCTACGGTGCTAATCTTTTCTAAGAGGTCACATTGCTTTGAGATCCAATGAACTATTATTCTCAAGAGCAGCCACAGCTTATCAGTCTTATATTACATTGAACTGAGATCTAGATTTCTGGATTTCTTATACCCAACCAATGTGTTGACTATCTCTGATAGCATGTAAGCTATAAACCTAAAGTGTAACAAAGTGTGCACAAAAAAAACGGGGTGTCTTCAGATATTGTAGGGAGCCTGCCCTAAGTAATGCTTAGTAGTTGATCTTAGCTTAAATCTTGGCCCCTTTCGCACGGTGCAGACTCAGTTAAGTGGATCCGCCTGCTCAGTGGGAGATCTGTACTGTACACTGACCCCGCTGAGCAGGCGGATGACAGGTCCGTGTCTGTTTGTTTCCATCCAACTGTCATCTGATCCAATACGCTAAATGGATGGGGAATGGATCTCCAACTGTCTGTTTTTGGCGGACCGGACCTGATCGGATCGGATGTCAGCTAGAGCTGCATGATTAATCGTTAAAAGATTGTGATCTCGATTCGACCCCCCCCCCCCACACGATCTTAATCCAGCATTTCCATGATTCATGTAAAAAGGGCAGAGCAGATTCCTGCTCACAGCTGTAAAAAAAAAAAAGCAGCCGGCAACATTGCTCAGCGCTGAAAGAGAGATAAAAAGAAACATTGGGGGTTATTTACAAAAGGCAAATCCCCTTTGCACTACAAGTGCAAACTGCAAGTGCAAAGTGCACTTGAAATTGCACTGCTTTGCACTTGGAAGTGCAGTCGCTGTAAATCTGAGGGGAAGATCTGAAATGAGGGAAAGCTCTGCTGATTTTATTATCCAATCATGTGCAAGCTAAAATGCTGTTTTTTTATTTTCCTTGCATGTCCCCCTCGGATCTTCAGCGACTGCACTTCCAAGTGCGCTTTCAGCACTTTCTGATTTGCCTTTAGTAAATAACCCCCATTGCATCTTATCTGTTTATTCATTTACAGATCAAAGGGATGAACTTTGAGTATTAGGAAATTAAGTCAGTTTAAGGCTCCTTTCACACTGAGGTGCTTTGCAGGCGCTATAACACTAAAAATAGCGGCTGCAAAGCGCCTTGAAAGAGCCGCTCCTTTTACTCCAATGTGAAAGCATGAGGGCTTTCACACTTGAGCGGTGCGCTGGCAGGACGGTAAAAAAAGTCCTGCAAGCCGCATCTTTGTAGCGCTGTAGGAGCGGTGTATACACCGCTCCTAAAGCATCCCTGCCCATTGAAACCAATGGGCAGTGCCGCCGAACCGCCGGCAAAGCGGCGTTTTGTGGGCGGCTTTAACCCTTTTTAAATGCGCCCCGCTAGCGGCCGAAAAGCGCCGCAAAAAAGACGACAAAGAGCTGCTAAAAATAGCGGCGCTTTACCGCCAACGCCCCCAACGCTTAGGTGTGAAAGTAACCTAAAGCAACTTTGTCAAGTAAAAGGTTTGGTTTTTATTAAATTGTTTCACTGTTTAACCCCTTATTAATCCCTAATTTACTCTAATCGGCCTTATTAACTCCTTATTCTCCTTCTCCATTTAATTACTATTTTCCTGCAGATTTTTTTATTTTATTTTTTTTTACTTCTAAACTATTAATAATTTAAAAAAAAATTCTGTGTACTTTCTTTTTACACCTTTACCATATATTACACATTTCACATTAAAAAAATTGCAAAATTAAAAAAATATATATATATTTTATTTGTAAAATAACTTTTCAATGCTTTGTACCATTGCCTAATATAACTTAATTGTATTTTTTTTTTATTTCTTTACACATTACATAATTTTTCATTATATTTCTTTCAATTTGATTAGAGCAAAGAGTATTATGTCTTATTTTATTGCCATCTTTTTTGATAACCTAATGTTCAGGGGTTGTAATTATTTAAAATAAAAAAAAGTTCTTCAGAATCGTGATCTTTATTCTAAGCAAAAAAATCGTGATTCTCACTTTTTCCAGAATCGTGTAGCTTTAGTGGCAGCGGACACGTGTGCTGACATCCACCGCTCCATAGAGAGCAATGGAGGTTCTGATCGGGTCCACCTGAAAAACAGACAGACCCAATCGGAAAACGTCCATGTGAAAGGGGTTCTAGCGGAAAACGTCCATGTGAAAGGTGAACATGGATTGATTTCTCTGCTTTCTAGGTTTTTTCCCCTAAGCTCAGTATCATTGTTTTCTCATGCCTGCTGTGGGGATTGTCCCTGGCAATAATGTAAGATGATTCAATGGCCCAGTTTATGAATATTTATGTCTCCCTTACCAACCACTAGGAGGTTTTAGGCCTGGTTCACACCTATGCATTTTTTAGTGCGTTTTTCGTTTTGCAGAAACCCACTACAGTCCATTTACATTGGTTTCCTATGGGTCACGCTGACATCTGTGCATTTTATGGAAAGGGCCAGGGACTTTTTTCTGTTTTTTGGCTCCATAGACTTCAATGGATGAAAAGCATGTATTGAAAAATTCTAAATGCATCTGCAATATGCAAACTTTAACCTGCATAGATGTGAACAAGGCCTTAAAAGTCAGCAGCTACAAATACTGTAACTGCTGACTTTTAATATATGGACACTTACCTGTGCAGGGATCCCGCAATGTCGGCACCCCAAGCCAATTTGTCCATCGGCTTCGGGTGCAGGCGCCGACATTGCAACTAAGGGGAACCGGCAGTGAAGCCTTCAGTCGCGTGGCGCGTTCTGAATGGCCTCGTCTTTTTGACACACACAGGTCCCAGAAGGCAGCGGGGGGAAGGAGGATGGCTGGATGCAACCGCGGAAGTGAAGTGCCTCGCCACGGCGACATAGGACGGAAGTCCCCAAAAAATGCAAAAAAGGTACCAAAAAGATGTCCAAAAATGAGGGGGTGAAGGTTGTCAATTGTTTGAGACAGAGTTCTCTATTTGCCTGAAACTCCGCTTCAAGTGTTACTATTACTGGTAACTAAAACTAATTGTAGCACCCTGATGTTTAGGCAGAGTTGCTATCAAATATAGTTGCCAGGCGATGGTTGCCTTGGCCAATTATTAGGAGATCAATTGATTTCCCCCTAATTCTGTAATTACTGCACTTCTCTCTTCTGCCAGGAGGTGGCATTGTAGCTGGTGACATTAGATAAAACAAGGGCATTGTAAGAGCAGATTAGGAATGAATGGGGTGTCTCAACCAATGAACAGGGATTTACTTGGGTCCCTTGGCCTGCTGGGAGAGCCTATTTGATTGGGTGGAGTCAGGTGGTCAGGGTTCTGTGCCACCTGGGCGCAACATTTAGGGGGCGCCCGCCAGTATGTGTCACAGTGGCTGCCTCCTAAATGTACTGTGTCCCCGTGCCCGCCGCCATGTTCAATCTCAGGCGCCCTGTGATTGGGCGTATGGGGTCATGTGCAGCGGCGGGGCTGGCCTGTCCACGATCGCGGTAGATCCTGGAGTCCTGCCTTCGCCCAATCACAGGGTGCAGGAGACTGAACATGGGTGGAGGCGGGACTCCAGGATCTACCGCGATCGTGGACAGGCCAGCCCCGCCGCAGCACATGACCCCATACGCCCAATCACAGGGCGCCTGAGAGTGAACATGATGGCAGGGAATATCGCCGAGCAGAGGCTGCAGAGCAAAGCAGGTGCCGAACATGGCGAGTCAGATTACTCCAGCAAGGTACCGGGGATCGGGAGGAGGGCAGCCACTGACACTCTTCCAGGCAGGCTGAGCCAATGCTGGGGAGGAAGGAGAGCACGGAGCCGGGAATAGAGCGCAGGCAGCAGGGGGTGGAGGAGAGAGGCATGCGGGAGAGCGAAAGTCACAGCATGGAGGAGAAGAGAGGAATGGAGAGGAGAGGGGGAGCAGCCTGGGAGGAGAGATGGAGGGAAGAGAGGAAAGACACACTTCTATATACACATGAATGGGACAGGAGGAAATCAGTGGAGCTGGGATTGTCACATCCATGGGGGGGGGGGGGGGGGGACATGGAATCAGTGGGAGATTACATTAACAGGAGATGGGACTGTCACATGAGATGAGGGGTCTATGGATGGGAGCTGAGAGGGGTCCATAAATAGGGGTACAACACACACAGGGACAGGAGAGAAACGTGGGTGGAGGCATGGACCCTTACTGTGTGTTCTATGAACAATGAGATCCGCAGGACTTCCACACACCAGCCCACTCCCCCCACCTGTCATACAGCTATGCCATCCTGGACATCACAATCCCAGCACACCTCCACTACACCGCACAGCACACCTTCACTACACCGCACAGCACACCTCCACTGCACCACACAGCACACCTCCACTGCACCGCACAGCACACCTCCACTGCACCGCACAGCACACCTCCACTACACCGCACAGCACACCTCCACTGCACCGCACAGCACACCTCCACTGCACCGCACAGCACACCTCCACTACACCGCACAGCACACCTCCACTGCACCGCACCGCACACCTCCACTGCACCGCACAGCACACCTCCACTGCACCGCACACCTCCACTGCACCGCACAGCACACCTTCACTACACCGCACAGTACACCTCCACTACACCGCACATCACACCTTCACTATAAGGTGGGGGGGGGGGTCATTGGAAGGCGCCACAAAAATCTCCACCTAAACTGTATAGTCAGGGGCGGAGCCAATGGGGGTGTCAAAATTAGGTTTCACCTAGGGTGGCAAAAATCCTTGCACCGGCCCTGGTCAGTGTAGTGTAGTGGTCAGTATAGTGGTTAGTGTAGTGGTCAGTGTAGGAATCAGGTAGGTCAGTGTAGTGTAGTGGTCAGTATAGTGTTTAGTGTAGTGGTCAGTGTGGGAATTAGGTAGGTCAGTGTAGTATAGTGGTCAGTGTAGTGGTCAGTGTAGTGTAGTGGTCAGTGTGGGAATCAGGTAGGTCAGTGTAGTATAGGGGTCAGTATAGTGTAGTGGTAAGTATAGGAATCAGGTAGGTCAGTGTAGTGTAGTGGTCAGTATAGGAATCAGGTAGGTTAGTGTAGTGGTCAGTGTAGGAATCAGGCTGGTCAATACTATTGTAGGAAGGGAAGGGATAGGACTCGGGGAGTGCTAAAAGTCCTCAGGTTAGGGGGGCGCAAATTACTTGCCTTGCCCCGGGCTCTGACAACCCACGCTACGCCACTGCCTTCGGCCCAGTCTGAGGTCCTGAGCACTCTGAAGAAAGTTTTCGTCCAGGATATCCCTGTACTTGACCGCATTCATCTTTCCCTCGATTGCAACCAGTCGTCCTGTCTCTGCAGCTGAAAAACACCCCCACAGCATGATGCTGCCACCACTATGCTTCACTGTTGGGACTGTATTGGACAGGTGATGAGCAGTGCCTGGTTTTCTCCACACATACCGTTCTGTCTTGGTCTCATCAGACCAGAGAATCTTATTTCTCACCATCTTGGAGTCCTTCAGGTGTTTTTTAGCAAACTCCATGCGGGCTTTCATGTGTCTTGCACTGAGGAGAGGCTTCCGTCGGGCCACTCTGCCATAAAGCCACAACTGGTGGAGGGCTGCAGTGATGGTTGACTTTCTACAACTTTCTCCCATCTCCCAACTGCATCTCTGGAGCTCAGCCACAGTGATCTTTGGGTTCTTCTTTACCTCTCTCACCAAGGCTCTTCTCCCCCGATAGCTCAGTTTGGCCGGACAGCCAGCTCTAGGAAGGGTTCTGGTCGTCCCAAACGTCTTCCATTTAAGGATTATGGAGGCCACTGTGCTCTTAGGAACCTTAAGTGCAGCAGAAATTTTTTGCAACCTTGGCCAGATCTGTGCCTTGCCACAATTCTGTCTCTGAGCTCTTCAGGCAGTTCCTTTGACCTCATGATTCTCATTTTGCTCTGACATGCACTGTGAGCTGTAAGGTCTTATATAGACAGGTGTGTGGCTTTCCTAATCAAGTCCAATCAGTATAATTAAACACAGCGGGACTCAAATGAAGGTGTAGAACCATCTCAAGGATGATCAGAAGAAATGGACAGCACCTGAGTTAAATATATGAGTGTCACAGCAAAGGGTCTGAATACTTAGGACCATGGGATATTTCAGTTTTTCTTTTTTAATAAGGCCCCTTTCACACAGACGGTCCGTTCAGGTCCACCTGTCAGTTTTTTAGGCGGACCTGAGCGGATGCTCCATGTACCCCTATGGAGCCACGGATGTCAGCGGTGACATGTCCGCTGACATCTGACCCGCTCCGATCTGCCAAAGTGTGACTGAGGAAAACCCTATTTTTCCATCCGTCTGCGGATCGGATCGGATGACAACGGACTCTACGGTCCGTTGTCATCCAAACCCCCATAGGGGAGAGCGGCGCTCTGACAGGGCGGTCCCTGCACAGTGTGCGGGGACCGCCCAGTCATCCGCCGGCTCAGCGGGGATCAACGGAGCGATCCCCGCTGAGCAAGCGGAGGTTCACGGGGCGGATCATGACTGATCCGTCCCGTGTGAAAGGGGCCTAAATCTGCAAAAATGTCATCAATTCTGTGTTTTTCTGTCAATATGGGGTGCTGTGTGTACATTAATGAGGAAAAAAAATGAACTTAAATGATTTTAGCAAATGGCTGCAATATAACAAAGAGTGAAAAATTTAAGGGGGTCTGAATACTTTCCGTACCCACTGTATCTAATAACAAAAATTAAAAAAATCTAATTTCTTCATAAATTTAGGCCAATATGTATTCTGCTACATGTTTTTGGTAAAAAAAATCCCAATCAGTATATATTGATTGGTTTGCGCGAACGTTATAGCGTCTACAAACTTTGAGATTTACAGTATACTGGAATTTCAATTTTTTAGTGATGGCGGCGATCAGAGACTTATAGCCAGACTGCAATATTAAGGTGGTCAATCGGACACTTACTGACACTTTTGACACTTTTTGGGGACCAGTGATGCTAATACAGTGATTAGTGCTAAAAAAAATATGCACTGTCACTGTACTAATGACACTGGCAGGGAAGGAGTTAACATCAGGGACAATCAAAGGGTTAACTGTGTGCCTAGCCAGTGTTTTAGTGTACTGTGGGAGATGCTTTTTACTAGGGGAAGACAGGAATCCATATCCCTGCTTTGCAGAGACACAGGATCAAACCCTTCCCTTCTGTGAGAACAGCGATCTGCCTGGTTTACATAGGCAGACCACCATTCTGTCTCTCTGCAGGATGATCGGTGAGTGCCGGAAACCATCGAGTCTGCTGTACCTGACGATCGGCTCCTACTGTGATTAATTACTCGGGAGTGAGCCGCAAGCAGAGTGCATTTGCACCCGCTATCCGAAAGAGCCGGATCATGTATATAAACGTGATCCGGAGCACAGCTGCCGCCCTGTAGCTGTAAAACTGCTATAGGGCGGTCAGCAAGTGGTTAATATTTTATAATAAAATCTTTCCATTTTTATTACAAACCTAATTGTAAACATAATGATGTCATCACTGGGTCTCTGTGCTTCTCTATGCAATGCAGGCACATCATGGCTTGCAGGGGGATGTACATAGCATCCTGAAAACATCACAGCACCCTGCCTCATTACTCCTCTCTGGAGCCCTTAGACTTGGTTCACACTGTACAGCTTTGCATGCGACTTCCTTCTGACTTGGATGCTATTGAGGAGCCTGTAAAAGGGCTGAAAATTGCACCCAAGTCGGACCAAAGTAGTGCAGGAACCTTTTCTAAAGTCGCAGTGATTTCTGTAGCGTCAGTTAGGAATGCTCTTATAGGGAAACATTGATATTTCACATGTCATGTGACTTGGGGGTCTCACGGGTCAGATCCATGTGAACCGACCTCAGCCATGACATAAGCAGTGGATTGACACTTGGGAGGGGCTATGCAAATATCAAAATGCCTTGGTGGGCGGGTGTCAGTCTGGATGGGTCGTCATTTTTAGGGCAGCCTTCATTTGCATGTAGACTCCTCCCCCCTAGGTAACGCCCACATATGATGGTAAGCCTCCATGAATGAAAGCACTGAAATCCAATAAATGAAAGGGGCGGGACAGTAAAGGCTGGGGAGGAAAGGGCTAGATGATGCTGGAAGACCTCCAGCCGGGAAATAAGGCAGGCTCTGACCATTGCAGCTTGCAATGCACATTGTGAGAAGCTCACAGTGTGCAGTGAAATCAGAGTAAGCCATCTCAGTACAGAAGAGGATCCAAGACTGAAGGAAGGGCTGGAGGTCAACTTTTTATTAAACTTGCCCCAGGCAAATGAGAGATTGTTATTCTATGAGAATTTCTACAATAAAATATTTATAAAGCAATCCGGATCTACACGCCATTGTAACAAACCCGCAGGATATAAAGTAGAATAGCAATTGCTTCATTTTTTGTTTCTTATGCCGCGTACACACGACCGCTTTTCTCGACGAGAAAAACTGAATTTTTTTTTTCGCCGAGAAAAACGATCGTCTGTGGGCTTTATGTCGTTTTTCTCGTCGAGAAAAACGGCATAAAAAACGACGAGAAAAATTAGAA
Source organism: Rana muscosa (assembly GCA_029206835.1). NCBI lineage: Eukaryota > Metazoa > Chordata > Amphibia > Anura > Ranidae > Rana > Rana muscosa. Next base: position 137,514,477 of record CM055116.1, on the reverse strand, counting down.
CATGTTCTAAATTTTCTCATCGTTTTTTCCAGCATTTTTTTCCGCGGCAGTTTTCCCATAGGGAGACACTGCCGCGGAGCCCACAGACGGTCGTTTTTCTCGTCAAGAGAAAAAATGACGGGAAAAACGACCGTGTGTGGGGAACCCAGCGGTTCCCTCGTTTTTCCTGTCATTATTCACGGCGGTTTTTTAACCGCCGTGAATAATGATCGTGTGTACGCGGCATTAGAGTTAAAACCTTAGCCAGCCTTTTATTGCTGCTTCCCAATAGAAACACAATGGGGAGATTTACTAAAACCGGAGAGCGCAAAATCTGGTGCAGCTCTGCATGGCAGCCAATCAGCTTCTAACTTCAGCTTCTTCTATGAATCGTTAACAAAAAAAAAAACTGGAAACTCAGACTGTGATTGGTCTGTGAAGGAGCAGCAACAGAGACTGATGAGGTTTTCTTTTTTGCTCTCTCCTCCTTTCAGCCTTACCCGCACATGCCCCTGCAGCAGATCTAATCATGCCCTTCTCTCTAAGGCACCCCTTTCACACTTGTGCGACTTGTCCTGCAACTTGGGGCTGCAAAATCGTACCCCATGATTTCCAATGAGTACCATTCATATCTGTGCGACTTCAAGACGCACGACTTCCAAGTAGTCCCTGTACTACTTTGGTCTGACTTAGATGCGACTTGAGGTCCATAGACCTCAAGTTTACACAGGCATTCCCTGAAATAGCCGCAAAATCACGGCAAAATTGCGGCAAAATCACGCCTTACAATCTGAGTGGTGCTGTACATAGGATAAATCAAGGACAATATCCAGACACATTCAACTATTTATACTAGCTGCATTTCAAATGCATTACAGATTTATTTATTTTTCTCAGAAAAAGACCCCAAATCTCTCATTTACCTTTAAAATAAAATAAAAATTAAATTTTAACTTAACCACTTGACCACTGGGCACTTAAACCCCCTTAATAACCAGACGAATTTTCAGCTTTCGGTGCTCTCACATTTTGAATGACAATTACTCAGTCATACAACACTGTACCCATATGAAATTTTTGTCCTTTTTTTCACACAAATAGAGCTTTCTTTTGGTGGTATTTAATCACTGTTGGGTTTTTTATTTTTTGCGCTATAAGAGAAAAAAGACTGAAAATTTTGTAAAAAAATGATTTTTTTTTCGTTTCTGTTATAAAATTTTGCAAATTACTATTTTTTCTTCATAAATTTTGGCCAAAATTTATACTGCTACATATCTTTGGTAAAAATAAGTACAAATTGGTGTATATTATTTGGTCTTTGTGAAAGTTATAGAGTCCACAAGCTATGGTGCCAATATCTGAAAATTGATCACACCTGAAGTACTGACGGCCTATCTCAATTCTTGAGACCCTAACATGCCAGAAAAGTACAAATACCCCCCAAATGACCCCTTTTTGGAAAGAAGACATTCCAAGGTATTCAGAAAGAGGCATTGTGAGTTTTTTGAAGTTGTCATTTTTTCCCACAATTCTTTGCAAAAATCAAGATTTTTTTTTCTTTTTTTTTTTTTCCACAAAATTTTCATATTCGCAGGTTATTTCTCACACACAGCATATGCATTCCACAAATTACACCCCAAAACACATTCTGCTATTCCTCCCGAGTATGGCGATACCACATGTGTGAGACTTTTACACAGCGTGGCCACATAGAGAGGCCCAACATGCAGGGAGCACCTTCAGGCGTTCTGGAGCACCCAGGCCAATTCTGACATTTCTCTCCTACATGTAAAAATCATCATTTGTTTGCTAGAAAATTACATAGAACCCCAAAACATTATATATGTTTTTTTAGCAAAGACCTTAAAGAATATAATGGTGGTCATTGCAACTTTTTATCTTGCACGGTATTTGCGCAGAAATTTTTCTAACGCGTTTTTTACGGAAAAAAACTGTTTTGTGCCTAAAAGAAAAAAAAAACACAGTAAAGTTAGCCCAATGTTTTTGCATAATGTGAAAGATGAAGTTACGCCGAGTAAATAGATACCTAACATGTCACCCTTCAAAATTGCACAGGCTCGTGGAATGGCGCCAAACTTCGCTACTTAAAAATCCCCATAGGCAACGCTTTAAATATTTACATGTTTTGAGTTACAGAGAAGGTCTAGGGCCAAAATTATTGCTCTCGCTCTAACGTTCGCAACGATACCTCACATGTGTGGTTTAAACACCGTTTTCATATGTGGGCGGGGCTTACGTATGCGTTCACTTCTGCATGCGAGCTCGCAGGGGCAGGGGCGCTTAAAAAAAAATATATATTTTATTGTTCATTTTACTTTATTTATTTTAGTTTGACATGTTTTTCCGCCCCAAATTTTTTTTTGATCACTTTTATTCCTATTACAAGGAATGTAAACATCCCTTGTAATAGGAATATGGCATGACAGGTCCTCTTTACAGTGAGATATGGGGGGGGGGGGGTGTCAATAAGACCCCACATCTCACCTCTAGGCTGGGAAGCCTGAAAAAAAATAAAAATAAAAAAAACAATCCTGGCTTTGATCGTAGCGGTGAGTCGGTAGAAGCACCGGAGGGCAGCGGGAGGGGGGGCATCCCCTCTCACCTTCCGTAAGAGCGAACAAGCGGTGGAACAGCCACTATGATCGTTCTTATGGTGCAGGGAATCGCCAGCTGAAAAAGCGAATATCTGAATGATGCCTGTAGCTGCTCCCATCATTCAGATATCTCCGCACAAAGTCAAGGACTTCATATGACGGCCGGCGGGCGGGAAGTGGTTATTGCAGAGTATTGCCGGGTATTGAGGAGTATTGCCGGGTATTGAGGAGTATTGCTGGGTATTGAGGAGTATTGCCGGGTATTGCCGAGTATTGCCGGGTATTGCCGAGTATTGCTGAGTATTGCCGAGTATTGCGGGGTATTGCCGGGTATTGCTGAGTATTGCCGAGTATTGCGGGGTATTGCCGGGTATTGCGGAGTATTGCCGGGTATTGAGGAGTATTGCCGGGTATTGTGGAGTATTGCAGGGTATTGAGGAGTATTGCGGAGTATGGCAGGGTATTGCGGAATATGGCAGAGTATTGCACAGTATGGGCAGAGTATGGGCAGGGTATTGCACAGTATGGGCAGGGTATTGCACAGGGTATTGCACAGGGTATTGCACAGGGTATTGCAGAGTATGGGCAGAGTATGGGCAGGGTATTGCACAGGGTATTGCAGAGTATTGCACAGGGTATTGCAGAGTATTGCACAGGGTATTGCAGAGTATTGGCAGGGTGTATTGCAGAGTATTGGCAGGGTGTATTGCAGAGTATTGCACAGGGTATTGCAGAGTATTGCACAGGGTATTGCAGAGTATTGCACAGGGTGTATTGCAGAGTATTGCACAGGGTGTATTGCAGAGTATTGGCAGAGTATTGCACAGGGATGGCTGAGCAGGGATGGATGGATGGCTGGATCTGTGACTGCAATTGTCACAGATCCAGCCCACAGCTGACATGGGGGAGGGAGCGGACATGATCCGCTCCCTCCCCTCTCCTCTCACACTGTACCGATCGGTACAGAGAGGGGAGGGAGGAACCGGCGTCATGACATGACGCCGGTCTGTTTACAAGTGATCGCTCCGTCATTTGACAGAGCGATCACGTGGTAAACAGCCGCGATTAGCTGCCATCTACCGTGATCCGTGATGCGCCGGGTCTTCCGGACCCGGCGGTCACGGACATATCCTGGCGCGCGGGAGCAAGATTCTGTGAGGACGTCCCTGGGACGTCCACTCAGGATAACTCGACCGCGCTGTGGACGTCTTTTGTACATGGCGCGGTCGGGAAGTGGTTAAAGTGGATGTAAACCCACTCTCCTCCTTTCTAAACTACTGCCATAGTGCTGATCTATAAGGACATAGATGCCTTCTGCATGTATCCTTATCTGTCAAATGTCTCCCCTCTGTCTGTTATAAGAACTGAAAAACTGCAGATTCTGTGGGTGGATCTGTTATCTGGAGCTCGGTGGGTGGAGTTGTGATGTCAGTAGACTCCTCGCCCACCTCTACACTCCCCTTGTCAACGTGCATTTTCTCATGTGTATTCCTTACACTGAACTTCTGCTATGATCACTAACATCCAGTCAAAATCCAGAAAAGTAACCACATGACTTCAGAAAAGGAGTGGGGGTGGGAATTAAAAAATAATGCCTGTCTCAGGCTTAGTGCATGAGATATGTAAATAACCTGTCATTCACAGCAAGGGGGCGGAACGGACAAAAGTTCTCCTGTTTGTCCGTTTATCTTACTGAAAAAAGAAAAGAGGATTGCTCAGAGCTGGATTAACTCTTTGTGGCAAGACTGGGCACATATGATAGGAAATCTTATACACTACATTGTGACAGCAAAAAAAATAAAAAAATTGGGGTTTACATCCACTTTAAGGGAAAAAAAAATCCTATCAATCTGCCCGTGAACTGGAAGTGACGTCGGAGGTCGCTCCGGTCCTCCAAGGTCATAGAGCCAAGTGCCCTCACTCGGCTTCCTTCCTAGCCATCGGTCACACCGGATCAGTTCCGGGATTTACCAATGGCTCCGGTAACCTCGGAAATGACCGGAAAGCGGTGGGAGGGCACCTCTCCCGTTGCCTTAAAAAGTGATCCCATGGCGAATCCACCGCTGTGGTTACTTTTATCGGTAAACCAGCCACCTAGAGGGAAAAAAAAGTACCAGGTTTAAGTCAGCTAGCTGCTGCCATAACCCCGTAGTTTAACATCAAAATAATGATGTACATTTACAGTTAGGCGGTGCAACTTGTAGCTTGGCGCTTGTCACACAGAAAGTACTGTACATGAGATTTTTTTCAGCCAGAATTGTCATTTTTGTCCCCCTAGACTATAAAGTGTCACTAAATCCACATAATAAAAAACTATCAATAAAAGGTGTATTACATGCTGCTCATACTCACTCAGTCACTATGAGATTCGTTTTCTGTTTTACTCAAAAAACCTGGTTGATCCTGCTGCGCTCTATCTCCCCCAACTGTCTATATCCCCAATTCCCTTAGGGAGATTGCAGCTCTGCACATGCTCAGTTTTCAGTGAGTTTCTATGCTGAGCATTTCCTCCCTATCATATCTGAGCAGCCCATGTGACTATAGAGTCACACATGTGGGTGTACACACCGTGGTAAATGACAGCCCACTCCCTCCTCCTCCTCCATGCCCACTAACCAGGTAATCGCAATGGGGGCAGAGTATCACATCTTGATTGACGGAGGCTTCCCCTCCCTCTTATTCTAAGACACAGGCTGAAGGGGAGTGACATAGCCTGTGACTGGCAGAAATCCACCCACACCATGTTATTTCCATAAAATAAAAAAATATTTCAAATATATATTTGTATGACATTTTAAAACAGTTTATTTATATTAATTAATTATTTTTACTCTGTATTTCAAAGGCTGTTTTGTAGTATTTTAAACATGTGACCAGCAGCAGAGGACTAGAAGCTTATCCTGCTTATGTTTCCCTGCAGACAGGCTAGGAAAGAGCTGGGTCATGTGACAGCTGTATATTGATTAGGAAAAAGGTATTTCAAAGTTTTTTTTAATTGAAATAATTACTGCGCCGTCATCCATATACAGAAATAGAAGAGACAATGTAAATGAAACCGTGTGTTTTTAGTTTCAGTTTAATGGAAGTGCGTGAAAATGTGCATTACGCTCATTCATTAGCATGGACACAGCCGCCGCTCTCAATTTGACATCCACACAGGTGCACGGTCCTAAACACCCACTGTCTGTGCTCAGGGACGCACACCCGTGTGGATGTCAAACTGGGAGAAGCGGCTGTGTCTGTGCAGCCAATCCGTCCCAATAGACATGAATTGGGCCTCAGGTGCAACCCCACGGCGGTAAACATAGCCCTTGCAGGGGTATACGCTGTAGTACGCCCCATGTGAACAAGACAATAAGGTGCAATTAAAATTTTAATCGCCTGGATACGCCGTGAATAGAGCCTGCAACTTGACGCATGAAAAAGTCCATGAGCTTCTCTTGGGGCACAAGGGATGGACTGGCCATTGTGACTACCGGGAGTTTCCCGGTGGGCCGATGGCTCAGTGGGCATTTTTTTTTTTTTTTGTGGGCCGTTTTTTATGCAGTTCGGCGAGAGCGTGGCAGAAAACAGCGGCAGGAATTCGGGGAAGGTGACCAGCGAGGAGGGCAGTTGGATGTAAAAGCCGAGGAGGGAGAAGAGCTCCACCCCCTCCCTGACCACCGAAGAGGCGAACAGTAGTGAGCGCGGCCACCCCGGCACTCCCAGAACCTCGATTCCTCCACCTCCCCTCTGCTCCAAGAACCATGCGGCCTGGGCCGGAGGGCAGGCTGACTGGGAGCCCGGAGGAAGAGAACATGCGCCGCTGTAAGGAGCAGAGCATCGAGAGCACCCGCCAGATCAAGAGGGAGACTCGGCGCTGCCGCTGCTGGCCATCAGGTACCCGGCATCCTACACAATCATGGCAGAACACTGAGAAAGCGGGGAGGTGAGCAGAGGAGGGACTGCAGAAAGCGACAGTGCTATGTGGTCTGTCTCAGCCCTCCCCTCTGTCTCTCTTCCCCCTCTGTCTCTCAGCCCCCCCTCTGTCTCTCAGCCCCCCCACTGTCTCTCAGCCCCCCTCTGTCTCTCAGCCCCCCCTCTGTCTCTCAGTCCCCCCTCTGTCTCTCAGTCCCCCCTCTTTCAGCCCCCTCCTCTGTCTCTCAGCCCCCCCCACTATCTCTCAGACCCTTCCTCTGTCTCTCAGACCCCCCTCTGTCTCTCAGACCCCCCTCTGTCTCTCAGACCCCTTCTCTGTCTCTCAGTACCCCCCTGTGTCTCTCAGTCCCGTGTCTCTCAGTCCCCCCTCCTTTAGCCCCCTCCTCTGTCTCTCAGCCCCCTCTGTCTCTTAGACCCCCCTCTGTCACTCAGACCCCCCTTCTGTCTCTCAGACCCCTCCTCTGTCTCTCAGACCCCTCCTCTGTCTCTCAGACCCCCTCCTCTGTCTCTCAGACCCCTCCTCTGTCTCTCAGCCCCCACTGTCTCTCAGCCCCCTCCTCTATCTCTCAGCTCCCCCCTCTGTCTCTCAGCTCCCCCCTCTATCTCTCAGCTCCCCCCTCTATCTCTCAGCCCCCCTCTGTCTCTCAGCCCCCCTCTGTCTCTCAGCCCCCTCCTCTGTCTCTCAGCCCCCTCCTCTGTCTCTCAGCCCCCTCCTCTATCTCTCAGCTCTCCCCCTCTGTCTCTCAGCTCCCCCCTCTGTCTCTCAGCTCCCCCCTCTGTCTCTCAGCTCCCCCCTCTGTCTCTCAGCTTCCCCCTCTGTCTCACCCCCCTCCCCCTCTGTCTCTCAGCTCTCCCCCTCTGTCTCTCAGCTCCCCCCTCTGTCTCTCAGCTCCCCCCTCTGTCTCTCAGGTCCCCCCTCTGTCTCTCAGGTCCCCCCTTTGTTTCTCAGGTCCCCCCTCTGTCTCAGCTCCCCCCTGTCTCTCAGCTCCCCCCTCTGTCTCTCATCTCCCTCCTCTGTCTCTCAGCTCTCCTCCTCTGTCTCTCAGCTCTCCTCCTCTATCTCTCAGCTCTCCTCCTCTATCTCTCAGCTCTCCTCCTCTATCTCTCAGCTCTCCTCCTCTATCTCTCAGCTCTCCTCCTCTATCTCTCAGCTCTCCCCTCTGTCTCTCAGCTCCCCCCTCTGTCTCTCTGCCCCCTCCTCTGTCTCATTCACTCCCTGACTCTTAGGCTGCTTTCACACTGGGGCGGGCATTGACGGTAAAACGCTGCTAGTTTTAGCAGCACTTTACTGTCGTTTTAGCTGCGCTATTCGGCTTCTAGCAGGTGCTTTTAACCCCCGCTAGCAGCCAAATTAAAGGTTAAATGCGCCTGTATAGCGCTGCTGCCGAAGTGCTTTGCAGGCGCTTCAGCAGCGGTGGCCATTCATTTCAATGGGCAGGAGCGGTGTGTACACCACTCCTCAACCGCCCCAAAGATGCTGCTTGGAGGACTTTTTTTAATGCCCTGGCAGCACCCCAGTGTGAAAGCACTCAAACTTTCACACTGGGACTGCAGCGGAGGCGTTTTTCAGGCGCTTTACAGGCGCTATTTTTAGCACAAAAGCGCCTGAAAAACGCCTCAGTGTGAAAGGGGTCCTACACTCACCCCCTCTCTTTTACACTCACTCCCTCTCTCTTACACTCACCCACCCCCTCTCATCCCCTTTCCCTCAACCCTCCCTCTCTCTCTCATTCCCCTCTCTCTCACCCTCGCATGATATACAATAATGGATGTAGGGGCCTTTTGGTGGGTGTGATTTTTTTGGGGGGTGGGGGCAGCATTTTATTGAATTAAAGTGGGCCGGTCTGGATGAAGTCCAGGGCCAAATTTTTGTCCCAGTCCAGCCCTGGCACAATTGTGGACTTTGGCCGCCAAAAGACCTTACTGGGAACACCTGAAAAGCTTGTGACAAGCCATGTAATGCTCATTTTTCTGCCCAGTATGTAACTTTCCATTTATTATAAATAAATTTAAATCTGAAACAAGAAGAGTCCCATTGTTTTCAGTGGTGTGTCCATTCACGTTTGAGCTTGTTCTGCTTATAGCTTGATACCTGTCTCTCGAAAAAGTACATGGGCTTTTTCTCAGTTCTTTAGACTTTAAAGCAGACCTTCGGTCATTTTTTTAACTTTCCATGTTGTCTTATAGCGGAGTTCCACCCAAAAATGTGTTTATGGTTTGTGGTGCTCAGATGCTTTAAAGGAAGTGCCTGAAAACACGTGTTATGTGCGTTTTATAGACATTCCAATAATAAAGTCTATGGGGCCAAAAATGCACAATCCTGCAGCACATCACTCTAAAATTGTGGGGGAAAAAAACACTTTAAAGTCCCCTATTAATGTTAATGCAGTTCAGCACCTAAAAAAGTCCATGAGGTAGAGTCCTTTGGCCCTTTAGAAGATACCTTAGCAACTTGGTGCTTCACAGGAAATATTTTAACTCTTGACACTAGGATTTTCATTATATTCAGTGGTCGCTGTTTACACCCGAGTGTAGTGTTGCTTGAGGCCCTATTCACACCTGAGCGTTTTGTCGCTTGAGGCCTCATTCACACCAGATTTTCTTGTCGCTTGAGGCCTCATTCACACCTGAGCATTTTGTCGCTTGAGGCCTCATTCACACCTGAGCATTTTGTCGCTTGAGGCCTCATTCACACATGAGCATTTTGTCCCTTGGGGCCTCATTCACACCTGAGAATTTTGTCGCTTGAGGCCTCATTCAAACCTGAGCGTTTTGTCACTTGAGGCCTCATTCACACCTGAGCGTTTTGTTGCTTGAGGCCTCATTCACACCGGATCGTTTTGTCACTTGAGGCCTCATTCACACCAGATCGTTTTGTCCCTTGAGGTCTCATTCACACCTGAGCGTTTTGTCGCTTGAGGCCTCATTCACACTTAAGCATTTTGTTGCATTTCTCGAAATGTGACAACACTCAACAGGAAGAATACCATTGTCTTTAATGGTGCCCATTCCCATCTGAGCGTTGTGTCCTTTGTAGCTTGACACCTGTTACTTGAAAAATGCAGAATCATGCATTTATGGCCAAATAACCCTTAATGGAAGTGCCTGAAAATTAATATGAAAAATTTGTGTTTTTTTAGCCAATCCCAAAAGAAAAGTCTATAAGATACTTGATTCTGGCCCAAAGAAGATCCTGTACAGCGCACTGCTTTTAAAAATCGCACAAATGAAAAAAAAAGAAAAAAATCGAAATTGCCTGAATATGCTCATGCCATTCTGAATGGGGCCTGAAGTTAATCGCTCAGAAAACTCAATGAGCTTCGTTTGGTGCAGGGTCACACGTTTTGGACCAAATAGACTTCATTGGAAAAACCTGATAAACGCGTGACAATGCACAAAACTGGCATTATTGCTTAGAAACCAGCTTTCCATGGGTTAAAAACAAAGTGTAAAAATGCCCAAAATAAAGTCCACAAAGCGACCAAAGACGTCACACATTTTGGACCCAATAGACTTCATTGGGAGCACTTGAAAAACGCGTGAGGATGCACAAAACTGGCATTATTGTCTAGTAACCAGCTCTCCATGGGTTAAACATAAAAAAATGCCCAAGCATGAAATGCGTGTAAAAACGCCCTAAAGAAAGTCCAAAAAGCAACCAAAGACGTCACACATTTTGGACCCATCAGGCTTCAATAGGAGCACCTGAAAAACATGTGAGAACACATGTAACTTACATTCTAGCCTAGTAAACAGTTTTCCATTGGTTAAAAAATCATAAAAATAGTTTAAGCCTGAAATGTATGAAAAAAGCAACCAAGGATGTCACATATTTGGATCCAATAGACTACAATGGGAGCATCAGAAAAATTATGTTTATGTGCGAGAATGCACATAAATTGCCTTCTTGCCTAGTAACCAGTTTTCTGTTGGTTAGAAAGAATAAAAAATGCTCAAGCCTGAAACAGTATACACAGTATATAAATGCTCAAAAAAGTCCAAAAAGTGACTGAAGACGTTTTGGACCCAATAGACTTCAATAGTAGCACCTGAAAAATGAGGAACGCATGTAACTTGCCTTCTTACCTAGCAACTAGCTTTCTATTGGTTAAAAATGATTTAAAAAACGTTCAAGCCTGAAATGCGTGCAAAAAAGCCACAAAAACTTCAAAAAAATTACCAAATATGTCACACATTTTGGACCCAATAGACTTCAATGGGAGCACCTGAAAAGTATGTGAGAACGCACGTAGCTTGCATTCTTATCTAGTAGCCAGTTTTTAATTGGTTAAAAATATAAAAAAAATGCTCAAGCCTGAAATGCGTGCAAAAACTATACAAATGCTGCAAAAAATCCCAAAAATCGAACAATAATGTTACACATTTTGGACCCAAGACTTCAATGGGAGCACCAGAAAAGTGTGTGAGAGTGCATGTAATTCGAATTCTTGCCTAGTAATCAGCTTTTCATCGTTTAAAAATAATAAAAAATGCTCAAGCCTGAAATGTGTGCAAAAAATGCTCCAACAAGTCCAAAAAGCAACCAAGGATGTCACATATTTGGATCCAATAGACTACAATGGGAGCACCAGAAAATGTGCGAGAATGCAAATAAATTGTCTTCTTGCCTAGTAACCAGCTTTCTATTGGTTAAAAAATGCTCAAGCCTGAAAAAGTATACACAGTATACAAACACTCAAAAAAGTCCAACAGGCGACCAAAGATGTCACACATTTTGGACCCAACAGGCTTCAATGGGAGCACTTGAAAAACTTGTGAGCATGCCCTAAATTTACATTCTTGCTAGTATCCAGCTTTTCAATGGACTAAAAATAAAAATAAAAAACTCTCAAGCCTGAAATATGTGCAAAAACGCCTCAAAAGGTCCAAAAAGTGACCAAAGACATCACACATTTTGGACCCAAAAGACTTCAAAGAGAACGCACGTAACTCACCTTCTTGTCTAGTAACTAGTTTTCTATAATAAATGCTCAAGACTGAAATGTGTGCAAATACTCCTATACAAACGCTCAAAAAAATCCAAAAAAGCGAACAAAGATGTCACATTTTGGACCCAATAGACTTCAATGGGAACACCTGAAAAATGTATAAGAGCGCACATACACTATATTACCAAAAGTATTGGGACACCTGCCTTTACACGCACATGAACTTTAATGGCATCCCAGCCTTAGTCCATAGGGTTCAATATTGAGTTGGCCCACCCTTTGCAGCTATAACAGCTTCAGCTCTTCTAGGAAGGCTGTCCACAAGGTTTAGGAGTGTCTATGGGAATGTGTGACCATTCTTCCAGGAGGGCATTTGTGAGGTCAGGCACTGATGTTGGATGAGAAGGCCTGGCTCTCAGTCTCTGCTTTAATTCATCCTAAAGGTGTTTTATCAGGTTGAGGTCAGGACTCTATGCAGGCCAGTCAAGTTCCTCCACCCCAAGCTCGCTCATCCATGTCTTTATGGACCTTGCTTTGTGCACTGGGATTGTGAGGGGGGATTATGGTGTGGGGTTGTTTTTCAGGGGTTGGGCTTGGCCCCTTAGTTCCAGTGAATGGAACTCTTAAAGCATCAGCATACCAAGACATTTTGGATAATTTCTTGCTCCCAACTTTGTGGAAACAGATTGGGAATGGCCCTTCCTGTTCCAACATGACTGCACACCAGTGCACAAAGCAAGTTCCATAAAGACATGGATGTGCGAGTCTGGACTGGAGGAACTTGACTGGCCTGCACAGAGTTCCGACCTCAACCCAACAGAACATTTTTGAGATGAATTAGAGCAGGGACTGCAAGCCAGGCCTTCTCGTCCAACATCAGTGCCTGACCTCACAAACGCGCTTCTGGAATAATGGTCAAACATTCCCATAGACACTCCTAAACCTTGTGGGCAGCCTTCCCAGAAGAGTTGAAACTGTTATAGCTGCAAAGGGTGCGCCAATTCAATATTGAACCCTACGGACTAAGACTGGGATGCCATTAAAGTTCATGTAAAGGCAGGTGTCCCAATACTTTTGGTAACATAGTGTATGTGCGCTCTTATACATTTTTCAGGTGTTCCCATTGAAGTCTATTGGGTCCAAAATGTGACATCTTTGTTCGCTTTTTTGGATTTTTTGGAGCGTTTGTATAGGAGTATTTGCACACATTTCAGGCTTGAGCATTTATTATAGAAAACTAGTTACTAGACAAGAAGGTGAGTTACGTCCGTTCTCTTTGAAGTCTTTTGGGTCCAAAATGTGTGATGTCTTTGGTCACTTTTTGGACTTTTTCAGGCGTTTTGCACACATTTCAGGCTTGAGAGTTTTTTATAGGCTTGAGAGTTTTTTTCTATAAAAAGCTGGATACTAGCAAGAATATAAATTACGTGCATGCGCACAAGTTTTTCAAGTGCTCCCATTGAAGATCATGTGCGTGTAAAGGCAGGTGTCCCAATACTTTTGGTAATATAGTGTAATTCGCGTTCTTGTCTGGTAACCAGCCTTTCAAGGGTTAAAAATAATAGAAAAAACGCTCAAGCCTGAAATGTGTGCAAAAATGGCTAAAAAAAGTCTAAAAAGCATCCAAGCATGTCACACATTTTGGACCCAATAGAATTCAATGGCACCTGAAAAACATGTGAGAACGCAGGTAACTTGCATTTTTGCCTAGTAGCTAGTTTTCCATTTGTTAAAAATCATAATTAATGCCCAAATCTGAAATGCGTGCGGAAACTCCCGTACAATCGCTTAAAAAAGAATGCGAAAAGGGACCAAAGATGCTTAGCTGAAGTATAAAGGGGCCTTCTGACACCGTATTCCTCTCTCTGGACTTAACCAGCATTTAACCTTTGCAATGCAGGGGGTGGGGGGGGGGCCGCAAGGATCTTTTCTTTTTCTCTGCCTGAAGTGCTTCTCTTTCGCCCGTTCCTCGTTCTTATGATCATATAATTATTTTCTCTCGAGATCTCCAGCATGTAAACTTTCATCCTGCCCTCCCCAGGAAGAGTAGAGGAACATGAGGATCAATAAAATGAAAGTGATGGTAGAAGATGACAAAACGCTGCATCTCTGCCGCTTTTGGTTTGTGAAGAGGGAGAAAAAAAAAAAATGAATTGGAAAAAAAAAAAATCTGCTACTTACAGTGCATGCATGCGTCCGTTCACATCATGACTTCTGCTTTCCATGAACAAGGACACAAGGAGGTAGAAGATTCTCAGCGGAGGAGGATTAGAAGGAGAAAAGATGTCACTGGGGTAGAATGAAGCTCCTTACCATCAGTGATCCTCGGAGATGTGTGACGCCTGAACCTGGCAGCATGTTAGTGACCGGCTCTGAAGGCATCACTGTCCTTTCCTCCACGCCTTCGCTTTCACGCCGACATCCAACCCGAAACAAAATTTCCTTTTCTCCTCACCGGCTAATGAACTCACCTCCTGAGGAATCCTGTTATAATTTCTGCACCGCGAGGCACACACACACACACACACACACCACTGTGGGCAGCGCCAAAGCGTTAACTATTCATGTCTCCTGCTGATAATGAAGCGACAAGGACTTCTCCTGACAGTCATTCTTTGCTTGTCTCTTCCATCTTTGCCGATCGGCACTGTAGCTGGCGTATTGACTCTCCGCATCCAACCCTTCACACTTTATTTCCATCTACGCTCATGTACATTAACCTCACCCCTGCCAAAGTGGAGAAGGAGCCAAGGGGACCGGTGTCCTAGTCCATGGAGGGGTTAACTGGCAAAGTAACCTTTAACCACCGATAAGGATGTCCAAGATGCAAACCACTAAGCGTAGGTAGTGGGACGGCTGCCAGAGTCCAGTATGCGAAATTTTGCAAGCGTTGCAATTGATTCACATTTGGCGAGTTAGCCAACTCCACCCGAAACTGCTATCAGGTGCTCACGTGCTGATTTGCTCACCGTGATTTGTGCGTTCCAGTGTTAATTTTGTCATCTAAAGCCGAGTAAAACATTTTAGTCAACTAACTCAATACCATTTTAGTCGACTAAAATACGACTAAAACTAAAACAATTGAGATGACTAAAATATGACTTATGCCTTGTACACACGATCGGAAATCCCGATGGAAAAAGTCAGACGAAATTTTTTCATCGGATATTCCGACCGTGTGTGTGCCCCATCAGACTTTTTTCTATCGGAATTTAGAAAAAGAACATGTTCCGTTCGTCTGTGTGGAACTCCGACAGAGAAATGCTCGGAAGCATTGAACTTCATTTTTATCGGCTCGTCGTAGGGTTGTACGTCACCGCGTTCTTGACGGTCGGAATTTGGTGTGACAGTGTGTATGCAAGACAGCTTGAACGGAATTCCGTCGCAGTTTATCCCGACGGAAAATCTGATCGTGTGTACAAGGCATAAAACTAAAATGGCATTTTAGTCAAAAGACTAAGACTTATGCCCCGTACACACGATCGGTTTTCCCGTTGGAAAAAGTCAGATGAGAGCTTTTGGTCGGGAATCCTGACCGTGTGTATGCTCCATCAGACTTTTTCCAATGGAAAAACTGCTGGAAAAAGATAGAGAGCAGGTTCTCTATTTTCTTGCCAGGAAAGAATCCGATCGGAATTTCCTATCGTGTGTACAGATTCCGACGCGCAAAATTCCGACACATGCTCGGAAAAAAATTGACGCATGCTCAGAAGCATAGAGCCTAATTTTCTCGGCTCATCGTAGTCTTTTACGTCACTGCGTTCTTGGCAGTCAAAAGTTCACCAAACTTTTGTGTGACCGTGTGTATGCAAGACAGGCTTGAGCGGAATTCCGTCGGAAAAACCATCCAACTTTTTTCCGACGGGAACTCCGCTCGTGTGTACAGGGCATTAAACTAAATTGAAATTTGACTTTAAAGTTAAAACTGGTCTGTAGTGCATGTTCATACCTCAATACCATAGATAATAACATATTCAATTTTTCACTCCAGCAGTATATAAGGAGTTTGGAAATTGTAGAGAAATGCTTAAATAATGCATTACAATTAGATGACTAAAATTAGTTTTAGTTGACTAAAATGATTTTAATTGACTGAAATGTACTGGAGATTTTAGTCGACTAAAATGTCCCTTCATTATAGTCAACTAAAATGTCCTGAAGATTTAGTCGACTAAATACCACTAAAACTAAAACAATTCCAGAAGACTAAAACGGGACTAAAACTAAAATGTCATTTTAGTCCTAAAACTAAGACTAAAACTGAATCGAAATTTGCTGCCAAAATTAACACTGGTGTGTTCGCCCCTCTTCAATGTGTCCCTTTCTGGGTGCATTCACACCAGCAGCATTCAACTAAGCAAGTTGCTTTTATGTTCTGTGGCTTAAGCCTCGTACACACAACCGGTTTTCTCGGCAAGAAACAACAAGAAAACTGTTGGGAGATCTTTCTTGCCGAGAAAACCGTGCGTGTGTACGAGGCTTTTAGGTTTCTCCTCAAGAAAACTGCCCAGAATCTCGACGAGAAAAAAAGAAGGCCTGCTTTCTTTTTTCTCGTCGTGATTCTCGTCAGACTGTATTTGGACGAGAAATCCGGTCGTGTGTATACTTTTCCGAGTCTTCAAAAACCGCGCATGGTCAGAATCAAGTATGAGACGGGAGCGCACCTTCTTGTAAAACTAGCGTTCGTAATGGAGATAGCACAACTGTCACGCTGTAACGAACTGAAAGCACAAAGACTGAAAAGCGCAAATCGTCTCTCCCCAAACTTTTACTAACACGCGGTAACACGAAATCAGCAAAAGCAGCCCAAGGGGTGGCGCCATTGGAATTGAACTTCCCCTTTATACTGCCGTCGTATGTGTTGTACGTGACCGTGTTGCAGGTTCCTGGGTTTAGTAACACTTTAAGGGTTAGGGCTAAGAACTTTGATGTGAAGGAGTAGGGGCTGAGAACTTCCCCTTTTAGCTCTAAAAAGGATGAGAGTGCCACAAACTTAGTGACAGTCCAGAGAAGTTCATTATGCCTGATAAAAAGTCAGAAGTCAGAAGATAAATCCACGTTTCGGGGGCTCAGAACTCCCCTTCATCAGGGCTTGGAAGCTGGTAGAACATAAACAGTTGTGCAGTCATGATGGTTGTGCAGGTTCCAGCTTTGGTCAGCTGCTGATTGCACACCCGTCATAATAACTTTCATTGCCTTGCATTTGTATGCCCAGCATAAGCATCTGTTTCAGCCAGATTCCCTGCCCTGATGAAGGGGCAGTTCTGAGCCCCCAAAACATGTTGGATTTGTATTATGACTTTTTATAAAAAAAGTAATAAACTTCTACTAGACCGGTACTGATCTCATGATTTTACACTTTGCTCAGACCAACAGAGCTGGAAGGGGAAGTTCTGAGCCCCCTGAAACACATTGAAATTCTCTCTTGTCATGTACAATAAATATTTACTGACTCAGATTGGATCTGTGGTGCTCACAAAATTTATTTTGAATGAAAAAACCTCAGATATTGCCTGTTATACAAACAACCCCCTTTAGTGGCGGCAGCTTTAAACTTTTTTTTATAACTCTGGCTCAGTGAAAGAATCGCTCCATTTAGTGAGCTGTTCCCCATTTTTCCAAATAGTCATGACCTATAATGATAGATGTGAGAGCCCACAATGCTGACTTATTTTTAGAGGTTCGGGGTAGAGATCCTTGCTTCACTACCTAGAGAGTCCCCGACCCGGAAGAGTAAAGGTGGCCATACACAAAGTAACTTCTTGATCTGCCAGTCAAAATTTGAGCTGTGGATAATCCTGTTCACCCCCTTCCGCCTGACATTTATTGATCTGAAAGTCAAGGGAGCTAGGCAGAAGTTCTCGGGCCAAACAACAGCCATTCAGATGCAGCTAATGTTGGGGTATTCTGAGCACATGGCGGCTGTCAGAAACCAATAGCTGGCAGGGGAGATTCCTCTATCCAAGCTGTTTAGTGTGGATGGTGGGATTGGTAGATTTCTGTTGGGCTGAACAGGAAAAATCTTACAGTGCATGGCCAGATGTAGTCATAAATTGATGACAGCCTTGAGGTCTCCCCAGTGACCATACTTCTGAGGCAAAACCTAAAAAAGTATATTGGTGCAGCAATGGATGCCGATAAATGGAAGGTTGGTTAGGTGTAAGGTAAGGGGAAACCTCAGAAAGCATATTGGTGGAGTGATGGAAGTTAAATGGAACGTTGGTTAGGTGTAAGGTGAGGTGCAACCTCAGAAAGCATATTGGTGGAGTGATGGATCCCAATAAATGGAAGGTTGGTTAGGTGTAAGGTGAGGTGCAACCTCAGAAAGCATATTGGTGGAGCGATGGACCCTGATAAATGGAAGTTTGGTTAGGTGTAAGGTGGAGTGGAACCTCAGAGAGCATATTGGTGGAGTGATGGATGATAAATGGAAGTTTGGTTAGGTGTAAGGTGAGGTGCAACCTCAGAAAGCTTATTGGTGGAGTGATGGATCCTAATAAATGGAAGGTTGGTTAGGTGCAAGGTGAGGTGCAACCTCAGAAAGCATATTGGTAGAGTGATGGATCCCAATAAATGGAAGATTGGTTAGGCGTAAGGTGAGGTGCAACCTCAGAAAGCATATTGGTGGAGCGATGGACCCTGATAAATGGAAGTTTGGTTAGGTGGAAGGTGAGGTGGAACCTCAGAAAGCATATTGGTGGAGCGATGGACCCTGATAAATGGAAGTTTGGTTAGGTGTAAGGTGAGGTGGAACCTCAAAGAGCATATTGGTGGAGTGATGGACGATAAATGGAAGATTGGTTAGGTGTAAGGTGAGGTGCAACCTCAGAAAGCATATTGGTGGAGTGATGGATCCTAATAAATGGAAGGTTGGTTAGGTGTAAGGTGAAGTGCAACCTCAGAAAGCATATTGGTAGATTGATGGATCACAATAAATGGAAGATTGGTTAGGTGTAAGGTGAGGTGCAACCTCAGAAAGCATATTGGTGGAGCGATGGACCCTGATAAATGGAAGTTTGGTTAGGTGTAAGGTGAGGTGGAACCTCAGAAAGCATATTGGTGTAGTGATGAACGATAAATGGAAGGTTCATTTCATGTAAGGTGAAGTGGAACCTTATAAAGCATGTTGGTGGAGATGGATCTCCGATAGGTGGAAGTTTGGTTAGGTGTAAGGTGAGGTGGAACCTCAGAAAGCATATCGGTGGAGTGATGGACGATAAATGGAAGGTTCATTAGATGTAAGGTGAAGTGGAACCTCAGAAAGCATGTTGGTGGAGACGGATAAGTGGAAGTTTGGTTAGGTGTAAGGTGAGCTGGAACCTTAGAAAGCAAATTGGTTGAGCAATGGACCCCAATAAATAAAAGGTTGGTTAGGTGTAAGGTGAGGTGGAACCTAACATGCTTCTATCCTTACCAGGTACCATTGTAAGACTTTTACTATATGACCAATGTACGTCCATCTAGCAATAATCGTGCAGGGTAGAGGTTAATGAAGCAGCAGCAAAACATTGTCAGTAATAGAGATTTCTCAGGTCAACACGTCAAACAAATAAGCTTCCAAAGCTGGGTATAGGCATGTGGCAACAAGAACACACAAGCTCAGGACTGAAAATGTGCCTGTCTATGGCCAGCAGGACCTCCAATCAACTCAACCCTTCAAAAGATTTCTGCCAACGCCGGTGATATAGGCATGGAAACGGTCTCAAGTAGTTAAAACATTTCTCTGCAACCAAACACTTGTAATTCCAAAACTGCCCAATGGTAGCCAGAGATACGTAAAGCTGAATTTTAGGTATGTCCAGCTTGGACCAAGGTAAGTTTGTATGTTATGCCTGTGGGATCCCCACGGAAGCTGGAAATCAATGGACACGTGCATTTCGTTACGATTAATTTTTCGGGCTAAAATTTCATTTTCGGAGATTCAAATGTATGTTAATCTCTGAACGGACATAATAACAAATGTCAACAAATCCCCAAAAAAGTAACAAAATTAACGAATGCATTGATTTCCTTCAGATGACATCACATGATGTGATAGTAGTTCGGGCACAATGTTCAATAATTCGGATTATGAATAGATGCAAATTTCATTCCATTTGTTGATTTGGATACACAAGACCCCAGTCAATATTTTCCAATCAGCTCATTCCACTTTCCATGGTGGGTTGTACTAGCGTCCGCAAATATCCAATACTAAATGATTTGATAATATATCAAATATATAGCAATCTTTCGGAACACTTTTAGAATTCACCCGGACCAACAAATATACCAAATGAATGCCGAAAACAAATCATTTCAACATAATGAATATGAAGAAATGAAATTCTTCAATAAACAAATGCATCTAAAATGAAAGGAACATTTCCGGCGTGGACCTCTAGAACTTCCAGTAATATCTGAGTTTATAATAGATTTATATCCTTATCCCGCGTACACACGACCGTTTTTAATGTCATTTTAAAAAACAACGTTTTTCTCGACGTGATTTTTCTTGTTTCCTCTCAAGCCTGTCTTGCATACACACGTTCATTAAAAAAACGCTCGAGCAAAGCGCAGTGACGTAGAACACGTACGACGGCACTATAAAGGGGAAGTTCCCTTTGGATGGCGCCACCCTTCATGTTAGTAAAGTTTGTTGAGCGACGATTCGCGCTTTTCAGCCTCGTGCTTTTTAGTCCGTTACAGGGTGACGAATGTGCTATCTCCATTACAAACGCTAGTTTTACCAGAACGAGCGCTCCCCTCTCATACTTGATTCTGATAATGCGCGTTTTTTTTCCCCTCGTAAAAGCATACACACTACCGTTTTTCACGACGTTAAAAAAAACGACATGAAAAACGACGTGAAAAAATAGAGCATGTTCGAAATTTTTAATGGCCGTTTTTCACGTCGTTAAAAATGCTCTGGAGCATACACACGACCGGTTTTAATGGCCATTTTAAAAAATGGCATTTTTAACGGCGTGAAAAACGATCATGTGTACGCGGCATTAGGCTGGAGTCCTGTGCGTCTTCTGGTCCAATTCAGGTCCCAATTCAGCCAAAAATTCTGACCAAAATCGGACCTGAAACGATGAAGAGGGACGCCTTGAACCCCTGCTGTGAGCCGCTCCGCACGGCAGTGTGAATCCAGCCTAATGTGGTTATTGAGGAATATATTTCAATAAAGGTTTTTTGTGGCCGGAGTTCAGCTTTTAAAAAAACATACAGGTATACGGTAAGACACAGTGCCAAATCTATTTGGTCTTTATACACTATTACGCTGACCTTACACTATCCAATCTGATTGTGCAATTTCTAAAGAATCTCCTTTAGATTCACCAAAATTAGGTAATATGAAAACGTATTACTTTTACGCCCTTTTACTACAAAGCTAATAGTAGCTCTAAAGGAGATTGTACAATCAGGTTGTATAATGTATGGTCAGACTAATAGTGGCTGATCTGATTGTACAATCGCACTTTACCAAAGCTATGAGGTCAAACCTTAAACAATCCATTCAATTAGAATAAAATCAGGCAAGCTCTTGCGCTACATAGTTGATGGTAGATCTAAGGGAGATTGTACAATCAGATTTCATAGTGTATAGTCACTATATATACTGTATGTATATATATATATATATATATATATATATATATATATATATCCAATCAGTTAAACGGTATTACATCCGCTCCTCCTGATTGACTGAGAGGCGGTTCTGTGTTAGAAAAGCAAATATTAGTTTGCTTAGCTAACACACCTGGGTGGCCTGCGAGCGCAATGGTTTGCGCTCGCAGTTCACCTTTTTTGAAGCCTATTAGAGCCCCCGCCGCAAGGAATCTATCCATACTACACGGAGGGGGTTGGCTGGAGAGAGGGGGTGGCGCCTGTGAGCCCTTAATGGATGCACCGCCACTGCATAGGAAATCATGTTAAATGGACTGTAGTGCGCTTCTGCAAAACTAAAAACGCACCGCAAAACGCATTGGTGTGAACCAGGCTTTAAAGTATTTGTAAACCCTCACATATACCCAGTGAAGTGACTGGCCTCAGGTGATACACAGGGATGACACAAATCCTCCTATATAAATTTCTACATCCTTTCTTTCTTTCTTTCTTTCTTTCTTTCTTTCTTTCTTTCTTTCTTTCTCCTACATCCGTGCAGAATTTACACAGGATCTCTCAGCTCTGAAAAGCAGGGGGCGGAGAGCTGAAGGTAAATTAGTGAGGAGAGCTCTGAGAGCTGATTGGAGGGAAGGGACACACCCCCTTTACACAGCTCACAGGAACAGAGCTGAGGCTGTCAATCAGCTGGAGGTCCCCCCCCCCCGTCACCATTTTTCTCTTGGTGTCAGGAAAACTTGTCAGAAGTGACTCATACTGATAGCAGAGGAATGAGGCCACAGACAGAAATGACACTTAGTGCTCAGGATTGAGACAAGTACACACTATAGAGTGATATGCTTTGTTCATATTTCATGGCTGAGGGTTACAATCACTTTAAAGGGAGCTCATACAATCAGAATATATAGTGTATAGCCAGCTTAAAGCATTTGTTACCCCAATACTTCAAATTCCTGAAATATGTCTGCTGTACCATGCACTTATCCCCTTCCCATCCCCTGGTGTTCCTGCCAGTCCCCTTCCCGTCGCCTGGTGTTCCTGCCATTCCCCTTCCCATCCCCTGGTGTTCCTGACAGTCCCCTTCCCAACCCCTGATGTTCCTGCCAGTCCCCATCCTATCCCCTGGTGTTCCTGCCAGTCCCCTTCCCGTCCCCTGGTGTTCCTGCTAGTCCCCATCCCATCCCGTGGTGTTCCTGCCAGTCCCCTTCCCATCCCCTGGTGTTCCTGCCAGTCCCCTTCCCATCCGCAGGTTTTCCTGCTAGTCCCCTTCCCGTCCCCCGGTGTTCCTGCTAGTCCCCTACCATCCCCTGGTGTTCCTACCAGTCCCCTACCATCCCCTGGTGTTCCTGCCAGTCCCCTTTCCATCCCCTGGTATTCCTGCCAGTCCCCTTCCCACCCCCTGGCGTTCCTGCCAGTTGCCTTCCTATTAAAAACTGACCACACTAAGCAGGAGAACACACTGGTCAGTTCTCTAGCTATGATGGGAACTCAGCTTGCTCTCCTCCAATGATCACACTTCTCCTGACACACCCCTGCTGCACATCCATTCACTGGGAGGACCAGTGCATGTGCTGTTTCTCCTCCCTGCGCTCCTTATGCAGCTGAGAACAGAGAGAATGTGATCATTTATTTTAAAAAAAGGAAAAAAATGTATTAGTAATTTTTTTTAATATTTATACTAAAATGTTTTGCCTCTCATTTCTATTTTAAACTGAATGGGTTGTTTTACAAGGAGATCGTTTACAATCACTTTAAGAACCCTTCCCTGTATGATTTAAGGCTCAATCCATACTGGTGTAGTCACCAAAATAAAAAACTCGCTAATGTCGTGTCAAATTCCCTGACCGCCATTCAAACTCTTAGAAGGGATCTGTGGATTTTCATGGACCCGGGCACACAAGTAACGTGTCTATAAAATGTAAGAAGTGTGATTGATGTGTGTGGGGAGGTCCCCCCCCCCCCTCGCTCGCTCTCCTTCATTACGTCTCTCTTTTCGGATGACAATAAGCGACTAACAAAAGGCTTGGAATGGATTAGAAGGCGGCGGGGGGTGGGAACGGTAGAGATTTTCTTCCTCCTCTCAATCAATGGACGGACAAGTAAAGTATGGACAGCTCGCCGCCTTTACTGAAAACATTCTTCTACATTCCCCACCAAACTCTCCAGCAGCGGCAGAAGCAGCGGCACCACCTCCCCATCCTCCCCGGAATATAACAATAATAATAATAATAATAACAACAGCGGGATCATCATTACAGTCATAGCGGCAGCAGCAATGCTGATCGACAGGGGGATGCAGAGGGAAGGGAAATAAAAAAAAAATCAAATAAAACGTCAAGCCGGGGAGAGTCAAGCATGACAGGCATGGAGAAGAGGGGGGGGGATATGAATAAACAAAAATATGGCGAGTGGCTTCAGGTTGTTGGACTGTCAGATGATTTATTTTTTTCCCGTCATCAAGGCTTTTGTTAGGAGCAGAGCGGTCATTTGCATGGAGAGATCCAACAGGGAGATTGCTCTCCTTGGCTCTGCCTCCGGTACGAAGCACATTGCTCGGTCTCCGGACCCACGGACGCGCAGCAGGGGGTAAAAGAGGGGGGCTGGTTGGAAGTGGGGGAAGGCAGGGGGTGTCAAAATGAGGAGAGGATGTTGGGGTGGAGGGGGGGTTAATAGAGAAGAATGCACGGCTAACCTTTGGAACGCTGCCCCAGCCGGAGTTGGATGTGTCTCGCGCTCGCTCTGTACACCGCTCTGCTGTACACTGACAAGATCACTGCGAGATTATTAACAAGTCCATGCTGCTATATGCACCACCTTACTCCTGGCTTAGCTTGCCTGCACTGGCGCTGCCGGGGACACGACCACTTGGGCAAACTTTGGTGGTGGGTGCCTGCAGGAGGGGGGGTTGCCTTCTTGAGGGTGGGGGGGGGCAGAACAAGAGCTGGGGGGTTCTACTGCCCCTTATCAGCTGGGGTAGAGAGGAGGGTGTCCTTTAAGTAGAGGTTGTTAGACACTTTTTGGTAAAGTGTATCTGTAGCCAAAACTTGTTCTTAAAAACGTCATCCCTATCCAAAATTCGAAAGGTACAAAGAGTCGCCCCCGGCCCTCGCACCCCCGCGGGAGCAATTCAAACCTGCGGAATCACATTAACAAACAGAAACAAGACACAGTAAGTGCCGGTTCACACAGGGACGACCTGTCAGGCGACTTAGCCACCTGACAAGTCGCGCTCAATGCAGTGCATAGAAACCGTTCTAATGGGTCGCTCCGACTTAGAAAAAGGTCCCTGTACTGCTTGGGGTGACTTCAGGGCGGCTTGCATTGACTTCTATTAAGGAAGTCGTTTGCAAGCCACGCTGAGGTCGCGCTGTGCCGGGCGGCTTCAGAGTCGGGCGACTTTGAAGCCCTCCCCGGTGTGAACCAGCACTAACAACAAAATTATCAATAACTGCAATTAATACCAAATAAAACTAAAATAATACTATACTCTAATAAGAGTCTCCCTACCATCAGTTTTTTTAGCAAACAAACGTGCCGCAATTGCATTGCACACAATTGCGGGGTGTTTGCAGCACTTCCCCAATTTACTTGAATGGGTCGCATTTGGGGGGTTTGACACCTGCTGATTGCAACATGTTGGATACTTTTTGCTGCGGATATTAAGTGAAGCACCGCAACCACGATGTACCCGATACCCATTCAGATGGGGGGGGGGATCTGGGGGCTTACAGATTCTGATAAGTCCCCCGCCCACAGACCCCGACAACCACTGGCCAGGGTTGTCGGGAAGAGGCCCTTGTTCCCATCAACATGGGGCAAGGTGCTTTGGGGTTGGGGGTGGGGGGTGCAGTCCCCGTCCATCTGTGCTTTCCAAAGATTTCCCATCCATCCACGCATTCCAAAGATTCCCCATCCATCCATGCTTTGCAAAGGTTCCCCATCCATTCATGCTTTCCAAAGATTCCCCATCCATCCATGCCTTCCAAAGATTCCCGTCCGTCAGTGCTTTCCAAACATTCCCCATCCATTTGTGCTTCCCAAAGATTCCCCATCCATCCATGCCTTCCAAAGAATCCCATCCATCCATGCCTTCCAAAGATTCCCATCCATCTGTGCTTTCCAAAGATTCCCCATCCATCTGCACTTTCCATAGATTTCCCCATCCATTCGTGCTTTACAAAGATTCCCCATCCATCCACGCATTTCAAAGATTCCCCATATGCTCATAACAAAGATTCCCCATCCAGCCTTGCTTTCCAAAGATTCCGTATCCATCCGTGCTTTCCAAAGAATCTCCATCCATCTGTGTATTCCACAGATTTCCCCATCCATTCATGCTTTCAAAATATTCCCCGTCCATATACACTTTCCATAGATTTTCCATCCATGCTTTCCAAAGATTCCCTGTAAATCCTTGATTTCCAAAGATTCCCCATCCATCTGCTCTTTCCATAGATTTTCCTATACAGACACGCTTTCTAAGGATTCCCTGTCCATCCATGCTTTCCAAAGATTCATTGTCCATCTCCGCTTTCCATAGATTTCCCCATCCATTCATGCTTTCCAAATATTACCCATCCATCCACACTTTTCAAATATTTCCCCATATAAACGTGCTTTCTAATGCCGTGTACACACGATCGGTTTTACCAATGAAAACAGTCCGATGGACTTTTCTCATCGGACAAACCGATCGTGTATGGGCCCCACCGGTCTTTTTTCCATTGGTGAGAAAAAATAGAACATGTTTTATATTTATCCGATGAGAAAAAAAATGATAGCAAATTCCGATCGTCTGTGTGGAACTCCATCAGACAAAAAACCCACGCATGCTCAGAATCAAGTCAATGCATGCTCAGAAGCATTGAACTTCATTTTTCTCGGCTTGTCGGAGTGTTTTACGTCACGGCGTTTGGGACAGTCGGATTTTTGACTGATGGTGTGTAGGCAAGACTGATGGAAGTCAGCTTCATCGGAATTCTGATGGAAAAATCCATCGGATTAGAATCCATAGGAAATCTGATCGTGTGTACAGGGCTTTAGGATTTCCTATCCATCTATGCTTTCCAAAGATTTTCTATGGGTGGAATCTAATGCCGCGTACACACGATCATTTTTCCCGTCGAGAAAAATGAAATTTTTTCCTTTGGACGAGAAAAACGATCGTCTGTGGGCTTTTTGTCGTATTTCTCGACGGGAAAAACGGCATCAATCACGACAAGAAAAATTAGAACATGCTCTAATTTTTCTCGTCGTGATTCTCGTCGTTTTTTTCCGCTGCAGTTTTCCCATAGGGAAACACTGCCGGGGAGCCCACACACAGTCGTTTTTTTCGACCAAAAAAAAAATGTTATTTAAAACGGGCGTGTGTGGGGGGAACAAGCTGTTCCTCGTTTTTCACGTCGATTTTCTCGACGGTGTTTTCACCGTCGAAAAAATCGATCGTGTGTACGCGGCATAAGAATCTAAGCCTGGTGGGGATAACTTGAGCACCCAACCTTACACTAAGGGTCATAGACTGGTATGGAGTGTGAATGACAACTCTTTATTCTGCAGTATTGTATCTCTGTTAGTGTCCCCACTGGGAAGATGATAAGACACCTACAATTTTGCAGTTTTCACTAGAACAGGAGGTGAAAGTGACAACTCTCTGCTTGGGTGACAACTGTCTGAGAGGGGATTTCCTCTCACTTTGGAGAGATTTACTCTCACTTCCTTCTTTGTCTCTGAGGCAGAAAGTGAACAGCACAAACCCAACACAACAGCACAAAGGCAAAAAATAAAAAAATTAAAATAACAGCAGTTTTAACTATTCTTTACTTTATCTATAACAGAATTCTGATTAGAGATACACTTTAATATACGCATTGTTTTCTTGTATTTAAAATGCACGTTAAACACAGGTCAGCAGTAGGGATGAGCTCGGTGTTCGAGTCGAACATACGTTCGACTCGAACATCGGCTGTTCGATCGTTCGACGAAGATCGAACGATTTCGGCCGTTCGCGCCTAATTCGAGTGACGCGAACGGCCCACAATGCACTACGCCATTGCAGTGTCATCCAGGCGCTGTGATTGGCCAAGCATGCACTGTGACCCCGCATGCTTGGCCAATCACAGCGCCGGCAGCGAGGAGAGCAATGATTGGCCACAGGCAGGATGCCTGTGGCCAATTATTGCTGAGGGGGTTTAGTACACGCCCCACACTATAAAAGGCCGCCAGCACGGCGGCCTAGTGTAGTGTGTTCCGGAGCAGGGAAAGAGAAGCATAGGCAGGGACAGTGACATTTATTTTTTCTTGCTTAACCTGGATTCCTTTAGTTTAGGGAAAGAGAAGGATAGGTAGGGAGAGTGTCAGTGTGTTTTACTGTACGAATCCTTGTTTCTAGGGACAGGGAAGGACAGTGAGGGAAATTCTCCTTGTGCTATAGTGTGCTTTAAAAAAACATTTTTTCTAGGGACAGAAAACTATAGGTAGGGAGAGTGTCAGTGTGTTTTACTGTACGAATCCTTGTTTCTAGGGACAGGGAAGGACAGTGAGGGAAATTCTCCTTGTGCTATAGTGTGCTTTAAAAAAACATTTTTTCTAGGGACAGAAAACTATAGGTAGGGAGAGTGTCAGTGTGTTTTACTGTACGAATCCTTGTTTCTAGGGACAGGGAAGGACAGTGAGGGAAATTCTCCTTGTGCTATAGTGTGCTTTAAAAAAACATTTTTTCTAGGGACAGAAAACTATAGGTAGGGAGAGTGTCAGTGTGTTTTACTGTACGAATCCTTGTTTCTAGGGACAGGGAAGGACAGTGAGGGAAATTCTCCTTGTGCTATAGTGTACTTTAAAAAAACCTTTTTTCTAGGGACAGAAAACTATAGGTAGGGAGAGTGTCAGTGTGTTTTAATGTACGAATCCTTGTTTCTAGGGACAGGGAAGGACAGTGAGGGAAATTCTCCTTGTGCTATAGTGTGCTTTAAAAAAACCTTTTTTCTAGGGACAGAAAACTATAGGTAGGGAGAGTGTCAGTGTGTTTTACTGTACGAATCCTTGTTTCTAGGGACAGGGAAGGACAGTGAGGGAAATTCTCCTTGTGCTATAGTGTGCTTTAAAAAAACCTTTTTTCTAGGGACAGAAAACTATAGGTAGGGAGAGTGTCAGTGTGTTTTACTGTACGAATCCTTGTTTCTAGGGACAGGGAAGGACAGTGAGGGAAATTCTCCTTGTGCTATAGTGTGCTTTAAAAAAACCTTTTTTCTAGGGACAGAAAACTATAGGTAGGGAGAGTGTCAGTGTGTTTTACTGTACGAATCCTTGTTTCTAGGGACAGGGAAGGACAGTGAGGGAAATTCTCCTTGTGCTATAGTGTGCTTTAAAAAAACCTTTTTTCTAGGGACAGAAAACTATAGGTAGGGAGAGTGTCAGTGTGTTTTACTGTACGAATCCTTGTTTCTAGGGACAGGGAAGGACAGTGAGGGAAATTCTCCTTGTGCTATAGTGTGCTTTAAAAAAACCTTTTTTCTAGGGACAGAAAACTATAGGTAGGGAGAGTGTCAGTGTGTTTTACTGTACGAATCCTTGTTTCTAGGGACAGGAAAGGACAGTGAGGGAAATTCTCCTTGTGCTATAGTGTGCTTTAAAAAAAACTTTTTTCTAGGGACAGAAAACTATAGGTAGGGAGAGTGTCAGTGTGTTTTACTGTACGAATCCTTGTTTCTAGGGACAGGGAAGGACAGTGAGGGAAATTCTCCTTGTGCTATAGTGTGCTTTAAAAAAACATTTTTTCTAGGGACAGAAAACTATAGGTAGGGAGAGTGTCAGTGTGTTTTACTGTACGAATCCTTGTTTCTAGGGACAGGGAAGGACAGTGAGGGAAATTCTCCTTGTGCTATAGTGTGCTTTAAAAAACCTTTTTTCTAGGGACAGAAAACTATAGGTAGGGAGAGTGTCAGTGTGTTTTACTGTACGAATCCTTGTTTCTAGGGACAGGGAAGGACAGTGAGGGAAATTCTCCTTGTGCTATAGTGTGCTTTAAAAAAACATTTTTTCTAGGGACAGAAAACTATAGGTAGGGAGAGTGTCAGTGTGTTTTACTGTACGAATCCTTGTTTCTAGGGACAGGGAAGGACAGTGAGGGAAATTCTCCTTGTGCTATAGTGTGCTTTAAAAAAAACCTTTTTTCTAGGGACAGAAAACTATAGGTAGGGAGAGTGTCAGTGTGTTTTACTGTACGAATCCTTGTTTCTAGGGACAGGGAAGGACAGTGAGGGAAATTCTCCTTGTGCTATAGTGTGCTTTAAAAAAACATTTTTTCTAGGGACAGAAAACTATAGGTAGGGAGAGTGTCAGTGTGTTTTACTGTACGAATCCTTGTTTCTAGGGACAGGGAAGGACAGTGAGGGAAATTCTCCTTGTGCTATAGTGTGCTTTAAAAAAACATTTTTTCTAGGGACAGAAAACTATAGGTAGGGAGAGTGTCAGTGTGTTTTACTGTACGAATCCTTGTTTCTAGGGACAGGGAAGGACAGTGAGGGAAATTCTCCTTGTGCTATAGTGTGCTTTAAAAAAACCTTTTTTCTAGGGACAGAAAACTATAGGTAGGGAGAGTGTCAGTGTGTTTTACTGTACGAATCCTTGTTTCTAGGGACAGGGAAGGACAGTGAGGGAAATTCTCCTTGTGCTATAGTGTGCTTTAAAAAAACTTTTTTTCTAGGGACAGAAAACTATAGGTAGGGAGAGTGTCAGTGTGTTTTACTGTACGAATCCTTGTTTCTAGGGACAGGGAAGGACAGTGAGGGAAATTCTCCTTGTGCTATAGTGTGCTTTAAAAAAACCTTTTTTCTAGGGACAGAAAACTATAGGTAGGGAGAGTGTCAGTGTGTTTTACTGTACGAATCCTTGTTTCTAGGGACAGGGAAGGACAGTGAGGGAAATTCTCCTTGTGCTATAGTGTGCTTTAAAAAAACCTTTTTTCTAGGGACAGAAAACTATAGGTAGGGAGAGTGTCAGTGTGTTTTACTGTACGAATCCTTGTTTCTAGGGACAGGGAAGGACAGTGAGGGAAATTCTCCTTGTGCTATAGTGTGCTTTAAAAAAACCTTTTTTCTAGGGACAGAAAACTATAGGTAGGGAGAGTGTCAGTGTGTTTTACTGTACGAATCCTTGTTTCTAGGGACAGGGAAGGACAGTGAGGGAAATTCTCCTTGTGCTATAGTGTGCTTTAAAAAAAACTTTTTTCTAGGGACAGAAAACTATAGGTAGGGAGAGTGTCAGTGTGTTTTACTGTACGAATCCTTGTTTCTAGGGACAGGGAAGGACAGTGAGGGAAATTCTCCTTGTGCTATAGTGTGCTTTAAAAAAACCGCTTTTCTAGGGACAGAAAACTATAGGTAGGGAGAGTGTCAGTGTGTTTTACTGTACGAATCCTTGTTTCTAGGGACAGGGAAGGACAGTGAGGGAAATTCTCCTTGCGCTATAGTGTGCTTTAAAAAAACCTTTTTTCTAGGGACAGAAAACTATAGGTAGGGAGAGTGTCAGTGTGTTTTACTGTACGAATCCTTGTTTCTAGGGACAGGGAAGGACAGTGAGGGAAATTCTCCTTGTGCTATAGTGTGCTAAAGCATTCCTCATCAACCATCTTTGAAATCCTTGTTTTTTGGACAGTCAGGGAAATTGTCGTTGTGCTATTCTGTGCAAAAGCAATCATCCTCAACCATATTTAGAAATCCTTAAGTAAAGGGACAGAGAAGGACACCTGAAGGTAGCCCTTATTGCTTTTTTCCCATCTCCCTGCAGGCCATCTATTAGAATGTCTGGAAGGCAAACAAGGAGAGGCAGACAGTCAGGAGGCAATAAAAGAGGGCAAGCAGGCTCTGTGTCTGGGGACAACAGTGCTGGTCGTGGACGCGGTGCATTGTCATCAGCACATGGCCATGGGACACGCTTGTCCTTCTTTTCGGCAGCTGGACATGTTGAGCCACATCATGCCGAAGACTTGGTAGAGTGGATGACCAAGCCCTCCTCCTCCTCCTCATCCTCTCTCACCCAGGCTCAGGGTACTGGCAAAGCAGCTGCCAAAGCGTCCTCTTCCCTGGTATCAATGTCAGACTCATCATCAGTCACTCCTTCCCTAGACCCACCATGTCCTCCTCCTGAGGAGTCCCCCGAACTGTTTGAGCACAGTGTTGGGTACATGCTCCAGGAGGATGCCCAGCGTTTCGAAGGGTCTGATGATGAAACCCAGCTACAGGAAGGCAGTAGCGTGAGAGCAGACAGAGGGGATGCTCAAGAAGGACACCAATCTGGCAGTCATGTTCCAGCAGCTGCAGCATACTGCCAGATTGGCTCCAGTGATGAGGAGGGAGGGGATGATGAGGTCACTGACTCCACGTGGGTGCCTAATAGGAGAGAGGAGGAGGAGGAGGATGAGGAGGAGGCACATCTCCAACGAGGCAGGATGCCCTTTGGTGGCCAGCGTAAGGGCAGTACACAGACGGAATCACACCGCAGAGCTCCGCCTGTGCAGGGCGCTGCCTCTGCCCGTCATTCAAAAAGTTCTTTGGTGTGGGCCTTTTTTGAGGCTAGTGCATCAGATCGCACAGCTGCTGTTTGCAACATATGTCTCAAGCGTATATCGCGTGGCCAAAACATCAGCCGCTTGGGTACCACATGCCTGACCAGACATATGTTGACCCGCCATGCAGCTCGTTGGCAAGCCTACCTCAAAGACCCACACCAAAGAACAAAGCGGACCTCTCCTTGAACCGCATCAGCTGGGATCTCCAACCCCACTATAACTTCAGTCCTCTCTGAAACATGCACTGAGAGGAATGAAGGTGTAGAATTAGGTGTGTCACAGCCAAGTACTTGCGGCCACTCTGCTAGCAGTACACCGACGTCCGATTCTAGCAGGCAAATTTCCCTGCCCCAGCTGCTGGACCGTCGAAAGAAGTTCACTCCCAGCCATCCACATGCCCAGCGGTTGAATGCTAGCTTGGCTAAATTGCTAGCGCTTCAACTGCTGCCTTTTCAGTTGGTAGACTCGGCCCCCTTCCGTGAGTTTGTGCAATGTGCGGTTCCTCAGTGGCAGGTTCCCAAACGCCACTTTTTCTCACGGAAGGCTATTCCGGCTCTCTACCGGCATGTGGAAGGCAATGTCTTGGCCTCGCTGGACAGGGCGGTCAGCGGTAAGGTGCATATTACCGCTGACTCATGGTCCAGCAGGCATGGACAGGGACGTTACCTTTCTTTCACGGCCCATTGGGTCACTCTTTTGGCAGCTGGGAAGGATGCAGGACAAGGTGCAGTAGTGTTGGAGGTTGTTCCACCGCCACGCCTCCAAAATGCTACTACTGGTTGTGACACACCTCTCTCCTCCACCCCCTCCTCTTCTTCTTCCTCCATGGCCTCTTCCTGTGGTTTGTCCTCTGAACCAGCGGTGCTCCGTAGCCGTTCAAGGGGCTACGCAAGTACGCAGGCAAAAAGATGTCATGCCGTGCTTGCGCTGGTGTGTTTGGGGGACAGAGGAGCCACACTGGGGCAGAGGTCCTGTCTGCTCTGCAGGGCCAGGCCGAGAGGTGGTTGACGCCACGCCAGCTTAAGCCAGGAATGGTGGTTTGCGACAATGGCACCAACCTCCTCTCCGCCCTCCGACAGGGACAACTGACCCATGTGCCCTGTGTGGCTCACGTCCTTAACCTGGTGGTGCAGCGGTTCTTGGGCAGGTACCCGGGCTTACAGGATGTCCTGAGGCAGGCCAGGAAAGTCTGTGTGCATTTCCGCAGATCTTATAATGCCAGTGCTCGCCTGGCTGAGCTGCAAAAGGAGTTGAACCTGCCCAAGAATCGCCTTATATGTGACATGCCCACCAGGTGGAACTCAACGTTGGCCATGCTGCAGCGGCTGCACACGCAGCAGAGGGCCATCAATGAGTACCTGTGCGACTACGGCACCAGGACAGGGTCAGGGGAGCTTGGTTTTTTTTCTCCACGCCAGTGGGGCATGATCAGGGATGCATGCACTGTCCTGGCACCATTTGAGGAGGCCACGAGGATGGTGAGCAGTGACAGTGCATGCATCAGTGACACTGTACCTCTTGTCCACCTGTTGGAGCACACGCTGCGTGGAATAATGGACAGGGCACTTGAGGCAGAACAGAGGCAGGAAGAGGAGGACTTCCTTGCCTCTCAAGGCCCCCTTTACCCAGACAGTGTTCCTTCTGTCCCACCCATCGCACAGGAAGAGGAGGAGGAGGAGGAGGAGGAGGATTGTGTCAGCATGGAGGTGGAGGCTGGCACTCAGCATCATCAGCAGCAGTCTTTTAGGGATGATTTACAGTCCCAAGAAACCAGTGGACTTGTACGTGGCTGGGAGGAGGTGGCTGCGGATCATGTCGTCCTTAGTGACCCAGAGGACTCCGGAGCGAATGCCTCAGCAAACCTACGCTGCATGGCCTCCCTGATCCTGCAAAGTCTGCGGAAGGATCCTCGTATTCTTCGGATCAAGGAGAGGGACCATTACTGGCTGGCCACTCTCCTTGATCCACGGTACAAGGGTAAGGTTGCGGACCTTATGTTACCGTCGCAGAGGGAGCAGAGGATGAGACAACTCCGGGAGGCCTTGCAGAAAGGTCTGTGCAACGCGTTCCCAGAGACTGGGAGGTTACAAACTCCTGGTCCTGGACAACGAGTTGCTGAGGCTTCGGCCAGTCAAAGAAGGAGCGGTGGGGAAGGTGGCCGTCTGACCGATGCGTTCAGACAATTCTTTAGTCCGCAGCCCCAAAGTATGATCGGTTCCAGCAACCATCGCCAGCGTCTGATAAACATGGTGCAGGAATATCTAGGGGCAAGGTCAGACTTGGACACCTTCCCCACCGAAAATCCTCTGGCTTACTTGGTCTTGAGGATGGATCACTGGCCAGAGCTTGCACAGTATGCAATTGAGCTACTGGCCTGTCCTGCATCCAGCGTTCTTTCGGAACGCACATTCAGTGCTGCTGGAGGATTTGTCACGGATCACAGGGTGCGCCTGTCCACCGACTCGGTTGATCGACTGACTTTCATCAAGATGAACCAGTCTTGGATCACCACCAGCTACCACACACCTGATGCTGATATAACAGACTAATTGATTTTAACATGTCACATCCCTTCAAGACTGATGCTGATGCTGAGTGCCTGTGCTGTTATGTTGACTGGCTATCCTCCTCCTCCGAGTCCTCAATGATACGATTGATGATGATAGCTTGGAAGATCATTTTTGTTTATGGGTGCCGCCACCAGTGGCTAAGGCCCAATTTTTCAGCCCCTGTTTTACAGGGGCGTGTAATTACAATTTTTTTAGCAATAATTTGCCATAGGGCTCATTGCTGTGCTCCAAGTACAGTATCTGTGAGGGGTTGGAGTGTTGTGGCACCAGTGCCTAAGGCCCAATTTTTCAGCCCCTGTATAACAGGGGCGTGTCATTACAGTTTTTGAAGCAATACTTTGCAACAGGGCTCATTGCTGTGCTCCAAGTACAGTATCTGTGAGGGGTTGTAGTGTTGTGCCACCAGTGCCTAAGGCCCAATTTTTCAGCCCCTGTTCAACAGGGGCATGTAATTACAATTCTTGATCTAATAATTCACAGCAGGGCCCATTCCTGCACCCACCAAGAGTAACTCTGAGGGCTTACAGTGTTGTGGCAACGCCACCACCACCACCACCACCACGAAAGGCCCAATTTTTCAGCCCCTGTTCAAAAGGGGCATGTAATTACAATTCTTGATCTAATAATTCACAGCAGGGCCCATTCCTGCACCCACCAAGAGTAACTCTGAGGGCTTACAGTGTTGTGGCAACGCCACCACCACCACCACCACGAAAGGCCCAATTTTTCAGCCCCTGTTCAACAGGGGCATGCAATTACAATTCTTGATCTAATAATTCACAGCAGGGCCCATTGCTGCACCCACCAAGAGTAACTGTCAGGGCTTACAGTGTTGTGGCACCAGCACCACCATCAAAGGCCCAATTTTTACTACCACTGTTCAACAATTATATGTAATTACAATTCCTGATATAATAGTTGACAGCAGGGCGTTCCAGCACCAACCAAGAGTAACTGTGAGTGCTTACAGTGTTGTGCCAACACCAACAACTAAGGGGCCTATTTCTGCAGAGTATATACGGCAGGTCCCTACTTTCAAACATCCAACTTACAAACGACTCCTACTTGCAAACGCAAGAAGACAACAGGAAGTGAGAGGAAATCTACCCCTTGGAAGGAAAATTCTCTCCTGTAAGAATTAATATGGGAGAAAGGTGTCTCCTCTGTACTGATGCTTTATCAGCAATCCTTGTTTCAAGAAAAACACCACATTTCAAAAACAGTTGTCATTGGGACGGAAAGTGAGGTGAAATGTTCTGAACAGGGGCACAGACAGCAAAACAAATGTTACAGGGGTGATAACCCTTACCTATGTTTTCCAAAAAGTTTAAAAATAGATTTTTGGGCTGGAGCTACACTTAAACAATGTACCTGTTCAAAATTACAAACAGATTCTACATAAGAACAAACCTACAGTCCCTGTCTTGTATGCACCGCCTGTATACGGCTGTTCAGAGTATATAGGGCCTTTTTTATTTTATGTGCGGGGTTCCCCTTAATATCCATACAAGACCCAAAGGGGCTGGTAATGGGCTGGGGTAGGGGGGGGGGGGGGGGTCATGGGGTAGCTATGCCATTTTTCTTAAAGATTTTCATCCATATTACCGGGACCAGACATTACATTAAAGCCGCAAGCAATTTTAAATGGCTTTTTTTTCCTTTAGAAGTGTCATTTTGTGCAGGGACAGTTCTAAACACGGGAAACACGTGGCACTTCACAGGCATACTTTAGACACCCCCCAGGTACGATATTTAAAGGAATATTTGACTTTTTTTTTTTCACTTTATGCATCATTAAAATGACTGCTCCCGAAAAACGACAGTTTTTAAAACTTATTTTTGCATTGATACATGTCCCCTGGTGCACAACCCGGGTTCCCAAACCCTTTTTAGGACAATAACATGCATAATAGTTGTTATAATTAGCACTTTAGAATTCGAACGTTCGCATCCATTGTATTTAATAGGGTTCTAATGTTCGTACGAACTTTCGGTCCGTTCGCGGGTTCTGGTGCGAACCGAACCCGGGGGTGTTCGGCTCATCACTAGTCAGCAGATTCCCATTAACTTCAATAGTGCAGAGTGGATAGGAGTTCTGAGGCTGTGTTTGACCTGCTTTTCTTTGCATTGCTTTGGATGCAGCAAAGTCTTATCAATATGTTTGCATTGCAGGCAAGGCAGGTCAAATGCATTTTTTTTCTAAGCTTTGTATTGAATGCATGTGTTTGAGCAGGACTGCCTTCAAAAGGAAGCACCTTGACAACAAAGCGTTGTGTAGCTGGTATGTACTTTTAAATCTGGTGAGGACATCAGTTATGCATAGTTCCCTGCGGCCCAGCAGGTGGCGCTGTCATTTTGGGCCGGGGTTGAACCATCACTGCAGTGCCGTACCCTTTGTGACCTCTCGCAGCGGTTGTACGGCGGGGCGGGGAACCCGCCGTGCTTGCTGGGGGAGGGTATAAAGGGGGCGGACATCTTCGCCACGAGGTTCGAGTCCCAGGCACCTTCAGCCTGATGGCTGCTGTGCGGTCGGTGTCCAGGCGGCCTAGGCCTGAACACTTGGAGTTCGTGTTCCACCCCAGACACCTTCAGTCTGGGGTGAGGTGCTCAGCCGGAGGCCTGGGGCCCAGTGAGGGAGGAATTGTCCTAGGGGGCCCCGGGAGTAGGGCACCCGAATCCAGAGGCGTAATAGACCGGAGGAGGGACTCACCCGAAGACCTGGTGCAGCAGATTGCCAGTGCCGGGTGAACCTCTGGAGACCGCCCGGAGGGATATCTCTTCAGAACAGGGGCCAAGTTCAGAGAGGAAGTTCAGTCCATGTTCTATGACCAGTGGCAGCGGTCCAACGATTCCACTCAGGTCAGTGGCAGAGACCTGCTATTAGGCCTGTGGCAGAGGCCTCAACAGTTCATCCGGTCGGTGGCAACGACCAAAATTCACGGTCGGTGGCAGAGACCGTGCGCAGGCCTATTCGCTAGCAAAGGAATAGGAGAGTTCACTTGTGCCTGGGCCTACTCGTACCCACACCCCCCTTGTTCGTCTGTTATTGGAAGTTCAACTGATTGTGTCCACCGTATTGTACGAGAAATAAAGGAGTGTTGGACTTTCGATTGGTGTGGGGCTCTATTATTGGCAGACACGTTTCCATGGAACAACAAGGCTTCGTATGCAGTGGACAGACCCGGAGGTAATTGAATTAACTCTGCTCAAACCTCATACACACACGAGGGGAGAGCTTGGCGTAGTGTTCCTGCACTCTCCTCTCCCAGGTACCCCTAGACACAAGTCCCTCACACGAGGAAGAAAAGCCCGGAGCAAAAAGACAGAATGCCATAGGCGCAGGGCTGGGCATGACTGAGTGAACAGAGTATGTAATAAGAGGGTATTAACTATTGGCTAATGGAAATATAGAGGGGAGGGGAGAAGGCTAGATAAAAGGAAGACCCCGCCCCTCTGAGTTAACACAGTGCAGGGGAAAGTTTCAGCTAACAGCAGCATGTCTGTGACAAAACAAAAAAAAAATAACTTCTGGCCCAGCTGCGGGCAGAGGCCACTACACGTGGCGAGGATTGGCTCCGGGAGACCCTGGGGCTGATGCTGTCGGGTCCGTCTGGATCAGCAGGTACCGTAGGGAGAGAGGATGGCGAGCTTGCAGGGTCGGGACCACAGCGTGGGTTATCGGGGGCTGCGGTGTCCGGGCATCCCCCCCCCCCTCGGCAGGACATCATGGGCTGGTGCAGGCGGGTTCAGAAATGAGGGAGCCAGAGAGAGATGACGGCGGTGCTGGGGAACAGCGTGTTGGCAAGTCGGCTAAACGATCGGTGTGCGGGTCTGGTGCGTGGAGGATGGATCGATCGGGTGCAGGACCCTCGGCTTCCAGGGACAAGTCGCCAGGTGAGCTTTCTTCTGGTGGTGAGGAGCAGTCTGGTGTGCCGTCGGAGGGGGAAGTGTGCAGCTTGGAGGAGGATCGGAGACCCGGAAGGTCAGTGGCAGCGGTGGAGTCGAGTCGATCGGCTGGTGGGATTTCTTCCAGGCAGCCCGGTAAATCATTTTTACTTACTCATTCTGGGGGCCATACTGGGGGTGGTGGCCAGGTGGTTGGTTCCAGGTTCTATGGTATGCTAGGCCTGCTGGGGGTGAGGGTTTAGCGGTGCAGGTGCTGGATCCAGGTAGTGGGCAGGCTGGGGGGGGGTTACAGTCCCTGATGGGGGAGGTGCACGGCTGGATGGGCTGCAGGGGTTTTTTCTTGAGGGTATCAAGTCCTTGGTCAGCCAATTTGAGAGGGGGGATGGTGGGCAGGTCAGCCCGGCAGTGGCGTGGGTTCTGCCGGAGGGGCCCATGACTGTGGTGGTAGCGCCGGTTTCCACCTGCGTCGACTACTGCGGTGGGGGGTATCGGTAGGGGTGGCTACCATGGCTTTGGGGGCCACACAGATGGGTAGCGTGGTGGAACAGGCGGCACGGCAGGATATGTTTAGGTTGGCTGATGCTGCAAAATGTGAGGTGTATGTGTGTTATGAGGCACCGCTGGGAGCACACCTGAAACCTGAAGTGAGGGAGAAGATATGGAAGGGTGAGTATGTGGAGATGTTCTCACTGTTACCATTGGAAAAGTTTCACCTGGACAGGGTTAAGCCAGATGATTCTAGAAAGGAGGATAAGGAGGAGAGGAGATACAGGCTTATCCCACGGACGTTTGCAAATTGGCTGCAGGCGTTCGCCGTCATGGCCAGTGTTATAGGATAGAAGAATCTGGAGCACTGTTCAGCACTATTTGGCTAGCAGGACTCCATTGGAGAGGCCTACAGGGTGTACGGGGGCACGGAGTGGCTCCGATATGACGAACAGTTCAGACAGAGGAGAGCAGTGCGGCCAGATCTACTGTGGGATAATAAGGACATCAGCTTATGGATGCGGTGGATGACCTCGCCGAGGGCTCCTAGTCAGTTTTTTCAGGAGGGTCGTGCCGGAGGCGCTGGGCACAAAAAGGGAGGACTCCAGTGATGGTGGAAAGGAGGCGGCTGTTTCTCAGTCAGTATCCGGACAGGGGGGCGGCCGGATTGTTGGATCGGGGGTTTTTTCAGAGGGGTTTCACATTACATGTTCCTTGCAGGTTATCCCCCCGATCGCGTGCAATTTGCGGTCGGCCATGCAGCAGCCTGCTACGGTCGCAGAGAAACTGCTCAAGGAGGTTACTTTAGGCCGCATGGGCGGTCCTTTCCCTTTCCCCCTTTGGAGAATTTGGTGGTCTCCCCGCTCGGGGTTGTCCCCAAGAGGGAGCCCAACAAGTTCCGCCTCATTCACCACCTGTCTTTTCCGAAGGGTGGGTCGGTCAATGACGCGATTGATCCGGAAGCATGTACAATCAGTTACACTTGCTTTGATGCTGCAGTGGGCTGGGTTCGCCGGTACGGGCAGGGGGCATTGATGGCAAAAGCCGTCATAGAGGCGGCGTTTAGATTGTTGCCGGTTCACCCTGATAGCTTTCACCTCCTGGGGATGTCATTGGGACAATGCGTTCTATGTGGATAAGGGTTTACCTATGGGATGCTCCATATCGTGCGCATTGTTCGAACAGTTCGGCTCATTTGTGGAATGGGTTGGCAGGGATGTGTCGGGGTGAGTTAAATTATTCACTACTTGGGACGATTTTCTGTGTGAGGGTCCGGCCTCATCCAGGATCTGCGCGGTGCTCCTGGCCACCTTGGAGCACATTGCGGAGCAGTTTGGGATCCCTTTGGCGCCTGGGAAAACTGAGGGACCTCGCACGGCTATCACATTTTTGGGCGTTGTCCTGGATTTGGAGGCCATGGAGTGCCGCCTACCATTGGACAAGTTGGAGGCTCTCAAGGGGGAGCTGAGAGTTATGGTGGGGCTGAGTAAGGTGCAGCTTAGGGTGTTGCAGTCGGTGCTGGGAAAACTCAATTTCGCGTGCCGCATCCTGCCAATGGGCAGGGTGTTCTGCCGACGGC
Source organism: Rana muscosa (assembly GCA_029206835.1). NCBI lineage: Eukaryota > Metazoa > Chordata > Amphibia > Anura > Ranidae > Rana > Rana muscosa. The sequence continues at coordinate 137,474,299 of CM055116.1, read as the reverse complement.
TGTCGGCTGGCATGGCTGGGGTATGGTCTCCCACACATTTGTGAGTTTGGGCAGGGAGCACAAGGCTGACTTGCAAGTTTGGCATTCATTTCTGGAGTCCTTCAATGGGAGGGCGGTAGGGAGGTCCGGCCCAATTAGCAATTTTGTTTCGAACTGTACACGGATGCAGCTGGGGGGTCAGGTTTTGGGGCTTTCTTTCAGGAAAAGTGGAGTGCGGGCCCCTGGTCTCAGGCATGGATTGATGCTGGTTTTTACCAAGAACTTGGTCCTGCTGGAACGGTTCCCGGTGGTACTGGCGGTGGAACTGTGGGGGGTTTGTTTCAGAGACTTAGAGGTGCGGTTTCGCTGGGACAACCTGGGGGTGGTGCAGATCATTAACAAGGTGTTGGCATCCTCCCCCCCCCTGTGGTGCGGCTGCTGCACCATCTGGTGTTGAGATGATTGCAGCTCAATGTGTTTGTGTATGCGGTACACCTGCCGGGGGGGGGGGACAATGTCATAGCTTATGCGCTGTCTCGCTGTCAGTGGGACAGGTTACGAGAGTTGGCACCAGGGTGTTTTGGTCTTTGGGGGAGAATGAAGTTCCTCAAAAAAGCAAGTGGTCAGGACCTATCGGTGGTATGGGTTCTGAGAGGGTATTCCAGCTAACAGGAGTTTATCTGGAAGAGTTTGATAATGGGGGCACGGCGGTCAGTGGTCGTCTCTGAGCAGCTGGTCGGCTTGAGGCTTATGACCATTTAAGTTACCGCAATGTCACGAATGGAGTTCCTCAAAAAAGCGAGTGGTCAGGACCTATCGGTGGTAGGGGTTCTGAGAGGGTATTCCAGCTAACAGGAGTTTAACTGGAAGAGTTTGATAATGGGGGCACTGCGGTCAGTGGTCGTCTCTGAGCAGCTGGTCGGCTTGAGGCCTATGACCATTTAAGGTACCACAAGGTTACGAATGGAGTTCCTCAAAAAGCAAATGGTCAGGACCTATCGGTGGTCTGGGTTCTGAGAGGGTATTCCAGCTAACAGGAGTTTAGCTGGAAGAGTTTTGATAATGGGGGCACTGCGGTCAGTGGTCGTCTCTGAGCAGCTGGTCGGCTTGAGGCCTATGACCATTTAAGGTACCGCAAGGTTACGAATGGAGTTCCTCAAAAAGCAAGTGGTCAGGACCTATCGGTGGTATGGGTTCTGAGAGGGTATTCCAGTTAACAAGAGTTTAGCTGGAAGAGTTTGATAATAGGGGCACTGCGGTCAGTGGTCGTCTCTGAGCAGCTGGTCGGCTTTAGGCCTATGACCATTTAAGGTACCGCAGTGTCACGTGGGTTGCTATAGGAAATAGTATATTGATACGATTAATATTATTATTGGTGCTGTCCTTCTCATTGGCATTCTTTGGAGCATTCCGGATAGGGGGGTTGGTCAGCCCGTCCAAAGCGGTGCACGGGGGGTTGCTGGCTTGCGATGTTGTTTGGACGGAGGCCGGGGTGTCACTGGCGCTTAGAAAGTCTACGACGGACCAGGTGGGCAGAGGTAAGTTGGTACAGGTTTTCCGGTTCCAGGTTCTATGGTATGCCCTGTAAGGGCTGTTAAGGGGTATTGGGAGGTTCGCCCGCCCAGTGTGGTTTCTTTTTGATGCACAAGGACGGGACCCCCCTTTCAAGATATCAGTTTATTACGGTATTCCGAAAGTGCCTTCGGGCGTTGGGAATCCGTGATAAGGAGTTTTTTCCTCTCACTCCTTCAGGATAGGGGCAGCTACAGAGGCGGCCAGATGTGGGATAGACGAGGAAGCTGTTAATGAGGTTAGGCCGGTGGGAAGCCAGGAGGTTCCGGCTGTACGGTCGCCCCCAGCTAATAGTGGGGTGTGAGTAATTTTGGGGGCATGCCCGGGGTGTTATATTCGGGCTGCTGAGTTGTACAGGTTGGGTTTTTGGGAATTTTCTCATGGGGGTTATTGTTCTTCGTCTACTTTCAGGTGAGACACAAGCTTTGGTCTGGATACTGGGCCATTTGTTTGTGTTCTGGGGGGCTAAGAGGGCTGGCGTCGATATGAGGGTCGGCTGTTGGGATTCCCAAGACCGGAGGCGTGTGTCCGCTGGCTGGGAGTTCCAGGAATGTGGTGGAGTAGGATGGTTCCGGAGGTGCACCGTTTTGCTCGTTTGGACAGGCCACCTGACGTTTTGGTATTGCATGTAGGTGGCAATGACCTGGGCTTTAGGTCCATGTTAGAAGTTTAAGAGATATGAAATTTGATTTCATTCGGCTCAGGATGTCATTGACGGACATGATCATTGTCTGGTCAGACATGGTGGCACGGTCAGAGTGGAGGGGGGCGAGGTCCGTGGATGGCATCAATAGGGCTCGGAGAAAAAATCAACCGGGACATGGGCAGGTTTGTGGTACGGAACGGGGGGTTGGTGGTTCGACATTTCGAGCTGGAGGTGGATACATGGCGGTATCTACGGAGGGATGGGGTCCACCTGAACTATGTGGGGACTGACTTATGGACTTTGGGTTTGCAGGATGGGATCCAACGAGCCCTTAGGGTTTGGAGGGGCACCAAAGGGTAAAGGTGTTTTCCCTTGGGTGCTGTGGCGGGTGTTTGGTCTTTGCGGGAGAAGGAAGTACCTAAAAAAGGAAGTGGTCAGGACCTATCGGTGGTATGGGTCCTGTGGGTGGATTCCAGCTAACAGGAGTTTAGCTGGATGAGTTGGATAATGGGGGCACTGCGGTCAGTGGTCGTCTCTGAGTAGCTGATCGGCTTGAGGCCTATGACCATTTTCAAGGTACCGCAGTGTCACGTGGTAATACGATATTAGTATGGTGACTAATATCGGGTTAATATGATTATGGCAATTTTGAGGTTCCTGCAAAGACCAACACTAGGAGGCAATATTTCCGATATGTTCTGGGTTTATGTGTTTTGATGGTTAAAGTTTTTGATAACTGATGGAACAGTTAAAAAAATAAAGGAGGCTGCTACGGCCATGTTTTACTCCAAACATCAATGTGTGGTCTCTTGATTAAGTATAAGTAAGGTATGGGGGTAGAATGTGGTGGGCAGACCTGTAATACATCGGTTATACAATAGTCAAGAAAAGCCCGGAGCAAAAAGACAGAATGCCATAGGCGCAGGGCTGGGCATGACTGAGTGAACAGAGTATGTAATAAGAGGGTATTAACTATTGGCTAATGGAAATATAGAGGGGAGGGGAGAAGGCTAGATAAAAGGAAGACCCCACCCCTCTGAGTTAACACAGTGCAGGGGAAAGTTTCCCACCCACCCTCCCTAATGTGGAATAGTTGGAAGGATGAATTTTAATTTGTGTCAAAGTATGGTTTTCTGTTGTCAATTTTTCTTTACAGGTGTACGGATTGTCGTGGCAGTGGCGGGTGTTTGGTCTTTGCGGGAGAAGGAAGTACCTAAAAAAGGAAGTGGTCAGGACCTATCGGTGGTATGGGTCCTGTGGGTGGATTCCAGCTAACAGGAGTTTAGCTGGATGAGTTGGATAATGGGGGCACTGCGGTCAGTGGTCGTCTCTGAGTAGCTGATCGGCTTGAGGCCTATGACCATTTTTAAGGTACCGCAGTGTCACGTGGTAATACGATATTAGTATGGGGACTAATATCGGGTTAATATGATTATGGCAATTTTGAGGTTCCTGCAAAGATCAACACTAGGAGGCAATATTTCCGATATGTTCTGTGTTTATGTGTTTTGATGGTTAAAGTTTTTGATAACTGATGGAACAGTTAAAAAAATAAAGGAGGCTGCTACGGCCATGTTTTACTCCAAACATCAATGTGTGGTCTCTTGATTAAGTATAAGTAAGGTATGGGGGTAGAATGTGGTGGGCAGACCTGTAATACATTGGTTATACAATAGTCAAGCACAGAGAGGGAGAGTGAGGCTCCGCTACACGTTGTCTACACAAACCCCCACTTGCTTTGGCTGCAGTTGTATAAAATGCAAGTTGTTTTATCTAGAGATACATAATTATTTCAAGGAGGATTGCGAAAACCTGGGGCACCTGAGGAGAAGAGCAATACAGTAGAATGGTGGCGATAGGGTGACCACATTTCCAAACTGCCATTCAGGGAATCCCCCCCGCTCTCCTCCCCATAAAAGATACCTTTTTTTGTTACCCCATAGATTTCACAGGCTCGTGCTGGGACCTGTAGTTCATCATCAGTTGGGGGTGTCACATCTTCAGCTCTGAGGGGTTCATGCTGGGACCTGTAATGCTTCTCTTTTGGGTGGTCCCCAAAAGTGAAGGACTACAAGTATTAGCATTAACCCCTGATATCTAACGATGTGACCCTCCCTAAAATTGAAGGACTACAAGTCCCAGCATGAACCCCTGAGATCTAAGGGTGTGACCCCATAGATTTCACAGGTTCATGCTGGGACCTGTAGTTTCTCACTAGCTGGGGGTGCGGGGAGGGTCATATCTTCAGCTCTGAGCAGTTCATGCTGGGACCTGTAGTCCCTCACTTTTGGGGGTCACATCCCCCAAAAGTGAAGGACTACAAGTCCCAGCATAAACCCCAGAGATCTCAGGGTGTGAGCCCCTAGATTTCACGGGTTCATGCTGGGACCTGTAGTTTTTCACTAGTTGGGGGGTGGGGGTGCATCTTCAGCTCTGAGCGGTTCATTCTGGGACCTGTAGTCCTTCACTTGTGAGGAGGGTCACAGCCCTCAAAAGTGAAGGACTACAAGTCCCAGCATGAACCCCTGAGATCTAAGGATGTATCCTCCTCCATCCCTCCGAGGGTGTCATCTGTCCTCTGCTGCCAGCTCATCTACCGTCCTCTTTGCAGTCAGTACCTCATGACACCCATGGTAATCCACCACCGGCGCCTGGCTTCACCTCTGAGTATTGAGATTTGTTCTCAAATCCTGGAAGTTCCCTTACCTCTGAGCCTGCCGTCAGATAAGATTAAGGGGGTGGTGGGTGGAGCTAAATCACTAGGCGTGGAGCAGGAGGAATTTAAATCCTCCACCGCTCTGAATGCTGGGGCCTCGACCTTGCTCTGTGGTGACATGACATCACTGGTTGCTGGGCGCCAGGTGGCAGGCAGTCCTAGCAACCAGTTTGGGCAGTGTAGAGTCAGCAGTGGAACAAGGTAAAACGGGTCTTGGTTGGCCAGCACAAGTACTGTCAGTGAGTAAAGCGACGATTCAGTGGCCTTTTTTGGGGGCATCAGATCGGCCTAACGTGCGCACGTTCAATGACATGGGAGAATAAGGGCGCGTCTTTACTAAATGTCCCACAACCAGGAGTAAAGAAAATTTTCAGGATGGGGGCCCTCCGCACGTTCCGGGAACCCCACAAATCTGAGATTCTTCCTTCGAGAACGATTTTCCAAATCGACGATTTTGGCGCGGAGTGCCGCCAACTCGCTAGTAGTATCACGCATAGTAACTGACAGGGGATTCACAGAGTCCTCTAGGGTACTAATACGTTCCTCCGCGTCTCCAGTTCTATCACAGAGGTTCTGGACATCTTGTTTTAGTAATGAAAAGTCCATGCGGATAGAGGCTATCTGAGTAGAGAGGGAGGCCTTACAGTCCTGAATAGCCAGCATAATGGTAGACAGTGTAGGCTCAGCAGGGGGAGAATCTACAGCCTGGCTAGTGTCATCCGACTGCTGAGAGTCTTGGGACAGTAGGGGGTCCGTTTGTTAGTGAAAGATGGCAGGGATAGAAGCACTCATCCCTGTAGCAGAGCTCCGGTCAGCAGAGGAGTAGGCCTGCAGCGTGTCTGCTTGCTCTGCATGTGTCCCGGCGCCATCTTGCCTCCGGAAATACACTTTTAATTAATTTAGAAAAAAAAAAGACCAAAGTTGGGCCAATTTTTTGTATAATGTGAAAGATGATGTTACGCCGAGTGAATAGATACCTAGCATGTCACGCTTTCAAATTGCGCACGCTAATGGAATGGCGACAAACTATGATACTTTAAAATCTCCATAGGTGACACTTTAACATTTTTTACAGGTTACCTATGTAGAGTTACAGAGGAGGTCTGTAACTGTGCTAAAATGAATGTTCTCACTCTAATGATCACGACGATACCTCACATGTGTAATTTGAACACCGTTTACATATGCGGGCTCGACTTACGTGTGCGTTCGCTTCTGCGCACGAGCATGGAGGGATGGGGCGCTTTAAAAAAAAAATCTTATTTATTTTACATTTTCATTTTTATGTTTTACTAATTTTTTTTTTTTATCACTTTTGTTCCTATCACAAGGAATGTAAACATCCCTTGTAATAGAAATACAATGGCTTGAAAAGGTATTCATACCCCTTGAAATTTTCCATGTTTTGTCATGTTACAACCAAAAACGTAACTGTATTTTATTAGGATTTTAAGTGATAAACCAACAGAAAGTGGCACGAAAATGTGAAGTGGAAGGAAAATGATAAATGGTTTTCCACATTTTTTTACAAATAAATATGTGAAAAGTGTGGCGTGCATTTGTATTCAGCTCCCTTTACTCTGCTACCCCTAATTGAAATCTAGTGGAACCAATTGCCTTCAGAAGTCACCTAGTTAGTAAATAGAGTCCATCTGTGTGTAATTTAATCTCAGTATAAATACAGCTGTTCTGTGAAGCCCTCAGAGGTTTGTTAGAGAACCTTAGTGAACAAACAGAATCATGAAGGCGAAGGAACATGCAAGACAGGTCAGGGATAAAGTTGTGGAGAAGTTTAAAGCAAGGTTAGGTTATAAAAAATTATCCCAAGCTTTGAACATCTTATGGAGCACTGTTAAATCTATTATTCGAAAATGGAAAGAACTGCAAACCTACCAAGACATGGCCGTCCACCTAAACTGACAGGCTGGGCAAGAAGAGCATTAATCAGAGAAGCCGCCAAGAGGCCCATGGTAACTCTGGAGAAGCTGCAGAGATCCACAGCTTAGGTGGAACAATCTGTTCCACAGGACAACTATTAGTCGTGCACTTCACAAATCTGGCGTTTATGGAAGAGTGGCCAGATGAAAGCCATTGTTGAAAGAAAACCATAAGAAGCCCCGTTTGCAGTTTGCGAGAAGCCATGTGGGGGACACAGCAAACATGTGGAAGAAGGTGCTCTGGTCAGATGAGATGAAAAATTAACTTTTTGGCCTAAAAGCAAAACGCTATGTGTGGCAGAAAACTAACACTGCACATCACCCTGAACACACCATCCCCACTGTGAAACATGGTGGTGGCAGCATCTTGTTGTGGGGATGCTTATCTTCAGCAGGGACAGGGTAGCTGGTCAGAGTTGATGGGAAGATGGATGGAGTCAAATACAGGGCAATCTTAGAAGAAAACCTGTTAGAGTCTGCAAAAGACTTGAGACTGGGGTGGAGGTTACCGTTCCAGCAGGACAACGACCCTAAACATCCAGCCAAAGCTGCAATGGAATGGTTTAGATCAGGGATATGCAATTAGCGGACCTCCAGCTGTTGTAAAACTACAAGTCCCATCATGCCTCTGCCTCTGGGTGTCATGCTTTTGGCTGTCAGAGTCTTGCTATGCCTCATGGGACTTGAAGTTCTGCAACAGCTGGAGGTCCGCTAATTGCATATCCCTGGTTTAGATCAAAGCATATTTATGTATTAGAATGGCCCAGTCAAAAGTTCAGACCTAAATCCAATTAAGACTCTGTGGAAAGACTTGAAAATTACTGTTCACAGACGCTCTCCATCCAATCTAACAGAGCTTGAGCTATTTTGCAAAGAAGAATGGGCAAACATGTCACTCTCTAGATGTGCAAAGCTGGTAGAGACATCCCCAAAAAGACTTGTAGATGTAATTGCAGCGAATGGTGGTTCTACAAAGTATTGACTCAGGGGGGCTGTAGACAAATGCACGCCACACTTTTCACATACTTATTTGTAAAAAAAAAAAAAAAACACCTTCCTTCCAATGCACAATTATATGCCACTTTATGTTGGTTTATCACATAAAATCTCAATATAGTACATTTAAGATTTTTTTGTAACATGACAAATGTGGAAAATTTCAAGCGGTGTGAATACTTTTTCAAGGCAATGTAAGCATGACAGGCATGGGCGTCCGCTCCATAGGGCAAGGGAGGGCGTTCGCCCCCCCCCCCCCCCCTGGCTGGAATCAAGAGACACCACATAATCCACATTTAGCCACGGCCGCCTTCCGCACATCGGTGGGCCAGGGCTGCCTGCGCCGCGCAGCCGGCGATTGTCACTGTCTGTCATGTCACTCACTCATGTGTTTTCGCTCCCCTCCGCTCTGCTCCCGCCCCTGTTTGCCGCCAGCCAATAGATGATCGCTCCCCCTACAGCCCCGCCCGGCGCCCATCCTGGCGGAATGACGACACTCACGCCGGGAGGGAGGAGATTATAATGGGACTGATCTTGATGGGAGGAGTGTAGAGAGCTGTCCCTGCTGCACCAAGAGGAACCAGCGTGCCGCAGTTTAGGCAAGTTTAACACAACACACTGACACACACACACACACTTATAAAATAAATGGCGCTGGAATAACAATACAAATCATCATGTACTATTGGGATGGATCTGGATGTACTGAGTTAGCATTGGTGCAATAGATAAAACTTTAAGGCAGCTTTTAGGATCATGTAGGAGAAGGAGAGTACACAGATGTTTGCCAGTTCACTTATTGGAAACCTGTTTGTTCTTTAAATGTTTTTAGGCTTCTATTGTGACTGCAGCCTCTGATCATCTCTTGTATCATGTCTGTAGCCTCTGACCATCTCTTGTATCATGTTCTCAGTCTCTAGGTAATATGAAAAATAACTTCAGCAGTTCCCGCGCTGCTGTGTCTCTCCCTCTTGCTGCATGATTAAGGTAGGAAGGGGGAGGGGGCTGTCACAGTCTATGTAACATGCAGGGGGTGCAGGATGCTGTGTGAAGGAGTGGTGCTGTGTGAAGGGGTCCAGAGGTGCAGGGTGCTGTGTAATGTAAAGGGGGCCAGTGATGCAGGGTGCTGTGTAATGTAAAGGGGTCCAGAGCTGTGGGGTGCTGTGTAATGTAAAGGGGAGCAGAGGTGCAGTTGTGCAGAGGGGGTAGTAGTGGCAAAGAGATATTGAAAGATGCAGGGGCACAGTGGGGTGTTTTTACATTTTAACGTGGGGGGGTCGTTTTTAACCCCCCGCTAGCGGTCGAAGAAAGGGTAAAATGCGACTGTGTATCGCCGCTGCCGAAGCGCCCCCCCTGAAAAAATTTCAGCGGACACCCATGATGACAGGTCCTCTTTATTGAGAGATCTGGGCTCAAAAAGACCCCAGATCTCTCATTTACCCTTAAAAGCATGTTATGATGCCAAGGCTTCGCCCACAGACTGGAGCTTCAGGCAGAAGATCAGGTAAGTACCAAAGGCTGCACTGTACCTTCCTAGACACAGCGAGAATTTAACTTTTGCAGTGCAGGGGCCCCATTGCAAAAGTGGATTTTTTTTTCACATCCCTGGAGTTGGGTCTTAAACAGATCCAGCAATTTAGGTTAAAAATTGTTTTTTGTTGCATACATTTGCAAATACACAGGAACCCACACTGCCTTGTCAAGGCCCCTCTGTAAAGCGTAGTTCCTAAGGGCCAATTTACACTACCACATTAAAGGGGTTGTAAAGGTTTTGTTTTTTTTTTCTAAATAGGTTCCTTTAACCACTTAACGACCGCTCACTGTATATATACGTCGGCAGAATGGCACCGACAGGCACAATCACGTAGAGTGTACGTGATTGCCTTTGTACAGTTGGGGGGTCCAATCGGACCCCCCTTCTATACAGTGAGCGGTGGCTAAGTGTCCGGGAGCGTTCCGGGATGAGGGGGCAGCCATTCGTTTCTGGCCACCCCCTCGCGATCGCTCCCGGCGAATAGAAATGCCCCCTCTGTCTGTGTCAGACAGAGGGAGCAGGAGGAAGTGATGTCATCTCTGGTGCGGCGCTCACATATACCGAGCGCCGTACAAGAGAAGATATCAGGTCAGTGCACACAACACTACACTGACACCAGGACACATAGGGACATAAATCGCCCCCCCAGGCCCCCCCAGACACCCCAGATCACCCCCCAGATCACCCCCCCAGCCCCCAGTCACAGTGTCACTGATTGCAGTGACCATTTATTTAGTGATCACTGCAATCAGTGACATTTGTGACTGTAAAAGTGTCACCAAAGTTTAGTCTTAGGCCCAGTGTAGCCCCCTAACCCCCCCTAATAAAGGTTTAACCCCCTGATCACCCCCCAGATAACCCTTTCACCCCCTATCACCACTGTCGCTTAGCGATAATTTTTCTGATCGCTGTCTTAGCGTCAGTGATGCCGATCGGCAGCCAGTATTTTTTTTTAGGTTCGCCGCAGGTTTTTATAGCGTCAGGTACCCCAATATATTATCTAATAAAGGTTTAACCCCCTTGATCGCCCCCCAGGTAACCCTTTCACCCCCTATCACCACTATCACTAAGCGATCGTTTTTCTAAACGCTGTCTTAGTGTCTGTGATGCAGATCGGTAGCCGGTAATTTTTTTTAGGTTCGCCGCAGGTTTTTATAGCGTCAGGTACCCCAATATATTATCTAATAAAGGTTTAACCCCCTTGATCGACCCCCAGGTAACCCTTTCACCCCCTATCACCACTGTCGCTAAGCAATTGTTTTTCTAAACGCTGTCTTAGTGTCGGTGATGCAGATCGTAGCCAGTAATTTTTTTTAGGTTCGCCGCATGTTTTTATAGCGTCAGGTACCCCAATATATTATCTAATAAAGGTTTAACCCCCTTGATCGCCCCCCAGGTAACCCTTTCACCCCCTATCACCACTGTCACTAAGCGATCGTTTTTCTAAACGCTGTCTTAGTGTCTGTGATGCAGATCGGTAGCCGGTAATTTTTTTTAGGTTCGCCACAGGTTTTTATAGCGTCAGGTACCCCAATATATTATCTAATAAAGGTTTAACCCCCTTGATCGCCCCCCAGGTAACCCTTTCACCCCCTATCACCACTGTCGCTAAGCAATTGTTTTTCTAAACGCTGTCTTAGTGTCGGTGATGCAGATCGTAGCCAGTATTTTTTTTTAGGTTCGCCGCAGGTTTTTATAGCGTCAGGTACCCCAATATATTATCTAATAAAGGTTTAACCCCCTTGATCGCCCCCCCAGGTAACCCTTTCACCCCCATCACCACTGTCGCTAAGCAATCGTTTTTCTAAACGCTGTCTTAGTGTCGGTGATGCAGATCGGTAGCTGGTAATTTTTTTTAGGTTCGCCGCAGGTTTTTATAGCGTCAGGTACCCCCATATATTATCTAATAAAGGTTTTAACCCCCTGATTGCCCCTAGTTAACCCTTTCACCAGTGATCACCATATAAGTGTTACGGGTGACGCTGGTTAGTTAATTTGCTTTTTATAGTGTCAGGGCACCAGCCGTGTATATAACCCAATAAAGGTTTAACCCCCTGATCGCCCGGCGGGTGATATCAATTAGGTTTTAGCGTCAGAGAGGGTCTGAGTCACACCCCAGGCAGCGTCAGGTTAGTGCCAGTAATGCTAACACCCACGCGTGAAGCATACACCCCCCTTAGTGGTATAGTATTTGAACAGATCAATATCTGATCTGATCAGATCTATACTAGCGTCCCCAGCAGTTTAGGGTTCCCAAAAACGCAGTGTTAGCGGGATCAGCCCAGATACCTGCTGGCACCTGCGTTTTGCCCCTCCGTCCAGCCCAGGCCACCCAAGTGCAGTATCGATCGATAACTGTCACTTACAAAACAAAAACACACATAACTGCAGCGTTCTCAGAGACAGGCCTGATCCCTGCGACTCCAGTGCTGTAGGAGGTGATTTCACCACCACAGTTAAAAAAAAAAAGCAAATATGCCGAAGCATTGGGGCAGCAGGGGCGGAGGAGCGATTTTGCTCCTAATGCCGCGTACATACGGTCGAAATTCCGACGGAGGCTTGCCCGTGGAAAAGTCCGACCATGTGTGTGCGGCATAACTTTTTTGCGGGAGGATGCCCCCATGCTTCGGCATATATAAATGGTGCGTGTATGCCCATCATTGGAAGTGGGTGGATGAAGGGCGGTATTCTAATGGTGGGCATACCCACCGATCAATCTCTTTTTTCGTTCAGCCAACTGGCTGCATGAAATAAAAAGATTACAATACATGTCCAACAAGGACCAGCAACGTACTGGTATGTTGCTGGACTTTGAATGTTTATACCAGAATGATGCCTGCGGGTTTAGGTATCATCTTGGTATCATTCTTTTCAGCCTGCGGCTGGCTTTCATGTAAAAGCAATCCTAGCGGCTAATTAGCCTCTGGACTGCTTTTACAAGCAGTGGGAGGGAATGCCCCCCCCCCGGATATAAAAAGCGCCATTGGGAAATTGGGAAAGCATTTTATCACACCGATCTTGGTGTGGTCAGATGCTTTGAGGGCAGAGGAAAAATCTAGGGTCTAGAAGACCCCAGTTTTTTCAAAAAAAGAGTACCTGTCACTACCTATTGCTATCATAGGGGATATTTACATTCCCTGAGATAACAATAAAAATGATTAAAAAAAAAAATACTTGGAAGGAACAATTTAAAAATAAAATAAAAAAGCAAAATTAATAATAAAAAAAAAAAAAAAAAAGCACCCCTGTCCTGCCCTGCTCTTGCCCAATGGCGAACGCAAGCGTCGGTCTGGCGTCATATGTAAACAGCAATTGCACCATGCATGTGAGGTATCACCGCGAAGGTCAGATCAAGGGCAATAATTTTAGCAGTAGACCTCCTCTGTAAATCTACTGGGGTAACCTGTAAAGGCTTTTAAAGGCTTTTAAAAATGTATGTAGTTTGTCACCAATGCGCGTTTGTGCGAAATTTTAAAGCATGTCGTGTTTGGTATCTATGTACTCGGCCTAAGATCATCTTTTTTATTTCATCAAACATTTGGGCAATATAGTGTGTTTTAGTGCATTAAAATTAAAAAAAGTGTATTTTTTAACCCAAAAAATGCGTTTGAAAAATCGCTGCGCAAATACTGTGTAGAAAAAAAAATGCAACACCCACCATTTTAATCTGTAGGGCCTTTGCTTTAAAAATATATATATATAATGTTTGGGGGTTCAACATAATTTTCTTGCAAAAAAAAAAAATGTTTTCATGTAAACAAAAAGTGTCAAAAAGGGCTTTGTCTTCAAGTGGTTAGAAGAGTGGATGTAAGCTTCCTAATGTTGTGTATAAAATGCCAGAACAGTTCAAAACCCCCCCAAATGACCCAATTTTGGAAAGTAGACACCCCAAGCTATATACTGAGAGGCATGTCGAGTCCATGGAATATTTTATATGTTGACACAAGTTGCGGAAAAACAACAATTTTTTATTTTTTTTTGCACAAAGTTGTCACTAAATGATATATTGCTCAAACATGCCATGGGCATATGTGGAATTACACCCCAAAATACATTCTGTTGCTTCTCCTGAGTACGGGGATACCACATGTGTGAGACTTTTTGGGAGCCTAGCCATGTACGGGACCCCAAAAACCAAGCACCGCCTTCAGGCTTTCTAAGGGTGTAAATTTTTGATTTCACTTCTCACTGCCTATCACAGTTTCGGAGGCCATGGAATGCCCAGATAGCACAAAACCCCCCCCCCCAAATGACCCCATTTTGGAAAGTAGACACCCCAAGCTATTTGCTGAGAGGTATTGTGAGTATTTTGCAGATCTCGCTTTTTGTCACAAAGTTTTGAAAATTGAAAAAAAAAATATATATATATATATATTTTCTTTCTTCATTTTCAAAAACAAATGAGAGCTGTAAAATACTCGCCATTCCTCTCAGCAAATAGCTTGGGGTGTCTATATTCCAAAATGGGGTCATTTGGGGGGGTTTTGTGCGATTTTGGCATTTTATGGCCTTCGAAACTGTGATAGGTAGTGAGGAGTGAAATCAAAAATTTGTGCCTAGAAATCCTGAAGGCGGTGCTTGGTTTTCGGGGTCCCGTACGCGGCTAGGCTCCTAAAAAGTCCCACACATGTGGTATCCCCGTACTCAGGAGAAGCAGAAAAATGTATTTTGGGGTGTAATTCCACATATAACCATGGCATGTGTGAGCAATATATCATTTAGTGACAACTTTTTGTAATTTTTTTTTTTTTTTTTTTTTTTTTAGTCATTATTCAATCAAAAAAATAAAAAATTCAATGGGCTCAACATGCCTCTCAGCAATTTCCTTGGGGTGTCTACTTTCCAAAATGGGGTCATTTGGGGGGGTTTTGTACTGCCCTGTCATTTTAGCACCTCAAGAAATGAGATAGGCAGTCATAAATTTAAAGCTGTGTAAATTTCAGAAAATGTACCCTAGTTTGTAAACTCTATAACTTTTGCGCAAACCAATAAATATACGCTTATTGACATTTTTTTTACTAAAAACATGTGGCTGAATACATTTTGGCCTAAATGTATGACTACAATTGAGTTTATTCGATTTTTCTTATAACAAAAAGTAGAAAATATCATTTTTTTTCAAAATTTTCGGTCTTTTTCCGTTTATATCGCAAAAAATAAAAATCGCAGAGGCAATCAAATACCATTAAAAGAAAGCTCTATTTGTGGGAAGAAAAGGACGCAAATTTCGTTTGGGTACAACATTGCATGTCCGCACAATTTACAGTTAAAGCAGCGCAGTGCAAAATTCTGAATTCACCTCTGGTCCTCTAGCTACCAAATGGTCCGGGGCTTAAGTGGTTAAGCTAGTGCATTGTTGGTTCACTTACCTTTTCCTTCGATTTCCCTTCTAAATGTTTTTTTTTCTTTGTCTGAATTTCTCACTTCCTGTAAGCTTGCCGCCATCATCCGAGCCGTTCTAGCTGGGGGTTAGTCAGAGTGCTCACCCCCTCCCTTGGGACTACATCCCTGCGGGGAGACGCTGTAAACGTTCACAGCGTCTCCCGACAGGGATGTAGTCCCAAGGGAGAGGGCGAGCAGGCTGACTAATCCCCAGCCAGAATGGCTCGGATGATGGGGGCAAGCTTACTGAGGAGTTTGCTTTAAGGCCCAGAGACTACTATACCCAAGATGCATTTGCCCGCGCAAGGACTGCTGGGGCGGGGTATTTAACCAGAGGGCGGGCCTGAGAACTTTCTCTTTGGACACCGCCCGGCCAGCAAGTGGACCTCCGTGCTGAGTCTCCTGATAATACAGGGCCTGAAGCCTAGGCCTGTATTATTCCAAAGAGCCTTCCGTACCCACCGAGGAGCCTGAGGGACGTTGCATCCTGCTGCTGTTCTGTTGCTGTCAGGAGGACCGAAGACCCGGGTGTCTAGGAATCTGTGCACCAAGACACAGCAATGGAAGATACGGACACGGACTGTTCCGGTTGGGTGAGAGAGCACTTGCTCGTGAGGATAATATAGGATCTCTAGACCAAGTAACTATTGTTCGGAACTAACGTTAGTGTTTGCAGTTGCACACCGGAGGGACAGTGCATTGAATAACACTAGTAGATTTGTTCTGGGTCACCAAGTTATCACTTTCCTTTATTCTTGTGGATTACAAATTGTTCCCGAAGTGCACCACCGTTTGCTAGCGAAGATCTTTCTCTGCAGAACTTTCACATAGTACAGTCAGGCCTGACTTAGTAGTAGTAGTGACATTGCTGGGCGCCATCTTTCCCACGAGGGAGAAGAGCTGCAGCGGGGTTTGTTAACTTCTTATTATAGAACTGTCTATTTATCTGTTTGATCAAACATTTCTTTCATTGCAGGGCTCTGCATATATCTATGTATACTTTTTGCCTGCTTAACCATTATTTTTAGTAAAGTACCAGGGTTAAGTATATCAGTTGTTGGTGTCATTTACTGTACAGGAGAAACGGTTAGTGATAGCTACGCCATACTGTTGTGTGCCTTTATTGTGGGATTGTGCTGCTAAGAATCACAGGTTACACAATCCCATCATCCCCTACTGACTGTGCCAGGGGAGGGTAGAGCCAATTGCCGGGGGTTGACAGTGAGTGTTACAGGGCCCGAAACAAATCAAACCAGCGGCCCTCTTAGCTGGGGGTATCGCTACACAGACAAAGAAAAAAGACATTTAGAAGGGAAATCGAAGAAAAAAGCTAAGTGAACCAACAATGCACTAGTTTAAAGGAACCTATTTAGAAAATAAAGAACGAACCTTTACAACCCCTTTAAGGTAATGTATGACAACAAGCGTTACATGCGTTGGTGTGTGTGTAGCAAAGTCCCAGACATCTTTTGGTCTAATGAGAACCTCCAGGGCCAGAGATAGCTGACATCCTTCTGTATATGGTGGGTTGCAAGGCATAGTGGGTGTAATACAAGGTATATTAATTGGGCGCCAGACACTTCTTGAATGCAAAAGAGATTCTATTTCTCTTAACAGAAATTGGGAGAGAGGGTTAGAGCCAGGACACCCTTAGGTAGTTGCAAGGTAATTGACAGACTCTGAGACTTCAACAGGAGGACAGCCATGCAGGGAAAGGCATCCAGCGAGACGCCACATCTGCATATGTAGGAATGCTGTCTCCTATGGCAACAGTCTTTAACAGTTTCTAACACAGAGTATAACAGTTCCTTCTCTTCCACTACAATCACTTTTTGTATGTAGCGGGGGTCCTAAATTTAGGGGTTGCTATTGTTACCGGCCTCAAAATGTGAATTAAGAGAGCCGATAATTGTAGACGTGATGAGATAAGGTGATCAGCTTGGCGTGGACTGCAAAGAATCACACAACAGCATAAGACAGGACCACTGGGTTTTATGGCTGGAAATCGTTTGACTTTTACATAACAATACATCTTTTACATTTTTATAATCACATGTTTATAACTATTAACAATATATAATACAGATTTTAACTGAAGTATTTTAAACCGTAGTTACACAAAAAACATTGTTATATTTTAATAACATATATATTCCTGTTATTCCGTGTCATAGATAATGATCTTTATGGTACACTTTAACTGTGCAATACTGGTTTAATACAAACATTGATTCGGTAGTTCTCTTTTTTAACCACTAGATGGTGCACATGTAGCAATGCATAGGCTTTACATATAGGCAAATACTCATTAGAATATCAGTTTTCAACATGTGCTTTTCTAACTTTATGGAACTTGTATAAACCAGGTTTCAATATACTTATTTAGAACGGTTTAGTGCTTCTAATAGACATTTATTCTGACTAATGCAGTATTTTCATGTTTTTATGCCCTTTTCACTTGTTTCTCACACATGCTGTTCTAACTTCTAATAGCAGTAAAACTATAACATACAGTCTGCTGTAACTTTCCCTGCATCTGCTCCAGATGTTTAATAATCTTTCTATTATAGTTTAATGCAGATTAGGAGCAATTTAGAGTACATACCTGCAAAGAATCACACAACAGCATAAGACAGGACCACTGGGTTTTATGGCTGGAAATCGTTTGACTCCAGTCACATGGTGGGTGGCCTTATATAAACTCTGTTTGTGTACCTTCTCTGCCATCTACTGGTTCTTGCTAGAATAGCAGGAAGGTATTTCTTTGCTAGAAATAAAATTAAAAAAAATGAGTATGTACTTTGCTTTGGGGTGTCTGTTTTGTGACCATATAAACCCCAGTCCATCACACTCTCCCCTCCTTCAGTTAATGGCTCCCGACATTAAACTCAATGGTTATCTGAACACTGTTTAGTGATTTAAGTAACCCAGATAGGTACTTGTTGCCACCAAGGAGCTATGTTAACTACCTGGCATGTCATGGGAGTAGCTAGCATTGTAGGAGTTTGTACGGTGTGAATCTGACTTGGTATGTATCTTGGCTGACCTAGTGTGTCATATGTAAAGATCTCTTTATGCTTAGCTTGTCTGGTAGATCTTCTGACAGGAGTTGAGTCATCTCCATCAACATCATTCTCCATTTGCATATCTTGGCTCACAGGTAAGTCTTGACTTAATGAGGGTAATTCTGCAGTGTCTAGTCTCACCATGTCTGTAGCCCAGATTTGGTCGCCAACTAATGTTCCATCATTTTGTTCTTGTTCAAGATTGGGTGTGGTAGTTGTAGGATAGAACTCTTCTGCAGAAACTCTTAAAGGGATTTTCTGTACGTTTTGAGAGTTTTGTTGAGACACAACACGATCATGACTTTCTGTAGTCTCTGGTATATAAGGATAATACCATCTTTCTTCATCCGAACATTCCTCCTCTTGGTCCACATCCATTCTGGTCTCCTTTCTGTTACTTGATTGTCTTTGTTTCATTGGTACTCTTGGGATGTGTCCTTCAATTGGTAGGTCATTTACTGGTAGTAAAAGATTTCTGTGCAGCACTCGAATAGTCTTTTTACCACTTTCAGGCTGAATTTTGTACACAGGCCCATCTTTGATTCTTTCTACCACTTTGTGTACTGATTCTTCCCAGTATGAACGAAGTTTACCAGGTCCTCCTCTTTCAGAGAGATTTCGTACTAAGACCCTATCACCCGGTTGAAGAGGTGCTCCTTTTATCTTCTTGTCATAGTACTTCTTCCCTTTAGCAGATGATTTTTGGCTATTCTCGGATGCGATTTTGTAAGCTTCTTGCATTCTGGATGCCCATTTTTGAGTAAATGTTGGTTGACTTTCTGATTCCTTTTCCAAATTTAGGTTGAGCATTAGGTCAATAGGCAATTGAGGAGATCTTCCATACAATAGAAAGAATGGCGAGTATCCTGTGGCTTCATGCCTGGTGCAATTGTATGCATGAACCATATGTGGAAGATATTCTTTCCAATCTGACTTTTTCTCTTCCTCTAAGGTGCGAAGCATCTGTAACAAAGTACGGTTCAGTCTCTCCACTGGGTTACCCTGTGGATGGTACGGAGTAGTTCTTGAATGAGAAATCCCTGCCAATCGTTGCAATGTCTGAAACAAGTTGTTTTCAAATTCTCTTCCTTGGTCATGGTGGAGTTTCTCTGGATAGCCAAAACGTGGTATGAAATCTTGAAAGATCTTTTCTGCCGCCATTTTTCCAGATTTGTTCTTAGTGGGATACGCTTGTGCAAAGCGTGTAAAGTGGTCAACTATTACAAGTATATACTCATATCCTCCTTTGATTTTTTCCAAGTGAAGATAATCAATGGATACTAACTCCAAGGGTGAACTGGAAGTAATCGAACCCATAGGTGCTCTTTCGGTGATATTTGGACGCTTTTGTTTGATGCAGTTGCACTTCTTCAGCACATATTCATCAATGTCTCTTTGCATAAATGGCCAGTAAAATCGTTCACGTGCTAGGTGGGTTACCTTGTCTGTACCAATGTGACCCATGTCATCATGAAGATTTTTTAAGACCAATGGTTTTAGCTTTTCTGGTAGGACTAGCTGTTTTCGGGTTCCAGCGTGTCGGTAGAGGATTCCTTCATCAACTCTGAGTTTGTTCCATTCATGTATCAAACGTCTTGTTTTACTGGTCATACTCTCCTTTTCTTTGTGGTTTGGAATCCAGTCGTTTTCCTTAAGCCAGACAACTTCTCTAATGTTGGTATCGTCTTGTTGTAATGCTCTGATGTTCTCCTGAGTCATTGGGCAGATTGTCTGTCCTTTCAGCAATTCTTCGGCCACATCACTTTCTGAGTGAAAAGTCAATGAAGCCACCCATAGTGCCTCTTCTTCGTCGACAGCTTTGCTCCCTTGCCACATAGCTGACACAACCTCAGATGGTACAAGCTCTGTGTACTCACTCAAATTCTTTGTGAGTTCCACCGGAAATCGTGACAGTGTATCCGCGTCTGCATTCTGTTTACCTGGCCTGTACTTGATATCAAAGTGGAAATCGGCCAACTCGCCAATCCAGCGATGACCCACAGCATTCAGTCTGGCAGTACTCAATACATATGTCAATGGGTTGTTGTCTGTGTAGACTGTGAATGTTGGAGCGTAGTACAAGTAATCTCTGAATTTGTCACAGACTGCCCACTTGAGAGCTAAAAACTCAAGTTTACCAGAGTGAAGATGGTAATTGCGCTCTGCTGGAGTCAATGTTCTGGAGCCAAACCCGATAACACGAAGTTTTTCTCCTTGTCGTTGGTACAGTACAGCACCTAGGCCTTCATTGGAAGCATCAGTGTGTAAAACGAAGGGTAGGTCAAAATCAGGGTATGCTAGTGTAGCGATACCCCCAGTTAAGAGAGCCGCCGATATTGATTTGGGCCCTGCAGTGCACCGCTGTCAACCCCCGGCAATCGGCTCTAACCTCCCGTGGCACAGCTGGTGATAGAGAGATAGGACCGTGTGATCGCAACTGTTGGTGACGCAGTCCTATAACAAACATACACAGAATATACTTTAAAACTCCTATTAAAGTAAGCGGAACTGACACCAAATATACTTTACCCAGATATTTTACTGAGGCTAATGGGCAAGTAATAAACAACAGTATAACAAGTTGCAGATCCCTGCAATAAACAGTAATAAAGATAAACAGAGTAATCAGAATAATAAAGTATTGCTATGCAAATCTAGCGCTGCCCTTTTACAGCTACTTCCCCTCATGGGTAGACTAACACCCAGCAATGTCTACCTATGCAGTCAGGCCTGACTGATCTAAATGGAAGTTCAGTGAAACAATATTCGCTAGCAATCTCTCGGTGGTGCACTTGAAGAACAACTTTGTAATCCCAACGAATAGTAAAGATAAAGTATCTGTCTTTAAACAGCTCTCACCACCTGGACAAGTCCAAGTCCCTTTCCTCCATCGATTCGTCTAGGAACAGGAATCCACCGACATCCAAGTCTTCAATCCTTCTGGTGTACTGCAGCAAGGAGGATTAGATGTCTCTAAGGCTCTGCTAGGCTGGCAGAGGGCTCTTTGGAAAGGAGCACACGGCCCGGGCTTCAGGCCTTGTGCACACAGCAGTTCAGCACAGACATCCTCTTGCTAGGAGAGGGGGGGTCCAAAGAGAGCGACCAAAACTCTGCCTCCCCTTTATAAAGTCTGCCCCAGCAGTCTCTGTTCTGGAGCAATGCACCCTGGGTGCTGCAAGATGTCCTGGGAGATGTAGTCTCTTTCTCTCCTCTGCTTTCACTTCCAGTAATGTCTCTTTACTTCCTCCCGACTCACCTCTCACCTCAAACTTCTTGTCTCTCTGCATTAAAGGGGAACACCCCGCTACACACTCCCCCCACTTGAACTCTTTGGTCCCCAAAGATAAACTTCAACAAATACTGTTTACCATTTTGGACAATGTCGAGCATGATGTTGGCATAGGGAATTCCCACCAAAACTTTGGGATGGAACTCTCTTGCCCACAGGTCACACTACCATGAGTGGCCTGCCTAACTGTGCCAGAGAGTAAGCTGGGGTTGCCCTCCACCAAATGGACGGTGGAAGGATCAGGTTGTTCAACACTTCTCCTAGCCGTTACAACAGAGTCCTCTGAGCTCGTCCCCATTTGGGGGTAAGTTAGTTTCTTGGGAGGCCTGATGACTCTGCGAGCCCTCTGCTCTCTTGGTGCTTCTGACTCTGGCACCACAGGCTCTTCTTCAGGAGTAAGTTCAGGTAACATTGCTGGTTCTGGAACCTCTGATTCAGAAGTCGACTGACGTATGGAATCTCTAGAGTCCTCCTCTGCGCAAGTGTCAGGAACATCTTCCCAGTAATCAGCTGAGGGACTGAAGGGTATTAATTCAGTAGCCTCCGGATTCAGCGTTGCATCTGGGGTATCCCCTCCATTTGGGAGATCTATGGCGGACGTTCCCAGAGTCGAGGGAGGCCACAGCCAGTCCAGTTCTCCACCTTCTTCTGTACTCAATTGGGAGGCCTCCCCATCTTTGGCTCGAGAGGTCTGGGACCGAGTGTTCGGCCTAGGAATATCCAGGATAGAGGCCGGTTCAGGGGAGTCTCTCACGGGAGGTATTCTGACTGCCTCAGCAAGTGGGAGCAGGTGGTTCCGATGCCACGTCTTCAGTGGACCCACCTTTCCTTCTGGCTTTAGTTTGTAGACAGGCAAACCGGGCAACTTCCTACAGACAACATAGGGCTCAGATCTCCACCTGTCGGCAAGCTTGTGTTTTCCAGGGACCCCCAGATTGCGTAGCAGTACTCGGTCCCCGGGCTGCAGATCTTGCACTCGAACCTTCAGATCAAAATTTCTCTTGTTGCGGGCCCCCCTTTGATCCGAAGCCGCCTGGGCTTGTTCATAGGCCACCTGCAAGCTACGTCTAAGTCTGTCCACGTATCCCTTGTGGGATGTAGCTGAGGTATTGTCTATAGAAGTGCCAAAGGCCAGGTCCACAGGTAGCCTTGCTTCTCTCCCAAACATAAGTCGATAAGGGGAGTAGCCAGTGGCGTCACTTGTGGTACAGTTATAGGCATGTACTAGGGCTGATATGTGCTGACTCCAGTGTTGCTTCTTCTCTGTTTCTAAGGTTCCCAACATGTTGAGCAGGGTCCGGTTAAATCTCTCCGGCTGAGCATCTCCTTGTGGGTGGTAAGGCGTGGTTCTGGTCTTCTTTATTCCTAATGAATCCAAAAGTCTTCGGATCAACCGACTCTCAAAGTCCCTTCCTTGATCTGAGTGGAGTCTCTGTGGTAGTCCGTAATGGACAAAATACTTCTCCATAAGTATCTTGGCCACGGTGGATGCCTTCTGGTCTTTGGTTGGGAAAGCTTGAGCATAGCGGGTGAAATGGTCGGTTATTACCAGAACATTCCCCAATCCACTCAGGTCGGGTTCGAGGCAGAGAAAGTCAATGCATACCAGATCCATTGGGCCTTGACTCTGTAAGTGGCCCATTGGGGCAGCTTGATGGGGTAGGGTCTTTCTCTGAATGCATCGTGCACAGGAATGGCAATACTCCTCTACTTCTGCCCTCATGCAGGGCCAATAGAACCGATTTCTGACAAGCTGGAAGGTCCTTTCTGCCCCTAGGTGACCATGATGGTCATGCAGGGCAATTAGTACAGTCTCTCGGTGCTTCTCTGGAAGAAATAACTGCCACTTATCTTCTGAGTCATCAGAGGGGCCCCTTCGGTAGACCACTCCCTGATGTACCTGTAGCCTGTCCAATTCCTTCCTCAACAGGCGAGCCTCCTTTGAGGGGTGATGTAGGAATTTGTTGGGATCCTGATTCTCCAGGGCTTCGAGGACCAATCTCCCCATGGGGTCTTCCAATTGGTCACACCTCAACTCCTTCTTGGACAGTCTCGGTAGGTTGTCTTCCTCCAGTTGAGTTACCCCACAATAGTGTTTGGGGACTCCTACCATGGTAACCCCTATTTCTTCTGCTCTGGAGCCTCCTCTGGCTTGGAATTCAGCCCCTTGACAAAGGGCCCGCACCCCGTCCGGTGCCACTTGGGTCCAATCTTCCCAGTCATTTGTCGTGGCATGAGACCTCCGGGACAGGGCATCTGCATCCCTATTTCCGGCTCCTGGTCTGTACTTCAGACTGAAGTTGAATCCAGACAATGCGGCCAACCACCTGTGTCCGGTGGCATCTAGTTTCGCGGTGGTGAAGAGGTAGGTCAGGGGGTTGTTGTCTGTCTTCACAGTAAACTCTGCCCCATACAAGTAGTCTTTTAGCTTGTCTACTACCCCCCATTTGAGGGCCAGGAATTCCAGCTTATGAGTGGGGTAATTCTTTTCTGAGGGGGTCAGGCTCCTGCTCACATAGGCCACTGGTCGCAGTTGTCCTTCATGTTCTTGGTACAGTACACCACCTAGACCCTCATGGCTGGCATCCACATGTAATTCATAAGGTCTGGTAGGGTCGGCGTAGGCCAGGACTGGGGCAGTGGTTAAGCTCCTCTTCAGAGCATGAAAGGCCTCTTCACACCTTGGGTTCCACTGATCTTGAACTGACTCACCAGGCCTCCTGGGCCCTGAGTCATCCTCTTCCCCTTCTGCCTTTAGCAATTCATTCAACGGGCGGGCAATCCGAGCAAACCCCTCCACAAACCTCCTATAATAGGAGCAGAACCCCAGGAAGGATCTGAGCTCTGTTACTGTGGTGGGTCGTGGCCAGGAAGTGACTGCTTCCAACTTCTCAGGATCTGTGGCCACCCCTTCTTCAGACACTATGTGCCCCAGATAGTTCACAGAAGACTGGTAGAACCGACACTTCTCGGGGGAAAGCTTAAGTCCCTCTTCGCTGAGTCTTCTCAATACTTTCTCCAACCTGGCTTCATGTTCTTCCAAGGTTCTTCCAAAGACAATGAAATCGTCCAAGTACACAAGGACTTCTATAAGATTCATGTCTCCAACAGTCTTCTCCATAAGGCGTTGAAAGGTAGCAGGAGCTCCAGACAGACCCTGAGGCATCCTATTGAATTCGAAGAATCCCACCGGGGTTATGAAGGCTGTCTTCTCCCTGTCTTCTGGGTGCATAGGGATTTGATAGTACCCACTCTTGAGGTCCATCACACTGAACCATTTGGCTCCAGACAAACTTTGTAGGGCATCTTCTATCCTTGGCGTGGTGTATTGGTCAGGGATGGTTCTCCTGTTGAGAGTCCTGTAATCGATACAAAGCCTCAACGACCCATTCTTCTTTCTGACCACCACGATTGGGGAGGCATAGGGACTTCTAGACTCCCGGATCACACCAGTCTTCTTTAGTTCTACAAGTTGTTCCCTCAGATCCTCCAGATCTGCCAGGGGGACCCGCCTGACCCTCTCTCGGAAGGGCTTATCTTCTTGGAGGCGGATCCGATGGGTGGCACTTCTTGCACACCCCACATCGAATTCATCTTCGGAAAAGATCTTCTCCCACCTGGTCAGCTGGGCCTTGGCTCTTTCTTTCCAAGCCCTGGGTAGGTTCGGGTTTTCCACGGACAGTTTCCCCCAAACATCTCCTCCGTCACCCGTCCCCTTGACTTCGGACCAAGTGACCGGGGCAGCAGGGCTCACCTGACCAAGCAACACTCTGGCAGGGATCTCCATGGGTCCTCCCGTAGTGTTCCTAACACTCACCGGAACTCTGCCATGGGCCTTCTTCAGGGCCTTGAACGGAATCACTTCTGGTATCACTTCCAGGCCTGAGGACTCTTCCCTTGGGTCTGATTCCAGCATGACAAAGGGGCCAGGTTGTTCCCACGAAAGCTTCACAGTGGCCCTAAGACAGGTTACTTCTCCGGGCTGTAGCACTACTCCTTCTCTGCCAAGTCTCCACACCTTCCCTATCCCCTCTCCCGGGGTCTTCTGCTCTAAGACCAGTCGTTGGTAGGCCGTCTTTAGCATGGGATGGATTTTGGTGGCTGAATGGTTTCTCTCTTTCACTAGAGGGGTCAGGAGTCTCCTGACTAGATCCGTGTTTGTCCCAATGATCAGGGAAATCTTGCTGGCTCCAGGCGGCCGGGGACACACAACTGCCAGGGTGTCAAACACTTCAGCCTTCCCAGCCACGGATGGGTCGAAAGTCATCTTTATGGGCAGGTACCCATCATAAGGGAAACTCTGGGTTCCAAGTCCCCATATCTCCAGCTCTTCTATCTTCTGGATAGGCAGATGACTCAAGTGCCTATCATAGAAGTCCCGGTATAGTAAAGTCACCTGTGCTCCGGTGTCCAAAAGAGCTTTAGTATAGACTCCTTCCACTTGAATGGGCACAGTAGGAGATGGGCCCACCAGTTCCTTTGGGTATGGCCGGACTGGGGTCACCTCTTTTTTTTGGCTTTCGACCCTTGCCCTGCTCCTTTTGGACTTTAATTTTTCCTGAGCCTGGCATGCATTGACTTTCTCCCTCTCAATGGGGGCACAAACCCGCTGAGGGATGTTATTGTTCCTTTTAGGTGGATGTTCCTTCTTTGGGGTGCTGTACTTCCACTGAGGGGTCTTGCCCCCTCCCTCTGGGGTACATCTTGGTGGGGGTGTACTATACCACCTCCTAGGAGTTTTGTCTCCTCCATTCTTGGCCTTTTTTTTTAGTTTGGAGCGCACTGAAGATGATGGGCACCCGGTTGACTCCTTCACCGGGGCCCTTTGGAGTTTCCCGCCGGCTTGCAATTATCTGTTCTCTTCTTCTTTGGGCTGGAGCATACGTTAGCAAAGTGGCCACTCCCTCCGCAGTTATAGCAAATCACCTCTTCTCGGTCCTGTAGGGAGGCCGGTGCTGAGGTGTTCGGGAACAACTCCTTTCTTGGGCTTGGTTTCTCTCGTCTTCTCTGATCTTTCTCCATCAAAGAGGTCAGCATCTCCAACACTTGGGCCATTTGCGATTTCAGAGTGTCAACCTCCGCATCTCTTTCTGGGCTCTTGACCGAATGGACCAACACTGGTACAGGTGTGACATTCGCCTTGGCCACCTGCTGATCTTCCTCCAGCGCCTCTTCGTCCCTAATAATTTTTATTAGATCAGAGTAGGTTAGTGACATTCCTCCTCCTGAGGTTTTCAGGTGCAGCCAGACCGGGTCTGAGCGCCGCGCTCCCCTCATGATCTGCTTCATGCGTGCTTCATCTGCATCTTTGGGCAGCATTCCCTTCTTCAGTACAATCTTGCATAACTGCCTGTTCAGCCTTCTAACATATTCTGACAGTTTCTCATTCGGCTGCTGGAGAGTGTGTTCAATTTGATAAATCATCTCTGACACCTTCTCCAGCTGACCAAACTCTTCCTGCAGCATGGCCAGGCAATCTTGAGCTGTACAGTTTTCATTTCCAAACCGGAAGCTCTTCACCGCTTCTGCCGCGGCACCTTTCAGACTTTCTAAGACTCGCTGTCTCTTCTGTGCCTCAGGCACCTCCCATGCTTCTACTGCCTGCAATGCCTGTTCCACCCAAGTGTCAAAATCTTCCTCCCCCGCAGGGACGGGGAGCTTCCCTGAGAAGGTGCTAAGCTTCCGGTAACCGGCCTCCACATGCACCGTACTGCTTTTCTGGCACTTAATTACAAGGTCTCCTAGAGCATTCAACAATTCAGGCCCTATAGCGGCCAGCGGTGATCCCGGGCTTAATAGTTCCTTAAGCTTTTCTGCTTTAGGGGATAGTGGTGGAGATAATTGTGGGAGTGATGGCTTTGGTGTCTGAAACCATTCTTCCTTCACTGGCAGCGTATGTATCAAGTGATAGATCTGATTATCTATGGCTTGTATACTCTGACTTTTAAAATGCTCTGGGATTTCGTTTTTCCATTCTACCAGTGCGTATGTAAACGAGATCACTGGATCTGGCCTAAAATCCATCACCCATGCTTTGTGGCTCGGAGACAGTAACAATACGAGCTGTTTTATCTCCTCTTCCTTCCATCTTTCCCCCGGGAGTACAATGACTACCGCCGCGGTTGGATCGGCGCCAATCGCTGCGCACCACTGTGACATTGCCAGCGGGTCCATGCTGGTACTTCTGACCGGCTTGATTGCAGCGTGCAACGTACAAGGATCCCGGACTCGAGCCCCCACGTGTAGCGATACCCCCAGTTAAGAGAGCCGCTGATATTGATTTGGGCCCTGCAGTGCACCGCTGTCAACCCCCGGCAATCGGCTCTAACCTCCCGTGGCACAGCTGGTGATAGAGAGATAGGACTGCGTGATCGCAACTGTTGGTGACGCAGTCCTATAACAAACATACACAGAATATACTTTAAAACTCCTATTAAAGTAAGCGGAACTGACACCAAATGTACTTTACCCAGATATTTTACTGAGGCTAATGGGCAAGTAATAAACAACAGTATAACAAGTTGCAGATCCCTGCAATAAACAGTAATAAAGATAAACAGAGTAATCAGAATAATAAAGTATTGCTATGCAACTCTAGCGCTGCCCTTTTACAGCTACTTCCCCTCATGGGTAGACTAACACCCAGCAATGTCTACCTATGCAGTCAGGCCTGACTGATCTAAATGGAAGTTCAGTGAAACAATATTCGCTAGCAATCTCTCGTGGTGCACTTGAAGAACAACTTTGTAATCCCAACGAATAGTAAAGATAAAGTATCTGTCTTTAAACAGCTCTCACCACCTGGACAAGTCCAAGTCCCTTTCCTCCATCGATTCGTCTAGGAACAGGAATCCACCGACATCCAAGTCTTCAATCCTTCTGGTGTACTGCAGCAAGGAGGATTAGATGTCTCTAAGGCTCTGCTAGGCTGGCAGAGGGCTCTTTGGAAAGGAGCACACGGCCCGGGCTTCAGGCCTTGTGCACACAGCAGTTCAGCACAGACATCCTCTTGCTAGGAGAGGGGGGGGGTCCAAAGAGAGCGACCAAAACTCTGCCTCCCCTTTATAAAGTCTGCCCCAGCAGTCTCTGTTCTGGAGCAATGCACCCTGGGTGCTGCAAGATGTCCTGGGAGATGTAGTCTCTTTCTCTCCTCTGCTTTCACTTCCAGTAATGTCTCTTTACTTCCTCCCGACTCACCTCTCACCTCGAACTTCTTGTCTCTCTGCATTAAAGGGGAACACCCCGCTACACTAGTATTGGTGGATTGGTTAGCATGTCCACCAGTCTGGATACTACAGCTTGATGTTTGGGTGTCCATTGAATCGGTATTTTAGATGGCACTTGTGTTTTGTTCCCATTTTTCTTTGTAGGTTTCCCTTGATTGTTTTTGGTAATGGATGTAGCAGATTCTTTCTCAGTGTTCTGCAAAAGTTCATACAGTGGTTTAGCAAGTCGAGAGAAATCTTGAATGAAGGACCTGTAGTAGCTCAGGAATCCTAACAAAGATCTGACTCCTCCCACTGTTTTTGGTTCTTTCCTTTTCAAATGTAATACTGCTTCAAGATCTTTTGGGTCAATTTTTATGCCTTCTTCTGACACCATTCGTCCAAGGTATTGAATCTGTCGTTGAAAGAGTTCGCACTTCTTTGGTCTAAGTTTGATACCATGCTCGCGCATTCGACTAAGCACTTGCCTAATATCATTGACATGCTCCTGAAAAGCTTTGGAGTAGCAAAGTATGTCATCCAGGTATGGAGAACAACATTTGTCTCTGATGCCCTCTAGTACATTTTCCATGCATCTCTGAAAAGCTGCTGGGGCATTAGTTAATGCGAACGGAATACGATTCCGCTCCAGGAGTCCCCAGGGGGTGCTAAAAGCCGTCAGATGTCTGGAGTCTTCATGCACAAAGCCTTGATGATACGCACTACCCTGGTCCAGGATTGAGAACCATGTAAATCCTCCTAAGCTATCCAGCAGATCTTGTATTCTGGGTAGTGGATGTCTATCTGGGATAGTCTTTTGGTTTAACTCCCTAAAGTCAACACATAGTCGTAGGCTACTGTCCTTCTTTCGAACACAGACAACCGGTGATGAGTATGCGGAAGAAGATTTTGTTACCCAACCTCGGTCAAGAAGGTTTTGGATATATTCTTTCACTTCCTTGTATAGGGGTTTCGGTATCGAATTGTAGCGTTTCTGGACAGGAGTTTCATCTTTCAGATTTATCCTCAATTTCAGGTTAGGAATGCATCCTATGTCTCCCTCATCTCGAGCAAAGACATCTGATTCGTCATATAACATTTGTCTCGCTATCTCCTGTTCTTCTTCTGAGAGATCTTCCAAATTGACAGGTGGGTGCCACTTAACAGATTTGTTAGTGGATAGCTGATTTCCAGTGTCCACTTGATTCAACTGGTTTACATGAAACGCCCTTTTCTTCTGGTCAATTCCCTTTCCATCGTCTTTGTTTGAAGACAATGGTAGAATTTCAGCTGCTGGAGAAATGGTACCCAATACTGTTCTGGGCGGAAGGTAGATGTCATGTTGAGCACGGTTCAGTATCGGTATATTCACCAGTTTAGAGAACCCATTTGGCACATCTACCACTGAAGGAAATAGTTCAAGTCCTTCCTCAACTGGATATTCTGGAAGCGGTTCAAATGGCATGATTCCTCCTTTTGGCCATGCTCTAATTCTGCATTTGACTTCACAGATCTCACCTCCTTTAATCTGGAGTCCCTTCTTCCCCACTTTGACCATACGACTATCGGATATTTCTCCTGGGTCAGTTGCTTGACTGACAGCATTGACAATGTCATTCGCTATACTCTGTCTTACTTTCATAGCTTCACTCAGCAAGATAGTCAGGTTTTGGGTGCTGTTTGGTCGGTCACGGTTTTCTCTGATCAATTCTTCGATCACATTAAACCCAAGAATTGGATTGCCATTACAGCAGTCACTCACCAGCATTGGCACATAGATGGCTGAGTTTCCATGTCCACTACTTTCGAATTCCAGGCAGACTTCAATCCATCCGATGAATGGAATGATAGAACCATTTGCAGCTGTAATAGATAAGTTGTCATCACAAAGTAAATCTTGTATGTGCCTAATGGAGACACTGGGTAGAAACTTTTCTAACCATGCCTTCCCGACAATGCTGACCTGAGCTCCTGTGTCCATCAACATGTCAACCGGAACACCATTCATCCGACGTGACAGTAGGCATTTTCCTCCAATTAATTGTGCTACGTGTTGTTTGGAGAATCCCTTCTCTTTTGGGAGTGTTCTAGTTGACCGGTGGGTGAATACCCTGTTTACCTTCACATGGGACAGATCATTTGAGGTGGTCACTGGTTGTCCCTTCCCAGTGACCGTCTGTCGTTTCCTGACTGCCTTCTTTTCTTCAAGCAATCAACCGCTCTGTGTCCTGTCCAACCACAGTAGAAACAGTGGTAGCAGTTCTGACTCTCTCGTTTAATGCAATCATCACACCTGGGTTTGCAGTGAGCTGTATCTGGAACTTGAACATTGGTTAGTGGCTTAGTCCTTTGGTTTCCAACAACAGGAGTTTGCTTCATCATCTTTTCCAGGTTCTTTGTGAGAGCAGAAACCTGTGTTGTTAGTTCCGTTAATGCAGTGTGATTTGCTCTAGCATCTTCCTCAACTCTCTTTTGCAAGGTGTCTTTTTCACTATTACCTGGTGTCTGTGATGAATGAACAGTAAGAGGTTTATGTTTAGGTGCACTGTTTAAGCGTCTCTGTCTTTCTGTTTCCTCATCAACTGATCTGGTGACCTGCTCTATGATAAAGTCATCCGTTACTGTCAAATCAGACACGTAAGGCTTGATATCTCGTCTAACATTAGAGTTTTTTTCGTTTAGTCCCTGATACAGTGTATGAAGGAATATGCCTTGCACCAGTTTTTTGTCATAGTTAAGCTCTCGCCTATCATGTTGTGATGTGGACAGAACTTTTTGTTTTAACCCCACTAGCCTGTAAACAAATTGTTGTGCTGTTTCCCTTTCTTGCTGGGTAGCATTACTAAGGTCCTGAATTAACTCATTACCACTTCGTTCTCTCATATGTGACTTCAAAAACCTTTTCAATTCAGCAACAGTAAGATCATCTTTGTCAGCCAACATATCTTTAAAATGACCAGGTTTGATTATTCTGAACATGGTGCGTATAATTTCAGATTCAGGGAATTTTTCTGTTAGACCCTTGTCAATTTGTCTGCACGCGCTACTGTAACTCATGTCCGAACCATGATCTGAAATTACACCACCATACATTTTGAATTCTCTACGTGGCAATAAAGCAACAACGTCAGTTAATCTCACCACCTCCGATACCTGTTCAGTCCTTGCAGTCCCACTACTTATTTTTTTTGCAGCGGTTGCAATGTCCACAGTTGGTGTACTTTCCTTGTTAAGTTTTAGTTCATTGATCTTGTCTTGGATGATGAGTAGGTAAGACATGCCTTGATCTTCTAACTTCTCCAGCTGATCACTTCTCAAGTAGTCTTCAATAAATTCAACGAGTTCCATTTCATTGGTACCAGTCACTGATGGAACGTCCACATCTCTTTCATTTTCCAGCGTAATAGCGAGGCTATGCAGCTGTTCTTCACTAAGCAGATGAAGTTGTTTCCGGATATCCCACATCAGCGCACGACGAGGAGACACCATATCTGTTGCACTCTGAAGACTTCCACTCACAAGGCAGACGACACTCACGACTCTCCTTGTAGCTCTGTAGTAGGCTCACGCTTCCCTCGCGCTTCCCTCTCACTGGTAACACAACGAATCCCGGACGAGCCCCCAAAATGTTACCGGCCTCAAAATGTGAATTAAGAGAGCCGATAATTGTAGACGTGATGAGATAAGGTGATCAGCTTGGCGTGGACTGCAAAGAATCACACAACAGCATAAGACAGGACCACTGGGTTTTATGGCTGGAAATCGTTTGACTTTTACATAACAATACATCTTTTACATTTTTATAATCACATGTTTATAACTATTAACAATATATAATACAGATTTTAACTGAAGTATTTTAAACCGTAGTTACACAAAAAACATTGTTATATTTTAATAACATATATATTCCTGTTATTCCGTGTCATAAATAATGATCTTTATGGTACACTTTAACTGTGCAATACTGGTTTAATACAAACATTGATTCGGTAGTTCTCTTTTTTAACCACTAGATGGTGCACATGTAGCAATGCATAGGCTTTACATATAGGCAAATACTCATTAGAATATCAGTTTTCAACATGTGCTTTTCTAACTTTATGGAACTTGTATAAACCAGGTTTCAATATTCCTATTTAGAACGGTTTAGTGCTTCTAATAGACATTTATTCTGACTAATGCAGTATTTTCATGTTTTTATGCCCTTTTCACTTGTTTCTCACACATGCTGTTCTAACTTCTAATAGCAGTAAAACTATAACATACAGTCTGCTGTAACTTTCCCTGCATCTGCTCCAGATGTTTAAGAATCTTTCTATTATAGTTTAATGCAGATTAGGAACGATTTAGAGTACATACCTGCAAAGAATCACACAACAGCATAAGACAGGACCACTGGGTTTTATGGCTGGAAATCGTTTGACTCCAGTCACATGGTGGGTGGCCTTATATAAACTCTGTTTGTGTACCTTCTCTGCCATCTACTGGTTCTTGCTAGAATAGCAGGAAGGTATTTCTTTGCTAGAAATAAAAAAAATAAAAATGAGTATGTACTTTGCTTTGGGGTGTCTGTTTTGTGACCATATAAACCCCAGTCCATCACACTATGCTAAATTTAGGGGTGATTCGAGTGGTAGTTGGCTCGAATCTTTCAATTTGCTGGACTCTGCCTTGCAGCTGTTTTACCTGGTGTGCAGTTCCCCTAAGAAGTATGGGTGGCGCTGTCACTTGTACTCAGGGTTGAACCACAGGTGATGGAGCAGCGATTTGGTGTCCTCTCTCGGCAGCCGTGCGGCGGGTGTGGTCTGCCTGCTGTGCATGACGGGAGAGGGTACAAAAGGGCCGGACACCATTGGAGAGGGAGCAATTCCCGGGGCCCATGCCCGGAGGGAGAACCTATGGTCCAAGTTCAAGTGCATGGCTCTCCAGTCTATGGGGCCACGTGCGCTTCAGTCCCAGGCACCTTTAGTCCTGGGACTGCGACTTCAGCCTTCGGGAGGAGGAATCCCAGGGTGCTGCCTTGCGAGGGGACCCGTTTCTAGAAGAGGAGGCTGGGGGAGGACCATTCCGAAGGACTGGTGAGAGATCACAGTGAAGGAAGGGGCCCAGTAACTCTCTGGATGGATGTCATCCATCCGAAAACAGGGATCTAAACAACGGGACCATTAGGAGGTTTGGGACACTATAGATTCTGTGGCAGAGGATCTCCTGAACGCATCCATTAAGTAAGAGAAAGGAAGATTCAGGCCTGGCAATTTCTGGCTGCGTAGTTCGTGGGCGTGTCGCAAGTCTGGAAAAGCCCGCAAAGTAAGTGCAGCGAAGGAAAAAGAAATGGGAGGAGCCCCGCCAAGTGTGAGCTCCTCCTGGTGCGTTTGGCGCCAAAAGGGACATTATCTGTTGGACTATTGATGAAGCGACATGTCCGCTCCTTTATGGAAACCTGCTTCACCGGGATCTTGTACTCTTTTGCCCGGTCCAACCATGGATGTGACCCCTGTTGCTGCCTCTTTGACTGACACAGAAATCCGGCTGAAGCCCAGAGGCCGCTTTGCCCTTTATGCATGCAGAGATGCAGAGGCCTTGGGCATGATCTGTGTAAAGTGTCAGGGACTGATTGTGCATCTTTGGCCTTTCGGGAGATGTACCCGCTGTGGGGAATTCCTGTTCGAGGTAGAGCAGCCAACAGAGAAGCCAAAGGTCTACCGAGTGAATTGGATCTCAGGTGCTGTTACTCCTGAGGAGGAGGTGTGTGCTATCACCGCAATTCCCAAGCGCAGTCCCGCAGAGGTGGTGGAGGTAAAGACTGAAGCTCCGGCCATTGAGGATTTAGAGGCGGAGAACCCAGTGGATACTGCATCAGTCACAATGGAGCCCTCCCTTCCGCCTGCCAAAAGGAAGGTAGGACTTGTAAAGGCTTCCCACGACCGCGGTGGAGGCCCACCCCAGGGCCCGCCTGACTCGGATAGTCCCGCCGGAGGAGTTTCCGAACGATCCATGATGGTTAAAGGTCGAGGTCGGCCGGGGAAAGGAACAAAGGTCAGTGTCCGTTCTATTAGGGACGCCTAGGGTTCTATTAGGGACGCCTGGGTACCTTACCTAAAGGAACTGTTGAAAGCTGATCCTGTGTCCACAAGAGTTTGCCTGCCAGCGGAGATGTGGGACTCTTCGGACAAAGATTCTTCCTCTGATATGGGAGATAATGCAGAGATTGATGAACTGTTTGTCACTAAGGGATGGGACAAGATTTCGCTAACTTCTCCCCGTAGTGTAAAGGGATCGCCCATGGACACAGGGGATACTACACCCCGGGTGGAAGCCCCTGTTTGTGCTGGAGGAGTTGTCCCCGTACCTGTGTTGCAAGCTCCGGTGTCTCCTGTGCCTACTGTACCGGAGGCCCGTTCACCATTAAGGCCTCCTATGCCACAGTTGGAGCCTGTACGCCCTAGGAGATCTCCGGATGCCATCGTCCTGCCAGGAGCTGGTGATTGGGCAACCATGCCACCTTTAGCCTGACTGCAACGGCTCTTGAACCAAATGGTTGCCACGGACTATGGATGGGAGTACCCATACGTCCCAAAGAACTTGTTATTTGAAATCGAAGCCTCCCGAGAACGATGGTACAGTGACTTTATCTGGGATCGTCTGGAGGTAAAGAAAGGCCACAGGTACCTTTCATGTTCGGCCGTAATGACTGGAAGATACAAGGGCTGCCGAAAAGATTGGACTCTTGGTCGCCACATAAATGCGGATCGGGTCATGATCTGCAGTAAGGACAAACATGATGTGACTTATTCAATTGAGACTTTGGATAAGGACTGGAAGTCTCTGACTCTTCCTGATCCACACTTTTACCTCTGAGGTGGTACTTGTTTTTTTTTTTTTTGGTTACCGCTTCGGGGACAAATGCCTTGAACTGCTGTGTTGACTCTATTCCCGGGGATTTTTACTTTTTGAAGGACTTTGTTTTTTTTTTTTGTTGTTTCCTTCCTTTTTTAAAAGAAAAAAGACTTTAGGGTAGAGCTAGTCATTGCAAAGCTGGAAGTTGCCGAGATCAACAAGGGGATCCTTGTGTTGTGGTGCGTTAGTGCGCACTTAGGCTGAAAAGAAAAATATATGTGTGCTGTCACTAGGTGGTAGTGGTCTGCAAAAACTTTTAAAGCACTTATTCAATACTGCTATTTAAAAATACACTAGGCTTAGTGTGTGTCATTTAGTTGAAACAAATTATCTCTGCTAGGAGAGGTGGTTTGATTCATGTACATACAGTAGTGATAGAATGTTATTTGTTTGTATGATATGTGTTTCTTTCCCATGCAGGAGACCATCAAGCAACTCACCGGAGATTGGGTGGAATCTAGTTGCGATAGGATGCTGGGAGGGAATGTAATTTCTGTGAAAATGTTTCTGTCTCTCTGGCGCTGTCACTTGTACTCGGGGTTGAACCACAGGTGAGGGAGCAGCGATTTGGTGTCCTCTCGGTGGGTGTGGTCTGCCTGCTGTGCATGCCGGGAGAGGGTACAAAAGGGCGGATGCCATTGGAGAGGGAGCAATTCCCGGGGCTCATGCCCGGAGGGAGAACCTACGGTCCAAGTTCAAGTGCATGGCTCTCCATGCTATGGGGCCACGTGCGCTTCAGTCCCAGGCACCTTTAGTCCTGGGACTGCGACTTCACCCCTGGGCCCAGCGCCTTTACCTGGAGCCCACTTTGGGAGGAGGAATCCCAGGGTGCCGCCTTGCGAGGGGACCCGTTTCTAGAAGAGGAGGCTGGGGGAGGACCGTTCTGAAGGACTGGTGAGAGATCACAGTGAAGGAAGGGGCCCAGTAACTCTCTGCAGGGATTGCATCCATCCAAAAACAGGGATCTAAACAACGGGACCATTAGGAGGTTTGGGACACTATAGATTCTGTGGCAAAGGATCTCCTGAACGCATCCATTAGGGAATCGAATAGACTGTTCGAGTTACATGCCGGCTGCTAGTGCCTTTGGGTGACTATCCGGGTGAGCTGTACCCACTCGGGATCGAGTGGTGAAGAAACAAGAGTGCCTGTCTTCCTAACACCTTTCTTTTCTCCTCAACTTTGTGGATGTTCATGCATAAAGAAAGAAATAAACTCTATGTTGGAGTTGACACTGGTGTGGACCTTGGAGTTACTTGGGGTATAGAGACTTTGTCCTTACATTCTAGGGACGGAAACCAACTTTGAGGGGAACCTTGCTGCAAGACCCGTAAGTGAAAACAAGTGTGCTTAACCTCTGCAAACCAGGGGGTACGGGCAAGGTGGGGACTGTGTGCCTTTTTCTCCTGTGAGTGAGCCAAAGACAGTGGAGAAAGAGGGCCGGTTGCTACATGTAGTTCTTCAGCCCACTGAGCTCCCAGTCTTTCTCTCACTAGACTAGATGATTCACTGCCACTGAATCCCTTGAGCTCCTCCAATCTCCACTGTAGTATCTTTCTCAAGCGTCACCCCCACCTCTCTACTGGGTCCCTAGCTTGGCACTCCAGATACTTTTCAAGCTTCACCCCACTGGTCTGCTCGGTCCCTGGCTTGACACACAATGCTGCCTTGCAAGCATCACCTCCGCTGGCTGGGTCCCTGGCTTGATACCCGCTGAAGCTTCCTGATTCTTCACCGTCCCCGGTTGGTGAGAATACTGCTCCGGTACTTGCTTCAGCTACTCACTGTGGTCCCTGGTAATAAGGTGATTAGTCCCTTAGTGGCAACAGCTTCCCTTCTACCTCCAACCACGTCAGGTTCCCAGGCCGGCAGAACCGTCACTTCTGGTTGGACTGCAAGCTACAATCCCAACCCTGCACTGCTCTCTTGCTTCTGGATAGGCCCTCAGACAGCCTAGTAACCAGATGTCCCTGGGATAGGCCCAAACTCCAGCCTAGCAGCCCGGCAATACAACACACATCCACCCAGACAGCCATCCAGGTGCACAGAACACCGATCACCTGACTCCACACAAATATATAGGTTCTCCCAGCAGGCCAAGGGATTCAAGAAAACTCCTGCCCATTGGCTGAGATACCCCATATACCCATAATATGACCCGGCCACCTAGTGGCAGAAGAGAAAGTGCAGCAATGCCAGATCACTAACAATTAGTCAAGGTGGCTAATTTACTCCTGGCAGGTAAATTTAGGAGCAACCCTTCCTAAACTCCAGGGTGCTACATCTGTATGACAGCTTGCAGATGGATGTGCTCTAACTTTTGTTGTGGTGTGCTGTCAGAAATGGTGCATACACATTGATCTATATAGATAAATTGGCAGTTTATTTATTATAAATAGTTTGCCTTAACGCAATGCATGTTGCTTGTTGACACACGGCATAACTGTTCTCTTCCATTCCGTTTATAATGGACGAGAGCAGAGTAACGGAACAGGAGAGGACAGAGAGCCATGGAGGACACAGGAGCTCGCCGATGTCACCTTCTGCATGTCCCACAGCTCGCCGCCGTCAGCCCGCCACCAGGATGGGGTAAGTGTGTGCCGGTCAGACGGTGAGCGCGGGGGGGGGGGGGTCACAGAGGCTGCATATGATGGGCACACAGGCTACATAAGATGGGCACACAGGCTGCATATGATGGGCACAAGCTGCATATGATGGGCACACAGGCTGCATATGATGGGCACACAGGCTGCATATGATGGGCACAAGTGCTGCAATTGATGGGCACAGTGGCTGCGTTTGATGGGCACAGTGGCTGCAATTGATAGGCACAGTGGCTGCGTTTGATGGGCACAGTGGCTGTGTATGATGGGCACAGTGGCTGCGTTTGATGGGCACAGTGGCTGTGTATGATGGGCACAGTGGCTGTGTTTGATGGCACAGTGGCTGCAATTGATGGCACAGTGGCTGTGTTTGATGGGGCACGGTGGCTGCATTTGATGGGGCACAGTGGCTGCATTTGATGGGGCACAGTGGCTGCAATTGATGGCACAGTGAGGCTGCAACTGATATTTTTTTCAGAATTTTTCAGTTTGCTTGCGCCCCCTCCAAAAAAAATTGAGCACCAGCCGCCACTGCTGGAGGCATGCAGGTAATGTGAGTGTGCAAGTGTGCATACTTGTTATAAGCGAGACCTGGCCAAAGCTTATGGGCCTCATCAGGAGAAAGCTAAGTGCTCTCTGTTAAGAGAGGTGATCCACTTGAGAGACTGCACTCCAAGTTGGAGAGACTTTTTACCCGCAGGACTGAGAAAGTCGAGTCAGCTGGGAGAGTCTGAGGCCTCGTACACACGGCCGAGATTCTCGTCGAAAAAAACATGTCGTTTTTTTCGACGAGATTCCTGGACAAGAAAATTGTCCCGGCCGAGTGTACACACGCTCGTTTCAAAGAACCCGCGGTTCTTTGAATGGAGCGTACGCGGTGACGTCATCGACTACGACGAGCATGCGCTCGTCACATTCGATGCCGTCGCCGCCATCTTGGTATACCCTACGTATGCCTAGGAAGCTACCGCGCATGCGTCGAATTCATTTCGAACATGCGCGGGCTTCCCGGCGGACAGGTAAGTGTACACACACTCACTTTTCTCGTCGAGAAACAGGCTGACGAGAATCTCGACGAGAAAATAGAGAGCAGGTTCTCTATTTTCTCGTCGAGGTTACTTGTCGGTTTTCTCGACGAGAAACCCGATAGCCGCGTACACACGACCGATTTACTCGGCAAGACATCTCTGCCAGCAAGTTTCTTGCTGGTTCTTGCCGAGAAAATCGGTCGTGTGTACGAGGCCTCAGAGTGAGAGAGAGCACCTGGAGTGTCAGGAAAACACCCACTGAAAGGTCAGGAGTGGGCCTGTGCTGCCAGGTGCTGCAATCCATAAGGCTGAATGAGCCAGGAGAGTTCAGAGAGGCAGGTCTGAAGGACCAGTACCACGAGCAGTGATGCTGCTGAGGAGAAAGCTAGATGACCTAGCATTTTCCGTTATGTTTTGCTTATAAAAATTCTCCTATGTGGCCAATTATTTATGGACTTTTACTTTTTCCTTTCTCAATGAAAGTGGGCTGCCAAGCCCCTAACCGCAGTTTGGACTGATGCAAACTCATTAAAAAACATCTAGCACTGAGCTAAGCAACCCCCATATCACAGCCTTTTCCAGGAACATGTGCAATGGGACTATTAAACATGTTTTACTTCAGTAACTGAGAATTACAGGGCACAGCACCCCATTTAACTGTATTACTGTATTACCACCATATTGCTGATCGCATAGCGACAAAGAGACTGGTACACTATAAAGGCAGAACTTTGAGAGGGAAAATCATATACTGTATTTGGAAGTTGTTTTAGGATTTATAATTGCTGGTCTACGGAGACCGGGCCGCCTGGAGTTTAGCTTTTTATAATGGCTACAGAATAGTAAAAATAACAGATAGGCATGATTACCATTTACTTTTTGCCCAGTAAAGAAGCCCGAGCCTAACATCAATTCCAAAGAGGACATAGGAAAACATTTTTTGGGATAAAATCAGCAGTAATTATATATAACATATCAAAGGTACATTCTAGTCAAACTTCAAAATTAAAGCCCAACTCGCGAAAAATGAAAATCTCCACCCTTGCAGCGAGGGAGGAGGGCGGATGCAGGGGTGGGTTTTTTCTTTTTCCAGGAGTTGAGCTTTAAACACTTCAGCTCTGGAAGGTTCATCCTCCTTCATGACCAGGCCATTTTTTGCAAAACGGCACTGCGTTACTTTAACTGAAAATTGCGCAGTCATGCGACACTGTACCCAAAAAAAAGTATGCCCTTTTTTCCCCCATAAATGCCCCTTCAGTGCTCAATGGAGCGCAAGACTGTGGAGGGAGCAGGAGCGGCTGGCTCAGGTTCTCAGTGGAGCGCTGAGGCTGAGCCAGCTGCCTGTGAGGCATCTGGGTGGATCCTGGCATTATTGTTGGGATAAATCCAGAGTCTAGTGCGGCTCTCTGAGAGCACATGTAACCACTTGCCTACAGGGCACTTTCACCCCCTTCCTGCCCAAGCCATTTTTCAGCTTTCAACGCTGTCACACTTTGAATGACAATTGCGCAGTCATGCAACGCTGTACCCAAATGAAATTTTTTATCATTTTATCCCTACAAATAGAGATTTTTATTTGGTGGTATTTGATGACCTCTGCAGTTTTTATTTTTTGTGCTATAAACAAAAATAGAGCGACACTTTTGAAAAAAATTCAATATTTTTTACTTTTTGCTATAATAAATATCCCCAAAAAATCTATAAAAAAACTAATTTTTTTCACAGTTTAGCCCTATACCTGTATGTATTCTTCTACACATTTTTGGTAAAAAAAATCGCAATAACCGTATATTGATTGTTTGCACAAAAGTTATAGCAGCTACAAAAAAGGGGAAAGATTTACAGCATTTTAATTTTTTTATTTTTTTTACTAGTAATGGCGGCGATCAGCGATTTTTATCATGACTGCGATATTGCGGCGGACACATCGGACACTTTTGACACATTTTTGGGACCATTCACATTTATACAGCGAACAGTGCTATAAAACTGCACTGATTACTGTATAAATGTGACTGGCAGGGAAGGGGTTAACACTAGGGGGCGATCAAAGGGTTAAATGTGTTCCCTGGGAGTGATTCTTACTGTGGGGGGAGGGGACTGACTGGAGGAGGTGACCGATCTGTGTCCCTATGTACAAGGGACACACCATCAGTCTCCTCTCCCTGACAGGACGTGGATCTCTGTGTTTACACACAGAGATCCACGGTCCTGCTCAGTTACTGGGCAATCGCGGGTGCCCAGCGGCCATCGCGGCCGCCGGGCACGCGCATCGCGTCCTTAGACGCTTGTGAAGGCGATCACGTCATATGACGTCCGC
Source organism: Rana muscosa (assembly GCA_029206835.1). Classification (NCBI taxonomy): domain Eukaryota; kingdom Metazoa; phylum Chordata; class Amphibia; order Anura; family Ranidae; genus Rana; species Rana muscosa. The sequence continues at coordinate 137,433,127 of CM055116.1, read as the reverse complement.
CCAGAACAAGAGGGTCTTCCGCCCGCCGTCATTTGACGGTGGGCGGTTGACAAGTGGGTAAATGAACTCCTGTGACCCACATGAGTGGAGTGACCAAAAAAGCTTTTGCCATACCTCTATTTTAAACCTTGATATGCAAACAGGCAGTTTGCTGCAGTGCTGCAGTTCACCCCACTAAGCCTTATGCTGCATTAGCATAGATTTAGGTAATAAATTGGGAAATTTAGTTTAGTTACTTTGGCCAAAACTCAGCTTTAATTATACCAAGGAGCCCCTTATCTTTGTGGCCAGTTGCTTCATTCTGCAAACCCCACAAATTCCAGCCAGCGACTAATTTTTATGGGTTGGCCTATCAGTTTTCCACCTTCTAGGATCAGTTCACCCAAAATTGATATTTATAATTATATAAATAGTTGGAGTCTGGTGGGCTATGCCAGTGCATGGTTTCTTATACAGTATACCTTGGATGCTCCAACAGTGAGATGTTCCTGCCATAATTTCCGACTCTGTTTCTGTTCACCTTTGAGTTTTAGGTGCCGCCAACCTTTGTGTGTTCCAGGTCCTCCTTTTACATTCTCCATAATATACAAATCCAGCAAGGAGGGTGAGACCCCCTCATAATGGCCACTGCAGATGTGCAGAACTGGAAACCCAAGGGTAAATGTCTCAGCTATAGAGTCCCTGAGAGATATAAGAAGCTGTCAGCTGGACTGACCGTTCAAACTAATTGGGAATTGGATAGATTTATCTGCATATGTAATTTTCTATGAGAGGATAGAAGGCCAATAATATGGTTAGAACAAGATGAGAGAAAATACTTGAAACTAACAGTTAAAGGAGAAGTCCAGCCTGAGCTTAGTTGGCTGGGCTTCTCCTATGCGTCACAGGAGTGTAATTCATTTTGCACTCCTGTGACCTATTTTCAGCGGAGAGCGGTCTGAAATCCGCTCTCTGCTGACGTCACTGGAATCAATCCAGGCACCGCGTCATCACGACAATGAAGTCTGGGCCGCTCCCCAACCCTCCACAACTCAGCGCTCCAATGAGCGTGGAGGAGCAGAGCAGGAGAGCTGCTGATTGACAGTCAGCAGCTCTCTGCTCGGGGAGCCGAGAGAACCGAGCGATCGGCGACGTTCGATGGCTCGGTTCTCAGTGCAGAGGTGCCGTGGGACAGATCCACCTAGGTAAGTATGAATCTGAAAAAAAACTAAAACCCATACTTCTCTTTTAAAAACTTGATTCATTTCATGCTTGCCCAGTGTTCAGGCTCATAATTTTTGGGCAATTCATTGATGATCCCACAGGACCAGCAGAATACAGCTAGTCGGGGTTAGGTATTTAGATACTCCCAGTTTTGGATCAATGAAAAATCTAAAAATACCAAAGTAAAAAGCATTTTTGAGTGTCAAATGCCAAAGTTGGATAGTTGGGCAACAGCAGAGGTCAAAGCCATGTCAACCATCCAAATCTAAACAACAATGCAGTGGCATACCAACGGGAGGGGGGCGGTGCCACACATTGGGGGGGGATGTCAGCAGTGGCGTCACTGGGCCGACTGCCGGATTGCCCTTGCCACTCACTAACACAGGAGAGCAGAGCAGGAAGCAGGAGGCAGAATGGGAGAGAGAAACAGCAGCGCTGAATTGACAGCGGGAGCTGCTGGAGTTAACTTTCCAAGTTAACCAGCAGGTGATTGGTTGCTAGGTCTTTTCAGTGCTACAGTTTCTCTCCCCCTTTCTGCCTCCTGTTCCCTGCTCCTCTCTCCTGTGTCTCCCGCTCTGCATGCCCGAAGGGGTAGGAAGGGGCAGAGCTGCGGGGGGTAGGGACTGTGTAATGCAAAGACGTCCAGAGGTGTGGGGGGGCTGTATAATGTAAAGGGGTCCAGAGTTGTGGGGGGGCTGTGCAATGTAAAGGGGTCCAGAGGTGTGGGGGAGGCTGTTTTATTTAAAGGGGTCCAGAGGTGTGGGGGGGCTGTGTAATGTAAAGGGGTCCAGAGGGATGGAGCTGTGTAATCTAAAGGAGTCCAGAGGTGTGGGGGCTAAGTAATGTAAAGGGGTCCAGAGGTGCTGGGGCTGTGTAATGTAAAGGGGTCCAGAGATGCGGGGCTCTGTAATGTAAAGGGGTCATGAAGTGCGGGGGCTGTGTAATGTAAAGGGGTCCAGAGTTGCGGAGCTGTGTAATGTAAAGGAGTCCAGAATTGTGGGGGCTGTGTAATGTAAAGGGGTCCAGAGGTGTGGGGGCTGTGTAATGTAAAGGGGTCCAGAGGTGTGCGGGCTGTGTAATGTAAAGGGGTCCAGAGGTGCGCGGGCTGTGTAATGTAAAGGGGTCCAGAGGTGTGCGGGCTGTGTAATGTAAAAGGGTCCAGAGGTACGGGGGCTGTGTAATGTAAAGGGGTGCAGGCGGCTGTGTAATGTAAATGGGTCCAGAGGTGCAGGGTGCTGTGTAATGTAAAGGGGTCCAGAGGTGTGGGGGCTGTGTAATGTAAAGGGGTCTAGAGGTGCGCAGGCTGTGTAATGTAAAGGGGTCCAGAGGTGCGCGGACTGTGTAATGTGAAGGGGTCCAGAGGTACGGGGGCTGTGTAATGTAAAGGGGTCCAGTGGTACGGGGGCTGTGTAATGTAAAGGGGTCTTCCTACATTTTACCCGCAGTTATAGCTGCAGTCCTATAGACTTCTATTAGGTTGCATGTTTTTTCTGCATTTTCTAAAAGCGCAACAAAAGTCCCGCATGCTGCATCTTTGGCGCACTTTCAGAAAACAGGAAAGTAATTTTTTTTTGGGGGGGTGACACCATGTTTTACTGCACCAACCACAAAAATTCCCCAGCACACTCAGAAAACCCTTTTAAACTGTAGTATCAAAAAACAACTAACTTCACCCCAAGCAAGCAGAGTTCCTCAACAGAGGAGTTGCAACTTTAAACAGCCGCCTGCAAAACCTTGCGGCCGAGGGAAGCATCTGAAGATGCACTCACATCAACCTTTTGAGAGAGTGTGCACAGACGACCAAGTCGCCGCCCTGCACACCTGTGAGAAAAAGACGCTTGATGTCGGAAAACCCAGGAAGCACTAATTGCCCTGGTTGAAAGCGCCGTGACCGGAAAGGAGGGGCGCCCGCCCCTTAAGGGCATAGGCCCGCACAATGGTCTTCCTGATCCACAGAGAAACGGTGGCCAACAAGACCACTAGGCCCTTTTGTGGACCAGACACCGACACAAACAGTGAATCAGACCTCCGAAACGGAGCCGTAGCAGACAGGTACACCCGCAAGGCATGTACCACGTCTAAAGTATGGAGCGCAGTCACTTCGGGATGCGACGGCCGAGGACACAAGGATGGATGCAATGTCCTCATTCAGGTGGAAGGCCGAAACCACCTTTGGAAGAAACGAAGGCTGCGGGCGTAGTACCGCTTTATCCTTATGGAAGACCAAGTCTGGTGACTTGCAAGACAAGGCCGCCAATTCAGAAACCCGTCTGACAGACGTAATGGCCACTAGAAAGGCCACCTTCTGAGATAGTGTTAAGAGAGGAACCTCTCTGATGTTCTCAAAAGGAGGTTCTTCAAGAACCGAGAGCATCAGGTTCAAATCCCAAGGAGGGAGAGGTGGTCTTATTGGGGGAACACACGTCGAAACCCCCTGTACAAAAGGTACCCACCAGGGAAAGGGTTGCCAAAGGCCGTTGAAAGAAAACAGCCAAAGCTGAAACCTGACCCTTAATGGAGCTTAAGGCAAGTTTCTGATCCACTCCACGCTGTAAAAATAGCAGGACCCTGGAAACCGAATACGTCCGTGGACGCCACTCCATCTCTGCGCACATAGAGATGTATGCCTTCCAAGTGCGATGGTAGATCTTCCTGGAGGAAGATTTTAGTGCCCTCAGCATGGTCGAGATGACCGAATCCGAAAAACCTTGGTTCCTTAGTACCTGGCTTTCAATAGCCATGCTGTTAAAGCCAGCGACTGTAAAGCAGGATGAAGTATGAGGCCTTGAGACAGAAGGTCCTACCGCATTGGCAGTCGCCAGTGCATCCGCCACCAGGCGTACGAAGTCGGCGTACCAAGGACGCCGGGGACAATCCAGAGTGATTAGGATCACCGGGATCCCCTCGGTCTGCACTCTGCGGAACAGACGAGGAAGCAACATCAGTGGGGGATAGGCAGAAATTAGCCGATACTGACCCCACGGGCCACCAACGCGTCTGACGCGTCTGCCCAGGGATCTCTGGACCTGGCCACGAATCTCGACACCAGAGACCAGAAGCCAGGAGTTTCACGACCGGCGTGCCCCACTTCCAGCAAAGGAGATGAAACACCTCCGGATGCAATGACCAGTCACCTTGGTCCAGCAACTGGCGACTCAAATAGTCCGCCAGCCAGAGTTCTACACCTTGAATGCAGATGGCCGATAGAACCGCCACGCTTCTTCCCACCCACCGCAGGATGTCCAGATGGTTGACATAAGCCACAGCCATGGCGTTGTCCGACTGGATTCTGATTGGACGCCCTTGTAGTCTAATCGACCACGAGGAGAGACACAGCCTGATCGCCCGAAGTTCCAGAACATCGATCGGCAGACGGGATTCGTCCAGAGTCCAACGACCTCTGGACGACTGGACCCCCCAGACTCCCCCCAACCTGTGAGGCTGGCATCCCATAGAAAGGAAGGAAAAAACTTCCCGGACTGAAGTGCCGGGAATGTCAGTCACCAAGGCAGAGAGGCCCTGACTAGGTGATTTACCTGAATCTGATGATCCAGAGACAACGGGGATTTATTCCAATCCGAGTGTGGAATTGGGCATACGGTACTGCCTCGAAAGAGGCTACCAGGAGGCCCAACTCACTGCAGCCTGGGGCGTCTGCAACTTCTCTGGAGGGAGAAAACTCTCGCCTCCGATGAGTATAGAAACAGCCCCAGGTATTCTAGGTGCTGAGTCTGAACTAGCACCGACATCTGGAGGTACAGCATCACAAAATAAAATTAATTTAAATAAAATAAAAGAAAATAAAAAAATTCCTCAGGACTCTGGGCCCAAAGGGAGCCATGTCCATCTCCTCTGCTAGGCAGAACAAAACTGAGCTGCTAACTGCAGAGCGGAGGGTTATGTCTGGAGGGACCGCCCCCTGGGCGGGGCTGTTCAACTCTGTTGAAGTAACATGTATTTAAATATCTAACATGTCTGCCTTGTCCTCTCCTATGAACAGGAACATACCCACATGTCAAGAATTAAGAAGGCTGTGTCCGTCCATGGACGAAAAGAGAAATATGTTTTTATGTAATTTCTTTCATGCTTTAAATTTGAATGACGTGTAATCAATAAAATGTTTTACTATGTTTTATATACTCTCTATGTATTAGTTCTTGTAACATTTGGTACCTTACAGTCCCGGGTCCCCCCCCCCCTCCCCCCATTTCTTCCCTTGTTCTAGATAGCTGTAGTTCTGTTGTGTGGACAAATCCGAAAGAGTTCTGTGCTATCATGCAGCAAAAACTGAGCACTTCCCCCCATACATTATTTTGTAAAGATCTGGAGACAACACTTGGGTTTACTTCCCAGATATACATGTATGGCACCATTTCATTCAAGTATGTGTCCATTAAAGAATCGTTTAAACGTATTTTAAACACAGCTAGCAAGAGCACCTATGTCTGTTTTTATAATCGCCTCCTGTCATTCGCTGTAATAAATACAGCAGCAGATCTGTGTAAATGTCAGGATGGGATAGCAATAAATACAAATCCTTTGACAGGCAAAACAGCTAGCAAGTATGCAGTTTAACCACTTGACCCCTGGAAGGTTTTATCCCCTTCATCACCAAGAAATTTTTTGATATTCAGCACTGCGCTACTTTACCTGGAAATTGCTCAGTCATGCAACACTGTACCTAAGTGGATTTTTATCCTTTTCTTCATACAAATAGAGCTTTTGGTGGTATTTAATCTTTTAATCAATTAATATTGAGAACGGTATCATTAGCAGTAATCAGCATGGATTCATGAAGAATCGTTCTTGCCAAACTAATCTATTAACCTTCTATGAGGAGATGATGAGTTGCCATCTAGATAAAGGGAGGCCCGTAGACGTGGTGTATCTGGAGTGGACTTTGCAAAAGCATTTGACACAGTTCCCCACAAACGTTTACTGTACAAAATAAGGTCTGTTGGCATGGACCATAGGGTGAGTACATGGATTGAAAACTGGCTACAAAGGCAAATTCAGAGGGTAGTGATAAATGGGGAGTACTCGGAATGGTCAGGTCAGGTCAGGTAGTGGGGTCCCTCAGGGTTCTGTGCTGGGACCACTCCTGTTTAATTTATTCATAAATGACCTGGAAGATGGGGTAAGCAGTGCAATCTCTGTATTTGCGGACGATACTAAGCTAAGCAGGGCATTAACTTCTCCACAGGATGTGGAAACCTTGCAAGAAGATCTGAACAAATGAATGGGGTGGGCAACTACATGGCAAATTAGGTTTAATGTAGAAAAATGTAAAATAATGCATTTGGGTGGCAAAAATATGAATGCAATCAACTCACTGTGGGGAGAGCCTCTGGGGGAATCAAGGATGGAAAAGGACCTGGGGGTCCTAGTAGATGATAGGCTTAGCAATGGCATGCAATGCCAAGCTGCTGCTAACAAAGCAAACAAAAATATTGGCATGCATTAAAAAGGGGATTAACATCTTCCGGTTCCGGCGCCGCATGAGGTAACTGCGCCTCTCCTCAGCTCCCGCTCCAGGCACCCTAAATCGGCATAAAAAACGGCCTGAACGGCCCAAACAGCACGCCCGTCACCACAGAGGGTCCCCCACCACCCGCAGGTCACGGATGGACCGCTTTGTTGAAAAAAACGGCGTCCGAACGCATGCGGCCGTGACGGCCCCCTCCGGACAGGCCGCAAATCGAGCCCCCGGCTCTGGCCTACTCGCACGCTGTGGCGGACACACAGCCAGGAGATATGGAGGTCAGTGGCTGCTCTTCTCAGTCGCCCTTAACCTCACCCTCTTTAGCACCCCAGTGCCCAGCTCTACCACTTTCTTTCTCAACCTTGCCAGGGGACACCACTCCTGATACCCCCCCCCGGGGGATGATGGTCACACACAGAGCATAGCACAAGCAGTGGCTGCGCTCCTGACCCCTATGATTGCAGCCTCTGTGGAAAGAGCAGTCAATGCAGGCATGAAGCAAATCAAGGCCCAGTTATCTGAACACACTAAAAGGCTGAATGAAGTTGAACATCGCTTATCAGAAGTAGAGGATGAACTCTACCAAGCACAGGCTACAGAGCACTCCCAAGACAAAACCAACCAATACATTATCCAGAAATTTGAAGACCTGGAAAATAGGTCCAGACGGAGCAACCTGCGTTTTGTAGGCATCCCGGAGTCGCTACCCTCTGCAGCCCTTGCTGACTTGCTCCAAACGCATCCCGAAGCAATGGGCCTTCCAGGCCCTTTCAAAGTGGAACGCGCGCACCGGATGGGCTCCCTCAAGCCCGAACGCAAATCCCCACGCCCCATCATCACCAAGTACCTAAATTATGCAGATAAATCCACTCTTCTCCAAAAATTCCGGCAATCCCCGGCTTTTAAAATAGGGTAAAAATCCTAATTTTCGCCGACTACTCGATAGAAGTCTCCAAGAAGAGGAAGGCCTTCCAGCCGGTTTGTTCTGAACTATTTAAGCAACAAATAAAATTTACTCTAGCATTACCTGCAACCCTCCGACTTAAATCGCCCAATGGGGAACAACTTTCCTTCCAGGATCCCTTGGAAGCAGAATCCTTCATTTGCTCTCTTCGCCCGGACTCTCTCCACCAGACGCCTTCCAAGTCTGCCACCAGTCTCAGCTCTCTGGAACAAAGAAGCCCACGCAAAGATTCCCCCAAACGTTTTAGGCCTTCTGCTCCGGATCATCGCAACAGAAACACCCTGCGCTGAAGTCTTGGCTCTGATCCGCAGCCATTACATCCTTCACCGCAGGTCGTATGTTTTAATTTTTTTTTCTTTCTTTTACATATGTTCTTCTGACTTTTATCTTCCTGCCTACCCCCCAGTCGACCTGCCCTACCCTGATGCAGGGTCTATTCTGAAGACATTTAGAACCAGCACCCAATTGCTAGCTCCTTTTTGGGTCCTTTTGACGCTACGCTGTTTCAACCTGTGTTCTCTATCACAGACACCATAATTCCATGCAAGGTCCATCGTGTCTATTTTTTTTTCTCTCTCTGTATTCTACATCAGTGTTTCTCAACTCCAGTCCTCAAGGCGCCCCAACGGGTCATGTTTTCAGGGTTTCCATTATTTTGCACAGGTGATTTGATCAGTTTTACTGCCTTAGTAATTACCACAGCTGTTTCATCTGAGGGAAATCCTGAAAACATGACCTGATGGGGCGCCTTGAGGTCTGGAGTTGAGAAACACTGTTCTACATGTCCTCACAGTGTATCAATACTACTAACAGGCCCGCCGGCTGAGAGACATCTGTAGATGTCAAGATGCTTTGTTTCAATATTTGTTCTAGTGTCATGTTCGAATGTTTAGTTTCCACATATGATCTAGCGCTGATGCTAATTACCTCTCTGCTTACTAGTGATGAGCCGAACACCCCCGGGTTCGGTTCGCACCAGAACCCGCGAACGGACCGAAAGTTCGTACGAACATTAGAACCCTATTAAATACAATGGATGCGAACGTTCGAATTCTAAAGTGCTAATTATAACAACTATTATGCATGTTATTGTCCTAAAAAGGGTTTGGGAACCCGGGTTCTGCACCAGGGGACATGTATCAATGCAAAAAGAAGTTTTAAAAACGGTCGTTTTTCGGGAGCAGTCATTTTAATGATGCATAAAGTGAAAAAAAAAAAGTCAAATATTCCTTTAAATATCGTACCTGGGGGGTGTCTAAAGTATGCCTGTGAAGTGCCACGTGTTTCCCGTGTTTAGAACTGTCCCTGCACAAAATGACACTTCTAACGGAAAAAAAAGCCATTTAAAACTGCTTGCGGCTTTAATGTAATGTCTGGTCCCGGTAATATGGATGAAAATCTTTAAGAAAAATGGCATAGCTACCCCATCACCCCCCCCCCCCTACCCCAGCCCATTACCAGCCCCTTTGGGTCTTGTATGGATATTAAGGGGAACCCCGCACATAAAATAAAAAAGGCCCTATATACTCTGAACAGCCGTATACAGGCGGTGCATACAAGACAGGGACTGTAGGTTTGTTCTTATGTAGAATCTGTTTGTAATTTTGAACAGGTACATTGTTTAAGTGTAGCTCCAGCCCAAAAATCTATTTTTAAACTTTTTTGAAAACATAGGTAAGGGTTATCACCCCTGTAACATTTGTTTTGCTGTCTGTGCCCCTGTTCAGAACATTTCACCTCACTTTCCGTCCCAATGACAACTGTTTTTGAAATGTGGTGTTTTTCTTGAAACAAGGATTGCTGATAAAGCATCAGTACAGAGGAGACACCTTTCTCCCATATTAATTCTTACAGGAGAGAATTTTCCTTCCAAGGGGTAGATTTCCTCTCACTTCCTGTTGTCTTCTTGCGTTTGCAAGTAGGAGTCGTTTGTAAGTTGGATGTTTGAAAGTAGGGACCTGCCGTATATACTCTGCAGAAATAGGCCCCTTAGTTGTTGGTGTTGGCACAACACTGTAAGCACTCACAGTTACTCTTGGTTGGTGCTGGAACGCCCTGCTGTCAACTATTATATCAGGAATTTTAATTACATATAATTGTTGAACAGTGGTAGTAAAAATTGGGCCTTTGATGGTGGTGCTGGTGCCACAACACTGTAAGCCCTGACAGTTACTCTTGGTGGGTGCAGCAATGGGCCCTGCTGTGAATTATTAGATCAAGAATTGTAATTGCATGCCCCTGTTGAACAGGGGCTGAAAAATTGGGCCTTTCGTGGTGGTGGTGGTGGTGGTGGTGTTGCCACAACACTGTAAGCCCTCAGAGTTACTCTTGGTGGGTGCAGGAATGGGCCCTGCTGTGAATTATTAGATCAAGAATTGTAATTACATGCCCCTGTTGAACAGGGGCTGAAAAATTGGGCCTTAGGCACTGGTGGCACAACACTACAACCCCTCACAGATACTGTACTTGGAGCACAGCAATGAGCCCTGTTGCAAAGTATTGCTTCAAAAATTGTAATGACACGCCCCTGTTAAACAGGGGCTGAAAAATTGGGCCTTAGGCACTGGTGCCACAACACTCCAACCCCTCACAGATACTGTACTTGGAGCACAGCAATGAGCCCTATGGCAAATTATTGCTAAAAAAATTGTAATTACACGCCCCTGTAAAACAGGGGCTGAAAAATTGGGCCTTAGCCACTGGTGGTGGCACCCATAAACAAAAATGATCTTCCAAGCTATCATCATCAATCGTATCATTGAGGACTCGGAGGAGGAGGATAGCCAGTCAACATAACAGCACAGGCACTCAGCATCAGCATCAGTCTTGAAGGGATGTGACATGTTAAAATCAATTAGTCTGTTATATCAGCATCAGGTGTGTGGTAGCTGGTGGTGATCCAAGACTGGTTCATCTTGATGAAAGTCAGTCGATCAACCGAGTCGGTGGACAGGCGCACCCTGTGATCCGTGACAAATCCTCCAGCAGCACTGAATGTGCGTTCCGAAAGAACGCTGGATGCAGGACAGGCCAGTAGCTCAATTGCATACTGTGCAAGCTCTGGCCAGTGATCCATCCTCAAGACCCAGTAAGCCAGAGGATTTTCGGTGGGGAAGGTGTCCAAGTCTGACCTTGCCCCTAGATATTCCTGCACCATGTTTATCAGACGCTGGCGATGGTTGCTGAAACCGATCATACTTTGGGGCTGCGGACTAAAGAATTGTCTGAACGCATCGGTCAGACGGCCACCTTCCCCACCGCTCCTTCTTTGACTGGCCGAAGCCTCAGCAACTCGTTGTCCAGGACCAGGAGTTTGTAACCTCCCAGTCTCTGGGAACGCGTTGCACAGACCTTTCTGCAAGGCCTCCCGGAGTTGTCTCATCCTCTGCTCCCTCTGCGACGGTAACATAAGGTCCGCAACCTTACCCTTGTACCGTGGATCAAGGAGAGTGGCCAGCCAGTAATGGTCCCTCTCCTTGATCCGAAGAATACGAGGATCCTTCCGCAGACTTTGCAGGATCAGGGAGGCCATGCAGCGTAGGTTTGCTGAGGCATTCGCTCCGGAGTCCTCTGGGTCACTAAGGACTAGTGTTGAGCGGACCCGAACTGTAAAGTTCGGGTCCGTACCGAATTTTGGCGTTTTCCCGACCCCGGACCCGGACCCGGACCCGGATTTTGCGCTAAAGTCCGGGTTCGGGTTCGGATTCGGGAATTTAATGGCGCAGTTAGAAATGCTTCAGGGGCCAGCCAATCACCATTTGATTAGCTGGTGTGCCCTTAGAAGCCATCATAGCCATGCCTACTAATGGCATGGCTGTAATTGGTCAGTGCAACATGTGACCCAGCATGTGACCAGCTTCTATATAAGAAAGAGGCACACAGCACAGATCGTCACTCTGCTTTTAGACAGTGTAGGGAAAGGATCCTGGCTGCTGTTGCTGTGAGGGAGAGAATAGGAGTTAGTCCTGATTCTGCAATCTACTGATAGAAAAGATAGGGAGACAGTGTAGTGTAGTGTAGTGTAGGGGCAGGATCCTGTTTGTGCTTTCAGGGAGAGAGATTTAGATAGGAGTCCAGATTGAGAGATATAATAGCTCAGCGATCTGCATAGGTTTATCTGTTTGTGTTGCAAGCTCAGTGCACCAGCACTGCATTACGTTGAGTGATACACCTATTCCATACTGTGGCTGTATTGTGCTCTTGCTAAAAGACCTATTTTGGTCAGAAAAAAAAAAAAAAAAGGCACTTTATTGTGCTTTTGCTAAAAAGACCCATTTTTGGGCCCCCAAAAAAAAAAAAGGCACTTTATTGTGCTGTTGCAAAAAAAAAAACGGCACTTTGTTGTGCGCAAAAAAGACCTATTTTTGGGCAAAAAAAATATTTTGCAGTGTATATCTCTAGTTGTGTGAAATAACCAATTTCTATATATTTTTCTTGTACTATGCTATACTAAAAAAAAAAAAAAAACTTTTTTTTGAATAGCATTCTCTGCAGCTGTGCGATTCAGCGGTTATATACTGTGGTTGTGTTGTGCTCTTTCAAAAAACGCCATTTAGGGCCACAGAAAATATTTTGCAGTGTGAAATACACATGTGGAGGTGTGTAAAATAAACAATTTCTATATATTGTACAGTGCTATACTAAAAAAAACAACATTTTTTTTGAATAGCATTCTCTGCACTTCTATAGCTGTGCGATTCAGTGGTTAAATACTGTGGTTGTGTTGTGCTCTTTCAAAAAACGCCATTTAGGGCCACAGAAAATATTTTGCAGTGTGAAATACACATGTGGAGGTGTGTAAAATAAACAATTTCTATATATTGTACAGTGCTATACTAAAAAAAACAACATTTTTTTTGAATAGCATTCTCTGCACTTCTATAGCTGTGCGATTCAGTGGTTAAATACTGTGGTTGTGTTGTGCTCTTTCAAAAAACGCCATTTAGGGCCACAGAAAATATTTTGCAGTGTGAAATACACATGTGGAGGTGTGTAAAATAAACAATTTCTATATATTGTACAGTGCTATACTAAAAAAAACAACATTTTTTTTGAATAGCATTCTCTGCACTTCTATAGCTGTGCGATTCAGTGGTTAAATACTGTGGTTGTGTTGTGCTCTTTCAAAAAACGCCATTTAGGGCCACAGAAAATATTTTGCAGTGTGAAATACACATGTGGAGGTGTGTAAAATAAACAATTTCTATATATTGTACAGTGCTATACTAAAAAAAACAACATTTTTTTTGAATAGCATTCTCTGCACTTCTATAGCTGTGCGATTCAGTGGTTAAATACTGTGGTTGTGTTGTGCTCTTGGAAAAAACGCCATTTAGGGCCACAGAAAATAAATTGCAGTGTGAAATACACATGTGGAGGTGTGTAAAATAAACAATTTCTATATATTTCCCTTGTACTGTGCTATACTAAAAAAAACAACCTTTTTTTTTGAATAGCATTTTCTGTAGCTGTGCGATTCAGCGGTTACGTGCTGTGGGTGTGTTGTGGTCTGGCAAAAAACACCATTTAGGGCCACAGAAAATATTTTGCAGTGTGAAATACACATCTGGAGGTGTGTGTAAAAAAACAATTTATATATATTTTCCTTGTACTGTGCTATACTAAAAAAAACAACCTTTTTTTTTTGAATAGCATTTTCTGCAGTTCTGTAGCTGTGCGTTTCAGCCATTATGTACTGTGGGTGTGTTGTGGTCTTCCAAAAAACGACATTTAGGGCAAGATCCTAAATTTGGAAAATATGAGGGGAAGGTCAAAGGGACGTGGTGGCCCCGGTCGTGGTGCTGCTGGTGGAGCTCCTGTTGCAGGGAGAGGACGTGGTGGATCTGTGCCAGCTACACGCACAAGTGAAACACCTTCCTCAGGTGCGAGTAGGCGACCGAGCCTGCGGCGGTATTTTGTCATGCCTAATGAGGCTGTACCAATGTTTAGGCCAGGACAAGTACAGGCGATAGTAGATTGGGTTGCTGACAGTGCCTCGGGTTCCTTCACATTGTCTCCCACCCACTCTTCTGCTGAAAGATCAGAGTTGGCACCTGAAGCCCATGTCCATCAGTCTTTCACCTCACCCCCTTGCAAATCAGCCAAGCAGTCTGAGCCCCAAATCATGCAGCAGTCTCTTCTGCTTTTCGATGACTCTGTTAGCAGGGTTTCCCAGGGCCATCCACCTAGCCCTGCCCCAGAAGTGGAAGAGATTGAGTGCACCGATGCCCAACCACTTATGTTTCATGATGGGTACATGGGAGGACCATCGCAGCACGTCTCGGATGATGACGAAACACAGGTGCCAACTGCTGCTGCTTTCGCAATTGTGCAGACAGACATGGAGGGCAGGGGTGAAGACTGGGTGGAAGATGATGTGGAGGACGATGAGGTCCTCGACCCCACATGGAATCAACGTTATGCAGGTGACCAGTGTAGTTCGGAGGAAGAGGCGGTGGTCGCACAGAGCCACCAGCACAGCAGAAGAGGGAGCAGGGTGCAAAAACGGAGCATTCGTCCCCTAGAAAGTACATCTGCTACTGCCCAACGCAGCAAGGGACCGAGCACACCAAAGCCAGGTCCAAGGACTTCCCTAGCGTGGCAGTTCTTCACACAGTGTGTTGATGACAAGACACGAGTGGTTTGCACGCTGTGCAATCAGAGCCTGAAGCGAGGCATAAACGTTCTCAACCTGAGCACAAGCTGCATGACTAGGCATCTAAGTGCAAAGCACGAGCTGCAGTGGAGTAGACACCTCAGAAACCAAGAAAGGTCTCTGGCTCCTCCTGCTTCCTCTTCTGCTGCAGTCTCGGCCTCTTCATCCACCTCTGTAGTGACAGTGGCACCTGTCACCACGCAAACAGAGGATCTGCCAGCAACACTACCACCTGGGTCACCGACCATCTCCACAATGTCCCATGGAAGCGTTCAGCTCTCTATCTCCCAAACATTGGAGCGGAAGAGGAAGTACCCCCCTAGCCACCCGCGATCCCTGGCCCTGAATGCCAGCATTTCAAAATTCCTGGCCTTTGAAATGCTGTCATTCCGTCTGGTGGAGACGCAGAGTTTTAAAAGCCTGATGGCATTGGCTGTCCCGCAGTACGTCGTGCCCAGCCGCCACTACTTTTCCAGGCGAGCCATCCCTTCCCTGCACAACCAGGTGGGGGACAAAATCAGGTGTGCACTGCGCAACGCCATCTGTGGCAAGGTCCACCTAACTACGGATGCGTGGACCAGTAAGCACGGTCAGGGACGTTATATCTCCCTAACAGCACACTGGGTAAATGCAGTGGCTGCTGGGCCTGAGGCAGATAGCGGTTTGGCGCATGTCCTTCCACCACCGAGGATTGCAGGGCGCTTCAGTTTGCCTCCTGTTGCTAACTCCTCCTTCTCCGCTTCCTCATCCTCTACCGCCTCCTCATCCATTCAGCGTAACACCTTCACCACCAACTTCAGCACAGCCAGGGGTAAACGACAGCAGGCAGTTTTAAAACTTTCCTGTTTGGGGGAAAATCCCCACACCGCGCAGGAGTTGTGGAGGGACATGGAACAACAGACCGATGAGTGGTTGCTGTCAGTGAGCCTCAAGCCCGGCCTGGTGGTGTGCGATAATGGGCGAAATCTCATAGCAGCTCTGGGTCTAGCCGGTTTGACGCACATCCCTTGCCTGGCGCATGTGCTGAACTTGGTGGTCCAGAGGTTCCTTAAAAATTACCCCAATATGCCAGAGCTGCTGCAGAAAGTGCGGGCTGTGTGTGCGCACTTTCGGCGTTCTCACCCTGCTGCTGCTCGCCTGTCAGCGCTGCAGCGTAACTTCGGCCTTCCAGCTCACCGCCTCATATGTGACGTGCCCACAAGGTGGAACTCCACCTTGCACATGCTGGCCAGACTGTGCGAGCAGCAGCAGGCAATAGTGGAGTTTCAGCTGCAGCAATCACGCGTGAGTCGCTCTGCGGAACAGCACCACTTCACCACCAATAACTGGGCCTCCATGCCAGACCTGTGTGCCTTGTTGCGCTGTTTCGAGTACTCCACCAACATGGCCAGTGCTAATGACGCCGTTCTCAGCGTTACTATCCCAGTTCTATGCCTCCTTGAAAAAACGCTTTGTGCGATGATGGAAGAGGATGTGGCACAGGAGGATGAGGAGGAGGAGGAGGAAGCGGGATCATTTCAAAGGCTTTCAGGGCAGTCTTTCACAAGTGGCTACGAGGGTGGGTTCCTGCACCAACAAACGCCAGGTACACAATTGTCCGGCAGAAAGGGCACAGTTCTGGAGGATGACGAGGTGGAGGAGGAGATGGAGGAGGAGGAGGAGGAGGAGCCATGTTCACAGCAGGGTGGCACTCAGACCAGCTCGTGGCCATTACTGGTGCGTGGCTGGGGGGATACAGAGGACACAGACGATACACCTCTCACAGAGGACAGCTTTTCTTTGCCTCTGGGCAGCCTGGCACACATGAGTGATTACATGCTGCAGTGTTTCCGCAACGACAGCCGAGTTGCCCACATTTTAACTGGTGCTGATTACTGGGTGGCCACCCTGCTGGATCCCCGTTACAAGGACAATGTACCGTCCTTAATTCCCTCACTGGAGCGGGATCGTAAGATGCGCGAGTACAAGCGCACGCTGGTAGACGCGCTGCTGGTGGCATTCCCACCTGACAGCGGGCGTACGGTGGAAGCACAAGGCGAAGGCAGAGGAGGAGGAAGAGGTCGCCAACGCAGCCGGGGCACCGGCAGCACCTCAGAAGGCAGGGTTAGCATGGCCGAAATGTGGAAAAGCTTTGTCAGCACGCCACAACAACCAGCACCACCAGCTGAGATGGAACGTCTTAGCAGGAGGCAGCATTTCACCAACATGGTTGAGCAGTATGTGTCCACAGGCCTACACGTACTGGATGACGGGTCTGCCCCCTTTAACTTCTGGGTCTCCAAATTGGGCACATGGCCTGAGCTTGCCGTTTATGCCTTGGAGGTGCTGGCCTGCCCTGCAGCCAGTGTATTATCTGAACGTGTATTTAGCACGGCAGGGGGCGTTATCACAGACAAGCGCAGCCGCCTGTCCAGAGCCAATGTGGACAAGCTCACGTTCATTAAAATGAACCAGGCATGGATCCCACAGGACTTGTCCGTACCTTGTGCAGAATAGACATGTATACCGGTGTTGTGACAAACTGTCCGGCCATCGGATTGTGCCCGGCCCGTACTGCGCAGGCGCAGCGCTTGCGCAGTACAGAGGACAAGGAGATTCACAAAATCTCCGAAGATGAACGGCGCCTGCGCTGTGAGTGCAGGTTCAAGCCCCACCATCCAAGAGGACATACGGTAGCACATAGTAACAGGGCCCCTCACGGGCTCGCTTCGATCGCGGCCTTGCTTGGCTCGGCTTGAACCACGGATGGTGTGGCCTTCACCTGAACTCAACACGCAGGCGCCGTTAGTCTTGGGAGATTTTTGAAATCCCCTTGTCCTACATACTCAGCAAGCGCAGTACAGGGCGGACACTATTCGACAGGGGAAAGAATTCGACACATCACCGGCCTTACCCAGCCATTGTTGTATTTTTGAACCAGTGTTGGCTACCTCGTCCTCCTCCACCGCCGCTTCCACCTACACAGCCACATCCACCGCCACCTCAACCTCCTACTCCATATGGACCTCGTCCTGCTAGGCCAAGATTAAAATTTTTATTTTATTTTTTTGTAGCGCACAGATCCTTTCCCCCTTACCTGCCTTTATGTTGTTGGCTCTTCGCAGGAGGGAGAAAGGCACACCGCACTACCAGCCCGTATCCTCCTATATAAAGAGGTTGAGCGGTGTACTTGACGGGCCGTGTCCACAGCCGGAGTCAAAACTCCTCCAGAGGATGATTCTCACCTCTACTGTAGGTAGAGGCAAGTCCTTTCATTGCCAGTAAAGTCAATGTCCACACCAGCTGAAACTCCAACTCTTATTCTCTCATGGCAAAATAAACTGTACTCAGATAGAAAAGGTTAGAGCAAAGAAACAGGACAGCTTAAGGTGTGGAGGAGGTCCAGGCACAAACGTAGCACATTCACTTCACTGCTTAGGTTTCTCAAACAGTTTTTGGCGCACGGTCTCTGCCACAGACATTGAGGTTGGTCTCTGCCACAGACCGGGTGTACAAGGCCCCTGCCACAGACCTGGAGAACTTTGGTCTCTGCCACAGACTAGGGTGTATAAGGCCCCTGCCACGGGCCTGGAGAACTTTGGTCTCAGCCACAGACCAGGGTGTATAAGGCCCCTGCCACAGGCCGGTTGAATAAGGCCTCTGATACAGTCAAGGTGACCTTGAGCTTCTCCTTCTATGAACCTAGCCCATATCAAGGGGAAGACATCTCTCCAGGGAGTCAACAGACCATTCCTTCACCGTGACTCCTGCATCGGTCCATCAGAATGATCCTCCCTTCCCTGGAACAGGGTCCCCTACACGAGGCGGCTCTGGACTCCAGGCTTTACTCCCGCCCCTAGGCCTCCATACCCAGGGCAGCAAGAACTCCAGGATAGTACCTCACCCCGGGCTAAAGGTGCCCGAGATGGAACAGGAACACATGCACCCAGGCCGAAGGCACCTGGGCGTGGACCCCACTGGACATCAGCCCCCAGGCCAAAGGTCTGCCCCTTTTATATGCTCTCCTGGCATGCACAGCAGGTTCCCCGCCCCGCTGTACTACTGCCAAGAGGGGACACAAAAGGCGCCACCTGTAGGCCGCAGGGAACTGCACACCAATACTGTCCCCCGAGGACAAAATGGTCCATGAATCCTACAGAATTAGGGTATTTGAGCCTATTTACCACTCAAACACTTTCCTTAAATTTAGCACCCCGCTACATTTTTATTTCAAAGTATTTTATTTTCCCACTAGCTTATCCATTAAATTAAATAATTTATTCCAGAAAGGGCGTATTCTGGGGCATTCCCACCATATGTGTGGCATTGTGCCGTTGAGTTTCTGAGGTTCTTAATGACTTCCTGTACCTCTTCTGCTGAAAAGGGGGCCTCCAGCATATTTTTTTATTTTTAAATTTTTTTTATGTTCTTTTAAGTTATTTCCTATCCACATTTGTTTGCAGAGCACTTGCCATGTTCTTAACAACATTTTGCTGCCATTTGCAGCCCTCTAGCCCTTTCCATTACTTTTTTAGAGCCTTTTTAGTCGTCAGAAGTCCGGGTCCCCATTGACTTCAATGGGGTCCGGGTCCGGGTCCGGGTTCGGGTTAAAGTTCGGTCCCGAATCCGAACTTTTTTCCGAAGTTCGGCCGAACCCGCCGGACCCGAATATCCAGCTACCCGCTCAACACTACTAAGGACGACATGATCCGCAGCCACCTCCTCCCAGCCACGTACAAGTCCACTGGTTTCTTGGGACTGTAAATCATCCCTAAAAGACTGCTGCTGATGATGCTGAGTGCCAGCCTCCACCTCCATGCTGACACAATCCTCCTCCTCCTCCTCCTCCTCCTCCTCCTCTTCCTGTGCGATGGGTGGGACAGAAGGAACACTGTCTGGGTAAAGGGGGCCTTGAGAGGCAAGGAAGTCCTCCTCTTCCTGCCTCTGTTCTGCCTCAAGTGCCCTGTCCATTATTCCACGCAGCGTGTGCTCCAACAGGTGGACAAGAGGTACAGTGTCACTGATGCATGCACTGTCACTGCTCACCATCCTCGTGGCCTCCTCAAATGGTGCCAGGACAGTGCATGCATCCCTGATCATGCCCCACTGGCGTGGAGAAAAAAAACCAAGCTCCCCTGACCCTGTCCTGGTGCCGTAGTCGCACAGGTACTCATTGATGGCCCTCTGCTGCGTGTGCAGCCGCTGCAGCATGGCCAACGTTGAGTTCCACCTGGTGGGCATGTCACATATAAGGCGGTTCTTGGGCAGGTTCAACTCCTTTTGCAGCTCAGCCAGGCGAGCACTGGCATTATAAGATCTGCGGAAATGCACACAGACTTTCCTGGCCTGCCTCAGGACATCCTGTAAGCCCGGGTACCTGCCCAAGAACCGCTGCACCACCAGGTTAAGGACGTGAGCCACACAGGGCACATGGGTCAGTTGTCCCTGTCGGAGGGCGGAGAGGAGGTTGGTGCCATTGTCGCAAACCACCATTCCTGGCTTAAGCTGGCGTGGCGTCAACCACCTCTCGGCCTGGCCCTGCAGAGCAGACAGGACCTCTGCCCCAGTGTGGCTTCTGTCCCCCAAACACACCAGCGCAAGCACGGCATGGCATCTTTTTGCCTGCGTACTTGCGTAGCCCCTTGAACGGCTACGGAGCACCGCTGGTTCAGAGGACAAAGCACAGGAAGAGGCCATGGAGGAAGAAGAAGAGGAGGGGGTGAAGGAGAGAGGTGTGTCACAACCAGTAGTAGCATTTTGGAGGCGTGGCGGTGGAACAACCTCCAACACTACTGCACCTTGTCCTGCATCCTTCCCAGCTGCCAAAAGAGTGACCCAATGGGCCGTGAAAGAAAGGTAACGTCCCTGTCCATGCCTGCTGGACCATGAGTCAGCGGTAATATGCACCTTACCGCTGACCGCCCTGTCCAGCGAGGCCAAGACATTGCCTTCCACATGCCGGTAGAGAGCCGGAATAGCCTTCTGTGAGAAAAAGTGGCGTTTGGGAACCTGCCACTGAGGAACCGCACATTGCACAAACTCACGGAAGGGGGCCGAGTCTACCAACTGAAAAGGCAGCAGTTGAAGCGCTAGCAATTTAGCCAAGCTAGCATTCAACCGCTGGGCATGTGGATGGCTGGGAGTGAACTTCTTTCGACGGTCCAGCAGCTGGGGCAGGGAAATTTGCCTGCTAGAATCGGACGTCAGTGTACTGCTAGCAGAGTGGCCGCAAGTACTTGGCTGTGACACACCTAATTCTACACCTTCATTCCTCTCAGTGCATGTTTCAGAGAGGACTGAAGTTATAGTGGGGTTGGAGATCCCAGCTGATGCGGTGCAAGGAGAGGTCCGCTTTGTTCTTTGGTGTGGGTCTTTGAGGTAGGCTTGCCAACGAGCTGCATGGCAGGTCAACATATGTCTGGTCAGGCATGTGGTACCCAAGCGGCTGATGTTTTGGCCACGCGATATACGCTTGAGACATATGTTGCAAACAGCAGCTGTGCGATCTGATGCACTAGCCTCAAAAAAGGCCCACACCAAAGAACTTTTTGAATGACGGGCAGAGGCAGCGCCCTGCACAGGCGGAGCTCTGCGGTGTGATTTTGTCGGTGTACTGCCCTTACGCTGGCCACCAAAGGGCATCCTGCCTCGTTGGAGATGTGCCTCCTCCTCATCCTCCTCCTCCTCCTCTCTCCTATTAGGCACCCACGTGGAGTCAGTGACCTCATCATCCCCTCCCTCCTCATCACTGGAGCCAATCTGGCAGTATGCTGCAGCTGCTGGAACATGACTGCCAGATTGGTGTCCTTCTTGAGCATCCCCTCTGTCTGCTCTCACGCTACTGCCTTCCTGTAGCTGGGTTTCATCATCAGACCCTTCGAAACGCTGGGCATCCTCCTGGAGCATGTACCCAACACTGTGCTCAAACAGTTCGGGGGACTCCTCAGGAGGAGGACATGGTGGGTCTAGGGAAGGAGTGACTGATGATGAGTCTGACATTGATACCAGGGAAGAGGACGCTTTGGCAGCTGCTTTGCCAGTACCCTGAGCCTGGGTGAGAGAGGATGAGGAGGAGGAGGAGGGCTTGGTCATCCACTCTACCAAGTCTTCGGCATGATGTGGCTCAACATGTCCAGCTGCCGAAAAGAAGGACAAGCGTGTCCCATGGCCATGTGCTGATGACAATGCACCGCGTCCACGACCAGCACTGTTGCCTCCAGACACAGAGCCTGCTTGCCCTCTTTTATTGCCTCCTGACTGTCTGCCTCTCCTTGTTTGCCTTCCAGACATTCTAATAGATGGCCTGCAGGGAGATGGGAAAAAAGCAATAAGGGCTACCTTCAGGTGTCCTTCTCTGTCCCTTTACTTAAGGATTTCTAAATATGGTTGAGGATGATTGCTTTTGCACAGAATAGCACAACGACAATTTCCCTGACTGTCCAAAAAACAAGGATTTCAAAGATGGTTGATGAGGAATGCTTTAGCACACTATAGCACAAGGAGAATTTCCCTCACTGTCCTTCCCTGTCCCTAGAAACAAGGATTATCACAGTGAAAGAAACTGACACTCTTCCTACCTATAGTTTTCTGTCCCTAGAAAAAATGTTTTTTTAAAGCTGATTGATGATCAATGCTTTAGCACACTATAGCACAAGTAGAATTTCCCTCACTGTCCTTCCCTGTCCCTAGAAACAAGGATTATCACAGTGAAAGAAACTGACACTCTTCCTACCTATAGTTTTCTGTCCCTAGAAAAAATGTTTTTTTAAAGCTGATTGATGATCAATGCTTTAGCACACTATAGCACAAGTAGAATTTCCCTCACTGTCCTTCCCTGTCCCTAGAAACAAGGATTATCACAGTGAAAGAAACTGACACTCTTCCTACCTATAGTTTTCTGTCCCTAGAAAAAATGTTTTTTTAAAGCTGATGGATGATCAATGCTTTAGCACACTATAGCACAAGGAGAATTTCCCTCACTGTCCTTCCCTGTCCCTAGAAACAAGGATTATCACAGTGAAAGAAACTGACACTCTTCCTACCTATAGTTTTCTGTCCCTAGAAAAAATGTTTTTTTAAAGCTGATTGATGATCAATGCTTTAGCACACTATAGCACAAGTAGAATTTCCCTCACTGTCCTTCCCTGTCCCTAGAAACAAGGATTATCACAGTGAAAGAAACTGACACTCTTCCTACCTATAGTTTTCTGTCCCTAGAAAAAATGTTTTTTTAAAGCTGATTGATGATCAATGCTTTAGCACACTATAGCACAAGGAGAATTTCCCTCACTGTCCTTCCCTGTCCCTAGAAACAAGGATTATCACAGTGAAAGAAACTGACACTCTTCCTACCTATAGTTTTCTGTCCCTAGAAAAAATGTTTTTTTAAAGCTGATTGATGATCAATGCTTTAGCACACTATAGCACAAGTAGAATTTCCCTCACTGTCCTTCCCTGTCCCTAGAAACAAGGATTATCACAGTGAAAGAAACTGACACTCTTCCTACCTATAGTTTTCTGTCCCTAGAAAAAATGATTTTTTTAAAGCTGATTGATGATCAATGCTTTAGCACACTATAGCACAAGGAGAATTTCCCTCACTGTCCTTCCCTGTCCCTAGAAACAAGGATTATCACAGTGAAAGAAACTGACACTCTTCCTATCTATAGTTTTCTGTCCCTAGAAAAAATGTTTTTTTAAAGCTGAATGATGATCAATGCTTTAGCACACTATAGCACAAGTAGAATTTCCCTCACTGTCCTTCCCTGTCCCTAGAAACAAGGATTATCACAGTGAAAGAAACTGACACTCTTCCTACCTATAGTTTTCTGTCCCTAGAAAAAATGTTTTTTTAAAGCTGATTGATGATCAATGCTTTAGCACACTATAGCACAAGGAGAATTTCCCTCACTGTCCTTCCCTGTCCCTAGAAACAAGGATTTACACAGTAAAACACACTGACACTCTCCCTACCTATCCTTCTCTTTCCCTAAACTAAAGGAATCCAGGTTAAGCAAGAAAAAATAAATGTCACTGTCCCTGCCTATGCTTCTCTTTCCCTGCTCCGGAACACACTACACTAGGCCGCCGTGCTGGCGGCCTTTTATAGTGTGGGGCGTGTACTAAACACCCTCAGCAATAATTGGCCACAGGCATCCTGCCTGTGGCCAATCATTGCTCTCCTCGCTGCCGGCGCTGTGATTGGCCAAGCATGCGGGGTCACAGTGCATGCTTGGCCAATCACAGCGCCTGGATGACACTGCGATGGCGTAGTGCATTGTGGGCCGTTCGCGTCACTCGAATTAGGCGCGAACGGCCCAAATCGTTCGATCTTCGTCGAACGATCGAACAGCCGATGTTCGAGTCGAACGTATGTTCGACTCGAACACCGAGCTCATCCCTACTGCTTACTTATTCCCTTTTTCACCATGAGTCTGCTGTGCACCACCCTCCACTCCCTCTTCCATAACAAACTGGGCCTCTCGAGCTTAGTGTCAGTAGTCCCAGGGCTCTCAGGCACCTCCGCTATCTCCCCCTCTCTCTTTAAGGGTCCTGTATGGGGAGCCGCTTGCACAGTGACTTCATGCGGAAAAAAGTAAAGTTCATGAATATGTTTATTTTGGTTCTGTTGTTTTTTCCTGTTTGGTTCCCTGCATCCTTCCTTCCCATCCCACTCCTTCCTTATTGCACTACCTTCTGCATCGTCTACCCAAAAGCTAGCAGCTCACATAACCCATGTAACTCCATGCCTCAGTCGAGTCTCCTATATTCAACTTATGTTACACTGATCTCAGGTCCCTTCAAGTACCTCCTCTTTAACATAGCCCCTTAGGGTAATTTCATGGAATGTGAAGGGTCTCCGTTCTCCCCACAAGAGAATGAAGATCCTTCGCCACCTTAAACGGTTAAAAACCGACATTGCGCTACTTCAGGAAACCCATCTCCACTCCTCTGACTTCCATCGTATGCAGAAACTGTGGGTGGGGACAGTCCTGGGCTCAGAAGCAGTGGGGCGTAAAGCTGGTGTCCTCCTGCTGATTCATAGAAACCTCCCATGCTCTGTCCTTTCTACTGACACAGATGACCAGGGGCGCTTTATCTCGACCCGAGTTAAACTCGGCTCTAAGGAGATATTAATATCTAACATATATGCTCCCAACAGCCCGACAAAATCCTTTTATTGTCAATTATCCTCGTTGCTCATCACCCCTACTCATCTACCCCACCTGATTGGGGGAGATTTCAATGACATTATGCACTTGACAGATGACAGGTCCACACCAAAACCATCGTTAGCAACCTCCTCTCCCTCCAGCCCCACACTGCTCGCGTCAACCATAGACTCCCTACATCTCTCAGACCTGTGGCGTTTATCTCATCCAACAGACAAAGCCTTTACATTTTACTCCAACCCCCACAAGATCCTTACCAGGATTGACTACTTCTTTGGCTCCGATAACCTTATTCCCTTTGTCTCAGAAACCGGGATAGAAGACATTGCCATCTCTGACCATGCCCCAATTACACTTACCCTAGAACAACTGGATCTCCCACCTCACCCCAACCTCTGGCGCTTTCCCTCATTCCTACACAACAACACTGACTTTAGAAATTATATAGTGCGCTCCTGGGAAGAATTCTCCTCAGCTAATGCCTCCCATTCAGGCGACCCAAACCTCCTCTGGGATGCTGGTAAAGCTTTCCTGAGGGGTAGGATCATATCCTACGCCGCTACTTTTAAGAAGACTGTGCTATCTAAGTTTAAGCTAGCCAGTACTAGACTACACAGTGCGCAACTCAAACTTGTCACTTCCACCACTCCCGCTGACAGAGACGAATGGTCGGCGGCTAAGTCCTCCTTCGACGCCTGGGCAACTACCATTGAACTTGCCAAAAAAGCCCACCTAGATGCCACCTTTCACAAGTTCGGGAACAAATCTGGCAAACTTCTTTCTAAGCTCTGCAAGGGGTTTTCCCGACCAACCCACATTACCTCGCTTCGAGATCACCTGGGAAAGGTACACTCAACGCCTCCTGCTATTTTTTTTTTATTTAATTCAACTTTTATTAAAGATTTTGTTTACATAAAAATTTCACAACATTTAACATTCCTTATCATATTCCATACATTCACTTTCCCTTTGGGGGGGGGAGGTCGCTCCTCCGCTGCCATTTTGCCTCACCACTCTTTCCCAACGCTATACTTCCAAAAAAAAAAAAAAACCCTCATGTGAATTTAGTGTGCTCAACATTCCCCTATTTATTGTGTTACCCATTCATCTTAGGTATATACCATTCTATTTGCTTTGTGTTTAATGTATAATGTATTTCCTCATTAATTGTTCTTGTCATGTTCTTACAATGTGCTCTACCCTATCCGTGTATTATTATTTTCCCCATACATTTTGTATGTATTTCTCCTATTTATCCTGTGTTTGACAATAAAAAAACAACAAAAAAAAAAACAACCCCCCCCCTTTCCCTTCCCTTTTACGCCTCCTGCTATTAACAAAGCTATGCTGCAATTTTACACGGCCCTATATGGCCCAGACCCTATTAACACAGAGGCTGCACAATCCTTTCTAGACAAAATGCACCTTCCTTCCATCTCTCCCATCCAACTAGACTCCCTAAATGCCCCCATCACGACAGACGAAATAACACATGCCATTAGAAATCTTTGTCCCTCAAAAGCCCCTGGCCCCGACGGATTTACTAGCGAGTTCTATAAAACTCTTCCCGACATAGCGATACCCATGCTTCACTCTGTCTATTCCGGCATCTGGGCTGGTGGCCCTTATCTCCCTACGGGCAATCAAGCAATTATTAAACTTCTCGCAAAAAAGGGCAAAGACCCATTAGAACCAGGTTCATACAGGCCTATCTCATTACTTAACCTAGATGTCAAAATCCTATCGAAAATAGTGGCCTCCAGACTAGCAATAATCCTCCCAGACCTCATACACCCTGCGCAATCCGGTTTTGTAAAAGGATGCACGGCCACCCTAAATATCCGCAAGGTGCTATTAGCCCTCGAACAGGCCAAACGAGATCCCAAGGGAGACTATGCCATAATCACCCTGGACGCTGAAAAAGCCTTCGATAACGTAAGCTTCGATTGGCTCTCGCTCTCTAAAATGGGGTTTAACGGCCCTTTTTGCCACCTCATAAACTCCATGTACGCATCGCCCTCACCTAGATTAGTTGCAGCAGGTCTTCTTTCGGAAGAATTACGCCTTCATAAAGGGACCAGGCAGGGGTGCCCTCTATCCCCCCTATTATTTAACATTGCCCTAGAACCCCTCTCCAGGTTCCTATCCCACGATGCTCCCATTCGAGGTATCACTGTTGGCTCCACGGAACTGCGTACATCACTCTTCGCGGACGATGTCCTCATTTTCATGTCTAACCCCCCAGCCGACATCTTGACAATTAAAAGTATCTTCGACAATTTCAGAATATGCTCGGGACTCCGCATAAACTACTCTAAAAGCGAAATTCTCCCAATCGGTGGTCAATCTATACCCCCTTGGTCTCAACACTCTCTTTTTCAAGTTGCCACGTCACATATCACCTACCTAGGAATTAAGATTGGGAAACTGCCCTCTTCTCTTTACCATCTTAACTACCCCCCTCTCTTTGGCAAAATCTTTCAGGAACTGTCTATCTCCCCTTATCGCTCTTGGGAAGGTGCCACCTTGTTAAAATGATCAGCTTCGCAAGACTACTGTATCCTTTGCAAACTATTCCACTATTGTTAAAACACAAAGATATATTGGCTCTCAACTCCAAAATTTCCAAATTCCTTTGGCATGGCAAAAGGCCACGTATAGCTTTTAAGAAACTGCACCTTCCCAGGAGCGAGGGGGGTATTAGCTTACCACATATTAGAATGTATAACCTTGCTTGTTTGACTAGGACTAGCCTCGACTGGGTGGCCCACCAATCCCGTCACTCTAACTATGCACTAGAGTCTGAAATGACACACCCTTATTCCCTAGTGGCCCTCCTGCATTGCAGGTGGAAATCTATCCCCCTCCCACTTCAACACAATCTCCTTCTACGTGACACGGCCTTGGCCTGGAGGGAGACCAGAAAAATCCTTAAGCTCCCATCCTGCATCTCCCCCCACCTACCCATCCAAGGGAACCCTGGTTTTCTTCCTGGCATACATTGCAAACCTTTTGAAGTATGGCAGGAGCACGGCCTATCAAACTTTTCCGCGCTATGTGACCTCACAACAGGAAAGCCCTTTTCTTTCTCAACAGTGTCTACCCAATTCTCCTTACCTCCTTCCCATAGGTTTTACTACAATCAATGTGTCAGCTTTCTCTCCAGTACCTGCAAAGAACCATCCTTGAGATTTAAACCAAGTTTCTTGGATCGGTTGCTAAAGAATGGTCACTTCACTATCTCGGACATTTACAAGCCTCTTCTACATGACTCCTCCCCACCTCCCACATCATCTTCTATAGCCAACTGGAGCAAAGATTTCCCTGATCCTAACATTATCGAAAAGATTCTGTCTGGCCTTCAAAGGGTTCTCCGTTTAACACCTAATGAAACATGGAGGGAAACGCAGCTAAAAATTGCTCACCGAGCATATATTCCCTTCCTCTCTCCCAAATCCAAGACGGAGGGAACTTCATGCCCCCTATGTTCAGCTACTAGACCTTCACTCTCTCACCGCTTTTGGTCCTGCTCCTTCATCTCCTCGTTTTGGGATCAAGTTATTCTTTACATATTCGAAGTCACGCTATTGACACTCCCCAAAGACCCTTTTCTCTTAATTTTTGGATATTGGGACCCCTTACTGCTACCGTGGTCATCCTCCTCATCTAAAGCCACATCCCCCAGTGGGGCGGCCCCAAACTCTACCTCAAAGGATTGGATCCTGCTATGCCTACTCATCGCAAGGAGACTCATCCTCAGACATTGGATTTCACCTCAAAGTCCGCCCATCATCCAACTCAAAAAGGATTGTCTTAAGCCCTGTACACACGATCGGATAACCTATGGATTTTCGTCCGATGGATTTGACCATCGGAAATCCGTTGAAACTGTTTTTCATCAGTCTTGGCCACACACCATCAGTTAAAAAACCGTCGGCAAGAAAACAACGGCACGTACAAAACGTACGACGCGCTATAAAAGGGCCGAACAAATCTAATGGCGCCACCCCTTGGGCTGCTTTTGCTGATTTCGTGTTACCGCGTGTTAGTAAAAGTTTGGTGAGAGCCGATTCGCGCTTTTCAGTCTCCGTGCTTTGCAGATCATTTCCTGGTGTTCAGTTTGTGCTTGTGGGTTTGTATTTGTGATTCAGTGCGTGCAGTCAGGTCGTTACTGCCTTGCAGTGCCGACTTGGCCGTTCGTTTACTGTTTTTCAGGTCGTTCTTCTCAGGCCTTCTGTTCCACGGTGCGTTCTGTTTGAGTGCGTTCTGACCAGCCGACCGGTTTAAAACCATGTTTGAAGTGCGTTCTCGTTCTCGAGCTCGTGCTGGCTTTGGGCTTGGTGTTGCAGTTAACACTGTAACCCGAGTTCAGTCTGTGAACAGGGTGAGGAGGAGTTCATGGACTAAGAATTGGTTGCTCCAGCGGGACCAATTCTCTCATATGCCTCTGCTGCGGGAAATCCATGAGAATAATCCTGATGATTTCAGTAATTATCTCAGGATGACGGACCCCGTATTTCACCGTCTGTTGGATTTGCTGTCCCCCTATATCACGAGGCAGGACACTGTGATGCGCCAGGCCATCACTGCCGAGCAGAGGCTTATTGCCACGTTGAGATACCTGGCGACTGGGAGAAGCTTGCAGGACCTCAAGTTCTCAACAGGCATCTCCCCCCAGGCTCTCGGGATCATTATCCCTGAGACGTGTTCGGCCATCATTCAGGTCCTGCAGAAGGACTATATGAAGGTAATTTAGCTCCTTTAACCTCACATTATATGTTTTGATTGTTTTAGAATATTCTTTTTTTTTTTCCTCCTAACCCAAATTTGCCTGTTTGTAATATCCTGGTAATGTCCCCATTTTCCCCATGCATTTTTTTACCTGTAAAGGCCTTTTTGGGCCCTACATGCCTATTTCCCTTCACTAACCTCTCCAGCATGCTCTCGTGGGCGCAAACCCAGCTAGCCTTCTATTTTCCTTTTCCTTTTTTTGGGGTCATTGTCCGCGTAGTTTGACAACCCTCCCTCCCCCCCCCCTAAAGATGTTAAAAAAAATTAGTTCTCAATCAAGCTCAGCAGAGTGGTAGAGCCTTTTTTTGGATCCCCACAATCACCTTAGGCCCCCCCCCTTACATTATTTTAGAATATCCACTCAGCGGGGGTGAGGCATCTGCTAAGTGGGCCTTTGTTTATTGGTCGGAAAAACTCCCTTAAATAATAATGTTAGAATGATGTTGGTCAACACTGTTTTTGTGTGTAATCTGCTTGCACTGTAAACATAAACCGTGCTAATGTCTTACTCCACAGTTCCCTAGCACACCACAGGAATGGCTGACTGTGGCCTCCCAATTTGCCCAGCGGTGGGATTTCCCCAACTGCGGAGGGGCAATTGATGGGAAGCACGTCCACATAGTGCCGCCACCCCGTTCGGGGTCATACTATTTTAACTATAAAGGTTTTAATAGCATAGTGTTAATGGCGGTGGTGTCGGCACGGTACGAGTTCCTGTATGTGGACGTGGGGAAGAACGGCCGGATGTCCGATGGCGGAGTATTCGCAGAGACGGAGTTCGCTCACCATCTGCAGGCTGGGGGTCTTGCACTGCCTCCAGATGCAGAGAATGTGGAAGGGCTACCGTTCGTTTTCATTGCGGATGAAGCTTTTGGACTAGGACCACACCTCATGCGGCCGTTTCCCCAACGCACCCTCACCCCGGAGAGGAGGGTTTTTAATTACCGGCTGGCCAGAGCCTGGAGAGTTGTGGAGAATGCCTTCGGGATAATGGCCAGCCGGTTCCGCCTGTTTCAGACAGCTATAAATTTGGCGGATTATAAACTCAACAACATTGTCTACTGCTGCTGCTAGTTGCACAATTTTTTAAGGAAATTCTCCACAAATTATGTGTCATCAGTTGGGCCTGAGGCCGGTCCCTCTGAACTGATAAATCTGACCGGCCTCAGCACTGCCCGTACTGGCTTGGCCCCCCAAAGTGCCCGTGAAGTACGTCAGAAATACGTAGAGTACTTCACGGGTAGGGGGGCCATCGCAATGCCAGACCACATCTGACCTTTGCTTTTACCATTTTAAAATAAACAAAAATATTTGTTTTTGGGGTTTGTGTCTCCCAGGTTCTAGTAGTGCCAAGTGTATTTGTCCTTAGTAGGGTTGTCCCGATACCACTTTTTTAGGACCGAGTACAAGTACCGATACTTTTTTCCAAGTACTCGCCGATACCGATTACCGATACTTTTTTTTCAATGTCATGTGACAGTTTGAAAGATGGGGACTGATAGGTGGCACTGACAGGTGGCACTTATGGGCACTGACTGACTGGTGACTGGCTCTGATGGGCACTAATAGGTGGCTGGCACTGATAGATGGCACTGATTGCACTGATAGGTGGCACTTATGGGCACTGATAGATGGCACTTATGGGCACTGATAGATGGCACTGATTGCACTGAAAGGTGGCACTTGTGGGCACTGATAGGTGGCACTTGTGGGCACTGATAGGTGGCACTTGTGGGCACTGATATGTGGCAATTGTGGGCACTGATAGCACTGAAAGGTGGCACTTGTGGACACTGATATGTGGCACTTGTGGGCACTGATATGTGGCACTTGTGGGCACTGATATGTGGCAATTGTGGGCACTGATAGCACTGAAAGGTGGCACTTGTGGACACTGATATGTGGCACTTGTGGGCACTGATATGTGGCACTGAAAGGTGGCACTGATAGATGGCACTTGTGGGCACTGACAGCACTGATAGTGCAATCAGTGCCACCAAGTGCTACCTATCAGTGCCCACAAGTGCTACCTATCAGTGCAATCAGTGCCATCTACCAGTGCCACCTGATAGGTGGCACTGGTAGATGGCACTGATTGCACTGATAGGTAGCACTTGTGGGTACTGATAGGTGGCTGGCACTGAAATGCTGCGGGAAAAAAAAATGACACAGGATTTAAAATAAAAAAAACTAGTGCAACGCCCATCTTGGTACACCCTGCACTCGGCTGAAGTAAGCAGCAGCAGACATCTTGTTACACCCAGCCCATATAGCTCAGGCTGGGTGTAACAAGATGTCTGCTGCTGCTTACTGCAGCCGAGTGCAAGGTGTACCAAGATGGGCGTGGGGACGTTCAGCCGCTGACGGCGATCGAATGCGACAGCACCGGTCACCAATCCTGATGCGGCTGCGCCCTGCACCCCTGCCAGCTTACCAGTTTCAACTGCAGGTGAGGGACTCGCTCGCCGCCCTGGTCTCCGACCCCTGCCGCACTCTCCGTCCCGCTCTCCGCCTTGGTCTCTGCCCCCCGCCCCACTCTCCGCCTTGTTCTCCGCCCCCCGCCCCACTCTCCGCCCTGGTCTCCGCCCCCCCGCCACGCTCTCCGTCCTGCTCTCCGCCCCCCGCTCTCCACCCCCTCACTGCGTCCGCTCTGAAAAAAAAAAAAGTATCGGACTGGGCATCGGGAGCATTTGCGCGAGTACAAGTACTCGCGCAAATGCTTGGTATCGGTCCTGATACCGATACTAGTATCGGTATCGGGACAACCCTAGTCCTTAGTAAATAGCCTCCAATCTCAGAGGTAAAAACACTCATTTTGCATCTTCAGAACTCCTATTGAGCATAGAAAGAACAAGACACACCTTTTTTAGACTTCCCAAATGTTTTTATTGATTGCACCACAGTTTTGTTTTTTTTTCGAAATAATTTTTTTTGGGTTTTTGTGCGGCTTTTTTAGCAGAAACATGCATGGGTCAAAAGCCACATTTTTTTTAAGAAAAAGTAATAAAATAACACAGTGAAAAATGCAAACAGGAGATGGGGTGATGTTACCCCTGATCCATCCCAAATGTGAAGAACCACACTTTCTTTTTGGGGCTCAAATGGGTATCTTCAACATGATCCCATGGCTAGGGTAAACATGTGCTATCTGCCATCATGGGGGATCAATGGACGTGCTTTGGGGGTGAAAACCCTTCCTCTCCCCTACTTGAGGAGGGAGGAAGAGGTTGCACCCCCAAAACAGGGACATAGATATCCTGTGACGGCAGATAGCACATGTTGAGTCTTCAGTGTGTGCATCCTCACATTTGGGCTGGTGGAAATCCCATAGAAAAATTCAGACACATAACAAAACACACAAAAAGGGGGGGGGGGGGGTTCACACTATTCCCCCCAAAATATCTATCATGTTTTTATATTTTTGCTCAATCACAATCATTCTCTTTCTCATAATGTCCATTTCGCTACTGCATTCCATGATTTCCTGAATGATTATTTTGGCGCTGGCACTCGAGAATGGAGGATTTGGACTTCCTGACACCCCCACGTTCAGTCCCTAAAAAGAAACAAATTTTTTAAAACTATGCAGGCCTACATCAGGATTTACCTTGAAGTTGTGGTGACAGACACTGACCTGTTGTGCTGATAAGCTCCAACTCTCCTTCCTCCACCTCCCCTTCCTCCACCTCCACTTTCTCCCCCTCCGCTTCCTGAACCTGCTGAACTTGGTCTGCTTTGGGATCTTCGGGGAGTTTCTGTGGTGTTGGGTTCCTCGTCTCATGAGCATGGTGTCCTCCCACTCTCCTCTCCCCTATGGGAATAGCAAAAAAAATGTAGCCTTTAGCACACAGATTCTCAAAGTTTTAAAGTGGGGTCCAATTGATATTTGGCCCTGAGTTTCAAGATGAACATATGAGATCTTGCAAACTCAACAAAGCAACATGTTATTTTGGAGGACACTCACAAATACACTTAGATAACCACCAAGGTATCCACTGGACCACCTGTGTGTGACACCGTTAAGAAATTTGGTCATGTGGCCCAGAGTATAGTATCTTGATGAAGAACAAAAAAGAGTACACAACTGCTGGAGTGTCATCTCCTTTACCCAGAATACAGTTTATCCTTTCATTCACATTCTACATTTCCTTACAACACATCATCTAGCCAACAATGTGTAGATAAACATTGTTGAAGTAAAATGAGGCATGCCCACATGTAGTTTACGTGGATATGTGCCAAACATGTTTGGGGGAAGAGCAGCAATTATTTTTACAACACATTTAGCAAATAAGTGGACTCTCCACTTAACATATAAAAGTTGAGATTTTAAAATGTGAAACCAGTCAAGCCAAGCACATGTTGCAAAACATGGAAGAATACATATTACAATGTGAAAGAACACAGTAAAATATACTTACTTTTTTTAATGCTTTTTATAAGCTTCCTATACTGCTCCGGCTCCCTGAGCTTCAGGTCTGACCACCTTTTACGGAGTTGTTCCTTGGATCTCCTGACCCCATATTTTTTATAGAGAGTCTTCGCCACTTTGTCCATAATTTGTGACTTCCGGAGATTAGGGGTGTCGTATGGGCCATGCTTGCCGTCGTAATCCTTCCTCCGCAGAATGTCCACCATCTCCGCCATCTCAGAAAAAGACATATTAGTCGCCTTGTATCTTTTTTTACAGGATCGGGACGTTTCCGCTTCCGGGCTTTCCTCGTCGGTAATTTCTAATAAAGAAGCCACCTGTGTCTGTGACATGTCACCGTCTCACACTGTGCGCCGATCGTTAAGGGGCGGGGAAATGCTGAAAAAGTCCGTCATGGGCGGGCGACGAGGGCGGAGTTACACGCATGCGCAGGGTATAAAAAGGGTAAAGAAGTTATTAGGGATGCGCGGAGTAAGGACGACCGGAAGTGAACCAACGAAGTGAACTAAGGTAAGAAGGGAACTCGGGCCTGCAGTGGCCTATAATCGTTCATGATTGTAAAGGGCAATATTGTGATAAGTTGAGGAGAATCAATTCTGATCCTTTTCTTTTTTTTACTTTTTTTTTTACTTGATGATCCAAAAAGATGCATAAACTACGAGAGCCGGAGGTGATGCTGACTTTTATTGAAAAATATAAGGAACACCGCAACCTGTGGGAACTGAAACACCCTGCGTACCACAAAAGTGGTGTACATCGGGCAACTATTACCAAATTAGCAGAGGATATGAAGCCATGGATCCCAGTTGCAGACTACACTATGATCAATAATAAAATCAACAACCTGCGTAATTGGGAAAAAAAAAAAATACAAGGAAGTGCACCAGTCAAAGAGATCAAGAGCAGCAGCCGACGATGTAGTAAAGCCCAAGCTGTGGTACTACAGACATCTTCAATTTCTGGATGACCAGATCGAGGCCAGGGAATCTATTTCCAGCCTTCCCTCAACCCTTCCTTCCACCCTTCCCTCCAGCGTTCCTTCCACCCTTCCCTCCACCCCTGCAGAGGCGGAGGAGGAGCCTCCCGAGCTAGAAGAGCCAGATCTTCGCATCTTCAGCCAGGTATAGTATTTTTGATCATAATTATTGTCCACTAAGTAATATTTTGTTGAACTGTTTGGATTAGCCATAAATGATATCATCCCCCCCCCCCCCCCAAAAAAAACAAACCAGTAATGAGATCAAAATTGTGTGTGATAGATTCC
Organism: Rana muscosa; assembly: GCA_029206835.1. Lineage (NCBI taxonomy): Eukaryota > Metazoa > Chordata > Amphibia > Anura > Ranidae > Rana > Rana muscosa. The sequence goes on along the minus strand of CM055116.1, from coordinate 137,398,185 downwards.
CCAAATAATCCAATTTTTCATTTTATTTTAAAAACAGGATGAGGCAAGCCAGGAGGAAGAGGGTCAGGAGTGTGCCAGGCAGGAGGAGGCAGGGCCAAGTGGGACTCAGCAGGTCCCCAGGCCTAGTGGCAGCACCGTCTCCTAAGTGGCTCCCCTCCACGTCAGACCGCCAAAACAACGGCGGATGACACAAGTGGAGGAGGAGTCACTAAAGATGATTCAGGAGGCTGCTGCCATTATGAGGGCCCCCCTCAACCTTACGGAGGGCTTTAGCACCTATCTGGCGGATAAGTTGCTCAGAATGGAGGCGGGACAACGGGCCCTTTGTGAGCACCTCATATATATGGCCGTACACATGGGGGTGAGGGGGCTGCTGACTGAGGCCACCCATATCTCGCAGCAGGCCAATCCCTCTCCTCCTTCTCCTCCTCCTCCTGCCACATCACCACCCACAGTGGCCCAGCCTGCAAGGGTGCGTGGACGGGGCCGTGGAGAGAACGCTGCAGAGAGGCGTGGAAGGAAGGCTACAGGGAAGAGCAGGAGGTGATTTCCTGGCCTCGAGCTGCTCATCCAGAAATTGAAGGTTGATGGAGTACCACAGCTTGGGATGATGTATGTCTTTAGCTGCTGCTCCTGATTTCATGCTGTTGTTGATTTTATTATTGATCATAGTCAGGTCTGCATTTGGGATCTAATGACTTCATATTCTCTGCTACTTTCTGAATAGTTGCCCTTCAGTTTTTTGTTTTTTTTTAAGAAATAAAGGGAAATTTGATTTCAGCCAACATACATGCCTGATGTGTTTTTTTTTTTTTGAAGTAGCAATAAGATTTCATAAATACAATGTGTAATTAATAACAAGGGACACCAACCTCCATGAATAAAAAATAAAAAAAATATGTTCTTCTGAGAAATTGACACACCAAAAAATGCACCACACATTTTAATACCAAAACAAAAAAAAAAGGTGTAATTTGTGAGGTCGGCCTTGAAGAATTAAACTAATTCTTCCTAAGATCACAAGAAAGAAGAAAGACATACGTTTCTCAGAACTCATGAGAAAGATCTGCTGCCAAAATGACATTTTAAAGACCGTTCTAAAGCAAAAAAACATGCGCTGCATTAAACGAAGCAATAACTTGCAGAATGACGAATGTGCTCTCTCCATTAGGAACGCTAGTTTTACCAGAACGAGCGCTCCCGTCTCCTAATTCAGTCTGAGCATGTGTGGGTTTTTTAACCGATGGACTTGCCCATAGACGATCGGAAATTCCCATCGGTTTTTTATCCATCGGAAAATTTTAAAACAAGTTCTATTTTTTCCAACCGATGGAAAAAAGACCGATGGGTACCATACACGATCGGTTGGTCTGATGTGATGAAAACCATCCATGGGACGGTTTTCATCAGTCAAACCGATCGTGTGTACGGGGCTTAAGTCTTCTTTACAGAGAACGACTCCTCACAGACTTTAAAGACCCCAAATCCAGATCTCATTTTCTCAATAGATGGCAATTGTTCATCTCTTCAGCTCTATCCCCAGACGACCAACTGGATCTTCACACGCTTTCCTTTTTATATGATGAGCCAATCCCTGAGGATCCGTAATCCGTAAAGTCATTCCCTGATACCATCTCTTTCAGTATTACTACACTTGGTGGACACTTTTGGAACCCCCATATGACGTTGCATCCTCTTAAGCCCGCAAATCTTTCTCCCCGTCCAACCCCCCCCCCCTGTGCCTTCCTGGTTGTACCCCCCCGTCTATTAGCATTTTATCAGGGGTTAGCATTCCGATCCATCTAGTCTTCTGCCTTTATCTAGACTGTGTATTTGCCAGTGTACATTGAGCAGATAGATACTGTCTGTTTTCACTGCTTCACAAATCTCATTAGGTAGTGATTCCATGTGTCAAAAGACTGCTCTGCAACCTCACAATGTTAGTTATTTTTGTCTTTTCTAATTACCTTCCTATGTTCATCAACTGTTCTGTCTTGCTGACATATATGCTACTTTCAGATCTTTGTTTGTTTGATTCTCGTGTAGTTTCTGTAAAAATAACTGACAATAATCTGTACATATGTATTTATATTGTTTTTTTTTTTCCCCCAATAAAAACATTAAAAAAAAAGAAAAAAGAAAAAAAGAAAAGGGGATTAACTCCAGAGATAAAACGATAATTCTTCCGCTCTACAAAACTCTGGTCCAGCCGCACCTGGAGTATACTGTCCAGTTCTGGGCACCAGTCCTCAGGATCTGGAAATGGATAGAGTGCAAAGAAGGGCAACAAAGCTAATAATGGGTCTGGAGGATATTAGTTATGAAGAAAGGTTGCGAGCACTGAACTTATTCTCTCTTAGGAGAAGAGACGCTTGAGAGGGGATATGATTTCAATTTACAAATACCATACTGGTGACCCCACAATAGGGATAAAACTTTTTTGCGGAAGGGAGTTTAACACTCATTAAAATTGGAAGAAAAGAGGTTTAACCTTAACCACTTCCCGCCCAGTCAATAGCATATTGACGACGTCCGGGAAGTGGTTCTGTTATCCTGACTGGGTGTCATATGACGTCCAGCAGGATAATAGCCGCCGCGCGCCCATCAGTCTGACACACCGCTACACTGATCTTGGTAAAGAGTCTCCAACGGAGGCTCTTTACCACGTGATCAGCCATGTCTAATCAAGGCTGATCACGATGTAAACAGGAAGAGCCGTTGATCGGCTCTTGCTTACTCGCGTCTGACAGACGCGAGTAGAGGAGAGCCGATCACCGGCTCTCCTGACAGGGGAGGTTCGCGCTGATTGTTCATCAGCGCAGCCCCCCCTCGGATGCCCACACTGGACCACCAGGGAAGCCTTCAACATGTGGATGGCCAGGTACATCCCCCATGGCCATCCACATGTTCCAAAACATGCCAAATATGTGCCAATCAGTGCCACTGATGACTGGCATCATAATAGTACAGTAAAACAACAGTGATGCCCAGCAATGCCACCCACCAGTAATCAGTGCCACTCATCAGTGTACCTCAGTGCCACTTATCAGTGCCCATCCATGCCCATCAGTGCCCACCTATCAGTGCCCATCTGTGCCACCCAACAGTGCCACCCAACAGTGCCACCCATATGTACCCATCAGTGCCGCCTATGAGTGCCCATCAGTGCCGCCTATAAGTGCCCATCAGTGCTGCATACCAGTGCCACCTATCAGTGCCCATCAGTGCCGCCTATCAGTGCCCATCAGTGCCGCCTATCAGTGCCCATCATCAGTGCTTATCAGTGCCACCTCATTGGTGCCACCTCATCAGTGCCCATCGGTGCCGCCTTATCAGTGCCCATCAGTGCAGCCATATCAGTGCCCATCATATCATTGAAGAAGAAAACTTATTTATTTACAAAAATATTTAACAGAAACAAATAAAAACGTTTTTTATTTTCAAAATTTTCGGTCTTTTTTTATTCGTTGCGTAAAAAATAAAAATTGCAGAGGTAATAAAATACCACCAAAAGAAAGCTCTATTTGTCGGAACAAAAAATTGTGTCGGTACAGTGTTGCCTGACCGCGCAATTGTCATTCAAATTGCGACAGCGCTGAAAGCTGAAAATTGGCTTGGGCAGGAAGGTGCGTAAGTGCCTGATATTGATGTGGTTAAACCATGTAGAGGGTTCTTTACTGTTAGAGCGGCAAGGATGTGGAATTCCCTCCCACAGGCAGCGGTTTCAGCGGGGAGCATCGATAGTTTCAAGAAACTATTAGATAAGTACCTGAATGACCACAACATACAGGGATATACAAGGTAATACTGACATATAATCACACACATAGGTTGGACTTGATGGACTTGTGTCTTTTTTCAACCTCAACTACTATGTGACTATGGAACTATGTAATATATATTCCAAAACATGTTGGGATTCTCCAGTTGAATGTTTGCGGTTTGGTGTCCTACTACTTTAACCAACCGCATACCTCATAGATCAGCCCTGTATTGTATGGTTGCTATTTTGTATTTTATCCTTGGAATTTTGATGTTTATGCTTACCTTTTATCTTCAATCTTGTAATAAATGTTGTACTTTTACTATATATACTTTCCTACTCTTTTTGTCTGGTGTGACCTCTGCCTACAAAGTCCTAGGGCAGGGATATGCAATTAGCAGACCTCCAGCTGTTGCAAAACTACAAGTCCCATCATGCCTCTGCCTCTGGTTGTCATGCTTGTGGCTGTCAGAGTCTTGCTATGCCTCATGGGACTTGTAGTTCTGCAACAGCTGGAGGTCCACTAATTGCATATCCCTGTCCTAGGGGAATCCTTTGTGTATTTTAGTCTTGCTATAAGGGATGTGGCAATAGGTCTCCAACTTATATACTGTATCAACCAGCTAGCCTTGAATAGAAAAAAACATTTTTTAATCACCAATGGTTTTTTTTTTTTTTTTTGCTATATAAATGAAAAAAGACTGAAAATTTTGAAAAAATAACCCATATTTTCTACTTTCTGTCATAATTCATATCCAATAGAATCAAATTTCTTTAAAAATTTAGGCTGAAATGTATTCTGCTACAGGTCCTTGGTAAAGGGAAAAAAAATCCAATAAGTAAGTGTATATTAATTGGTTTGTGTGAAAGTTATAGTGTCTACAAACTATGGGATATACTGAATATTTGAAAATTAATCAGTCCTGAAGTACTGGTGGCCTATCTAAATTCTTGAGGCCCTAAAATACCAGGACAGTACAAATTGGTTTGAAAAGAAGTGTTCCTGAAACAAATGATTTGAAAAGAAATTCTTCTAGTGTATGGTCATCTTCAGACTTGCATAGGCACAACATTCCATATACAGTACTGTGCAAACATTGTAGGCAGGTGTGAAGAAATGCTGTAATGCTTTCAAAAATCTAAAATATTTTTAAATAGTTTATTTTTATCAATTTACAAAATGCAAAGTGAGCGAACAGAAGATCATTTAAATCAAATCAATATTTGATGTGATTATCTTTGGGCTTAAAACCAGCATCAATTCTTATGCCGCGTACACACGAATTTGGTCATTAAAAATTATCGTGTGTGGGCTCTAGAGCATTTTTCACGACGTGAAAAATGGCCATTAAAAATTTCGAACATGCTCTAATTTTTCTCATCGTTTTTCACTTCGTCGTTTTTCTCGTCATGAAAAAAGGCCGTGTGCAGCCTTTAACGACGTGAAAAAAACACGCATGCTCAGAAGCAAGTGATGAGACGGGAGCACTCGTTCTGGTAAAACTAGCGTTCGTAATGGAGATAGCACATTCGTCACGCTGTAATGGACTGAAGAGCCCAAGGCTGAAAAGCGCGAATCGTCTCTCACCAAACTTTACTAACACGAGATCAGCAAAAGCAGCCCAAAAGGTGGCGCCATCCAAATGAAACTTCCCCTTTATAGTGCCGTCGTACATTTCATACGTCACCGCGCTTTGCTCAAGCATTTTTTTCATGATAGTGTGTAGGCAAGGCAGGCTTGAGAAGAATCACGTCTAGAAAAACTTCGGTTTTTTCAATGACATTAAAAACGGTTGTGTGTCGCGGCATTACACTTGCATAAAGTCAGGGATTTTGTAGGATTAGTCAGGTGTATGAATAACCAGTTATACCAAGCAGGTGCCAATGATCATTATTTTCAGATGTAGGTTGCAACACAGTCATTAACTGAATCAGTTGTGTAGGAGGCTTAAAACTGGGTGAGGAACAGCCAAACTCTGCTACTAAGGTGAGGTTGTGGAAGAGATTCATGTCACAGGCCATACACTATGGCAAGACTAAGCACAGCAACAAGACAATATCGCCCAACTTTTTGAGATGGGAACAAGGGAGACCTATAAGCAAAAGTATGTAGACATAGGACACACCCCCCACTTACGGACCTTTCAGATAAAAGTGGTCTCTGTCTCTTGATACGCGGCAAGATCAATTTTATCGGTGGCGGGAGGGGCCCCCCTCCCGCCGCTCTTCGGTGCTCTCCGTGGCTTACTGGAGCCGCCGGCAGCGGCGGAGGCGATCGCGTCCTCTTGCCGGCTGGGTATAGAGACGAGTGAGGGGAAGATGGCCCCCACCCGTCTCCATATCACTGCAGGGCGGAAGCGACGTCAAAACGTCACTTCCGCCCAATGCTCTTAAAGCGCCATTTATTTGTATTTATTTTTAGAATGACATATTTTTTTTATTGCATTTCAGTCTAAATATGAGATCTGAGGTCTTTTTGACCCCAGATCTCAATCATAAGAGGACCTGTCATGCTTTTTTCTATTACAAGAGATGTTTACATTCAGTGTAATAGGAATAAAAGTGACCCAGTTTTTTATTTATTTTTTAAAACAGTGTCAAAATAAAAAAATAAAGTAAAAGAAATAAGATTTTTTTTTTTTTTTAAAGCGCCCCGTCCCGATGAGCTCGCACGCAGAAGCGAACGAATACGTAAGTCGCGCCCGCATATGAATACGGTGTTGAAACCACATATGTGAGGTATTGCCGCGATCGTTTGAGCGAGAGCAATAATTCTAGCCCTAGATCTCCTCTGTAACTCAAAACATGCAACCTGTAGAATTTTTTAAACGTCGCCTATGGACATTTTTAAGGGTAAAAGTTTGTCGCCATTCCACGAGCGGGCGCAACTTTGAAGCGTGACATGTTGAGTATCAATTTACTCTGCGTAAAATTATCTTTCACAATATAAAAAAAAAAGGGCTAACTTTACTGTTTTGTTTTTTTTTTCAAATAAAGTGCACTTGTAAGACCGCTGAGCAAATACGGTGTGACAAAAAGTATTGCAACGACCGCCATTTTATTCTCTAGGGTGTTAGAAAAAAAATATATAGTGGTTTGGGGGTTCTAAGTAATTTTCTAGCAAAAAAAAAATCTTTTTAACTTGTAAACACCAAATCTCAGAAAGAGGCTCAGGGCTTAAGTGGTTAAAGGAGAATTATACAAAAAATTATTGGATAAACCCACAAGTGCTTTTTTTTAAAAAGCTACTATTCCTTTATACTGGCTTTCCCCAAAAGTAAGACCTACCCTGAAAATAAGACCTACCCCGATTTTCCAGGAGGGCTGCAAAATAAGCCCTACCCCGAAAATAGGCCCTAGTTTGAAGTGATTGTGGACTGCTGGAATCCTCTCTATTGCAGTGTTCTGTGTGGAGGGTGTGTTTCTGTGGTATAGTTGAGTGAGATATCTTCTTAGAGCACCTCTCTGCGCTCAGCTGACCTCCCGTAGCTCGCCTCTTCTCCCAACTGTCAGCGGGGGAATTCGCCCCCCCCCCCCTCTGCTAGGCTTGGAGCGGGTAAGAGATTTAATGCGGGCCATCGGAAAGCCCCGAGCTGCGCTGAGCTGATCCCCACTGCTCTCCTCTTCTGCCAACTGTCAGCGAGGGATCTCGGGCCCCCCTCCCTCTGCAAAGCTCGGAGCGGGTAAGAGAGCACAGGTGGACCATCGGAAAGCGCCGAACGATCAGGGGGGGGGTCACGGAAGCTCCGAACTGCACTATAGGAAGGTATGTGGCACAACACAGATTGCAGACACACATACTTTTTACATTACATTGTACTGTGGTGGTGAGGATTCTAGCAATTTGTAAGCATTTTTACTCTCTATTCACACTGGGGATTAAATGGCAAGCCCTACCCCGAAAATAAGCCCTAGTGTGTTTTTGGGTGCCAAAATTAATATAAGACCCAGGCTTATTTTTGGGGAAACACGGTAGGAAACACTTTTTGAAAGATAACTAGTGCATTTAAATACAATTATATAGATCAGACCAAAATGAGGAACAAATGAGGAGAGACAGAGGGACTTTGTTCCAAATCAGGGACAATCTCTCGAAATCAGGGACAGTTGGAAGCTATGTTATACTGCATCAGCAAGGTCTCTCCCAGGCAAAGATTTCAAAGCAGACTGGAGTTTCAAGATGTGCTGTACAAGTTCTTTTGAAGAAGCACAATAAAACAGGCAACATTGAAGACCATAGACGCAGTGATCTATAAAAATGGGTTTTTAACATGTCAGAAATAAGTGTGTTGTTGCCACATCCCTGGTATTTAGGAAAAAAGGAGACCCCCCCTTGCTTGGGACTTTAAGTGCAACAACCACACAAATGTAAAGTAGAAATATATTTATTATTACACATAAAATTTGATCATCTAAACATGTAATGATCAATTAAAAACATGCCATTTCAGAAGACAAAAAAACAAACAGAAAACATAACAAAAGAAAGCATAGAATAGTATTGTGAATTCTCTCCAATTATTGAAAAATCTCTCCGGTACCATACGCATTTCTGGTTCAAGCCCTTCGTCAGGGGTATTGGATAGGAGAATATGTAATCATGAATTTGTCAAAGGGTATGTTCTACTATGCAAACAATAAAGAGTTGATAGAACCGCCCGCTTACTCTCCCGCTAACTGGCCTGCCGCTCACCTGCAACTAATTTCTCGGGAGGGGGGGCAATTGCCTCGTTTCCCCCCTCCTGGATCCGCCCCTGATCACATCTGCCTAAAACTTTAGCACAGTAGTCTATGTCAACTGCTACAATGTTGCAACTGATGAACCAACTTCCATAGTATAGGGTGGATGGGTGAGAAGCTCTCTTAAGGCTAGGTTCACACCGCTGCGATTCGCGGCCGCGATTTCAGGGAATGCCAGTCTATAGAGCTGAATTCGCATCGCACATGGTTCAAACTTGCACAGGACCTTTTTTTCCCGCAGCTTATATTCGCAACGCATTGATGTGAATGGCACTAATGTTAAACTATGTGTAGCAAGGTGTCACTTTGAACGCAGCTTATAGACTACAGTTTGTGCTGTGAGGGGGTTAGCTCGGCAGCGGGTGTGTGTGACCCCCGGGATGGGCTCCCCACACAAAAACAGGCCCAGCAAACGGAGGTTGTGGTTTTCAAAATCAAAAAGGTGCGGTTTATTTTCTATTTACAGTGACAAAACACAGCAAAGCAAAAGAAACATAAATAAAATAAATCCTGGTCAACTTGACCTCTGAGTAAACATACAGGTTTCCTAACTAACAACTGGGATCAGCCTAGTGCTGTCCTAGTCCCTAAGTCCCTGGTTTTAAATGTCCAAGCAAATAGCCACACAGGCTTTGTCTCACCGCACAGGGGTTCACTCTCCCTAGACAGTCCACACAGGTCTGGTTCCAGGCATGAGCAAACACCTTATGAATCTGGGAGTTCTTATAGAGGCCTAAATGAGCTGACAAGCTTCAGCTGGTCTCATCAACTCCCTGTCTGCACGACGCCCCACACTCTCCCTAGAGGTATGAGTCATCCATGAGCCCACTAGCCTCAGCTGGGCTTATACAACTCTCCACCTAGTTGTATAAGTCGGCGTAAAGCCTGAATCTGGGCGAAATATATCTACCCCCCTGGATGCAACCAGGTGACTTTACCTTCCTGCTGTCACATACCCCCCCCTCTTGTTTTAACCTCGGGGTTGGAACACCAGCAATCAGGCATTCATGTACTCGAGACAAAGCATCCACATTCCCCATTTGAACGCCAGGGCGATGCTTTACTGTGAAGTTGAATTCCTGGAGGGCCAGGAACCACCTATTCACTCTTCTATTTGTTTCCTTGTTTTGAGCCATCCACTTTAACGGAGCGTGATCCGTAACCATGTCAAAGTGCCTACCTAGCAGGTAGTACCGAAGGGAATCTAGAGCCCACTTCACCGCTAAACACTCCTTTTCAACGGTGGCGTAATTTACCTCATGGGACTTCAACTTCCTGCTGAGGTAAATGACTGGGTGCTCTTCCCCGTTCCAGACCTGGGACAATACTGCTCCTAACCCCACATCTGACGCATCACTTTGTACGACAAAGTCTTTAGAGAAGTCGGGTGAGTACAACACTGGCTGGCTACATAAGGCTTGTTTCAAGAATTGGAATGCTGCCTCAGCCTCGGGGGTCCATTTAATCATGGCCGACCCTTTCCCTTTCGTCAGGTTGGTTAGGGGCACAGCCTTAGAAGCAAAGTGGGGAATGAAGCGCCGATAATAACCCGCGATTCCCAGAAAGGCCCGTACCTGCTTCTTGCTGTTAGGACGTGGCCAACTCTGGATGGCCTCGACTTTGTTGAGTTGGGGTTTTATCACTCCCCTGCCAATGGTGTACCCAAGATATTTGGCCTCCTCCTGCCCAATGGTACACTTCTTGGGGTTAGCCGTAAACCCCGCTTCCCGGATAGAGTCTAGGACTGCTTGCACTTTTGGCAGATGTGAGGCCCAATCTGTGCTATGGACAATTACGTCATCCAGGTAAGCCGCAGCATACTTCCGATGGGGCCTCAGTATCTGGTCCATTTTCCGCTGGAATGTGGCCGGCGCATTCTGTAACCCGAACGGCATTCTCTTATATTGGAACGCCCCGTCTGGGGTTACAAATGCGGTTTTCTCTTTGGCCGACTTGGCCAGGGGAATTTGCCAATACCCTTTTGTGAGGTCAAGAGTCGTCATGTATCGGGCTGTTCCCAGCCGGTCGATCAACTCATCTATACGTGGCATGGGGTAGGTGTCAAATTTTGTAACTTTGTTCAACTGACGAAAATCGTTACAAAATCGCCAGCTCCCATCCGGTTTAGGCACCAACACAATGGGACTAGACCAATCACTTTGGGACTCCTCTATCACCCCTAAGTTCAGCATTTTCTGTACTTCCTCCCGTATTGCCTCCCGTCGGGCCTCTGGGATCCGATAGGGTTTTAACTTCACCCTTTCACCGGGCGGGGTAATGATGTCATGCTCTACCCCAGATGTTTGTCCCGGCAGCTCAGAGAATACCTCCTTGTTGCGAAGCACAAACTCCTTAACCTCCTGTTGTTGGGGTTGTGACAAGGTGGCTGCTATTCCAACCTCAGGAATCACGCAACCAGTTTGAGCTGGTGACCAAGTGTCTGCGACTAGGGACTCTCTATCCCTCCAGGCTTTCAACAGATTAACGTGATAGATCTGTTCGGGCTTTCGCCTTCCTGGTTGTCTGACCTTGTAATTCACTTTGCTCACTTTTTCCATTATCTCATAGGGGCCTTGCCATTTGGCAAGGAATTTACTTTCAACCGTAGGGACAAGTACCAGTATCCTATCCCCCGGGGAAAAGGTACGGGTCTTGGCTCCACGGTTGTACACTCTCTGCTGTGCTAACTGCGCTTGGGCCAAATGTTCCTTCACGATGGGCATTACCTGTGCAATTCGGTCTTGCATCAGGGCGACATGCTCAATCACACTCCTGTGGGGAGAACTCTCACTTTCCCAAGTTTCCTTGGCAATATCCAACAGCCCTCTTGGGTGTCTCCCATACAGTAACTCAAAGGGGGAGAATCCCGTAGAGGATTGGGGCACCTCCCTAATAGCAAACATCAGATAAGGAAGTAGACAGTCCCAATCCTTTCCATCTCTATCCACCACTTTCTTCAACATTTGTTTTAGGGTTTTGTTGAATCTTTCAACCAGCCCATCGGTTTGGGGGTGATACACAGATGTACGTAATTGCGTCACTTTGAACAATTTACACAGCTCCTTCATAACCCGGGACATAAAGGGTGTACCTTGGTCCGTAAGCAGTTCTTTACAAATACCCACCCGGCTAAACACAAGAGATAGCTCTTTGGCTATGGTTTTGGCCGAGGTATTTCGGAGAGGGATCGCTTCTGGATAACGGGTGGCATAGTCCATTATAACTAATATGTACTGGTGCCCCCTAGCGGACTTGATTATAGGCCCTACCAAATCCATGGCGATCCTCTCAAACGGGACCTCAATGATGGGTAGAGGGACCAGCGGGCTACGGAAATGTGGCATCGGGGCCGACCTCTGACACACAGGGCAGGAGGAACAATAATTTTCTATGTCCTTCATCACCCCCGGCCAATAGAATCTCTGTAATACCCTCTCTCGGGTTTTCTCTGTCCCCAGATGACCTCCAAGAATGTGCCCATGGGCCAACTCCAACACCAACTTCCTGTAAGGTTTGGGCACCACAAGCTGCTCAACGGTTTCTTCTGCCCTTTTTGCCACCCGATACAGTAGGTCCTTCTCTACGCTGAAGTATGGGTAAGTGCAGGTATTATCTGGGTTCACTAACTCGCCATCTATTTTCACTACGTTTTCCCGTGCCTTTATTAGGGCGGGGTCTTTCAACTGTTCTGTGGCAAAGTTTTCCCTGTGAACCTCAAGATCAGAAAACTCCACAGACGGTAGGTTTTCGTCTGAGGAGGTGGGCTCCTCTCCAGTTTCTTGAGTCTCCCCTGCCAATACTGATAAGGGAAATTCCGGAGAGTCCTCACCACTCTCAGGGGAGTTCTGGCTATCACATTCCTGGTACATAGGGGCACCAGTGGGGGGCTCAGGATCATCCCACAGTTCCCAGAACTTCGGAAAATCCCTTCCCACAATGGCGTCATGCGGTAACTGAGATACTAAGCCCACTGGATGAGAGAGGGTACCTTTGGGGGTCTCGAAACACACTGTAGTCACTGGATACTCTCGGGTGTCCCCATGCACACAAATAACAGCTACCTTGCTATTCCCAAAGACCTCTGTTTTAACTAACTCAGCCTTTATCAGGGTCACAAGGCTACCTGAATCCAGCAATACCACAACATTTCTACCATTAACACACATTTTGCATAAATGTTTCTCAGTTCCTCGAATGGCAGTGCATGCGACTGTCGCACACAGCGACTGACGTCTGCCCGTCAGAAAGTCACACTGCATGGGTTCCTCCACAACCGGGCAATTGGCTGCAATATGTCCCGCTTGCCGGCAGCGGTAGCAAACGATCCTTCTTGCCGCCTCTTGAGCCGCTGATTTCCCAGGCTGTTCTCGCCAAACTTGGGGTAGAGCTCCCACCCTCTCACTCTCTCCACCCTCACCCCTTGGAATCCTCTTATCCACCCCTGGGGATGGTCTGGTCTTAGGGTGGAAAGTCCGAGTGTCTCTGGAAGAGGCCGTCAGGTTCTCTGTAGCCAAGTATTTCTCCACACGATCCACAAGACCATCGGCCGTCTCTGGGTCTCCATGGCTTACCCACTTTTGGATGGCAGTAGGAAGAGCTCTCAAAAACCGATCCATTACAACACGTTCCACAATCTTTGGTGCGGACAAAGTCTCTGGCTGTAGCCACTTTCTGCTCAGGTGAATGAGATCATACATTTGAGACCTGGGGGGTTTTCCAAGCTGGAAAGTCCAGTTATGCACACGCTGAGCCCGGACAGCCTGGGTGACACCCAGCCTTGCCAAAATTTCAGCTTTTAGCATCACATAGTCTTTTGCTTGGTTAGGCTCTAGGTCATAGTAAGCTTTCTGCGATTCACCAGTTAACAGAGGAGCCACCAGTCCAGCCCACTGCTCCTCAGGCCACTTTTCTCTTTCAGCGGTCCTTTCAAATGTGGTCAAAAATACCTCTGGATCATCCTCTCCAGTCATTTTTGTCAATAAACGACTCACCCCAAAGGACGTGGTATTAGTGGGACGGCTTTCCTCACTGGTCTGCGGACGTTGCTGCATTACTGCTTCCATTTGTTGTAGTCTCTGCTCTTGCTTCTGTAACAGGTCTATGAAGCGGGCCTCAGATTGCTGCTGGGCTTGTTGCTGAGCTTCCAGACTCTGTTGGTGAGCTTGCTGCTGGGCTGCAAGGCTCTGTTGATGAGCTTGCTGCTGGGCTGCAAGGCTCCTTTGCAAACCTGCATTTGTCTGCTGTTGATTGGCATTTGCTAGAGCCAGCTGTTTCAGTATCTCCTCCATGCTGGCTTAAAAAAACTGCCACTGGTTCTCCACCAACTGTGAGGGGGTTAGCTCGGCAGCGGGTGTGTGTGACCCCCGGGATGGGCTCCCCACACAAAAACAGGCCCAGCAAACGGAGGTTGTGGTTTTCAAAATCAAAAAGGTGTGGTTTATTTTCTATTTACAGTGACAAAACACAGCAAAGCAAAAGAAACATAAATAAAATAAATCCTGGTCAACTTGACCTCTGAGTAAACATACAGGTTTCCTAACTAACAACTGGGATCAGCCTAGTGCTGTCCTAGTCCCTAAGTCCCTGGTTTTAAATGTCCAAGCAAATAGCCACACAGGCTTTGTCTCACCGCACAGGGGTTCACTCTCCCTAGACAGTCCACACAGGTCTGGTTCCAGGCATGAGCAAACACCTAATGAATCTGGGAGTTCTTATAGAGGCCTAAATGAGCTGACAAGCTTCAGCTGGTCTCATCAACTCCCTGTCTGCACGACGCCCCACACTCTCCCTAGAGGTATGAGTCATCCATGAGCTCACTAGCCTCAGCTGGGCTTATACAACTCTCCACCTAGTTGTATAAGTCGGCGTAAAGCCTGAATCTGGGCGAAATATATCTACCCCCCTGGATGCAACCAGGTGACTTTACCTTCCTGCTGTCACAGTGCCTATCAGGAACCTAGCTCCCTCTGGTGTCCATTTGTGTTATATTGCTACAATTTGTTTGGTTTAGCTATGACAAGAACAAAGCATGATGGACATTGTAGTACACAGAGACAGAGACTCTATTGCTGTGGATTAGAAATAGACTACATTACCCACAAGACCACTGTACTACCAATAGTGCAATGCGCCGCACACAGCCTGATGGGAGGGCTTATTTAAGAGAAGGGCGGACTCAGCTCATTCTCTCTGGATGCCATCTTCAAGCCGGCTGGAGGCCTGTGTTGAGGTCTGCTGTAAGTGTGCCTAGGCCCAAGAAGCCTGGGCCTACAGTTACCAAGAGCGGATGGCCTAGTTAGAGAGGGATCCTTGCGGGCATTTTCGCTGGTCAAGCCGAAGGAGGATCGGCCTGCAGCTCACAGCATCCAGAGTCACCTATCCACCCAGAGAGAGTGGCCGTGCGGAGGACCAGGGACCTCGTGATACCGAGAGACGGACTAGAGAGAGAAAGTTTTGGATTGAGGAAAGCCTGCGAAGCAAGGCCTCATTTGGTGAGCGGGCAATTGCCCATCAGTATAAGTTAACTGACTCGTAGGAGTGTGACTTTCGTAAACCTTACTTGTACTTGCTGGTGTCTGCAGCGCCACAAGTAGGGAGAAGGACACATCACCTCCGGTTCGCGATACAACGACTTGGGGAAATTAGCATACACTTTACCGCTACTTTGTGCGCCTCAATTGGCTGTTTTTTTTTTTCTTTTCATCTTACCCATTGGAATACAAATGAATAAGTGCACCAACGGAGCTAGCAGAAGATTAGATGACTCTTAAAGGAACAGTTACCTGTTTCATTACTCTCACACGTTGTTACTACAGGACACGCACCAGTTGAACTGTCCACTAGGGGGAGCCATACAGTTTTGAATTTATGTGATGATATAACTGTTTGCATCGTGATTTCTACTGTTTTATGTGAGACTTGGTGGAGAGGTGCCCCAGTGCTAATGTCATTGCACTGAGAGATTCCTCCACCATACTCTCACTCAGGACTGGCCCTCGGGTCACGTCATTTGGGCCTGATCGCAGGGTTATTCAGAACCAGTGGTACTCCATTGACTTATACAGGGATCTGTATGTATTTGATGTTGATTGCATAACCATTGTTCTATTTTTTTTGCCGAGTAAACACATTACCATTGGTTGAACTACATCTTGTGTGGGACTCTATCTTTTGCAGCTGTGTGGCGGGTGAACTACACTAAGGTAACAATATTTAACTACATTTATTGTTGTGTGGTATCATTGTGGCTCACAATCACAATATTGTCCAGTTGTGCCAAGGGTATCATTGTGGCTCACAATCACAATATTGTCCAGTTGTGAGTCATTTAGGGGCTCACAATCACAATATTGTCCAGTTGTGCCAAGGGGGAACCGAGCCAAATACTAGGGGTTGATAGGCAGAGTGCAGGCCCAAGCTTAAACCAGCAGCTCATACGGGGGTATGTAATTTAAATGACTTGCGAATTTGAGAAATCGCAACGGCTCATATTCGCAATAGAATTCGCAGCAGTGTGAACCTAGCCTAATATCTGCAAATTTCCAACTGGATTTACCTAATTTCTTCTTTTGGACCACTCAACTAGCTCATCGCCAACCTAAGTAACTATTTAACCTTTTGGTTACCTGATTTCCCTTCTCACCAAATCGTGTGAGCCCCGTGCTTATTTGGTTCTTCTCCTTTTCTTTCTCTGGGGCTACCTTTCTGCCTTTTTACATAATTGTGACTGAATCCTGGGGATAACAGGCTGGGAGTTTCCTCAGGCATAAAGACAAAGCTGTGTCCATAATTTTATTTTATCTATGCTGTATTATTAAAAAATGCTTCTTCATACAAGTTGTATTTTTCCTTTATTGTCTCATAAATACAAAATATTTCATAATTAAAATGGAGCATATTTTACATTCGATGAAGCTGCCTGCAGCTCTGAGAGGCATTCTCATTAGTGGCGAGTGGAATTTCAGTTAAAGTCAGCAAAATGGATGGCTTTTATAGCTTGTAACAATGGTCCTTAGATAGTGAAATATCAGGATACCTAAAAACTCCACAAAGCCAGATGAAGATAGAGGACAAGGCAAGACCTGGTAATATGCTACTGGTGAGACACAGGTTTGGCTGTGCTGTAATTCCTGGGAAGGCTCTTCTTTGGGGTAGACCTATTTGGAGTTGGGGCAGTTACACTCAAGGACATGGGCCAGTGTGTAATACCCTGATGGTTTTGGGGAAAATCCCCTTTTTTCCCCCTAACCTGGATCTGTTGCAATAGTTTGTGTTTCTTACATTTCCTTAGTGGCTGCCTCCTGTATAATTTTATATGCCCTCCCACAGGCGGCCAGGTAGGGGGTCCTGGTGAGAGCACAACTATCACCTTGGCTTGGTATTTTATGTATCAGCCTGGTTTTGTTCCAGATGGAATAATGGCTCTTCTTATCCTGTTGACACGAAACAGCTCTTTTTTATATGCCCTGAAAAAACAAAATTTCTGTGAAACACGTAGACATTTGCTGAAATGTTGAAACTGTAATTTTTATATTTAAGTATGAATTTTTGTTTTGTGGTTGCTTTTACATTTTGTGCAAAATAAAATATGTTTTTATGACAAATGGTACATTGTGAGAACTCCTATCTAAAACACTGGTGAGGTACATTTAAAGCTCCACTTACTCTTTGGGCTTCATGTACACTACAGCTTCTAAACTTGAGTTTAGGAGATTTTGGCTTTTTTTTGCCTAAGCGCCTAAACTCAACTCCATAAAAGCAATTCCATGTAGACATAGGCTTTTACCAGAGTTTAGGAGGAGGTAGTTGAGGAGCTTCAACCTCCCTCTCCTGAACGCAGAAGAATCACACTCAGGATAGGATCATTTTGACATTGGCCGCCGGAAAATGCAAATTACGTCACAATTTGTCCCTGAGTTTGCCACATTTTCCGCAGCTGGCGGTCAAAGTAGGCTGTGTATATGAAGCCTTGGAATGTTTTTTTTTGTTTTTTTCTACTAGTGCAAAGGATGGTACCTTTCAATGTTACCACGTAGGAACTAACATTGGGTCCTAACCAAGTTTTAATATATACCATGTGAAGGTAGGTTTACTGAGAAGATTGAGTAGTCTGGGCAGCACAGTGGTGTAGTGGTTAGCACTTTCGCCTAGCAGTAAAGGGGTTTGAATCCCAACCACGTTACTACCTGCCTGGAGTTTGCATGTTCTCCCTGTGCCTGTGTGCTTTTCTTACCACACTCCAAAGACATGCTGGAAGGTTAATTGGCTTCTGTCTAAAAAAATTGGCCCTAGTATGTGTATGTATGAATGTGAGTTATGGACCTTAGATTGTAAGCTCCTTGAGGGCAGGGACTGATGTGAACCTACAACAATGTATACAGTGGGGCAAAAAAAGTATTCCGTCAGCCATCAATTGTGCAAGTTCTCCCACTTAAAAAGATGAGAGAGGCCTGTAATTGTCATCATAGGTATACCTCAACTATGAGAGACAAAATGTGGAAACAAATCCAGACAATCACAATGTCTGATTTGGAAAGAATTTATTTGCAAATTTTGGTGGAAAATAAGTATTTAGTCTATATCAAAAGTTCATCTCAATACTTTGTTATATATCCTTTGTTGGCAATGACAGAGGTCAAACGTTTTCTGTAAATCTTCACAAGTTGTCACACACTGTTACTGGTATGTTGGCCCATTCCTCCATGCAGATCTCCTCTAGAGCAGTGATGTTTTGGGGCTGTCGCTGGGCAACACAGACTTTCAACTCCCTCTAAACGTTTTCTATGGGTTTCAGATCTGGAGACAGGCTAGGCCACTCCAGGACCTTGAAATGCTTCTTACGAAGCCACTCCTTCGTTGCCCGGGCGGTGTGTTTGGGATCATTGTCATGCTGAAAGACCCAGTCACGTTTCATCTTCAATGCCCTTGCTGATGGGAGGAGGTTTCCACTCAAAATCTCACGATACATGGCCCCATTCATTCTTTCATGTACACGGATCAGTCGTCCTGTTCCCTTTGCAGAGAAACAGCCCCAAAGCATGATGTTGCCACCCCCATGCTTCACAGTAGGTATGGTGTTCTTTGGTTGCAACTCAGCATTCTCTCTCCTCCAAACACGACGAGTTGTGTTTCTACCAAACAGTTCTACTTTGGTTTCATCTGACCATATGACATTCTCCCAATCCTCTTCTGGATCATCCAAATGCTCTCTAGCAAACCTGATGGGCCCGGACATGTACTGGCTTAAGCAGGGGGACACGTCTGGCACTGCAGGATCTGAGTCCCTGGCGGTGTAGTGTGTTACTGATGGTAGCCTTTGCTATGTTGGTCCCAGTACTCTGCAGGTCATTCACTAAGTCCCCCCGTGTGGTTCTGGGATTTTTTCTCACCGTTCTTGTGATCATTTTGACCCCACTGGGTGAGATCTTGCATAGAGCCCCAGATCGAGGGAGATTATCAGTGGTTTTGTATGTCTTCCATTTTCTAATTATTGCTCCCACAGCTGATTTCTTCACACCAAGCTGCTTGCCTATTGCAGATTCAGTCTTCCCAACCTGGTGCAGGTCTACAATTTTGTTACTGGTGTCCTTCGACAGCTCTTTGGTCTTCACCATAGTGGAGTTTGGAGTGTGACTGTTTGAGGTTGTGGAGAGGTGTCTTTTATACTGATAACAAGTTCAAACAGGTGCCATTAATACAGGTAATGAGTGAGGGACAGAGGAGCCTCTTAAAGAAGAAGATACAGGTCTGTAAGAGCCAGAAATCCTGCTTGTTTGTAGGTGACCAAATACTTATTTTCCACCATAATTTGCAAATAAATTCTTTCCAAATCAGACAATGTGATTGTCTGGATTTGTTTCCACATTTTGTCTCGCAGGCCTCGTACACACGACCGATTTTCTCGTCCAAAACCGTCAAGAAAAGTGCCGCGAGAGCTTTTTTGTCGAGAAAAACGTTCATGTGTATGGTTTTACGACGAGAAAATTACCGAGAATCTCGACGAGAAAATAGAGAACCTGCTCTCTATTTTCTCGTCAGGATTCCAGATTTCCTCGTCGTGTTTCTCGTCGGCCTGTTTTGTGACGAGAAAATGGTTCGTGTGTATGCTTTTACGACTCTTCCAAAAGCGCGCATGCTCACAAGCAACTAAGAGACGGGAGCGCATCTTCTGGTAAAACAAGCCTTCGTAATGGAGAGAGCACATTCGTCACGCTCCAAATTATTGCATCGTTTAAATGTTCTGCATTGAAATCTTCGTTAGAATGTTACATTAATCAAAATGAGTGACCTTCTTTTGCTGCTGATATTCACACCGAGTTATGACTATTTTTTTTTAACCTTTTTCATGCTGCTCTTAAGAAGATTTATGTGTATTATATCGTGCAAATTTTTCGGAATAATTTAAATTGTTATATTTTTCAAAATGATGTTAATTATAGTTTCGCAATGTTTTGATAGTGATCTCCCATTTAATTTTGGAATCTATATTAGTTAAATTTTCCACCATCTTTTTTTGCAAATCCGATTTAGTTATTCTTTTGGGGGGTTGTTATCTGTCCCTTTTTTTGTCAGTCAAATGTATCTGCTTACTCCAAAGCTAGATTTTAAATTTTTACAAATACACATAGTCAAGTATGAACTTAAACAAAAATCACATTTATTCATGTTTCGAAATAAAATAAAGAGAAGGCAGCGCTGGAGAACCTGCTGTCATTTGTGCATCCCAGGGACCCCAGAGCACACAGCAACCCTGTGTGGACCCTAAAATTGGGAGCTTGAGAAGGCCAACATTTCTGAACACAATCTGATGCTGGCCTCCCAGAGGTCAGGAACAGCAGCAGGTGATATATATGTCCCAAGTGTGTGGTACTACAACAGGCTGCCTTCTGTCCGACCACAATGAAGCAAGGCCATCACTTCCTCTTCTTCCTGGCAACCTTCCCTGCAACCTTCCCTGAAGCCTTCCCTGAAGCCTTCCTTCTTCGTTTGGCTGGAGGCTGGGCCACTGGAGGGGTACTCCTGTCAGGAGGAGGAGATGTAGCAGAAGGGGGTGGGGCAGAAGAAGAAGGTGGAGGTGTAGCAGAAGGGGGTGGGGCAGAAGAAGAAGGTGGAGGTGTAGCAGAAGGGGGTGGGGCAGAAGAAGAAGGTGGAGGTGTAGCAGAAGGGGGTGGGGCAGAAGAAGAAGGTGGAGGTGTAGCAGAAGGGGGTGGGGCAGAATAAGAAGGGGGAGGTGTAGCAGAAGAGGGTGGGGCAGAAGAAGAAGGTGGAGGTGTAGCAGAAGGGGGTGGGGCAAAAGAAGAAGGTGGAGGTGTAGCAGAAGGGGGTGGGGCAGAAGAAGAAGGTGGAGGTGTAGCAGAAGGGGGTGGGGCAGAAGAAGAAGGGGGAGGTGTAGCATAAGGGGGTGGGGCATAAGAAGAAGGGGGAGGTGGAGGTTGAGGTTGGGTCAGTTGTGCCACCTCACATATGGCGGTATTGGGGGTAATTTTCTCCATCACCCCCTTGTTGAGCAAGGTGATGAGCAGGGGCTCGCATAGGAGGCGTTGCTCCATGCTCATCACCTTGAACTTAGCCTCCACTAGGCCGGCAATGGCCTCTTCAGGGGATGTGGGCTCCTGGAGGGTGGCATGGGCCTCACGAATAAGGGCCATTGCTGCCTCACTCGTGCTCCTGTCCCTCCTGCCTCTTTTGGGAAGCCGGATGGGAGGCACCTGGGATCTGGTGCTTCTCCTTTGCCCTGCCACCTCCTGTCTGCCACTGGGCCCTGCCACCTCCTGGCTGCCACTGGGCCCTGCCACCTCCTGGCTGCCACTGGGCCCTGCCACCTCCTGGCTGCCACTGGGCCCTGCCACCTCCTGCCTGCCACTGGGCCCTTCCTCCTCCTGCCTGACAGTTTCCAGACCCTCCTCCTGGCTGATTTCATCCTGTGTATGAAAAAGGGACATAGTTTAATATGTTGGTTTAATCTTTGCATCAAACTTTGTAATCCTGATTGAAGCAATTAGAATGTAAATCCATAAATCCTTGCTTTAAATTTACCACTACATCAGATTGACTATTTAGCACCCAATTAAGTGCAGACTAATGTCTACAGATCTTGATTTCACTTGTGGAATCCAAAATATTTTATGTTTGTCATCTTGACATATTTGTCAAACATTAAGTTTATCCCAATACATTTTCAGTTAATACTATACCTGGCTCCAGATGGCCAAATCAGGATCATCCAGGATGGCTGCCTCCTCTTGCTCCAGAGAAGGCTCAGGTTGGCTGCAGGGAAGTCTGGGGGGAAGAGTGGAGAGTGATGGCTTTGCCTCAATGTGGTCATCCAGGAAGGACATCCTGTTGTAGTACCACAAAATCGGGACATACACATCATCTGCTGCTGCTCCTGACCTCTGAGAAGCCAGCACCTTAGAGCGTTCAGTCCTGTAGGTACCTCTCAAGCTGCCAATTTTAGTGTCCACTTGTTTTGCTGTGGCTGTGGGCACCTTGGTATGCACAAATGGGAGCAGCTTCTCCAGCGCTGCTTTTCTCACCCCTCTTTTTTTATGGATGGGGTTTTTCGTCTCCCACAGAGCGGGCAGCTCCCTTACCCGGTCAATAAATTCCGCCAGGAAATCCTTGTCGCTTATAAAGACATTCATATTGTATCTGCAAGTTAAATAAATTATATATAACTAATGTGAGGCAAACAGTCTAACCTCCTTAACATCCTAGTCACCAAATATATCTTCCAACATTCTCAAGACAGTATAGGCCAACAATTTGTACAAGTCACAAAATCACATACCTTCGTTCGCACGTCCGTCACTTGAACTCCTCTCTCCGCACACCGAACGTACTATAGTCACATGTGTGTTTGCTATATACACACCACGCATGCGTCAAAATACGAACACGTCGCTCCGCACACGTCGCCCGCCCGTGACGTTCTAACTAACATCTTTTCCCCGCCCCTTCTCTTTCGGCGCGCAGACAGATATGGCGGAGTTACAGCAGGTGTCTGATAATTCCGCAACTAACGAGGAGGAGACAAGCCCGGAGACCGAGGAAACATCACGATCAAGGAGGAGATTCAAGGCATCGAATATGTCTTTGGCGGAGATGGTGGACATCTTGCTCAAGTCTGATTATGACGCAAAGCATAGGCCGTATAGCAAACCAAATAGAAGGAAGGCCAAAATCCTCACTAAAGTCGTGAAGAGTCTGAAGACGAATTTCGGGGTGAAACGCTCAAATGAGCAGCTCAGAAAGAGGTGGTCAGACCTCAAACTGAGGGAGCCAGAGCAGTTGAGGAGCATAAAGAGAATACTAGCAAAAAGTAAGTAAAATGTAGACTTTTCTGCTATTAATCTTTTTCTAAACTTACATGTTGCTCTTTATTTTGGTTTCTCATATTGGACTCCCTGCCAAAATGTAATATTTTGAACTTGGTTGGGCACAGTAATCGTTCGTTACGTTACAGACACTTCGTTCGGCCACTATCTGCGGTTTTGGCTTATTTTATAGCCACAAAAGTAATTAGACATCTGCCATTTTTGGTCAAATATTGTGGCGAAATTTTTAGGCTAGATGATGTGTTTGTAAAGAGAATGAAATGCAAACTTTTATCAGTGTAAAGGAGAGGACACTCAGCAGCTGCTTCCACATCTGTACTTTGGAGCACTATAGTGTGGGCCAACAGACCCGCCTTTTTTGGGTGTCCCACACAGGTGCATCAGTGAATTTTTGTGGTGCCTCCATGTCAAATAAATTACATCCAAAGGTGAATACTAAACATATTCTTGGTCATAAATAATGCATTCTTCTTTAAATTCCGCCCAAACACACACTTGTACCACACTTCCAAGCAATTTAGCCTGTTTTTATTTTAACATTGAGATTTACAGTGTGATAAATAGACCTTTTGTTTGATTCTCATAGGGGAGAGAAGACTGGGAGGAGAACACTCCAGGGAGCACATGCACCCCACAACTTCCAAGCAACCCCAAACTCCCAAAGACCCACAACCGAAAGATGTGCAGGAAGTTGAGGTGGAGGAAGGAGAAGTGCAGGAAGGAGAGATGGATGACGTTGTGGATCTGGTCACCACAACAGGTCAGTATCTGTCACCACAGCTTCAGGTAAGAGATGTAGGCCTGCAGAGTTATTATACCTTTTGTTTTTTGTTTTTAGGGGATATAAATGTTGTGAAGGATAGTACACGGTTCTCTGCTGACAGTGCCCTCCGCCTCATCCAGCAAGTGATGGAATGTAGCACGGAACTGGACCTAATTAAACAAAGAATCCATGTGATGGAACAAACATTTAAAGACATTGTGAGGGGGTTAGCTCGGCAGCGGGTGTGTGTGACCCCCGAGATGGGCTCCCCACACAAAAACAGGCCCAGCAAACGGAGGTTGTGGTTTTCAAAATCAAAAAGGTGCGGTTTATTTTCTATTTACAGTGACAAAACACAGCAAAGCAAAAGAAACATAAACAAAATAAATCCTGGTCAACTTGACCTCTGACTAAACATACAGGTTTCCTAACTAACAACTGGGATCAGCCTAGTGCTGTCCTAGTCCCTAAGTCCCTGGTTTTAAATGTCCAAGCAAATAGCCACACAGGCTTTGTCTCACCGCACAGGGGTTCACTCTCCCTAGACAGTCCACACAGGTCTGGTTCCAGGCATGAGCTAACATCTAATGAAGCTGGGAGTTCTTATAGAGGCCTAAATGAGCTGACAAGCTTCAGCTGGTCTCCTCATCTCTGTCTGCACGACGCCCCACACTCTCCCTAGAGGTATGAGTCATCCATGAGCCCACTAGCCTTATACAACTCTCCACCTAGTTGTATAAGTCGGCGTAAAGCCTGAATCTGGGCGAAATATATCTACCCCCCTGGATGCAACCAGGTGACTTTACCTTCCTGCTGTCACATACCCCCCCCCCTCTTGTTTTAACCTCGGGGTTGGAACACCAGCAATCAGGCATTCATGTACTCGAGACAAAGCATCCACATTCCCCATTTGAACGCCAGGGCGATGCTTTACTGTGAAGTTGAATTCCTGGAGGGCCAGGAACCACCTATTCACTCTTCTATTTGTTTCCTTGTTTTGAGCCATCCACTTTAACGGAGCGTGATCCGTAACCATGTCAAAGTGCCTACCTAGCAGGTAGTACCGAAGGGAATCTAGAGCCCACTTCACCGCTAAACACTCCTTTTCAACGGTGGCGTAATTTACCTCATGGGACTTCAACTTCCTGCTGAGGTAAATGACTGGGTGCTCTTCCCCGTTCCAGACCTGGGACAATACTGCTCCTAACCCCACATCTGACGCATCACTTTGTACGACAAAGTCTTTAGAGAAGTCGGGTGAGTACAACACTGGCTGGCTACATAAGGCTTGTTTCAAGAATTGGAATGCTGCCTCAGCCTCGGGGGTCCATTTAATCATGACCGACCCTTTCCCCTTCGTCAGGTTGGTTAGGGGCACAGCCTTAGAAGCAAAGTGGGGAATGAATCGCCGATAATACCCAGCGATTCCCAGAAAGGCTCGTACCTGCTTCTTGCTGTTGGGACGTGGCCAACTCTGGATGGCCTCGACTTTGTTGAGTTGGGGTTTTATTACTCCCCTCCCAATGGTGTACCCAAGATATTTGGCCTCCTCCTGCCCAATGGTACACTTCTTGGGGTTAGCCGTAAACCCCGCTTCCCGAACAGAGTCCAGGACTGCTTGCACTTTTGGCAGATGTGAGGCCCAATCTGTGCTATGGACAATTATGTCATCCAGGTAAGCCGCAGCATACTTCCGATGGGGCCTCAGCATCTGGTCCATTTTCCGCTGGAATGTGGCCGGCGCATTCTGTAACCCGAACGGCATTCTTTTATATTGGAACGCCCCGTCTGGGGTTACAAATGCGGTTTTCTCTTTGGCCGACTTGGCCAGGGGGATTTGCCAATACCCTTTTGTGAGGTCAAGAGTCGTCATGTATCGGGCTGTTCCCAGCCGGTCGATCAACTCATCTATACGTGGCATGGGGTAGGTGTCAAATTTTGTAACTTTGTTCAACTGACGAAAATCGTTACAAAATCGCCAGCTCCCATCCGGTTTAGGCACCAACACAATGGGACTAGACCAATCACTTTGGGACTCCTCTATCACCCCTAAGTTCAGCATTTTCTGTACTTCCTCCCGTATTGCCTCCCGTCGGGCCTCTGGGATCAGATAGGGTTTTAACTTCACCCTTTCACCGGGCGGGGTAATGATGTCATGCTCTACCCCATATGTTTGTCCCGGCAGCTCAGAGAATACCTCCTTGTTGCGAAGCACAAACTCCTTAACCTCCTGTTGTTGGGGTTGTGACAAGGTGGCTGCTATTCCAACCTCAGGAATCACGCAACCAGTTTGAGCTGGTGACCAAGTGTCTGCGACTATGGACTCTCTATCCCTCCAGGCTTTCAACAGATTAACGTGATAGATCTGTTCGGGCTTTCGCCTTCCTGGTTGTCTGACCTTGTAATTCACTTTGCTCACTTTTTCCATTATCTCGTAGGGGCCTTGCCATTTGGCAAGGAATTTACTTTCAACCGTAGGGACAAGTACCAGTATCCTATCCCCCGGGGAAAAGGTACGGGTCTTGGCTCCACGGTTGTACACTCTCTGCTGTGCTAACTGCACTTGGGCCAAATGTTCCTTCACGATGGGCATTACCTGTGCAATTCGGTCTTGCATCAGGGCGACATGCTCAATCACACTCCTGTGGGGAGAACTCTCACTTTCCCAAGTTTCCTTGGCAATATCCAACAGCCCTCTTGGGTGTCTCCCATACAGTAACTCAAAGGGGGAGAATCCCGTAGAGGATTGGGGCACCTCCCTAATAGCAAACATCAGATAAGGAAGTAGACAGTCCCAATCCTTTCCATCTCTATCCACCACTTTCTTCAACATTTGTTTTAGGGTTTTGTTGAACCTTTCAACCAGCCCATCGGTTTGGGGGTGATACACAGATGTACGTAATTGCGTCACTTTGAACAATTTACACAGCTCCTTCATAACCCGGGACATAAAGGGTGTACCTTGGTCCGTAAGCAGTTCTTTACAAATACCCACCCGGCTAAACACAAGAGATAGCTCTTTGGCTATGGTTTTGGCCGAGGTATTTCGGAGAGGGATCGCTTCTGGATAACGGGTGGCATAGTCCATTATAACTAATATGTACTGGTGCCCCCTAGCGGACTTGATTATAGGACCTACCAAATCCATGGCGATCCTCTCAAACGGGACCTCAATGATGGGTAGAGGGACCAGCGGGCTACGGAAATGTGGCATCGGGGCCGACCTCTGACACACAGGGCAGGAGGAACAATAATTTTCTATGTCCTTCATCACCCCCGGCCAATAGAATCTCTGTAATACCCTCTCTCGGGTTTTCTCTGTCCCCAGATGACCTCCAAGAATGTGCCCATGGGCCAACTCCAACACCAACTTCCTGTAAGGTTTGGGCACCACAAGCTGCTCAACGGTTTCTTCTGCCCTTTTTGCCACCCGATACAGTAGGTCCTTCTCTACGCTGAAGTATGGGTAAGTGCAGGTATTATCTGGGTTCACTAACTCACCATCTATTTTCACTACGTTTTCCCGTGCCTTTATTAGGGCGGGGTCTTTCAACTGTTCTGTGGCAAAGTTTTCCCTGTGAACCTCAAGATCAGAAAACTCCACAGACGGTAGGTTTTCGTCTGAGGAGGTGGGCTCCTCTCCAGTTTCTTGAGTCTCCCCTGCCAATACTGATAAGGGAAATTCCGGAGAGTCCTCACCACTCTCAGGGGAGTTCTGGCTATCACATTCCTGGTACATAGGGGCACCAGTGGGGGGCTCAGGATCATCCCACAGTTCCCAGAACTTCGGAAAATCCCTTCCCACAATGGCGTCATGCGGTAACTGAGATACTAAGCCCACTGGATGAGAGAGGGTACCTTTGGGGGTCTCGAAACACACTGTAGTCACTGGATACTCTCGGGTGTCCCCATGCACACAAATAACAGCTACCTTGCTATTCCCAGAGACCTCTGTTTTAACTAACTCAGCCTTTATCAGGGTCACAAGGCTACCTGAATCCAACAATACCACAACATTTCTACCATTAACACACATTTTGCATAAATGTTTCTCAGTTCCTCGAATGGCAGTGCATGCGACTGTCGCACACAGCGACTGACGTCTGCCCGTCAGAAAGTCACACTGCATGGGTTCCTCCACAACCGGGCAATTGGCTGCAATATGTCCCGCTTGCCGGCAGCGGTAGCAAACGATCCTTCTTGCGGCCTCTTGAGCCGCTGATTTCCCAGGCTGTTCTCGCCAAACTTGGGGTAGAGCTCCCACCCTCTCACTCTCTCCACCCTCACCCCTTGGAATCCTCTTATCCGCCCCTGGGGATGGTCTGGTCTTAGGGTGGAAAGTCCGAGTGTCTCTGGAAGAGGCCGTCAGGTTCTCTGTAGCCAAGTATTTCTCAACACGATCCACAAGACCATCGGCCGTCTCTGGGTCTCCATGGCTTACCCACTTTTGGATGGCAGTAGGAAGAGCTCTCAAAAACCGATCCATTACAACACGTTCCACAATCTTTGGTGCGGACAAAGTCTCTGGCTGTAGCCACTTTCTGCTCAGGTGAATGAGATCATACATTTGAGACCTGGGGGGTTTTCCAAGCTGGAAAGTCCAGTTATGCACACGCTGAGCCCGGACAGCCTGGGTGACACCCAGCCTTGCCAATATTTCAGCTTTTAGCATCACATAGTCTTTTGCTTGGTTAGGCTCTAGGTCATAGTAAGCTTTCTGCGATTCACCAGTTAACAGAGGAGCCACCAGTCCAGCCCACTGCTCCTCAGGCCACTTTTCTCTTTCAGCGGTC
The DNA here is from genome assembly GCA_029206835.1 of Rana muscosa. Taxonomy (NCBI): domain Eukaryota; kingdom Metazoa; phylum Chordata; class Amphibia; order Anura; family Ranidae; genus Rana; species Rana muscosa. Next base: position 137,369,790 of record CM055116.1, on the reverse strand, counting down.
CTTTCAAATGTGGTCAAAAATACCTCTGGATCATCCTCTCCAGTCATTTTTGTCAATAAACGACTCACCCCAAAGGACGCGGTATTAGTGGGACGGCTTTCCTCACTGGTCTGCGGACGTTGCTGCATTACTGCTTCCATCTGTTGTTGTAGTCTCTGCTCTTGCTTCTGCAACAGGTCTATGAAGCGGGCCTCAGATTGCTGCTGGGCTTGTTGCTGAGCCTCCAGACTCTGTTGCAAAGTTGCGTTTGTCTGCTGCTGAGCTGCAAGGCTCTGTTGATGAGCTTGCTGCTGGGCTGCGAAGTTCTTTTGCAAACCTGCATTTGTCTGCTGTTGATTGGCATTTGCTAGAGCCAGCTGCTTCAGTATCTCCTCCATGCTGGCTTAAAAAAAAAAAAACTGCCACTGGTTCTCCACCAACTGTGAGGGGGTTAGCTCGGCAGCGGGTGTGTGTGACCCCCGAGATGGGCTCCCCACACAAAAACAGGCCCAGCAAACGGAGGTTGTGGTTTTCAAAATCAAAAAGGTGCGGTTTATTTTCTATTTACAGTGACAAAACACAGCAAAGCAAAAGAAACATAAACAAAATAAATCCTGGTCAACTTGACCTCTGACTAAACATACAGGTTTCCTAACTAACAACTGGGATCAGCCTAGTGCTGTCCTAGTCCCTAAGTCCCTGGTTTTAAATGTCCAAGCAAATAGCCACACAGGCTTTGTCTCACCGCACAGGGGTTCACTCTCCCTAGACAGTCCACACAGGTCTGGTTCCAGGCATGAGCTAACATCTAATGAAGCTGGGAGTTCTTATAGAGGCCTAAATGAGCTGACAAGCTTCAGCTGGTCTCCTCATCTCTGTCTGCACGACGCCCCACACTCTCCCTAGAGGTATGAGTCATCCATGAGCCCACTAGCCTTATACAACTCTCCACCTAGTTGTATAAGTCGGCGTAAAGCCTGAATCTGGGCGAAATATATCTACCCCCCTGGATGCAACCAGGTGACTTTACCTTCCTGCTGTCACAACATTCTCGATGTTTTGGGGAGAATTCAATAAGCCATCCAAACACATTTGTTTTTACATGTTTGTTATTGCACATTTTAGAATATTTTTGACAATCAAACCAGGCAAAAATTGAATCTGCACGCAGTGTGTCAACATGTGCTATCTGCCATCAGGGGATATCCATGTACGTCTTTTGGGGGTGCAACCCCTTCCTCGTATCTAAAGTCGGTGAACTGAGGAAGGGGTTGCACCCCCAAAACACGTCCATTGATCACCCCTGATGGCAGATAGCACATGTTGACAATAGGGATCAGGATTGTAAACTTCCTAGATGAAAAAAATCCCAAATGTGTGCATATTTAATTTTTGGCTGGGCAAGGGGTGGCAGGGCCCCATATTAGGACGAGCACATAGAGACATAGTTTGTGTAAGTGAATGTCTCAGATTGCTCAGAGGTATCCAATGTTGTAATTTTTGGAATGCAACTGTTATTTTTGTATTTTCATAAGCAAAAAATTGCCGGTTTGTGGCCAGGCCAACCCAAAAAAACTGAAAAAACTAAAAAAGGTGTGAATGTGCACAGAGTAAAATATTTGACCACAAACAACGTGTAGCTTCTTTTTATAATACCCTCTATGCTTATTTGGTTATTTTGTAAGGTTACATAGTGAAATGGTTGTTAGTTACTAAAGTAAAATACACTTGGCACTACAAATGCACTAAGACAAACTAGGAGACAGGAAAGAACAAATAATTAAAGGTTTAAACAAGCTTTTTATTTGGATCCTTAGACATAGGCTGGCATAGGAATTGCCCCCCTACCCGTGAAATACTCCATGTATTTGTCCCGAACCTCACGGGCATTTTGGGAGGGCAAGCCAGGACGGGCAGATTCCAGGCCCGGCAGGGGATTTGCAGGGGAAAGTCCAGCCTCTGGCAAAACTGAGGCCATATAGGAATTTGATTTTTGGCTCAGAAAGTTGTGTAGCACACAGCAGCATAATACAACATAGTTTATTTTGTAGTCCGCCAAGTGGATGGAAGTCATAAAAATGCGGAACCGGCTGGCCATTATGCCAAAGGCATTTTCGACAACTCTTCGGCCCCTGGCCAGCCGGTAATTGAACACCCTCTTGTCTGGGGTCAGGGTCCTCTGAGGAAATGGCCTCATAAGATGCCGTCCGAGTCCGAAGGCTTCATCAGCCAAAAAAACAAAGGGGAGTCCTTCAATATTCCCTGCATCCGGTGGCAATGCAAGGTCGCCACTCTGGAGACGGAGGGCAAACTCCGTCTGGATGAAGGATCCCCCATCGGACATCCGGCCATTCTTCCCTACATCAACATAGAGGAATTCATACCGTGCTGACACCACCGCCATCAGCACAATGCTATGAAACCCCTTGTAGTTGTAGTAGTAGGACCCAGAACGGGGTGGCGGCACGATGCGGACGTGCTTTCCGTCTATAGCACCACCGCAGTTGGGGAAGTCTCACCGCGTGGCAAACTCCGATGCCACAGTCTGCCATTCCTGTGGCGTGGAAGGAAGCTGTGGAGTGAAACAAGATGAAATAATATTAGAATACAAAAATCATACATTACAAGGAAAATCTCTAAAAAAACATTAGAGGCCAACATCAATCAAATTCTACGTTTATTAAGGTGTTTAAAATAAGTATAATGGAAGGCTCATTTATCATGATCATCACCCCCTCTGATGGGCCATTACTAAATTATTTTGGGGGGGGGGATGTGTTTGGCCACAGGATAGCATTGCAGTGGCGGTGCGTCCAGAGTGGGCGCTGGAGCACTGCCCCCTCTCTCCTGTGCCCATCACTCAGAACAATACATAGGTTCATGCGTTGCATTAACCTATGTATTGTCTATGCCGCCCACTATTCAGGTGGATGGCCTCTTGTAAAGCCACTGACATATGAATAATTGCGGCATTTAGGGGGTTCAAATTGCATAGCAGAAACAGGTAGTAAAATAGTCTTGCACATTACAACCTGAGGGATGTAATTGGCTTCCTAAAAGTAAAATAGGGGATGCGGGGGGGGGGCATTCCTTGGGGAAACACTGGCAGGCTGCTCTGCCAATCATGTTCACCAAGTCTGTTTAATGGTAACATGATTGGCTGATGCAACATCAAGGGAAGGAGAACACATCAAGGACAGACGAAGGATGGCGCTGACCACAAGAAGGTAAGTGCAGGGCTGGGGGGAAACTGGCTGCATTAGAGGGGACTAAATGGCTGCATTGGAGGGAACAAACTGACTGCATTAGAGGGGACAACTGGGGGCGTTTAATAGGCACCTGAGCAAAAAAGGAGGAAGTTTAGTTCATAAATTGGGGTGGGACCCCCAAACATTTGGAGCAACAGGCGCCCCTGCTGGAAAAGTTAGTGAAGGGAAATATTTATGGAGGACAAAAAAGGGGCAATCTAAAGCTTCCAGCATGCATGGGGACAAAGGGGACATTCTCAGCATATTACAATCATGGTAATTAGGGAAGGATGAAAGAAATACAATACATTAGCATACATGTAATACATAAAATGTGATGTTAAGGGAGAAAACTTACCCTAATATAGTCCTCCTGCAGGACTTGTATAATGGCAGAACAGGTGTCTGGGATTATGAGGCCCAGAGCCTGGGGGGAGATGCCTGTCGTGAACTTCAAGTCCTGAAGACTTCTCCCTGTCGCCAGGTAACGCAACGTGGCGATGAGCCTCTGCTCAGCACTGATGGCTTCCCGCATAACGGTGTCCTTCCTGGTAATATAGGGGGACACCAAAGCCAACAGTTCCTGAAAAACGGGGTCAGACATCCGCAGAAAATTCCTGTAGTCCTCAGGATTATTCTCGACGATCTCCCGCAGCAGAGGCATATGGCAGAATTGGTCCGGCTGGAGCAACCAATTCTTGGTCCATGAACTCCTCCTCACACCATTCATGGACTGGTCTTGGTCCAAAACAAGCAGACCAACACCAAGCGCACGCACAGCACGAACTCGACGACGAGAACGTCCAGGCGACATGGCTAAGAAACGGTCGTCTTATCAGAACGTACAGAACAGAACGCTCTTTAGAACAGCAAGGCCTATGAATAACGAACTGAAAAACAGAAACGAACAGGCAAGAACGCACTGTAAAACAGATACGACCTGCCTAGACGCCCTGAAAGTCAAGATACGAACCCACAAGCACAAACTGAACCACAGAAAACGATCTGAAAAGTACGAAGACTGAAAAGCGCAAATCGTCTCTTCCCAAACTTTTACTTCACACGCGGTAACACGAGATCAGCAAAAGCAGCCCGAGGGATGGCGCCAAGAAAAAAGATCTTCCCCTTTATAGTGCCGTCGTACGTGCTGGACGTGACCGCGGAGAACAACGAGGAAATTGGAAATTGTCAGTGTGTACGCATGGAAAGCTTGACGAGAAAATCGACAAGCTTAACAAGAATCTCGTCGAAAAAAACGACGTGTTTTTTACGACGAGAAAATCGGTCGTGTGTACGAGGCCGCATAGTTGAGGTATACCTATGATGACAATTACAGGCCTCTCTCATCTTTTTAAGTGGGAGAACTTGCACAATTGGTGGCTGACTAAATACTTTTTTGCCCCACTGTATGTAAAGTGCTGTGTAAATTGACAGCACTATATAAGTACTTGAAATAAATAGTCTTAGTTCTGTTCAACACTGTGGGATCTTAAGGCCTGTACACACAATTGGATATTCCGACAACAATTGTCCAGACTAAAATCCAAAGTCCAAACACGCATGCTAACCATGAGACAACATTAGCAGAAGTTGCCAAAACGGTGGTGCTAAAGAGCTGAAAAACCACGTAGTATGTCTATTACGTCACTATGTTTGTGTTTGTTGGCTAAAAATGTTCTGCCTTGTGTATGCATACCAAGTTCACGGACAACGCCCTTCGAACAAAAATCCACGGATTTGTCCGATGGATGTCCGATCGTGTGCATGAGGCTTTACACAAATTCGGCATATCTCTGTGCATAAAGGGCTCATGCTGGTCCATATGTAGGTGTTGCCCAGGCTCACTGCCCACAGGGGAAAATAACTCACACAGAGATTGGTTGATGCAGCAAAGTATATTAACGTAGTAACAATAATTACATTGAACCAGACAAGGAGTAGCAGTGCACACTGTAGACGCATGACAGCATCCAGCAGAGGAGGCGGCTGGAATACAGAATAGCTACGGGGCCCAACACAGGAAGGCTAATACTTAATTCACAGTGACAGTCTCTACACAGAAACCTGACCCTATGCTATATGACTGTTCCTAGCCAGGGGGAGATCTGTCCCTATCCTACCCCCCAGATAGCTAGTAATTGTGCTGCAAGTTTGAAAATGACTTGCTATGCTATTGCTAGTCTTGCCAGGCTTCACAAGTTTGTTGTGCAATTGCATCAAGTCCACATTGCATGACTCCAGATTAACTTTCTTTGCAAATGTAGCGCCCCTTTACTTTCAGGGGTGCTATGTACTTAAATTTAGGGGTTGGTCAGGCTCAGACCACTTTGATTGTTAGTATTCGCTTCTGCCTATGTGATGTAACCTGATGTACAATTCCCTGTGGCCTGTAGGTGGCACTGCCATATCAGGTCAGGGTTGAACCTTGGGTGACATTGCTATGCCTTAGGGCAGTGTTTCTCAACTCCAGTCCTCAAGGCGCCCCAACAGGTCATGTTTTCAGGATTTCCCTCAGATGAAACAGCTGTGGGAATTACTAAAGCAGTTAAACTGATCAAATAACCTGTGCAAAACAATGGAGAGCCTGAAAACATGACCTGTTGGGGCGCCTTGAGGACTGGAGTTAAGAAACACTGCCTTAGGGTGTCCTCTCTCGGCAGTGGTGCGGTGGGCGTGGTTTGGCCTGCTGTGCATGCTGGGAGAGGATACATAAGGGGCAGACGCCATCTTTAGAAAAGACTGGAGCACTGGGAAGTGAGCGGTTCGCGCCGCCCGGCCCTTCAGGCCAAGGGTGCGCGCGTGTATCAGTCTCAGGCACCTTTAGCCTGGGGCTGCAACTGCACTAGTAGGCCCAGCACCTTTGGCTGGGGCCTATCTCCAAAAGAGGAATCCCAGGGTGCCCGGAAAAGGGTTGACCCGCTCTAAGAAGAGGAGACCGGGGGAGGACCTTTCTGATGGACCGGTGAGAGTTCACGGTGAAAGAGAGGCCTGGTTACCTTCTGGAGGGATTCAAAAGATCCATCACAAGCCTTGCAACGTGCTATCGCTGGCACCTGTCCTTGTGTTGCAATTGCTGAGAAGTTTGGGAATTAAAGATTCTGTGGCAGAGGATCTCCTGATCGTATCTGTAGGAAACCTAAAGTGAATGTTCAAGCATCACTCCGGCTGCTAGGATCCGCTCTTACAGGGGATTATCCGGGTGAGATAAACCTACTCGGGATCGAGTGGCGACTATCATACCAGTTGTGCCTGGACCTATCTCCCAAACCTTACTGTCCTTTCTCTCATCCACCTGTCCTGTCTGCTGAACTTGAACTTTGCTTATAAAATAAACTCAGCGTTGGAGTTAAAGTGGTGTGGACTCTGGCCTTCCTGGGGAGAAATAGAGACTTGTCCCTATAATCTAGGAGACAAGAACCAGTTGAAGGGGATAACTTGCTGCAGGACCCAAAATTGTTAACACCGCTCAACCTCTTAAAACAGGAGGGCACGGGCATATAGCGCGGTGTCCCTTGACCTGCAAGTGAGCCAAAGGCAGGAAAAAGGTCTGTGTGCTACACAAACATTCTGCAAGTCTGCTGCAAGTTCTGGTTCAGTTATGTTTTGCAATAGTCATCCCACCACAGGCGTCACTGTGGCTGAATTTGGAAAAGTGTCAACTAGAACTTGTGCTTCAAGTGCTCTGCAAGTGTACAACTTACCAGTGAAAATGTGCAAATAGTTAACAAGACTTACAATTCAACACTGACACAAATTTGTTGCAAGCTATCTTGGCCACTATGTGCATAGCGCACTAATCCAAAGATGACAGTGTTTTTTTAAAATAAAAAGATGATAAATAAAAGATCCCTGATGAAGTCATGTGGCATGAACACGTCGGACCACAAGCAGGTGACGTCACTTCCTGTCCAAAGCAGATGTTAAACATCTTGGTACACCTTTGATGCTGTTTTGAGTCTTTGATGCCCAGTGATATTGTGAGTGGCTTTTCATTTTTTTTTTTATAAAGTTGTAATAAAACGACTTCACTATGAAAGCGTTTATCATGTCCGTCAATTACAGTCACAGTCCGTGTGTGAAGAAACATAGGTGTTGGACGTGAATATTCACCCTTTTGAGATTTGTGACTATTAAAGTGGTTGTAAACCCACTTTAAAAAAAATAAAAAAAATAACACCTGCAAGAAAAAAGCATAATGAGCTAGTATGCTATGCATACTAGCTCATTACTTGGCACTTACCTCAGATCGAAGCCTCCGAAGCGCTCCTCGTCCCCCTCCGCCACCACCGCCATGTCCCCTCCGACCGCCTTCCGAGTATTGCCGTTCCGGCGCTGTGATTGGCCGGAGCGCGATGACGTCACACAGCATTCTCCTATTCAGAAAACCGTCACGCTTCAGTGCGCCTGTGCCGTTGTCTACGGCGCGCATGCGCCTTAGACATCGGTGCAGGGTTTTCTGCAAATATCTCCTTAACTGTGTAGGTTAAGGAGATATTTCTTGCATCTACAGGTAAGCCTTAATCTAGGCTTACCTGTAGGTGCAAGTTGTGTGGTTGGGTTTACAACCACTTTAAATACTTTTTCTTAACAGCAGGACATTCATGCTTATACAGTATCACCCACTTGGCCTTTCACATTGATGTGTTTTTGTTTGTTCTTTATATATCAGTTCATGCACTATTCTTTATTATAAATGTTATTAAACATTTGGTGTTTATACCCCTGGAGGGTGTTTACTGTCACATTTTGATGATTAAAGTAATACTAAAGTCTTGTTTTTTGTTTGTTTAAAAATAACAAACATGTTATACTTACCTGCTCTGTGCAGTGGTTTTGCACAGAGCAGCCCACATCCTCCTCTTCTCGGGTCCCTGGCCCCTCCATACTGCCGAGTGCCCCCATAGCAAGCAGCTTGCTATGGGGGCACCCGAGTCGAGCCGCTCCTCTGTGTGTCCATTCAGACACTATGCCACGGCTCAGCCCCGCCCCATCTCTCTCTCCTCATTCGCTCACTGACTTTGCTTGACAGCAGTGGGAGCTTTTGGCTGTCTCAGCCGATGAGGAGGGAGAGTCCCGGACAGCCAAGACTCTTGTGTAACATCACTGAATGGAGATGGGGCTCAGGTAAATATTAGGGGGACTGCTGCACACAGAAGTTTTTTCTATCCTAATGCATAGAATGCATTAGCATAAAAAACCTTCTGACTTTAGAACCACTTTAATGATTTTTTGCCATGTGTATATATTCCATGCTTTAGGACATTTTGTGTGCACGTACTTATTAACCACTTAAGCCCCGGACCATTTGGTAGCTAAAGGACCAGAGCTGTTTTCAGAATTTTGCACTGCGCTGTTTTAACTGTAAATTGTGCGGACATGCAATGTTGTACCCAAACGAAATTTGCGTCCTTTTCTTCCCACAAATAGAGCTTTCTTTTAATGGTATTTGATTGCCTCTGCGATTTTTATTTTTTGCGATATAAACGGCAAAAGACCGAAAATTTTGAAAAAAAAATGATATTTTCTACTTTTTGTTATAAGAAAAATCGAATAAACTAAATTTTAGTCATACATTTAGGCCAAAATGTATTCAGCCACATGTCTTTAGTAAAAAAAATGTCAATAAGCGTATATTTATTGGTTTGCGCAAAAGTTATAGCGTCTACAAACTAGGGTACATTTTCTGGAATTTACACAGCTTTTAATTTATGACTGCCTATTTCATTTCTTGAGGTGCTAAAATGGCAGGGCAGTACAAACCCCCCCAAATGACCCCATTTTGGAAAGTAGACATCCCAAGGAAATTGCTGAGAGGCATGTTGAGCCCATTGAATATTTTTTTTTTTTTTGTCTCAAGTGATTGAATAATGACTAAAAAAAAAAATGTGTGGGACTTTTTGGGAGCCTAGCCGCGTACGGGCCCCCGAAAACCAATCACTGCCTTCAGGTTTTCTAAGGGCGCAAATTTTTTATTTCACTCCTCACTACCTATCACAGTTTCGAAGGCCATAAAATGCCAAAATAGCACAACCCCCCCCCCCCCAAATGACCCCATTTTAGAAAGTAGACACCCCAAGGAAATTGCTGAGAGGCCTGTTGAGCCCATTGAATATTTTTTATTTTTTTGTCCCAAGTGATTGAATAATGACAAAAAAAAAAAAATTACAAAAAGTTGTCACCAAATTATATATTGCTCACACATGCCATGGTTATATGTGGAATTACACCCCAAATACATTTTGCTGCTTCTCCTGAGTACGGGGATACCACATGTGTGGGACTTTTTAGGAGCCTAGCCGCGTACGGGACCCCGAAAACCAAGCACCGCCTTCAGGATTTCGAGGCACAAATTTTTGATTTCACTCCTCACTACCTATCACAGTTTCGAAGGCCATAAAATGCCAAAATAGCACAAAACCCCCCCAAATGACCCCATTTTGGAAAGTAGACACCCCAAGCTATTTGCTGAGAGGCATGGTGAGTATTTTACAGCTCTCATTTGTTTTTGAAAATGAAGAAAGAAAATATTATTATTTTTTTTTTTTTTTTCAATTTTCAAAACTTTGTGACAAAAAGCGAGATCTGCAAAATACTCACAATACCTCTCAGCAAATAGCTTGGGGTGTCTACTTTCCAAAATGGGGTCATTTGGGGGGGGTTGTGCCATCTGGGCATTCCATGGCCTCCGAAACTGTGATAGGCAGTGAGAAGTGAAATCAAAAATTTACACCCTTAGAAAGCCTGAAGGCGGTGCTTGGTTTTTGGGGTCCCGTACGCAGCTAGGCTCCCAAAAAGTCTCACACATGTGGTATCCCCGTACTCAGGAGAAGCAACAGAATGTATTTTGGGGTGTAATTCCACATATGCCCATGCCATGTTTGAGCAATATATCATTTAGTGACAACTTTGTGCAAAAAAATAAAAAATAAATAGTATTTTTTCCGCAACTTGTGTCAACATATAAAATATTCCATGGACTCGACATGCCTCTCAGTATATAGCTTGGGGTGTCTACTTTCCAAAATGGGGTCATTTGGGGGGGTTTTGAACTGTTCTGGCATTTTATACACAACATTAGGAAGCTTACATCCACTCTTCTAACCACTTGAAGACAAAGCCCTTTTTGACACTTTTTGTTTACATGAAAACATTTTTTTTTTGCAAGAAAATTATGTTGAACCCCCAAACATTATATATATTTTTAAAGCAAAGGCCCTACAGATTAAAATGGTGGGTGTTGCATTTTTTTTTCTACACAGTATTTGCGCAGCGATTTTTCAAACGCATTTTTTGGGGAAAAAATACACTTTTTTTAATTTTAATGCACTAAAACACACTATATTGCCCAAATGTTTGATGAAATAAAAAAGAAGATCTTAGGCTGAGTACATAGATACCAAACACGACATGCTTTAAAATTTCGCACAAACGCGCATTGGCGACAAACTACATACATTTTTAAAAGCCTTTAAAGGTTACCCCGTTAGATTTACAGAGGAGGTCTACTGCTAAAATTACTGCCCTCGATCTGACCTTCGCGGTGATACCTCACATGCATGGTGCAATTGCTGTTTACATATGACGCCAGACCGACGCTTGCGTTCGCCATTGGGCAAGAGCAGGGCAGGACAGGGGTGCTTTTTTTTTTTATTATTAATTTTGCTTTTTTCTTTTATTTTTAAACTGTTCCTTCCATATTTTTTTTTTTTTTTATCATTTTTATTGTTATCTCAGGGAATGTAAATATCCCCTATGATAGCAATAGGTAGTGACAGGTACTCTTTTTTTGAAAAAACTGGGGTCTTCTAGACCCTAGATCTTTCCTCTGCCCTCAAAGCATCTGACCACACCAAGATCGGTGTGATAAAATGGTTTCCCTAATTTCCCAATGGCGCTTTTTATATCCGGGGGGGGGGGACATTCCCTCCCACTGCTTGTAAAAGCAGTCCAGAGGCTAATTAGCCACTAGGATTGCTTTTACATGAAAGCCGGCTGCTGGCTGAAAAGAATGATACCAAGATGATACCTAAACCCGCAGGCATCATTCTGGTATAAACATTCAAAGTCCAGCAACATACCAGTACGTTGCTAGTCCTTGTTGGACATGTATTGTAATCTTTTTTTTCATGCAGCCTGTTGGCTGAATGAAAAAAAGAGATTGATCGGTGGGTATGCCCACCATTAGAATACCGCCCTTCACCCACCCACTTCTAATTATGGGCATACATGCACCATTTATATAAGCCGAAGCATGGGGCATCCTCCCGCAAAAAAGTTATGCCGCGTACACACATGGTCGGACTTTTCCACGGGCAAGCCTCCGTCGGTATTTTGACCGTATGTACACGGCATTAGGAGCAAAATCGCTCCTCCGCTCCTCCGCCCCTGCTGCCCCCATGCTTCGGCATATATGCTTTTTTTTTTGTGGTGGTGAAATCACCTCCTACAGCACTGGAGTCGCAGGGATCAGGCCTGTCTCTGCGAACGCTGCAGTTATGTGTGTTGTGTTTTGTAAGTGACAGCGATCGATCGATACTGCACTTGGGTGGCCTGGGCTGGACGGAGGGGCAAAACGCAGGTGCTAGCAGGTATCTGGGCTGATCCCGCTAACACTGCGTTTTTGGGAACCCTAAACTGCTGGGGACGCTAGTATAGATCTGATCAGATCAGATATTGATCTGTTCAGATACTATACCACTAAGGGAGGTGTATGCTTCACGCGTGGGTGTTAGCATTACTGGCACTAACCTGACGCTGCCTGGGGTGTGACGCAGACCCTCTCTGACGCTAAAACCTAATTGATATCACCCGCCGGGCAATCAGGGGGTTAAACCTTTATTGGGTTATATACGGCGGGTGCCCTGACACTATAAAAAGCAAACTAACTAACCAGCATCACCCGTAACACTTATATGGTGATCACTGGTGAAAGGGTTAACTAGGGGCAATTAGGGGGTTAAAACCTTTATTAGGTAATATATGGGGGTACCTGACGCTATATAAAAACCTGACGGGGAACCTAAAAAAAATTACTGGCTACCGATCGGCATCACCGACACTAAGACAGCGATCAGAAAAACGATCGCTTAGCGACAGTGGTGATAGGGGGTGAAAGGGTTACCTGGGGGGCGATCAAGGGGGTTAAACCTTTATTAGATAATATATGGGGGTACCTGACGCTATAAAAACCTGCGGCGAACCTAAAAAAAATTACTGGCTACCGATCGGCATCACCGACACTAAGACAGCGATCATCAAAACGATCGCTTAGCGACAGTGGCGATAGGGGGTGAAAGGGTTACCTGGGGGGCGATCAAGGGGGTTAAACCTTTATTAGATAATATATGGGGGTACCTGACGCTATAAAAACCTGCGGCGAACCTAAAAAAAATTACTGGCTACCGATCGGCATCACCGACACTAAGACAGCGATCAGAAAAACGATCGCTTAGCGACAGTGGTGATAGGGGGTGAAAGGGTTACCTGGGGGGCGATCAAGGGGGTTAAACCTTTATTAGATAATATATAGATAATATATAGGGGTACCTGACGCTATAAAAACCTGCGGCGAACCTAAAAAAAATTACTGGCTACCAATCGGCATCACCGACGCTAAGACAGCGATCAGAAAAATGATCGCTTAGCGACAGTGGTGATAGGGGATGAAAGGGTTATCTGGGGGACGATCAGGGGGTTAAACCTTTATTAGGGGGGGTTAGGGGGCTACACTGGACCTAAAACTAAGTTTAGTGACACTTTTACAGTCACAAATGTCACTGATTGCAGTGATCAGTAAATAAATGGTCACTGCAATCAGTGACACTGTGACTGGGGGCTGGGGGGTGATCTGGGGGGTGATCTGGGGGTGTCTGGGGGGGCCTGGGGGGGCGATTTATGTGCCTATGTGTCCTGGTGTCAGTGTAGTGTTTTGTGCACTAACCTGGCATCTTATCTTGTGCGGCGCTCGGTATATGTGTATAGATGACATCACTTCCTCTGCCTGTGTTTACATTACACAGGCAGAGGAAGCTCTCTCATTCGCCAGGAGCGATCGCGAGGGGGTGGCCGGAATCGAACGGCCGTCCCCTCATCCCGGATCGCTCCCGAACACTTAACCACCGCTCACTGTAAAGAAGGGGGGTCCGATTGGACCCCCCAACTATACAAAGGCGATCACGTAGATATACGTGATTCTGCCTGTCGGTGCCATTCTGCCTACGTATATTTACAGTGGGCGGTCGTTAAGTGGTTAAGGTTGCATTACATTCAATGGGTGCATCACCTTAGCTTTTTGATCATTCATGTCAGATTTTTTGTATTCACATACACGTTTGCTTTTCATTTCTATTGCTTTTAGTATTTTCACTTGTGGTTAGTTTTTGTCCATTTTTAATTCCCACCAAGGGGGTTTCATTTGTCACCTGGCAGCGTAGGAGAATTTTTCTTTATATATGTTAATGATTCACCAATGTTCCTCCTTTAACTTTGTTCCTCAGAACTGTACATAACCAAGAAGAATTCCAGCTATAGTATATTTTTACATATGTAGTTGTGTAACACTGCATTGTTACTGTGAATGCAGATTTAGATATAACCACAAGATGGCAGTGTTTAGCATTTCTGTTAGTCATAGCCTTTATAGAGGTGTTCAGAGACTGCTGGAAGCTAATTTTTCTCCACAGTGAAGCAGAAACTAAACTACATAGTCCAGGAGCAATCACTGGGGGGATGGGAACATATAAAAGAAAAGGCCCGGGAAGACAGCGAGGAGTTGGATATAGATTTTGCTTGGGGAAGGAGCGTGTGAGAGCTGTGTCGAGCCGTGCAGGCCTGGACTACTGGATCATATTGGACCAGGAAGTGCATGGTAGCCGTAGAAGCAGGATTGAAGAGAGTGTCTAGCTGAACACTGTGTGTAGAGCACTACCTCAAGGAGACCTTATAGCTACAGGAGTGCATGAGTTGCATGCACCACCACTGCATCTTCAATTAAAAGGGCCCCCCATCGCTGAGCTACTGTTGCTCTCCTGGGTTGCCGCAGAAGAACTTCACCCTTGTTGCCAACTGGACCTGCAGCATTCTTTAACAGTGGACCCTTACCAGAGACAAATATACTACCACCCCCTTATTGCTTAAGCTGCCATTCCTTGGTTGCCACTGTGATTACTGCAAGCAGGTCACTGAATTGAGTTAACCCCTCTGCTCCCTGTTAGACAGAGCCATGTCTCTGCAGCTGCATCCATTTATGTTCAAGCCATTTAGGGGGAGTTTTGCCGCTTAAGTTCAACTTCATCCTTTAAAGGCTTTAAACACACCTACCCCCCTTAAAATGACCATTATCCACAATTCAACTACTAAAGAGACTCTTGCCTACAATTTAATATCCTAAAGTGACCTTTCCCACCAGCTTCACATATTATGGAGAACTGTCACGTTCCTACGTACCTGACGGATGAGCCTCCCTTACGTATCTGACTCGCGGCCCCTGGTAGAGCAGACAGGTGGGACGGGAGTGCAGAATGGTACGAGTGCCTGGCGGGTCAGCTGTTAGGAAGGCCATTTCGAGATTTCTGATGCTGCAGAGATCAGGACCAGCTGGGAGGAAGATCAGAACAGCAGACAAGCTGGAGGCTGGAACACCCGATATCCGGGGGGACACACACACACACCCAGATGCCAGGTCTGGCAGATAGTGGAACAGTCCAGAGGGGTGGATAGAAAGAGGTTAATGCAGCGCTAGCAGAAATAAAGTGTGCACACCAATAAATAAATAAAAATAAAAATAAATAATACCACTGGGGTATTCAACATATATGGTGTCCACCCCCTGGTGTGAAGACCGTGTAAAATAATAACAATTTTATAAAATCAATTGACATATGGATGTGGTCACCACTGACAATTAGATTGCAATCGCTTGCAAAGATTGATGAAAAGCAGGTGAAGAAAATGCTAACAGTTAGTTGAAGTGTCACATAATGAAAAAACTTGATATATATCCAAGAATGGTATCCGGGTTAGCGGTCACCCCTCTTGTGGCCCCACTCACCAGACGAAGAAGAGAGAGTCACCAAATGGATCACATATATTCTGAGTCTGGACGTAATGGGGTTCAGCAAATTGACTCGATGAATTCAATGAAGAGACGAATCGTAATGGAGGGGAGAGAGAGAAAAAAAAAACATGCATGTGAAGTACCGCCTGTAACCTTGTAACACAGCGCTGCTATCTGAGAAACTCACGAGACTGCAGGAAAAACAAGCGTCAGTGTGTTCCGGGTTCGCAGGCGTGTATCCACATCCAGAGGGGTGTGGATACAGACAAGTGCAGGCAGGTCGCGATGACCGCTGGCCACACGCGATCGCGGGCACGAGAGGCAGAACAGGGACGTGTGTGTGTAAACACACACATCTCAGTTCTGTGAGGAGAGGAGAGGCAGATTGTGAGTTCCTACTAGCTGGGAACCACGATCTGTCATCTCCTATAGTCAGTCCCCTCCCCCTACAGTTAGAACACACACTGGGGAACACAGTTACCCCTTGATCGCCTCCTAGTGTAAACCCCTTCCCTGCCAGTGACATTTATACAGTAATCAGTGCATTTTTATAGTACTGATCGCTGTATAATTGTCAATGGTCTCAAAAATGTGTCAAAAGTGTCCGAGGTGTCCACCATAATGTCGCAGTCCTGATAAAAATCGCAGATCACCGCCATTACTAGTAAAAAAAAATAATAATAATAAAAATGACATAAATCTATTCCCTATTTTGTAGATGCTATAACTTTTGCACAAACCAATCAATATACGCTTTTGGTGATTTTTATTACCAAAAATATGTAGAAGAATACATATCTGCCTAAACTGAGAAAAAAAATTGCTTTTATTAAAAAAAAATTGGGGCTATTTATTATAGCAAAAAGTACAAAATATTGAGTTTTTTTCAAAATTGTTGCTCCTTTTTTGTTTATAGCGAAAAAATTAAAACCGCAGAGATGATTAAATACCACCAAAATTTCTGGGGAAAAAAAGGATGTAAATTTTGTTTGGGTACAGCGTCGCACGACTGCGTAATTGTCAGTTAAAGTGACGCAGTGCCATATCGCAAAAAATGGCCTGGTCATTGAGC
This sequence comes from Rana muscosa, assembly GCA_029206835.1. NCBI lineage: Eukaryota > Metazoa > Chordata > Amphibia > Anura > Ranidae > Rana > Rana muscosa. The sequence goes on along the minus strand of CM055116.1, from coordinate 137,353,436 downwards.
AGCCAAATCTTCCGGGGCTGAAGTGGTTAAAAATGCACTACAAAACGCATCTGAAAAACGCATCAACTGCAACCACATAGATGTGAACCTAGACTAAGTTCATCTGACCTCTTTTGATATGTGTTATTCCTAAGACATTGCACCATTTTTGCTGCCCATCTCTGGACTTTTCATATTTCTTTTTGTAGATGAGGTTTATCAGAACTGGACACCGTAATCTAAATGAGGTCTATAAAGCTCCATACAATGGAATCAGGACGTCATCTCTAAATGCAGAACGCTGTCGACTCATGGATCAGTTTGAGAGACATTGTTCTACAAAAGAGCAGCAACCTTTGTGTCTCTGTTTATAATACATGGCTATCCATCACCTAAAGTAGCTTCCATCTTGTCATATCCTTTGGAGCTTTTCTTCAGCAAATCTAAATTAAGTCCTTAATGAAGCTTAATGAAACTGTAATGTGGATTTTAGATACAAAGCATACAAATAACCTCCCTTGAAAGCTAACAGTCGCAACCCGTTGTTGAAGGAATGACAACACGAACGCTTAGGCCGTATAAATATTTATTCACATTACCTCCGGGATAAATGAGATAAATTCAGCAATTAAATCTGCCTAGTAAAGTTTCAGTACTTAAAGGTTAAAGATTAGGCTTGCTCCCTCTTGTGCTATACTAAAAATGCATGCTGTTTCTTCCGACAGATGACGGAGGCTCGGCCATCTGTTAAGTAAAGACCCTTCCAGTTGGCTGTGATGTTTCTGACAAATGGTTATTTGTAAACGTCAGTTTGAAGGTTTGTTTGGTGTGCAAACCAGCTCAGAGCTGGAAGATGAAGAACTAGCATTAAAGAGAATCTGTTATGGAAGAAAACACCTGTGGGAAAAGCCTAAGATGGAAGCTTTGAATGCCAGGCTGCATAGTAGTTCCAGGGCAGTGACGTCACTTGCAATCAAGATAAATAAGTTCAGAATCACTGCCCTACAGCTAGTATGTGGTCCAGCTGTCAGAAACCTACAGCTTCCATCTGACAATTCTTACATAATTTGTCTTGTGACAGATTCTTATTCGCGTTATTTCTGCAGCAAACCTCTGCCCAATTGTATTACGGATCAATGCAAATGCTCTGTTTTCAGAAGAACACCAGTCCAATTAAAAAGGAAAATATTTTTTTTTTGTGAGGATCTAAAGGAATCAGGAACTATACCCATGACATGAGAAGGGTGCAGAGTGTATGGTGGGGGGTAGTATGACATGAGAGGGGTGCAGAGTGTATGGGGGGTAGTATGACATGAGAGGGGTGCAGAGTGTATGGTGGGGGGTAGTATGACATGAGAGGGGTGCAGAGTGTATGGTGGTGGGTAGTATGACATGAGAGGGGTGCGGAATGTATGGTGGTGGGTAGTATGACAAGAGAGGTGTGCGGAATGTATGGTGGTGGGTAGTATGACATGAGAGGGGTGCAGAGTGTATGGGGGGTAGTATGACATGAGAGGGGTGCAGAGTGTATGGTGGGGGGTAGTATGACATGAGAGGGATGCAGAGTGTATGGTGGGGGGTAGTATGACATGAGAGGGGTGCAGAGTGTATGGTGGGGGGTAGTATGACACGAGAGGGGTGCAGAGTGTATGGTGGTGGGTAGTATGACATGAAAGGGGTGCAGAGTGTATGGTGAGGAGTAGTATGACATGAGAGGGGTGTGGAGTGTATGGTGGTGGGTAGTATGACATGAGAGGGGTGCAGAGTGTATGGTGGTGGGTAGTATGACATGAGAGGGGTGCAGAGTGTATGGGGGGGTAGTATGACATGAGAGGGGTGCGGAATGTATGGTGGGGGGTAGTATGACATGAGAGGGGTGCGGAGTGTATGGTGGGGGGTAGTATGACATGAAAGGGGTGCAGAGTGTATGGTGGGGGGTAGTATGACATGAGAGGGATGCAGAGTGTATGGTGGGGGTAGTATGACATGAGAGGGGTGCAGAGTGTATGGTGGGGGGTAGTATGACATGAGAGGGGTGCGGAGTGTATGGTGGGGGGTAGTATGACATGAAAGGGGTGAAGAGTGTATGGTGGGGGGTAGTATGTACATGAGAGGGGTGCAGAGTTTATGGTTTGGTGTAGTATAACATGAGAGGGGTGCAGAGTGTATAGTGGGGGGTAGTATAACATGAGAGGGGTGCAGAGTGTATGGTGGGGGGTAGTATGTACATGAGAGGGGTGTAGAGTGTATGGTGGGGGGTAGTATGTACATGAGAGGGGTGCGGAATGTATGGTGGGGGGTAGTATGACATGAGAGGGGTGCAGAGTGTATGGTGGGGAGGAGTGTGACATGAGAGGGGTGCGGAGTATATGGTGGGGGGGTAGTATGTACATGAGAGGGGTGCGGAGTGTATGATGGGGGGTAGTATGACATGAGAGGGGTGTGGAGTGTATGGAGGTGGGTAGTATGTACATGAAAGGGGTGCAGAGTGTATGGTGGAAGGTAGTATGACATAAGAGGGGTGCAGAGTGTATGGTGGGGGGTAGTATGACAGGAGAGGGGCGCAGAGTGTATAGTGGGGGGTAGTATGACATGAGAGGGGTGCAGAGTGTATGGTGGGGGGTAGTATGACATGAAAGGGGTGCAGATGGTATGGTGGGGGGGGGGGGGTAGTATGACATGAGAGGGGTGCAGATGGTATAAAAGTGGTATATGGTGTGAATGAGCCCTAATTTATTGCTCAATCACTGCAGAGGCCACTTTGCAGTGGCATGAAAAAAGCAACTAAAGTGAGGTGCATGGCATTAGAACTGGCCTCCCACCCTGCTGCAGACACTGCACTCACGCTGCACTCACAACCCCCTCCTACATCTCAAGTCTCTCATTCTTCCAAAAAGCTGCCAACTTACCTCCCTGCACACACAAGGCAGAACTAACTTCTGCATGTGCATGCATTCCACCTGGCAGGTTCAGCAGCGGCCGGCAGCTCCGCCTCCACCTCCACCTACATTATTTGTCTGCAGACAGTGCTGGAGGAGGACACTGAGAGGGGGCACTGGAGAGTGCGGACTACCGAGGGAGGCAGAGGGACGAGAGTGAGACTTCAGGTCGGCACGGGGGCGCTGTTGTTATAGCAGCGCTGCATATTAGGAACACTTTACCGGCCCGGCCTGCTTACCCTGCCAGCTTGGAGACAGTGACCAGGGGACATTCTCTCCCACTCCGACACAGACATCAGGCAAATTAGGCGACCGAGAGGCCCCTGTGAACGCAAGGCCTAAGGCAACTGCCTAATTTGCCTAATTAGAGAGCCGCCTCTGCTCATCAGTGCTGCCTATCAGTTCCACCTATCAGTACCGCCTCATTAGTGCCAATCAGTGCAGCCTCATCAACGCACATTAGTAAAGGAGAAAAATTATTTATTTGAAAAGTTTTCGTTTGTTTAGCAAAAGAAATAAAAAACCCATTGGTGATTAAATATCACCAAAAGAAAGCTCTATTTGTGTGAACAAAATTTGATATGGGTACAGTGTTGCATGACCGCGCTATTGTCATGCAAAGTGCGACATCGATGAAAGCTGAAAATTGTCCTGGGCAGGAAGGGGGTGAAAGTGCCCAGTACTGAAGTGGTTAGAGTTTTCAAGCAGGTGGCAGTTCTATGTGGAGAAGCAGGTTGAGGGACAGATGGATGAAATTCTTCAGCTGTCACCTAAGAATAAACTTGCTGCCAGATTCTTGCATTGCTTCACCTATTGTCTTATTTAAAAGATAACCTTGCCCAAAATGGATATTTTAGTTTTGCTTATGTAGCGCTACCCCCCAGTTAAGAGAGCCGCTGGATTTGTTTCGGGCCCTGAATACAGCACCGCCAACCCCCGACAATCTACTCGACCCACTCTGGCACAGTTAGTCTAGGGATTGTTATCTTATCACAATCTAGCAATATATGCACAATGATAACACACTAAGGGCAAAGTGTTAAAGTATAACTAGTTTACTTCTGTGTAAAAGGCATAGATTAACACATAACACATATATTGTCTGCAGAGCCCTGCAACGGTAAATATAGTACACACTGAGGATGCTGGCGATTACGCGCCAAGTGCAACTATCCCTATCTATGCGCCCTTATGGTGCAGCAACAAAAAGTTCTAACTCCTGGTCAGGCCTGACTCAGATATAACTTAGTCTCTTGGGGAACAATTTCTTCGCATGCAGCTTGAACGGTGGTGCACATATAGAAAGAAACAGTATTTGTAATCCACACGATAGGTAATAGAAGAACACTTCACCGGAGACTACACGACCCAGTTCTGTTACTAGTCTCCGGTGGAACAACAGATAAAACTTGGTGGGCCAAGGCAGTCTCTAGGCCTAATCAGAGTAAAGTATTGTTTTGGATTGAGCAGGTGCTCGCTCACCACTCTGGACGCGATCCCAGTCTGGGACTTCCACCGACTGTGTCTCCGCACACAGCGTCTGCAACGGCCGGGTCCCCGGTCCAACTGATGTCAGCAACTTGGAGAAGTCGGATGTCACCCAGGCTCGCAGTGGGGTGGAAGGCTCTCTGGAAGTTGTGCAAGGCCCTGGCTTCAGGCCCTGCACTGCCGCAGATCCGCACGGGAAGACCTGTTGATAGCAGCGCGGTGTCCAAAGAGGCCGAGCTCAGCCTCGCCCTCCTCTTATATAGTCCTACCCATGAGTCTCTGTGTGACGAAATTGCACCCTGGGAGCCAAACGGGGTTATGGGTAACATAGTCCCGGGGCCTTAAAGGAGACCCCGCTACACTTAGTTTTGGTGGCTTGTTTAAATTTCTTTGGGCTTACTCCGGTGGCCCACCCAACTATAAATTCCCATGACACCGACATCTATAGTCTTCACTTCACACAGTTATATACTTTAGGCTGGGTTCACACTGATACGACACGACAGTCATACAACTTTCATCTTACTTTGCTCTGCGACATCGGTCCTACATCGCTCCTACATTGGTCCTACATCCATCCGACTTGAATGAACAGGATACTACTTTGATCCGACTTTGTTATAGTCTGACTTGTTCTTTGACCAATCAAAACAATCCCAGTGTGAGATAAATTCCTTTTACTGCTGCTGTAATCACCATGTCGGATGTCAAGAGTCGGATGGTTAGGACAAGGATCCTACTTTGATCCGACTTCAATTATATTCAATGGGCTGAAGTAGGATCAAAGTCGGACCAAAGTAGTACAGGGAGCATTTTCAAAGACGGCTCCCATAGGGAAACATTGATTTTCACACGTCATGCGACATGAGCTCCCAATGTTGGAGCGTTTGTCGGACCAGTGTGAACCCAGCCTCAGTCATGGTTCCTTGCTAGGTTATCCATTGCATTTAATATCCATTGATTTACCAAATGATCGTGAAATCCATCTACAAGATGGAGACACTTTCAACATGGCCTTGTTGGAGGAAGTGGAGAATCAGGCTTCTGTATTTTGACTAAGGGATAAGAACATAACAAAAAATAGAACTCAGTTATTAGTTTTAGATAGATTTGGCCTTCAAATGGAGTTAAAAGATTGGGAAACCAATCTCTATCATACGTTATGGGCATGTAGAAGTTTTACAAGCTTTTGGAACCAGGTATTTGGTTTAATTTTCCTCTATTACGGGCATGCTAACTTCACCTACCCCAGCTTTGGCCCTCCTCAACCTAGAGATTGGGAATTTCCCACCACCCTTTCGTTTTATAGTTGCCCATATCTAAGATGGTTGTTACCAGATACTGGAAATCAGATAGAGCTCCTAACCTGTCTGAAGTGATCTATTCTATTAATCTAATTTATAAATATGAAAAATCCCTAGCATTACGTCTGGACAGGCTAGACAAAATCACGAAAGTATGGCAGCCACGGCTCTCTTGGGTTAAAACTTGACTCCTATATATGTTGATATTACTCTCCAACTATTGAACCTCTTTTTCAATTATGTTCCACCTATAAGTACTGTGCCTTACCCGCTTGTTACTACATATGTCTGTTTTTACATACTGTGTTATATTAGAATATATATCACCTTTGGTTGTGTACTACTACATTATGTGCAATTCATGTAAAATTGCAATAAAAAACATTGAAAAAAAGAGTGGGGAACCCTTTTTAATTCGACATACATACTATAGCTTGGTTCAGTACCCTTTGGACCACTGAAGAAAAGCAGAAGGGGCTTTGAGCAGATCTGAAGATCTTCAGAACTCTACAGTCAAGAGTATATGTAAGCCCCTTGTGTTGCCAATAGTAGCCATGGGCTTTTGATGGCCACAAAGTTTTAGCATCTAGTTTTTCCCAGGGTCCTCCACCTCCAGATTATGACTCCTACATGTTTCCCTCTAGTCAATGCTACGGTAGAATACAAAGGAATACAAAAGGCAGATAAATAGTCTGTTACAAACAATCAGAGATACGTCAAAGGCTATAGGCCCCTGTCAAAAGCTGAAACAGGCTGGAGTCAAAACTACAATAACAGTCACAGCAAATGAACAACAGAGTAGCACGAAGGACTGTTCGGGAACATTTATGTGGGGAATTTGTAGTTGCTGACTGTTTATGTGTACATTTTGGTGCTGCTGTGTGCCTATGACAGCTGAGCCATTTTGGATTGTTGTAATATCTGGAATACAAAAATCATAGCTCCCAATTGTCCCTTATTCTGAGGAACTGTCCCTCTACTGGAATGTATTTGTCCCTTTTTCCTCCTCAATTTTCCATCTTTATGCTCTAGAACTATCAGGGCTGCTGTTAGGAACCACAGGGCCCCATACAGACAACATGACATGGGGCCCCATACAGACAACTTGACATGGGGCCCCGTACAGACAACCTGACACGGGGTTAAATACAGCCAATGCTTCAGTTACGAATGAACACAGTGAATGATCAGTACCAACCACTCATTGTGTTTATTCAGGAAAGGAAGGGGCTGGCAAATATGATATTTTCCTAACCCTTCCCCCACTCTCAATCTTGAAGGATCCTTTTGTGTGCTTGCAGCTGCCAGTGGGAAGAAGAGGAGGGAAGCCAGCAGCGCTGCGGGGGTAGGGGGATCACACAGGGGAGCCTGGGCAGCAGGGGGAAACGTATGGTAGACAGGGAGGGTGATCGCTGTGGTGGAGGGGGGGGCAATTACTGGAACCGATCCTTTGTATGGCTGTCTATGCAGCAGCTGAAAGCCAACGGGAGGGAGGGAAGAAGAAGACAGCTTTCAGCTGCTGCGGAGAGCCATACAGGGGATGGTTCCAGTAATTGCCCCCCTGCCACACCGATCACTCTTCCTGCCCACATCCGATCCACTCTTGCTGGGCCCCGTGCAGGAGGACTGGTGGTATCCCCTTATCTACGGCCCTGAGAACTATACTAAAAGAACCACAACTACTAAACTAGTCCCCTTTCAAACGGCCGTTCTGATCAGCTCGGCTTGTCAGTTTTTCAGGTGGACCTGATTGGAAGCGCAATTCATCTCTATGGACAAATCCGTTTACACCTACCTACCTCCAGGTCCGATCGGGTCAACTAAAAAACAGAAGGGGATCTGTCCTCTTCCATTTAGGTGGAGCAGATCAGAGGGTAGTTTTAGAGCAGAGCGGGCTATATCCGTGTCCGCTCTGCAGAAACTGAATGAACATGGATGTGTCATCCATTTGCTCTGCTCCGATCAGCAAAGGATCTGTGAGCTGATCCCCTGGTGATCTGAAAGGAATCTGCCTGTGAAAAGAGCCTAATGCCGCGTACACACGGTCGGAAATTCCGCCAGCAAAAGTCCGATGTGAGCTTTTGGTCGGAAATTCTGACCGTGTGTATGCTCCATTTGACTTTTGCTGTCGGAATTTCCTCCAGCAAAAAATTGAGAGCTGGTTCTGAAATTTTCCGAAGGAAAAAAGCCCTGACGCATGCTCGGAAGCATTGAACTTCACTTTCTCAGCTTGTCGTAGTTTTGTACGTCACTGCGTTCTTGACGGTCGAAAGTTCAGAGAACTTTTGTGTGACCGTATGTGTGCAAGCCAAGCTTGAGTGGAATTCCATCGGAAAAACCATCCAAGGTTTTTCCGACGGAAAATCCGATCGTGTGTACGCGGCATAAGTCTTTAATTCAACCTCTAAGCTATTACATTTTTTTATTTTAAGTAGTGGTGAAAAGGGTACTTGATCAATCATTTTTGTATATTAATTCTTCATGGTCTGTGTAACTGGGGCCATAATAGGGGTGTTTTTTTTGCCTAAATATCTTGTGCTTATAGGTGCTCCTCTGTCTCAGCCCTCGTACACACGGCCGAGATTCTCGTTGAAAAAAACATGTCGTTTTTTTCGACGAGATTCTTGGACAAGAAACTTGTCCCGGCCGAGTGTACACACGCTCGTTTCAAAGAACCCGCGGTTCTTTGAATGGAGCGTACGCGGTGACGTCATCGACTACGACGAGCATGCGCTCGTCACATTCGATGCCGTCGCCGCCATCTTGGTATACCCTACGTATGCCTAGGAAGCTACCGCGCATGCGTCGAATTCATTTCGAACATGCGCGGGCTTCCCGGCGGACAGGTAAGTGTACACACACTCACTTTTCTCGTCGAGAAACAGGCTGACAAGAATCTCGACGAGAAAATAGAGAGCAGGTTCTCTATTTTCTCGTCGAGGTTACTTGTCGGTTTTCTCGACGAGAAACCCGATAGCCGCGTACACACGACCGATTTACTCGGCAAGACATCTCTGCCAGCAAGTTTCTTGCTGGTTCTTGCCGAGAAAATCGGTCGTGTGTACGAGGCCTCACTTGTGAAAGTTGGGAAGAATTCAAATATCAATATCTGCCACTTGTTTAAATTTGCTAGTACCATTCGAAGTCAGCTCGGAAGAAGGCTGGGATGTGTGGCTATAATCCTGAGCATCATGATATGAATCATTCCTAGGGTAATCCCATATCTGATGAACAGAGCTGGATGTATTCCACATATCTGGTAGCCAATGCTCCTAAAATTGTAACAAATGACACCTAAAGTGTATGTATAGCCAAATTGTCTTTAATTCAGGAAAGGGAAGGGTTAAAACCTCCATCTGTTGTTTTTCTTTTTGTTTGTTTTTATAGCATCTGTGTACCATTTTGGAGATGTCAAATTCCAGAGATACAACAGGAAGCTAGAGAAAATCTCCCAAAGTGAGGGGAGTTGTACTGTTGTGGCCAGAACAGATGTCACCATTGGACGATTTCCTCTCATTTTAGACTTTTTCTTTCCTAGTGACAATTGTCACCAGTACAAAAACAGGGGTGAATCTTCCCAATGGCGACACAGACAGCAATAAAAAAAAAAACAACATATTTTGAGAGAATTATATACGATCTCTTCTTTGGATGCAATGGAAAAGTTACGCTTTTAGAACCAACAATGAATGTTAATGGGGACTGATATCTAAATAATTAGAAAAGGAATTTTATAACAAAAGGTTTTTAAAGAGGAAGTAAACCCGTTTTTTTTTTTTTTTTTTTCACCGGAAAAAAAAAAACCCTGCAAGAGAAAGGCATAATGAGCTAGTATGCATAGCATACTAGCTCATTATGTGGCACTTACCTGAGATCGAAGCCCCTGAAGCCCTCCTCATTCCCCTCAGCTGCCGCCGCCATGTTGCCTACGAGTCTCTTCTCTGTATAGCCGCTCCGGCACTGTGACTGGCCGGAGTGGCGATGACGTCACTCCTGTGAATGCGCACGGGACCAGCATGAACCTGCGCGTGCGCGCGGGAATGGCATAATCCCGGCAATATCCCATTCAAGACCCAGCCTGCTCAGTGCGCCTGTGCCGTTGTCTACGGCGCGCATGCGTATCAGTGCATTCTTTTCAGCAAATATCTCCTTAACCGTGTAGGTTAAGGAGATATTTCTTGCACCTTCGGGTAAGCCTTAATCTAGGCTTACCTGTAGGTGCAAGTTGTCAGAGTGGGTTTACAACCACTTTACTTTCCCATTAATAATATTTATTATCTTTAATTATGATTAGTAATATTGTTATTATTACTCCTACTGTTGTTATTATTATTATTATTATGAATTAGAAAAGTAATTCTGTATATAACAAAATGTTTTTCAGCTTCCACTGATAATAATAATAATAAAAAATACAATAATAATAATAATATTATTATTATTAACCATAATGAAAATAATTTCATATAAATAATAATTAATTATAAAAGGAATATATAACAAACGGTTTTCCAGTTCCCACTGATAATTGGTTTTAAGTGAAAATGTTTTGTTATATATTTATTTTCTAATTTTCCAAACAATAAAGACCTACAGTAAGACCCCTTTCACACTGGAGCGTTTTGCAGGCGCTATAGCGTTAAAAATAGCGCCTGCAAAACGCTGCTAAACTGCTGCCCCATTCATTCCAGTGTGAAAGCCCGGGGCTTTCACACTGGAGCGTAGCGCTAGCAGGATGTTAGAAAACTCCTGCTAGCCGCATCTTTGCAGCAGAGAAGGAGCCGTGTGTTTATCGCTCCTCCACCACTGCTGCCCATTGAATTGAATGGGACAGCAAGGTTTTTACACTTTCTCGCCCGCTAGCGGGGGTAAAATCGCCCCGCTAGCGGCCGAAATGCGCCGCAAAACCGCCCATAGCGTCGGCGGTAAAAATAGCGGCGTTTTACCGCCGACGCTATGGGCGCTCCAGTGTGAAAGGGCTCTAAAAGAGAAACAAACTCTTCTACACTCCATTCAAAAAAAAAAAAAAATTTTTTGCCTGGAAATACAGTTTAACCACTCTTACCCCCTTCCTGCCCAGGCCAATTTTCAGCTTTCAGCGCTGTCACGATTTGAATGTCAATTGTGCTGTCATGCAACACTGTACCCAAGCAAAATTTTCATAATTTTTTTCCAAAAAATTGAGATTTCTTTTGGTGGTATTTAACCACTTCCCACCCGCCGTATACAGAATGACGTCCGGGAAGTGGATCTGTTATCCTGACTGGGCGTCATATGACGTCCAGCAGGATAACATGCCGACGCGCAGCGCGGCGATCGCGAGTGCGGCGTGTCAGTCTGACACTCTGAATCTCCGATTGTGATAAGAAGCCTCTGTCAGAGGCTTCTTATCACGTGATCAGCTGTGACCAATCACAGCTGATCATCGCGTGAACCAGGAAGTGCCGGTAAACGGCCTTCCTCGGTTCGCGCTGACAGGGAGAGCCGATCAGAGGATCCCCCTGTCAGAGGGGGGGTCTGTGCTTATAATCAGCACATTGATTATCAGCACAGCCCCCTCAAATGTACAAATCACCTGCCAACCAGTGCCCAGCAATGTAAAAACAATAAATTCTGCCAGTGCCCACCACAGTGCCAATCACTGCCCACCACAGTGCCAATCACTGCCCAGCAGTAACGCCTGTCAGTACTTATCAGTACCTCATCATCAGTGCTGCCCATCAGTGCCACCTGTCAGTGCCAATCAGTACCACCTATCAGTGCCAATCAGTGCCGCCTGTCAGTGCCCATCACAGCTGTCTGTCAGTGACCATCACAGCCACCTGTCAATGCCCATCTGTGCCGCCTGTCAGTGCCCATCAGTGCTGCCTGTCAGGGCCCATCAGTGCCACCTATCAGTGCCCATCAGTGCTGCATATCAGTGCCGCCTATTGGTGCCCATCGGTGCTGCATATCAGTGCCGCCTATCAGTGCCCATCAATTCTACATATCAGTGCCTCCTCATCAGTGCCCATCAGAAAAAAAAGAAAACATTTTTTTTTTCAAAAATGTTGGTATTTTTTCGTTTGTTTAGCAAAAAATAAGGACCGCAGAGGTGATTAAATACCACCAAAAGAAAGCTCTATTTGTGGGAAGAAAATGATAAAAATTTAGTTTGGGCACAGTGTTGCATGACCGCGCAATTGTCATTCAAAGTGTGACAGCGCTGAAAGCTGAAAATTGTCCTGGGCAGGAAGGGGCGTAAGTGCCTGGTATTGAAGTGGTTATTCACCACTGGGCTTTTTTTTTTTTGCTAAATAAACAAATAAACCCAAAATTTTCTAGAGAAAAAAAAAAGGTTTTCATAGTTTGTTATAAAATTTAGCAAACAGGTAATTTTTCTCCTTCACTGATATGCGCTGATGAGGCAGCAGTGATGGGCATTGATAGGCTGTACTGATGAGGCAGCACTGATGGGGCAGCACTAATGGACATTGATGAGCACTGATAGGCTGCACGGATGGACACCGATGAGGCACATGGGTGGGCACTGATGAGGCTGCATTGATAGGCAGCACTGATAGGTGGCACTGATAAGGGACACTGGTGGGCACTGATAGGGGACACTGATGGGCACTTATTGTTAGCACTGATGGGTACTTTTTGCCAGCACTGGTGGGCACAAATTGGCAGCTTTGGTAGGCACAGATTTGCAGCACTGATGGGCACTGTTGGGACTGCATTGATAATTAAGACAATGATAATCAGTGCCCTGATTATCAGTGTGCATGTCCCTTTTAGAGAAGCTGGTTATCAGCTCTCTTCTCCTCTCCTCATGCTGTGAGCATAAGAAAAGTAATGCCTGTGTAGCGGGGTCTCCTTTAAGACTCTCGGGACTACCTTGCCCAGAATCCCTTTCAGTATGTTTCCACCCCAGAGACTCATGGGAGGGGTTATAAAAGGAGGAGGCGAGGCTGGGCTCGTCCTCTTTGGGACACGAGACTTCAGTGACTGATCCTCCTGTGCGGATGTGCCGGAATGCAAGGCCTGAAGCCTGAGGCCTTGCGCAGCACCAAAGAGCCTTCCACCCCACTGCGAGCCTGAGTGGCATCTGACTTCGGTTGTTTACAACCTTGGTTGGATCGGGGATCCGATCGCTGGAGACACTGTGTGTGTGAGGACACAGTCGGTGGAAGTTCCCGGACTGGGATCGCGTCCGGACGGGTTAGAGGGCATATGCTCAGACCATATACTGTTGTTGCTGATGTGCCTATAGACTGCCGTGGCCCACAAGTTTATTTCTGACACTCTCACCGGAGATCCATATCAGAGCGGAACTTTAGCCCTGTACACACGATCGGATAATCTATGGATTTTCGTCCGATGGATTTGTCCATCGGAAATCCGATGAAACTGTTTTTCATCAGTCTTGGCCACACACCATCAGTCTAAAAACCGACGGCACGTTCAAAACGTACGACGCGCTATAAAAGGGCCGAACAAATCTAATGGCGCCACCCCTTGGGCTGCTTTTGCTGATTTCGTGTTACCGCGTGTTAGTAAAAGTTTGGTGAGAGCCGATTCGCGCTTTTCAGTCTCCGTGCTTTGCATATCGTTTCCTGTTGTTCAGTTTGTGCTTGTGGGTTTGTATTTGTGATTCAGTGCGTGCAGTCAGGTCATTACTGCCTTGCAGTGCCGACTTGGCCGTTCGTTTACTGTTTTTCAGATCGTTCTTCTCAGGCCTTGCTGTTCCACGGTGCGTTCTGTTTGAGTGCCTTCTGACCAGCCGACCGGTTTAAAACCATGTTTGAAGTGCGTTCTCGTTCTCGAGCTCGTGCTGGCTTTGGGCTTGGTGTTGCAGTTAACACTGTAACCCGAGTTCAGTCTGTGAACAGGGTGAGGAGGAGTTCATGGACTAAGAATTGGTTGCTCCAGCGGGACCAATTCTCTCATATGCCTCTGCTGCGGGAAATCCATGAGAATAACCCTGATGATTTCAGGAATTATCTCAGGATGACGGACCCCGTATTTCACCGTCTTTTGGATTTGCTGTCCTCCTATATAACGAGGCAGGACACTGTGATGCGCCAGGCCATCACTGCCGAGCAGAGGCTTATTGCCACGTTGAGATACCTGGCGACTGGGAGAAGCTTGCAGGACCTCAAGTTCTCAACAGGCATCTCCCCCCAGGCTCTCGGGATCATTATCCCTGAGACGTGTTCGGCCATCATTCAGGTCCTGCAGAAGGACTATATGAAGGTAATTATGCTCCTTTAACCTCACATTATCTGTTTTTATTCTGTTGTTTTTTTTTTTTTTTCCCCTCCTAACACAAATATGCCTGTGTGACAGCAGGAAGGTAAAGTCACCTGGTTGCATCCAGGGGGGTAGGTATATTTCTCCCAGATTCAGGCTTTATGCCGACTTATACAACTAGGGAGAGAGTTGATGAAGCCCAGCTGAGGCTAGTGGGCTCATGGATGATTCATACCTCTAGGGAGAGTGCTGGGCGTCGTGCAGGCAGGGAGTTGATGAGACCAGCTGAAGCTTGTCAGCTCGTTTAAGGCCTCTATAAAAACTCCCAGCTTCATTAGGTGTTTGCTCATGCCTGGAACCAGACCTGTGTGGACTGTCTAGGGAGAGTGAACCCCTGTGCGGTGAGACAAAGCCTGTGTGGCTATTTGTTTGGACATTTACTAAACCAGGGACTTAGGGACTAGGACAGCACCAGGCTGATCCCAGTTGTTAGTTAGGGAAACCTGCATGTTTAGTCAGAGGTCAAGCTGACCAGGATTTATTTTGTTTATGTTTCTTTTTGCTTTGCTGTGTTTTTGTCACTGTAAATAGAGAAATAAACCGCACCTTTTGATCTTGAAAACCACAACCTCCGTCTGCTGGGCCTGTTTTTGTGTGGGGAGCCCATCCAGGGGGTCACACACACCCGCTACCGAGCTAACCCTCTCACAGTTGGTGGAGAACCAGTGGCAGTTTTTTTTTAAGCCAGCATGGAGGAGATACTGAAACAGCTGGCTCTAGCAAATGCCAATCAACAGCAGACAAATGCAGGTTTGCAAAAGAGCTTCGCAGCCCAGCAACAAGCCCAGCAGCAATCTGAGGCCCGCTTCATAGACCTGTTGCAGAAGCAAGAGCAGAGACTACAACAACAGATGGAAGCAGTAATGCAGCAACGTCCGCAGACCAGTGAGGAAAGCCGTCCCACTAATACCGCGTCCTTTGGGGTGAGTCGTTTATTGACAAAAATGACTGGAGAGGATGATCCAGAGGTATTTTTGACCACATTTGAAAGGACTGCTGAAAGAGAAAAGTGGCCTGAGGAGCAGTGGGCTGGACTGGTGGCTCCTCTGTTAACTGGTGAATCGCAGAAAGCTTACTATGACCTAGAGCCTGACCAAGCAAAAGACTATGTGATGCTAAAAGCTGAAATATTGGCAAGGCTGGGTGTCACCCTGGCTGTCCGGGCTCAGCGTGTGCATAACTGGACTTTCCAGCTTGGAAAACCCCCCAGGTCTCAAATGTATGATCTCATTCACCTGAGCAGGAAGTGGCTACAGCCAGAGACTTTGTCCGCACCGGAGATTGTGGAACGTGTTGTGATGGATCGTTTCTTGAGAGCTCTTCCTACCGCCATTCAAAAGTGGGTAAGCCATGGAGACCCAGAAACGGCCGGTAAACTTGTGGATCGTGTAGAGAGATACTTGGCTGCAGAGAACCTGACGGCCTCTTCCAGAGACTCTCGGACTTTCCACCCTAAGACCAGACCATCCTCAGGGGCGGTTAAATGATTCCAAGGGGTGAGGGTGGAGAGAGTGAGAGGGTGGGAGCTCTGCCCAGGGTTTGGCGAGAACAGCCTGGGAAGTCGGGGGCTCAAGAGGCAGCCAAAAGGATTGTTTGCTACCGCTGCCGGCAAACGGGACATATTGCAGCAAATTGCCCGGTTGTGGAGGAACCCATGCAATGTGACTTTCTGACGGACAGACGTCAGTCGCTGTGTGCGACAGTCACATGCACTGCCATTCGGGGAACTGAGAAACATTTATGCAAAATGTGTATTAATGGTAGAAATGTTGTGGTATTACTGGATTCAGGTAGCCTTGTGACCCTGATAAAGGCTGAATTAGTTAAAACAGAGGTCTCTGGGAATAGCAAGGTAGCTGTTATTTGTGTGCATGGGGACACCCGAGAGTATCCAGTGACTACAGTGTGTTTCAAGACCCCCAAAGGTACCCTCTCTCATCCAGTGGGGTTAGTATCTCAATTACCGCATGATGCCATTGTGGGAAGGGATTTTCCGAAGTTCTGGGAACTGTGGGATGATCCTGAGCCCCCCACTGGTGCCCCTATGTACCAGGAAGGTGATAGCCAGAACTCCTCTGAGAGTGGTGAGGACTCTCCAGAATTTCCCTTGTCAGTATTGGCAGGCGAGACTCAAGAAACTGGAGAGGAGCCCACCTCCTCAGACGAAAACCTACCGTCTGTGGAGTTTTCTGATCTTGAGGTTCACAGGGAAAATTTTGCCACAGAACAGTTGAAAGACCCCGCCCTAATAAAGGCACGGGAAAACGTAGTGGAAATAGATGGCGAGTTAGTGAACCCAGATAATACCTGCACTTACCCATACTTCAGCGTAGAGAAGGACCTACTGTATCGGGTGGCAAAAAGGGCAGAAGAAACCGTTGAGCAGCTTGTGGTGCCCAAACCTTACAGGAAGTTGGTGTTGGAGTTGGCCCATGAGCACATTCTTGGAGGTCATCTGGGGACAGAGAAAACCCGAAAGAGGGTATTACAGAGATTCTATTGGCCTGGGGTGATGAAGGACATAGAAAATTATTGTTCCTCCTGCCCTGTGTGTCAGAGGTCGGCCCCGATGCCACATTTCCGTAGCCCGCTGGTCCCTCTACCCATCATTAAAGTCCCGTTTGAGAGGATCGCAATGGATTTGGTAGGTCCTATAATCAAGTCCGCTAGGGGGCACCAGTACATATTAGTTATAATGGACTATGCCACCCGTTATCCAGAAGCGATCCCTCTCCGAAATACCTCGGCCAAAACCATAGCCAAAGAGCTATCTCTTGTTTTTAGCCGGGTGGGTATTTGTAAAGAACTGCTTACGGACCAAGGTACACCCTTTATGTCCCGGGTTATGAAAGAGCTGTGTAAATTGTTCAAAGTGACGCAATTGCGTACGTCTGTGTATCACCCCCAAACCGATGGGCTGGTTGAAAGATTCAACAAAACCCTAAAACAAATGTTGAAGAAAGTGGTGGATAGAGATGGAAAGGATTGGGACTGTCTACTTCCTTATTTGATGTTTGCTATTAGGGAGGTGCCCCAATCCTCTACGGGATTCTCCCCCTTTGAGTTACTGTATGGGAGACACCCAAGAGGGCTGTTGGATATTGCCAAGGAAACTTGGGAAAGTGAGAGTTCTCCCCACAGGAGTGTGATTGAGCATGTCGCCCTGATGCAAGATCGAATTGCACAGGTAATGCCCATCGTGAAGGAACATTTGGCCCAAGCGCAGTTGGCACAGCAGAGAGTGTACAACCGTGGAGCCAAGACCCGTACCTTTTCCCCGGGGGATAGGATATTGGTACTTGTCCCTACGGTTGAAAGTAAATTCCTTGCCAAATGGCAAGGCCCCTACGAGATAATGGAAAAAGTGAGCGAAGTGAATTACAAGGTCAGACAACCAGGAAGGCGAAAGCCCGAACAGATCTATCACGTTAATCTGTTGAAAGCCTGGAGGGATAGAGAGTCCCTAGTCGCAGAAACTTGGTCACCAGCTCAAACTGGTTGCGTGATTCCGGAGGTTGGAATAGCAGCCACCTTGTCACAACCCCAACAACAGGAGGTTAAGGAGTTTGTGCTTCGCAACAAGGAGGTGTTCTCTGAGCTGCCGGGACAAACATCTGGGGTAGAGCATGATATTATTACCCCGCCCGGTGAAAGGGTGAAGTTAAAACCCTATCGGATCCCAGAGGCCCGACGGGAGGCAATACGGGAGGAAGTACAGAAAATGCTGAACTTAGGGGTGATAGAGGAGTCCCAAAGTGATTGGTCTAGTCCCATTGTGTTGGTGCCTAAACCGGATGGGAGCTGGCGATTTTGTAACGATTTTCGTCAGTTGAACAAAGTTACAAAATTTGACACCTACCCCATGCCACGTATAGATGAGTTGATCGACCGGCTGGGAACAGCCCGATACATGACGACTCTTGACCTCACAAAAGGGTATTGGCAAATTCCCCTGGCCAAGTCGGCCAAAGAGAAAACCGCATTTGTAACCCCAGACGGGGCGTTCCAATATAAGAGAATGCCGTTCGGGTTACAGAATGCGCCGGCCACATTCCAGCGGAAAATGGACCAGATACTGAGGCCCCATCGGAAGTATGCTGCGGCTTACCTGGATGACGTAATTGTCCATAGCACAGATTGGGCCTCACATCTGCCAAAAGTGCAAGCAGTCCTAGACTCTATCCGGGAAGCGGGGTTTACGGCTAACCCCAAGAAGTGTACCATTGGGCAGGAGGAGGCCAAATATCTTGGGTACACCATTGGCAGGGGAATAATAAAACCCCAACTCAACAAAGTCGAGGCCATCCAGAGTTGGCCACGTCCCAACAGCAAGAAGCAGGTACGAGCCTTTCTGGGAATCGCGGGTTATTATCGGCGCTTCATTCCCCACTTTGCTTCTAAGGCTGTGCCCCTAACCAACCTGACGAAAGGGAAAGGGTCGGTCATGATTAAATGGACCCCCGAGGCTGAGGCAGCGTTCCAATTCTTGAAACAAGCCTTATGTAGCCAGCCAGTGTTGTACTCACCCGACTTCTCTAAAGACTTTGTCGTACAAAGTGATGCGTCAGATGTGGGGTTAGGAGCAGTATTGTCCCAGGTCTGGAACGGGGAAGAGCACCCAGTCATTTACCTCAGCAGGAAGTTGAAGTCCCATGAGGTAAATTACGCCACGGTTGAAAAGGAGTGTTTAGCGGTGAAGTGGGCTCTAGATTCCCTTCGGTACTATCTGCTAGGTAGGCACTTTGACATGGTTACGGATCACGCTCCGTTAAAGTGGATGGCTCAAAACAAGGAGACAAATAGAAGAGTAAATAGGTGGTTCCTGGCCCTACAGGAATTCAACTTCACAGTAAAGCATCGCCCTGGCGTTCAAATGGGGAATGTGGATGCTTTGTCTCGAGTACATGAATGCCTGATTGCTGGTGTTCCAACCCCAAGGTTAAAACAAGAGGGGGGGGTATGTGACAGCAGGAAGGTAAAGTCACCTGGTTGCATCCAGGGGGGTAGGTATATTTCTCCCAGATTCAGGCTTTATGCCGACTTATACAACTAGGGAGAGAGTTGATGAAGCCCAGCTGAGGCTAGTGGGCTCATGGATGATTCATACCTCTAGGGAGAGTGCTGGGCGTCGTGCAGGCAGGGAGTTGATGAGACCAGCTGAAGCTTGTCAGCTCGTTTAAGGCCTCTATAAAAACTCCCAGCTTCATTAGGTGTTTGCTCATGCCTGGAACCAGACCTGTGTGGACTGTCTAGGGAGAGTGAACCCCTGTGCGGTGAGACAAAGCCTGTGTGGCTATTTGTTTGGACATTTACTAAACCAGGGACTTAGGGAACTAGGACAGCACCAGGCTGATCCCAGTTGTTAGTTAGGGAAACCTGCATGTTTAGTCAGAGGTCAAGCTGACCAGGATTTATTTTGTTTATGTTTCTTTTTGCTTTGCTGTGTTTTTGTCACTGTAAATAGAGAAATAAACCGCACCTTTTGATCTTGAAAACCACAACCTCCGTCTGCTGGGCCTGTTTTTGTGTGGGGAGCCCATCCAGGGGGTCACACACACCCGCTACCGAGCTAACCCCCTCACACCTGTTTGTAATATCCTGGTAATGTCCCCATTTTCCCCATGCCTTTTTTTACCTGTAAATCCCTTTTTTGGCCCTACATGCCTATTTCCCTTCACTAACCTCTCCAGCATGCTATCGTGGGCGCAAACCCAGCTAGCCTTCTATTTTCCTTTTCATTTTTGGGGGGTCATTGCCCTCGTAGTTTGACAACCCTCCCTCCCCCCCCTAAAGATGTTAAAAAATTAGTAGTTCTCAATCAAGCTCAGCAGAGTGGTAGAGCCTTTTTTGGGATCCCCACAATCACCTTAGGCCCCCCCTTACATTATTTTAGAATGTCCACTCAGCGGGGGTGAGGCATCTGCTAAGTGGGCCTTTGTTTATTGGTAGGAAAAACTCCCTTAAATAATAATGTTACTTAACAATGTTTTTGTGTGTAATCTGCTTCCACTGTAAACATAAACCGTACTAATGTCTTCTTTTTGTTTGACTCCACAGTTCCCTAGCACGCCACAGGAATGGCTGACTGTGGCCTCCCAATTTGCCCAGCGGTGGGATTTCCCCAACTGCGGAGGGGCAATTGATGGGAAGCACGTCCACATAGTGCCGCCACCCCGTTCGGGGTCATACTATTTCAACTATAAAGGTTTTAATAGCATAGTGTTAATGGCGGTGGTGTCGGCACGGTACGAGTTCCTGTATGTGGACGTGGGGAAGAACAGCCGGATGTCCGATGGCGGATCATTCGCGGAGACGGAGTTCGCTCACCGTCTGCAGGCTGGGGGTCTTGCACTGCCTCCAGATGCAGAGAACGTTGAAGGGCTCCCGTTCGTTTTCATTGCGGATGAGGCTTTTGGACTAGGACCACACCTGATGCGGCCGTTTCCCCAACGCACCCTCACCCCGGAGAGGAGGGTTTTTAATTACCGGCTGGCCAGAGCCCGGAGAGTTGTGGAGAATGCCTTCGGGATAATGGCCAGCCGGTTCCGCCTGTTTCAGACAGCGATACATTTGGCGGATTATAAACTGAACCACATCGTCTACTGCTGCTGCATATTGCACAATTTTCTACGCAAATTTGCAACCAATTATGTATCATCGTTTGGGCCTGAGGCCGGTCCATCTGAACTGATTAATCTGACTGGCCTCAGCACTGCCCGTACTGGCTTGGCCCCCCAAAGTGCCCGTGAAGTACGCCAGAAATACGTAGAGTACTTCACGGGTAGGGGGGCCATCGCAATGCCAGACCACATCTGACCAAGTATTTAACCTTTTAAAAATAAAAAAAATCATGGAATTCCTACAAACTTGTGTTGTCATTCTTGTATTTTGGGTTTATGTGTCTCCCAGGTTCTTGTAGTGCCAAGTGTAATTGTCCTTAGTAAATAGCCTCAAAACTCGGTTTTTGCATCTTCAGAACTGCTCTTGAGCATAGAAAGAACAAGGCACACCTTTTTTAGACTTCCCAAATGTTTTTATTGTTTGCACCGCATTTTTGTTTGGTTTTTAGAAATACTAGCCTTTTATTTTTCTGTGCGGCTTTTTTTGCAGAAACATGCATGGGTCGTAAGCCATTTTTTTTAGTCTGAAAAAGTAATAAAATAACACTGTGAAAAATACCAACTGGAGATGGGGTGATGGTACCCCTGATCCATCCCAAATGTTAACAAACACACTTTCTTTTGGGGCTCAAGTGGGTATCTTCAACAAGATCCCATGGCTAGGGTAAACATGTGCTATCTGCCATCATGGGGGATCAATGGTCGTGCTTTGGGGATGTAAACCCTTCCTCTCACCTACTTGAGGAGGGAGGAAGAGGTTGCACCCCCAAAACAGGGACATAGATATCCTGTGACGGCAGATAGCACATGTTGAGTCTTCAGTGTGTGCATCTTCACATTTGGGATGTTGGAAATCCCTGAGATAATTTCAGACGCATAACAAAACACACAAAAAGGGGGGGGGTTCACACTATTCTCCCCAAAATATCTATCATGTTTTTATATTTTTGCTCAATCACAATCATTCTCTTTCTCATAATGTCCATTTCGCTACTGCATTCCATGATTTCCTGAATGATTATTTTGGCGCTGGCACTCGAGAATGGCGGATTTGGACTTCCTGACACACCCCCACGTTCAGTCCCTAAAACAAAAAAAAAGTTTTTACACTAGGCAGGCCTACATCTGTATTTACCTTGAAGTTGTGGTGACAGACACTGACCTGTTGTGCTGATAAGCTCCACCTCTCCTTCCTCCACCTCCCCTTCCTCCACCTCCGCTTCCTCCACCTCCGCTTCCTGAACCTGCTGATCTTGGTCTGCTTTGGGAGCTTCGGGGAGTTTCTGTGGTGTTGGGTTACTCGTCTCCTGAGCATGGTGTCCTCCCAGTCTCCTCTCCCCTATGGGAATTTACAACAAAATGTATACTTTAGCACACAGACTTTTTTAAGGCCTGAAAAGGGATCCTCAATGTTTTGAAGTGGGGTACAATTGATATTTGGCCCTGAGTTCCAACATGAACATATGTGATCTTGCAAACTCAACAAAGCAACATGTTATTTTTGAGGACATTCACAAATACACTTGGATAACCACCAAGGTATCCACTGGACCACCTGTGTGTGACACCGTTAATAAATTTGGTCATGTGGCCCAGAGTATAGTATCTTGATCAAGAACAAAAAAAAGTACACAACTGCTGGAGTGTCATCTCCTTTACCCAGAATACAGTTTATTCTTTCAGTCACATTCTAAATTTCCTTACAACACATCATCTAGCCAACAATGTGTAGATAAACATTGTTGAAGTAAAATGAGGCATGCCCACATGTAGTTTACGTGGATATGTGCCAAACATGTTTGGGGGAAGAGCAGCAAGTTATTGGTCAAAACATTGGGCAAATAAGTGGACTCTCCACTTAACCTAAAAGATGAGATTTCAAAATGTGAACCCAGTCAAGCCAAGCACATGTTGCAAATAGTGATGAGCCGAACACCCCCGGGTTCGGTTCGCACCAGAACCCGCGAACGGACCGAAAGTTCGCACGAACATTAGAACCCTATTAAATACAATGGATGCGAACGTTCGGATTCTAAAGTGCTAATTATAACGACTATTATCCATGTTATTGTCCGAAACAGAGTTTGGGAACCCGGCTTCTGCACCAGGGGACATGTATCAATGCAAAAATAAGTTTTAAAAACGGACGTTTTCCGGGAGCAGTCATTTTAATGATGCATAAAGTGAAAAAAAAAAATTCAAATATTCCTTTAAATATTGTACCTGGGGGGTGTCTAAAGTATGCCTGTGAAGTGCCACGTGTTTCCCGTGTTTAGAACTGTCCCTGCACAAAATAACATTTCTAAAGGGAAAAAAGTCATTTAAAACTGCTTGCGGCTTTAATGCAATGTCTGGTCCCGGTAATATGGATGAAAATCTTTAGGAAAAATGGCATAGCTACCCCATCAACCCCCCCCCCCCCCTTACCCCAGCCCATTACCAGCCCCTTTGGGTCTTGTATGGATATTAAGGGGAACCCCGCACACAAAATAAAAAAGGACCTATATACTCTGAACAGCCGTATACAGGCGGTGCATACAAGACAGGGACTGTAGGTTTGTTCTTATGTAGAATCTGTTTATAATTTTGAACAGCTGCATTGTTTAAGTGGAGCTCCATGGCAAATTCCTTTTTTTTAGCTTTTTGTAAAACATAGGGAACGGTTATCACCCCTGTCACATTTTTTTTGCTGTCTGTGCCCCTGTTCAGAACATTTCACCTCACTTTGCGTCCCAATGACAACTGTTTTTGAAATGTGGTGTTTTTATTGAAACAAGGATTGGTGATAAAGCATCAGTAGAGAGGAGACACCTTTCTCCCATATTAATTCTTAAAGGAGAGAATTTTCCTTCCAAGGGGTAGATTTCCTCTCACTTCCTGTTGTCTTCTTCCGTTTGCAAGTAGTAGTAGTTTGTAAGTTGGATGTTTGAAAGTAGGGACCTTCCGTTTATACTCTGCAGAAATTGGCCCCTTAGGTGTTGGTGTTGGCACAACACTGAAAGCACTCACAGTTATTCTTGGTGGGTGCTGGAACGCCCTGCTGTCAACTATTATATCAGGAATTGTAATAACATATAATTGTTGATCAGTGGTAGTAAAAATTGGGCCTTTGATGGTGGTGCTGGTGCCACAACACTGTAAGGCCTGACAGTTACTCTTGGTGGGCGCAGCAATGGGCCCTGCTGTGAATTATTAGATCAATAATTATAATTGCATGCCCCTGTTGAACAGGGGCTGAAAAATTGGGCCTTTGGTGGTGGTGGTGGTGGTGATGGTGGTGCTGGTGCCACAACACTGTAAGGCCTGACAGTTACTCTTGGTGGGCGCAGCAATGGTCCCTGCTGTGAATTATTAGATCAATAATTATAATTGCATGCCCCTGTTGAACAGGGGCTGAAAAATTGGGCCTTTGGTGGTGGTGGTGGTGGTGATGGTGGTGCTGGTGCCACAACACTGTAAGGCCTGACAGTTACTCTTGGTGGGCGCAGCAATAGTCCCTGCTGTGAATTATTAGATCAATAATTATAATTGCATGCCCCTGTTGAACAGGGGCTAAAAAATTGGGCCTTAGGCACTGGTGGCACAACACTGCAACCCCTCACAGATACTGTACTTGGAGCACAGCAATGAGGCCTGTTGCAAAGTATTGCATCAAAAATTTTAATTACACGCCCCTGTTAAACAGGGGCTGAAAAATTGGGCCTTAGCCACTGGTGGCGTCACCCATAAACCAAAATGATCTTCCAAGCTATCATCGTTAATCGTATCATTGAGGAGGAGGAGGAGGATAGCCAGTCAACATAACAGCACAGGCACTCAGCATCAGCATCAGTCTTGAAGGGATGTGACATTTTAAAATCAATTAGTCTGTTATATCAGCATCTGGTGTGTGGTAGCTGGTGGTGATCCAAGACTGGTTCATCTTGATGAAAGTCAGTCGATCAACCGAGTCGGTGAACAGGCGCACCCTGTGATCCGTGACAAATCCTCCAGCAGCACTGAATGTGCGTTCTGAAAGAACGCTGGATGCAGGACAGGCCAGTAGCTCAATTGCATACTGTGCAAGCTCTGGCCAGTGATCCATCCTCAAGACCCAGTAAGCCAGAGGATTTTCGGTGGGGAAGGTGTCCAAGTCTGACCTTGCCCCTAGGTATTCCTGGACCATGTATATCAGACGCTGGCGATGGTTGCTGGAACCGATCATACTTTGGGGCTGCGGACTAAAGAATTGTCTGAACGCATCGGTCAGACGGCCACCTTCCCCACCGCTCCTTCTTTGACTGCCCGAAGCCTCAGCAACGCGTTGTCCAGGACCAGGAGTTTGTAACCTCACAGTCTCTGGGAACGCGTTGCACAGACCTTTCTGCAAGGCCTCCCGGAGTTGTCTCATCCTCTGCTCCCTCTGCGACGGTACGATAAGGTCCGCAACCTTACCCTTGTACCGTGGATCAAGGAGAGTGGCCAGCCAGTAATGGTCCCTCTCCTTGATCCGAAGAATACGAGGATCCTTCCGCAGACTTTGCAGGATCAGGGAGGCCATGCAGCGTAGGTTAGCTGAGGCATTCAGTCTGGAGTCCTCTGGGTCACTAAGGACGACATGATTCGCAGCCACCTCCTCCCAGCCACGTACAAGTCCACTGGTTTCTTGGGACTGTAAATCATCCCTAAAAGACTGCTGCTGATGATGCTGAGTGCCAGCCTCCACCTCCATGCTGACACAATCCTCCTCCTCCTCCTCCTCCTCCTCTTCCTGTGCGATGGGTGGGACAGAAGGAACACTGTCTGGGTAAAGGGGGCCTTGAGAGGCAAGGAAGTCCTCCTCTTCCTGCCTCTGTTCTGCCTCAAGTGCCCTGTCCATTATTCCACGCAGCGTGTGCTCCAACAGGTGGACAAGAGGTACAGTGTCACTGATGCATGCACTGTCACTGCTCACCATCCTCGTGGCCTCCTCAAATGGTGCCAGGACAGTGCATGCATCCCTGATCATGCCCCACTGGCGTGGTGAAAAAAACCCGAGCTCCCCTGACCCTGTCCTGGTGCCGTTGTCGCACAGGTACTCATTGATGGCCCTCTGCTGCGTGTGCAGCCGCTGCAGCATGGCCAACGTTGAGTTCCACCTGGTGGGCATGTCACATATAAGGCGGTTCTTGGGCAGGTTCAACTCCTTTTGAAGCTCAGCCAGGCGAGCACTGGCATTATAAGATCTGCGGAAATGCACACAGACTTTCCTGGCCTGCCTCAGGACATCCTGTAAGCCCGGGTACCTGCCCAAGAACCGCTGCACCACCAGGTTAAGGACGTGAGCCATACAGGGCACATGGGTCAGTTGTCCCTGTCGGAGGGCGGAGAGGAGGTTGGTGCCATTGTCGCAAACCACCATTCCTGGCTTAAGCTGGCGTGGCGTCAACCACCTCTCGGCCTGCCCCTGCAGAGCAGACAGAACCTCTGCCCCAGTGTGGCTCCTGTCCCCCAAACACACCAGCGCAAGCACGGCATGGCATCTTTTTGCCTGCGTACTTGCGTAGCCCCTTGAACGCCTACGGAGCACAGCTGATTCCGAGGACAAACCACAGGAAGAGGCCATGGAGGAAGAAGAAGAGGAGGGGGTGGAGGAGAGAGGTGTGTCACAACCAGTAGTAGCATTTTGGAGGCGTGGCGGTGGAACAACCTCCAACACTACTGCACCTTGTCCTGCATCCTTCCCAGCTGCCAAAAGAGTGACCCAATGGGCCGTGAAAGAAAGGTAACGTCCCTGTCCATGCCTGCTGGACCATGAGTCAGCGGTAATATGCACCTTACCGCTGACCGCCCTGTCCAGCGAGGCCAAGACATTGCCTTCCACATGCCTGTAGAGAGCCGGAATAGCCTTCCGTGCGAAAAAGTGGCGTTTGGGAACCTGCCACTGAGGAACCGCACATTGCACAAACTCACGGAAGGGGGCCGAGTCTACCAACTGAAAAGGCAGCAGTTGAAGCGCTAGCAATTTAGCCAAGCTAGCATTCAACCGCTGGGCATGTGGATGGCTGGGAGTGAACTTCTTTCGACGGTCCAGCAGCTGGGGCAGGGAAATTTGCCTGCTAGAATCGGACGTCGGTGTACTGCTAGCAGAGTGCCCGCAAGTACTTGGCTGTGACACACCTAATTCTACACCTTCATTCCTCCAGAGCAGGTTTCAGAGAGGACTGAAGGTATACTGGGGTTGGAGATCCCAGCTGATGCGGTGCAAGAAGAGGTCAGCTTTGTTCTTTGGTGTGGGTCTTTAAGGTAGGCTTGCCAACGAGCTGCATGGCAGGTCAACATATGTCTGATCAAGCATGTGGTGCCCAAGCGGCTGATGTTTTGGCCACGCGATATACGCTTGAGACATATGTTGCAAACAGCAGCTGTGCGATCTGATGCACTCGCCTCAAAAAAGGCCCACACCAAAGAACTTTTTGAATGACGGGCAGAGGCAGCGCCCTGCACAGGCGGAGCTCTGCGGTGTGATTCCGTCGGTGTGCTGCCCATACGCTGGCCACTCAAGGGCATCCTGCCTCGTTGGAGATGTGCCTCCTCCTCATCCTCCTCCTCCTCCTCCTCCTCTCTCCTATTAGGCACCCACGTGGAGTCAGTGACCTCATCATCCCCTCCCTCCTCATCACTGGAGCCAATCTGGCAGTATGCTGCAGCTGCTGGAGCATGACTGCCAGATTGGTGTCCTTCTTGAGCATCCCCTCTCTCTGCTCTCACGCTGCTGCCTTCCTCTAGCTGGGTATCATCATCAGATCCTTCCAAACGCTGGGCATCCTCCTGGAGCATGTACCCAACACTGTGCTCAAACAGTTCGGGGGACTCCTCAGGAGGAGGGCATGGTGGGTCTAGGGAAGGATTGACTAATGAAGATAATGATACCAGAGAAGAGGACGCTTTGGCAGCTGCTTTGCCAGTACCCTGAGCCTGGGTGAGAGAGGATGAGGAGGATGAGGTGGGCTTGGTCATCCACTCTACCAAGTCTTCGGCATGATGTGGCTCAACATGTCCAGCTGCCGAAAACAAGGACAAGCGTGTCCCATGGCCATGTGCTGATGACAATGCACCACGTACACGACCAGCACTGTTGCCCCCAGACACAGAGCCTGCTTGCCCTCTTTTTTTGCCTCCTGACTGTCTGCCTCTCCTTGGTTGCCTTCCAGACATTTTAATGGATGGCCTGCAGGGAGATGGGAAAAACAGCAATAAGGGCTACCTTCAGGTGTATATTGTGCAGGAGGCTTAGCAACAATGACACTGACACTGTCCCCTGCCTATCCTTCTCTGTCCCTAAACACAAGGATTGAAAATATGGTTCAGCAAAAAAGTTTTAGCACAGAATAGCACACTGACACTTTCCCTCACTGTCCTACTCTGTCCCTCCCTACAAACAAGATTTAGCACAGAATAGCACACTGATAATTTCTACGAGTGTCCTTCTCTGTCCCTCAACTCAAGGATTGAAAATATGGAACAGCAAAATTGGTTTAGAACAGAATAGCACACTGTCAGTTTCACTCACTGTACCTCTCTGTCCCTCAACTCAAGGATTGAAAATATGGAACAGCAAAATAGTTTTAGAACAGAATAGCACACTGACACTTTCCCTCACTGTACCTCTCTGTCCCTCCCTACAAACAAGATTTAGCACAGAATAGCACACTGATAATTTCTACGAGTGTCCTTCTCTGTCCCTCAACTCAAGGATTGAAAATATGGAACAGCAAAATTGGTTTAGAACAGAATAGCACACTGTCAGTTTCACTCACTGTACCTCTCTGTCCCTCAACTCAAGGATTGAAAATATGGAACAGCAAAATTGGTTTAGAACAGAATAGCACACTGTCAGTTTCACTCACTGTACCTCTCTGTCCCTCAACTCAAGGATTGAAAATATGGAACAGCAAAATTGGTTTAGAACAGAATAGCACACTGTCAGTTTCACTCACTGTACCTCTCTGTCCCTCAACTCAAGGATTGAAAATATGGAACAGCAAAATTGGTTTAGAACAGAATAGCACACTGTCAGTTTCACTCACTGTCCTACTCTGTCCCTCAACTCAAGGATTGAAAATATGGTTCAGCAAAATAGTTTTAGAACAGAATAGCACACTGACACTTTCCCTCACTGTACCTCTCTGTCCCTAAACTCAAGGATTGAAAATATGGTTCAGCAAAATAGTTTTAGAACAGAATAGCACACTGACACTTTCCCTCACTGTACCTCTCTGTCCCTACAAACAAGGATTAGCACAGAATAGCACACTGTCACTGACACTCTCCCTACCTATCCTTATTTGTCCCTAAACACAAGGAATCCAGGAATACTAAAGGAAAAATAATGACACTGTCCCTGCCTATGCTTCTCTTTCCCTGCTCCGGAACACACTACACAAGGCCGCCGCGCTGGCGGCCTTTTATAGTGTGGGGCGTGTACTAAACCCCATCAGCAATAATTGGCCACAGGCATCCTGCCTGTGGCCAATCATTGCTCTCCTCGCTGCCGGCGCTGTGATTGGCCAAGCATGCGGGGTCACAGTGCATGCTTGGCCAATCACAGCGCCTGGATGACACTGCGATGGCGTAGTGCATTGTGGGCCGTTCGCGTCACTCGAATTTGGCGCGAACGGCCCAAATCGTTCGATCTTCGTCAAACGATCGAACAGCCGATGTTCGAGTCGAACGTATGTTCGACTCGAACACGAAGCTCATCCCTAGTTGCAAAACATGGAAGAATACATATTACAATGAACACAGTAAAATATACTTACTTTTTTCTATGCTTTTTATAAGCTTCTTATACTGCTCCGGCTCCCTGATCTTGAGGTCTGACCACCTTTTACGGAGTTGTTCCTTGGATTTCCTGACCCCATATTTTTTATAAAGACTCTTCGCCACTTTGTCCATAATTTGTGACTTCCGGAGATTAGGGGTGTCGTATGGGCCATGCTTGCCGTCGTAATCCTTCCTCCGCAGAATGTCCACCATCTCCGCCATCTCAGAAAAAGACATATTAGTCGCCTTGTATCTTTTTTTACAGGATCGGGACGTTTCCGCCTCCGGGCTTTCCTCGTCGGTAATTTCAACTAAAGAAGCCACCTGTGTCTGCGACATGTCGCCGTCTCACACTGTGCTCCGATCGTTAAGGGGCGGGGAAATGCAGAAAAAGTTCGTCATGGGCGGGCGACGAGGGCGGAGTTACACGCATGCGCAGGGTATAAAAAGGGGAAAGAAGGTATTAGGGATGCGCGGAGTAAGGACGACCGGAAGTGAACCCACGAAGTGAACTAAGGTAAGAAGGGAACTCGGGCCTGCAGTGGCATATTAATGGGTCATGATTGTAAAGGGCAATATTGTGATAAGTTGAGGAGAATCAATTCTGATCCTTTTTTTTTTGTACTTGCTGATCCTAATAGATGCATAAACTAAGAGAGCCGGAGGTGATGCTTGTTTTTATTGAAAAGTATAAGGAACAGCGCAACCTTTGGGAGCTCAAACACCCTGCGTATCACAAAAGTGATGTACGACGGGCAACTATTACCAAATTAGCCGAGGATATGAAGCCATGGATCCCAGATGCAGACTACACTATGATCAATAATAAAATCAACAACCTGCGCAATTCTTATAAAAAAAAAATTCAAGGAAGTGCGCCAGTCCAAGAGATCAGGAGCAGCAGCCGACGATGTAGTAAAGCCCAAGCTGTGGTACTACAGACATCTCCAATTTCTGGATGACCAGATCGAGGCCAGGGAATCTATTTCCAGCCTTCCCTCAACCCTTCCTTCCACCCTTCCATCCAGCGTTCCTTCCACCCTTCCCTCCACCCCTGCAGAGGCGGAGGAGGAGCCTCCTGAGCTCGAAGAGCCAGATCTTCGCATCTTCAGCCAGGTATAGTATTTTTGATGCTAATTATTGTCCACTAAGTAATATTGAGTTGAACTGTTTTGATTAGCCATAAATGATCCCACCCCCCCCCCCTCCAAAATAAACCAGTAATGAGATCAAAATTGTGTGTGATTGATTCCTCAAATAATAGAAATTTACATTTTATTTTATAAACAGGATGAGGAAAGCCAGGAGGAAGAGGGTCAGGAGTGTGACAGGCAGGAGGAGGCAGGGCCCAGTGGGACTCAGCAGGTCCCCAGGCCTAGTGGCAGCACCGTCTCCCAAGTGGCTCCCCTCCACGTCAGACCGCCAAAACAACGGCGGATGACACAAGTGGAGGAGGAGTCACTAAAGATGATTCAGGAGGCTGCTGCCATTATGAGGGCCCCCCTCAACCCTACGGAGGGGTTTAGCACCTATCTCTCAGATAAGCTGCTGAGAATGGAGGCGGGACAACGGGCCCTTTGTGAGCACCTTATCTACATGGCCGTACACATGGGGGCGAGGGGACAGCTGACTGAGGCCACCCATATCTCACATCAGCCCAATCCCTCTCCTCCTTCTCCTCCTCCTCCTGCCACATCACCACCCACAGTGGCCCAGCCTGCAAGGGTGCATGGACGGGGCCGTGGAGAGAACGCTGCAGAGAGGCGTGGAAGGAAGGCTACAAGGAAGAGCAGGAGGTGATTCCCTGGCCTCGAGCTGCTCATCCAGAAATTGAAGGTTGATGGAGTACCACAGCTTGGGATGATGTATGTCTTTGGCTGCTGCTCCTGATTTCATGCTGTTGTTGATTTTATTATTGATCATAGTCAGGTCTGCATTTGGGATCTAATGACTTTATATTCTCTGCTAATTTGGGAATAGTTGCCCTTCGGTTTTTGATTTGTTTTTTTCCGAAATAAAGGGAAATTTGATTTCAGCCAACCTACATGCCTGATGTGTTTTTTGGAGAAGTAGCTTGCATAAATACAATGTGTAATTAAGAACAAGGGACACCAACCTCCATGATTTTTCAAAAATTTAATATTATGTTGTTCTGAGAAATTGACACACCAAAAAATGCACAACAAATTTTAAGAGTCAAAAAAAAAAGGTGTAATTTGTGAGGTCGGCCTTGAAGAATTTTACTAATTATTCCTAAGATCACTAGAAAAAAGAAAGACATACATTTGTCAGAACTCAGGAGAAAGTTCTGCTGCCAAAATGACATTTTAAAGACCGTTCAAAAGCAAAAAAACATGCGCTGCATTAAACGAAGCAATAACTTGCAGAATGACGAATGTGCTCTCTCCATTAGGAACGCTAGTTTTACAAGAACGAGCGCTCTCGTCTCCTAATTCAGTCTGAGCATGCGTGGGTTTTTTAACCGATGGACTTGCCCATAGACGATCGGAAATTCCCATCGGTTTTTTATCCATCGGAAAATTTTAAAACAAGTTCTATTCTTTCCAACCGATGGAAAAAGACCGATGGGTACCATACACGATCGGTTGGTCTGATGAAAACCATCCATCGGACGGTTAATGTGCACCACCTTTAAAGAATTGCCCTGCCGGTGAAGAAACCATCATCCCCTATAGACTGAGTTTTAGATATCTGAGCCAGGCCTGGCCAGCTAGTTAATTCATTTAGTAACTGCGTCACAGGGCGCCTAGTTAACGGTCGCCCACGCGGCGCACCTTTACTGTTCATCTTAAATGCATAGAGTGTTATTGCTGCAGGGCTCTGCAATTTGTTATCTGTGAACCGTTACCACTGTTAACTTGTATTACCAACAACTCAAAGTAAATTTGATACCCTTTTCATTAGTGTCTTGGTGTCTGGGTTTACTCATAAAGTATAAGTTAATATTGATTGCTGCCAATACTAACTGTGCCAGTAGGGGGTCGAGTACATTGCTGGGGGTTGACGGAGCTGTTTTCAGGGCCCAAACAAAACTTGCGGCCTTCTTAGTTGAAGGTATCGCTACACGTGGGGGCTCATCCGGGATCCTGATACAGCAATTAAACGCCAGAGGTGCCGTCATGGACCCGCAAGGAATAAGAGCGTGGTGCGAAGTGGCTAGAACAGACCCAAACCAATCAGTGGTCATCGACCTACCAGGGGAAGAATGGTCAATAGAAACGGTAGAGGGGTTAATGAAGTCAGTGACCCCAGATCACACACCGTGGGTGATGGGAATAAAGTCAGACCCAGACATCTCATATCAGTATGCACTAGTGGAATACTTGGACGGGATGCCAGAGGCTTGTAAGCGCAACTATGTACAGACGCCAGATAATAGATCCTATAGGTTGGCGCACGCAATTAAAAAGGAACCATCACCAACGGGATCACCGCAGGCTGCGGCCCGTACCCCACCTGAAAGAGGAGACAGGGCGACGCCTCCGGTGACGCCTGCACCTGTCACTGCTATATCACCAGAACTAATAAATGCAATAGGGGATCTGCTAATCAAATGTCAGAAGACAAGCACGGTGCATGTAGAGACTAGCTACCGGAGACTAAAGACATTCTCGGGGAAGCCCCCTGTCCCGGCGGGGGAAGAAGATTTTGACACCTGGGTGGAGCAGGCATTACAAGCAGTAGAGGCATGGGAGGTGCCTGAAGCGCAGAAGAGGCAACGAGTGATAGAAAGCCTTAAAGGCGCAGCAGCAGAAGCAGTAAAAAGTTTTCGGTTTGGGAATGCAGATTGCACGGCTCAAGACTGTCTAGCCATGCTACAGGAGGAGTTTGGTCAGTTGGAAAAGGTGACAGAGATGGTCTACCAATTTGAACACACTTTCCAACAACCAAAGGAGACTGAACAGGTTGCTGTGCAAGATTGTGTTAAAGAAGGGAATGAAGCCCCAAGATACAGATGCGGCAAGAATGAAACAAGTCTTAAAAGGAGCATTACGCTCGGATCCAGTCTGGCTGCACCTGAAGACCTCAGGAGGAGGAACGCTACTGACTTATGCTGACTTGATAAAAGTCATCAGGGATGAGGAGGCGCTGCAACAGGACCAGCAGATGATTAAGGCAAATGCTGTACCCGCACAGGTGCTAGTCAATCCAGTGATGACCCCTGAGAGAGACTCAGAGATAGACACTCTAAAAGCTCAAATGTCCAAGGTGTTAGAGATGTTGACCTCTCTGATGGCAAAAGACACAGAGAGTCCCAAGAGAGAAGTACCAAGGAAGGAATTGTTCCCAATTGCTTCAGCACCCGCATCTTTACAAGAATGGGGAGATATAGTCTGCTTTAACTGTGGAGGAATTGGCCATATTGCAGCTACATGTTCCAGTCCCAAGAAGAAGAAGAAACCAGACAACCGCAAGCCGGCGGGAAACTCCAGAGGGCCCCGGTGAAGGAGTCAACCGGGTGCCCATCACCTTCAGTGAGCTCCAAGCTGAATGCGAAGCAGAAGAAAAGAGGAGATAAAACCCCTCAGAGGAAACGCAACATTCCTCAACAGAGATACACCCCAGAAAAAGGGGGAAAGACCCCTCAGAAGGGACACAGCACTCCCCAGAGGGGTTGCACCCCCAAGAAGAATAATAGTATCCCTCAGCGGGTCCCTACACCCATTGAAAGGAGGGAAATCAATGCATACCAGGCTCAAGAAAGATTAAAGTCCAAAGAGAATTGGATGAGAGAGAGTTCGAAAGGAAAGGGTCAGAAGAAGGCGACCCCCGCCAAGCCATATCCGGAGAAGCTGGTAGGCCCATCTCCTATAGTGCCCATTCAAGTGGAGGGAGTCTACACCAGAGCCATCTTGGATACTGGGGCACAAGTGACCCTGTTATACCGAGTTTTTTACGATAAGCACTTGAGTCACCTGCCCATCCAGAAGATAGAGGGACTAGAGATATGTGGGATTGGAACCCAGAACTTCCCTTACGATGGCTGTCTGCCTGTCAGGATGATCTTTGACCCATCTGTGGCTGGAAAAGCCGAAGTGTTTGACACCCTGGCGGTTGTGTGCCTTCGGCCGCCAGGAGCCAACAAGAGTTCCCTTATAATAGGGACGAACACGGATCTGGTCCGAAGACTTCTGACCCCTCTAGTGAAAGAGAAGGGGCCAGCGGCCACCAAGATGCACCCCATGCTGAAGACGGCTTACCAACGGCTGGTCCTAGAGCAGAAGACCCCTGGAGAGGGGATAGGGAAGGTGTGGAGACTTGGAAGAGAAGGGATAGTGTTGCAGCCCGGTGAAGTAACCTGTCTCAGAGCCACTGTGAAGCTTACTTGGGAGCAGCCTGGACCCTTTGTCATGTTGGAGTCCGACCCAAGGGAAGAGTCCCCCGGTCTGGAAGTGATACCAGAAGTGATTCCGCTGAGGGTCCTGAAGAAGGCTCATTGTAGAGTTCCAGTGAGTGTTAGGAACAATACAGATGGCCCCATGGAAATCCCAGCCAGGATGCTGCTGGGTCAGGTGAGCCCTGCTGCCCCTGTCAACTTGTCAGAAGTAAAGGGGGTGGGCGAAGGAGGAGATGCTTGGGAGAAGCTATCCATGGAAAACCCGAATCTGCCCAGGGCTTGGAAGGAGAGAGTCAAGGCCCAGTTGACCAGATGGGAGAAGATCTTCTCCAAAGATGAGTTCGATGTGGGGTGTGCAAGGAGTGCCACCCATCTGATCCGCCTCCAAGAAGATAAGCCCTTCAGAGAGAGGGTCAGGCGGGTCACGCTAGCAGATCTGGAGGATCTAAGGGAGCAACTTGCAGAACTAAAAAGGACTGGTGTGATCCGGGAGTCTAGAAGCCCCTATGCCTCCCCGATAGTGGTGGTCAGGAAGAAGAATGGATCATTGAGGCTCTGTATCAACTCCGAGGATAGAGGATGCCCTACAGAGCTTGTCTGGGGCCAAGTGGTTCAGCGTTATGGATTTCAAGAGTGGGTACTATCAGATCCCTATGCACCCAGAAGACAAGGAGAAGACGGCTTTCATAACCACAGTGGGGTTCTTTGAATTCGACCGGATGCCCTAAGGTCTGTCTGGAGCCCCAGCTACTTTCCAACGTCTCATGGAAAAGACTGTAGGAGACATGAACCTTATTGAAGTCCTTGTATACCTGGACGATGTTATTGTCTTTGGAAGAACCCTGGAGGAACACGAGGAGAGGCTGGAAAAAGTCTTGAGGAGACTCAGTGAGGAGGGACTCAAACTTTCGCCTGAGAAGTGTCGGTTCTACCAGTCTTCTGTGAACTACCTGGGGCACATAGTGTCTGAAGAAGGGGTGGCCAAAGACTCTGAGAAATTGGAGGCAGTTACCTCCTGGCCACGACCCACCACAGTAACAGAACTCAGATCCTTCTTAGGGTTCTGCTCCTATTACAGGAGGTTTGTGGAAGGATTCGCTCGAATTGCTAGACCATTGAATGAACTGCTGAAGACTGAGGGAGAAGAGGACGACTCAGGGCCCAGGAAGCCGGGAGATTCAGTCAAAGATCAGTGGAACCAGAAATGTGAAGAGGCCTTCCAGGCATTGAAAAAGAGCCTAACCACTGCTCCAGTCTTGGCCTACGCAGACCCAACCAAACCCTATGAACTACACGTAGATGCTAGTCATGATGGTCTGGGAGGAGTACTTTATCAATAGCACGAAGGGCAACTATGGCCTGTTGCCTACGTGAGCAGGAGCCTGACCCCCTCTGAGAAAAACTACCCCACTCACAAGCTGGAGTTCCTGGCCCTTAAGTGGGCGGTAGTAGACAAGCTCAAAGACTACCTGTATGGGGCGGAGTTCACTGTGAAGACCGACAACAACCCCCTGACCTACCTACCTATTCACTACAGCAAAGCTGGATGCCACTGGACACAGGTGGCTGGCCACATTGTCGGGATTCAATTTCAGCCTAAAGTACAGGCCAGGGATTGGGAATCGAGATGCAGACGCTTTGTCCAGAAGGTCTCATGGTCCCACCCATGACATGGAAGACTGGACTCAAGTGGCACCAGACGGGGTGCGGGCCCTATGTCAGGGGGCTGAATTGCAAGCCAGAGGGGGCTCAAGGGCGGAAGAGATAGGAGTTACCATGGTAGGAGTCCCCAAACAATACTGTGGAGTAACTCAACTGCAGGAAGACCATCTGCCAAAGCTGTCCAAGAAGGAGCTAAGATGTGACCAATTAGAAGACCCCATGGGGAAATTAGTTCTGGAAGCCCTGGAGAATCAGGATCCAAACAGACTTCTGAGTCACTCTTCAAAGGAAGCTCGCCTGAGGAAAGAGTGGGATATGTTACAGGTGCATCAGGGAGTGGTCTACCGAAGGGGCCCCTCTGATGACCTGGAAGATAAATGGCAATTGTTTCTTCCGGAAAAACACAGAGAGACTGTTCTGATTGCCCTACATGACAATCATGGCCACTTAGGGGTGGAAAGGACCTTTCAACTTGTCAGAAGTCGGTTCTATTGGCCCTGTATGAGGGCAGAAGTAGAAGAGTACTGCCATTCGTGTGCACATTGCATCCAGAGGAAGACTTTACCCCATCAAGCTGCCCCAATGGGCCATCTACAGAGTCAAGGCCCAATGGATCTGGTATGCATTGATTTCCTCTGCCTCGAACCCGATCTGAGTGGACTAGGAAATGTTCTGGTGATAACTGATCATTTCACCCGGTATGCCCAAGCTTTCCCAACCAAAGACCAGAAGGCTTCCACAGTAGCCAAGGTACTTATGGAGAAGTATTTTGTCCATTATGGGCTGCCCCAGCGACTTCATTCAGATCAAGGAAGGGACTTTGAGAGTCGACTGATCCGGAAGCTCCTGGATTCATTGGGAATCAAGAAGACTCGAACTACACCTTACCACCCACAGGGAGATGCTCAGCCGGAGAGGTTTAACCGAACCTTGCTCAACATGTTGGGGACTCTGGAAAGTGAGAAGAAACAACATTGGAGCAAACACATAGCAGCCATAGTCCATGCTTACAACTGCACCACCAGTGATGCCACGGGCTACTCCCCATATCGACTCATGTTTGGGAGAGAAGCGAGACTACCTGTAGACTTGACCTTTGGCAACTCTTTAGATCATTCCTCAGTCACATCCCACAAAGGATATGTGGACAGGCTCAGAAACAGCCTGAAAGTAGCTTATGAACAAGCTCAAGCGGCCTCAGATCAAAGGGGAGCCCGAAACAAAAGAAACTTCGACTTGAAGGTCCGGGTACAAGACCTGCAGCCTGGGGACCGAGTACTGCTACGCAATCTGGGGGTCCCTGGGAAACATAAACTTGCAGACAGATGGAGATCTGAACCCTATGTCATCTGTAGGAAGCTGCCGGGCCTACCTGTTTATAAGTTGAAGCCAGAAAGAAAAGTAGGCCCACTGAAGACGTGGCATCGAAACCACCTGCTCCCACTTGCTGAAGCAGTCAGGATACCTCCAGTGAGAGACTCCCCTGAACCAGTGTCTATTCTGGATAACCCCAGGCCAAACACTCGGTCCCAGACCTCTCGGGCTGAAGATGTAACAGCTTCTGAACTTAGTTGAGATGAGGAGGGAGAGCTTGACTGGCTGTGGCCTTCCCCAACTCAAGGGACTTCTGCTATAGATCTTCCAACTATTGAAGACACTACAGATACACAACTGAATACAGAAGCCGTTGAATTCATCCCATATAGTCCTTCATTTGATTACTGGGAAGATGACCGTGATGTTCACCCTGAACAAGACCCTAGAGACTTTATGTATCCCTCGGCTCCTGAAGTAGATGTTACAGATCTTGCCGTGTTGCCTGAGCCTGCCACAGAAGAAGAGCATGTGGCGCCAGAGCCAGAAATCCCAAGTGAACAAAGAGCCCGCAGAGTCATAAAGCCTCCCAAAAAGTTGACCTACCCACAAATGGGGCAGAGCTCAGAAGATTCTGTGATCACTGCTAGGAGGAGTGTAGAGAATCCGGACCCCTCCCCTATACATTTGGTAGAGGGCAACCCCCACTCACTCTCTGGCACAGTTAGGCAGGTCACTCAGGATAGTATGACCTGTGGCAAAGGGAATCCAACTCCTCGGTTTTGGTGGGAATTCCCTATGCCAACCTCTTATGCAATGTTGTCTGGGGTTGTACGCAGTGTATGTTAAGGTTTCTTTGGGGACCAAAGAATTTAAGTGGGGGGAGTGTGTAGCGGGGTCTCCTTTAAGACTCTCGGGACTACCTTGCCCAGAATCCCTTTCGGTATGTTTCCACCCCAGAGACTCATGGGAGGGGTTATAAAAGGAGGAGGCGAGGTTGGGCTCGGCCTCTTTGGGACACGAGACTTCAGTGACTGATCCTCCTGTGCGGATGTGCCGGAGTGCAAGGCCTGAAGCCTGAGGCCTTGTGCAGCACCAAAGAGCCTTCCACCCCACTGCGAGCCTGGGTGGCATCTGACTTCGCTTGTTTACAACCTTGGTTGGATCAGGGATCCGATCGCTGGAGACACTGTGTGTGTGAGGACACAGTCGGTGGAAGTTCCCGGACTGGGATCGCGTCCGGACGGGTGAGAGGGCGTATGCTCAGACCATATACTGTTGTTGCTGATGTGCCTATAGACTGCCGTGGCCCACAAGTTTATTTCTGACACTCTCACCGGAGATCCATATCAGAGCGGAACTTAGAGTTCATGAAGTAATGTGTTTAGTTCATCACAACTTTCCCATTGGATTACAAATGTTGTTCTGTTAATGTGCACCACCTTTAAAGAATTGCCGGTGAAGAAACCATCATCCCCTATAGACTGAGTTTTAGATATCTGAGCCAGGCCTGGCCAGCTAGTTAATTCATTTAGTAACTGCGTCACAGGGCGCCTAGTTAACGGTCGCCCACGCGGCGCACCTTTACTGTTCATCTTAAATGCATAGAGTGTTATTGCTGCAGGGCTCTACAATTTGTTATCTGTGAACCGTTACCACTGTTAACTTTTATTACCAACAACTCAAAGTAAATTTGATACCCTTTTCATTACTGTCTTGGTGTCTGGGTTTACTCATAAAGTATAAGTTAATATTGATTGCTGCCAATACTAACTGTGCCAGTAGGGGGTCGAGTACATTGCTGGGGGTTGACGGAGCTGTTTTCAGGGCCCAAACAAAACTTGCGGCCTTCTTAGTTGAAGGTATCGCTACACCTATAACCAGCTTCTATTTACATCCGTGATCCACTGTGATTGGACACATCAGATCACATGGTAAAGAGCCACTGATTGGCTCTTCACGTCAATCTGTGAGAGCGCGCCGCCTACACCCTGCAGCAGGCGTGTTTACAGGAGGCCGTCATATGACAGCCTCCCAGAACTAGCCAGCTGCTCTATAGCCGTCATTCAGCGATATTGTGTGGTCGGCCAATGGTTAAAGAAAGGGTGTCAAATCTTTTGACCTTCTTGGACCACATTGGAATATTTTTTATTATAAAAGTAAGATAAGGCAACACAAAATTAGTGCGATATTTGACACTGTTTTTGATAAACGAATCCATCAATATCTGGTTGGATGGATGGAGTAGCAATTCTCAATGAATTCTCAAGGTGCTCATCAGATATTTTGGTTCTAACTTTGCACTTTGTATGCTTCATTCTTGAAAATAGTTACTCACAAATATACTGTAGGCTCTGTCTAAAACCAATGACATGAATAAGGTGTGATTGCGAAGAGTGGGAGATTTTTCTTTGGGGAGATAAAACTTTAAAAAAATTCAGTAAAAAGATGCTGTCAAATTTTTCTTTGGCCACGTGTTCGTCAAGTGTAAATGCATTTCTACAAAAAATTCCAAAAAAAACCTCAACATTTTTTAGTAAGTTTACAATTTTGTGGTGGGCCACATTCATACCCATCTTGGGCTGTAGGTTGGTCATCACTTAAAGTGGTTGTAAACCCTTACAGACCACTTAGACCTACAGGTAAGCCTAGATTAAGGCTTACCTGTAGGTGCAAGAAATATCTTCTAAACCTACACGGTTTAGGAGATATTTTCAAAAGACATGCACCGATGTTTACAGCGGATGCGCCGTAGATAACAATGCGCAGGCGCACTGAGCGTGCTGTTACTAATGGCGATAATGCCATTAGTGGCGGCACCCGTGCGCATGCGCGGGAGTGACGTCATTGCGGCTCCGGCCAGTCACAGCGCCGGAGCCGCGATACGAGGAAGACACTCGGGGAGAGATGGCGGTGATGGAGGAGAGGAACGAGCATCGCTGCGGGGGACTTCGATCTCAGGTAATACATAATGAGCTAGTATGCTATGCATACTAGCTCAGTATGCCTTTTTCTTGCAGGGTGTATTTTTTTATTTTTTTAAAGAGAGGGTTTACTTCCTCTTTAAAGTGTTTGTTAAAGCGGAAGTAAACCCATCCATTTAAGTATCAAAAAACTGTTACATTTCCGGCATGTGCCGGAAATGTAACACTCCCATTGGTTGTGCTCTCAACCAAATGGTAAAACCATCCAATGGCTAGTGTCATACCTGATCACATGTGCAGCATCATGGCAGTTATAGATTAAACAAAGGCCAAGATGGCAGCTTCCTTGGCTGAAAACGATAGGCGGGGTTTACTTCCACTTTAACCGAACATTTCATATTCCTGATATGTGTCTGTTGTACCGTGTACTTGTGTTAAAAAAATATCCTGTTCTCTTTGTATTTCTTCCTTTCTATGAAATACTTGTTGATCCTGACAGTCCCCCTGCTCTCCTATTTTAAATTGACCACACTAGGCATAGAAGCACACCCATCCCAGCACGGTCAGTTCTCTGGCTGTCCTCCAATGGTCAAACTTGTACTGACACTCCCACCCCCTGGCATAGCTCTGGGGAGATCAGTGAATTGCTGTTTCTCTGCCTCCTGCTGACACACTCCCCTGCAGTCTCCACCCTCCTCCTCGCTTACACAGCTGAGCACAGAGGTTATGTGATCACTTATAAAAAACAGAAAAAGGTATTTATAATTTTTTTATAGCTATACACACATTTTTAGCCTTTGATTTTTATTTTAAACTAAATGGGTTGTTTTACAAAGTAGAGTCCACATATACTTTAAAGTGTTTGTTACCCCAACATTTCGTATTCCTGATATGTGTCTGCTGTACTATGTACTTGTATGAGAATGTCTTCTGTTCTCTTTGTATTGCTTCCTTTGTGTGAAATCCCTGGTGTTCCTCTCAGTCCACTTGCTTTCCTATTAAAAACTGACCACACTAGGCAGGGGAGCACCCCCTGGTCAGTTTTCTAGCTATGTTGGGAACTCAGCCTGCTCTCCTCCAATGATCAGACTTGTCCTGTCATGCCCCCGCTGCACAGCCATTCACTGGGAAGCTCAGTATACTGCTGCTTCTCCTCCCCCCAGCTCTTCTGCAGCTGGGAACAGAGGGAATGTGATCATTTATAAAAAGAGAAAAAACGTTTTTATAATGTTTATATCTATACAGAAATGTTTTGCCTTTCATTTCTATTTTAAACTGAGTTGTTTTACAAGGTGATCGTTTACAGTCACTTTAACTTTTTGCAATCTTTTCTTTAGATATCAAGTGGAAGCAGATGGCTTCTGGCTGCTTGAAAATTCCTGCTGGTTTTTGGAAGGCACTGACTGGCTCCTGAACTCTGTGCTCTGATGTGCAACCATGCTGATACCAACTCACCAACTTTATAGACTCTTTCAAAACTGTTTTTGCTGAATACTTTTAGACTTTACTAAAGAGTAGTATTTCTGCACTCTAGAAGGCGCTACTCAGTACACCAAAGCCATTGCAGATGACTAGA
Source organism: Rana muscosa (assembly GCA_029206835.1). Lineage (NCBI taxonomy): Eukaryota > Metazoa > Chordata > Amphibia > Anura > Ranidae > Rana > Rana muscosa. The sequence continues at coordinate 137,311,192 of CM055116.1, read as the reverse complement.
AACCATCTAGTAATCAAATATTATCAGCAAGAACATTTTGCATAGTGTAATAAAATATATGTAAATCCAATTGCTAAAATCTCACAAAAGTTTGAACATTTAAACGTGATTTCAAAAGTCAAGTTTACTCCTGAGACTTTAGTTAAAATAATACATGATGATCATACCATGAAGGTCCTTATCAGGCACTTTTATGAGGTAACAACTGTCCCTGCATTGTCACTTTGTCACACTCACTACCAAGGAGAGCGGCAAGCAGCCATGACTGAGGCATTCCATCAGGAAGGTGGTCTGCAGCCGATGCTTCAGGGAATGCATGCACACAGGAAATGGCTGAAACAGGCTGGAGGAGATCAGCTGTATAATTATCCTATAAAGGTTAACCACTTCAGCTCCAGAAGATTTATCCCCCCCCCCTTCATAACCAGGGCATTTTTTGCGATACGGCACTGCGTTACTTTAACTGACAATTGCACTTTCGTGCAATGCTGTACCCAAAAAAAATGTATGTCCTTTTTTTCCCAAAAATAGAGATTTATTTTGGTGGTATTTGATCACCTGCTGTTTTTATTTTTTGCGTTACAAAAAAAGACAGACAATTTTGAAAAGAAACAGCAACATTTTTAGGTCTGGACTTTGACTGGGCCATTCTAACAGATGAATATGCTTTGATCTAAACCATTCCATTGTAGCTCTGGCTGTATGTTTAGGGTCGTTGTCCTGCTGGAAGGTGAACCTCCGCCTCAAGCCTCGTACACACGACCGATTTTCTCGGCAAGAACCAGCAAGAAACTTGCTGGCAGAGAGGTCTTGCCGAGTAAATCGGTCGTGTGTACGCTGCTATCGGGTTTCTCGTCGAGAAAACCGACAAGAAACCTTGACGAGAAAATAGAGAACCTGCTCTCTATTTTCTCGTCGAGATTCTCCTCGGCATGTTTCTCGACGAGAAAAGTGAGTGTGTGTACACTTACCTGTCCGCCCGGAAGCCCGCGCATGTTCGAAATGAATTTGACGCATGCGCGGTAGCTTCCTAGGCATATGTAGGGTATACCAAGATGGCGGCGACGGCATCGAATGTGACGAGCGCATGCTCGACGTAGTCGATGACGTCACCGCGTACACTCCTTTCAAAGAACCGCGGGTTCTTTGAAACGAGCGTGTGTACACTCGGCCGGGACAAGTTTCTTGTCCAAGAATCTCGTCGAAAAAAACGACATGTTTTTTTCAACGAGAATCTCGGCCGTGTGTACGAGGCCTCTGTCTCAAGTCTTTTACAGACTCTAAAAGGTTTTCTTCTAAGATTGTCCTGTATTTGGCTGCATCCATCTTCCCATAAACTGTGACCAGCTTACCTGTCCCTGCTGAAGAAAATGGTGTGTTCAGGGTGATGTGAAGTGTTAGTTTTCTGCCACACATAGCATTTTGCTTTTAGGCCAAAAAGTTAAATTTTGGTCTCATCTGACCAGAGCACCTTCTTCCACATGTTTGTTGTGTCCCCCACATGGCTTCTCACAAACTGTAAACGGCACTTTCAATAATGGTTTTCTTCTTGCCACTCTTCCATAAAGGCCAGATTTGTGGAGTGCATGACTAATAGTTGTCCTGTGGACAGATTCTCCCACCTGAGCTGTGGATCTCTGCAGATCCTCCAGAGTTACCATGGGCTTCTTGACTTCTTCTCTGATTAATGCTCTCCTTGCCCGGCCTGTCAGTTTAGGTGGATGGCCATGTCTTGGTAGGTTTGCAGTTGTGCCATACTCTTTCCATTTTCGGATGATGAAGTGAACAGTGCTCCGTGAGATTTTCAAAGTTTGGGATATTTTTTTATAACCTAACCCTGCTTTAAACTTCTCACAACTTTTTTCCTGACCTGTCTGGAGTGTTTCTTGGCCTTCATGATGCTGTTTAGGGTTCGCTAACAAACCTCTGAGGGCTTCACAGAACAGCTGTATTAATACTGAGATTAAATTACACACACGTGTAGCGCCCTCACTCCTTCTGCTTTGTCTAGGGGTATTTGGTATGTGAGGGTGAGATGCGCTACGGCCCATGTCCTCCCCATGGCAGTGGGTGAGGTGGAGGCCAGTATCAATTCCTTTCCTCGGGCCTATGTGCGTTTCAGTTAATGGCCAAGTCTTGCTGTGCTGACACTTCCCATTGCTCCCATTAACCAGAGTACCACACACTGATAAAGGTCCAACTCTTGTTTTATTGTCACACTCACAATAAACAGTGCTTTAGCAGCCAACTGGTTGAGACCCAATAACAGTTCGATACGGTGGGGTGAGCAGGTCGAGGCACTATCCTGATTGTACTCGAAACCACTGTGATTTCACCAGCAGTTACTATAGCCTTGGCTAGAGAGAACTTAGAACCTGTGAGTCTCTACCAGCGACTCAATAGAATGTAGATAGGAGTACCTTCGCTGCGTTGTGGCCCCTGTCAGGGGGATAATGTCCCTCCAAGGGAGTTACCGGAGGCCCATCCGTCACCTCAGACATGGGCCCCATCCACCTCAGGGACCCTCGAACTCCTCCGCCCTTGCGGGACCCAGTCGAAGTCACTGGGCCCCAGGCCTCCGGTTTAGTACCTCACCCCAGGCTGAAGGTGCCTGGGATGGACGCCAACTCCGCTCCGACCAGGCCTAGGGCGCCTGGGTCAGAACTCCGAACCGCCCGCACCCAGGCCGAAGGTGCCTGGGCGCGCGATGCAGGAAAAAGACCTTGTGGTCAGGGCGTCTCTCCCCTTTATCTCCTCCCGCGACATCACAGCAGGTTCCCCGCCCTCGCTGTACCATCGCCGGAAGGGGACAAAAAGGCCAGCACTGCGGCAGTGAATCTACCTTAGACCTGTGGGACCCCCGCCACCCACAGGCCAAGGAGAACAGTACACCACCAAGTCCTCCACGAATTAACAATGGTCTAAATCCTTTCATGATTTATACACACCTGGGTCATACTACCACCCAGGTGTATCCCCCTAAATTTAAACCCCCGCTACACAGGTATTTACTAATTAGGTGACTTCTGAAGGCAATTGGTACCACTAGATTTCAGTTAGGGGTATCAGAGTAAAGGGGGCTGAATAAAAATACACGCCACACTTTTCACATATTTATTTGTAAAAAAAAAATGGAAAACCATTTATCATTTTCTCTCAACTTCGCAATTATGTGCCACTTTGCGTTGGTCTATCACATAAAATCCCCAAAAAATACATTTACGTTTTTGGTTGTAACATGACAAAATGTGACAAATTTCAAGGGATATGAATACTTTTTCAAGGCACTGTATAAGAGGTATGTGCATTCTTACTTGAATCTTGGTGTGTTTTGTGTATTTCTTCCAGATCTGTGCAGTGTGAAGACACTTAAGCCTCGTACACACGATCGGATATCCTATGGATTCTAATCCGATGGTTTTGTCCATCGGAAATCCGATGAAGCTGACTTCCATCAGTCTTGCCTACACACCATCAGTCAAAAAACCGACCGTTCCAAACGCGGTGACGTAAAACACTCCGATGAGCCGAGAAAAATGAAGTTCAATGCTTCTGAGCATGCGTCGCCTTGATTCTGAGCATGCGTGGGTTTTTAATCCGATGGACTTGCCCATAGACGATCTGAGTTTTCGATCGGTTTTTTATCCATCGGAAAAATTTAAAACATGTTCTATTTTTTAAAACCGATGGAAAAAAGACCGATGGGTCCCATACATGATCGGATTGTCTGATGAAAACAATCCATCGGACGGTTTTCATCGGTAAAACCGTTCGTGTGTACAGGGCTTTATTGTAATTAAGACCTCTCACTGCTGCTCTCTCTTCTTGTACAGGGTGATTGGTCTTGTCTCCACCCCCTCCTGAAGTTATCTGTAGTGGGCGGAGCCCAACTCCCTGCGAAGGCTATGTACAGCACAGTGATGATATCACTGCTACTTTAACAAGATAATATCCAGGTTTGCAAATACATTTGGTGCACGCAAAGTGGATTTATACCCTTCATGGCTTTCGAGAAATATGTTTGAAATAAAGTTGGAAGTTAGCTTTAATTAAAGAGGCGAGTCTTGTCTTAAAAATGACAAACTACATTAAAACCTTCATAAAAAGAACAGCACAGTAGCCACCTTCCATGAATTCCTTATGTAACACATTTGCTTTAAATCTACAGTTGCTATTGAAGTGTTTTAAAATCTCTCGTTTGATCGATAGATAAAACTATTTCACGCATGACATGAAGGTAAAGTCTGGTCTTTGTGTGCTAGCAGCACAGTGAGAATGGCGGAGCAGACAGAGAGGACTGCAGAGATATGTGAATGATGTGTTTTCCCCTTGATTTTATACCATTTTCTGGATGAATAATTGATGATGTTAGACATCCTTTATTACTTATTCCGCTACCTAACCATCCTATATTTTCCACACTTACTCCGCTCAATCCTGTTTATAACGAGGACGTTAAGCGCTAGTAGTTAAATAACATATTTCCCTGCTTGATAATAAAACTGACGAATTAAAGCCGACCGTGATTTACATGGCAATAATCTCATGTTATGGGAGCCAAACTATCCCGTCCCACTGGCAGAACAAGGGTTAAAAAAAAAAGATCCATGTTCATTGTAATACAATTAGGGATTACTGTTGTCATCAGGGATATGTTGTCTTCTATGTTACTATTAGATGTGTCACATTCAGCTGGGTTGTCTTTGTTTAAAGCGAAAAGGAAAAATGGTTTCTGGCCAGAGGAAATATTTACTGAAAGGTTAGAAGAACTCATGGTTTGTATGCATTTTAACCACTTGACCTCCAGAAGGTTTTACCCCCTTCATGACCAGGCCATTTTTTGCTATTCAGCACTGCGCTACTTTACCTGCCAACTAAAAAGCAGATGTGACCTGTTGTAACCATTGATATAACAAAGCCATGCCTCCGTCCCTTAATGCATTATAAGGGAAAAAGGAGAGAAGTTGGGACTTTACATGAGGCATGTCGTTGTGTATGATAATGTGTAGAATAATATATCTAACTATGAATTGATTTGATTTGACACAATCCCAAAAGGTAGGTCATTTTTTTTTTTTTTTGCAGAATTCCAGAATTAGGCCAAGGCAACTATCACTTGGCAGGTAAATTTAATAGCAACCCTGCCTAAACATCAGGGTGCTACATCCTCCCCCTGCCTACAAAACTACATCTTGGAGTTTTCAGAAAAATTATTTGAGCTCACAAGCCTCAGAACAAATGTCCTGGCAAAAACTGTGGTGGGTGAGGAAAAAAATAATAACAACAAGCAATGCACATAGCATATCACAGGAAATAAACATGCGTAACACATACATGAGCGAATGGTAGTTCACACAGGGTAGATAAATAACAGGCATTATATATACAGTTTAACATGTGGTGTACCATCCAACTAGTTAAAGGAGACATATCAACATTAGTCTTATGAATATTTTAGCATTATTATCCATGTCGGGTCACTGTCTCTCCTTGTCCAAGGAAGATGCAATGGTGCAGGAACACTTGTAGGAGAAATAAATGTGAAAATAAAGTGTATATACTGCGCTGTCTATATATGAATGTAGCGGCCTCCTCACCCCGACCTCTTTAGCTAGGGGTATGTCGAGCGACAGAGTGAGGTGCGCTACGGCCCATGTCCTCCCCATGCATGTGGGTGAGGTGAAGGCCAATATCAATCTTTTCCTCGGGCCAAATGTGTGCTGGTTATGAGGGTCAGTCCTTCCGTGCCGGAATCTCCCTTTGTTCCCATCAACAGAGTCCATACACCCATCAAAGTCCAAACTCAGGTTTATTGCGTATCTCCACATACAGTCAAATGCAACGGCATGATACGATGGGGAAGCAGGTCGAGGCACTGTACAGGTTCCTAGTCCCTACACTCTCTGTGCTATGACCAGGGGTTGCAGGAGTCTTGATGGAAGCTCCTCCGCTGCGCTGAAGCCCATATCAGGGGAAGATGTCCTCCAAGGGAGTTACTGAAGGCCCATCCGTCACCGGGTTGACGCTACACCGGGTCTTCGGACGGGTGACCCCCCCCAGCCTCCTCACCTCAGATGCGGGTCCCCTCGCAAGGGGCGCCCTGGAGCAACTTCACCCTTGCGGGACCCAGTCGGAGTCACCGGGTCCCAGGCCTCCTTAATAGTACCTCACCCCAGGCTGAAGGTGCCCGGGATGGACTCCATCTTCGTTCCGACCAGGCCTTGGGTGCCTAGGCCGGAACCTTGAACCGCCCGCACCCAGGCCTAAGGTGCCTGGGTGCGTGAAGGGGTGACCCCCTCCCACAAGAACAACAGACCGGCGACGACGACCTCGTGGCGCGGGCGTCTCCCCCTTTTATATCCTCCCATCGACACCACGGCGGGTTCCCCGCCCCAGCCGTACCATCGCCAGGAAGGAACCAAAAAAAAGGGTAACACTGTGATAGCGATTCTACCTCGAGCCAGCAGGTACACTGACACCCACTGGTCAAAGAGAATATTACACCACCCAATCCTCCACGAATAAGAAAAGGGGTCTAATCCCTGACATAATTACACACCTGGGTCTCTCTACCCCCAGGTGTATCCCACTAACTTTGAAGACCCCGCTACACACTCCCCCTGGTGATTTGACGCTGGTCCCCAGCGTCAGGTGCACACCCATGTCTCCCAAGGAGGGGTGACATGAAGTGGGCCCCAGAGGCTATCCCTAATATTTTGGATACTGTATGTGCCAAGACCTGCTCAAAAAAAAAACCTATAAAACATTAAAACTTTTGTATAAAACATCTGTCATGTACACATATACAATCCCTCCCGTCACTGTCTAAGAACCACCCCATACTCAGTAGTCTTGACCGACGAATCTCCTGCAGAAGGGAAACAAAAAAAAAACATCCTAACACTCTGTGTTAACTTGGCATGAGTGGGTCCGTCAGCCGAGAGACCCACTCACTCCAATAAGTAAGTAATGCATGTGTAACATTTTCAAACAACCGTTGCACAACACTGCCACCTGGTGACAGCGCTGCGGTAATGACACTTGGTTAGATCTTCATTCTTCCTGCTTTCCTACTCTAACTCTACCCCAAAAGTCTCTGCCTTTGGCACATGAAGAAAAGGGAGAAAAAAACAACAGCTCCCAAATCTCCAGTGAGTAAAAGAAAAGCCCAAATCAAAACAAAAGTAGGGCACAGTTCTAGGCGTCTGGGAATGTCTCTTCCAGAAAGTTTCAATAGCAACAAGATAGGAGCTCACTTTTCCTATAAATAGAACCTTGGATCCGGCAGAAACAGGGGCTTCAGGTGCCCGTCAAACACTTCCACTGAATACTCAACATCCTCTCCATCTTTCCTGCAGATGAGCACCTTATCGGCATGAATATGGCGCCCAAGTCTCCAATCAGCTCTGCAGTCCTTGAACTTTTTAGACACAGGCGGCGAACATGACAGGTATCGCCTGGCATGGGGTACTTTAAGCTTTTCCCATACAAACTCGTCATACCACCTTGGTCGCAGGACCTCGACTTCATACAATAGGTCCCGAGGCAAGTAGGGGTACTCCCACCCATATTCACGGGCGACTCTCTGGGAGAAAAGTCTCTGCAACCTGGCTAGAGGCGGCATCACATCTCGCTCACCTTCTCCTGGCTGTACGATGGCCTCCGGGTGCCGAGATACCTTTACCATCTCGGGTTTCTTTGTCTTTGGTGCCCGCAATGAAGCACGCTGCATCCCCACCATGAGAGCGGGTGATGTAGTTGAATGCGGAAAGTTGGTCGGAGGACTAGATTTCCTCGGGAACTCCGGGGCCTTCACCCGGAGCGTACTGTCTTCTATGGACATGGGGGAATCCTGCGGTTTACTCAGCATAGGTAGTGGGCGTCTGTCCCAGCCCTTCCGGTGAAACAGTTCGTCTATCTCTCCGTCATCCCCACAGTCTGACAATGACTCTAAGTCGGAGGTGTCATACATCTCAGCGGGAAGGTAGTCTCTAGTAGACGGAAGGCTACCCTCCCCTGCGGGCTCCACCGACTGGGGACCCCCGACACCTCCAACCAACACCACAGTCCCAGCCCCTGGCTCACCTGGACCTTCTGAAGAACTGGGATGTCCGGGACTCTCTTCTCTACCGGCGCCATCCAGGCCAGGCAAGCGGCGGGGTGAAGCTCGACCACGGCCATAAGATGCCTGTACCAGACCGACTTTCCTCTTCGGAGGTGGGAGCAGGGAGTCTGTAGTGACCGAAGCAGTGTCCTCGGATTTTTCTCTCTCAGTCTCTGGTTGGGCAGTCACTTCGCCCTGGTCAGCGCGCACGGGAAACTCCGCAAAGGCTTTGATCTCTCCCTCCGGAGTGGCGGTTCCTGTGATGCAGTTGAGGCGTAGGGCCCGGGGCCTTTCCGTGTGTGGTTCAACCTCAAAAAGAAACTCCTTGCATGCTTCGCATCGCCCGAATGGCTTTAGTTGGACCACCAGTCCCGAGCATCCGGGACAGATCACACCGAGGGCCTCTGTGTTTCTGCATGAATACAAAGCCAACTGTCCTCGGGGCCTGAGCCTTATCCCCGTGTCTGTAATGGATGCAGCAAATGCAGTCATCTTGAAAGGATAAGGTACCGTCATCCACGGGGAGCCTGAGTTCACTCCGACCACTTGCTGCTCCATCACACGCTGACCTCGCGCCGGAGTCTCCACGTGCATCTCCACACGTGGCCAGACTCCTCCCATGACTTGCACGTTTTTGCGGGCTTCCTTCAGTCTCCTCCCACGAATTGCGTAGTCATGGGGTGCCTCGTGGCGCAGTGCAGCAAAAGTCCCCACATGTAGTTCGTCACACGGCTGGACTCCTCCCTCTTCCCGCTCTTTCTGCATGGGCCTCTCCCAGTTTTTCAGGGAAATTTCCACGACTTCGAGCACAGGGATGCACTTTGGCCAATCACATGGCCGACCTGCTCGGACCTCCTCCGGGCAGCAAAGTTCAAACACAGCCGTTCCAAACCTCAGGGTTAACACACGTTCGCATCCTGGACGAGCCCCCACGTGTAGCGGCCTCCTCACCCCGACCTCTTTAGCTAGGGGTATGTCGAGCGACAGAGTGAGGTGCGCTACGGCCCATGTCCTCCCCATGCATGTGGGTGAGGTGAAGGCCAATATCAATCTTTTCCTCGGGCCAAATGTGTGCTGGTTATGAGGGTCAGTCCTTCCGTGCCGGAATCTCCCTTTGTTCCCATCAACAGAGTCCATACACCCATCAAAGTCCAAACTCAGGTTTATTGCGTATCTCCACATACAGTCAAATGCAACGGCATGATACGATGGGGAAGCAGGTCGAGGCACTGTACAGGTTCCTAGTCCCTACACTCCCTGTGCTATGACCAGGGGTTGCAGGAGTCTTGATGGAAGCTCCTCCGCTGCGCTGAAGCCCATATCAGGGGAAGATGTCCTCCAAGGGAGTTACTGAAGGCCCATCCGTCACCGGGTTGACGCTACACCGGGTCTTCGGACGGGTGACCCCCCCCAGCCTCCTCACCTCAGATGCGGGTCCCCTCGCAAGGGGCGCCCTGGAGCAACTTCACCCTTGCGGGACCCAGTCGGAGTCACCGGGTCCCAGGCCTCCTTAATAGTACCTCACCCCAGGCTGAAGGTGCCCAGGATGGACTCCATCTTCGTTCCGACCAGGCCTTGGGCGCCTAGGTCGGAACCTTGAACCGCCCGCACCCAGGCCTAAGGTGCCTGGGTGCGTGAAGGGGTGACCCCCTCCCACAAGAACAACAGACCGGCGACGACGACCTCGTGGCGCGGGCGTCTCCCCCTTTTATATCCTCCCATCGACACCACGGCGGGTTCCCCGCCCCAGCCGTACCATCGCCAGGAAGGAACCAAAAAAAAGGGTAACACTGTGATAGCGATTCTACCTCGAGCCAGCAGGTACACTGACACCCACTGGTCAAAGAGAATATTACACCACCCAATCCTCCACGAATAAGAAAAGGGGTCTAATCCCTGACATAATTACACACCTGGGTCTCTCTACCCCCAGGTGTATCCCACTAACTTTGAAGACCCCGCTACATGAATATTGAACATTATAAGTGACACTAAAATAAAAAATGCTGCAACTTAAATATGTGAGACACACACAATAGGCAAAGATAATAAAAAACCAAGCTGCGCAAAATCGTGAAATAAATCTATATAAATATAAGACCAGTGAGTCCAATCACTGATGCATATTATGCTGCACACAAGGAAGAGGATTGCATGTACAACTGACTAGGGCTAAAAAAAAACAAAAGTACCCTCCTATGCGACCAAATCGCATAAAAAGTGCATCAATGCATATAAAGTCCATATATCAGTTCACATTTAAATTGATGTAAAAATAAGTAGTCTGCAAAATTAGCATTGATATTCAGTTGATAGAGATATCTTCTAAACATGCATCTGTGACTTCAAATGATAAAACACCCGAGAAAAAGTGCTGTATTCCAGTACAAGAAAAAGTCCACCACCTCCAATAAGACTACCGCTTACCAGAGCCACTGATCCCTGAAAGACATCAGTCTAAACCTGCGGCTGTTACCCCTGCCAGGGTCTCCAAGTGGCGCGATCAGCTGCCTCCACCAGTGTAGTAGATGGACATCCAATCCCTCTCAGCTCATCATATGCGTCATGGCAGAAAAAGAAAAATCCACCATAGCGTGATACAGTAAAAACAAATTTATTAAAATAAAAGAATCGCACTTACAATGTTGTGTAGATTAATAGGCGTGTAAAAATATATCGTGTAGCCGGCCGGCTTCCACAGCCCGTCCTTCTGTGACTCTGCATTGGAAATGTGATGACGTCAGCACGCCGCTCCTCCCTACGTCGTTTCGACACACTTGTCGTCGTCCAGGGGCATGGGCGGCGTGCTGACACACCACCTTTTATAATCTGTACATCAAGACCCACCCAGATCTGAGCTCCAGACATTCCTGGTGCATGAACCGCCATCTTGGATGTGGGCAACTATGCAAGTCTTATATTTATATAGGAGAAATAAATAGCAATGAAAATTCATCCTATCCCTATGATAATACAGTGTAATATGTACATAAGTGAATTTTAAGAAGTTGTTAATTGTCCTCAGCCGAGAACAGCATAGCAGTGTAAATACACCCTATAATATGTCTAAACTACATGCATATAAATGAAAGTGGTTCCCATCCTCGTCTAAAGATGCCACCCTCTTCCACAACTAATCTACAGACTTTCCTTAGCATATTTTATCAATTACTTATAACATGAATAAAGGCTCACTCAAGTCGGCACAGCTCACGCCACCTGGTGATCAACATAAGAACAGTCCTGGTACATTGATCAGTCCATCATTTAAAAGTTAGGTTATAACTTGTCCCTTTGCCACAGCTCATTCTACCTAACTAGCTAAACACCCCAATATCCTTGTCATTTCACAGTCCATCAAAGTGGATGTCCTTGTCGTTTCACAGTCCATCAAAGTGGTTTCAGGTGGGGTAGAACAATATTTCCCAGCAGTTCCCCTTCTTCTTTAAGGGTAACTCTGGGGACAAAAGGCACAGCTGCACTCAGGAAAAAAGCAGCCAGGTCATGGTGCAAAGGACCGCACTCTCAGAGACAGGTCCCCTTGTAATAGTAGCCTCAGTCTGTCCGCATGACAGCCAGGGACTGAGGAAGATTTCCTCATTAGTTAAGGAACAAACCTGCTGAATATCACATCAGCAAATTACTTTTCAGAGGGAGGCACACTGGCAACTTTCAGAGCACTGGGCACTGGGCAGCATTATTAAAGTGGGCACTCCCTGTATCTGCCGGCAGCATTCAGTCCAGCACAATCTCAGCAGTACAGCCAGCAGGAATGTCCTCCACTAGCAATACAAATTATTTTCCAAAAGTGAAGTGGCTTCCAGCATAGCGTCCTTAACTCCACACAGCACACATTTGTAATCCATGGGTTTAGTGAACAGATACAATTCCATAGAATTTACCAGTAGTACCTGGGATCTGGCAACTTCAAATCTTCTCCTTTTGTATTTACTGTAGTAATGAAGTGTTTAATGTCCTTCTTGTCTGGCCTGCGGATAATTACACTGTCCAGATTGATTTTACAGCCGTAGCCCCAGGTGTGCAACACTGAAAATTATCTCTCAGCGACTTTTGGTGACAGTTTCGGAAATTTTACCTGCAGAGGGATCCGGAGGAAACTGCCCACAGCTTCATCTACCCATTGGGTCTCTTTATCCAGAATTTCCTCTTCTAGGTGAGCCGGTATGTAGGGATACAGGTACCCATTCTCCTCAGCCACTTTCTTTATGATAATTTGCTGCACCTTGGACAGCCTGGGCAGGGTCTTAGGTTCTCCGTACCTGAGTAGGACCCGTGCGTCTGGAGCACACTGAACCAGGTACCCAGCAACAAAATCTGGCTTGCAATCAGACTTAGTCACAGGCGTTTGCGTGGTATGGTGAACTTTGGGGACCCATCAAGCCCAACGATCCTCCTTAAAGTAATTGTAAACCCACTTTTTGGACTTTTACCTATAGGTAGTGGAAATATCTCCTAAACGTGCGCCGTTTAGGAGATATTTTGATTGTAGTCCGCTGAAAATTTCAACGGCGCATGCACAGGGAAGAAACTAAACTAAGTGCCGTTTCTTCCCTAGCCTGTGCCGTTAATCACGGCTCCCGTGCGCATGCACGGGAGTGACGTCACACGGCTCCGGCGAATTACAGAGCCGGAGTCCGTTGCCCGGAAGTAAGAGAGGCCAGAAGATGGACGCTGCCTACACAGGGGACATCGCTGGATTCTTTTGCAGGGAAGTGGCACATAATGGGCTAGTATGCGATGCATACTAGCCCATTATGCTTTTCACTTGCAGGCTTTGCAGCGAGCAAAAGAGGAAGTAAAACCCATCAGGGTTTACTTCCTCTTTAAAAGATTTAGTAATGCATACCAACAGAGCTGAATTGGCAGACAGCTCAATTTTAACACTAGCAGCAGTAGCAGAGGGAACTTCATCCTCTTCTATATCACACATTTGCTCCTCATCACTGTCGCTCCACTTCCCTGTCCAAGACAAAGTGTTCGAAAACAGTTCAGATAATCCACCAGAGGGGATGTCTGAATTGGTTATGGTGGAGGCGGAGCACTCTTCGGAGATGGGCCTGGACGCGGCCTCGAGGAGTGACCGGTGCGCTGAGTCCTGGGACAGCCGTTGAGACAGGGAGAGCAGTTTCCCGCACGACTCGGGTGATGGCAGGTGGACTCTTGATATCACTCCCAGCCGGGATAGCGACATTCTTGTCTCAATCCGCCTGCAGTATCCTTTGAGGATATTCCCAGCAATGTCCGCAGACGATCCAAGGCTTCAGCTGTGTGGCCAGACTGGAACATTTCCCGCAGATCAGTCCCAAGGCCTCATAGCCTCCAGCAGTATACAGGGCAATTTTAAAGAAAAATCAACCAGCGCAAATATTAAAAACCTAAAACAGCAGCTGAATACTGAGGGTCAAATTATCAAATCCCACAAAAGTATATAAAAAGCAGCAGTGCAGCGCAAACAAATGTACACAATTCTAAAACTAAAATAGAGTCCATATGAAGAGAAGTGAAATCTTCAGAGGTCAGATGAATAAAAAGCACCACCAAGTGTCCAGAGTGAAGAGAAAAAGCAATTTTCAGGTGATTCTGTGACACCCTCCACCAATGGTAGCAATGGCAGCTCACCTCAACAAATTGACCCCTGAGTGCATCAGTCAGGTCAATCAAGCATTCCCCACTAAGAGGAGTATAACCAGAAGCTCCGGAACAGGGCGATGTGGTACACTCAGACTTGATCACTCAGACGTTGTTCACATAAGAGAATAAAGCAAATATCTAGTGCTCTCCGTTTATAAAATGTATTTAAAAGATAACGTGTAAAGGTTACACTTACAATCTGCGGCACTGTTTCCCAGTGCGAAGGATCCACAGCAACAATAACGATCGTATGAGACACGAGCCAGCGTGTATGGACGCGGGTGACGTCACGATCCTAGATCACGTTCCTTACGCGTTACGTCCCCTATGGTAGGCGGGACTTCATCAGCGGTTTTATAAGTATACAGGGCAAGACTACCCTTTGGTACATACCGCACTTCTGTGTCAGTCAGGACAGGTTTCGCCAAAACCAACACCTGGAGCGTACATCTTCCAATCCGCCATCTTCTCCAACCCACAAAAAGGCACACGTGGCAGCACTTCCTTATCCTCCTCTGCAGAGCGGGGGCTTTTTCCCCTGCCAACGGATTGGTGCAGATACTTTGTGGAAACTTTAGCGCCCACCCGTTTGCTTCTGTGGCGTGCCAAATCTGTAATGGAGTCTGTTTTAACCCTCACAGCGCAGGCAGGAAGTCTCAAAAGAACAGGCTGATACCCTCCCATGAGCAATGAGACTTGTTGGTTCTTCCCCACTTTGTTAGAATGCATAATAACACAGTCTATAAGAAGTAGAGATGTTACTTGCCACTTTCCCACGGAGCCAGACAAAATCCCGATGGAGCTGTAGGCGGTTGCCATTGGCGTCTGCTGAGAGGATAATGCCTTTGCCCCGCGTTGGGCGCCAAATGTAGCCAAGTCCCGGGGTCCCCTTTGGTCCAATGAGAACCTCCAGAACTAGGGATAGCTGACATGCTTCTATGTAGAGTGGGTTACGAGGCATGGTGGGTGTGATGCAAGGTTCATTCAGGGGTGCCAGACACTTCTTGAATGCAAAGAGATTTATTGTCTCTTAAACAGAACTGTGGGAAAGAGGGTTTAGGGCCAGGACACCCTTTAGTAGTTGGAATGTTAATTGGCAGACTCAGAGACTTCTACAGGTAGACAGCCATGCAGGGAAAGGCACCCAGCCGGACACCACATGTGCATGTGTAGGCACGCTGTCTCCAATGGCAAAAATCTTGAACAGTTCCTAACAATGGTTACAATGAACTCTTTCACTTCCTCTACAATCTCCTATTGTTGATCTTCACTCAACTGAGCTCCCAGTCTCTCTCACTAGACTTGCTGATCCACTGCCACTGGATCTCCGGAGCTCTTCCAACCTTCTCGCTCAGTATCTAGTATCTTCCTCTAGCGTCACCCCCGCATCCCTGCTGGGTCCCTAGCTTGGCATCCAAGACACTTCTCAAGCGTCACCCCACTGGCCTGCTCGATCCCTAGCTTGACACACAAGGCTGCTCTGCAAGCTTCACCTCTGCCGGCATGGTCCCTGGCTTGACACCTACTGAAGTTTCTGTCCCCAGATGGTGGGAATACTGCTCCGGTACTTGCTTCAGCTAGTCACAGTGGTCCCTGGTAACAAGGTGGATGGTCCCTTAGTGGTGACAGCTTCCCCTCTACCTCCGACCACAATAGGTTCTCCGGCCGGCAGAACCGTCACTTCTGGTTGGACTGCAAGCTGCAATCCCAACACTACACTGCTCTCTTGCTTCTGTATAGGCCCCCAGACAGCCTAGCAGCCAGGGAGGGGGAGGAGGACAGAGGGAGACAGAGGAGGACAGGGGAGAACTGCGGATGACTGAGGCATTTAAACTGACTACAGTGTCAGGGCTCAGAAGCCATGATAAACGTGGTCAGTTTACAGGGGGGAGGGCACAGACAGGCAGGATCAGCCAGGTATTTTAGGTGTTACAAGGGGCCAAATGACAGCACAAGCACTGTGCTGTATAACATGCTTTAAGGGAAGAGGATCCATTTTTTTAGGGGAAAGGAACACATTAACTGTGTGCCTAGTCAGTGTTTGTGTGTTAACTGTGTGCTGCTTTTACTAGGGGAAGTACTGGATTCTAGTCCCTGCTTTGCAGGACCACAGAATCCATTCCTTCCCCCCTGTCAGAATTGAGATCTGTCTTGTTTACATAGGCATTTTTCAGTTCTCTGTGTATTGCTGACGATCGGCGTGTGCTGGAGGACATTGAGAGCCCGGCCCCCGCAGCTCGGCTTCTGCTATGAATTATCACAGCAGAAGTGGCCCACCAGTGGCGCACGTGCAAACTGCAGGTGGAAGTGCGGAATCACGTATACATACGTGATTCAGTGCACAGCTGCCGTCCTGTAGCAGTAAAACTGGATTACAGGACCATGTCCTGTAGTCAGGTTTGGAGGCTCTTTTCCCCAACAAAAATCTCTCAGAGCCCTCAAATTCAAGGTCCCATATAAGGACTTAACAACCTTAGGCAAACTGTAAGTCATTTTTTTCTTTTCTAACCGGAACCCCTCACTTCACATGTGCGAGTACTCCAAAAATGTCTCTTATTGTCCTCCTTAAAGGAACCCCAACCCAAACAAAGTGGACACATACCTCCCATCCAGGACCCATCCCTGGCATCCTGTACAATGCTTAGATAACTAATCAATTTATTTTCCTATTGATCTCTCCCAATAGGAATAATTGATCTATAGTCAACAACCCATTTGATCGCTATGCCACACACAGGTTAACGGACGTCAATCGATAGTTGGATGATATTTTGTTGATTTCAACTCTGTTTTTTCACTATGTTATCTTATCTGGTCAATCCAAATATGACTGATTTAATGAATAAAGCATCTCAATTCTGCAGATTCATGCAAAGCGATAGATAATTTTTCACCCTGGCCGATTGACTCAGTTTGACCGAATCCAATCTAAATCTCTAAAATGATTGGAAGGGAAGTTATGGCTATTTAACCGTTTGTCAATTTGAATGTTTTGATCAAATTGCACATTAATTTGATAATATAGTCTAATTGTGTTGCCAACATTAGAGCCTGTGTTGATGGGCTTTTGTTTGCATCAGATGAGTTTGTATTCCTTTACAGTACATGTCTATGCAAAACCTGCTTCGAGTAGGTGAACTTTAGGTCAAACGTACCTATCATTCAGGGCCGGCCGAAGACATTGTGCTGCCTGGGAACAAGAATGAAATGTCCCCCCCCCCCCCCCCGAAAAAAATAAAAATAAAAATCACGCCCACCAAAAGGCCTCCACTTTTAATATTTTATATCATGATAGCTAAAGGGGACCCGTCATGGATCTATACATGTATAGGAGTAAAAAGAGGACCTGTCATTGCTCTATACATGTATAAAGGAGTATAAAGAGGACCTGTCATTGCTCTATACGTTCATATAGGCGTATAAAAGGACCTGTCAGGGCTCTATACATGTATATAGGAGTATAAAGGAACCTGTGCATGGCGAGCGGCCGAGATGTCTTTTGCGCAAACTAATCAATGTACGCTTTTATTGGCTTAAACTGATGAAGAAATATTTTTTTTTTAATACATTTTTTGGATATTTATTATAGCAAAAAGTAAAAAAAAATATATATTTTTTTTAATTGACGCTCTTTTGTTGTTTATAGCGCAAAAAATAAAAACCGCAGAGGTGATCAAATATCACAAAAAGAATGCTCTATTTGTGGGAAAAAAAGGACATAAATTTTATTTGGGTACAGTGTCGCATGACTGCGCAATTGTCAGTTAAAGCGACACAGTGCCGTATCACAAAAAATGGCCTGGTCATTAAAGGGGTTGTAAAGGTTCGTGTTTTATCACCTTAATGCATCCTACGCAGCCATTGGCTCGCGCTGCTGTCAATCACATCCAATAACGCGGCCCGTGGGAGGGCGGGAACGAGTCATACACGCTGTGTCTATGGACGCAGCGTGTATGACAGGGAGCGCCCCCGCAAGCTAACCCCCTTTGGGAGAGCGCTTCCCAGAAGGAGGTTAGCTGATGCGGGAAGGAGCCGAGACAGACGCCGAGGGACCCGAGAACAAGAGGATCGGGGCCACTCTTTTCCAAACGAACTGTACAGTGGAGGTAAGTATAACATGTTTTTTATTTAAACATTTTTTAAAACAAAGCCATACAACCGCTTTAAGTGGGCAAATCCTTCCGGTCCTTAAATGGTTAATCAGGGCTGGGCAAGGCAAGTCCCTCTCAGGCTCTCATGTCTCATACAACTTGTGATGTGTGTTTGTACCTACAGTTTTGCTTTGGACTCCACCACCAGATGCGGGTTGTCACCTGCCACACATTGCGGTTTGTCACCTGCCACACATTGCGGATTGTCACCTGCCACACGTTGTGGATGGTCACTTGCCACATGTTGCGCATGGTCACTTACGTCACCTGCCACACGTTGCGGGTTGTCACTTGCCGCGTCACATGCCACACGTTGCAGGTTGTCACGTGCCACAACGTCACTTGCCACACATTGCGGATTGTAACTTGCCACACGTTGCGGATTGTCACTTGCCACGTCACCTGCCACACTTACGGATTGTCACTTGCCACATCACATGCCACAACATCACCTGCCACACGTTGTGGATTGTCACTTGCCACAACGTCACCTGCCACACGTTGCGGATTGTCACTTGCCACGGCGTCCCCTGCCACGTCACTTGCCACACATTGCGTATTGTCACTTGCCACATGTTGCAGATTGTCACAACGTCACCTGCCACACGTTGTGGATTGTCACTTGCCACACGTTGCGGATTGTCACTTGCCACATCACCTGCCACACGTTAGGGATTGTCACTTGCCACGTCACATGCCACAACGTCACCTGCCACACGTTGCGGATTGTCACTTGCCACAACGTCACCTGTCACACGTTGCGTATTGTCACTTGCCACAACGTCACCTGGCACACGTTGCGGATTGTCACTTGCCACATCACCTGCCACACGTTGCGGATTGTCACTTGCCACGTCACATGCCACAACGTCACCTGTCACACGTTGCGGATTGTCACTTGCCACAACGTCACCTGCCACATGTTGCGGATTGTCACTTGCCACAACGTCACTTGCCACATGTTGCGGATTGGCACTTGCCACGGCGTCACCTGGCACACGTTGCGTATTGTCACTTGCCACGTCAATTGCCACACATTGCGTATTGTCACTTGCCACACGTTGCGGATTGTCACAACGTCACCTGCCACACGTTGCGGCTTGTCACTTGCTGTGTCCCAGAGTGAAGGCAGCCGCGGCTGCACAGTGAGGGCGGAACTGTGGTGATGCAGGACTGGCGGTGAGAGATGACATCATCTCTCTGCTCCGCTGCCCACTCACTCGCTGACTGCTCCTACCCCCCCCTGGGCTGCGAGTGTTCTGCCCGCCCCTGTCACCATTAACATCAGCGGCGCCGGGCTCCTCACAGGCAGCAACGCCTGCCAGCTTACTCGCTGACACCCCCCGCCCCCGAGCTGTTTGCCGCCCCCTTAAAAGTGCCGCCTGGTACCACGGTACCACCCGGGCCCATCATAGGGCTGGCCCTGCTATCATTGAATTCTGAATCTCTTATGCATCTCCAACTGATCCTCCTCTCTCTCCAGTCCCCACTCTCCTCCTACTATATTGCTCCCACTCTGCACATCACGTTTGACAATTGCTAGTTTCTCCTGCTCTGGCCCCCCAGCTCTGCTGATCCTCCGACACTCAGTTCATACTTTCCTGTCCCGTTCACCTTCCGCTATAGCGTTCCCATGTTGCACACCACATGTGCCATCTGCTAGTTGCTCCGCTCCAGTCCAGACCCCGCTCACCTTCCTGCTGCTTCACGCGGCACACTAGATGTGACAGCTGCACCAGACACACTCTGGAAGTAAATGCTGATGACATCTTTCCGGTTCATTTGTTAGTTTCCAAGTGCACCTTGAAATATCTCATACCTGCAATACCTCCAAAACAAAGCAAAGCTAACTCTGAATAAAAGCCTCTCAAAAGCTGCAGGTGCTGTAGGTGAGTGTTGTCATAGACTTCTATGGAGGCTTTAGAGACACTTTAAAGCACCATGAAAGCGATATGGGGGATAACCAAAGCAAAAGCAACGTGTGAACAGGATTGTAAGCTTACTGTTTTATTTAGTGACAGGCGTTTTAATTGGCATTCAGAGCGCTTTAAAAAAAGGGTGTCCAATGCCACATTTTGAAGCAAGTGTAAATGAACCATTACACTGGCCACACATTACAATCTTGTTTAGAATCACCAGCAACTATGTTAGGGACCACCTGATTGGAAATACATTTAAATAAATTAGGTGGTCCATTGTGGCTGTGGATAGATGGTATGGAGTTTTTACAAAAGCTGTACAATAAAATTGCAAAGTTTGTGGCCAGCTTTAGATTTACCAACAACTATATCACATGAGGGCCTACATAACAACATTGCATAAGTCACAACTTTCAGATGAGAAAGAGAGAGACACATACTAGCACAAGTATGCAGGCAGAGGGGTTACTATTGTGATCACTGACACCAATGCAGGGGGTTATTATTGCATCGACCTACACCAGTGCTAGTTGTTATTACTGCATCCACTGGCACCTGTGCTGGGGGTTATCATTGTGTCTACTGACACAAATGCTGGGGGTTACTATTGACACTAATGCTGGGGGTTATAATTGTGGTCACTGGCACCAACGTTGGGGGTTATTATTGCAGTCCCTGACACTAATGCATACCTCCCAACACGCACGGATTGTGCGGGAACTTCCCGCACCGACGCAAATTTCCCGCAGACCCGCGAGAGCATTGACGTCCTGATGTCGGGCAGGCGGCGGCGGCGGCAGTGGTAAGTGAAAAAAAATAGCAGCAGCAACTAGCTCAGCAACTAGCATAATCTCGGGCCGCTGCCGGCGGCGAACCCCCCCCCCCCCCCCCCCGCTCAACAACTTTAATCAAAGGCGGAAAAAATGAGAAAGAATGTACATTTACAAAGTTGGGAGGTATGCTAATGCTGGGGGTTATTATTTCATTCACTGACTCTAATGCTGGGGGTTATTTTTGTGATCACTGACACCAATGCTTGGTGTTGTTATTGTGATCACTGACACCATGCTGGGGGTTATAATTGCATCCACTGACACGATGTTGGAGGCTATTATGGCATCCACTGACACCAACGATGGAGGTTATTATTGTAGTCACTGACACCAATGCTGGGGGTTATTATTGCAGTCACTGACACCAGTGATACAGTAGGTGTTATTATTGTGATCACTGACTCCAATTCTGGGGGTTGAATCCCCCGACACCAATTCTGAGGGTTATTATGGCATCCACTGACACAATGTTGGGTTTTATTGCATAAACCTACACCATTACTGGGGGTTATTATTGTGGTCACTGACACCAATGCTGGGGAATTGCTATTGCGTCCGCTTTCACTATTGTTGGGGGTTATTTTGCATCCACAGACACCAATACTAGTGGTTATTAATGCATCCACTTACACCAATCCTGTGGATTATTTTTGTGGTCATTAACATTGTGACATTGTGTGGCGAGTCTGTTCGGTTGGTAAGATGCCGTCAGCCTCAGACCCCCAACATCCCAGCAAATGATGTGAAACCGAGCCTTACTGGTTCCTAGGGCACCAGTGGCCTCTGAGTGGCAGGTGTCCTATCAACTAATGATGCTGTGTAGTCAAGACTGATTGGTTTCCTAGACATGGGCTGCTTTGATGCAGCTACCCTGAGGCCACGGGTATCCTAGCAACCAGTGACATTGTGTGGCCGAGCCTGTTTCGTTCGTAGGACGCTGGCAGCCTCAGACCGCTAGCATCCCAGGAAAAATGATGTTGTGCAATCAAGTCTTATTGGTTCCTTAGGAACCAGGAGACTCTGGATCGCAGGCATCCTAGTAACCAAGTAAGCGTTGTGCGGTTGAGCCTGAGTTGTTAGGACATAGGTTGCCAGGATGCCAGGCCAGGTCTGATTGCCTTCTAGGATGCCAGCGGCTTTGGGTGATAACGTTTGTACAGCCGAACTATGCTTTTGCACATATTCATTAGTACTGGGTGTCAAAGTGCAGTGTTAGCTCTGGAGGTTGTTTATTCCCAGCGCATGTAACACCCCCCTTGACTATTGTAAAACCGATGTATTCCAGTACTGCCCACCACATTATACCCCATACCTTACTTATCTTAATCAAAGAGACCACACATTGCTGTTTTGGAGTAAAACATGGCCGTAGCAGCCTCCTTTATTTTATAACTGTTCCATCAGTTATCAAAAACTTTAACCATCAAAACACATAAACCCAGAAACATAACAGAAATATTGCCCCCTAGTGTTGGTCTTTGCAGGAACCTCAAATTCGCCATAATCATATTAACCCGATATTCCTCATCATATTAAATTCTTATTATCCCGGGACACTGCGGTACCTTACCAATGGTCATAGGCCTCAAGCCGATCAGCTACTCAGAGACGACCTCTGACCGCAGTACCCCCATTATCCAACTCATCCAGCTAAACTCTTGTTAGCTGGAAACCATCCTCAGAACCCATACCACCGATGGTTCCTGACCACTTGCTTATTCGAGGTACTTCTTTCTCCCGCAAAGACCAAACACCCGCCACCGCACCGAAGGGAAAACACCTTTACCCTTTGGTGCCCCTCCAAACCTTAAGGGCTCGTTGGATCCCATCCTGCAAACCCAAAGACCATAAATCAGTCCCCACATCGTTCAGATGGACCCCATCCCTCTGTAGATACCGCCATGTATCCACCTCCAATTCGAAATGTCGGACCACCAACCCACCATTCCGTACCACAAACTTGTCCATGTCTCGGCTAATTTTTTTCCGGGCCCTGTTGATTCCAGCCACGGACCTAGCCCCCCTCCACTCTACCCGTGCCACCATGTCTGACCAGACGATAATCATGTCCGGGAACGACATCCTTAGCCTCAGGAAATCAGACTTCATATCCCGAGTCACTTCTAGCATGGACCTGAAACCCAAGTCGTTGCCACTTACGTGCAATACCAGAACCTCAGGTGGCCTGTCCAAACGCGCAAAACGGTGCACCTCCGGAACCATCCTACTCCACAACATTCCTGGAACTCCCAACCATCGGACACACGCCTCCGGTCTTGGGAACCCCAGCTGCCGACCCTCATGACGAACATCGGCTCTCTTAGCCCCCCAGAAAACAAACGAATGGCCCAGTATCCAGACCAACGCCTGCATTTGACCTGTAATTGCAAGAAGACATTCCCCATGAGAATCTCCCATCACCCTTATATATTCCCAGCAATCCGAACAGAACCCAAACCAAAACATAAACACGCCCCATGACCTGTACCCCCACATTATTCCAGTCCCACCAGTAGCTGTGGGCGTACGTATAACCGGAACCTCCTGGATTCCCAGCGGCCTATCTTCTTAACCGCCTCCTCATCCATCCCACATCTGGCCGCCTCCGTAGCTGCCCCGATCCTAAAAGAGTGCGAGGAAAATTCTTTTTCCTTGAGTCCCAAAGCCCGAAGGGACTTCCGGAACACCCCAATGAACTGATACCTTGAAAGTGGGATTCCGTCCTCGTGTACCAAAAAGGAACCCACTCCCGACGGTCGCACCTCCAAGTACCCTTTTACTGCCCTTACCGGGCACAACAGGGAACCTGGGACCGGAAAAACCTGGACCAACTTACCTCTGCCCATCTGGTCCATCTTAGACCTCCTCAGCACCAGCGACACCCCTTGCTCCGTCCAGCCCACCTCGCTATCAAGCAACACCCCGTGTACTGCTTTTGACGGGCTGACCAACTCACCTATTCTGAATGCTCCAAAGAATGCCAGTGAGAATGCCACCGTGAACAGCAAAACTTCGTATGGGGATGAACATAAGCTCTGTAACTGCCCCATGATCTTGACCAAGAGAGCAAACAAAACCGGTCGCCTGCCATCTGGCTTCTGCCCCCCCCGCCCATATCCCTTGAGTGCCTGCCGCACCCAAAAATCTTTTGTAAAATCGGGGCAACCTTGCCATTTGAACAAAAAGGCCAAGCCTGCCATCTTCTTACCCAAACTGGACCTGGACACACGGGCCTCCATGTTTCTAGCCAGGAAATACAGCACCAATAACCTGACATTGGGACCCACAGGATCCGCTCCTGCTTCCCGAACCATCTCTTTCCATTCCAACCACACGTTCTCATACGCCCCCCATGTGCCCGTACTCACCGATTTTTTGATCCAACCTGACACTATTCCAACGGAATCTTCCACAGCCAGCCTGGACAAGGGACCCCACGCTGCTCCGCCCCCGGTGCCAACTCTCGGAACCTGTCCCACTAAAAGCGAGACAGCGCATCAGCTATGACATTGTCCACCCCCGGAAGGTGCACCGCATACACAAACACATTGAGCTGCAAACATCTCAACACCAGATGGCGCAGAAGACGCACCACCGGGGGGGGAGATGCCGACACTTTGTTGATGACTTGTACTACCCCCAGGTTGTCCCCGTGAAAACGCACTTTCAGATCCCTGAAACACGCCCCCACAACTCCACCGCCAGCACCACCGGGAACAGTTCCAACAGAACCAAATTCTTGGTGAAACCAGCGTCCATCCAGGACTGCGGCCATGGGCCCGCACTCCACCTGCCCTGAAAGTAAGCCCCAAAACCTGCCCCCCCAGCCGCATCTGTGTATAGTTCTAAATCAAAATTGCTAATAGGGCCCGACATCCATAAAGCTCTCCCATTGAAAGACTCTAAGAATGAATGCCAAACCCGCAAGTCCGCCTTGTGTTCTCTGCCCAAACTCACAAAGTGTGTGGGGGACCGTACCCCAGCCGTGCTAGCCGACAGCCGTCTGCAAAACACCCTGCCCATTGGCAGAATGTGGCACGCAAAATTGAGCTTTCCCAGTAGCGACTGTAAAACCCTAAGCTGCACTTTCCTTACCCCCATCATGACCTTCAGCTCAGTCTTGAGCGACTCCAATTTGTCCAATGGTAGGCGGCACTCCATGGCCTCCGAATCCAGGACAATACCCAAAAACGTGATAACCGTGCGAGGTCCCTCCGTTTTGTCAGGTGCCAATGGTATCCCAAACCGCTCTGCAACGTGCTCCAATGTGGCCAGGAGCACAGCGCAGATTCTGGATGAGGCCGGACCCACGCAAAGGAAATCGTCCAAGTAGTGAATGATTGAATTCACCCCCGACACATCCCTGACCACCCATTCCACGAACGAACTGAACTGTTTGAACAATGCGCACAATATGGAGCATCCCATAGGCAAGCACTTATCCACATAGAACTCATTGTCCCACTGACAACCCAGGAGGTGAAAACTATCAGGGTGAACCGGCAACAATCTAAACGCCGCCTCTATGTCTGTTTTTGCCATCAGCGCCCCCTGGCCATACCGGCGAACCCACCCCACTGCAGCATCAAAGGAAGTGTAACTGACCGTACATGCTTCCGGATCAATAGCGTCATTGACCGACCTGCCCTTCGGGAAAGACAGGTGGTGAATGAGGCGGAACTTGTTGGGCTCCTTCTTAGGTACCACCCCGAGCGGGGAGACCACCAAGTTCACCAGGGGAGGGGACCGGAAAGGATCCCCCATCCGGCCCAAAGCAACCTCCTTGCGCAGCTTTTCCGTGACCACCGCAGGTTGCTACAAGGCCGATCACAGATTGCGTGCAATCGGGGGAATAACCTGCAAAGAACATGGAATGCGAAACCCCTCTGAAAACCCTTGCTCCAACAACCTTGCCGCCCCCTTGTCCGGATACCTACCGAGGAACAGCCGCATCCTTTCCACCATCACCGGAGTCCTCCCTTTTCTGCCCAGAGTCCCCGGCCCGCCCCTTACCTCGCTTAAAGCATCTAGCCTGTGTATGGGAGCCTCCGCAACCGGAACACTCATGCTTGAAACGACAGGACCCCCCAAACTTGCAGGAGCCCTCATTATATTGCCAGCACACCCCCTTTTGTTTCCCGGCCGATTGTCCTGGGGAAGAGGTTCCACCGGCCCCCCCCTGAAAAAACTGACTAGAAGCCCTCGGCGCAGTCATCAACCGCATCTATAAGCTGATGTCCTTATTATCCCACCGCAGACCAGGCCTCACCGCTCTCCTCTGCCTGAACTGTTCATCATATCTGAGCCACCCCGTGCCCCCGTACACTCTGTATGCTTCCCCTATAGAGTCCTGATAACCAAATAGTGCCGAACAATGTTCCGGGTTCTTCTGCCCTATAACACTAGCCATGATGGAGAACGCTTGCAACCAATTTGTAAATGTCCGTGGGATCAGCCTATATCTCCTCTTCTCCTCATCCTCTTTTTTTGAATCATCCGGTTTTACCCTGTCCAGATGAAACTTCTCTAATGGCAGAAGTGAGAACATCTCCACATACTCACCCTTCCATATCTTTTCCTTCACTTCGGGTTTCAGGTGAGATCCCAGCAATACCTCATAACACACATACAGTAGGTGCCGCCGATATTGTGTCAATCTCGCCGCTTCTAGCGGCGATATTGACACCCTATGAGCTCCGTCGCGAGAGCCAGCGCCGAGCTGTCTCGTCATCGGGAAAGGAAAAAATGTTCCTTTCACGATGAGCGACACGCATTGCCGATAGGCGGGGATCCGACGCGGATTCCCGCCAATACCAGGCACTTCGTTTGGTATGAATCCTGAGCGGGAACTCCACGCCAATTTTTAAAGAAAAAAACGGCGTGAGTTCCCCCTCCAGGAGCATACCAGGCCCTTGGGTCTGGTCTAGATTTGAAGGGGAACCCTACGCTGAAAAAACGGCGTGGGGGTCCCCCTCAAGGTCCAAACCAGACCCTTATCCGAGCACGCAACCTGGCAGGGGAAGAGGGGGAGACGAGAGCGGCCCCCCTCCCTCCTGAACCGTACCAGGCCACATGCCCTCAACATGGGGGGTTTGGTGCTCTGGGCAGGGGGGCGACCTGCGGCCCCCCCACCCCAGAGCACCCTGCCCCCATGTTGATGAGGACAGGGCCTCTTCCCGACAACCCTGGCCGTTGGTTGTCCGGGTCTGC
Source organism: Rana muscosa (assembly GCA_029206835.1). Lineage (NCBI taxonomy): Eukaryota > Metazoa > Chordata > Amphibia > Anura > Ranidae > Rana > Rana muscosa. The sequence continues at coordinate 137,284,323 of CM055116.1, read as the reverse complement.
GGACGGGGGGCTTATCGGAATCCGGGAGCCCCCTTTAATAAAGGGGCCCCCGGATACCGGCCCCCCCACCCTATGTGAATGAGTATGGGGTACATCGTACCCCTACCCATTCACCTGGTGGAAAAAAATGGTAATAAAAACACAACACAGTTTTTAAAAGTATTTTATTGCACCGCTCCGGAGGTCTTCTTCCGAGTTCGGGGGTCTCCGGTGTCGTCGCCGCGCTCTCCGATTCTTTCTTCTGCCAGGCCTCCGCTAACTTCTTTTTAGCTCTTTTGCTAGCGGAGGACCGGTCTTCTCCGTCGCCTTCTTCTTCTCCCGCTCTCCGGTTCTTCTCCCGCTCTCCGGTTCTTTCTTCCGCCGGCCCCTCCACTAACTTCTTGTAGCTCTTTTGCTAGTGGAGGAGCCGGTCTTCTCCGTCGCCTTCTTCTTCTCCCGCTCTCCGGTTCTTTCTTCCGCCGGCCCCTCCACTAACTTCTTGTAGCTCTTTTGCTAGTGGAGGAGCCGGTCTTCCCGTCGTCGCCGTCGGCGTCTTCTTCCCTCTTCTCCTCCTCGATGTTGACTCGACACTTCCTCTCGCAGTAATGATAAATCTTCGGTCCGCAGAGATTAATATAGGCTTCACATGACGTCACAGTCACATGCTCCGGGGCACATGTGCACATGACGTCACAGTCACATGCTCCAGGGCACATGTGCACATGTGCCCCGGAGGTGTAACCGGTGACCCCACCACGGCAGCGGGCCCAGCCGTCCCTGTTGGCGGGACCCACGCCGCCGCCGGACTGACTCGCCCGCCATCCCCCTGTTCAAATTGGCTGACTAAGGATTTGATGCCCGCAAGAAACCCCTGCAGCCCGTCCGGCCGTGCACCTCCCCCATCCGGGAACGCACCCCCCCTGCCTGTCCATCATCTTGACCCCGAACTTGCACCGCAAAACCCACACCCGCAGCCGACATACCCACCTGGACACCATTCCCCTCCTGGCCCCCAGCAGAAACAATTGAAAGGGACTTACCGGGCTGCCTGGAAGAACTCACACCAGCCGATCCACTCGAATCCACCGCTGCCTCCGACAGTCCGGGTCTCCGATCCTCCTACGAGCTGCACACTTCACCCTCTGACAGCACACCAGCCAGCTCCTCACCACCGGACGATAGCTCACCAGGTGAATTGTCCCTGGAAGCCGAGGGGTCAGGACCCGATTGGTCCCACCTCCGTGCACCTGACACGCCCGACGATTTCTTAACCGCCTTGCCTCCACGCTGTCTCTGCTCACCCGCACCGCCGTCATCACTCACTGGCACACCACCTCCCGCAGCCTCCTGCACCCGATGTCCGGCCGAGGGGGGGGATGCCCGGACGCCGCGGCCACCGATGACCCTCGCAGGAGCCCCAAACCCGCCAGGGACCCCCGAGGGGCCGGGCCCGCCTGATCCGACTCCACGCGCCGCGCGGGCCTATCGGCCACACCGGAACTCCCGGTGCGGCCCCCCGCTGAGCTCCGCACTTGAGGGGGATTCCTTCCGGTACCCCCCGCCTTGGGCAATGCGGCGCGCTTAGCCGGGGGGCCCGAAGGGGCCCCAGGGGGACTCCCAATCTGCCGCTGAGCTCTCGGGGAGGAGCCTCTCTCCCCGCGGTACCTTGTGACCCGGCCGGACTTGAAAGCATCAGCCCCAGGGTCTCCTGGAGCCAATCTTCGCCCCGGGTCACAGCCTCTGCCCGCAGTTGAGCCAGCAGCTTCTCAATGGAGGACATGATGCTGAAAGTTTCCCCTGCGCTGTGTTAACTCAGAGAGGCGGGGTCTTCCTTTTATCTAGCCTTCACCCCTCCCCTCTATATTTCCATTAGCCAATAGTTAATACCCTCTTATTACATACTCTGTTCACTCAGTCATGCCCAGCCCTGCGCCTATGGCATTCTGTCTTTTTGCTCCGGGCTTTTCTTAAGAGCCGCAGATGAACTGAGATTCCCCACCCTGCACAGCCAGGCACACCGAATTATCACAGGCACACAGAGTCAGAGAACAGTCCATGAATTAGTTTTTTATTATTTATTGAGGTATAATAACTTGGATAGGGATTGCAAATTATGGGATGCCCACTGGACTTCCGAACAACTTATATACAGTGTCTATACACTCCACTTCTTCCTCCAGCGCTCACTTGCTTGCAGAACACAGCTGGAACAAATCTGACAAAAGAACTCAGTCAAATATAAAATAAATAGCACTTTGTAGGCAGGAACCAGAGGCCCCTAAGTTGTGTAGTAAAAGTTCAGTGTCCAGAATTAACCACTCCTGTGGCTAGTGATCCCAACACCACGTCTTCAGACACTGCCAACTCACCTGGCTACAGATGCCCCTTTTACTAGCCCTCCAGGCTACCTTCTCCACAGTCCTCCCAGACTGACACTCTCTCCACAGTGCTCCAGACTAACATTCACCAGGCCACTCGGCTGACTCTCAGGAGATCTCCCAGATGTGCTGACCTGCTCCTTCTGTCCTCTCCCTTGCTCCTGTGCCTCTAGGAAGGGCCTCCTTCATGTGTGATCCTTCCAACATCTGAGCCCCATGCCCGATGTCACCCCACCCAGACAAGGGGGTGCCCTGCGAGGGCCTTTGACAGCTTCCTCAGCACTCCATCTCCATATTTCACTCAACTGCCCTTGCTGGCATGGCTCATGGGAATATATGAGGTGGTCTGCCCACTTCCAGACCCTTTTTGCTGGGAATTGGTTGAGGTTCTCATAAATATGTGTAGCACTTACCCCCATTTAAGGGACCGGCTGATTTTTTTGGGTCTGCAAACTACCTCCAAGGCTTCTGTTGTCAGGGTGTGAGAAAGTCTTTAGAAAGGCCAATGTCCACACAATGTAAAACCCAAACAGTCAGGCTTTATTTTACTTTGCTGAAGTAGAAACTTTAGAGGAAAGTAGGAAACGAGAGAAACACGGGGGAAGGTTTAGGCACGCAACACTAAAGTCCCAATCATCGCCACTCAAGCCTGAGTGGGTATTTCTCACCCGGATAGTCCCGTTTAGTGGTTCTAGCAGCTGGGATGGAACACAAATCAATCTTTCTAGGGATACGATCAGGAATCCTCTGCCACAGGATTGTTAAAATTCCCGAACCTCCCAGCCAAGGAATAGTGAAGAACCTTTAAGCCAGATTGGCATATTGCAGGGCTTGTAATAATGGATCCCTCCTTAGGTGAACTCCAGGCCTCCTCCCGAGACAGCAGTACCGTCGCTAGTCTCCTCCGGGGCAGATCCTCCCCTGGTCTCCTTCCCTAAGCGTGGCTTCCCTCAGGTGGGTAGCTGAGGATCCCTTTGAAAAGTATAGGCCTCAGCCAGCAGAACTGGGCCTATCATGCAGCGATGAAAAAAAAAAACAAGGAAGGTTCCCCGGGGGTTTTTCAAAGGCAGCAAGAAGTTATATAAAGAGTATAAATAGTAATAGTATAAAAATTATATTTTATTGATCCAAACAGAAAAATGGAGATGTACAATAAATAAAATTTACATACTCTGGTTAAGAGCACACAAAACATCATACAGCATCACCCAGGGCAAAGAACATCCCAGATAAAAACATGGTTTGCCAATTAAAATTTACAGTATTGATATCCACAGAATACCCCTGCAGCGATGTAGCCTCGGGCTAAAGGTGCCCGGGGCCAGAACACACACACGCACCCCGTGCCATGAGGGCCACGAGGCGCGCACACCAACGGGTGGGCTCCCAGGACGGAACCCCAGAACGGACCCCAATTAATGGCGTCTGCCCCTTATGTACCCTCTCCAAACATGCACAGCGGGTAGACCACGCCCATTGCACGGCTGCCGAGAAAGGACATCCAAGGTGTTGTGATACCCCCTGGAGTTCAACCTATGCCGGTCATGACAGTGCCACCTATAGGAAAACAGTAGGGGTGCAACGGATCAAAAAACTCACGGATCGGATCGATCCTCGGATCAGGGGTCACGGATCGGATCATTTTCGGATCGGCAAAAAAAATAAAAAATTACTAATATCCACGTAATTTCCCCCTCACTGTAATATCCATAATCTTCTCCCCCTGCAATATCCACAATCTTCTCCCCCTGCAATAGCCACAATCTTCTCCCCCTGCAATAGCCACAATCTTCTCCCCCTGCAATAGCCACAATCTTCTCCCCCTGTAATATCCACAATCATCTCCCCCACTTACCTTACTCTCCCGCCGGCCAGTTCAGATCCACAAGCAGCGAGGGTGAGGGGTGATGACGTCAGCACGCACAAGGCGGCCACCGCCGCCGGGTGTACCAAGATGGCCGCGGCTCCGGAGCTAGGCCGAAGCCGTGGCCTTTCCTAAGGCCGAGTCCGCGGATCGCGGTGTGTGCCGATCCGAACGGGGTGACCCGTTCGGATCACGGATCGTCACCGATCCGTTGCACCACTAGAAAACAGGGAACACTACTGCCAGGCAGTACCACACCCAGAGCTGAAGCAAATCTAGAACAATCAATTGGTCTGAGCCCAACTACTGGCTCAGACTACCCTAAATTTACACATAGCTCCCCCAAATATTGGGGGGGGGCGCTACATATCCAACCTCTGAGTCACTAAACCCTGACCCAGATTCACTACCCAGGCCTGGCTCTCAGCCAATTTACCGACACTAACAACTTACCTATTTACATCTAGCACACGAGAGGGTGCTACACGTAGATTCACATACCTCCCAACTTTCTAAGATGGGAACAAGGGACACCTATTAGCAAAGGTATGTAGGCATAGGACACACCCCCTGCCACGCTCTCCCTTAAAGGAGAATTGTAAAAAAAAAAAAACACAAGTCCTTTTTACCACTACTATTCCTTTAAATTGGCTTTTGGAATTTACAAAAGCAGCAATTTAGAAATTGAACTTTGTTCCGAAGGGATAGTCCCTTAAAATCAGGGACAGTTGGGAGCTATGGATTTATTTATACTGTACATTTAAACTAGCCAGACCTAATTGGTTCAGAGGATGCCAATTGTCTCTGGGACACTAGTGTCCTAGCAACTAATGATGTTGTGCAGCCAGTCGTGCTGGTTGCTAGGACACCAGTGGATCTTAGCAACCAGTGGTATTTTGTGGCTGAGCCTGATTGAATGCCAGGACATGGGTTGCTAGGACATCAAGTCAAGCCTGATTCGCTGCTAGGGCACCAGCGGCTTTGGGCCAATGGACTCCCAGCAACCAATGATGTTGCACAGTCAATCGTGATTAGTTGCTAGGAAACCAGTGGTATCGGAATGGTGCCATCCTAATAACCAGTGGCATTGTTTGGCTGAGCCTGATTGGTTGCCAGAACATGGGTTGCTAGTACGTCAAGTCAAGCCTGATTCGCTGCTAGGGCACCAGCGGCTTTGGGCCAATGGACTCCCAGCAACCAATGATGTTGCGCAGTCAATCGTGATTGGTTGCTAGGAAACCAGTGGTGTCAAAATGGTGCCATCCTAGTAACCAGTGGCATTGTTTGGCTGAGCCTGATTGGTTGCCAGGACATGGGTTGCTAGGACATCAAGCCAAGCCTGATTGGTTGCAAGGAGGCCAACGGCTTTGGGCCAATGGAGTCCCAGCAACCAATGATGTGCAGCTGAGTTTTATTGGTTCCTAGGACTCCAGCAGCCTCTGGGCCACCAGTGTCATAGCAACTAATAACATTGTGCAGCCAAGCTTGATTGGTTGCAATGAGGGCCAACAGCTTTGGGCCACTGGAGTCTCAGAAACCAATGATGTGCAGCTGAGCTTTATTGGTTCCTAGAACTCCAGCAGCCTCTGGGCCACCAGCATCCTAGCAACTAATGACATTGCGCAGCAAAGTCTGACTGGTTGCTAGGATGCCAATGGCTTTGGTATGGTGACGTCATAGCAACCAATGATGTGCATCTGAGCACGTCCTAGCAACTGTTGATGTATTAATGGATTCGGAGAATTCAAAATCTACTAATATCTAATAATTTTGTATAACTGTGTAAGAATTATCTGCTTTTATCAATGAATGAATGTTTACCTGCTATTAATTAGTTCAGTATTAATGATTTATTGCCAATAATAATATATGAATAGGAATGTGATTTTATTGGTAGTACCAGGGTTGCCAACTTTCAGTAAATATACAAACAGTTTGTAAAATCTGTACTTTTTGCATCTGTCCATGAATGTCAATTACAGACATGTAGGCTGCATGTCCGTAACTGACATTCATGGACAGATGCAACAATTATGGATTTTACAAACTGTTTGTAAATTTACTGAAAGTTGGCAACCCTGGGTAGTACATGTGCTCTGATCACTTCATCCATAAAGATCTGCTCATGGAAATGACAGCTACGCTTTTTTATTTGATTACACCCGCCCGCTCGTCTTTCATGCTGACTCTTTGCCGTGATACACTATAAACTAAGAGTATTACTATTGGTGCCGCTCCGGGCCGTCACCTAGGGCACGACACACCTCATTGGGTCCTCAAGCTGTCAACATTCAATGCGGACCCACCCCCTTCTCGTGTGTCACAAGGAAGTAGGCGGGTCTCTTATCTATCGGCAGCATCTGTTGGCTGCATGAAATTCCTCTACAGAGGGCCTATGGCGAGCCCATTGGCTCAGCTGTTCCTTTAGCAGGGCCGCCCATTTTTATTGTTACGTCACCCGGAGAAAAGGCGTTGTCATGATTGGGCAGCGGCCTGGAATGGGACGCGGCGGTTGGCTGGGAGAGCCGCCCGTCATCTTTCGGTAGGCGCGGCTCAAAGTAGGCGAGCTGTGGGAGCAGTCACTGGGCATGAATTGTGTTTGCTGCTGAGCTGTCAGTTGAATTGCCGTCCTTCCTGCGCCCGCCCTGACCGTGTTTATTTCTACGATTCTTCTTATTTTCCTATGATGATTGGTGCCCTTCCTGGATGAACATTATTACCCACAATGCACAGGACTGTGGGCATGTAGCTGCCAGCTAGTGTTGTCAACCCCTCCCCCCTTCTGTATCCAAGATGGCGGTCCAGGAATCAGCTGCTCAGCTCTCAATGGCTCTGAAGGTTGAGGAGTACCCAACTTTAAAGGTGTGTCATGCTGTGCAGTGCCAGGGGCCAGGGAGGAGAGCAGGGGCTGCAGGGTGCTCACAGGGGGGGGTTACGTACCCACATAGCTCTGCTTGGAAGGCAGCCCCTCCACCTCTAATAACAATGTGTAGAAGGACATCTCCCCATGGAGGAAGGGGCTGCCTCTTTATGGTGGAGGATGGGCTCTATGGGGGTGTCACCAGCCTGTCAGTAGGTGCTGCCTCTTCCTGGTGGAGTATAGGGCCTGTAGGGGGCGTCACCTGCTTATAATAAGGTGCTGTCTCTTATTGGTGGAGTAGGGGGCGTCACCTTCTTATAATAGGCTGCTGTCTCTTATTGGTGGAGTAGGGGGTGTCACCTTCTTATAATAGGCTGCTGGCTCTGATTGGTGGAGCATGGCGTCTGTAGAGGGGGGTCACCTTCTTATAATAGGGTGCTGTCTCTTATTGGTGGAGCATGGCGTCTGTAGAGGGGGTCACCTTCTTATAATAGGGTGCTGTCTCTTATTGGTGGAGTAGGGGGCGTCACCTTCTTATAATAGGCTGCTGTCTCTTATTGGTGGAGTAGGGGGCGTCGCCTGCTTATAATGGGGGGCTGTCTCTTATTGGTGGAGTGGGGGGCGTCGCCTGCTTATAATGGGGGGCTGTCTCTTATTGGTGGAGTGGGGGGCGTCGCCTGCTTATAATGGGGGGCTGTCTCTTATTGGTGGAGTAGGGGGCGTGGCCTGCTTATAATGGGGGGCTGTCTCTTATTGGTGGAGTAGGGGGCGTCGCCTGCTTATAATGGGGGGCTGTCTCTTATTGGTGGAGTAGGGGGCGTCGTCTGCTTATAATAGGGGGCTTTCTCTTATTGATGGAGTAGGGGGCATCACCTTCTTATAATGGGGTGCTGTCTCTTATTGGTCGAGTATAGTGCCTGTAGGGGGAGTCGCCTGCTTATAATAGGGTGCTGTCTCTTATTGGTGGAGTAGCTGGCGTCACCTTCTTATAATAGGCTGCTGTCTCTTATTGGTGGAGTAAGGGGTGTCACCTTCTTATAATAGGGTGCTGTCTCTTATTGGTGGAGCATGGTGTCTGTAGGGGGCGTCACCTTGTTATAATAGGGTGCTGTCTCTTATTGGTGGAGTATACTGCCTGTAGGGGGCGTTGCCTGCTTATAATAGGGGGCTGTCTCTTATTGGTGGAGTAGGGGGCGTCGCCTGCTTATAATAGGGGGCTGTCTCTTATTGGTGGAGTAGGGGGCGTCGCCTGCTTATAATGGGGGGCTGGCTCTTATTAGTGGAGTATGGGGCCTGTAGGGGGCTGTCTCTTATTAGTGGAGCATGGTGTCTATAGGGGGCGTCCCCTTCTTATAATAGGGGGCTGTCTCTTATTGGTGAAGTAGGGGGCCTGTAGGGGGCATCACTTGCTTATCATAGGGAGCTGTCTCTTATTGGTGGAGTATGGTGCCTGTAAGGGGCGTCACCTACTTATAATAAGGTGTTGTTTCTTAATGGAGTATGGTGCCTGCAGGGGGCGTCGCTAGCTTATAAGTGAGTGCTGCCTCTTTTTGGTGGTGTATGGCACACATAGGGGGCCTTGGCAGCTTACAAGTAGGTGCTGCGCCTTTCCGATGGAGTACGGCATCGGAAGGGGGCGTTGCCTGCTTATCCTAGAGTGCTGCCTCTTTTTGGTGGTGTATGGTGTCTGTAAGGGGCGTCACCTGCTTATAATGGTGTGCTGTCTCTTATTGGGGAGTATGGTGCCTGTAGGGGGTGTCGTCTGCTTATCCTAGTATGCTGCCTCTTATTGGGGAGTATGGTGCCTGTAGGGGGTGTCGTCTGCTTATCCTAGTATGCTGCCTCTTATTGGTGGAGTATGGTGCCCGTAGGGGGCGTCACCTGCTTATAATGGTGTGCTGTCTCTTATTGGGGTGTATGGTGCCTGTAGGGGGTGTCGTCTGTTTATCCTAGTATGCTGCCTCTTACTGGTGGAGTATGGTGCCTGTAGGGGGCGTCACCTGCTTATTATGGGGGCTTCCTCTTATTGGTGGAGTATGGTGCCTGTCCGGGGCGTCGCTAGCTTATAAGTGAGTGCTGCCTCTTTTTGGTTGTGTATGGCTCCCATAGGGGGCCTCACCAGCTTATAAGTAGGTGCTGCGCCTTTCTGATGGAGTACGGCATCTGAAGGGGGCGTCACCTGCTTATCCTAGAGTGATGCCTCTTTCTAGTGATGTATGGTGTCTGTAAGGGGCGTCACCTGCTTCTAATAAGGTGCTATTTTTTTATTGGTGGAGTATGGCATCTGAAAGGTGCCTCACTTGTTTATAAGTGGGTGCTGCCCCTTTTTGGTGGTGTATAACAACCATTGGAGGGCATCATTGGCCTTCAAGTAGGTGCTGGGCCTTTCTGATGGAGTATGGTGTCTGTAGTGGGTGTTGCCTTCTTTATCCTAGCTAGGGTGCTGCCTCTTTCTGGTGGAATATGGCATCTGTAAGGGGCATCATCTGCTTACAATAGGGCGCTGTTTCTTTATGGTGGAGTATGACACACCCATAGGGGACGTTGCCTGCTTATAAGTGGGTGCTGTGTCTTTCTGGTGGAATATGATACCCGTAAGGGACATAACCTTCTTTTATTGGGATGCTGCTTCTTTCAGTTAGACTATGGCCTCTGTGGTGCTGAATTCTCCACCAGGAGTGTCAACAGCTTATAAGTAGGTGCTGCACTTTTTTGGTGGAGTATGGCGTTTGTAGGGGGTGCTGTCTCTTTCTGGTAGAGTATGGTGTCTGTAGGGGGCAGCACCTGCTTATAAGTTGGTGCTGCCCCTTTTATGTTGGAGTAGGGCACCCATATGGGGCGTCACTTGCTTATAAGTAGGTGCTACCCCTTTCTGGTAAAGTATGGTACCCATGGAGAAGTAGGCACTCATACCTTCTTATAATGGGATGCTGCTTCTTTCTGTTGGACTATGGCCTCTGTGGTGCTGAATATTCCACCAGCAGTGTCAACAGCTTTTATGTAGGTGCAGCCTCTATCTGGTGGAGGATGGCACCCATAGGGGTGTCAACTGCTTATTATAGGGTGCTATCTCTTTTTGGTGCAGTATGGTGCGTGTAGAGGGCTTCACCTGCTTATAATAGGGTGCTCTCTCTTTCTGCTGGAATATGGCACCCATGGGGCGGGGGAAGGGGAGTGGGGTAACCTGCTTTTAAGTGGGTGTTACCCTTTTTGGTGGAGTTTGGCCTTTATGGGGCTGATACTCCACCAGGGGTGTTAACAGCTTATAAGTAGGTGCTGCCCCTTTCTGATGGAGTATGGTATTTGCAAGGGGTGTTGCCCGCTTATCATAGGGCGCTGTCTCTTTTTGGTGGAGTATAGCATCTTTAGGGGGCAGCACCTGCTTATAATAGGGTGATCCCTTTTTCTGGTGCAGTATGGTGTCTGAAGGTGGCATCACTTGCGTATAATAGGGTGCTGCCCCTTTCTGGTGTAGTATGGCCTCTGTGGTGCTGATATTTCACCAGGGGTGCCACCAGCTTACAAGTAGGTGCTGTGCCTTTCTGATGGAGTATGGCGTCTGTAGGGGATGTTGCCTGCTTATCATAGGCTGATGTATCTTTTTGGTGGAGTATAGCAACTGTAGGGGGCGAAAAAGAGTTAAAACCACCCGCAAAGTGCTGCTGCAGCAGTGCTTTGCCGGCGGCACGGCCGCGGTGCCCATTCATTTCAATGGGCATGAGCGGTATACACACCACTCCTTCACCGCTCCAAAGATGCTGCTCACAGGACATTTTTTAACGTCCTGCCAGCGCACCGCTCCAGTGTGAAAGCCCTCATGGGCATTAAAAATAAAAAACTGTTGTGAAGGGAGCCGCTCTTTCAGGGTGCTTTGCAGGCGCTATTTTTAGTGTTAAAGCGCCTCAGTATGAAAGGGGTCTAAGAGTTATCAAAGCACCAGCACAGGATGGAGCTGTGGGTGCTTGTGGTAGCGCAGTGCCACGTCAATTGGTCAAATGTTGAAAGTGAATAAATTGACTTTCTAGGGACCAATCGTAAGAAAACGCATGCCGTGTGTGTTCTGCTCGCTCCTGAGCGCAGTCTTGGTGCCAACTGCATATTTTGACAAATTGAGACTTTGTACTTCTATCATATATTGTTAAAAAATGTATTAATGGTTTTTCTCTCCTTAGAAAATATACAAGCTCCTGAAGAAGCGATCTTTGCGAAACATGTAGAGCTTAATATATTGTTACATTATAGTTTTTAGTCCTGCATGTGTATTATGACATGTTTTGACATCTATGACCATTATTGGGGAGATCTAGTTGCCACTGTAGTAATACTGCGGTATTTTAATGCTTTGTAAAAAACAAATTCTATGTATTACCGTATTTAACTTTAAGATGGAAGTTTCAGGAAAAAACTTTCCACAGCCCCCTGCGTATAACACGCAGGCACAGTTTACCCTCTATTTTCAGGGTAAAAAATTGAGTGTTATACGCCAATAAATACAGTAATTGTTAATAAAATGTATGGTTTATTTTCTTAACATAGCAAACATATTTGGCACCATCAAAGTAGAATACTCCAAAATACTCATGGCAATGTGACAATGTCTACACATAGCCCACCCAGGCACGTATACTTGGGAACATTCCCTCGCTGCCACTTCACTGCGCTATCCCTGCTGTCTAATGCCGCGTACACACGATTGATTTTCTCGACGGTGAAAATCGACGGGAAAAAGAGGAACGGCTTGTTCGCCTACACACGGCCGTTTTAAATGACATTTTTTTTTTTTTTTGGTCGAAAAAAACGACCGTGTGTAGGCTCCCCGGCAGTGTTTCCCTATGGGAAAACTGCCGCGGAAAAAAATGCCATGAATCACGACGAGAAAAATTAGAGCATGTTCTAATTTTTCTCGTCGTGAATAATGCCATTTTTCTCGTTTGGAAAAATGACCAAAAGCCCACACGGTCGTTTTTTCTCGTCAAAGAGAAAAAATTTCATTTTTTCCCAGACGAGAAAAATGGTCGTGTTTGCCGCATAGGCTTCAGTGTTGACTGGTTTTGGAAATTAGAGGGATGATGTCATGACTTCTTCCATGTGACTGTGTTTTGGACCTAATGATTGCCCAAAACAAGTTCCATTACTGCCACTTTGTTGCGTCATTCCCGTTTGTCTAAGTTTAGGAGCTGACTGTTTTTGAAACGTAGAGGGATAACATTATGGCACCCTCCATGTGACAGTGTTTGTGGCCAGTGATTAGGGCTGGGCGATTTTCCCCCCCCAAAAAAAATCTGCGTGTTTTTTTTTTTTTTTTTTATAAAAAAACTCGATTTACGATTCGATTCGATTTTTATTATATTAACCACTTCAATACAGGGCTTTTATACACCCTTCCTTACCAGACCAATTTGTAGCTTTCAGCGCTCTCACACTTTGAATGACAATTACTCAGTCATGCTACACTGTACCCAAACCAAATTTTTATCATTTTTTTTCTCACAAACAGAGCTTTCTTTTGGTGGTATTTAATCACCGCTAGGTTTTTTATTTTTTGCAATATAAGCGAAAAAAGTTAGTTTTTTTTTTAAAAAAAACACTTATTTTTTTTGTTTCTATTGTAAAATTTTGCAAATAAGTAATTTTTCTTCATAAAATTGGGCCAAAATGTATACTGCTACATATCTTTAGTAAAAATAACCAAAAAAGTGTATATTATTTGGTCTCTGTGAAAGTTATAGAGTCTACAAGCTATGGTGCAAATCATTGAAAAATTATCACATCTGATCACACCTGATGTACTGAAGGCCTATTTCATTTCTTGAGACCCTAACAAGCCAGGAAAGTACAAATACCCCCCAAATTACCCCTTTTTGGAAAGCAGACATTCCAATGTATTTAGTAAGAGTCATTGTGAGTTTTTTGAAGTTGTACTTTTTTCCCACAATTCTTGGGAAATTTTTAAAATTTTTAGTTTTTTGCACAAAATTGTCATAATAACAAGTTGTTTCTCTCACACAGCACATGCATACTTGCAATGACACCCCAAAATACATTCTGCTACTCCTCCTGAGTATGGCGATACCAAATGTGTGAGACTTTTACACATCCTGGCCAAATACAGAGGCCCAACATTGAAATAGCACCTTCAGGCATTCTAGGAGCATAAATTACACATCTCATTTCTCAACCACCTATTACAGTTTTGAAGGCCCTGGAGCACCAGGACAATGGAAACGCCCATAAAATGACCCCATTTTGGAAAGCTAACACCCCAACGTATAATCTATGAGGCATAATGAGTCTTTTGAACGGTTCATTTTTTTCCAGAAGTTTTTGGAATATGTGGGAAAAAAATGAAAACGCATTTTTTTTATACAAAGTTGTCCATTTATAAGATATTACCAACACATAGCATGTACATAGCAAAAGTGACACCCCAAAATACATTCTGCTACTCCTCCTGAGTATGGCGATACCAAATGTGTGAGACTTTTACACAGCCTGGCCAAATACAGAGGCCTATCATCTAAGTAGCACCGTCATGTGTTCTAGGAGCATAAATTACACACATAAATTCCTGACAACCTATCACATTGTTGAAGGCCCTTCATATTTCTAAACTATAGCATGTACTGTACATACCAATTATAAACCAAAATACATTCTTCTGAGAGAAAGGGTAAAGAAAAGATTACCTGCGGTTTTAGTAGTGCAGTGGTCCAAAGAGGAGAGCATCGGTCCAGGCAGCAGGCAGGAACGTGGACAGCGACAGCAAAACAGGCAGCAGGCAGGAATAGTCAGTACAGGTAGAGATGATGTCAGCACAGCCAAAGCATTGGTCCAGATAGCAGGCAGGGATGTGGTCAGCAGTAGCAAAAGGAACAAAGGATCGTCCATGCAGCAGGCAGGAATACTGTCCATAGTTAGTACATGCAGCAGGCAGAGGTATGGTCAGCACAGCCAGAGTATTTGTCCAGGGAGCAGGCAGGACCATCAAGCTTAGGGCAAACGGTCAGGAAAGAATGGGGACAGGGGTAGAGGCTTCTCCCACCCAAATCGCTTTGAAGCCTCCGGACAACCAGACCCTGTTCTGGGAACACAGAAAACCAAAAACTGGTTTCTCTTACCATCCATGGACTGACACGGTGTCTCTTTACACTTTACACGTGGGTTATGTCCCTGCCTGCAGGAGAAGACCTAGGCAGAATGTGAAATGTTATACATACATTCCAAAAGCCAGAGCTGAACAGCCCCACCCAGGGGGCGGTCCCTCCGTACATAACCCTCCCACTACAGTCAGCAGACTTCAGTTTTTTTCTGCCTAGCAGAAGGAGAAGACGTGGCTCCCTCAGGAGCCAGTCTCCTGACCTATTTTATTCCTTTTTGGAATTCTTTTTTATTTTATTTTTGAGAATCTTCTATCAACTGTCGGCTGGGCAACAGGTTGGGTACAAGATATCCTCGTAGTCTTCCCTGTCCGACCATCGAGCGTGCTGATCCTCGCCTTGTGTGCGTGAGACTCAGTTCACGACAGGCCCCATGACTCCAGGGGTGGCCGGGTTTGCTTTCATGCTCCCACGGTCCTCTCAAGACTGAACAGCTCCTGACTGACTGTATCTTTCGCGGTGGACCGGGCCGACAGCTACTCAGTACTGCACTGTGATAGTCCTGTCAGAAACACCAGTGTGTCCCTCAGGGGACGGGTAAGTAGTCTCTCCTGCCTGCAGGTGAGTACAAAAGGCTGTGTGTTTCTCTGTGGGGGATTTTCCCTGTCTCCCCCTGTATTTTATTGTCGCTCTCTGTCACCATTACTGGCGCTGGCTGTGTGGGGTGCTTGGGGGTCACACTGTTCTTGGGGGGCTCATGCTGGTCTGCAATGTATGCTTTGGGGCTTTTTTGTGTGTTTTTTTTGGGGCCTAAGTGGCGCTGTGCGTGTGTGCTGTTTCATTTTAACTGCGTCATGGCGGCCATCTTGCCGCGGATCGCCTCAGTGAAGTGCGGCGGCCATTTTCTTGTAGCCCGCGCGCTTTTCAGCACTAGTTTGGCCTCTAGCGCTGCTGTAGCAGCGCGAATCTCCTCACAGCTCACCAGCGCTGACACAGCGCGGTACAGACAGCGGAACTAAGCGGTCCCTGGTCCGGTTTGGTGAGTCCCCTGGGCGCCCCCTCCTCAGTCAGCACAGCCTGTGGGTGGACTTTTTATCTGAGAGAGTCTCGGAGGGGGACAATATGGAGTCTGTGTCACCAGCTTCCCCTAAAAATGTCAGTGGCAACAGGCAGTGCTTCAGCACCTGCGGTCCCTATGGACCTGTTGTGGGCAGCCCTGGAATCAATTTCTGACCAGGATGGGAGCTGTGTGCAAGCGCAAGGTACAAAAAAGCGCCCTCTCCCCACTTTATCTACTCGAGGGCAGTGCACTGATTCAGATATGGGCCTAGCCACTATCGCTCAGGACCCTAGTTCTGAATGTATGGATGGTTTTGAAAAGGACATTCCTTATGAGGGAAACTCCAGTTCTGAGTCAGTAAATGACAGGGCGCTTGTTAGTGTACTCATGACTGCGGTGAGGGACACTCTCAAGCTCAAATGCTGCGGATGCAGAACCTCAGGCGGATACTGTCTCCTTTGGTTCTTTTAAGGCCAGGCCTTCTAAAGGGGTTTTTTCCATTGTACTTTCTTTGACCAGCTCATTGATAAGGTCTGGAAAAAGCCGCAGAAGAATTTTTTATGGTTCCGCTGCGTTTGTCTATCAGATACCCCTTTGAAGATGCCCTACTTAAAAAGTGGGCTTCTCCCCTAGTGGTCGACCCTCCAGTCGCCCTGTTGAACAAGGCCACCACTCTCCCGATGGAGGGGACTCCTGCATTAGGGACCCCACTGACAGGAGGTCAGAAGTGGTGCGCATAGCCACATAGTTTGCCTTGTTGGGATCCGCCCTACGGCCTGTGGTAGCGGCGACCCTTGTGTTTTAAAACACTTACAGGTTGGGCAAAAATGTTGCACCTAGCTGTACAGGAGCATAATCTTCCTCCAGACACAGTTACTCTGGCCCACCAACTGGGCAGGGCCTGGTTTATGTGTGCGACACCACGTTGGACGCGGGCCCTTTAACATCCAGGGCCTCTGTCCCGACGGTGGTATGGCGTTGTCTTATCTGGTTGAAATGCTGGTCTGCTGACCTAGCCTCTAAGAAGCTCCTGACGTATCTACCTTTTTATAGGTGGTAGACTTTTCGGTGCTGCTCTGGATGTCATCGTCAAGGATGTCATGGGAGGTAAAAGCACTCTTCTTCCTTAGACTGGCAAGGGTAAGGGGGTCCGCCGCAAACAGGGCCTTTTCCTTTCCAGCAAACAAGGGTTTTTTTCGTCAGTCGAGTCCACAGGTAGGTCCTCCCAGACTGACGGAGTGTGGCTGGTGGGCACAAGCGCCCCTGGGTGCGTAAGCCAAACAAGCGGCTCCCGAGCCCGCCTCCGCGTGAAGTCTTGCCTCCGCCCGACTCTGGGGTGGGGGGACGACTTCGCAGGTCACGAATCGGTGGTCCTCCCGAATCTCCGACTGGTGGGTGTGCGAGGAGGTCACCTCAGGATACAGGATAGTATTCCGATCCTGGCCCCCAGACAGATTCTTTCCCTCAAATCTTCCTCTCCTTCCTACCTGTCGGGCAGCCCTCTTGGGGGCTGTACAGGATTTGATCAGGTCCGGAGTGATTGTGCCGGTTCCGTTACAGGAGAGTTTTCAGGGATTCTACTCAAATCTGTTTGTCGTCCCAAAAATAGGACGTGGTTCGACCTATCCTGGACCTCAAGGCCCTGAATGCCTTCGAGAAGGTGCAGAAATTCCGCATGGAATCCATTCGCACGGTGATCGCTACACTCCACCAAAGGGATTTTCTTCTGGCGTCCTTGGACTTCAAGGACGCCTACTTGCATGTTCCGATCTGCGCAAGTCACCAGAAGTTTCTGCGCTTTGCGATCAGCGAAGTCCACTATCGATTGTGGCTCTTCCTTTCGGCCTAGCCTCGGCACCAAGGGTGTTCACCAAGGTGCTTGCTCCGGTTCTAGCCTTCTGTTACAGCGAGGTATTGCTGTCGTGGGCTATCTGGACGATCTTCTGCTAAGAGCAGAAAGTGGATCAGACTTAGAGGAAAGGTGACTATCATCAATTAGACCCTCAGGGACTCGGGTGGTTCCTGAACATTCAGGAGTCAGTCCTGGTCCCGACTCAGTGTCTGGAGTATCTAGTTCTGATTCTGGACTCCTTGGAGGCAAAGGTATCCTACCTCTGGAGAAGTTGCTGACACTTCAGTCTGTGGTGCGGGTGCTGACATCCCAAAAATGGTTGTCAATCCGTTTTTTGCATGAGAGTCCAGAGACTCGTGGTGGCCTCCTTCGCGGCCGTTCCGTATGCCCAATCGCACACCAGGGCATTGCAGAAGGAGATCTTGTCCACCTGGGACAAATCCCCATTGTCCTTGGATCTTCAGATCCAGGTGATTCACCTGGTCAGGGCGCCCCTGACATGGTGGTTGAGATCCTCGGCTCTTCGGTCCGGAAAGTCGTTCCCCTCCCATCCACTGGATGGTACTCACGACGGACACCAGCCTGACGGACTGGGGTGAAGTCTGGGGAGTCCTGTCGGCTCATTCCTTGGACTCCGGACGAGCCCGTTTACCAATCACTGTTCTGGTAATACGGGCCATCGGACTGTGTCTCTCCTCAGGTCAGAGAGAGTACGGGGTCGCTCCATCAGGAGCCAGTCGGACACCGCCACGGCGGTGGCGTATGTAAACCATCAAGGGGGAACTCGGAGCTCAGCTGCGGCTTCCGAGGTAGTCCGTATCCTGAAGTGGGCCGGAAGAAACGTGCCAGCTCTGTAGGCCATTTTACATTCTGGGCATAGACAATGGGCAGGCGGACTATCTGAGTCGCCAATCGCCAGACACCGGACCAAGAAGAGTGGTCCTTGCATATTTCAACTCCTTTACCGACGGTGGGGCACGCCGGATGTGGACCTGATGGCCTTTCGACTCAATCGCAACGGTCAAGGTTGTGGCCAGATCCAGGGATCCTTGGGCGATGCCTCGGATGCGTTGGTGGCCCCATAGGGTCCTTATCGCCTGATATAAACTCCGGCGATCCTAATTGTTCCGGATTGGCCGCAGCATCACTGGTACGCTGATCTGGTACGTCTCGTCGCGGACGTTCCCTGGCGGTTGCCGATGGGGGAGGACCTTCAGTCTCAAGGTCCTATGCTTCATCCGGCTTGCAGTCTCTGGCTTTAACGGCAGGGCTGTTAAAAGCCAGGTGTTGAGGGACCAAGGTCTCTCGGACTCGGTCATTTTGACCATGTTAAGGACACGGAAGTCTTCCTCCAGGCAGATCTATCACCGTGCCTGGAAAGCTTATATCGCCATGTGCGAAGCGCTGGACTGGCGTCCTCGAACGTATTCCGTCCCCAGAATCCTGCGTCCTCTGCAGTGTGGAGTGACCCAAAAGCTTGCTTTGAGTACCATCAAGGATCAGATTTCGGCCTTGGCCGTCTTCTTTCAGCGACCTCTAGCGGGTCATTTTCTTGGTTAGCACCTTGTGTTGGGTTCGCCATGTGCTGCCTCCTCTCCCACCGTGGGATCTGAATTTGGTGCTCTCGGTCCTCCAGGAACCTCATTTTGGGAATATCCGGGATATTCCCTTCTTGTCTTGTCTCAGAAGGTGGCCTTTTTAGTGGCAATCACTTCTGTTTGACGAGTGTCTGAGTTGGCGGCTTTGTCCTGCAAGTTGCCATGTTTAGTCACCCATAAGGATAAGGCGGTGTTGCATCCGCAACCTTCCTTTTTTGCCAAAGGTGGTGTCGACCTTTCACCTACATGAGGACATTACCCTCCCGTCCTTGTGCCCTCACCCATCGCATCCCAGAGAGTTTGCGCTGCACATATTGGAGGTGGTACGAGCCTTACGGGTGTACCTGTCTGCTACTGCTTCTATTCGGAGGTCCGACTCACTATTTGTGACTGTCTCTGGTCCATAACAGGGCCAAGCGGTTTCGTCTGCCATCATTTTTAGGGGAATCAGACAAACCGTCATTCAAGCCTATGCTCTCAAAGGGCGGGCGCCTCCCTTTCCGGTTACGGCGCATTCCACCAGGACAATTGGTGCTTCCTGGGTTTCCCGACATCAAGCGTCGGTTGCACAAGTGTGCAAGGCGGCGACCTGGTCGTCTGTTCATGCCTTTTAAGTTTTATAAGGTTAATGTGGCTGCATCTTCGGATGCTTCCTTCGGCCGCAGGGTGCTGCAGGCCGCTGTTTAAAGTTGCGACTCCTCCGTTGAGGAGCTCTGCCTTATTGGAGTGAAGTTTTGGTTTTTCCATTTATACTGCTCCCATCCCTCTTGACACTGCTTTGGGACATCCCACGTGTAAAGTGTAAAGAGACACCGTGTCAGTCAATGGATGGTAAGAGAAAATAGGATTTTTTGTACTCACCGTAAAATCCTTTTCTCTGACATCCATGGACTGACACGGCACCCACCCTTCCTTTTAAGTTTGTACTGCTTTGTTACGAACTGAAGTCTGCTGACTGTAGTGGGAGGGTTATGTACGGAGGGACCGCCCCCTGGGTGGGGCTGTTCAGCTCTGGCTTTTGGAATGTATGTATAACATTTCACATTCTGCCTAGGTCTTCTCCTGCAGGCAGGGACATAACCCACGTGTAAAGAGACACCGTGTCAGTCCATGGATGTCAGAGAAAAGGATTTTACGGTGAGTACAAAAAATCCTATTTTTCTGAACTCAGAACACTATTCTGGAGCCCCTCACATATGTGAGACCCCTGTGTAGCAGGGTGAAAGATCAGTCCAAGGGGGCAGGCAAAAACATGGTCAACAGGCCGAGGTCAGTGCAGGTAAAAGGCAGAAATAAACGGTAGGCAGAGGCATAATCCATACAGTCCAGGGTCAGTTCACGTGAAAGGCAGAAACATGGCTGATAAACAATGCAGACGGTAGGCAGAGACATAGTCGAGAAACAGGCCAGGGTCAGTTCACATGGAAGACAATGATATGGTTGGTTGAGGCAGGGAAATATTCAGGACATATTGAAAACGGGGAAATGGCAGTATTAGAAATATGGGCTAATAGTTTTCGAGAGTGTGATATCGCTTGAAGCATTTTCCGATGCAAAGGCCAGGTTGGGAGGGACAGTCGGGACAATGGAAGCTGGTGTCTTTCCTAATTCCTCTTCTGGTGCACACCCGACATTTTTTTGGGCGTCGTCTTCCGGATCGTGATGGTGGAATATGGTCTGAAAAATGGCGCTCATGTAGTCTGCTGACACAATCTGAGTGAATGCTTTCTGGGGGGGATGTTTGTTGGTAGATCAGGGCAGTGACAATGTCTTCAATAAATCTCATGAAGGTGGTGGGTCTATGTGTGGATTTTTGGTAGACTATGAAAGAATTTAACAGGGCCAAATGAAAAAAGTAAATTGCGATTTTTTTTTTTTTTTTTTTTTTTTTTTTTTTTTTTTTTTTTTTTTTTTTTTATACCAGAAGAGGGATTTTCGGGTTGAAAGATAGGGCTGCAACATTTGATCATTTAAATCCACACCCCCCATGAATTTATTGTACTCATTGATGCAGGAAGGCTTGCGAACGGTACTGCGTCTTCTGTGAAGTTCCACCGAGGTGTCATCGTGGATGGTGGACATGATGTACACATCTTTCCTATCCCTCCACTTCACAGCCAACACTTCCTCGTTCCTCAAGCTTGCCGATTCCCCCTTTTGAATGGTTGTGGTGACAAGACGCTGTGGGAAGCCCTTTCTTTTTATTCTTGTTGTACCACACGCCAGAGTTTTTTTTAGGTAGAGGTGGCGGAGAAGGGGCAGGCTGGTATAATAGTTGTCCATATAAATATGATACCCCTTTTTGGAGGAGTGGAAATACCAACTCCCAAACAATTTTTCCACTTATTCCCATGTACGATGGACACTCAGGGGGCTCGAGCTGGGAATCTTTGCCTTCGTACATGCGGAATGAGTGCACATAACCAGTGGCGCTTTCACAGAGCTTGTTGAGCTTCAAGCCGTACCTCGCCCGCTTACTGGGGATATATTGCTTGATTCCCAGCCGGCCTGTGAAATGCACCAGGGATTCGTCCACAGAAATGTTTTGGTCAGGGACATAAAGTTCGGCAAACTTCTTGGAAAAAAAATTAATTAGGGGGCGAATTTTATATAATTTGTCAAAGTTTGGGTGATCTCGGGGGGGGGGGGGCACTGTGAGTTGTCACTGAAATGCAGGAACCGCATTATAAGTTCGTATCGGGACCTGGACATGGCCGATGTAAAAATTGGCATATGGTGGATGGGTTTCTTCGACCAATACCTATTCATTTCATTTTTTTTTTTTTTGTAAGCCCTGTGTTAAACGTTGGGCCTAAAAACAATCTAAGCTCCACCACTGTTAGGGGTCTCCATTCAAAAGGGCGGGCATAGCTGGAGCTGGGGTTGTTTTCAATGAATTGTTGAGCAAAAAGATTTGTTTGCTCCACAATGCCTTGAACCAATTCATCAGGGAAAAATAAATAAAAAAAATCAAGTTTGGAAAAACCCTCAGTGTTGACCTGCACGCCTGGCTGTGCTGTAAAAGGGGGGATCGTGGCTGACCCTGAGGTAGAAGGCAGCCACAATGGGTTTGCCAAGCCATCTGGAAGCTGGGTTCGGGTCCTACTTCTTTGGCGTGTACTTGCACTGGGCCTTTCCTCCTGGGGTCTAGCAGCGCTTGCACTGGGCCTTTCCTCCTGGGGTCTAGCAGCGCTTGCCCTGGACCTCGCCTCCTGGGGTCTACCGCCGTTGGCACTGCTGGTCGCTGCCTGGTGTTCAGACCGTCTTCTTTTTGGACGGACTGTGTCCTCCTCTAATTCGGATCCGGATGTGCTGCCTTCGGGGGGGGGGTTCATATTCCGAACCAGAATCGGAATCAGAACTGAGCGGTGAGAGCTCCCCGTTGCTCTCATCGGTCAGACTGAGTATTTGATATGCTTCTTCTGGGGTGTACACCTTTCTGGACATAGTGGGTACGCTGGTAAGGTGGCAGGTACTCTGGTGGCAGGTTCTCTGGTGAGGTGGCGGGTACTCTAATGGACAGGTACTCCTGATGGATTGGTGGTGGGTACTCTGGTGAGGTGGCGGGTACTCTGGTGAGGTGGTGGGTACTCCTGATGGACAGGTACTCCTGATGGACTGGTGGCGGGTACTCCTGATGGACTGGTGGCGGGTACTCCTGGTGAGGTGGCTGGTACACCTGATGGACAGGTACTTCTGATGGACTGGTGGCGGGTACTCTGAGGTGGCGGGTACTCAGGTGAGGTGGCGGGTACTCCTGATGGACAGGTACTCCTGATGGACTGGTGGCGGGTACTCTGAGGTGGCGGGTACTGCTGATGGACAGGTACTCCTGGTGGCGGGTACTCTGAGGTGGCGGGTACTCAGGTGAGGTGGCGGGTACTGCTGATGGACAGGTACTCCTGATGGACAGGTACTCCTGATGGACTGGTGGCGGGTACTCTGAGGTGGCGGGTACTCAGGTGAGGTGGCGGGTACTGCTGATGGACAGGTACTCCTGATGGACTGGTGGCGGGTACTCAGGTGAGGTGGCGGGTACTCCTGATGGACAGGTACTCCTGATGGACTGGTGGCGGGTACTCAGGTGAGGTGGCGGGTACTCAGGTGAGGTGGCGGGTACTCCTGATGGACTGGTGGCTGGTACTCCTGATGGACTGGTGGCGGGTACTCAGGTGAGGTGGCGGGTACTCCTGATGGACAGGTACTCCTGATGGACTGGTGGCGGGTACTCCTGATGGACAGGTACTCCTGATGGACAGGTGGGTGGCGGGTGATCTGGTGGCAGGTACTAGATGACAGGTACTCTTTATTTAGGGGGGGCAATCTGGGCACAGTAGTACATGTGTATATGTGTATAACATATGTGTAACTCACTGTTAGCTGATCTCCTCCTCACAGGTGTGTGAAGAGGAGAACCGGGCAACAGTGAGTTACACACAATTGTGTGTTTTGTTTACATTTAGTGACCTGCTGTGATTGGACACAGCCGGTCACGTGGTAAAGAGCCAGTTTCATTGGCTCTTTACCCTGATCGAGGCTGGCCTGTATCCAAGGAAAAAACCTCAGCCCCGATCGCCGCGCTGCGCACCCCCGGGGGGCGCGCGGGCGCCGTGCACGCCGCTGCGCAGCTCTGCATCATCAATTCCGGTAAGTTTATACCGGAATCTCCGCCGCCCGCCGCCACATTACTTGAATCGGTGTGTCCAGAGGGACACACCGGATCCCAGATCGCCGCGCTGCGCGCCCCCGGGGGTGCACGCGGGCGCCGTGCACGCCGCTGCTGCAGCTCTGCATATGGGAGCCGGTAAGCCGCTCCGCTGCCCGCCGCGCCGCACAGAAAGCTCCGCTGCCCGCCGCTGCTGCTCCGCCGCCACTCATTTACCCCCATCAGGGAACTGCTGTGTCCTAAGGAACACAACGGTACCTGGGAGAGCCGGCGAAGCACCGGATTGTGGCGGGAGGGGGGGTGCCCCCTCCCGCCGCCTATAAGAACGATCAAGCAGCGGAACCGCCGCTATGATCATTCTTATGGTGCAGAGAATCACCGGCAGAACAAAAGGATATCTGAATGATGCCTCTAGCTGCAGGCATCATTCAGATATTCCCCTACAAAGCCAAGGACGTCATATGACGTCCACCCAGGATGGGAGATCCCATCTGTGGACGTCATATTACTATGGCTGGGTAGGGAAGTGGTTAATTAAAGTGCATCAACAAACAAAATTGCAAAGGCAAACCCTTTCTCTAACTGCAAAGTCAGTGTGCAGTGTGCAACAAAGATTGTTAAACATCCAAATTATTAATACTGTATTTGGATTTAGCTAATAAAACAACAAAAAATCTTGAGGTTACGCTTAGTTGAATTGAACTGTGTCCATGCCTCACTGTACCCGTGGCTCACTGTGCCCGTGCTTCACTGTGCCCATGCTTCAATCACTGTGCCCGTACCTGATGCAGATTTTCATGGTATACAGATTTTACTGCTACACCGGTGGCCATTCCAGTATTCAAAAGCCGCACCTCCTCCTCGTCTGTGATAGGCGGAACACTCAATTTCCCAGCATTCAGTGTTTCGCCTATCATGGTCATCCTCATAACACAGATGAGGATGAGAGGATGTCCGTGATAGGCTGAACACTGCCTGCTGTGAAATTGAGTGTTCCGCCTATCACAGACGACGAGGACTCGGGAGGCGCGGCTTTTGAACACTGCAATGGCCGCCGTCTGTCTGCATGACACGCTGATCAAGTAGGCAGACGGCGGCTGCGGCGAGTAGATGTAATTGGGGTAACGCCGCCCAGTGCCACTCCAGTGCCACTGCAGTCCTGCTACGGAAACTTTGAAGGAAAAAATTAAATAATAATAATAATAAAAAAAAACAAAAAACGATTTTCTTCAAATCTGAATCGATTTGAGCTCAAAACTCGATTCAAGATTAAAATCGATTTTTTTCCCAGCCCTACCAGTGATTGGTTGTCAATGTTCTCTCGCTGTCTCTGCTGCAGTTTTCCACTGCCCAAGCTCACGTGTTCACTGGTTTTACAGCATGGAAGAATTGCTTAATTGCACCCTCCATGTGACAATATTTGGGCATAGTGATCATTACAACCATCAGTCCCTCCCCTCATGCCAGGATGCTAGGTGTAACCCTGGACTCTGACCTGTCCTTTAATTCCCAAATCCAATCACTGTCCTAATTTTGTAGACTTCACCTCCTGTAATATCTCTGAAGCCCTGTACACACGATCGGTTTTACCGATGAAAACAGTCTGATGGACTTTTTTCATCGGACAAACCGATCGTGTATGGGCCCTATCAATCTTTTTTCCATCAGTGTTAAAAAATAGAACATGTTTTAAATTTATCCGATGGAAAAAAAACAATAGCAAATTACTATCGTCTGTGGGGAACTCCAACGTATAAAAAACCCACGCATGCTCAGAATCAAGTCGACGCATGCTCAGAAGCATAGAACTTCTTCATTTTTCTTGGCTCGTCTGAGTGTTTTACGTCACGGCGTTTGGGACGATCGGTTTTTTGACTGATGGTGTGTAGGCAAGACTGATGGAAGTCTGCTTCATCGGAATTCCAATGGTAAAATCCATCGGTTTAAAATCCATAGGAAATCCGATCGTGTGTACAGGGCTTAAAACAATTTATTCAATCCCTTGTTATCTCTTGCCTTGACTATTGTAACTCCCTCATTGGCCTACCTCTCTGCAAGCTATCCCCTCTTCAGTCTATCCCCTCTTCAGTCTATCATTAATACTGCTGCCAGACTCATCCACCTTGCCAACCATTCAGTGTCTGCCATCCCTCTCTGCCTATCCCTCCACTGGCTTCCCATTGCCCAACAAAATTAAGAACAACTACATCACCAATCTTGTCTCCAAATATCACCTAGACAATCCTCTCTTGTACTTCCAAGGCCTCCTGCTGTCTAGCTCCCTTGTCTCCTCCTCCCATGCTTGTCTGCAGAGCCTCTCCCATTCTCTGGAACTCACTACCCCAATCTGTCTATCTCCTACTCTGTCCACTTTTAGGCGATCCCTGAAAACTCATCTCTTCAGGAAAGCCCACCCTGCCTTCAGCTAAGAACGGAATCTTCTATTTCTCCCATCAGTTCATCCCCCACAGTTACTACCTTTTTGTTCCACCAGTCCCTCCCTATTAGATTGTTAGCTCCTAGGAGCAGGGCCCTCCTAACCCTCTTGTATTGAATTGTACTGCTGCTGTATTATCTCCCTTTTTTATATTGTAAAGCGCTGTGCAAACTGTTGGCGCTGAATAATAATAGTAATTGGCTAGCAACGTTCCCTTGTTGCCTCTGTGCTGCGTTTATCTATGGTGTTAAAGCTCCACGGTTGTCTGGTTTTGGAACCTGGAGGTATTGCACCCTCCATATGACATTGGTAAGCATGAGCTCGGGCATGTTCAGACAGTCCGAACCCACCTAAACTATTCTGCCAGGTAGATGTTACTGTGGACGGCCAATCATAAACGCCTGAGGCATTCCCCACCCTGCATGTATACAAAGGGCCTGAGCTCATCCCTAGTGATTGGCTGACTGAGCCTGAATGCTGGAACGTAGGGGAGGTTGCATGTTTCGCTATATGTTAAAAGCCTGAATAGCCAGGCACTGGGCCCATATACTGCCACAAAGAGGAGGTCACATGTTCCCCCCCAACTTTTTGAGATGGGAATGAGGGACACCTATTGGCAAAAGTATGCAGGCATAGGACACACCCCTTGCCACACCCTCTTAAAAAGGAGAATTGTACAAAAAAAACCAACAAGATTGGTTAAACCCACAAGTGCTTTTTTTAACCACTATTGTTCCTTTTATATTGGCTTTTGGAATTTACAAATGCAACAATTGAGAAATCGGATGAAAGGTTTAGCGCTGGAAAACACTTTTTGATAGATAAAAAGTGCATTTATATACATCGGACCAAAATGAGGGACAAATGAGGAGGAATGAGGGACATTGCTCCAAATCAGGGACAGCCCCCCGAAATCAGGGACAGTTGGGAGCTATGCGCATGTTAGCAAGGACTCTGACATTGTAGGGAGGCTGTGAGGGAGCATAGCCAGAAGAGAAGGAAGGAGTGGAAAGGGTGGGCCTTAGATGATGTCATTAGATGATGTCACTGTTGTGTAAGAGAAGGACCCTGATTTTCGGGATTCTGCACATGAACTAAGGGTGCATATAGTCATCTAGATATCCCTGTGTTATGGTCTGCAGCTGGTTTAGCAGGTTTATTCAGCCTACAGGCGCATCTTAATTTATTTCACTCTGGTTCTTGATAAACTGATGAAGTTGTCGCTAATTAACATTACCGGTTACATACTAGAAGGGTGATTCCTTGCTTTGCATCATTGGAGCAGATTTCTGATCTGAATCAAATAAACTGAGTTGATGAACAGGAAATATAAAGCTCCAAGTGTGTTTTCTAGTTGTCAAAGCATGGGGGCCCATAAAATGTTTATTTTAGAGAAATTGTCATAGTTTTTCCAGAATTACTGTGCAATTCCAGACATTTTTAATATCTCAGTTTTCTTGTAGATACTGGAAGCAAAGAAAGTAAAAAGGATGTAACATGTCAGCCTGGAGTGAAGGAAGGAAAACAAAATTGACTCCCTAGATACCACCTATAACTAAAATATATTTTTTATGGACCAGTCCTTTTATTACAAACATTGCTTATATAGTTAGGTTGAAAAAAGACACACGCCCATCTATTTTAACCAGTAAAAAAATAAAGAGAAAACCTCAAAATCAAAAAATGAGGCCGCACACCATGGAGGTCCCACTGGTACAATTATTTTGTGGAGGTCCCACTGGTACAATTATTTTGTGTAGCCCCCTGTTGACACAGTACTTGCCTTTTTGGCCCCACCCATCAAACATATCGGGGGGGGGGTGGGCCGATCCTAATGATGGGAACTGTGTCAAAAGCCAGCTACACACAACTTGCTAGTGGGATCTCCGTGGAGTATGGCCTTGTTTTTTGATTCTGCAATACATATTGAGCCAGAGGAGCTTCTGAGACCTGCAACCAGATTGGTGCAGTCTTTTTCTTTTTGCATTTTACAAATAGGAAACCTCCATATACACTATCCTTTACCCACAATTTATCTAGAGCAGGGGTAGGCAACCTCGGCCCTCCAGCTGTTTTGAAACTACAAGTCCCCTGAGACATTGCAAGTCCCCAACAATCACAGGCATGAGTCCTAAAGGCAGAGGCTTGATGGGATTTGTAGTTTCACCACGGCTGGAGGGCCAAGGTTGCCTACCCATGCTCTAGAGTAGTGGTTCTCAACCTGGGGGTCGGGACACCCTCGGGGGTCAAATTACAATTTGCCAGGGGTCACCAAATCCTGGGCTGTTCCTTAAGCCTGCACCGCTCTCCCAGCCTTTTCATGGCCGCCCACAGAGGGATGTCCCTGGAGCCTGTGGCCGCCCAGCTGGGCTGTTCCTGGAGCCCGCGGCCGCCCACTCTGCCTCTTCGCAGCTGCCCATTCAGTTCATGGCATGGGTGGGGGGAGAGACTATAGGCACTATAGTCCTCTCCCCTCGCGTGCTGTCAGCGTGAGGAGAGGAAAGCCAATAACCGGCTTATTCACATGGGGGAAATCTACACTGATGATCGGGGCACTGATCATCAGTGCAGCTCCAACAGTGCCCACAAGAGCTGCCAAGTCAGTGCCACCTCATCAGCACACATCAGTGAAGGAGAAAAAATACTTATTTAGAAAATGTTATAACAGAAACTAAGACCCCCCCCCCCTTTTTTTTTGTCAAAAATATTTTATTTTTTTCGTTTAAGCAAAAAACCCAATGGTGACTAAATGCCACCAAAAGAAAGCTCAGAAAAAATGATAAAACATTTTTTTGGGTAAAGTGTTGCAAGACCGCGCAATTGTCATACAAAGTGTGACAGAGCTGAAAGCTGAAAATTGGCCTGGGCAGGAAGGGGGTAAAAGTGCCCAGTAGGCAAGTGGTTAAAGCAATCTACTGCGTTCAAGGGAATCTATTTCACATCTTCACAGCTCAGCCTTATACTGTGAATAAGGCTTTCCATATGTTGAGCTTAAATCTCTTTTCCTCCAAGCGTAGAGTGCCTCCTTGTCTTCTGTAATGACCAGAAAGTGAATTATCCTACACCAGGTTCGCTTTATGGACCACCTATGTATTTATACATGGTGCTCATATCCCCTTTAATCGTCCTAAGAGCTTATGAGACTTCCTGTGTGAAATTGCCTCTTGCTGAAAAGCCATACAGTTTTCCTCTATGAATCCACCCTTGTTGGATCAGGAGATCCGGTAAGGTTTTGATGTCTTTGCGGTGCATTTTTGGTATTTCAGTGGGAGATTATTTTTTTTTCATGTGGGTCTTATTTATTTCACAAAGTATTTATTGAAGTTTTTTTTTTTTATATATAGCAAAATAACTAACTTAGTACAAAGATGTAATAACTTGGACAGGAGGCTGGCAAACAGGCCAAATGCTCATAAAAAATGGGATTGTGTAAAAGGACGTCAATAGAGTGACAAGTGGTAGAGTTATTTTCTGATTTGAGTAGAGTTAGTTGCTGATTTTCGAATGACAAGGTAATAGCCCCCACCTGCAGGGCCTGCTCCTCACCAGTGGTGGTAGTGACCTCCAAATGGGGTGTGTGTGTGTGATCTAAGTACCGTAGCTAATGCAAAGAAGCAATAAGAAGAGAAATGGAAAGAAATAGAAACAAATAGTGTGGCGCTAAAAAATGTAAGATATGCTACTGAGAGCAACTATAATAAACATAAATGGCTTAAATCTAAAGTGCAATATGTATTGGTGAACAAATATGGAAATAAAGTTCATAAAGATCCACTCCAATGGGCAGCCTCACATTTGAACTGTCCTTCATGGGAGTCATAAGAGTGTAACCCCTACGGGCTACGCAAAACTGGAGTGAAAAAACAATAAAGAGAGTCCAAACAATATGTGTACAATTAGAATGGGTGTCTCCTCATGGACATCACAACCACAGCATAGACTGGCAGAGTGACCCCAATATTGATGCTGGAACTCACAATACAAGGCACAAATGATGCAGTTGGGTACTCTTACCACAGATGGTGGACCCACCTGTCGTACGACAGTGGGTCAATAGGGCTTAGTGGTCACCGTGACCAAAAACTATGGAACTGGATATCCTAGATGCCTCAGACCGTCTCAAACAGGGTGGTTCGATGGACGACTCACACGATGGAAATTCCTCCAATCTTATAGGCTCCAAACCAGTCTGAAGTTGACACAAGGGTGGGAGTGGATCTTTATGAACTTTATTTCCATATTTGTTCACCAATACATATTGCACTTTAGATTTAAGCCATTTATGTTTATTATAGTTGCTCTCAGTAGCAATTCTTACATTTTTTAGCGCCACACTATTTGTTTCTATTTGTTTTATCACTTTGTTTGTTTGAGTGTTGGCAGCTTAAATTTTTGGGTTTAGCGCAGTTTTTTCCCTTTCACAATAAGAAGAGAAAACTGGAGGAGCTCAAGGGTAATCGAGAAAATGGGGGGAGAATAAAGATGAAAATGGAAAAAAAATTTAAACTATTCGAGAAATATAATGGAAAGAGGAAAGGGAGGAGGGAAGGGCGGTGGGAAAAGATAGGAAAATTCCCCCCAGGCCCCAGTCCTGTGTGCGTGGTGGGAAACCAGCAAGGTGTGGTCAAGTTTCAGGCTATTATTAAATGTAATCCACAGGTCTCAGACCTTCAAGAACTTGTTGGGAGTGTCATTTCAATGTAGAGGTGAACTCCTCATGTACCATAGTCGCCATGAGCCGTTGTTAACTTTGACGAGGAACTATTGCCGTCGGGCCTTGGCCAATGTTTCATGTGCTGTCAGAAAGACATTGTGGGCCTCATTTAAAAAATGCCACAACCTAAGCAATCCCAGCATTGTGATAAGTGGAGTATCTTTGTACCGTCTGAGCTTTTGTTGATTACCTCAGTTTGTGTTGCTTCCGAGATCATTCATAAATCATTTATAGGTACATTTGACCTGCAGTTGACATCCTTTTGACCTGCTTCAAGAGGCTTTTGCTATTTTTATATGTAGCGCTACCCCCAGTTAAGAGAGCCGCTGATATTGATTTGGGCCCTGTAGTGCACTGCTGTCAACCCCTGGCAATCGGCTCTAACCTCCCGTGGCACAGC
The DNA here is from genome assembly GCA_029206835.1 of Rana muscosa. NCBI lineage: Eukaryota > Metazoa > Chordata > Amphibia > Anura > Ranidae > Rana > Rana muscosa. Next base: position 137,253,418 of record CM055116.1, on the reverse strand, counting down.
TGGTGATAGAGGGATAGGACCGCGTGACCGCAACTGTTGGTGACGCAGTCCTATAACAAACATACACAGAATATACTTTAAAACTCCTATTAAAGTAAGCGGAACTGACACCAAATGTACTTTACCCAGATATTTTACTGAGGCTAATGGGCAAGTAATAAACAACAGTATAACAAGTTGCAGATCCCTGCAATAAACAGTAATAAAGATAAACAGAGTAATCAGAATAATAAAGTATTGCTATGCAACTCTAGCGCTGCCCTTTTACAGCTACTTCCCCTCATGGGTAGACTAACACCCAGCAATGTCTACCTATGCAGTCGGGCCTGACTGATCTAAATGGAAGTTCAGTGAAACAATATTCGCTAGCAATCTTCTTGGTGGTGCACTTGAAGAACAACTTTGTAATCCCAACGAATAGTAAAAATAAAGTATCTGTCTTTAAACAGCTCTCACCACCTGGACAAGTCCAAGTCCCTTTCCTCCATCGATTCGTCTAGGAACAGGAATCCACCAACATCCAAGTCTTCAATCCTTCTGGTGTACTGCAGCAAGGAGGATTGGATGTCTCTAAGGCTCTGCTAGGCTGGCAGAGGGCTCTTTGGAAAGGAGCACACGGCCCAGGCTTCAGGCCTTGTGCACACAGCAGTTCAGCACAGACATCCTCTTGCTAGGAGAGGGGTGTCCAAAAAGCGCGACCAAAACTCCGCCTCCCCTTTATAAAGTCTGCCCCAGCAGTCTCTGTTCTGGAGCAATGCACCCTGGGTGCTGCAAGATGTACTGGGAGATGTAGTCTCTCTCTCCTGTGCTTTCACTTCCAATAATGTCTCTTTACTTCCTCCCGACTCACCTCTCACCTGGAACTTCTTGTCTCTCTGCATTAAAGGGGAACACCCCGCTACACACTCCCCCCACTTGAACTCTTTGGTCCCCAAAGATAAACTTCAACAAATACTGTTTACCATTTTGGACAATGTCGAGCATGATGTTGGCATAGGGAATTCCCACCAAAACTTTGGGATGGAACTCTCTTGCCCACAGGTCACACTACCATGAGTGGCCTGCCTAACTGTGCCAGAGAGTGAGCTGGGGTTGCCCTCCACCAAATGGACGGTGGAAGGATCAGGTTGTTCAACACTTCTCCTAGCCGTTACAACAGAGTCCTCTGAGCTCGTCCCCATTTGGGGGTAAGTTAGTTTCTTGGGAGGCCTGATGACTCTGCGAGCCCTCTGCTCTCTTGGTGCTTCTGACTCTGGCACCACAGGCTCTTCTTCAGGAGTAAGTTCAGGTAACATTGCTGGTTCTGGAACCTCTGATTCAGAAGTCGACTGACGTATGGAATCTCTAGAGTCCTCCTCTGCGCAAGTGTCAGGAACATCTTCCCAGTAATCAGCTGAGGGACTGAAGGGTATGAATTCAGTAGCCTCCGGATTCAGCGTTGCATCTGGGGTATCCCCTCCATTTGGGAGATCTATGGCGGACGTTCCCAGAGTCGAGGGAGGCCACAGCCAGTCCAGTTCTCCACCTTCTTCTGTACTCAATTGGGAGGCCTCCCCATCTTTGGCTCGAGAGGTCTGGGACCGAGTGTTCGGCCTAGGAATATCCAGGATAGAGGCCGGTTCAGGGGAGTCTCTCACGGGAGGTATTCTGACTGCCTCAGCAAGTGGGAGCAGGTGGTTCCGATGCCACGTCTTCAGTGGACCCACCTTTCCTTCTGGCTTTAGTTTGTAGACAGGCAAACCGGGCAACTTCCTACAGACAACATAGGGCTCAGATCTCCACCTGTCGGCAAGCTTGTGTTTTCCAGGGACCCCCAGATTGCGTAGCAGTACTCGGTCCCCGGGCTGCAGATCTTGCACTCGAACCTTCAGATCAAAATTTCTCTTGTTGCGGGCCCCCCTTTGATCCGAAGCCGCCTGGGCTTGTTCATAGGCCACCTGCAAGCTACGTCTAAGTCTGTCCACGTATCCCTTGTGGGATGTAGCTGAGGTATTGTCTATAGAAGTACCAAAGGCCAGGTCCACAGGTAGCCTTGCTTCTCTCCCAAACATAAGTCGATAAGGGGAGTAGCCAGTGGCGTCACTTGTGGTACAGTTATAGGCATGTACTAGGGCTGATATGTGCTGACTCCAGTGTTGCTTCTTCTCTGTTTCTAAGGTTCCCAACATGTTGAGCAGGGTCCGGTTAAATCTCTCCGGCTGAGCATCTCCTTGTGGGTGGTAAGGCGTGGTTCTGGTCTTCTTTATTCCTAATGAATCCAAAAGTCTTCGGATCAACCGACTCTCAAAGTCCCTTCCTTGATCTGAGTGGAGTCTCTGTGGTAGTCCGTAATGGACAAAATACTTCTCCATAAGTATCTTGGCCACGGTGGATGCCTTCTGGTCTTTGGTTGGGAAAGCTTGAGCATAGCGGGTGAAATGGTCGGTTATTACCAGAACATTCCCCAATCCACTCAGGTCGGGTTTGAGGCAGAGAAAGTCAATGCATACCAGATCCATTGGGCCTTGACTCTGTAAGTGGCCCATTGGGGCAGCTTGATGGGGTAGGGTCTTTCTCTCTCTGAATGCATCGTGCACAGGAATGGCAATACTCCTCTACTTCTGCCCTCATGCAGGGCCAATAGAACCGATTTCTGACGAGCTGGAAGGTCCTTTCTGCCCCTAGGTGACCATGATGGTCATGCAGGGCAATTAGTACAGTCTCTCGGTGCTTCTCTGGAAGAAATAACTGCCACTTATCTTCTGAGTCATCAGAGGGGCCCCTTCGGTAGACCACTCCCTGATGTACCTGTAGCCTGTCCAATTCCTTCCTCAACAGGCGAGCCTCCTTTGAGGGGTGATGTAGGAATTTGTTGGGATCCTGATTCTCCAGGGCTTCGAGGACCAATCTCCCCATGGGGTCTTCCAATTGGTCACACCTCAACTCCTTCTTGGACAGTCTCGGTAGGTTGTCTTCCTCCAGTTGAGTTACCCCACAATAGTGTTTGGGGACTCCTACCATGGTAACCCCTATTTCTTCTGCTCTGGAGCCTCCTCTGGCTTGGAATTCAGCCCCTTGACAAAGGGCCCGCACCCCGTCCGGTGCCACTTGGGTCCAATCTTCCCAGTCATTTGTCGTGGCATGAGACCTCCGGGACAGGGCATCTGCATCCCTATTTCCGGCTCCTGGTCTGTACTTCAGACTGAAGTTGAATCCAGACAATGCGGCCAACCACCTGTGTCCGGTGGCATCTAGTTTTGCGGTGGTGAAGAGGTAGGTCAGGGGGTTGTTGTCTGTCTTCACAGTAAACTCTGCCCCATACAAGTAGTCTTTTAGCTTGTCTACTACCGCCCATTTGAGGGCCAGGAATTCCAGCTTATGAGTGGGGTAATTCTTTTCTGAGGGGGTCAGGCTCCTGCTCACATAGGCCACTGGTCGCAGTTGTCCTTCATGTTCTTGGTAGAGTACACCACCTAGACCCTCATGGCTGGCATCCACATGTAATTCATAAGGTCTGGTAGGGTCGGCGTAGGCCAGGACTGGGGCAGTGGTTGAGCTCCTCTTCAGAGCATGAAAGGCCTCTTCACACCTTGGGTTCCACTGATCTTGAACTGACTTACCAGGCCTCCTGGGCCCTGAGTCATCCTCTTCCCCTTCTGCCTTTAGCAATTCATTCAACGGGCGGGCAATCCGAGCAAACCCCTCCACAAACCTCCTATAATAGGAGCAGAACCCCAGGAAGGATCTGAGCTCTGTTACTGTGGTGGGTCGTGGCCAGGAAGTGACTGCTTCCAACTTCTCAGGATCTGTGGCCACCCCTTCTTCAGACACTATGTGCCCCAGATAGTTCACAGAAGACTGGTAGAACCGACACTTCTCGGGGGAAAGCTTAAGTCCCTCTTCGCTGAGTCTTCTCAATACTTTCTCCAACCTGGCTTCATGTTCTTCCAAGGTTCTTCCAAAGACAATGACATCGTCCAAGTACACAAGGACTTCTATAAGATTCATGTCTCCAACAGTCTTCTCCATAAGGCGTTGAAAGGTAGCAGGAGCTCCAGACAGACCCTGAGGCATCCTATTGAATTCGAAGAATCCCACCGGGGTTATGAAGGCTGTCTTCTCCCTGCCTTCTGGGTGCATAGGGATTTGATAGTACCCACTCTTGAGGTCCATCACACTGAACCATTTGGCTCCAGACAAACTTTGTAGGGCATCTTCTATCCTTGGCGTGGTGTATTGGTCAGGGATGGTTCTCCTGTTGAGAGTCCTGTAATCGATACAAAGCCTCAACGACCCATTCTTCTTTCTGACCACCACGATTGGGGAGGCATAGGGACTTCTAGACTCACGGATAACACCAGTCTTCTTTAGTTCTACAAGTTGTTCCCTCAGATCCTCCAGATCTGCCAGGGGGACCCGCCTGACCCTCTCTCGGAAGGGCTTATCTTCTTGGAGGCGGATCCGATGGGTGGCACTTCTTGCACACCCCACATCGAATTCATCTTCGGAAAAGATCTTCTCCCACCTGGTCAGCTGGGCCTTGGCTCTTTCTTTCCAAGCCCTGGGTAGGTTCGGGTTTTCCACGGACAGTTTCTCCCAAACATCTCCTCCGTCACCCGTCCCCTTGACTTCGGACCAAGTGACCGGGGCAGCAGGGCTCACCTGACCAAGCAACACTCTGGCAGGGATCTCCATGGGTCCTCCCGTAGTGTTCCTAACACTCACCGGAACTCTGCCATGGGCCTTCTTCAGGGCCTTGAACGGAATCACTTCTGGTATCACTTCCAGGCCTGAGGACTCTTCCCTTGGGTCTGATTCCAGCATGACAAAGGGGCCAGGTTGTTCCCACGAAAGCTTCACAGTGGCCCTAAGACAGGTTACTTCTCCGGGCTGTAGCACTACTCCTTCTCTGCCAAGTCTCCACACCTTCCCTATCCCCTCTCCCGGGGTCTTCTGCTCTAAGACCAGTCGTTGGTAGGCCGTCTTTAGCATGGGATGGATTTTGGTGGCTGAATGGTTTCTCTCTTTCACTAGAGGGGTCAGGAGTCTCCTGACTAGATCCGTGTTTGTCCCAATGATCAGGGAAATCTTGCTGGCTCCAGGCGGCCGGGGACACACAACTGCCAGGGTGTCAAACACTTCAGCCTTCCCAGCCACGGATGGGTCGAAAGTCATCTTTATGGGCAGGTACCCATCATAAGGGAAACTCTGGGTTCCAAGTCCCCATATCTCTAGCTCTTCTATCTTCTGGATAGGCAGATGACTCAAGTGCCTATCATAGAAGTCCCGGTATAGTAAAGTCACCTGTGCTCCGGTGTCCAAAAGAGCTTTAGTATAGACTCCTTCCACTTGAATGGGCACAGTAGGAGACGGGCCCACCAGTTCCTTTGGGTATGGCCGGACTGGGGTCACCTCTTTTTTTTTTTTGCTTTCGACCCTTGCCCTGCTCCTTTTGGACTTTAATTTTTCCTGAGCCTGGCATGCATTGACTTTCTCCCTCTCAATGGGGGCACAAACCCGCTGAGGGATGTTATTGTTCCTTTTAGGTGGATGTTCCTTCTTTGGGGTGCTGTACTTCCACTGAGGGGTCTTGCCCCCTCCCTCTGGGGTACATCTTGGTGGGGGTGTACTATACCTCCTCCTAGGAGTTTTGTCTCCTCCATTCTTGGCCTTTTTTTTTAGTTTGGAGCGCACTGAAGATGATGGGCACCCGGTTGACTCCTTCACCGGGGCCCCTTTGGAGTTTCCCGCCGGCTTGCAATTATCTGTTCTCTTCTTCTTTGGGCTGGAGCATACGTTAGCAAAGTGGCCACTCCCTCCGCAGTTATAGCAAATCACCTCTTCTCGGTCCTGTAGGGAGGCCGGTGCTGAGGTGTTCGGGAACAACTCCTTTCTTGGGCTTGGTTTCTCTCGTCTTCTCTGATCTTTCTCCATCAAAGAGGTCAGCATCTCCAACACTTGGGCCATTTGCGATTTCAGAGTGTCAACCTCCGCATCTCTTTCTGGGCTCTTGACCGAATGGACCAACACTGGTACAGGTGTGACATTTGCCTTGGCCACCTGCTGATCTTCCTCCAGCGCCTCTTCGTCCCTAATAATTTTTATTAGATCAGAGTAGGTTAGTGACATTCCTCCTCCTGAGGTTTTCAGGTGCAGCCAGACCGGGTCTGAGCGCCGCGCTCCCCTCATGATCTGCTTCATGCGTGCTTCATCTGCATCTTTGGGCAGCATTCCCTTCTTCAGTACAATCTTGCATAACTGCCTGTTCAGCCTTCTAACATATTCTGACAGTTTCTCATTCGGCTGCTGGAGAGTGTGTTCAATTTGATAAATCATCTCTGACACCTTCTCCAGCTGACCAAACTCTTCCTGCAGCATGGCCAGGCAATCTTGAGCTGTACAGTTTTCATTTCCAAACCGGAAGCTCTTCACCGCTTCTGCCGCGGCACCTTTCAGACTTTCTAAGACTCGCTGTCTCTTCTGTGCCTCAGGCACCTCCCATGCTTCTACTGCCTGCAATGCCTGTTCCACCCAAGTGTCAAAATCTTCCTCCCCCCGCAGGGACGGGGAGCTTCCCTGAGAAGGTGCTAAGCTTCCGGTAACCGGCCTCCACATGCACCGTACTGCTTTTCTGGCACTTAATTACAAGGTCTCCTAGAGCATTCAACAATTCAGGCCCTATAGCGGCCAGCGGTGATCCCGGGCTTAATAGTTCCTTAAGCTTTTCTGCTTTAGGGGATAGTGGTGGAGATAATTGTGGGAGTGATGGCTTTGGTGTCTGAAACCATTCTTCCTTCACTGGCAGCGTATGTATCAAGTGATAGATCTGATTATCTATGGCTTGTATACTCTGACTTTTAAAATGCTCTGGGATTTCGTTTTTCCATTCTACCAGTGCGTATGTAAACGAGATCACTGGATCTGGCCTAAAATCCATCACCCATGCTTTGTGGCTCGGAGACAGTAACAATACGAGATGTTTTATCTCCTCTTCCTTCCATCTTTCCCCCGGGAGTACAATGACTACCGCCGCGGTTGGATCGGCGCCAATCGCTGCGCACCACTGTGACATTGCCAGCGGGTCCATGCTGGTACTTCTGACCGGCTTGATTGCAGCATGCAACGTACAAGGATCCCGGACTCGAGCCCCCACGTGTAGCGCTACCCCCAGTTAAGAGAGCCGCTGATATTGATTTGGGCCCTGTAGTGCACTGCTGTCAACCCCTGGCAATCGGCTCTAACCTCCCGTGGCACAGCTGGTGATAGAGGGATAGGACCGCGTGACCGCAACTGTTGGTGACGCAGTCCTATAACAAACATACACAGAATATACTTTAAAACTCCTATTAAAGTAAGCGGAACTGACACCAAATGTACTTTACCCAGATATTTTACTGAGGCTAATGGGCAAGTAATAAACAACAGTATAACAAGTTGCAGATCCCTGCAATAAACAGTAATAAAGATAAACAGAGTAATCAGAATAATAAAGTATTGCTATGCAACTCTAGCGCTGCCCTTTTACAGCTACTTCCCCTCATGGGTAGACTAACACCCAGCAATGTCTACCTATGCAGTCGGGCCTGACTGATCTAAATGGAAGTTCAGTGAAACAATATTCGCTAGCAATCTTCTTGGTGGTGCACTTGAAGAACAACTTTGTAATCCCAACGAATAGTAAAGATAAAGTATCTGTCTTTAAACAGCTCTCACCACCTGGACAAGTCCAAGTCCCTTTCCTCCATCGATTCGTCTAGGAACAGGAATCCACCGACATCCAAGTCTTCAATCCTTCTGGTGTACTGCAGCAAGGAGGATTAGATGTCTCTAAGGCTCTGCTAGGCTGGCAGAGGGCTCTTTGGAAAGGAGCACACGGCCCAGGCTTCAGGCCTTGTGCACACAGCAGTTCAGCACAGACATCCTCTTGCTAGGAGAGGGGTGTCCAAAAAGCGCGACCAAAACTCCGCCTCCCCTTTATAAAGTCTGCCCCAGCAGTCTCTGTTCTGGAGCAATGCACCCTGGGTGCTGCAATATGTACTGGGAGATGTAGTCTCTCTCTCCTGTGCTTTCACTTCCAATAATGTCTCTTTACTTCCTCCCGACTCACCTCTCACCTGGAACTTCTTGTCTCTCTGCATTAAAGGGGAACACCCCGCTACATATAGAAAAGGGCAAAAACCCATTTTGAAGCAAGCTAAAGCCCTTCAGCAGAAGCCTTAGTCTCTTCAGCAGAAGCCTTAGTCTCTTCAGCAGAAGCCTTAGTCTCTTCAGCAGAAGCCTTAGTCTCTTCAGCAGAAGCCTTAGTCTCTTCAGCACAAGCCTTAGTCTCTTCAGCACAAGCCTTAGTCTCTTCAGCACAAGCCTTAGTCTCTTCAGCACAAGCCTTAGTCTCTTCAGCACAAGCCTTAGTCTCTTCAGCACAAGCCTTAGTCTCTTCAGCACAAGCCTTAAGCCCTGTACACACGATCGGATTTCCTATGGTTTTTAAACCGATGGATTTTTCCATCGGAAATCCGATGAAGCTGACTTCCATCAGTCTTGCCTACACACCATCAGTCAAAAAACCGATCGTCCCAAACGCGGTGACGTAAAACACTCAGATGAGCCGAGAAAAATGAAGTTCAATGCTTCTGAGCATGTGTCGACTTGCTTCTGAGCATGCGTGGGTTTTTTATACGATGGAGTTCCCCACAGACGATAGTAATTTGCTATCGGTTTTTTAACCATCGGATAAATTTAAAACATGTTCTATTTTTAAACACTGATGGAAAAAAGACCGATGGGGCCCATACACGATCGGTTTGTCCAATGAAAACAGTCCATCGTGTGTACAAGCCTTAGTCTCTTCAGCACAGGCCTTAGTCTCTTCAGCACAGGCCTTAGTCTCTTCAGCACAGGCCTTAGTCTCTTCAGCACAGGCCTTAGTCTCTTCAGCGGAAATAGAACTCCTGTTGCAGGAGATGCCTCTGATCTGATGTTTGATCACAATGGCTGCAGAGTGACATGGATTGGAAACATCAATTTTAATACCATTGAATTAGAAAAAAAATTACTTGTATTGCAAATATACTGTACAGTTGAAGTTTTCATTTAAACAACTGTGTTGCTTACAGCAGTCAGCTTCTACCTTTAATTTGGTTTAGTTTGGTAAACCTTGCTTTGGGAGGCTCATGAATTACATGAATTACATTTAGCTTCTGTTCCAGTGGGCTGAATGACGTTCTTAACTGTAAGAGAGACAGAAGAAAGTAATTAAGTCATACTTCGCTACAGCAGGCCTTTATTATCAGTTTGCAGATTTAGCTTTATATAGACCAGGCATCTTAAAGGAGAACTGTCTTGTCTAACTAGCAGTGCATGAAAATATATGTGTTCATTTTAAATTTCACAATGGATTTCCTCACCTGCCAGTGGTAAGTCCCAACTTCTGTTGATTGGCCCCTGTGATTGTACAGGTAAATGGTAGGGGGCAGGGATTAACATGACAAGATAAGATAAGTGACAGGCTTATGTTGCGTACACACGATTGGAATTTTTGACAAGAAAAGTTCGATGTGAGCTTTTGGTCGGAAATTCCGACCGTGTGTAGGCTCCATCTGACTTTTTCTGTCGGAATTTCCGACAACAAAAATTTGAGAGCTGGTTCTCAATTTTTCCGACAAGAAAAGTCGGAAATTTCCATCGTCTGTATGCAATTCCGACACACAGGGTTCGGTCCAGGGTGTTCAGGCTCCTCTATTCCTTGTTCCATATACCCATCCACAAGGATGCCAAAATCGCTTCGCTGCACTGCCTGATCCAGGGATTATTCTCGTACCAGCAAAAGCTGGCTTCCTACCTGTTCATAGCTGCTAAAAGGGCAATAGCCGGAGCCTGGAAGAAACCCTCTGTTTCAATTTGCCATGGTGAAGAGCAACCTGACCGACCTTTCTGATTAATGAAAAAATTACTAGCATCTTACATGATACCCACTCTAAATTTATAAAAATATGGTTGCCCTGGTGGGACTACATACACTATCCCCACCCTGTACCCAATCGGCCTCGGTCTCTCCTAACTCTGCCTTGCAACTCCCCTACTTTGCTGGACTTGCCTTTCTCCCCCTCCCCCTTTTCACTTATTTTTTTCTTCTCTTTTTGTTTTTTCCCTTTTAGTCTATCTCTTTCTTTCTCCCTCTGTTGCTGACATTGTGTTTTGTGTCGGCCCTCTGTCTCCCGCTTTTTACGGAGGCCCTAGGTCTAGGGGCCCCTCCTTTCTTTTCTGACATGCGGCTAACATTGCTAGATACAAAACCAATTTTGCTCTTTTTTTACTGACTATCCACCCCAACTGGGGGGCAATTTTGTGCATTTTTTTTCTTGTTCATACATCACGGGACACAGAGCAGCATAGTCATTACTATGTGGGTTATATAGAATTACCTTCAGGTGCTGGCACTGGCAACTTCCAAAACAGGAAGTACCCTCCCCTATATAAGCCCCTCCCATCCGGGAGTACCTCCAGTTTTTTTGCCAGTGTCTAAGGTGTTGGCCAAGGTTAACATGTATTCATCTGGGCTTGTGTACAGGTTCTCTGGGCCTTAGCAAGCTATTCCGGATCCGACCAAAAAAGCTTCATAGCTAAACGGTCGGTACCCGGGCCTTGCAGAGAAGAGCAGGGTTTTGCCTGTAATGCCTCTCTTAGGAGGGCTGGACCCTGGGATCCAGAGCTCTGGTCATACCCAAAACCAAGAGGCTATCTGTGCAGGGTGCTATACAGGTCCAGGGGAGTGGAATCCTTGGGAACCCGGTCCCTGAAGGTCTAGTACAATGCCTGCCGTGAGAGGTGAAGTTTGGGCTTCTGTGGACCAAACAAAGTCCTGCGGCGGGGAAAAGGTAAGTGGGGGCCCCTCAGGAACTTGGTTCTATTGAGGGGACCCCCAAGCCTAATATGTCTTTCTGCCTGTTACCTAAAGGGTATTCCCGCTAATAGCTGTATATGCCTAAGAAATCCTAGAAATGTTTTTTCATAAGGGAAGTTTTAAAAAAACTGTAAACCTGGAAATGTTTTTCATAAAGGAGGTTTTTAAAAAAAAAAAAAAAAAAGACAAAAGTGCGGTACCTGTGTTTGTCCACTAGAGGCCGCTGTGGAACGTCTTTTTTCTTGGGACTATTCCTTCCATGGTGAAAGTCCAGGCAGATGAGTGAGCTCTCTATCAGGGAAGCTGCATTCCTCTGTCATGCTGCCAAGTAGTTTCCTTCCATCCCCGAGTCCTGGTAAAACAGGGACCCTGGCTCCTCTCCCTACATGGCGCCAAGAGCGCACACGTGCACGCGCGCGCGCGCACACATGCTTTCTTTTTATAAGGTTTAGCTTCAAAAAAGGGGGCGGAGCCTGGCGGATGACGCGCTCTGTGCGCCCAGCGCTTCTGCGCATGCGCGGGCGTCCCAGCAAGATAAAAGGACTCAGTCCACGCTGCTTGCTATGGACACAGAGCATGAAAAGGAGCTGGTAGCATGGTATAGGGGCTTACAGCGGGCGGTTGATACAGGCATCCCCAGAAAGACGCATTAGTAGACACCCACTGATGTACATAGCAGCAAATTGCATTAGACTATTTCAGTAAGGGGTGTATTGCGGCTGGAATACCTCAGCTTTGAACTAAGGAATATGCCGCCTAAAAAACTCTGAGATATACCCCTCAGGAAGTGTAGGGGGTCTCCATCGGGCTCTGAGGATCTGGAGCAGTCATCTGCACCCTCCTCCCCTGAGAAATCAGAGGTTAATACCCATAAGGAACCCCCGGGAGTGCCAGGTACTGCGGCTGTCCTCAGTCACCTGCTCCTGCATATATAACAGAGGAGGTTTTTTCCTCAACTCTGGAGGGATTGGAGCAGAGATTGGCTGCATTGATCGCTTCTTCTCTACAGGAAAGAAAGCGCGCCAGATCTCCATCACCTCCATTAGAGTGCCTGTTGGCAGAGCAACAGTCCCAGGAAGGGACCGACCTACCTGAAGGGGATCAGGAGGAGGTTAGCTCTGTTTTTGAGGAATCGACAGTAGATGAACCATTTTCAGCATCACAGACTGAAAGATTGTGGGTCCAGACCCTAACTGACATGGTTCAACAAGAGGCATTTTAAATGCAGATCGAACCATCAACTACTGCTGTCTCCTCATTGGGGTCGCTAAAAGCTCCCCAGGTTAATTGCTCCTTTCCAATACATCCATTATTGGAAGGACTTATATACCAGGACTGGGAACATCCTGATAAACTATTTGTTCCGCCTAAAAGGTTTCCGGTGATCTATCCCATGGAGGAAAAGTTCACCCAGAGATGGAATGTTCCTACGGTGGATGCAGCCATCTCTTCTGTGAACAAATCACTGACATGTCCAGTAGAAAATGTTCAAAAATCCAGTGGATAAAAAGTTGGAATCTTTATTAAAATCTGCTTTTTCCACAGCAGGGGCTGTTACACAGCCAGCAGTGGCAGCTATTGGGGTCTGCCAAGCTTTAAAGGATCAAATGAAAATGGTCCTGAGGGATTTGCCAGACCAACAGGCCCAGGCTCTGGCTGATCTGCCTAGAGCATTATGCTTTGCGGTTGACGCCATCAAGGATTCTATCCATCAGGCCTCCCGCCTCACGCTGTCTTTGGTACATATGCGTAGGCTTCTGTGGCTTAAAAACTGGTTTGCTGAAGCTCCCTGTAAGAAGCTCTTAGTTAGCTTCCCATTTCATGGGGAACGCCTTTTTGGCGAAGACCTGGATAAGTATATCCAGAAGATTTCCAGTGGTAAAAGTACTCTCTTACCAAGTAAAAAGAGGTCTAGGGGTCCATCTTTTAAGAGGACTACCTCTCCTATCCCTGCGACGTCTGCTACTAAGCAGTTCCGACGGCCTCCTCGGTCAAACTCAGGAGGTAAAAATCAGGGACAGCCACAGGGTAATAAAAAGCCCTGGATCCGAAGAGGTACTAAACCAGCCTCCAAGTCAAGCCTATGAAGGGCTGCCCCCACTCAAACGGGTGGGGGGAAGACTTCAGTTGTTCGCAGAGACCTGGCGGGAGACGATCAAAGACAGATGGGTGCTCTCCGCAGTAACTCTGGGGTACAAGTTGGAGTTAAAAGAGTCTCCTCCGTCCCATTTTATGTGGTCAGGCATGCCAAGAGACCCTCTGAAAAGACGGTCTCTCCTATTGGCGTTAGAACAACTATTGCTCCAAGGAGTAATTATGGAGGTTCCTATGGAAGAGTGGGGGTTGGGTTTCTACTCAAACCTTTTCACAGTCCCGAAGCCAAACGGGGACATAAGACCCATATTGGACCTAAAGAGTCTAAACAAATTTCTAAACGTCCGGTCTTTCCGGATGGAGTCGATCCGATCGGTCACCGCTGCCCTACAAGGGGAGGAATGGTTAGCCTCGATCGACATCAAAGATGCTTACTTGCATGTTCCCATCTTTCCAAGTCATCAAAAATTCCTACGCTTTGCAGTAGAAGGGCGCCATTTTCAGTTCAGAGCCTTACCATTCGGTCTGGCCACAGCACCACGAGTGTTCACAAAAATTCTGGCCCCACTGTTGGCCGATCTAAGAACACGGGGTGTAACGATAATGGCATACCTAGACGACCTGTTGTTGATGGACCACTCAGTTGCCAAGCTAGAAGTGGTAATTATCGAAACAATCAAGTATCTAGAATCTCACGGTTGGGTCATCAACCTGGACAAGTCAGCCCTACAGCCAGTGAAAAACCTGGTATATCTAGGGCTACGGCTGGATTCAGACCAGAGGAAGATTTTCTTACCTCTAGACAAGGTATCCTCTTTGAGGGGCTTGGTCCGTCTGCTTTGTGCAAAAAGACAGCCGTCCATACGCCTGTGCATGAGGCTGCTAGGAAAGATGGTAGCATCATTCGAAGCTGTGCCATACGCCCAATTCCACTCAAGGAATTTACAAAGGGCCATATTGTCAGCCTGGAACGGAAAAGTTCAGGCTCTAGACTTCCCGATGGCTTTGTCCCCTTCCGTTTGGAAGAGTCTCTGCTGGTGGTTGATCCCCCAGAATCTCCAGAAGGGAAAACCCTTCAGCCCGATATCTTGGAAGGTGGTCACTACAGATGCCAGCCTTACAGGCTGGGGGGCAGTACTGGAGCAATGGTCTCTCCAGGGCAGATGGTCAAATGTAGTAAAAACCCTGCCCATCAATCTCTTAGAGATACGAGCAGCCCGGTACGCCCTAGTAGCCTGGACATCCAGACTCCAAGGGTCCCCTGTCAGAATTCAATCAGACAATGCCACAGCAGTGGCATATATCAATCATCAGGGAGGCACCAGGAGTCGTGCAGCCCAGAGGGAAGTAAGTCACATCCTGGAATGGGCAGAAAAGCATGTCCCATGTATATCAGCTGTCTTCATTCCAGGGGTGGAGAATTGGAAGGCGGACTTTCTGAGTCGCCAACAGTTATGCCCAGGGGAATGGTCCCTTCATCCCGAGGTCTTCCGAGCAATATGTCAGCGGTGGGGAACACCGGATGTAGATCTGCTAGCATCCAGATTCAACGCAAAGGTGGACAGGTTTGTCTCCCGGACAAGGGATCCCCTCGCTTGCGGCTCGGATGCTCTGGTGTTCCCTTGGGATCAGTTCAGACTGATATATGCATTCCCTCCGCTACAATTGTTGCCTCGACTCCTTCGCAGAGTCAGGTTGGAGAAGAAGCCGGTGATCCTGGTGGCTCCAGCGTGGCCCCGAAGGGCCTGGTACGCGGAGATCATCAAAATGTCTGTGGAGAGTCCTTGGACCCTTCCACGTCGTCCGGACCTGCTTTCGCAAGGACCGATATACCACCCTTCCTTACTAACTCTAAGTTTAACGGCCTGGCTATTGAGTCCCACATCCTAAAGAAGAGAGGTCTCTCTAACTCTGTGGTATCAACTATAATCAATGCCAGGAAGCCTGTATCCAGGCAGATCTACTATAGAGTTTGGAAGGCGTACATCACTTGGTGCGAGGCCAGAAAATGGCATCCACGTAAGTACGTTATAGGCAGAATTCTGGACTTCCTGCAGTGGGCTGTAGACAGGAAGTTTGCCTTAAGTACTATCAAGGGCCAGGTTTCGGCCTTGTCAATACTATTTCAAAGGCCCCTGGCTATGCATTCACTTGTCAAATCCTTTATGCAAGGTGTGACTCGTATTATTCCACCGATTAAGGCTCCCATATGCCCATGGGATCTAAATTTGGTTCTGTCGGTTCTGCAGAAGCAGCCATTTGAACCTTTTGCGGCACATTTCCTTGGTTCTACTCACCAGGAAATTGATATTTTTAGTAGCCATATGCTCGGCTAGAAGAGTGTCGGAATTAGCCGCCATGTCCTGTAAAGAGCCATATCTGGTTATCCATAAGGACAGAGTAGTATTACGTCCTCACCCAGCCTTTCTTCCTAAGGTGGTATCGAGGTTTCACTGGAACCAGGATGTGGTTCTTCCTTCTTTTTTCCCCAAACCAAGCTCGGTAGAGGAAAAGTTATTTGCATTCTTTGGATGTAGTAAGAGCAGTTAAAGCTTATCTAAAAGCCACTGCTCAGATTCGTAGAACGGATACTTTGTTTGTTCTGCCGGAAGGCCCCAGAAAGGGTCAGGCAGCATCAAAATCTACTTTAGCCAAGTGGATTCGACAGGTCATAATACAAGCCTATGGCTTGAAAAGTAGACCGCCTCCGTTCAAAGTTAGGGCGCACTCCACGAGAGCAGTTGGAACTTCATGGGCAGTGCATCACCAGGCCTCCCTGGCGCAAATTTGTAAGGCCGCAACATGGTCTTCAGTACACACGTTTACTAGGTTCTACCAGGTGGACGTGAGAAGTCAGGAGGATGTCGCCTTTGGGCGCAGTGTGTTGCAGGCCGCAAAAGATCCTCATGCCTGATGGCGCCCAGCTTATGTATGGTGTATCCCCCCCCTCATGTGGCATCGCTTTGGGACGTCCCACATAGTAATGACTATGCTGCTCTGTGTCCCGTGATGTATGAACAAGAAAGTAGGATTTTTAAAACAGCTTACCTGTAAAATCCTTTTCTTGGAGTACATCACGGGACACAGAGCTCCCACCCCTCTTTTGGGGACACGTATTGCTTTGCTACAAAACTGAGGTACTCCTGGATGGGAGGGGCTTATATAGGGGAGGGTACTTCCGGTTTTGGAAGTTGCCAGTGCCAGCACCTGAAGGTAATTCTATATAACCCACATAGTAATGACTATGCTGCTCTGTGTCCCGTGATGTACTCCAAGAAAAGGATTTTACAGGTAAGCTGTTTTAAAAATCCTACTTTTTCTTCTTGATGCAAACTAGTGCACCTGCAACACAAACTCTCCTTCTAGGCCCTTGGGCCTGGGAGACATATGTGGTCCTTCGGTTTGTTTCCTTAGGTCGCTCAGAGGACATTTATTACCTAAAATAAGTTAATTGCTCATGTTCTCTCAGCCCATACCTTTTTATTTTGTTTGACATGCTATACCCCTGCATGGGTGAACGGTTGTCATGTTGTTATGTTTATTATAATAAAAGTTAGGAGTCTAGCAAATCTCAGGGAATTCTGGAGAGACAGAGTTCTTCTGTGAAACCAAACACAATGATGACCTTTGCTCAAGGTACCTGCCCATCACCAACATAAGGAGTTGCTGGCTTAGAAACAGTAATAACCCCAAACTTAAACCCTTTAAGAACTTTCATATCTGTGTGCACTGCCTAGACTCTAGAGCGGGCATCACTAAATGGCGGACCGCGGGCCACATGCGGCCCGCGGCACTCTGCCATTCGGACCGCCGCGGTACCGCCATGTAGGAGCCTTTTCTTCCTCCTGCCGTTGCTCTGTAATCCTCACAGAGCCGACAGTGGGAGGCGGAACAATTCTGAGTGGAGGGCGGAGCTGCCCGAGATTATCAAACAGGCGATTGGCTGCTAGGACTGTCCTTCATCCTAGCAGCCAATCACCTGTTTGTTACCTCGGCCCTCCATCCAGAACTGTCCCGCCTCCCTCCCTGCAACTCCTCTTCTGCCCCTATCCAGACACGCTGTGCCTGCCTCTGCCTGTGTAAGGTAGGACAGTGAGGGGGGTGAAGTTTAGAGCTAACAATTGAATGTGTGGGGAGGATGCCGAGCCTCAGGATTGCAGTGATGTGGGGGAGGGGGAAGGGGCTGAGGACATCAAAGAGGGGGAGCTCAGGACTGTAATGTGGGGGGAGCTCAGGACTGTAATGTGGGGGGAGCTCAGGACTGTAATGTGGGGGGACTGAGGACTGTAATGTGGGGGAGCTGAGGACTGTAATGTGGGGGGAGCTGAGGACTGTAGTGTGGGGGGAGCTGAGGACTGTAGTGTGGGGGGATTGAGGACTTTAATGTGGGGGGATTGAGGACTTTAATGTGGGGGGACTGAGGACTGGAGTGTGGGGGGGGACTGAGGACTGGAGTGTGGGGGGGGGACTGAGGACTGGAGTGTGGGGGGACTGAGCACTGTAATGTGGGGGAGCTGAGCACTGTAATGTGGGGGGACTGAGGACTGGAGTGTGGGGGGGGACTGAGGACTGGAGTGTGGGGGGGGACTGAGGACTGGAGTGTGGGGGGGACTGAGGACTGGAGTGTGGGGGGGGACTGAGGACTGGAGTGTGGGGGGGACTGAGGACTGGAGTGTGGGGGGGACTGAGGACTGGAGTGTGGGGGAGCTGAGCACTGTAATGTGGGGGAGCTGAGCACTGTAATGTGGGGGAGCTGAGCACTGTAATGTGGGGGAGCTGAGCACTGTAATGTGGGGGAGCTGAGCACTGTAATGTGGGGGAGCTGAGCACTGTAATGTGGGGGGGGGACTGAGGACTGGAGTGTGGGGGGGGGGACTGAGGACTGGAGTGTGGGGGGGGGACTGAGGACTGGAGTGTGGGGGGGGGACTGAGGACTGGAGTGTGGGGGGGGACTGAGGACTGGAGTGTGGGGGGGGACTGAGGACTGGAGTGTGGGGGGGGGACTGAGGACTGGAGTGTGGGGGGGGGACTGAGGACTGGAGTGTGGGGGGGGGACTGAGGACTGGAGTGTGGGGGGGGGACTGAGGACTGGAGTGTGGGGGGGGGACTGAGGACTGGAGTGTGGGGGGGGGACTGAGGACTGGAGTGTGGGGGGGGGACTGAGGACTGGAGTGTGGGGGGGGGGACTGAGGACTGGAGTGTGGGGGGGGACTGAGGACTGGAGTGTGGGGGGGGGACTGAGGACTGTAATGTGTGGAGGAGCTGAGCACTGTAATGTGGGGGAGCTGAGCACTGTAATGTGGGGGAGCTGAGGACTGGAGTGTGGGGGAGCTGAGGACTGTAGTGTGGGGGAGCTGACCACTGTAATGTGGGGGGAGCTGAGGACTGTAATGTGGGGGAGCTGAGCACTGTAATGTGAAGGGACTGAGGACTGTAATGTGGGGGGAGCTGAGGACTGTAATGTGGGGGGAGCTGAGGACTGTAATGTGGGGGGAGCTGAGGACTGTAATGTGGGGGAGCTGAGCACTGTAATGTGGGGGAGCTGAGCACTGTAATGTGAAGGGACTGAGGACTGTAATGTGGGGGAGCTGAGCACTGTAATGTGAAGGGACTGAGGACTGTAATGTGGGGGAGCTGAGCACTGTAATGTGAAGGGACTGATGACTGTAATGTGGGGGAGCTGAGCACTGTAATGTGAAGGGACTGATGACTGTAATGTGGGGGAGCTGAGCACTGTAATGTGAAGGGACTGATGACTGTAATGTGAGGGGAGCTGAGCACTGGAGTGTGGGGGAGCTGAGCACTGTAATGTGGGGGAGCTGAGCACTGTAATGTGAGGGGACTGAGGACTGTAATGTGGGGGGGGGGGCTGAGGACTTTGATTTGGGGGACTGAGGACAGGGTTGTGGAGTGGGGACTGAGGAGAGTAATGTGGGGTTATGATGTTAATAGGGGCAGAGGACAGTACTGGGGGTTGATGTTAAGGAAATGTGAGGACACTACTGTGGAAGGAGTGGAGGGGGATGATGTAAAGGGGGAGCTGAGGACACTCCTCAAGAGGGGATCTTGATGTGAAGGGGGAGGGGACTGTGATGTGCACTGGGGACTAAGGAAGCTGATATAAGAATGGATTAAGATCTGTGCATGTGCATTAGGTGCACACGTCGTGGGTGGATCAGCCTATTTTAATGCGCTGCACTACCCACATGAAAACCGAGAGAAAGAAGTCCTTGACCTTTTTTTTAAAAAGAAAATTGCGCCGCACCAAGCCACATTGTGCTGCAGCAACATGTCGTTTGGCGCATGCGAAAATGCATGACAGGGAACCAAAATGATATTCAGACCTCTGCTATAAGAAAATTTTACTGACCGGACCTCGGCAAATTGTAATTCAATACCCCTGCTCTAGAGCATGGGTGCTCAGTGGCGTAGCGTGGGTTGTCAGCGCTTGGGGCAAGGCAAGTAATTTGCGCCCCCCCCCCCCCAACCTGCGGACTTTTCGCATTCCGAGTCCCTTCCCTTCCTACAATAGCACTGACCTACCTGATTCCTATACTGACCACTACACAAACTACACAATACACTACCACAGACTAATACACACCACACTACACTTACACAATAAAAGGTGTACTTGTGGCGCTGTTCTGGCGTGTTGCTGGTATAATGTGAGATGCGAGATCCCCACATCTCACATTATACCAGCAATCTAGCACTAATACACTACATCGGCCATTTTTTGATTTAGTAAACACCCGGCCGAGACACCACCTGAAGTTTGGATATTCACCAATCTCTTCACTATACAACCTTTTATGGACACATTCCAAACCAGGATTCATCCAAAACCCCTAAATAAGCACTCCCCACAATTCCGGCTGTAGCAAACACCCGGCTGAGCCAACACTTGGTTTTTCTTTTTATTTAATTTTTGAGGTTCAATTTCAAGATCACACAGTAATATCACTAAAATAGGTTGGTTCACACACCAGAACAGCGCCACAACTACACCTTTTATCCTTTCACATTTCTTGCTCCACCTACACAGGTGGTAGTAATTAGTAGAGGCAGCAGTTCTGCCTACTGTGCAGCGTTTGAATTCCCTTGCGCGGAGTCCCCCAACTCTCTTTTCTACACTTACACAATACTCTACTCACAGACCAATACACACAACACACTACACCACACCACACTAACCTACCTCATTCCTATTCTAACCACTACACAAACTACACAATACAATACACACAGACCGCTACACTAATCTACCTGACTCCTATACTGACCACTACACTACACAAACTACACAAACTACACAATACAATACGCAGCCTGTAATTTATTAATCCTGCAGCAGTAGGGGGGGGGGGGGCTTTTGGCATCAACTGTACTTAGGCTCGCAGGCATGATGCTGCGTGTGTGTGCTGGCAATTGGGGCATGGTGGCGTGACTCTCCCTAACTGCAGTGCAGCTGACCGGCGGCTGCTCCCATGATCTGAGATGGCTGCCTCAGCTCAGATCATGGGAGCAGCCGCCCGCCGGATCCATCACCGGCTCACTCACGTGACTCGCCTCCGGTTTTTGTTGTCCATGAGATCGATCAGCTTGGGATGAATTCACACTCAGTCCCAGATGAAGTAGTTGGACTCGCACTGCCTTTTCTTTCAAATCGGCGCGGTCTGGACTCAGGCGGAAGGGTGGGCGGGACTCCAGGAGAAGATTGCGGCGGCTTAAGGAAGCACGGGCGGGACTCCAGGAGCAGCCTTTGCGCATGCGCCGCCCGCGTTCAAGGACTGGCCAGCCCGCCGCAGCACATGACCACATTCGCCCAATCACAGGGCGCAAAATGGCAGCCGGGGTCCGGCGGTGACACATTGATGGAATTTCACAAAATTTAGAAAAGCGACACAAACTGGTGCGGGATTTTGCGCCCCCCCAATGTTGCGCCCGGGGCCACGCTACGCCACTGTGGGTGCTCAACCTGTGGCCCTCAAGCTGTTGCGGAACTACAACTCCCATCATGCTTGTAACTGTCAGCTTTGCAATGCCTCATGGGACTTCTAGTTCTTCAGCAGCTGGAGGGTCACAGGTTACAGACTCTATATTGTCAAAAGTATTGCGACACCTGCCTTTACATGCACATAAACTTTAATGGCAACCCAGCCTTAGTCCGTAGGGTTCAGTATTGAGTTGGCCCACCCTTTGCAGCTATAACAACTTTAACTCTTCTGGGAAGGTTGTCCACAAGGTAAAAAGACATGGCTGAGCAAGTATGAGGTAGAGGAACTTGACTGGCCTGCACAGAGTCCTGACCTCAACCCGATTAAAACACTTTTGGGATGAATTAGAGCGGAGACTGCAAGCCAAGCCCTCTTGTCCACATCAGTGCCTGACGTCACAAATGTGCTTCTGGAAGAATGGTCAGATATTCCCAAAGACACACTCCTAAACCTTATGGACAGCCTTCCCAGAAGAGTTGAAGCTGTTCTAGCTGCAAAGGTTGCCCCAGCTGTTCCCTGCTGGAAAAAGTGATCGCTGATCGATCAGTTCTCAGACTTCACTTACCAGAGAGCAATGACCGTCAATCACCGCTCTCTGTTCTGCCCTTCCAGCATTCATTGGAGCACTGGTCTGTGGAGAGGACAGGAGCGGCTGGCTCGGGCTCTCAGCGGGACCCGGAGAGGCCGAGCTAGCTGCCAATCAGGCCTCTGGTTGGATCCCGACAATAGAATGGCTTTGTAACATTACCCCTGTGACCCAGAAGATAAGCATGGCCGAAAAAGTTTTGCCATACTTTTTTTTTTTTAAGTAGACCTGAACTCAGTAAGTGAAGGTTACTATGGTTTAGAGAACTTCACGAAATGTTAACCGTGACTAAGTAATGGCATTAAATGCACATCTTGTCTGGAATTCTTCCTGAGAAATATCCGTCCACTTCCTAGTATGTGAGGCACTCCTGTGTCTACAGCCTCCTAGCTATATATCTGCTATGTGAGATCAAAGGCACTGCTGCCTCTGACTGTTCTCAGGATATTTAGAGTGACATTTGCTGATAACACCACTGAGCTGCTCCCTGTTCTCCTTGCTGGAGTCTCTGAGAAGAGGAAGCAAATCCCTGCCTGCACCAACATGGCTGCTTCCACACAGTGCAGAACAAGGCATGGTCAAAAGGTAATGGGAAAAGATCAGTTTCAGTTAAACCACAGGCAATTCTGGTGACTGGTCCTTTATCCTCTGCCTGACTTTTTTTTTTGGGGGCACAACTTCCGGAGCTCAGTTTATAACTTTAAGCTTAAAAATACAGTAAAATCTGCTTTGGTTGGCCAAATGCCCCCTCTTATGTTTGCTCAGATACTGCCAGGAAATTGTTCCTGAGAAAAATATGGAGGCCGTCCATTACTGACCAACCTATTGGGAATACTGTTCGCCTGGCTGTCTCTGTCTTCACTACTTGGAGGCACTGACTTGGAACAAGCAGGCTGGTTAGAGCAAAGCCAAAACTCCTGATTGGCTTACTATTTCCAAATTGGTTTCTCAGAAGGTACTGAGAGCAACAGCAACCTCCCCATTTTTTTTTTTTTTAGAACCAAAGTTCCTCGACGATTAATATTCGTGAACAAGCTGGTCTATCTGGAAAATTCTACCATGTGACAAATAGCGTGAAGATAATATGATTACTCTGACTATCCTGCTATCTTGGTTTGCTTGTGACTTGAGGGGGCAGTGCGTGTTGGGACTTGAATCTTTCCAGTACTCAAAGAGCTGTTGCATGCTTTAAGCAACCCATAGATTATGCATTTTCCTTTTCTTCCACCACGGGTGGAAGCAAAAAAAAGTGTTCCTTCCCCCATCAGTGCTGACTGTGTTGACAGGGGGAATCCCTCCAGCAGCACTATTGTGTTCTGCTGGCGGGGAGCCTAAACGGAGAAAAAATGTTGCTTTTT
The DNA here is from genome assembly GCA_029206835.1 of Rana muscosa. Classification (NCBI taxonomy): domain Eukaryota; kingdom Metazoa; phylum Chordata; class Amphibia; order Anura; family Ranidae; genus Rana; species Rana muscosa. The sequence continues at coordinate 137,230,501 of CM055116.1, read as the reverse complement.
AAAAAAAAAAATTGGGGATATTTATTATAGCAAAAAGTACAAAATATTGTGTTTTTTTTTTTTTTTTGTTTTTGTTTTTTTTTTCCAAAATTGTCGTTAATTTTTTTGTTTATAGCGCAAAAAATAAAAATCGCAGAGATGATCAAATACCACCAAAAGAAAGCTCTATTTGTTTGAAAAAAAAACATCAATTTTGTTTGGGTACAGCATCGCACGAGGCGCAATTGTCACTTAAAGCGACGCAGTGTCGAATCGCAAAAAATGGCCCGGTCATTGGGCAGCCAATTCCTCTGGGGTTGAAGTGGTTAAAAACCTGTGTAGTGTGTTTGTTTATTTTTGACACTTTTTTTTTTTTTTTTTTTTTTAGGCGAATAGGTAGAGGTACAATGTACCCCATACTAATTCACCTAAGGTGAGGGTCGGGATCTGGGGGCCCCCTTGTTAAAGGGGGCTTCCAGTTTCCGATAAGCCCCTGCGCGCAGACCCCGACAACCAACAGCAAGGGTTGTCGGGAAGAGGCCCTTGTCCTCATCAACATGGGGACAAGGTGCTTTGGGGTGGGGGGGGCTCAGGGCATGCGACACACCCACCCCCCATGTTAAGGGCATGTGGCCTGTTATGATCTAGGAGGGGGGGGGCGCTCGCTCATTACAGAAAAAAAATTAAAAAGTCAGAAGCTAGAAATACTGTAGCTGCTGACTTTTAATAAATGGATACTCGCCTGTCCTGGGATCCAGCACCACCCTCATCCGAGCCGGTTCTTTTCCGGTCTTCGAGTCCGCGGCATCGGCATGTTTAGTGTGGGAACCTGGCTGTGACTCTTTGCTGCTTGATGAAGATTAGGTCTCATTGTTTCTAAGGGTTCTTAGAGTAGAACTTCACAACTCACAGGGTGGGTAGGTTTTTGCCATCATGTGCAAGTATGCACAGAACATCTGCAATTATGGCCTTACTCTCTGGTGTGCCCTTCACCAACGATGGAAGGTCTGTGCTCCTGGTCTTTGTTGCATACTTGGCCACTGACATCATCTGCTGGTCTTCCTCAGTGTCCCACATGTTCTGTGTCCACCACTGGGGAGCCAAAGATGTCAATTTTATAGCAGTTGCGCAGAATTCGATGTTGGAACTGAGCTGAAATCAGACAATTTTGTATGCGTTGCAGGCAGCACTTTACATATCCTTAGACTAAACATTGTTATGGGTAGGGGTGGGGGAAAGCCTAGAACCTTTCAGATTTTTATTGCTGCCTGGACTCTGGATCATTTCATCTTCACTTCCCTTTCTGCTGACTTCATTGTCCCTGGGGCAGGTATTGAAGGGAAATCTTTTGGGCCCATTTACCTTTCTGTGGTTTCTGTTATTTCATTCAATATGAAATAAAGTTTTACTTGCCTTATGTAGGAGGATTTGTTTAATTTCTGTGTATCACCTGAGGCTGGTCATTTCACTGGGTATATATGAGGGTTTGTAAGCACTTGAAAGTGGAAAAATTGCTAAACTGGCATCATTGATGAGGTGTAGGCATCTAAGGGTTCCTGCATGTACCTCCAGTAGTCTTTAAGAGCCCCCTGACACCCCAATATCCCAGGACACTAATCTGCAAACCCTGCACACATTCTAATGCCGCGCACACACGGTCGGAATTCCCGACAGAAAAAGTCAGATGGGAGCTTTTGGTTGGGAATTCCGACCGTGTGTATGCTCCATCTGACTTTTTCTGTCAGGAATTCTGACAGAAACAGATTGAGAGCAGGTTCTTAATTTTCCCGTCGGAATTTCCAACTGACTTTTTCCCGTTGGAAATCCTGACCGTGTGTACGGGGCATAAGGTTTGGTGGTTGTAGTGGCACCACATCAATGGGTGATATTGGGGCATATAAGACCCCTTTCACACTGAGGGCGTTTTGCAGGCGCTATAGTGTTAAAAATAGCGCCTGCAATCCACCCTAAAACAGCTGCTCTATTGTCGCCAGTGTGAAAGCCTGAGGGTTTGGGGGGTTGGGTGGTAGGGGTTTAGGGGGTATGGGGGGGTGATCTATTCTTCTCTTCTCCTGACCTGCCCCAAGGAATCTCCCTCAGGAGCTCAAAGTGAGGCTCCATTGTTTGGCACGTTTTTTGGAGTAGAGCTCCATGTTCAGAGGACGTGGTGTAATCAGACAAGCAATACCATTTTTTTTTTTTTTGCCTCAGTTCTGGAGAAGGAGTCAATTCCTCCATTACTTTTATTTTGTTGACTTGACTATCCCTAGGGCAGGTTTGGAGGATTGTGTTTGCTTCCACAGAAAAAGAGGAATGCACAATTTAGCAGCGTTGAGTAAATTATGTGCAGTGGGGTTTATTTACTAAAGGCAAATCCACTCTGCACTACAAGTGAACTTGGAAGTGCAGTCACTGTAGATCTGACGGGGACATGCAAGTAAAAAAAAAAAATAAAGCATTTTTGCCTGCACATGATTGGATGATAGAAATCAGCAGAGCTTCCCCTCATTTCAGATCTTCCCCTCAGATCTACAGAAACTGAACTTCCAAGTGCACTTGTAGTACACAGTGGATTTGCCTTTAGTAAATAAACCTCAGTGTTTCTTTCCTACCTTCCTCTTCCTATTTTTATTCCCATTTTTGATTTGGAGGCCTAGTTGAATTGTACTAAAAACTGTGATTCCATAGCTGCATCTATAATTGTTATACGTGGAGCTATAGATATATCAAATAACCATCTCCTAAAAAAAACATTTTGGTACATTATTATGCTAACTTTATGTATGGCTAATATTGCGTAGTTTTGTATATTATTGGTGTGTTTTGGTTTCTGGGGTAATGTTGTCATTCTCTGACGTCACATGCATCCATGTCCTAAGGTCCTGCCCTTATGTGTTGTCATTTCCTGTAGCCCATTGCTTCTGTTACCGGTGTCTTGTCACATTCGGCTCCCCATCACAGATTGCTCCGGAAGTGACGTTTTGTCGCCGCCATCTTGCTACACCCCACACTCCTGCACAGTAATGATAGAGTGAGAAGGGGGCAAGCGGACATCTTGTTACACCCAACGGAGTTTTAGATTTCACAGTTATTTTCAACACAAAACTGAGCTTATATGCTTAAATACAGTATTTGGAAATCCGCCGGACTGTTTAGATGTTAAATTTTAAAAGCCGCAGCAAACCTGCTGACCTTACATGGTTGCTAATGTGACAGAACAACTCTGATTTTCACATGTAAACAGTCCGTCAGATTTCCAAATACTGTATTTAAGCATATAAGCTCCGTTTTGTGTTGAAAATAACTGTGAAATCTAAAACTCCGGTGGGTGTAACAAGATGTCCGCTTGCCCCCCTTCTCACTCTATCAATACTGTGCAGGAGTGTGGGGTGTAGCAAGATGGCGGCGACAAAACTTCACTTCCGGAGCAATCTGTGACAAGACACAGGCATAAAGTCTAGGGCCGAAACAACTAATCGATTAATCGATTATGAAATTAATCGATTACTATTTTCATAATCGATTAATCGGCCAGTAACATAATGGGGTTAAAAAACTAAAATTAGCCCTTTATAGTACATAAAGAGCAAATCGCTACTGTAAATATTACTTTCACTGTCCCACAGTAAAAAAATGAACCACTTTCAGTAGCGGTTTGCTCTTTTTGTACTAATTTTAGTTTTTTTTTTAACCCCATTATGTTACTAAACATCTCAGGCCCGGGTCACAACCTCTGTGTTTTTTGGTGCTTTTTGCAGAAACACACTACAGTTCATTTACATGGTTTCCTATGGGACACGTTCACATGCATGATTTTTTTTCAGCTGCTGCGTATTTGAAAAGGGCAAGGACTTTTTTTTAACGCAAAGCGGTGCTATTTTGTTTTTTTTGGTTCAATATACTTCAATAGAGAAGGTGCAGAAAAGCATGTAATAACGCATTTTTTTGCGGCAATTTGTGCTTTTTAATCTGCCCAACAACAAATTGGCCAAAAATAAATAAAAAATGCAAATCGCAGCAAAATTACCTTTTTTTTTTTTGTTTTGTTTTTTTTGTTTTTTGTTTTTCTTTTTTTTTTTTTTTTTTAAGGTTATTAACCGATTAATCGAAACAATAATCGGCCAACTAATCGATTATGAAAATAATCGTTAGTTGCAGCCCTACTAAAGTCTATTTAGCCTTTTCAACATTAGGACCCAGAAGTCGGATGCACACGATGTGTAAAGAGGACCATGGTTTAGTCCCAGCATTTGTTTGATTGTTTTTGATGGAGCTTGTGGGACCCAGCTCTTAAGCACACACGGGCTGAATGTCGAGCAGCAGTCTTTTGAACCGGCCGTCATTCGACCCCTGTGTACTGCAGCCGGTCCGACAGAAGCCGGCCAAATGGCATGACTGAAAAAGATCTGCCGATCGGCTCCTGGCCAGCGCTCTTTAGCCAATGGCTGAGAGTGCTGACCGGAGTGTTTTGGCAGGGGGGGGGGGCATCCCCCTATCAGAACACAATGGCAAAGCAGGGGAGATTGCTGTACTAACATCTCATAGTTAGTACAGTGGCTGCAACTTGAGCTGTCAGGTTTTTTTTTGTTCAGCCCACTGGGTTGAATGGGGAAAAAAAATTAACACTTCAAATTTTGGATGGACCCTCTGCACACTGCTTCACCCCTCCCAGAAAACTATGCAATGAAAAACAGGGATATTTAGTTTACATATGTTGCAATACATGTTTAAGCTGACCAACTGCGTCCAAAGAAATCCCTCTTCTGGCCAGTCCTACACTGCTTTGCCACTGCAATTGCTACGATGGACACCATGTCAACATGGACCATAAAGCCCTTTTTTCTGTTGTACGAGGCTTAAAGCGGAGTTCCACCCAAAAATGGATCCGCTTTTCTGGAACCCCCCCTCCGGTGTCACATTTGGCGCCTTTCAGGAGGGAGGGGGGAGCAGATACCTGTCTAATAGATAGCCGAGCCACCCGCAGCTATCTACGCCACGTCAGGCGCCTCCTCTGTCCCCCACACTGTCTTCTGGGAGACGCACAGGTCCCAGAAGACAGTAGGGACCAGTGGGATCGTGCAGCGTGACTTGCGCATGCGCGGTAGGGAACCAGGAAGTGAAGCCGCAAGGCTTCACTTCCTGATTCCCTTACCGAAGATGGCAGCGCCTCCACCCGAGAGCCGAGGGACAGAACGGCTTCGGGTGCCGACATTGCGGGTGCCCTGGACAGGTAAGTGTCCTTATTTTAAATGTCAGCAGCTGCAGTATTTGTAGCTGCTGACTTTAAAAAAAAGAAATCGGCAGAACTCCGCTTTAAGACTGCTCTGATGAAGCCGTCAAGCAAAACCCATTGACAGGAGGTCTAATTGTGTGTGAATCCTTGACATCCTCTCCCCTTGATTGCCTGGATGGTATCTGTGTCAGCCCCATTACTACAGATGTCATCACTTGTCTGGATAAGCTGTGCATGTAGACCAGCATTTCTCAACCTTTTCATCACAGAGCAACCCTTGAAATAACGTTCTGGTCTCAGGGAACCCCTACTAAAAATGACTATAGCTGCAACTCCTGATACTGATATAGACTTTGTTTTAGCCAAACAGACATATGAGCCAACCTTGAACTCTGGCTATGGATAAGGTCAATACAGTTACTGATTTTATTCAAGTTATGATTATACTCAACTATATGCTTTGGACAAGAGCCTACTCTAGGTTTATATGTATCACTCCCAGGGCACACATTTAACCCCTTGATCGCCCCATAGTGTTAACCCCTTCCCTGCCAGTCACATTTATACAGTAATCAGTGCATATTTATAGCACTGTTCGCTGTATAAATGTGAATGGTCCCAAAATAGTGTCAACAGTGTCCGATCTGTCCACCACAATATCGCAGTCCTGACAAAAATCGCAGATAACGGTCATTACTAGTAAAAAAAAAAAAAAAAAAAAAGTCATAAATCTATCCCCTATTTTGTAGGCGCTATACATTTTGTGCAAACCAATCAATAAACGCTAATTGCGATTTATTATATATATATATTTTTTTTTATTGGGATATTTATTATAGCAAAAAGTAAAAAATATTGTGTTTTTTTTCAAAATTGTCAGTCTTTTTTTTTTTTGTTTATAGTGCAAAAAATAAAAACCGCAGACGTGATCAAATACCACCAAAAGAAAGCTCTATTTGTGGGAAAAAAATGATAAAAATTTGATTTGGATACAGTGTTGTATGACCGCGCAATTGTCATTCAAAGTGCGTCAGCGCTGAAAGCTGAAAATTGGTCTGATCAGGAGGGGGGTTTAAGTGCCCAGTAAGGAAGTGGTTAAGATCTCTATTTTTATTTTTTATATGCAGTAGTGAATGATGGATTTTCTTGGCTATGTGGAGTATATACTAGCACCAATTTGCCGCTCAGGAGTGAAAATCTATACTGCCATGCCTAAGGCAACTTACAATTATGATGAGACGGGATTCTTTTTGAATACAAGCTCTCCTGTAACAAGGTGTTTTGGATTCACATTGCTTGGAGGGATTGGATATACTTTATGGAGATGTTACTCCAACCACTGTGGTCGATAAAGTTTTATTGATTCAAGGATTTCACCTGCTTCACAACTGGAGGTCTTTAACTATTTGAGTACAAGTGGCATATATATATATATATATATATATATATATATATATATATATATATCTCACAAAAGTGAGTACACCCCTCACATTTTTGTAAATATTTTATTATATCTTTTCATGTGACAACACTGAAGAAATGACACATTGCTACAATGTAAAGTAGTGAGTGTACAGCTTGTATAACAGTGTAAATTTGCTGTCCCTTCAAAGTAACTCAACACACAGCTATTATTGTCTAAACTGCTGGCAACAAAAGTGAGTACACCCCTAAGTGAAAATGTCCAAATTGGGCCCAATTAGCCATTTTCCCTCCCTGTTGTCATGTGACTTGTTAGTAGTGTTACAAGTTCTCAGGTGTGAATAGGGAGCATGTGTGTTAAAATTTGGTGTTATCGCTCTCACTCTCGCATACTGGTCACTGGAAGTGGAACATGGCACCTCATGCTAAAGAAATCTCAGAGGATCTTAAAAAAAAGAATTGTTGCTCTACAGAAAGATGTACAAATAGAATAGTGCAGCGCTAAATAACTTAATAAATTCTAAACAAGTCCAAAAAGAATCAAGGAAAAAATGGTCCCAAAATTCAGTATGAACAATAACAAATGAAAGGAAAAAAGTTGCTAGATGTAGAAAATCCTCAAAAGTGATCAGAGTGCTTGAAAACAATATATCAATAGTGCTTCAATACATGTGTTCCCGTCACCAACTTCACAGGCCGCTCACCTCAAAGATTGGGTCTCTGAGCTAACAGAAGACCAAGACACACATTCCCCTTGGAGGGGTATAATTATAGATGAATCCTGTCTTCAGATGATCATTAACAAATGGCGATGCTCCTCCCAACATTAATTCTCAGCAGTATTCATGTAAAACATAAAGACAACCATAGTGCTCTCTGTTTCATTTAAAAACGATCACATTTATTTAAAAAAAATCTCACTTGCATAAAAAGCACTGAGCCCAGTGCTAGGAACATGAGCCTCCTGTTTTATAGACACCGCATCTTTCGGTTGCAAGCTTCTGGGTATTGCTGGATGGAATGTCACATAATGGTCCCCTCCGCACGCGTATCGTTCCTCAGGGCGGAACTTCCTCAGCATATTATGGGGACCCCGTATGGACAATCCTTTAAATACCCTTTCCTTCCATCTGTTATAATCCACACCCCCAGTGGTCACATGATCACAATGAGGAGAATCACCATCACATGACTCACCATAACCTATCAGTGGTCATCATGACATACGGCCTCCTTCAAGAGCTAATAGCACGCCCCCTATTTTTTGATGTTTAATCAATAGATCAAAAATCCCTGAGAGTGAAATATATTTCAACAATCTGTACCTCATCCTGAAAGAACTTACACTCCGATAAGTCTAATGTACCCCACATAGGTGTTCTACATAAAGATGGCCTAGGCTATAAGAAGATTACCAAGTCCCTGAAACTGAGCTGCAGCACGGTGGCCAAGACCATACAATGGTTTAACAGGACAGGTTCCACTCAGAACAGGCCTCGCCATGGTTAACCAAAGAAGTTGATTGCACGTGCTCCGCGTCATATCCAGAGGTTGTCTTTGTGAAATAGAGTATGAAATAGTATGAGTGCTGCCAGCATTTTTGCAGAGGTTGAAGGGGTGGGGTGTCAGCCTGTCCGTGTTCAGACCATACGCCACACGCCACACGCTGCATCAAATTGGTCTGCATGGCTGTCATCCCAGAAGGAAGCCTCTTCTAAAGATGATGCACAAAGCCCACAAAGACAAGCAGACTAAGCACATGGATTACTGGACCCATGCCCTGTGGTCTGATGAGACCAAGATAAACTTTTTTGGTTCAGATGGTGTGAAGTATGTGTGGCGGCAACCAGGTGAGGAGTACAAAGACAGGTGTGTCTTGCCTACGTTCAAGCATGGTAGTGGGAGTGTAGTGGTTTGGGGCTGCATAAGTGTTGCCGACACTGGAGAGCTACAGTTTATTAAGGGAACCATGAATGCCAACATGTACTGTGACATACTGAAGCAGATCATGATCCCCTCCCTTCGGAGACTGGGCCGCAGGGCAGTATTTCAACATGATAACGACCCCAAACACACCTCCAAGATGACCACTGCCTTGCTAAAGAAGCTGAGGGTAAAGGTGATGGACTGGCTAAGCATGTCTCCAAACCTAAACCCTATTGAGCATCTGTGGGGCATCCTCAACAAGAAGGTGGAGGTGCGCAAGGTCTCTAACTGTGATGTCATCATGGGGGAGTGGAAGAGGACTCCAGTGGCAACCTGTGAAGCTCTGGTGAACTCCATGCCCAAGAGGGTTAAGGCAGTGCTGGAAAATAATTGTGGCCACACAAAATATTGACACTTTGGACCCAGTTTGGACATTTTCACTTAGGGGTGTACTGACTTTTGTTGCCAGCGGTTTAGACACTAATGGCTGTGTGTTGAGTTCTTTTGAGGGGACAGCAAATTTATTTACACTGTTATACAAGCTGTACACTCACTACTTTACATTGTAGCAAAGTGTAATTTCTTCAGTGTTGTCACATGAAAAGATATAATAAAATATTTACAAAAATGTGAGGGGTGTACTGACTTTTGTGAAATACTTTATATGCAAGCTCTTTTTATGTTGTTTGGTCAATCTAGGTAAAAGTATTTTCTATAATGAATCTACTTTGATGAGGTACATAAATATTTGTAATAATCTATGCGCATATAATAAAAGGTCTGCTTATTTTATTCAAGATAAATGTTTAAAATACATTGTAATTGGTGATGCACCAAATGGGTTTTTTGGTGCCGATACCGAAAATGAAAAATACACTAGGCCTAAACCGATACCGAAAGTGACTGTTTTTAAAAAATATTTTTATACAGGAGATGGTCAGAGACTGCGGACATGGTACAGGAGATGGTCAGAGACTGGGGACATGGTACAGGAGATCAATGCAGCCTCACCAGTGCCCATCATATGCAGCCTGCCAGTGCCCAGCAGCCTACCAGTGCCCATTATTTGCAGCCTGCCTGTGCCTCACCAGTGCCCAGCAGCCTACTAGTGCCTGTCATACAGCCTGCCTGTGCCTCACCAGTGCCCATCATGCAGCCTGCCTGTGCCCAGCAGCCTACCAGTGCCAGTCATGCAGCCTGCCTGTGCCTCACCAGTGCATATAAACGTACACATATAAAACACACACACACACACACACACACACACACATGGCAACCCCACAGCCCCTGCAGCATGGGTGAGGAGGGAGGGGAGGAGGAGAGAGTAAGGACGGGCGCTCCAGAACGACACCCCCCCCCATTTTCGGCACCATTAGTGACGTGAATTTCTCTTTCGGCAAATTGCCGAAAAGGCCATTTTCGGCCGATATGTTTCGGCGGCTGAAATTTCGGTGTATCCTTAATTGTAATAGCCTGGAAGAGTCTGTAGTCCTTCCCTACTCGGCCCCAGAATCTACCTAAGAGAGCATTGGCTTTGGTGGCTAGGAGGGTGCTGTGGCCTACAGTGTAAATGTAATGTGACATTGGAAAAAGCAGTAAGTAACCAGCAGGGTCCCATGTTTGGCTATGGGACAGGAAGTAAAGAGAAATCTCCGCAATTGGACAAAGATGGCAAAAAAATTCTGACAGGGGTTATAACCCTCCCTTGCTCTATCCAAAATGAAAAAAAAAAAGGTTTTGCCTATAGTTCTACTTTAATATGACTATAGGATAAATCCACCAGTACTGTAGCTCTAGACCAGTGGTCTCCCAACTGTGGCCCGGGGACTGGATGACACCAACAATGGGGCCCAATGACGGGGGACCATTCCTACTAACGACACTAAGATGGGGCACAATTCCCCTCAATGACACCAACAATAGGGCACAATGACCCCAACGATGGGACACAATTCCTCCCAATGACACCAACAATGGGGCACAATTCCTCCCAATGACACCAAGGATGGGGCGCAAATCCTCCCAATGACACCAATGATGGGGTGCAATTCCTCCCAATAACACCAATGATGAGGCACAATTTCTGCCAATTACACCAATTATGGGGCACAATTCCTACCAAATACACCAACAATGGGGCACAATTCCTCCCAATGACACCAAAGATGGTGCATTGTTTACTGTAACTGATGCTGGTACTTTTTCTACTGCCGATGGCCACAGTCCGGCCCCCCTAAAGTCTGAAGGAAAATAAACTGGCCCTTGGAGACCCCTGATCTAGACCATCACTAGGTACCTATGAATCACTGGACATTCAAATTGCCATCTGGAATATGTCCAATACAGCAATATATTCTTTACTCTTCTTCTCCAAAGATGTCTAAAAGGGCAGATATGTTATATTATATTATATTATTTATTAACAGTATATTTTTAAGTTGCCAACATGAGGGCCACAACATGAGAACTGGAGGACTGTACTTTGGGTACCGTTGTAATACCTTATGACGTGTTTTATTTTCCAGGTACCATATGAGACTCTGAACAAACGCTTCCGAGCGGCACAGAAGAACATTGACCGAGAGACAAGCCACGTCACTATGGTTGTGGCGGAACTGGAGAAGACTTTGAGCAGCTGTCCTGCTGTAGACTCTGTAGTCAGCCTGCTGGACGGGGTGGTGGAGAAACTGAGTGTTCTTAAGAGAAAGGTAAATCTTTGTGAATAGCCCCGCCCCAAATATATTGTCACATATATATATATATATATATATATATATATATATATATATATATATTATATGTGTATGTATGTATGTGTGTGTGTGTGAGTCGATCAGCCATAACATTAGGACCACCCACCTAATATTAACCACTTGACAACTGGGCACTAAACCCCCTTCGTGCCCGGACCAATTTTTAGCTTTCAGTGCTGACGCACTTTGAATGACAATTGCGCGGTTATACAACGCTGTACCCAAATGATATTTTTATCATTTTTTCCCCACAAATAGAGCTTTCTTTTGGTGGTATTTGATCACCTCTGCGGTTTTTATTTTTTGCCCTATAAACAAAAAAAAGACAGAAAATTTAGAAAAAAAAACACAATATTTTTTTACTTTTTGTTATAATAATATCCCAATTTTTTTTAAAAAACTATTTTTTTTCTCAGTTTAGGCCGATACGTATTCTTCTTCTATATTTTTTTGGTAAAAAAAATTGCAATAAGCGTATAGTGATTGGTTTGCGAAAAAGTTATAGCGCCTACAAAATAGGGGATAGAATTATGACATTTTTATTATATATTTTTTTTTATTACTAGTAATGGCGGCGATCTGCGATTTTTGTCAGGCCTGCAATATTGCGGCGGACATATCGGACACTTTTGACACTATTTTGGGACCATTCACATTTATACAGCGAACAGTGCTATAAAAATGCACTGATTACTGTATAAATGTGACTGGCAGGGAAGGGGTTAACACTAGGGGGCGAGGAAGGTGTTAACTATGTTCCCTATTTGTGATTCTTACTGTGGGGGGAGGGGACTGACAGGGGGAGGTGACCGATCTGTGTCCCTATGTACAAGGGACACAGCATCGGTCTCCTCTCTCCCTGACAGGACATGGATCCCTGTGTTTACACACAGAGATCCACGTCCTGCCTCTGTCACAGCCGATCGCGGGTGCCTGGCGGACATCGCGGCCGCCAGGCACGCGCATCGGCATCACGTGACCGCGGCGGGCACAGCTGTTCCCCCGCCGCACGCCCTCGGCGGCGCGCAGGGGGATGTAAACGGCAGGACGTCCATAGACGTCCACTCAGCACTTGAGAGCCGCGCTGCAGACGTCTTTTGTCTATAGCGCGGCTCTCAAGTGGTTAAGTAGGCCCATCTTTTGCTTCCAAAACTGCCCTGACCCATCGTGGCATGGGCTCCACCACACCTCCTGAAGGTATGCTGTGCAACAGCGGTGTTCTGACACCTCTTCTAGTGGAACCAGCATGAACTTTTTCAGCACTTTGAACTACAGTAGCTCTTCTATTGGATTGAACTACACGGATCAGTCGTCGCTCCCCACATTCATCAGCCAGCTTTGGCCACCTATGACCTCGGCACAGGTTTTCCTTCCTTGAACCACTTTTGGTAGGTCCCGACCACTGCGGACTGGGAACATCCCACAAGAGCTGCAGTTTTGAAGTTGCTCTTATCCAGTTGTCTAGCCATCACAATTTGGCCAGTATGTATATATTTGTTGTATGTGTATATATTGTTGTTCAGTCATTTAGTTATGTCTGACTCATTTGTGACCTTATGGACCATAGCGCGCCAGGCTTTTCTGAACTCCACTGCCTCCTGGAGCTTGCTTAACTTCATGTTCATTGTTTTGATGACGCTATCTATTCATCTTGTTCTCTGTTGTCCTCTTCTCCTTTTTTTTTTTTTTCCATGTTTCCCAGCATCAGGGTCTTTTCCAATGAGTCCCCTCCGCATTAGGTGGCCAAAGTATTTGAGTTTTAGCTTCAGGATCTGTCCTTCCAGTGAATATACAGGGTTGATTTCCTTCAAGATTGACCGGTTTGATCTTCTTGCCATCCAAGGGACTTTCATGTGTCTTCTCCAACACCATAGTTCAAAAGCATAAATTCTTCGGCATTCAGCCTTCCTTATGGTCCAACTTTGACAGCCATACTGTAGGTTACTACTGGGAATATAGTGTGTGTGTGTGTGTGTTTTGTGTTGTGTGTTTTTTTTCCCCCTTTTTATATATTTATATATATATATATATAATTGGGGTTGATAATGATTAAAATTTTCGTGTTCAATTAATCGATAAATTTTTTTTAATCGACTAATTTTGATTAATTATAAAAGAAGACTGAAATATCCACAATCTCCCCCACTGAAATATCCACAACCTCTCCCACTGTAATATATCCACGTCCTCTCCCCCACTGTAATATCCACCATCTCCCCCACTGTAATAGGACAACTCCCCCACTGTAATAGACATCTTCCCCAGCAGACATACCAGAATAGAAGCCGGCAGACCCCCTCCGTCTAGATCCACGAGCAGTTGAGGGGTGATAACGTCAGTGCGCCGCTCTAGGAGCCCTAGTCCGCTGCTGGGTGGACCAAGATGGCCGCCGCTCCTGAGCTAGGCCGAAGCTGCGGCCTTTCCTATGGGTGAGGTAGCGGGGACCCGGAAGCTGGCGGAGAGGTGAGTACCGATCAAAATAATTTTGATCGATCAAAAAAATTTACGATTAATCGAGGGATTAATCGTTAATTTCCGCAGCCCTAATATATACACGCACACGCACACATGCGCGCGCAAGCGCAACAAAGTGTGCTTTATAGTATGATACAAGTCATACCGCTAACCTGTTTAGTTCTAATCTTTATCAGATATTGGTGCAGGCTGTAGAAGCCCAATTCCATATCAGTACACCTAAAATAGCAAGTTCTATTTTCAGCTTTGTCGGTCTATGAAACACATTGTCAGTAAATTTACAAAGTGTACCAACTTCTGAATGGTCCTGCAAGTACTTTAAAGTAGTACTAAACCCTCAGTTCCTAGTCACACCACAAAAAAGTCGTCCAGATCCGTTCCGAATGCGTTTCTTCATGCGTGTTTTTGATGCATTTCTGGATGCATTCCAGATACTTTATTTTTTTCCTGACTTTTTTTTTTTTTTCTTCTTCTTCTTTCTTCCAGTTAATTTTTTTCACTGTACTGGGGTCCAATACATTTTTTTTAAGCTTTTTAGTGCGTTCCTGTACAGTTCTGTGCAGGAAAAAAGCAGCATGTTAGGCCCCTTTCACACGGGGCAGGTCCGTTTTGACAGACTCCGCTTGCTCAGCGGGGATCGACGTTTTGATTCCCACTGAGCAGGCAGATGACAGATCCGTCTCCTGCTCACTGTGCAGAGATGAACCTGTCAGAGTCCCCCTCTCCTCTATGAGGAGATCTCCTGTCCATTTTCATCTGATCTGCCAGACAGATGGAAAATAGGACCACCATCTGTCTGGATTTGGCAGACTGGATTATAACAGATAGTGGCTGATGTCAGCAGTCATGTCACTGCCGACATCCGCCACTCCATAGGGGAGATTGGAGTGTCCAATCAGGTCCACCTGAAAAATGGACAGGCGGACCTGATCGGACAGCCCTTGTGAAAGGGGCCTAATACTTTTTTTCTGGAACTGAAAAACACTGGAACGCACTGCACTGGTTTGAACTATGCCATTGGAACCGGTATAACCTACTTTCCATTTGTTTTTGATACAGTAAAAACCACTGAACTGCATGCAGTGTGAACCAGGCCCTTAGTGTTTTTTAGTTTATCACATTAAAAATGTCCTAAAATGTATACCCCAGCACTTGCAGTTTTCAACTTTTAATGCTGCTGGCTCCTGCTGTCTCATTTCTGCTTCCCTAAACTTGCAGTTCTCATAGGACAGAGTTAACAATGGACAGTGCAGTCTGGAGTAAATCTGTGAACTTGGAGATGAGCATGAAGAGAAGGAGGGAGTTGCAGGGGAGTGCCTTGCCATCCTGGGGTATGGGGCTGTGTAATTCTATTGATGCACACACTCACAGTGTAGGGAGACAGCTCCACTCCCTGTATGCAAGGGTGGCTCCATAGGAGGCTGCAAGAGAAAGGAGCCACCCTGAAACAGGTTAGCCTAGGACAGCAGTCATGGCATCCGCTTAAACTGGGACATAGGCAAGGATTAAAAGATAAAGAAACTGCATACTCAGTAAGTTAGTGTTTAAAGTGGTTGTAAACCCGTTACAACCACTTTATGCTACAGGTAAGCCTATAATAAGGCTTACCTGTAGCTACCATGGATATCTCTTAAACCGACATGGTTTAGGAGATATCCCCTGTCCCCTACATGTGCCGATGTCATCGGCATATGCACACTAGAGCAAACTGAAGCAGTGGCGCAGAAGTGACATCATCGGGGCTCCGGCCAATCACAGCGCCGGAGCCGCGATACCTGGAAGTAACCCCCGGGAGAGATGTTGCCCGCCAGAGGGGGGTACGAGGACCACTGCGGGGGCTTCGATGTGAGGTAAGTAGATCATAATGGGCTAGTATGCTATGCATACTAGCTCATTATGCCTTTGTCTTGCAGGGTTTTATTTTTATTTTTTTATAGGGTCTACAAGCCCGAGTGCTTTCACACTGGAGCGGTGCGCTTGTAGGACGAGAAAAAAAGTCCTGCAAGCAGCATCGCTGCGGGAGCAGTGAATACACCGCTTCTAAAACGCTCCCTGCCATTAACATCAATGGCCAGCGCTGCCTTTTAACCCTTTTTCAGCCGCTAGCGGGGTTTAAAATTGCCCTGCTAGCGGCCAAAAAGCGCTGCTAAAACGGCAGTGAAGCGCCGCTATTTTTACAGCGGACGCCCCCAGCCCCAGTGTGAAAGTGCCCTAAATAAAATGGTTAGCTTACAGTGCTGTTTTCACCTTGCTTTTGATTTGCTTCGGCTACGCTTCAAAAATTATACCCAGTGTCGCTTTAGGTATGCTTCAAAGCGTCTTCAAAGCCTCCATAGAAGTCTATGGCAAAGCTCACTTGAGGCCCCACCAAAGCCTCATCGAAGCCCCACCAAGGGCTCATGGAAGCTCCACCATAGCACCAAGTAAAAGCAAGGTGTAAACGCGACTGTAAGCTAATCGTTTTATTTAGTGACAAGAGCTTTTTACTGGCGTTCAGAGAGCTTTAACAAAGCGTGTCCGAAGCCTTGTTTTGAAACAAGTGTAAACTAGCCCTTATATCCATAATAACAACATATTTAATGAATAAGCCAGTGTTTCTTCAATGACAACCTGTGATCTATTCTTGGGGTTTCCATTTTAACATAATTAGGGGAGCCTTCCTGTAAGATATCTTCTTGGAAGGCTTAAACCTACGATTTTGTTTTATACAGATGGCATTTAGCTATTTGAAATTATTACTGTAACTTGTCAGTCGTATGTTTTCTAGCAATATTTGGAAAAGGACATAATTAGAAAAAAAAAAGGCAAATAATTTGAAAAGTACTATAATTTTCACAGTTCTAATTTTCTCCAGCAGGGAAATCTTATACTTTGACCAATCCGTCAGAAAAACCTAGGGGGTTAGATTTTTATAGAGCAGCAGAAATCGTAAATAATTACCCAACCAGTGGATCCTGAAATGACAACTATTAAAACCCATCAGTCTCCAGCATTAAAGCCCTGTACACAC
Source organism: Rana muscosa (assembly GCA_029206835.1). NCBI lineage: Eukaryota > Metazoa > Chordata > Amphibia > Anura > Ranidae > Rana > Rana muscosa. The sequence goes on along the minus strand of CM055116.1, from coordinate 137,213,700 downwards.
GATCGGTTTGACTGTTTTCATCGGACAAACTGATCGTGTGTGGGCCCCATCGGACTTATTTCCATCGGTGAAATAAAACAGAACATGTTTTAAATTTTTCCGATGGGAAAAAAAACCGTTAGGAAATTCCGATCGTCTGTGTGGAACTCCATCGGAGAAAAAACCCACGCATGCTCGGACTGAATTAGGAGACGGGAGCGCTCGTTCTGGTAAAACTAGCATTCGTAATGGAGATAGCACATTCATCATGCTGTAATGAACTGAAAAGCACGGAGATTGAAAAGCGCGAATCGGCTCTCACCAAACTTTTACTAACATGCGGTAACACGAAATCAGCAAAAGCAGCCCAAAGGGTGGCGCCATTGGATTTGAACTTCCCATTTATAGTGCCGTTGTACGTCACTGCGTTTGGGATGGTCGGAATTTTGTCTGATCGTGTGTAGGCAAGACTGATGGAAGTCAGCTTCATCGGAATTCCGATGGAAAAATCCATCGGATTTGATTCCATCAGAAATCCGATCGTGTGTACAGGGCTTCAGAGTGCTGAAGTCTAACTTTTGATTTTAAGTATGGCACAGCAGGGAATTTGGAAATAATTAAAGCCAAAGTTAAAGGTTAGATAGGAATGTTATATTTGGATAAAGACTTGATATAGCTTTATGCTGACATTTTTAAAATTAAATTTAAACACAGCGTGCATGTATATTCTGAAGCTATATTGTCTGTGAATACCAATACCTCTTCTACCTATGTATTGTAGATTGGGGGGGAGGGGGGGGGTTTAGTCCATATCAGGAGAGTAGCCAAGGGTGACCATGCTGCTACTCCATAGATACAGTACAGTGTCTGAGCGTTGTCACCCTAGGGTAGGAAGTGTGTTTATTGTCAGGATCATCAGGCCAAAATAAAGCATAAAGGAAACTAATGCAAGGCACCACATCTATGTACCAGTATGCAGCAACATATCGCATTTTATTCTTGGGTTAAGACACCTAAAGGAGTAGTACAGCCAAAGCTTGTTTGGCTGTACTTCTCCTGTGGATCATAGGAGTGCAGTTCATTCTGCACTCCTGTGACCTGTTTTCAGCAAACGGCGGGCTGAGGTCACAGAGCCGGTCTAGGCTCGGGCAAGATTGCGTCAATGAAGTCGGGATACGCCTGGAGTGGCACCTGGCTCAGCCTCTCAGCGAGCCGCTGAGAATCTGAGCTGGCTGTTCCCGCCCCTCCACAGCCTGGCGCTCCAGTGAACGTGGTGGGTGGGGGGGGGGGGGGTTTCAGAGCAGTGACTGGTAGATCCCAGCTCTCGGCTCAGGGAGACCTGAGAACCGAGTGATCGGTGGTGTGTGATTGGTTCTAAGTCTTAGAGCCGGCAGGGGACAGATGCAGCATCGGACCAATGCTGCATCCACCTACGTAAGTATGATTCTGAAAGTTATCCCTGTATCCTCTGCCATTGTTCTATCCACTTCCACTGTCCCTCTATCCCCCATCGTCATCTCTGTCCCCCATTACTGTTCCTTTATTGTACACAACTGTCCTTATATTGCCCACCACTGTCTTTCGATCCTCCACCAGTTATCCCTGCATCTTCTTTCATTGTTTTTCTATCCACTACCACTGTCCCTCCTATCTCTAACCACTATCCCCCACCAATGTACCACTGCCCCGTTTCTCCACAATTGTCCACTTTATCCTCCTCCACTGTCCCCTCTATCCCCTACCACTATCCTTCTCTTCCCCCAATACTTCCCCTTTGTTCCCTCTATACCCCACCACTGTTTCCTCTATTCCCTACCACTGTCCTTCTCTCCCTCCCCCCCCCAATCCATCCCCTTTGTTCCCTCTATTCCCTACCACTGTCTTTCTCTACCCCCCCCCCCTTCATCCTTCCCCTTTGTTCTCTCTATTCCCCACCATTGTCCCCTCTATTCCCTACCACTGTCCTTCTCCCCCAACCCCCCCCCCCCATCCTTCCCCTTTGTTCCCTCTATTCCCCACCACTGTCCCCTCTATCCTTCACCACGGTACCCTGGGCACAGGTTCAGTTTAAAGTGACTCTGACAGCTGCTGCCATTTTTAAAAGTTCTTGTTACCTGTATCTGCCTGATGTCAGTACTTTGAGCGTCAGACTCAAAATAAGCTTATTATAAACGAGTGCCAGAAAGTATGAAAAATCCTCATCTCTATAGTTGATCCAGGAAATTGACGCCTAAAGCATTGAAGCTATATAATCAATATAACAGCCAGGAGAAAAGCCATTTTAAGAAGGAACGGTCAGTAATGGAAGAATCTAGAACTTCTAAAAGCAAGTCAACAGTTCCTAGACATTCTCCTTAAGTGTAATTCCTTAAATTTTTGTGAAAACTTGGATGCAGAATTACACAAATATTTCAATGATATAAACCAATGCCCAGGCCTGTACTGTACCAACCTATGTACCCGATCTCCACAACTCTGGCAAACCCCCAGTGTGATTACAGCCTTGTATTCCATTTACACTTCATTTTTCCCCACGCTGCCATTCCTTGGCGGCATTTCTTCACGCAAGCAGAATGTGAAGCGGGCTAACATCCAGTTAACAATGTGTGACTGCCATCCGAGCTCAGTGAATGAAAGAGACATCAAACCAATCACTGTGATTTACATGGATGCTGGTCGGAGCATGTTTGCTTTTCAATTCAGCGACCTGCAGACATTGATGAATTGGACTGCTATAGAGAAGCCTCCACACTCTCTGCGGAGCTCCTTCACAGCTGCTCAGTCTATGCATTTTACTGAACGCTCTATGAGGCTGGGTTTTTTTTCCTGCCCGTTATAGATGCTTCTTGTTGAAAATAAAATCTAGATGACCCCATCGTTTTTAATAATGAATTTTTGATCTTTCTGGAAACATATGTGAAATGGAAGTCGGGTTCAGACTTGTCTTGATAGAGTTTCCAATCAGTTCCCTGATCACACATTTAAAATGACTCAATTTGCTTGCCACCTTGTGATCAAATCTATAGAAATAGATGAACAAATTGAAGTGTGTTTCTGTGTTAAAAAAATAAAATATATATATATATATATATATTTATATATAACTGCAAAAGTTTTAGGCAGGTATGAAAAAATACTGTGAATTAAGAAATCTTTCAGAAATAGAAGCGTTAATAGTTTATTTTTTATCAATTGACAAAATGGAAAGTAAATGAACAGAAGAGAAATCCAAATCTAATTCCTCTAGGTACACTTGCACAGTTTTTGAAGGAACTAAGTTACTCGGCGGGTAGGTTGTTCCAAACATCTTGGGGAACTAACCACAGATATTCTGTAGGCTGCCTCAAATCCTTCTGTTTCTTCATGTAATCTCAGACAGACTCTATGATGTTGAGATCAGGGCCCGGGGAGGGGGGGCCAAACCATCACTTCCAGGACTCTTTATTCTTCTTTACACTGAAGATAGTTCTGAATGATATTGGCTGTATCTTTGGGGTCGTTGTCTTGCTGCAGAATAAATTTGGGGCCTCCCTGATGATAGGGCATGATGGATAAGTATCTGCCACCTGTATTTCTCCGCATTGAGGACACCATTAATCCTGACCAAATCTCCAACTTTTTTTGCAGAAATGCAGCCCCAAACTTGCAAGGAACCTCCACTATGCTTCACTGTTGTCTGTGGACACTCATTATTGTATTAGTCTAAAACCTTTTGCCAACAAACTGCCAGGCAAATATTTCAATTATATGCAGTCTGTAGCACTTGCTGCCATTTTTCTCACCCTAGTTCCCATGTTTTTGTGCATAGGTGAGTCACTTAGCTTTGTTTCCATGTTGGTATGGCTTTTTGGCCTTAATTCTTCCATGAAGACCACTTCTGCCCAGACTTCTCCGGACAGGTCCCACTGGTTTTTGTGCTGATGGCACTACTAGACATCTTCTGATGTTGAAGGGCAGTAAGCATGATGTGTCTTTCATGTGCTGAATCAAGTTTCTTTGGCCGACCACTGCGTTTACTTTCCTCAACGTTGCCCGATCAATGGTGTCCTCAATGCTGAGAAATACAGGCAGGTACTTGTCCATCGTGGCATACAATCAGGGAGGTGTCTGATTGGCCCCAAATTTATTCTGCAGCAGGACAACAACCCCAAACATACAGCCAATGTCATTAAGAACAAAACAAAAACTAAAAACAGTGAGGGACCTCTCTGACAAAGGTAACGTAAGGAATTATAAAAACTTACCACTAGCCTATGTCGGCTGACTCAACCAAAATTATTCGGTGTGATCCAACTCAACATAACAGTGCAAAAAGCCGGGCTAAAAGGAGCCTAGAAGGATAGTTACAAATGGGACCAAGCAGCATAAAAAACAAAGGTTTTATTAGTTAATTATTCAATGACAACACAAATATGTAGCATAAAAGGACATAGACCTCCACCACTCCAAGGTTAAAATGACAACATTGTCAGTTCAAGACAGCAGTTGCTCACATAGCACACATGAATACTCACCCCTGCTAAACCAGTCATGGTGTAAACTGGAAAAACTTAATGGGATTGGCTGGGTAATGGGACAAAGAAAACATCATATAGTAACTCACACAGCGCCAGCCACCAAAATTACATATTGGCACACATATGCAATGCATTCTGTACCACACGTCACCACATGGGGTCTCTGATAGAGATTTACTGGGTCTTGGCCTAAAAGCATGCCCTGTGGCAATAAAATGCACAGTAAAGTCCACAGACAGCATATGATGTAACACATAGTCCCAATCCTATATACAATATCTGACAAAAGTGAGTACACCCGTCACATTTTTGTAAAGATTTTATTACCTTTTCATGTGACAACACTGAACAAATGACACTTTGCTACAATGTAAAGTAGTACAGCTTGTATAACAGTGTAAATTTGCTGTCCTCTCAAAATAACTCAACACAGCCATTAATGTCTAAACCGCTGGCAACAAAAGTGAGTACACCCCTAAGTGAAAATGTCCAAATTGGGCCCAAAGTGTCAATATATTGTGTGGCCAACATTATTTTCCAGCACTGCCTTAACCCTCTTGGGAATGGAGTTCACCAGAGCTTCACAGGTTGCCACTGGAGCCATCGTCCACTCCTCCATGATGTCACCTGATTTTACCCTACACAGGGCCATTGTTTTGCCTTTGCTTGGCCGGCTACCTGGGTATCTGGGAGTGTCTCTGCTGTGGGGCTGGATTGTTTCCACCTGGCGCAGGCGGGGACCCCCCCATGATTGACTCGCGTGGGGCCCATCGGATGGTGTCATTGGTGCCGGATAGAGCCTTCCTTCTCGGTGTGGCGCCATGCGCTCCAGGCTTGGTTGGTCCTGTTTCCATCTCTGTGCATTCACGGTAATCCCCTGAGCTGCGGGCATCCAGCGTCATATTTAGGTCCCCAGGCAGGCTGTATCCACAGCACTTTGCCTTGGAAGACACCATTGGGACATCAGTAAAAAACACTTTTAATTATCCAAAGGTATTTACTATTTGCATCTTGGATTTAGGGCACCCTGGTCCACATATATAGTATATTGATTACATGATTCATTAAATGCACTGCTAATGATGAAGAACCCCATTACTGTCAATGGCCCCACCCACACCTGAGCTTTCCGTTGTTTGGAAAAGCACAAAAGTTTTTTTTATTTAGCAGAATCATACGTTTTTGGGGTCATTCCCTCAGAGGGGTGGTCAGTCCCATCCTCTGTACAGAGCCACTGGCAGGTTTAAGTCAGTGTTGGTACTTTGAAATAAATATGTTGGTTTTGTGATGCAGTTTGGGCACTCAGGCCTCGTACACACGACCGAGTTTCTCGGCAAGAACCAGCAAGAAACTTGCTGGCAGAGATGTCTTGCCGAGTAAATCGGTCGTGTGTACGTGGCTATCGGGTTTCTCGTCGAGAAAACCGACAAGTAACCTCGACGAGAAAATAGAGAACCTGCTCTCTATTTTCTCGTCGAGATTCTCGTCAGCCTGTTTCTCGACGAGAAAAGTGAGTGTGTGTACACTTACCTGTCCGCCGGGAAGCCCGCGCATGTTCGAAATGAATTCGATGCATGCGCGGTAGCTTCCTAGGCATAGATAGGGTATACCAAGATGGCGGCGACGGCATCGAATGTGATGAGCGCATGCTCGTCGTAGTCGATGACGTCACCGCGTACGCTCCATTCAAAGAACCGCGGGTTCTTTGAATCGAGCGTGTGTACACTCGGCCGGGACAATTTTCTTGTCCAAGAATCTCGTCGAAAAAAACGACATGTTTTTTTCGACGGGAATCTTGGCCGTGTGTACGAGGCCTGAGACTCAAAAAGGCTCGCCATCACTGGCCTAGGCCATCTTTATGTAGAGCAACAATTATTTTTTCCAGATCCTCAGAGAGTTCTTTGCCATGAGGTGCCATGTTGAACTTCCAGTGACCAGTATGAGAGAGTGAGAGCGATAACACCAAATTTAACACACCTGCTCCCCATTCACCCCGGAGACACTGTAAAACTAACGAGTCACATGACATTGGGGAGGTAAAACGGCTAATTTGGCCCAATTTGGACATTTTCACTTAGGGGTGTACTAACTTTTGTTGCCAGCGGTTTAGACATTAATGGCTGTGTGTTGAGTTATTTTGAGGGAACAGCAAATTTACACTGTTATAAAAGCTGTACACTCACTACTTTACATTGTAGCAGTGTCATTTCTCGTGTTGTCACATGAAAAGTTATAATAAAATATATACAAAAATGTGAGGGGTGTACTCACTTTTGTGAGATACTGTATATCGCAGCCAACTCATAGCCAAAGTTTCTGTTTACTTCTTCATAAAAAGAAATATTTGTTTGATAAGATCTCTTGCATACATTAATACCAGCTTTCTCTTGTGATCTTATTTTCTGTCACATGCTGTAGAATGTGGTTCTTTACCATTCCTTCCAATGTTATTCCTAATATATGACTTGGGCTACAGATCTGTAGTTAGTGAGTGAAGACCTCTATCCCCTTTTAAGGCTTGGTTCACATTTGTGCGATGCAGGAAAATTCTTGCGAGTCCACTGCGGGTTCCGGCATCGCACCTGAATCACTGGCGGTTCAAAATGCTCTCTGCAAACCTCTGCAGGTGTCATTACAAAGTGACACCTCAAGATCAGTTTGCAGTGCGAACTGTGAATTTGGACAGGAATTGGATCGCATGGGTGTGTACACCCATGCGATCTGATTCCAGTGCGGACAAAAAAAGGGTCCTGCACCATTTTGGTCCGAATGCGATGCGAATTCAGCCATACAATTTTTGTATGGCTGAATTTGCATCGCATAGACATCGCATGTGATCGGCACAACAGTGCTGTGCGAATCACATTCAATGTCTGACATCGCTATAGTGTGAACCGAGCCTAAATGTAGGTACCATATTTGAGCTGAGTCAAGCCAATTATTTAAGAGCCTCAATTAGAAACAATGACTGTGTTCTTTGGACTTTGCTATTGGAAGGACTATCACCATATGGACACTCAGAATAAAAGAGAAGTATGAGAATCTGGGTTTTTGTAGAATCCTACTTACCTAGGTGGATGCAGCATATCTGTCCCCCGCTGGCTCTAACTCTGAGAACTGAGTGATCAAACACCACTGGTTGCTCAGTTCTCAGAGATCCGTGAGCAGAGAGCTGGTGAATGTCAGTCATTAGCTCTCTGCTCTGACACCCCCCCCCCCCCCCGTGCGCTCACTGAAGCGCTGGACTGTGGGGGGGGCGAGAGTGGCTATATATATTTTTAGCAGAGACCCGAGAGAAAAAAATGGTAGTTGTTGCAATGTTTTATGTCATACTGTATTTGTGCAGCGGTCTTTCAAATACAATTTTTTTGGAAAAAAATACACTTAAATTACTTTAAAAAAAACTAAACAGTAAAGTTAGCCCATTTTTTTTGTATAATGTGAAAGATGATGTTACGCCGCGAGAATCGTGATCTTCATTCTAAGAAAAAAAATTCAGATTCAAATTTTTCCCAGAATTGTGCAGCTCTACAACGCACACACTATTGGAGTACAATAACCCCCAGCATTGGTGTCGGCGAGTGCAAGAATAGCCCCCAACATTGGTGTCAACATTGGTGCAATAATAGCCCCCAAATTAATGTCCGTGAGTGCAATCATAAACCCCAGCATTGGTGTCAGTGGACACACTAATTGTCCCAATATTGGTGTCAGTGAGTGTAATAATTACCTCCAACATTGATGTGAATGAGTGTAATAATAACGCCCCTGGTATCCGTACAATTATCACCCCCCCCGGGCTTACATGGTCAGTGGCAGTTATATTTAATCCCCCGCATTGTGGTCAGGGGCAGTAAAAGTCACCCCCCCCCCCGAACTGTGGTCAGTGGCAGTGGAAATGAACGCCCCTCCTCCCGCATTATGGTCATTGGCAGAGAAAGTTGACCCCCCCCTCCCCCCGCATAGTGGTCAGTGGCAGAGAAAGTTACCCCCTCAGCATTCGGGTCAGTGGCATAGAAAGTTTGCCCCCCCCCCATTGTGGTCAGTGGCAGAGAAAGTTACCCCCCCCCCTCCAGCATTGTGGTCAGTGGCAGAGAAAGTTACCCCCCCATTGTGGTCATTGGCAGAGAAAGTCACCCCCCCCCCTTCGTTGTGGTCGATGGCAGAGAAAGTTACCCCCCCCCTCATTGTGGTTAGTGGCAGAGAAAGTTACCCCCCCCCCCTATTGTGGTCATTTGGCAGAGAAAGTCGCCCCCCCCCTTCGTTGTGGTCGATGGCAGAGAAAGTTACCCCCCCTCATTGTGGTCAGTGGCAGAGAAAGTTACCCCCCCCCCCCATTGTGGTCATTGGCAGAGAAAGTCACCCCCCCCCCCTTCGTTGTGGTCGATGGCAGAGAAAGTTACCCCCCCTCATTGTGGTTAGTGGCAGAGAGTTACCCCCCCCCCCCATTGTGGTCATTTGGCAGAGAAAGTCGCCCCCCCCCCCTTCGTTGTGGTCGATGGCAGAGAAAGTTACCCCCCCTCATTGTGGTTAGTGGCAGAGAAAGTTACCCCCCCCCCCCCATTGTGGTCAGTGGCAGAGAAAGTTAACATCCACAGCACAGTCTCTCTCATTCAGTGCCAGGACTGGAACACAGAGAGAGCGACCCAGCACCCCTTTGCTGCTCTGCTTTATTTATGGGGCCCAAGGGCCTGCGGATCCTGTTTTGGGCACCTGGGGTCTAAAATGTACAGTGCAACCTACATTATTGCTTTCTCCAGAACTCCTCCTGATTATATCTGGATCTGACATTAAATATATATTCTCCACATGACAGTTCCTGCATTTTGAGAAACCCAGATCTAAATCAAAGGATCCTCTTTTTTAAGCAGACATCATCTCTTCTTGCAGGCAGTGGAGTCAATCCAGGCAGAGGACGAGAGCGCCAAGTTGTGTAAGAGACGGATTGAACACCTGAAGGAACACAGCAGTGACCAGACGGCTGCTGTCAACATGTGGAAGAAGAAACGTATGGACCGGATGATGGTGGAACATCTACTGCGCTGTGGCTACTATAACACAGCCGTCAAGCTGGCCAGGCAGAGTGGTATTGAGGTAAGATGGTCTGATATGGAAACCTGGTTAAAGGTGTATGATTGCAGACAAATACACAGGTTGCTTTTGCTCAATGACCTTCCATAAAATACATACGTATGTGTTGCTATTTATACTGAACTCCAGCCAAAGCAAAATAATAATTAATAAATTCTAAAGTTTGTATTTTTTTAAATGTTGTAATTTTATATACTTGAAATTTGACTTCACTATATTGCCATTCCATGATCTCCTGCACACCAATCAGGGTACACTCGATTTTTGTTATAGGAGGAAACAGTACTTGGGGGATCTCTTAAGTTCGCTTTCTGCAATTGTGCCTTCATAGTCTAGTCCGCCACTCTGCCAAATGGTAAAGGACATTCAGAGCACCTTGGGTTATCCACAGAGATGGCACAATGGAAGCTGCCTGCCTGTTGACATATGTTGTCTACTTGCAGCTTCAGACTAAACTGTCCTTTAAGAGACTGTTCTTTTATGTAAAATTCAGCTTGAGCTATGCGGCTCTGTAAACAGCTCTTTTTAAAGACAAGGTGCTAAGAGGAGTCTGCAAACTGTAATGTGAAAAGGTATTGGATAAAAAAGCATACCAAATATTGACAAGCAATATGTTATATTGAACTAAAGGAAAAATGTTTTTAAATGTAGATGATCAGTCCTGACGATAGCACAAAAAAGTAAATTTCATTTTCACTAAACTGCTATACATTCCCTCAAAGGCCTTGAAATAAAATTCAGAGGTCCAGTCATTAAAATTTTCATCCAGCAGAGGCCCGAGTCTCATGTTTGTGTAAGGACTCCGATCCTTCATATCACAACCCCACCCCCTTAAATTACAGTTTCCTCTTTACAGTAAAGCCCCTTCTTTACATTACAGTGTCCTCTTTACATCACAGCCCCCTTTGCATCCCAGTCCCCCCATTTTATATCACAGCCCCCCTTTATATCACAGCGCCTTCTGTACTTCAATGTCCTCTGCCCCCCCCCCCATCACATCACAGCCCCTCCCTCCTTACATAACAGACCTCCACCCTTTACAACAGTGTCCTCAGCCCCCACCTCACATAACAGTCCCCCTCCCCCTCACGTCGGTGTCCTCTGTCACCCCGTTGCATCACAGCCCCCCTTTCTTGCATCCCAGTCCCCTTCACAACCCCCCCCTTAATTGCACAATAGTCCCCTTTATAGCCCCTCATTATTGCATCTCATTTTCATTGTCTGCCCCCCTTCCTTGTATGCAGGTCGCCTTCCTTGTATGCATGTCCCCTTCACAGAGCCCCTTCCTTGTATACTGGTCCCCCTTACAGCCCCCTTCCTTGTATACGGGTCCCCTTCACAGCCCCCCTTACTTGTATACGGGTCCCCTTCACAGCCCCCCTTGTATACTGGTCCCCTTCACAGCCCCGGTTCCTTGTATACTGGTTCCATTCACATCCCCCCCTTCCTTGTATACTGGTCCCCTTCACAGCCCCCCTTCCATCTTCACAGCCCCCCTTCTTGTATACTGGTCTCCTTCACAGCCCCCCTTCTGTGTATACTGGTCTCCTTCACAGGCCCCCCTTCTGTGTATACTGGTCTCCTTCACAGGCCCCCTTCCGTGTATACTGGTCTCCTTCACAGGCCCCCTTCCGTGTATACTGGTCTCCTTCACAGGCCCCCTTCCGTGTATACTGGTCTCCTTCACAGGCCCCCTTCCGTGTATACTGGTCTCCTTCACAGGCCCCCTTCTGTGTATACTGGTGTCCTTCACAGGCCCCCTTCCTTGTATACTGGTCCCATTCACAGCCCCCCTTCCTTGTATACTGGTCCCCTTCACAGCCCCCCTTCCATCTTCACAGCCCCCCTTCTTGTATACTGGTCCCCTTCACAGCCCACATTCCTTGTATACTGGTCCCCTTCACAACCTCACTTACATCACATTTCCACCTGCCAATCACAACCCTCCTCCAACCTTACCAATCCTACACAGCATGTGGAAGGCAGAAGGCACAGCATTTTCCGACAGAGGGCAGGAACTGTCCATGCCCTTTCCATGTAAACCAGCAGGTAATTGGTTGCTATGACCCACAACAAATCACTGGCTTGTTAACTTGAAAATTGTGCAGCTCCCGCCCTCTGTCTGTATGTAGAGTGCCTTCTATCATTTACCTGCTGTTAATATGAATGCTGTGGCTGCGGCAGGGGAAGGAGGATATCATCTGGGAGAGGGAACACGTAGGCTGCTAAGTGGCCAAGCCGCGGTCCAGATAGGACTGTCATTTGGTCCGTGTCTCGACCATGGTCCGCCATTTAGTGATGCCTGCTCTAAGGAATGATGCATCTCTTGTTTCCCAAGTGAACATAGTTAGATTACAGCTGTTTTAGTTTAGTGTAAATTGTTAACAATTCTTTAGCAAAAACAATACTACAAAAAAAAAGAGTTTTATTATATTGGTTAAGGGTTCTGCAAATAAATTGGCCTGGTTTATTTTTCCTTTAGTTGAAATATGGCAAAGAAAGAGAAATTGACCAAAACAGCTTTATAAATATTTTAAACTGTTGGAAGCCATTCTTTTGCTTGTAAAATGACCATCCAGCAGCATCAGCCTCTATAAAAATAAAAATAAATAAAGGCCTACTTGTCTCGTTCTAGAAGAAAAAAAAGAATTGATATGTATCTCCCAAGTATGAATAAATCTGGTCTCATCCCCACAATACGGACTTCTTAACAACACTACTCGCTCGTTCCCTGTGTGAAGTTATCTGATCTCTCAGAGAAAATAATGAGAAGAGAGCTTGTATATCAGCAGGTGCTGACAGCAAAACCTGCGCTAATCAAATATGACGATTGAGCTAATTTGCTAATGGTTTCCCGCTCTCTAATGATGTGATAAACAGCGCCGAGTTGGAAAAATAGAAGCGGCCATAACAAATGATTTTGATAGAATGGGCTATAAAGACAGCTCATCAGACTGAGCTTGTTAGACTGAATAATGATCTTATTTTGATACCATTATGACCTTGGATTGCAACACTGGAATCAAATATGTGTTTTTTTTGTTTTTTTTAGAATGTAGACACAGATCAAGCTTCAGGCTTGTAGTGCGTGTGTTAATTTATCTCGGGTGTTTGTGTTCTGCTACATTACATAAGATAATCACATTCTGTTGTTGTGCCATTGTAGCCTCCTCGTTGTGTGATAATTATATGTTGGAGCGGCTGGGTTATATATGTGAATGCGTTTATGGCTGGAATAAACAAAACCTCACCTATATGCGGGAAAAAAAGGTTATAGAACAAGTACAGTGGCTTCTTGTTTACAGAAAAGTGCTGCTAAAGGGAAACCGTACACCAGATTTTCAGTTGAAGAAGACTAACTTAAAGCGGAGTTCCAACGACAATAATTATATATATTTATATATATATATATATATATATATATATATATATATATATATATATATATATATATATAAAAATTTTAGACAATTCTTAAGTTTGTAAATTTTCAAAGTATCACTCACTTCTTTAGTCAAATTCATCCCCCGATGTCCGGTTTCATCTAAAAAAACTAAGTTAGAAAATTTCTTCCTGGCCGTTTTTCATCCCGCTTGTGGGCATGTGAAGCCCACAAGCATACAGTTCCGGGACATGGTGCTGCTGAGCTACCAGCATGCACCGCCCCATTCCCGCGCATGCGCAGTATGTATTCCACCCAGCGCCGTAAACTCCCGACGTTGCAAGTCTGACGGCGTCGTCAGAAGTGCCCGCCCCGTTGTGATGGTAACGAAGATAAACAAAAACACTCAGATGGTAGATTCCAGGGAATCATTGCATCATCACGTCACTTCCGATTTCGCGAATCTCACGAGAATGAGCGGCGGCCATCCACACTGACTCCTGGGAATAAGGACACATAGTTCCCAGGAGACAGTGTGCCGCTGGATATGACGGCCATACCTGCGGGTGGCAGAGACCGGAAAGGCCACTGAAAAGCCTCCTAACCAGGTAACCTATAGGAGATTTTTTTTATTTTTTTCCATAGCAGAATGATTGTATTGCCTAAATTATGTTAATGTAAAGTTAAAAAATTGAGTGTAACTCTGCTTTAAGTATGAGTAGCACCGGTGGTTTGTGTCATATAGTTTGGGGAAACTGTCCTAAAGTGAACCAGTCATGTACTGCAGATTATATACACGAACGTGAAGGCATAAAAGAACATCCAAACGCAATGCTCTTCATGTGTTTGTATATAATGGATCTCTAACCGAAGAATAAAAATGTAACGTGTTGCGGCTTGCCAGTCCTTTAATGAGCTGGCTGCATTTGTTTTAATTTTTCAAGCTAAAAGCATTTTCAACAAACACAAAGAAATTAAGTTCTTGATCTTTTTAGTCTTTCGAGGTATCTTCTATAAACAACAAATTTCACAGATGTTCAGTGTAGGCCCGTGCAGACAGTCTGTTCAAATCAATAACGGGAAGCCAGCTGCATGAACCTGAATGGACCTTCACGCACATCCTGGAGTGTACACCTGTGCGGGTCTGATGCATAATCTGTATGTTCTCATCTGTGCATCGGACTCACACGGATGTACAGTACACTACGGGATGCACATAAAGATCTGTGCAGCTGGCCATATGTCATTGATTCCAACAGGTTGCCTGCAAGGGTCTGCACAAAACACCTGTGTGTCCTGATCTTTTGCTGTTAAAGCAGATATTTGGGGCCTTTTTTTTTACCCCAGATCTCTTCATAAAGAGGACCTGTCTTCTTTATTTCTATTACAAGGGATGTTTACATGTTTACAAGGGATGTTTTTAAAAAAAATTAAAGGGACGGTGTTAAAATAAAATAATAAATACAATTTTTTTTTTTAATGCGCTCCCATTCCTTGCTTGTGCGGAGAAGCGAATGCATACATAAGTCACGCATGCATATATGGTATTCGCACCACACATGTGAGTAATCTCACGAACGGTAGAGCGAAAGCAACATTTCTAGCGCTATGCCGCCTCTACCTCTAAATCGGTAACCTGTTAATGCTTATAAAGCGTTGCCTATGGAGATTTTTAAGTACTGTAGTTTGTCACCATTCCATAAGCATGCACAATTTCACCTTGAAAGAAAACCAGTAAACAAGTTTTCCAGATGTAAGAAAAGTTGTGCTCATAAGTTTACATACCCTGGCAGAATTTATGATTTCTTGGCCATTTTTCAGAGAATATGAATGATAACACAAAAAATTTTTTTACACTCATGGTTAGTGTTTGACTGAAGCCATTTATTATCAATCAACTGTGTTTACTCTTTTTATATCTTAATGACAACAGAAACTACCCAAATGACCCTGATCAAAAAGTTTGCTTACCTTGATGATTTTGGCCTGATAACATGCACACAAATTGACACAAAGGCCCCTTTCACACTAAGGCGGTTTGCAGGCGCTATTTTGCAAAAAATATCGCCTGCAAACCGAGCCTAAACAGCGGCTCCTTTCTCTCCAATGTGAAAGCGGTGCGCTAACAGGACTTAAACAAAAGTCCTGCTAGCCGCATCTTTGGAACGGTGAGAGGAGCGGTGTGTTTACCGCTCCTCCACCGCTCCTTCCCATTGAAATTAATGGGATACCGCGGTAATACCGCCCGCAAACCGCAGCTGGTATTAACCCTTTTTTCGGCCGCTAGCAGGGGTTAAAACCGCACTGCTAGCGGCCGAATACCTCTGCAATCGCGACGGTATAGCGCCGCTAAAAATAGCGGCGCTATACCCCCACCGCCCCAGTGTGAAACCGGCCAAAGGGGTTTAAGTGGCTATTAAAGGTAACCATCTTCACCTGTGATCTGTTTGCTTGTAATTAGTGTGTGTATAAAAGGTCAATGAGTTTCTGGACTCCTGATAGACCCTTGCATCTTTCATCCAGTGCTGCACTGACGTTTTTGGATTCTGAGTCATGAGGAAAGCAAAGGAATGTTCAAAGGATCTGTGGGAAAAGGTAGTTGAACTGTATAAAACAGGAAAGGGATATAAAAAAGATATCCAAGGAATTGAAAATGCCAATCAGCAGTGTTCAAACTCTAATCAAGAAGTGGAAAATGAGGGGTTCTGGGTTCACTTTATTCTGCTGTCGCCAATGACGGATCGACTTGGCCTTGTGTTTTGGATCATTGTCATGTTGGAATGTCCAAGTACGTCCCATGTGCAGCTTCCTGGCCAATGAATGCAAATGTTCCTCCAGTATTTTTTGATAACGAACTGCATTCATCTTGCCATCAATTTTGACCAAATTTCCTGTGTCTTTGTAGCTCACACATCCCCAAAACATCAGCGATCCACCTCCGTACCTTTCATTATAGGCATTGTTGACTGCTCTCCAAATGTAGTGTTTATGGTTGTGGCCAAAAAGCTAAATTTTGGTCTCATCACTCCAATTGTTTTTGTGCCAGAAGGTTTGAGGCTCGTCTCTGTGCTGTTTGGCATATTGTAAGCGGGATACTTGGTGGCATTTGCACGGTAATGGCTTTCCTCTGGTGACTTGACCATGCAGCCCATCTTTCTTCAAGTGCCTCCTTATTGTGCATCTTGAAACAGCCACACCACATGTTTTCAGAGAGTCCTGTATTTCACCTGCAGTTATTTGTGGGTTTTTTCTTTGCATCCCGAACAATTTTCCTGGCAGTTGTGGCTGAAATGTTAGTTGGTCTACCTGACCGTGGTTTGGCTTCAACAGAACCCCTAATTTTCCACTTCTTGATTAGAGTTTGAATACTGCTGATTGGCATTCTCAATTCCTTGGATATCTTTTTATATCCCTTTCCTGTTTTATACAGTTCAGCTACCTTTTCCCACAGATCCTTTGACAATTCTTTTACTTTTCCCATGACTCAGAATCCAGAAACGTCAGTGCAGCACTGGATGAAAGATGCAAGGGTCACTGGAGGAGTTTGAGATGGAGGGGCACACCAGGGAGGCAGTTCATAGAGTGCTATTTCAAGTCAGAAAGCTGATTATGATCTACTGGAAATCAGAAAAACCCCCGACTTCGAGGGAATGGATTTGTAAGATAGGGGATATGCTACGCATGGAGAAACTTATCTACCAACACAGGGGAAGTACACGGCAATACGAAAATCTTTGGGCCCCGTGGCTGGATACACCGGGGCTTGCCCCGGTGGACCTGGTCATGGACAGGTTGTTGGGACTGAATATGGGGTAGTGAATCCGCATATATGGATTGAAGTGTAGTAGAAAAGGTGACATTGTGGTAATGCTGAATTTATTGTAACATGTTTCAGTTGGTCGTGTGTATGGACATGTTGGTTATTGTATTGCTTTTAATGGCTGTATACCACCTTTGAATCAATAAAAAAACTTTTGTTGGATAAAAAAATAAAAAAAAAGATGCAAGGGTCTGTCAGGAGTCTAACTCATTGACCTTTTAGGCTGGGTTCACACTAGTGCGACACGACATCTGTCCTACTTTGGATCCGACTTTGCCCTGCGACATGAAGCCGACATATGTCCGACTTTCAATGAACGGGGATCCGACTTGGATCCCCGCCAATAGCAGGCACTGTGTTTGGTATGAATCTTGAGGGGGAACTCCAGGCCAAATTTTAAATAAAAAACCGGCATGGGTTCCCCCTCCAGGAGCATACCAGGCCCTTGGGTCTGGTCTGGATTTGAAGGGGAACCCCTACGCCGAAAAAACAGCGTGGGGGTCCCCCCCCCAAAATCCAAACCAGACCCTTATCCGAGCACGCAACCTGGCAGGCCGCAGGGGAAAAGGGGGGGACAAGAGAGCGGCCCCCCTCCCTCCTGAACCGTACCAGGCCGCATGCCCTCAACATGGGGGGTTTGGTGCTCTGGGGCAGGGGGGCGACCTGCGGCCCCCCACCCCAGAGCACCCTGCCCCATGTTGATGAGGACAGGGCCTCTTCCCGACAACCCTGGCCGTTGGTTGTCGGGGTCTGTGGGCGGGGGGCTTATCGGAATCCGGGAGCCCCCTTTAATAAAGGGGCCCCCGGATCCTGGCCCCCCCACCCTATGTGAATGAGTATGGGGTACATCGTAACCCCTACCCATTCACCTGGTGGAAAAAAATTGCAATAAAAAAAACACACAGCTTTTTAAAGTATTTTATTGCACAGCTCCGGGGGTCTTCTTCCGACTTCGGGGGTCTCCGGTGTCATCGCCGCGCTCTCCGGTTCTTTCTTCTGCCGGGCCACCGCTATCTTCTTCCAACTCTTTTGCTAGCGGGGCCCGGTCTTCTCTGTTGCCTTCTCCCCTCTTCTCCTCTCCGGTTCTTCCTTTCTTCCGCCGGGCCTCCGCTAACTTCTTTTAGCTCTTTTGCTAGCGGAGGCCCGGTCTTCTCCGTTGCCTTCTTCTTCTCCCGCTATCCGGTTCTTCTCCCGGGCCTCCGCTAACTTCTTTAGCTCTTTTGCTAGCGGAGGCCCGGTCTTCTCCGTTGTCTCGTCTGGCTCTCCGTTGTCCTTCTGCCGGCCCCTCCACTAACTTCTTTAGCTCTTTTGCTAGTGGAGGGGCCGGTCTTCCCGTCGTCGCCGTCTTCTTCCCTCTTCTCCTCCTCGATGTTGACTCGTCGCTTCCTCTCGCAGTAATGCTAAATCTTCGGTCCGCAGAGATTAATATAGGCTTCTCATGACGTCACAGTCACATGTACCCATGACGTCACAGTCACATGCTCCGGGGCCACCCGGAGCATGTGACTGTGACGTCATGAGAAGCCTATATTAATCTCTGCAGACCGAAGATTTAGCATTACTGCGAGAGGAAGCGACGAGTCAACATCGAGGAGGAGAAGAGGGAAGAAGACGCCGACGACGGGAAGACCGGCCCCTCCACTAGCAAAAGAGCTAAAGAAGTTAGTGGAGGGGCCGGCAGAAGGACAACGGAGAGCCGGACGAGACGACGGAGAAGACCGGGCCTCCGCTAGCAAAAGAGCTAAAGAAGTTAGCGGAGGCCCGGCAGAAGAAAGAAGCGGGAGAAGAACCGGATAGCGGGAGAAGAACCGGATAGCGGAAGAAGAAGAAGGCGACGGAGAAGACCGGGCCTCCGCTAGCAAAAGAGCTAAAAGAAGTTAGCGGAGGCCCGTCGGAAGAAGGAAAGAACCGGAGAGAAGAAGAGGGGAGAAGGCGACGGAGAAGACCGGGCCCCGCTAGCAAAAGAGTTGGAAGACGATAGTGGTGGCCCGGCAGAAGAAAGAACCGGAGAGCGCGGCGACGACACCGGAGACCCCCGAAGTCGGAAGAAGACCCCCGGAGCTGTGTGTGTTTTTTTTTATTGCAATTTTTTTCCACCAGGTGAATGGGTAGGGGTACGATGTACCCCATACTCATTCACATAGGGTGGGGGGGCCGGGATCCGGGGGCCCCTTTATTAAAGGGGGCTCTCGGATTCCGATAAGCCCACCGCCCGCAGACCCCAACAACCAACAGCCAGGGTTGTCGGGAAGAGGCCCTGTCCTCATCAACATGGGGGCAGGGTGCTCTGGGGTGGGGGGGCCGCAGGTCGCCCCCCCTCCCCCAGAGCACCAAACCCCCCATGTTGAGGGCATGCGGCCTGGTACGGTTCAGGAGGGAGGGGGGGCGCTCTCTCGTCCCCCCCCTCTTCCCCTGCGGCCTGCCAGGTTGCGTGCTCGGATAAGGGTCTGGTTTGGATTTTGGGGGGGACCCCCACGCCGTTTTTCGGCGTAGGGGTTCCCCTTCAAATCCAGACCAGACCCAAGGGCCTGGTATGCTCCTGGAGGGGGAACCCATGCCGGTTTTTTATTTAAAAATTGGCGTGGAGTTCCCTCTCAAGAGCAGCACAGCACAAGTCGCATGCCAAAGTCGGATCATGCAAGACTGCAGTCCGACTTTGATCCGACTTCAATGATAGTCAATGGGCTGAAGTCGGATCAAAGTCGGACCGAAGTAGTACAGGGAGCATTTTCAAAGTCAGACCGACATGTGTCGGACCAGTTAAGACGGCTCCCATAGGGAAACATTGATTTTTACACGTCATGCGACATGAGCTCCCAATGTTGGAGCGTTTGTCGGACCAGTGTGAACCAGGCCTTACACACACACACACACACACACACATGAATTACAAGCAAACAGATCACAGGTGAGGATTGTTACCTTTTAATAACCATTCAAAACCCTTTGTGTCAACTTGTGTGCATGTTATCAGGCCAACATCACCAGGGTATGTAAACTTTTATTTAGGGTAATTTGGGTAGTTTCTGTTGCCATTATGATTTAAAAAGAGTAAACACAGTTGATCGATAATAAATGTATTTAGTCAAACAGTAACTATGAGTGCCAGGGTATGTAAACTTATGAGCACAATTGTAATACCACCAAAACAAACCTCTGTGTGTCTCAAAATATGATATATACCGGTAAAATTCATTTGAGTACAATGTTGCATGCCCTAGTAAAGTGCTGAAAACTGAAAATGACCTGGACAAGAAAGAGGTTAACATGCCAGTCTTCAAGTGGTTAAAGAAATAGTTTTTAGACCAAATCTCACTAAAAGCAGAAGGCAGACACGGATAAATTAGTTTTCACTACACATAATTATTACAGAAATGTGTGTTTTGCTTAGGGTTTAATTATGCACACCACAGAAAGAAATGATTTAGATTATTCACGGCCCTGCTCCACCCCCCTGCGGTCCGCTGGAGACACTATGCAGGGAAATAGAGATCTCGGTATGTGGATACATTTTTAGTCCGCTCCCGTTGCGTCACATTTTTGAAAGCAGCAGGCTTTTTCTTCTTTTGTTGCATGTCAGTGCAGGAGAAATGACCGATGAATATTTATGGAGATGTACTTTATACATGTTTACTCTTTGTCCTGAAGTGCGATCATGTGCTTTTCTTGTGCTTTGACACCTGGCAGCCTATTAAACAGAAATACTGGGAAATATACATTTAATTAACAATACTCTAGATCAGAGGTCTCCAAACTATCCTAAACAAAGGACCAGTTTCCTGCCTGTCAGTCTTTAGGAGGGCCGGACTGTGGCCAATGGGAGTGGAAAATGCCCCAGCATTGATGGGAGTCCACAATGTTTCGGACTTGGTGGTCAGTGGGATTTAAAAAAAATGTGGTCAATAGGAGGAAGAATAATGTCCCATCATTGGTATCAGTGGGAGGAACAGTGCCCCATTGTTGGTGTCAGTGGAAAGAATAGTACCCCATCATTGGCATCAGTGAGAGGAATGATGCCCCATGGTTGGTGTCACTGGAAAGAATAGTACCCCATCATTGGTGTCGGTGAGAGGAGTGATGCCTCATCATTGGTGTCAGTAGGAGGAATAGTACCTCAAGGGCTAAATAAAAGCAAGCAAAGGGCCACATCCGGCCCTCGGGCCACCGTTTGGAGACCACTGCTCTAGAACTAAAGTCAGAGCCTCCCTTGAATCAAGTTTAGTGTGCAAACGACAGGTTGATTTGGAGCCCCCAACCCCGGAACTGTGCAGGAACAAACGGCACACCTCTTTCCTCTTGCTAAGCATCCACCATTACTTTTTTTTTTTACCCACCTTGTCCCAATGTCATGTCCATGGTGTTCTTCGGTGTCCTCATATGAGCCTTAACACACTAGAAGAAGGAGGCGGGTCCAGCGGCCAGATTGATGAGATATTCAGCATGGTGGGGGGGGCAAAGTTACGCAGAGCAGAATGCTGGGTCAGAAGAGAATGTATATACCGTGTCTCTGAGCTCTGCTTATTGCTGGAGGCACCGACGTGATGAAGTCAGCGCTGCCCTGCTAGAATTTCAGCGGGAATAATGACAATGCCGGTTACACTTTTTTCTAAGAACGTGGCCTGCGGTGACCACTAGATTCTCTACCACCAGAAATTAGGACACTGCATGATAGAGGGACTTTCCAGTGCAATGCACCAAAGGATTATTATAATTATTATACAGGATTTATACACTCATCGGCCACACTATTAGGTACATCTGTTCAATTGCATTGTAACACAAATTGCTAATCAGTCAATGACATGACAGCAAATCAATGCTTTTAGATGTGGTGAAGACAACTAGCTGAAGTTCAAACCGAGCATCAGAATGGGGAAGAAAGGGGATTTAAGTGACTTTGAGCGTGGCATGGTTGTTGGTGCCAGACGGTCTGGTCTAAATATTTTCAAAAACTGCTGATCTACTGGGATTTTCACGCACAACCATCTCTAGGGTTTACAGAGAATGGTCTGAAAAAGAGAAAATATCCAGTGAGCAGCAGTTATGTGGAGAGATGTCAGAGGAGAATGGGCAGATGGTTCGGGGTGATGGAAAGGCAACAGTAACTCAAATAACCACTTGTTGCAACCAAGGTATGCAGAATACCACTTCTGAACACACTACACATGGAACCTTGAAGCGACCTACAGCAGCAGAAGACCACACCTGGTGCAACTCCTGTCAGCTAAGATCATGAAACTGAGGAGTCCACAGCTCACCTCCTCTCCCTCTGTCCACAGCTCATCTCCTCTCCCCTCTGTCCACAGCTCACCTCCTCTCCCTCTGTCCACAGCTCACCTCCTCTCCCTCTGTTCACAGCTCACCTCCTCTCCCATCTGTCCACAGCTCACCTCCTCTCCCCTCTGTCCACAGCTCACCTCCTCTCCCCTCTGTCCACAGCTCACCTCCTCTCCCCTCTGTCCACAGCTCACCTCCTCTCCCTCTGTCCACAGCTCACCTCCTCTCCCCTCTGTCCACAGCTCACCTCCTCTCCCCTCTGTCCACAGCTCACCTCCTCTCCCCTCTGTCCACAGCTCACCTCCTCTCCCTCTGTCCACAGCTCACCTCCTCTCCCTCTGTCCACAGCTCACCTCCTCTCCCTCTGTCCACAGCTCACCTCCTCTCCCCTCTGTCCACAGCTCACCTCCTCTCCCCTCTGTCCACAGCTCACCTCCTCTCCCCTCTGTCCACAGCTCACCTCCTCTCCCCTCTGTCCACAGCTCACCTCCTCTCCCCTCTGTCCACAGCTCACCTCCTCTCCCCTCTGTCCACAGCTCACCTCCTCTCCCCTCTGTCCACAGCTCACCTCCTCTCCCCTCTGTCCACAGCTCACCTCCTCTCCCCTCTGTCCACAGCTCACCTCCTCTCCCCTCTGTCCACAGCTCACCTCCTCTCCCCTCTGTCCACAGCTCACCTCCTCTCCCCTCTGTCCACAGCTCACCTCCTCTCCCCTCTGTCCACAGCTCACCTCCTCTCCCCTCTGTCCACAGCTCACCTCCTCTCCCCTCTGTCCACAGCTCACCTCCTCTCCCCTCTGTCCACAGCTCACCTCCTCTCCCCTCTGTCCACAGCTCACCTCCTCTCCCCTCTGTCCACAGCTCACCTCCTCTCCCCTCTGTCCACAGCTCACCTCCTCTCCCCTCTGTCCACAGCTCACCTCCTCTCCCCTCTGTCCACAGCTCACCTCCTCTCCCCTCTGTCCACAGCTCACCTCCTCTCCCCTCTGTCCACAGCTCACCTCCTCTCCCCTCTGTCCACAGCTCACCTCCTCTCCCCTCTGTCCACAGCTCACCTCCTCTCCCCTCTGTCCACAGCTCACCTCCTCTCCCTCTGTCCACAGCTCTTGTATCCACGGTTCAGGCTGGTGGTGGTGGTGTAATAGTGTGGGGGATATTTTCTTGGAACACTTTGGGCCCCTTAGTGCCAATTGAGCATCATTTAAACACCACGGCATCCCTGAGTATTGTTGCTGACCATGTCCATCCCTTTATAACTACAGTGTACCCATCTTCTGATGGCTCCTTCCAGCAGGATAATGCACCATGTCACAAAGCTCAAATCATCTCACCACTGCTTTCTTGAATATGATAATGAGGTCACTGTACTCCAATGGCCTCCACAGTCACCAGATCTTAATCCAATAGAGCACCTTTGGGATGTGGTGGAACGGGAGATTCGCATCATGGATGTGTAGCCGACAAATCGGCAGCAACTGCGTGATGCTATCATGTCAATATGGACCAAAATCTCTGAGGAGATGCCTGCCTTGGAGCAAACTCCACAAGATGCTTTCTATTATATATATTTGCTAGTAGTATATATTCTCCTTTCTGATTTAGTTGAATTTTGTTACTGGACCCTGATTTCATGGCTATTTTCCTTCAATTGATCCTGCCAGTGGGAAAGTCCCTTACTGGGTACGGGGTCAGTCTCCGTGAATAGTTGGCATATGATAGACAAGAAGCCAGGAAAAGTCAGGCCCCAGCAATCGGGTACACCCAAATTGGAAAGAAGCACAGTAAAGAATTTCCGGGATGATAATGGTGTTCTTGCAGTGTTCTCTGTTTTCTGCTCTGAAGCCTCGTACACACGACCGAGTTTCTCGTCGAAAAACGACAAGAAACTTGCTGGCAGAGCTTTCTTGCCAAGTAAATCGGTCGTGTGTACGCGGCTATCAGGTTTCTCGTCAAGAAAACCGACAAGAATCTCGACGAGAAAAATAGAGAACCTGCTCTCTATTTTCTCGTTGAGATTCTCGTCAGCATGTTTCTCGACGAGAAAAGTGTGTGTGTGTACACTTACCTGTCCTCCGGGAAGCCCGCGCATGCTCAAAATGACTTTGACGCATGCGCGGTAGCTTCCTAGGCATAGGTAGGGTGTAGCAAGATGGCGGCGACGGCATCGAATGTGACGAGCGCACGCTCATCGTAGTCGATGACGTCACCGCGTTCGCTCCATTCAAAGAACCGCGGGTTCTTTGAAAGGAGCGTGTGTACACTCGGCCGGGACAAGTTTCTTGTCCAAGAATCTCGTCAAGAAAAACGACGTGTTTTTTCAATGACATTAAAAACGGTCATGTGTACGCGGCATTAGGCTGGTATGGTATTTTTAAAGCTGTGCTTCACCCCCAAATCGATAAAATTTAAATTCATCCGCTACAATTACTGACTTTTATTAATAGGACACTTACCTGTCCAGGAATCCAGCACCTTTGGCTCTTCAGCTGTCTTAAGCCTCGTACACACGATCCAACTTTATGGCCATAATTGTCTGATGGACGTGTTGTGTCGGATAATCCGACCGTGTGTATGCTCCATCCGACAATTATTGGCTGAATTAACAACAACAAATGTTGGCTGTTCATGCTCACCAACTGTTGGGCAATAAATCTGTTACGTCGGATAATCCGATCGTGTGTACGCAAGTCTGTCCAACTACAATCCAAAGTACAAACACGCATGCTCGGAACCAATGCTAAACATCAGACAACAATAGCAGAAGTTGCCCAAAGGGTGGCAGTAAAGGGCTGAAAAACCA
Source organism: Rana muscosa (assembly GCA_029206835.1). Classification (NCBI taxonomy): domain Eukaryota; kingdom Metazoa; phylum Chordata; class Amphibia; order Anura; family Ranidae; genus Rana; species Rana muscosa. The sequence continues at coordinate 137,188,835 of CM055116.1, read as the reverse complement.
CGTGATTTGGTGAATGTTGGCTGAAAATGTTATGCCGTCTGTATGCAGAGCAAGTTCACGGCCAACGCCCTTCAGACCAAAATCCACGGAAAAGTTGGATGGAAGTCCGATCGTGTGTACGAGGCTTTAGGGTCAAGGCGAGGGGATGTTTACTTTGGGAAGCCAGCTGTGACTGCTTGCTGCTTCACAGCCAGCTTACCGCTGCGCATGCGTGAAGCACGCAGTGCTTTGGCATTGTCCTGCAGCTTTCGAGGACCTCCGACGTGTCCCAGAAGGCTGTGGGGGAGGGGGGGGTTCAAACTTCACTTGAATCACTGCGGCAATCTTACCAGAAGTGGGAGCGGGTACCTGTCAAAACCAATGCACAATCCCAACTCGCATGTTCCTGAAAAATGGCTGTGTATGTAAGCAGGTGCTGTAGCGACCATCGGCTGGAACCAAAGACAGTCTAGGCAGAAGAACGTCACCGGCACACAGTGCATCTCCAATGTGGGTCCTAAGCTTTATTCAGCGGTCACATTGTTGCAGCAAGAGCAATGTTTCTGATCCTCGCAGGACCCCTTCATCAGGCATGACGGTCACTCTTGCTGTACAGGACAGCTGACACAACTGTACTGTTTTTACTTGTTCTTCGTATACTGTAAATTGGTAATACCTACTGGTTCACATCCTCTTAAAGGGGGGTTCCACCCGCGTTTTTTTTTTTTTTTAAAAGTCAGCAGCTACAAACACTGTAGCTGCTGACTTTTAACAAGAACACTTACCTGTCCAGGGAGCCCGTGATGTTGGGCCCCCCGAGGCCAATCCCTCGATCCTTGCAGCTCCCGGCATCGCCATCCTCAGTAAGGGGGCTTCACTACCTGTTTCCTACAGCGCATGCGCGAGTCTTGCATTGTTTTCTAAATGGGCAGCTTGCTCTCTGGGATACACACAGTACCCCATTCACCAGAAGACAAGGCGAGGAGGATGCGGAAGAAGACCAGCCGCGGATAAGGAAGAGGCAGATTAGAGACTTTCGCATAGCAACTGGTATATCTGGTGAGTAAAAAAAAAATTTCCTATTTGTTTGCAGGTTTTTTGTGAATATTTTTTTTTTTTTAGGGTGGAACTCCACTATAAGTGGATCCTTGCAGCCAATTCTTGATTTATTCTGTAGCCCCCCCCTGCTTTTTGAGCAGGTCCTTGTGGTCAAGTGGCTTCGAATTGTACTTTTTGAGCAGGCAGATTCATGCCTCCAATACCAGGGCTTTGTGTGAACAGAAGAGCAGCCAGAAGAAGAGGTGAAAGGGCCATTTACTATTGTTTATAAGTGACTATATTTGGACCAAACATAACCAAAAAATGTGATTAAATGCGATTTTATAAGCTGATAAACATTTTACAAAAATGCATTAATTACATTATTACATTTTCATCATTTATGAGACTTCAAAATGTGTTTAACTTCAAGATAAACTCCAAATTGCATGGATGAAAGACAAGAAAAAAATAAAAAGACTACTGTTGGGTTCATTTCTCTCTCAGTATGCGAGTTGAAGTGGCAAGTGATCGTGACTTATTTATAAAGTAAAATTTGTTTGAAGCTGCCAAAATTTACCTTGCTAAATTGTAGTTTCACTGACATGTATTATTCAAATTCATGGCGGCTGTTATGAGGTTGCCAAGCTGCCTACACACTTTTTATTCAAAATTCTAATATATATATATATATATATATATATATATATATATATACAGTAATCTCAAAAGTAAGTACACCCCTCCACATTTTTGTACATATTTTATTATATCTTTTTATGTGACAACACTGAAGAAATGACACTTTGCTACAATGTAAAGTAGTGAGTGTCTAGCTTGTATAACGGTGTACATATTGCTGTCCCCTCAAAATAATTCAACACACAGCCATTAATGTCTAAACCGCTGGCAACAAAAGTGAGGACACCCCTAAGTGAAAATGTCCAAATTGGGCCCAAAGTGTTAATATTTTGTGTGGCCACCATTATTTTCCTGCACTGCCTTAACCCTCTTGGGCATGGAGATCACCAGAGCTTCACAGGTTGCCACTGGAGTCCTTTTCCACTCCTCCATAACGATATCACGGTTCTGGTGGATGTTAAAGACCTTGCGCTCCTCCACCTTCTGTTTGAGGATCCCCCACAGATGCTTTAACCACTTAAGCCCCGGACCATTTTGTTGCTAAAGGACCAGCCCCTTTTTTGCGATTCGGCACTGTGTCGCTTTAACTGACAATTGCCTGGTCGTGCGACGTGTCTCCCAAACTAAATTGACGTCCTTTCTTTCCCACAAATAGAGCTTTCTTTTGGTGGTATTCGATCACCTCTGCGGTTTTTATTTTTTGCGCTATAAACAAAAATAGAGCGACAATTTTGAAAAAAAAAAAAAATATTTTACTTTTTTGCTATAATAAATATCCTCCAAAAATATATAAAAATACATTTTTTTTTCCTCAGTTTAGGCCGATACGTATTCTTCTACATATTTTTGGTAAAAAAAATCGCAATAAGCGTTTATTGATTGGTTTGCGCAAGTACTAGTAATGGCGGCAATCAGCGATTTTTATCGTGACTGCGACATTATGGCGGACACTTTTGACACATTTTTGGGACCATTGTCATTTTTACAGCGATCAGTGCTATAAAAATGCACTGATTACTGTGAAAATGGCAGTAAAGCGGTTAACCTCTAGGTGGCGCTGTAGGGATTAAGTGTGCCCTAGTAAATTATTCTTACTGTAGGGGGGCGTGGCTTGGCGTGTGACATCACTGATCGTCGTTCCCTATGACAGGGAACAGACGATCACTGACCTGCCACTAGGAAGAACGGGGAAAGGTTTGTTTACACTTCTCCCCGTTCTTCAGCTCTGTGACCCGATCGCGGGACACCGGCGGCGATCGGGTCCCGCGGTCATGGAGCTTCGGACCGGGTCGCGAGTGCACCGCCGGCGGCACGCGCCCGACCCACGGCTGAAATCTTAAAGGGGACGTACCTGTACGCCCTTGTGCCCAGCCGTGCCATTCTGCCGACGTGTATCGTTGTGCGGCGTGTGGTTAATAGGGTTTAGGTCTGGAGACATGCTTGGCCAGTCCATCACCTTTACCCTCAGCTTCTTTAGCAAGGCAGTGGTTGTCTTGGAGGTGTGTTTGGAGTCGTTATCATGTCTGCCCTGCGGCCCAGTCTCCGAAGGGAGGGGATCATGCTCTGCTTCAGTATGTCACAGTACATGTTGGCATTCATGGTTCCCTCAATGAACTGTAGCTCCCCAGTGTCAGCAGCACTCATGCAGCCCCAGACCATGACAATCCCACCACCATGCTTGACTGTAGGCAAGACACACTTGTCTTTGTACTCCTCACCTGGTTGCCGCCACACACGCATGACACCATCTGAAAAAAATAAGTTTATCTTGGTCTCATCAGACCACAGGACATGGTTCTAGTAATCCATGTCCTTTGTCTACTTGTCTTCAGCAAACTGTTTGCGGGCTTTCCTGTGCATCATCTTTAGAAGAGGCTTCCTTCTGGGATGTCAGCCATACAGACCAATTTGATGCAGTGTGCGGCGTATGGTCTGAGAACTGACAGGCTGACCCCCCACCCCTTCAACCTCTGCAGCAATGCTGGCAGCACTCATACGTCTATTTCCCAGAGACAACCTCTGGATAGGATGCTGAGCACGTGCACTCAACTTCTTTGGTCGACCATGGCAAGGCCTGTTCTGAGTGGAACCTGTTCTGGTAAACCGCTGTATGGTCTTGGCCACCGTGCTGCAGCTCAGTTTCAGGGTCTTGGCAATCTTCTTATAGCCTAGGCCATCTTTATGTAGCGAAAAAATTTTTTTCAGATCCTCAGAGTTCTTTGCCATGAGATGCCATGTTGATCTTCCAGTGACCAGTATGAGAGAATGAGGGCGATGACACCAAATTTAACACCCCTAAAACCTTGTAACACTAATGAGTCACATGACACTGGGGAGGGAAAATGGATAATTGGGCCCAATTTGGACATTTTCACTTAGGGGTGTACTCACTTTTGTTGCCAGCGGTTTAAGCATTAATGGCTGTGTGTTAAGTTATTTTGAGGGGACAGCAAATTTACACTGTTATACAAGCTGTACACTCACTACTTTTACATTGTAGGAAGCGTGTTATTTGGTACTTGCTCTTAGGGATGGCTTTTAGATTTGAAACTACTACCAGGCTGACAGGTTCCCTTAAAAGCTGATATTAAAGTCTTGGGTTTTTTTGTTTTAAAATAACAAACTTGTTAATCTTGCCTGCTCTGTACAGTTGTTTTGCACAGAGCAGCCCAGATCCTCCTCTCCTCTGGTCCCTCGCCGGCACTCCTGGCCCCTCCCTCCTGCTGAGTGCCCAACAGCAAGCAGCATGCTATGGGACTACCTGAGCAGGTTCGCTCTTGAGCCGCTGTTCGGTGTGTCCATTCAGATATGGAGCCGCAGCTCGGGCTCGCCCCCTCTCTCTCCTCATTGGCTCACTGACTTTGACAGAAGCGGAAGCCAATGGCGCTGGTTACCCCAGAAGAGAAAGATCAAGGCCACTCTGTGCTATACCACTGCACAGAGCAGGTACGTATAATATGTTTATTTTATTAAATAAAAAAAAAGACTTTAACACTGTAATGCATAGATTGCAGTATGGTAAAAAAAACTTGTGCCTTTAGAACCACTTTAAGCATAGGTGCATGTATAAAGCCACACTAAATGGTAACAAAGCAAGTCTTGTGATACCAAGAGAAAAAAATATTTTCGTTTGCTTTCCTGTGACCTCATCATAGGTGTCTCTGCATGCAGACCATCTAGGAATTCCCACTTCCTATCACTCATTCTTGTTTCTCAGCTTTGATGACTCCCGGTGGCCAATAGCATTTATAATGGATGGCTCCCATGTAGTCCAGAGGACTACAGGGGGAGTGTCCCTGACAGCCAAGCTGAGGAGGAAGTGTGTGAATGATGCTGGTCATCATCTAGACAGAAAATGATTGGGTGCTTTTGCAAACTTCATGAAGAGAGCGCTTCTTCTGGAAAAAGGCTGGGGTTTAAAGAGATGAGAAACTGAAGCAGTTAAAGTGTTACTAAACCCAGGAGCCTGCATTCACTATATCTGGTCTCCCACAGTACACAGAACATGGAAATGCAATAGTTTTAGTAAATATAGACTGATAAATACCTTTTCTCATCAGCAGTATATAGCAGTCTTGTGACTTCTATCAGTATCTGGTTAAAGCTTGTAGGAGGAGTTTTCATTCTCCCCTGATTGTCCTATGTGGCTGCAGGACCCCTTACCTTCGGTCTGGACAGTGCTGATTGGCCCTGTACTGATCACATGCACCCTCCCAAAAATAAAAACTCTAGCAACACACACCAAGCTGAGCACGTGCAGCTTGTCCCCTAGTCTCTGTACTTTCTGGAGATGGTTTGGGGACTCTGGAAGTAGGGGAGGATCAGAGGAGACAGCCTTTTTACACAATGCAGCGGATTAACCCCTAGGTTCCACAGTGAGTATAACAAGCATGCTTTACTGCATATACAGACTGATTTTACTGTTGTGGGTTTAGTGACACTTTAAAGGGTAGGCTGGAGTTTTAGTTTAGGCCTTTTTTTTTTTTTTTTTACCAGGCCTACTCTGCTCATGAGAGCACGCAATTCCCACAGTCATAAAGGGTTAAGAAAATGAGGTATATAATTCTCTTTCAGTTAAGGGCAGATGATCACAAGGGTATTAAGGAAAGAAAAATGCTGTTTATTCTTGACAGATGTATAGTTGGCAAATAAAGGCAAGTTGTATTGGGACCTTGTGATCCCACGGGCCCTGGAGCAGCTGCAGCCCCTGTAGTTTATGGCCTAACCTACAGGTGAGCACCGCTCAGCTTACACAGAAAATATTCAGATCTTCTGAAATGTGATGAAAAGTTTTCATGTGTTGTCTGTCTTTTTTTTTTTTTTTTTTTTACTTTTCTATCTTTGATTTAGTCTTAAAATGAAGAACATATTTTTTTTTCTATTTTTTTTTAATGGGAATATAAAAAAAAGCATATGCAGATGAGATGGTGCCATTATTTCACATTGCTCGACTAAAATGAACAAAGTGCTAACCAGCTAATTGATACCCTTGTCTGTGTGCTTTGTGTCTGTGTGTAAATGGTTTTATCTCTGCCGAAATCTGTCATTTATTCCCTTTCATGCATCTCCTCATTACAGATCTGGGGCTGCGCTGCATAATTCCTCTGTGTGTGTATTATTTAGTCTTGCTGGAAGCATTCTGTTCTGAGATGTAAAAGAGAACATTTCTCAAAGGCCCCGGAGGGCAGCTCAAACACTGTTAGATAACACTACAATTAGCAGAAATCAAAGTAAATATTGCCTGTAAAATCAAATGCTATTAAATAACAGCTAATTCTTTCCCCCTGTTGCTTCTTTGCCCTTTGCACTCTACATTTAAAGGTATACTCCAGTCACAAATGAGAATGTTGACTTGAGAAGATACAGCCTACCTGATCAGTTTTGATGTCTGCCCTGCTGTTCATCTTGAGCAGCTGGCGGCCATGCTGGATAAGTCTGTGTAGTTTTAATACAAAAAGGTGTAGCCCTTGAATCCTCCACTTAATCAAGGTCAGACGATAGTACATAAAAAAAACCAGGAAAGACCACTTCCAATAGTGTAAATCTGGTATAAATTTTACTTTAAACTGGCTAAAAACACTTACATGGGCAACGTACATAGAAAAGCATGTAAAACTGCAATTCCCAGAATCTTTGGGAGGTATATGCGCACTGACGTTGCCGCTTCTGGCTCCCTCCCAATATGTTTCGGCATCAGGGGCCCGTCCCATGGTTGTCTATGCTAATGGATTAAACAAGAGTTTGTTGACTTCTTTTATGAGGGTCACAAAATCTCTCTGGTAAGCCTCAGAGCAGTTGGGGGAGCATGAGTGATGGTTTGTTTTGCACCTTCTGGATTTACAAAGGAAGATCACACATATTATTGAATTCATTGGTGAAAGTTTTTCTCAGATAAAACTGTGGACTATTATGCAATAGTTTACATGTATTTTCTCACATGTTCAAGCGATGCACCTTTTGTATTACAATTGTTTTTTTATATAGTGTATCCTATATGGTGTGCTGGCAGCTTATTTTTGGAACCTTTAGCGCAGCGATTCCCCTTTTGTCTGGCATTAAGTGTGTGTAGTTGCTGGTGTCCTCGTTTTTTGAATGGCACCTGAAGCTGAGCCTGTGCAAATGTGCAGTGTGTTCCCTGATTCCAGCCACGCCCTCCTTCACACTCATTGGTGCGTGAGGTTGCCATGTGACAAGAGAATTGGGGACAGTCCAAAGTCTACTAAACTTGGTTTCTAAAGCCTCGTACACACGGTCGGACTTTAAACAAACTTTTCCGTGGATTTTTGTCCGAAGGGAGTTGGCCGGGCACACCCATAACATACACACGGCAGGACTTTCCCAACATCATGTGGTTTTTCTGCTCTTTACAGCCACCCTTTGGTCAACTTCTGCTATTGGTTGATTTTAACATGTACTTCGGACAAAAGTCCGATGGATTTCTGTACACACGAAAGGACTTTGCACCATCGGACTTTTGTTGCCGAAAAGTTTGTCCGTTTGTAGAGCGAACTTTTGTCCGCTGAAAACCGAAAAAAGTTTGTCCGATGGAGCGTACACACGGTCGGATTTTTTTGAAAACTTGCTAATTTTGAAGTTTGTTGGCAAAAAGTCAGACCGTGTGTACGGGCCTTAAGGATTACATAAATATCTGTTTTGATGGTCGCACAGTGTTCTGAATAGAATTGGTTGTTCACTGATTTATTTCACTTCTTGGGAGATTTTCTCATCATAACACTGAGATTGCACAAGGTGGTTGTAATGAACAGAGGCCTTCCTATTAATCAGTCTAGAATGAACATATTGTAACAAACCTCCATTTCTGCAACAAAATATGTCCAAAAATAAGGGGGTTTTTTTTGTCAATAAGTTGAGTTAAACTTTACTTAAAAACTTATGGGGTCAAATACAAATTTGACAGTAAAAAAGATCTTTATTTAGGGTACTGATGTTTGTAGCCAAAGGACCGTCTGATTATTACAAATGACTTCCCAAAAAGTCCCTACATCAAGATGTAAGCCCACATCCACATAATTAGGTAAATCTGCTTCCAAATACGTTTTTTTTTTGTTCACCATGAAAGAAAACCAGTAAACAACTTTTCCAGATGTAAGTACAATTGTGCTCATAAGTTTACATACCCTGGCAGAATTTATGATTTCTTGGCCATTTTTCAGAGAATATGAATGATAACACATAAAGGTTTCTTTCAATCATGGTTAGTGTTTGGCTGAAGCCATTTATTATCAATCAACTGTGTTTACTCCTTTTTGAAACATAATGACAACAGAAACTACCCAAATGATCCTGATCAAAAGTTTACACATCCCAGTTCTTAATACCGTGTATTGCCCCCTTTAACATCAATGACAGCTTGAAGTTTTTTGTGGTATTTGTGGATGAGGCTCTTTATCTTCTCAGATGGTAAAGCTGCCCATTCCTCTTGGCAAAAAGCCTCCAGTTCCTGTAAATTCTTGGGCTGTCTTGCATGAACTGCATGTTTGAGATCTCCCCAGAGTGGCTCAATGATATTGAGGTCAGGAGACTGAGATGGCCACTCCAGAACCTTCACTTTATTCTGCTGTAGCCAATGACAGGTCGACTTGGCCTTGTGTTTTGGATAATTGTCATGTTGGAATGTCCAAGTACGTCCCGTGCACAGCTTCCTGGCTGATAAATGCAAATGTTCCTCTAGTATTTGTTGATAACATACTGCATTCATCTTGCCAACAATTTTGACCAAATTTCCTGCGCCTTTCTAGCTCACACATCCGCAAAATATCAGCGATGCACCTCTGTGTTTCACAGTAGGAATGGTGTACCTTTTCATCATAGGCCTTGTTGACTCCCCTCCAAATGTAGCGTTTATGGTTGTGGCCAAAAAGCTCAATTTTGGTCTCATCACTCCAAATGACTTTGTGCCTGAAGGTTTGAGGCTCGTCTCTGTGCTGTTTGGCATATTGTAAGCGGCATACTTTGTGGCATTTGCATAGTAATGGCTTTCTTCTGGCGACTCGACCATGCAGCCCATTTTTCTTCAAGTGCCTCCTTATTGTGCATCTTGAAACAGCCACACCACATGTTTTCAGAGAGTCCTGTATTTCACCTGAAGTTATTTGTGGGTTTTTGTTTGCATCCCGAACAATTTTCCTGGCAGTCGTGGCTGAAATTTTAGTTGGTCTACCCGACCGTGGTTTGGTTTCAACAGAACCCCTCATTTTCCACTTCTTGATTAGAGTTTGAACACTGCTGATTGTCATTCTCAATTCCCTGGATATCTTTCTTTCTCGTACATCACGGGACACAGAGCGACATAGTCATTACTAATGGGTTATATAGTTACCGTCAGGTGCTGGCACTGGCAACTTCCAAAACCGGAAGTACCCTCCCCTATATAAGCCCCTCCCATCCGGGAGCACCTCAGTTTTTTGCCAGTGTCTAAGGTGTTGGCCAAGAAGAAACATGTGTTTTTCACTGAGCTTGCGTACAGGTTCTTTTGGGCCTCAGTAAGCTATTCCGGATCCGACCAAAAAAGCTTCATAGCTAAACGGTCGGTACCCGGGCCTTGCAGAGAAGAGCAAGGTTCTGCCTGTAATGCTTCTCTTAGGAGAGCTGGACCCTGGGATCCAGAGCTCTGGTCATACCCACGACCAAGATGTTTTCTGTGCAGGGTGCTATACAGGTCCAGGGGAGTGAAATCCTTGGGAACCCGGTCCCTGAAGGTTTGATTACAATGCCTGCCGTGATAGGTGAAGTTTGGGCTTTTGTGGACCAAACAAAGTCCTGCGGCGGGGAACAGGTAAGTGGGGGCCCCCAGGAACTTGGTTCTATTGGGGGACCCCCAAGCCTAATTTGTCTTTCTGTCTGTTACCTAACGGTATTCCCGCTAATATCTGTGCATGCCTGTAACTACTAAAAAAATGTAATAATTTTTAATGGTGGCCAAGAAAAAAAAAAAAAAAAAGAATGTTTTTTTATATATGTTTAGTATATTAAACTGCGGTACCTGTGTTTGTCCACTAGAGGCCGCTGTGGAATGTTTTTCTTGTCATATGGACTAGTTTCTTCTCAGAGAGCAAAGTCCAGGCAGCTGGTGAGTTCTCCTACAGGAAACTGTTTCCTCTGCCATGTTGCAGTGTTCGTCTATCCCCCGGCCTGCGGCAAAGGGGGCCCTGGCTCCTGTCCCTGGTTTCCATGTTTGAAAATTAGCGCCGAGGCGCACGTGGCCGCGCGCGTGCACGCGCCTCTATATATAGAGGTGGCCGGAAAAAGGGGCGGGGCCTGGGGGATGACGCTCTGTGCGCGCCGCAGCGCTTCTGCGCATGTGCGGGCGTCCCAGCAGGTTTTTAAAAAAGCCACATTATTGCAGTAAGCTGGCTATGAAGTACAGAGACAGAGCTGGCAACATTTAAAGGCATACAGCAAGCGGTTGATACAGGCATCCCCTAGAAAGGCACATTAGTAGACACCAACTGTGATATAGCAGCAATTGTGCTAGACTATTCTCAGTAAAAGTGGTGTATTACGGCTGGAATACCTCAGCTTTAGGCTTAGGAATATGCCGTCCAGTAGCTCCGGAACTGAATCTTCCAGGAAGCGAAGGGGGTCTCATCGGGCTCTGAGGATCTTGGGCATACTCCTGCTGCACCAGTCTCCCCTGAAGTTCAGAGGTAAGTGACCGTAGAGACCCCGCAGGGGTACTTGGTACTGTGGCTGTCCTCAGTCACCTGCTCCTGTGTATGTAACAGAGGAGGTTTTTTTCCTCAGCTCTGGGAGGATTAGAGAGAGATTGTCAACATTTATCGCTGCCTCCCTGTCAGGGAAAGCACGTCCGATCTCCGTCTCCTCCTTCAGAGTGCCTGTTAGCAGAGCAACAGTCCCATACAGGGATCGACCTGCCTGAAGGGGATCAGGATGAGGTTGATTCTGTTATAGAGGAATCAACAGTGGGGGAACCTTTTCTCAGCATCTTAAGCTGAAAGATTATGGGTTCAGTCTCTGACTAACATGGTCCGATCAGCATTTAAAAATGCACCTTGCGGAACCATCAACCACTACTGTATCCTCGTTGGGGTCGCTAGAAGCCCCCAGACTGTTTGTTCTTTTCCACTTCACCCTTTACTGAAAGGGCTCATTTACCAGGATTGGGAACGTCCTGAGAAAATATTTATTCCCCCAAGAGATTTCCGGTGGTCTATCCCATGGAGGATAAGTTCATCAAAAAAAAAAAAAAAAAAAAATGGAAGGTCCCTACAGTGGACGCAGCCATCTCTTGTATGTATAAATCACTGACATGTCCAGTGGATAATGTCCAAATGTTCAAGAACCCAATAGATAAAAGATTGGAGTCCTTATGAAAATCTGCTTGGTGATACAACCAGCAGTAGCAGCTATTGGGGTCTGCTAAGCAGTGAAGGATCAGTTGAAACAGGTCTTGAGGGACTTGACAGATCAGCAGGCTTTGCCCTAGCTGATCTACCTAGAGCCTTAGGCTTTGCGGTTGACGCCATAGAGGATTCAGTCCATCAGGCCTCCCGCCTTACGCTGTCTATAGTACATATGCGTAGGCTCCTATGGCTCAAAAACTGGTCTGCTGAAGCTCCCTGTAAAGAATGGCTGGTTAGCGTCCCATTTCATGGTGAACGCTTATTCAGGGAAAACCTGGACAAATATATCCAGAAAATTTCCAGCGGTAAAAATACGCTCTTGCCGGTTAAAAGCAGAGTTAGAGGTCCCTCTTTAAGAGGCCTGCTTCTCCAGTCCCTGGGGCATCGGCTGTGTAACAGTTCCGACGGCCTCCTCGGTCAAATCCCGGGGGTAAAAAACAGGGACAGTAGCAGGGTAATGAGAAACCCTGGGTCAGGGGAGGTACAAAACCTCCCCCAAAGTTAAATTCATTGAAGCCCCCACTCAGTCGGGTGGGGGGAGGACTCCAGTTGTTCGCAAGAGACCTGGCGGGACACGATCAAGACAGATAGGTGCTCTCCGCAGTAGGTTTGGGATACAGTTTGGAGTTAAAAGACTCTCCTCCTTCCCATTTTTGAGGTCAAACGTGCCAAGGGATCCCCGGAAGAGAGAGTCCCTCCTGTTGGCACTAGAACAACTATTGCTCCAAGGAGTAATTATGGAGGTTCCCCTGGAAGAATGAGGGTTCGGGTTTTACTCAAACCTCTTTACAGTCCCGAAGCAAACGCGGACGGGAGGCCCATATTAATTCTAAAAGGGCTATACAAATTCCTGTATATCAGGACTTTCCGATGGAGTCGATCCGATCGGTGGCCACTGCCCTACAAGGGGAGGATTGGTTAGCCACGATCGACATCAAAGATGCTTATTTGCACATTCCCATCTTTCCAGTCCACCAAAAATTTCTACGCTTTGCAGTAGAAGGGCGCCATTTTCAGTTCAGAGCCTTACCCTTCGGTTTGGCCACAGCACCACGAGTGTTTACAAAAATTCTGGCCCTTTATTGGCCAATCTAAGAACACAAGGTGTAATGATAATGGCATATCTGGATGACTTGTTGCTGATAGACCACTCAGTGAAAAAACTAGACGTGGTCGTTCACAAGACGATCAAGTATCTGGAATCTCACGGTTGGATTATCAACCGAGACAAGTCAGCCCTAAAAAACAGTCAAAAGTCTGGAATACTTGGGGCTAAGGTTGGATTCAGGCCAGAGAAAAATATTCTTGCCTCGAGGAAAGGTGTTGTCTTTGAAAGATTTGATCCACTTAGTGGGTACAAAAAAGACAGCCGTCCATACGCCTGTATATGAGGCTGCTGGGAAAAATGGTGGCATCATTCGAAGCAGTACCCTACGGTCAATTCCATTCAAGGAATTTGCAAGGGGCCATACTGTCAGCCTGGAACAAAAAAGTTCAGGCCCTAGACTTACAATGTCCTTGTCCCCTTCCGTTCGCAAGAGCCTCCGTTGGTGGTTGGTTCCCCAGAATCTGGAAAAAAGGAAATCCTTCAGTCCGATTTCTTGGAAGGTGGTCACTACAGATGCCAGCCTTATAGGCTGGGGAGCAGTACTGGAGCAATAGTCTCTCCAGGGCAGATGGTCGGATGCAGAAAAGGCCCTGCCCATCAATCTCTTAGAGATACGAGCAGCCCGGTATGCCCTAGTAGCATGGACATCCAAACTCCAAGGGTCCCCTGTCAGAATTCAATCAGACAATGCCACAGCAGTGGCATATATCAATCGGGGGGGCACCAGGAGTCGTGCAGCCCAAAGGGAAGTAAATTACATCCTGAGATGGGCAGAAAAATATGTCCCAGCCATATCTGCGGTATTTATTCCAGGAGTGGAGAATTGGAAGGCGGACTTTCTAAGTCGCCAGCAATTAGGCCCAGAGGAAGGGTCCCTTCACCCCGAGGTTTTCTGGACAATATGTCAGCGGTGGGGAACATCGGATGTAGATCTTCTAGCATCCAGATTCAACGCAAAGGGGGATAGGTTTGTCTCTCGGACAAGGGATCCCCTAGCTTGCGGCTCGGATGCCCTAGTGTTCCCTGGGGATCAGTTCAAGCTGATATATGCATTCACACCGCCACAATGGTTACCTCGATTACTCCGCAGAATCAGGGTAGAAAAGAAACCAGTGATTCCGGTGGCTCCAGCGTGGCCCCGAAGAGCGTGGTACGCGGAGATTGTAAAATTTCAGTGGGGAGTCCTTGGACTCTCCCACGTCGTCCGGCTTTCGCAAGGACCGATATACCACCCTTCCTTACCAGCCCTAGGTTTGACGGCCTGGCTATTGAAGCCCACATTCTAAAAAAGAGAGGGCTCTCTAATGCTGTGGTATCTACCATGATCAATGCCAGGAAGCCGGTATCCAGGCAGATCTACTATAGAATCTGGAAGGCGTACATCGCGTGGTGTGAGGCCAAGAAATGGCATCCACATAAGTACGTAATAGGTAGGATTCTGGACTTCCTACAGTGGGCTGTAGATAGGAAGCTTGCCTTGAGTACTATCAAGGGTCAGATTTCGGCCTTGTCAATATTTTTTCAAAGGCCCTTGGCTTCGCATTCACTAGTCAAAGCCTTTATACAAGGAGTGATGCGTATTAGGCCTCCGGTTAATATTCCCATATGTCCATGGGATCTAAACTTGGTTCTGTCGGTTCTACAGAAACAACCATTTGAACCATTACAGCATATTTCCTTGGTGCTTCTTACCAGGAAATTGATTTTTCTAGTAGCCATTTGTTCGGCTAAAAAGAGTATCGGAATTAGCAGCTATGTCCTGTAAGGAGCCATATCTGGTTATCCATAAGGACAGAGTAGTGTTACGTCCTCATCCAGCCTTTCTTCCTAAGGTGGTATCGAGGTTTCATTTGAACCAAGATGTGGTTCTTCCTTCTTTTTTCCCCAAACCTACTTCGGTAGAGGAAAAGTTATTGCATTCTTTGGATGTAGTAAGAGCAGTTAAAGCTTATCTAAAAGCCACTGCTCAGATTCGCAGAACGGATACTTTGTTTATTCTGCCGGAAGGCCCCAGAAAGGGTCAGGCAGCGTCAAAATCTACTTTAGCCAAGTGGATTCGACAGGTCATAATACAAGCCTATAGCTTGAGAAGTAGACCGCCTCCGTTCAAAGTTAGGGCGCACTCCACGAGAGCAGTTGGAACTTCATGGGCAGTGCATCACCAGGCCTCCCTGGCTCAAATCTGTAAGGCCGCAACATGGTCTTCGGTACACACGTTTACTAGGTCCTACCAGGTGGACGTTAGAAGTCAGGAGGATGTCGCCTTTGGGCGCAGTGTGTTGCAGGCCGCAAAAGATCCTCATGTCTGATAGCGCTCAGCTTATATATGGTGTATCCCCCCCCTCATTTGGCATTGCTTTAGGACATCCCATTAGTAATGACTATGTCGCTCTGTGTCCCGTGATGTACGAGAAAGAAAATAGGATTTTTATAACAGCTTACCTGTAAAATCCTTTTCTTGGAGTACATCACGGGACACAGAGCTCCCGCCCCTCTTTGGGGACACTTATTGCTTTGCTACAAAACTGAGGTGCTCCCGGATGGGAGGGGCTTATATAGGGGAGGGTACTTCCGGTTTTGGAAGTTGCCAGTGCCAGCACCTGACGGTAACTATATAACCCATTAGTAATGACTATGTCGCTCTGTGTCCCGTGATGTACTCCAAGAAAAGGATTTTACAGGTAAGCTGTTATAAAAATCCTATTTTTTATATCCCTTTCCTGTTTTATACAGTTCAGCTAACTTTTTCCAGCAGATCCTTTGACCATTCTTTTGCTTTCCCCTTGACTCAGAATCCAGAAACGTCAGTGCAGCACTGTATGAAAGATGCAAGGGTCTGCCAGGAGTCCAGAAACTCATTAACCTTTTAAACACGCACACTAATTACAAGCAAACAGATCACAGGTGAGGATGGTTACCTTTTAATAGCCACTCAAACCCCTTTGTGTCAACTTGTGTGCCTGTTATCAGGCCAAAATGATCAGGGTCATTTGGGTAGTTTCTATTGTGATTATGATTTAAAAATAGTAAACACAGTTAATTTGATAATAAATGGCTTCAGCCAAACACTAATCATGAGTGAAAGAAAAGTTTTTGTGTTATCATTAATATTCTCTGAAAAATGGCCAAGAAATCATAAATTCTGTAAACTTATGAGCACAACTATATATACTTGGAAATACGTTGCACAGGTTGTTAGTCATCGAGGATGTACAGTAGTAGCATACTTGGATCAAGGTAATTAGAGAGAAACTTCACTCTTGTACAGTCTCAGTAGTACTGTGGAATAGAAAAGTATGATAAACAACAGACAGGGTGTTGTATCACAGCACAGAGTGGTATCTGTGGATAACAACATGAATAGCAATGCGCCACATCCTGAAATTATCAGATATTAAGGAATTTTGGGACTTGGACTTTTTAGGCACAATAATACATAAAGTGAATTTGTTAAAAAAAGTATACATTTATTAAGCATAAATATAAACAGACTTGTTAAATAAGCCCACATCATCTACATCAACACAACAATACCGCTACTATACAAAACCATAACTTTCAATTGGATGGTAGAGGAATTGCATTAGCATTCCATATAGTACAAATGCCAGAGAACAGATGAAGTAGAGATGGTGCGGTATGAATTGTTGAATATGACGATACATTCGCTCGACAAGTTACGCGTGCAGTCACGCTTCTTCAGGAGCATAGCATGTAGATGTGAATTGTGAAGCAAAATTCCTAAAGTAATAAACAGCCAATAGTATACTACAGAAAGCACAGGAGGATTTGATGTGTTGAAAAATGGGGATAGATAAAATTTGCCTAAATTGATGAATTCCAGCAAACAACGCCGCTAACAGTAAAAACCTCAAGCTGGTATAGCCACAGATTTAGATCCCAGCCAACAGAGAATTTAGTGCAAGGTTAGAAGGTAGAAATAAAACCCAAGCGATCCTATTAGGGTAATCCGATCGGTTGTAGTAACAACCAGTCATGATTGTTTGACCTGATGGAGTATCCCCATGTTCGCAATACTCAATGGTAGAATCCATCCTGCAATGGTGGCTGTTCAAACAACAGACCATGATATGGCCTGTATTCACAGATTTGTATTATTAAGCGTAGGGGACAAATGTCCACAGGGGAAAGTGTCCAATTAACGTTTCTCAATCCACATAATGGACCTCACAGGAAAAAAAATATATACTTATAAACTGTCCTCGACAGCCAAAAGATAATTCACAACAACAAAGGTTTTTTTTATATTCTGGAACAAAACAGTCCACTTTTTGTTTTTTCAATTCATAGAAACAAAGAACAGTCTTTTAGAGTAATGCTTCACCCTCTCTCCTAAAGGGCACAAAGTATGTAAGTCTTAGATGAGACACTGTGTGTGTTTGGCAGATCTATTGAAACCGAGCTGAAGCGTTCAATACCCCATTTTCTTTAAATGTTGTAAAAATAAATTTAAATGTTCTTCCAAAGATACTTTTGTTGTCTTTTAAATGTAGAATCATTTTATTTGAGCATTTCCCAGAAACTTGTTATACAACAAGCAAAATTGTTTCTCACGAAAGTGACATCTTACTGGAAGACCACAATTTCATTTTATTGTGGGTTCTTGAATTCTTGCTTGCACATAAAAAAAAAAAAAAAAAATGTCAACTACCTCCATGTGTAGGGGACAGTAATGGGTGCGTCTTGTGTGCCATCCTATGTGAACCAGTACCTGGGGGGGGAGGGGGGGCGTAGGATGGGAGTGGGACATTTTTAGCAACAATGATTTTATTATGTACCTCCTGCCACATTTTATGATGGCACGGTAAGTAGATGGTATGTTGTTTTTTGTTTTAATGGGGTCAGCATCTTTATCAAAGGATTTTATAGGAATTTTGGACACACTTCAGGACCATTTATGTTTTATGATGGCCCATATTCTATACCAGTGGTCATCAACCCTGTCCTCAGGGCTCACTAACAGGCCAGGTTTGCAAGATAACTGAAATACATGACAGGTGAAATAATTTGCTGCTCAGGGATTGCAGTATTCTAGTCTGCATCTCCCCAAGGTAGAACATAAAACCTGGCCTGTTAGTGGGCCCTGAGGACATGGTTGATGACCATTGTTCTAAAAGGTTTAATGGCTGTTGAAAAAGAATCATGTGGTTCCATCTCTACTTCATTATGGCGAAAACCAATAGTTATAAATTTTTCTCATATGGAAGCTCTGATCCTCCAGGTGTAATAAGAGGTATCCTTATTTGCCAAAACCAAAGAGTTTTCAGATATTGCTCCAAAGATCTAGTTATTGAAAAGGAAGCTTATCAATTACAGTTGAGATTTAAAAAGAGGCTGCAAGAATAAGGTTTTAAAAGCGCTTCTCATAAAGCTAGAGAAGCAAGACATGATAAGAGAAACAGCCTTAGTGGTCCTATACTAAAAAGAGGAGATATTTCTATCCAATTTTTTGCCAAATTTACGGTCAAAAATTATTGGCCAACTTTGGCACTTTGGCACTAGCTCAAGGTAAACTCAGTGATTTTCAAATATGATGCCCCTACCATCAATTACCTATAGAGCAAGGGTTGTTCTTCTTGCTCCAAAGTCCTTTTCAAGAATGATGCTTTCAATATTGTCAAACAAAAAGCACATATAGGTGCAACTCATGTATTATGTGCAAATATTTACAAACCGACACTAAGGGGGAGCTACCAAATAGCTACCAAATAGAAAATCTTTATTTTCCAGTAGTCCATATTTGCTGCTCCTGTGAGTGCGATGGATACTATGTGGGTAAAATAAAATGTTCATGTAAGATAAGATCTCTGATCATGTCGCTACTATAGCCTCTGGTAAAGTACGTTCTCTGATATTGGACATTTGTTCTTTTGCATGTTGGACAGAATTCACAAAATGTGAGAGGGGCAGACTATAATAAGAGCTTATTACAACATCTTACAAGAGAGTAAGTTCATTTCTAGGTTGATATTGCATTTCCTACAAGGACTGAATGATCCATTACATTTTGAAGGGAAACCTATTTGTATTTTAATGTTCTCCATTTTTCTTTTTTAAATCTAGAATTTAAAACCTTTTTATTTAATTTTGTATTTTGTTTGGATTTGGTGTTTTTTTTGTTTTTTTTTCCTGATGCCTGGCTTGTATATATTATATTACCAAATGTATTGGGACGCCTGCCTTTACACGCACATGAACGTTAATGGCACCCCAGCCTTAGTCGGTAGGGTTCAATATTGAGTTGGCCCACCCTTTGCAGCTATAACGGCTTCAACTCTTCTGGGAAGGCTGTGCACAAGGTTTAGGAGTGTGTCTATGGGAATGTTTGACCATTCTTCCAGAAGTGCATTAGTAAGGTCACTGATGTTGGACGAGAAGGCCTGGCAGTCTCCGCTCTAATTCATCCCAAAGGTGTTCTATCCATTTGAGGTCAGGACTCTGTGCAGGCCAGTCAACTTCCTCCACCCCCAAACTGTCAATAGTCCCAAAAAAATGTCTAGTGTCCGATCTGTCTACCGCAATGTCGCAGTCCCGCTAAAAATGGCTAAACACCGCCATTCCGAAAACACCGCCATTAAAAAAAAAAATAATAAAAATGCCATAAATATATCCCATGGTGACGCTATAACTGTTGTGTAAACCAATCAATATACACTTTTTGCTTATTGCTTTTTTTTTTTGGGGGGGGGGATATTTATTATAGCAATAAGTAAAAAATATTGTTTTTTTTTTTAATTAAAATTGTTGTTGCTCATTTTTTTTGTTTATAGCACAAAAAATATAAACCACAGAGGGGATCATTTACCACCAAAAAAAAAGGTCTAATTGTGGGGAAAACATGACATCAATTTTGTTTGGGTACAGCGTTGCACGACCGAGCAATTGTCAGTTAAAGCAACATAGTGCTGTATCGCAAAAAATAAAGCTACTAGAATGGCCCAGCCAATCACCTAACTTGAATCCAATAGAAAAATCTATGGAAAAATCTAAAGATCAGAGTTCATAAAAGAAGCCCATGGAACGTTCAAGATTGGAAGACTGTGTGGAAGAATGGGCCAAAATCCCACCTGAGCAATGCATGTGACTAGTTTCTCTCTATACAGGAGGTGTCTTGAAGCTCTCATTACCAACCAAGGATTTTTTACAAAGTTTTAAATAAATTTCAGTTAGCGTGTTCAATTCTTTTTCCCCATATCACAGTGCTGTCTCTTGGCCTAGGCCGACAAGGCCTAGGGCGGCACTTTGCAGGGGCAGCAAATAAGCCACCCCCCGCATGGAAAAAGCCCCCCAACCCGTCCTCCCAAGTCTCGCCTTGCACGGCCGCCTCCCGCACATATACAATCCCCGGTGGCTTGCTGTAGTGCGGCACTTGTTATGTGCAGTATGGAGCGTACTTGGCCAGGTGGGGGGAGAGAATAGCACCCCCATAGGGCGGCCGGTGACTGGCCATGCAACTGGCGGGGTGGAGCGTAAGGCTCTGCCTACCCTCCTCCTTGGTGTAGTGCTGGTGGGGTACAACTGAAGCTTGGATTGATAATGCAGCCATCTAGGTGACTAGGTAAAAAACCTTTTAGCCTTTACAGCCACTTTAATTTGTAGTGCTATATAGTGGTTGAGCCTTGCTGATTCTCTGGAAGACTGCCTGACAGGATCTGGTTGAAAACAATGGGCACTGTAAAAACCACAGCTCTCCTGGTAGCTATAGAGCAGGCATGTCCAAAGTCCGGCCCGCGTTCCGGTTTCGGACGGCCCTCTTTGTAATCTTGACATATATATCTTTTGTGGCCCCAACGAATCCCCGAGCGCTGAGGGCCATAAAAGATAGGTATGCTGCCTTGGAGGTGACGGGACAAGTGCCGTGCATACAGGAGTGTATTTCCTGTTTACACAGCGTCCTGGGTAAAAGGAAGTCCCGTCTCCTGGGCTGCCATTGGACAACTGTTCTGTCCATCACAGGAGGCGGGACTTTCAATTAAAGAGGCCCGTAGAGAAAACAGGAGTTTCTCCTGTATGTCTGTTGGCACTCGTCCCGCCCCCTCTCTGTCTCCTCTGCAGGCTGCACTGACTGCAATGGTAAGGCTGCATTCATGGCAATGGAGTGAGTGCTGCATTCATGGCAATACGGTGGGTGCTGCATTCATGGCAATGGGGTGGGTGCTGCATTCATGGCAATGGGGTGGGTGCTGCATTCATGGCAATGGGGTGGGTGCTGCATTCATGGCAATGGGGTGGGTGCTGCATTCATGGCAATGGGGTGGGTGCTGCAGTCATGGCAATATGGAGGGTGCTGCAGTCATGGCAATACGAAGGGTGCTGCATTCATGGCAATGGCGTGGGTGCTGCATTCATGGCAATACGGAGTTTGCTGCATTCACGGCAATACGGGGTGGGTGCTGCATTCACGGCAATACGGGGTGGGTGCTGCATTCACAGCAATACGGGGTGGGTGCTGCATTCGCGGCAATGGGGTGAGTGCTGCATTCACGGCAGTGGGGTGGGTGCTGCATTCACGGCAATGGTGAGACTGCAGATTGGGCACTGATTAGGCTGCATTGATGGGCACTGACCCTTATTTTGCTTCACAGTTCTTAATTTAAAATGTAAGATTTTTTTTCCTGAAACTTCCTTTTTAAGTGAAGGTGCATGTTATAAGCCGATTAAATACGGTATATCTAAATAACACGCCCAAGCTCATCTCTTTACCACACACAGCCACAAAGGCAAGAGAATTCTTGTTAGGCAGTGTATTAGTGCTCTGATGAATACACTTAGACCAAATTTTAATGGTTTAAAGAATGTCAGGCAAAATGGTCGGCCCTCAAGCATGTTCACTTCATTAAATCTGGCCCTCTTTGAAAAAAGTTTGGACACCCCTGCTATAGAGCATGTGGTCTATATGCTATGCTTTAGACTGGAGGTCTCCAAACTTTTCAGTACGAGGGCCACACTGAATATTTTACAAATATTTATGGACCAAAAAAATCTGTTTTAAACGAATGAGTAAAATTTAAATGTATGAATAAACATGCTCAAAGAAATCAAATCTTTGGAAGTCCCCCATCACATCGGAGTCTGCCTTTAGTATTAAAGCCCCTCTTCACATCAGAGTCTTCCTTTCAGATCAAAAGCCCACATCCACACCACATCAGAGTTCCCCTTCACATCAGTGTCCCCATCAGAGTCCCCCACCTTACATCAGGGTTCCTGTCAGAGGTCCCTCCCTTACATCAGGGTCCCCATCAGAGGTCCCTCTCTTAGATCAGGGTCCCTGTGAGAGTCCCCCCTTAGATCAGGGTCCCTGTGAGAGTCCCCCCTTAGATCAGGGTCCCTGTGAGAGTCCCCCCTTAGATCAGGGTCCCTGTGAGAGTCCCCCCTTAGATCAGGGTCCCTGTGAGAGTCCCCCCTTAGATCAGGGTCCCTGTGAGAGTCCCCCCTTAGATCAGGGTCCCTGTGAGAGTCCCCCTTAGATCAGGGTCCCTGTGAGAGTCCCCCCTTAGATCAGGGTCCCTGTGAGAGTCCCCCCTTAGATCAGGGTCCCTGTGAGAGTCCCCCCTTAGATCAGGGTCCCTGTGAGAGTCCCCCCTTAGATCAGGGTCCCTGTGAGAGTCCCCCCTTAGATCAGAGTCCCTGTGAGAGTCCCCCCTTAGATCAGGGTCCCTGTCAGAGGTCCCCCCTTAGATCAGGGTCCATGTCAGAGGTCCCCCCCTTAGATCAGGGTCCCTGTCAGAGGTCCCCCCTTAGATCAGGGTCCCTGTCAGAGGTCCCCCCTTAGATCAGGGTCCCTGTCAGAGGTCCCCCCTTAGATCAGGGTCCCTGTCAGAGGTCCCCCCTTAGATCAGGGTCCCTGTGAGAGTCCCCCCCTTAGATCAGGGTCCCTGTGAGAGTCCCCCCTTAGATCAGGGTCCCTGTGAGAGTCCCCCCCTTAGATCAGGGTCCCTGTGAGAGTCCCCCCCTTAGATCAGGGTCCCTGTGAGAGTCCCCCCCTTAGATCAGGGTCCCTGTGAGAGTCCCCCCCTTAGATCAGGGTCCCTGTGAGAGTCCCCCCTTAGATCAGGGTCCCTGTGAGAGTCCCCCCCTTAGATCAGGGTCCCTGTGAGAGTCCCCCCCTTAGATCAGGGTCCCTGTGAGAGTCCCCCCCTTAGATCAGGGTCCCTGTGAGAGTCCCCCCCTTAGATCAGGGTCCCTGTGAGAGTCCCCCCTTAGATCAGGGTCCCTGTGAGAGTCCCCCCCTTAGATCAGGGTCCCTGTGAGAGTCCCCCCCTTAGATCAGGGTCCCTGTGAGAGTCCCCCCCTTAGATCAGGGTCCCTGTGAGAGTCCCCCCCTTAGATCAGGGTCCCTGTGAGAGTCCCCCCCCTTAGATCAGGGTCCCTGTGAGAGTCCCCCCCTTAGATCAGGGTCCCTGTGAGAGTCCCCCCCTTAGATCAGGGTCCCTGTGAGAGTCCCCCCCTTAGATCAGGGTCCCTGTGAGAGTCCCCCCTTAGATCAGGGTCCCTGTGAGAGTCCCCCCCTTAGATCAGGGTCCCTGTGAGAGTCCCCCCCCCTTAGATCAGGGTCCCTGTGAGAGTCCCCCCCTTAGATCAGGGTCCCTGTGAGAGTCCCTCCCTTAGATCAGGGTCCCTGTGAGAGTCCCCCCTCCCTTAGATCAGGGTCCCTGTGAGAGTCCCCCCTCCCTTAGATCAGGGTCCCTGTCAGAGGTCCCCCCTTAGATCAGGGTCCATGTCAGAGGTCCCCCCCTTAGATCAGGGTCCCTGTCAGAGGTCCCCCCTTAGATCAGGGTCCATGTCAGAGGTCCCCCCCTTAGATCAGGGTCCCTGTCAGAGGTCCCCCCCTTAGATCAGGGTCCCTGTCAGAGGTCCCCCCTTAGATCAGGGTCCCTGTCAGAGGTCCCCCCCTTAGATCAGGGTCCCTGTCAGAGGTCCCCCCTTAGATCAGGGTCCCTGTGAGAGTCCCCCCCCCTTAGATCAGGGTCCCTGTGAGAGTCCCCCCCTTAGATCAGGGTCCCTGTGAGAGTCCCCCCCTTAGATCAGGGTCCCTGTGAGAGTCCCCCCCTTAGATCAGGGTCCCTGTGAGAGTCCCCCCCTTAGATCAGGGTCCCTGTGAGAGTCCCCCCTTAGATCAGGGTCCCTGTTAGAGTCCCCCCCTTAGATCAGGGTCCCTGTGAGAGTCCCCCCTCCCTTAGATCAGGGTCCCTGTGAGAGTCCCCCCCTTAGATCAGGGTCCCTGTGAGAGTCCCCCCCCTTAGATCAGGGTCCCTGTGAGAGTCCCCCCCTTAGATCAGGGTCCCTGTGAGAGTCCCCCCTTAGATCAGGGTCCCTGTGAGAGTCCCCCCTTAGATCAGGGTCCCTGTGAGAGTCCCCCCTTAGATCAGGGTCCCTGTGAGAGTCCCCCTTAGATCAGGGTCCCTGTGAGAGTCCCCCCTTAGATCAGGGTCCCTGTGAGAGTCCCCCCTTAGATCAGGGTCCCTGCCAGAGGTCCTCCCTTAGATCAGGGTCCCTGTCAGAGGTCCCCCCTTAGATCAGGTTCCCTGTCAGAGGTCCCCCCCTTACATCAGGGTCCCCCCTAACATACGGGTCCCCATCAGAGGTTTTCCCTTACATCAGGGTCCCCGTCAGAGTCCTGCGCTGGAGACTGGGATGATTTTTTTTGGGGGGGGGGGGGAACCAACTGATCCAAATTCTCAGTCTGAGGAAATGCTATTGAGCCTGGTGTGGGGCAGATAAAATTTCATAGGCCGCCTAGGACCTGCAGCCCGTAGTTTGGAGATCCCTACTTTTAGACTTTACAAGGAACACATTTTTCTTTTTCCGTTAATGGTAAGCTAGGTAGTGTTCTGCTCCAAAATATGAATGTGATTTGCTATTGCAGACATTTGCTCTACTAATGCATATGAAGATGAATAATATTTTCACTGTAAGATGCTCATCGCAACCTGCCAGGATTATCATGTCATTCTTCCCCACCGATCTGTAAAAAACTGGCTGACATGGATGACGATGACTTTTCTCTGTACAGGCCTTGGAATGTATGATGCTCCGGCTTGTGATGAGTCAAACACCGCACAGCTATTTCTTGTCTAAGCTGAACAGGCCGAACCTACTGAACTGCAGTGAAAAAAAAAAATCAAATCATTATGACAGCTATCATCAAGAAGCCACACAAATAATGCTTTCCATTAATTTTCTTCCCGAAATGGAAAATCACTGGAGGATTTCAAAATAACATACGTGATGTGGATGATAAGCTGAGGGAAGAGTCACTGAAATTAAGGAGTGCGTGGTTATATGGAAATGTCTCCTGCTTTCTCCTGATATCTCCGAGCCGCTCTCTGCCGGGAATTATCAAACGCAGAATCACCTCTTAAAAGGATACTCCAATCTAAACAAAAAACATTTGTTCGTTTCTTCTTCTCTCTGGATATAATTTATTTTTGAATTTGTCTCCAATGCTGTATTTGAATGGAGTAAATGGTATCAAATTGGTTTCAGTTTTGTGAATCTAGGAGATAATATGTAAAATTAAATGATTTCCCTAACCACTTCAGCCGCGGAAGAATTGGCTGCTCAATGACCAGGCCATTTTTTGCGATTCGGCACTGCGTCGCTTTAACTGACAATTGCGCGGTCATGCAAAGTTATCAGGGCCGCCATCAGGAATTTTGGGGCCCCTTACCACAGCTTCAGACATGGGGCCCCCCTGGAGCAAATTGAGAAGCGGGGGGGTGCCACGAATCGAATTGAGAAGCAGGGGGTTTGGGTGCTGACGAACACAAAAAAAAAGCAAAAAATAGGGGGGTTGCCATCCAGGGCCCTGGGGACCTCCTGGGCCCCTTACAAAAAAAATAATAATTATAAAAAAAAATAATAATAATCATTTTTATAAAAAAAAAAAAAAAGAGGGAGGTTTCCATCCGGGGCCATGGGGACCTCCGGGCCTCTGGGGACCTCTGGGCCCCTTACAAAAAAAAAAAATTAAATAAAAAATAAATTAATAAAAAAATATATAATAATTTATTTTTATAAAAAATAAATAAAAAAGGGAGGTTTCCATCCGGGGCTCTGGGGACCTCTGGGCCCCTTACAAAAAATAAATAAAATAAATAAAAAAAATAAAATAAAAAAAAATTTAATAAAAACAAATTATAAAAAAAAATACAAAAAAGGGGGGTTGACATTCGGGGCCCTGGGGAACTCCGGGCCCCTGGGGACCTCTGGGCCCCTTACAAAAATAAATAAATAAATTAAAAAAAAACTAAAAAAAAAAGGGGGGGGCATCCGGGCCCCTGGGGACCTCCGGGCCCCTTACAGGTGTACTGCCTGTACCCCCCTGATGGCGGCCCTGAAAGTTATACCCAAACAAAATGTATGTCCTTTTTTTTTCGCCGCAAATATTTATTTTGGTGGCACTTGATCATTCCTGCAATATTTTTTTTTTTTTGCGCTATTAAGAGCATCAATTTTGAAAAAAACACAATATTTTGTACTTTTTGCTATAATAAATATCCCCAATTTTTTCCTCAGTTTAGGCCGATATGTATTCTTCTACATATTTTTGGTAATAAAAATCGCAATAAGCGTATATTGGTTTGCGCAAAAGTTATAGCGTCTACAAAATAGGGGATAGATTTATGGCATTTTTATTATTATTTATTTTTTACTAGTAATGGTGGTGATCTGCGATTTTTATCGGGACTGCGACATTATGGTGGACAGATCGAACACTTTTGACACATTTTGTGACCATTGACAATTATAAAAATGCACTGATTACTGTGTAAATGTCACTAGCAGGGAAGGGGTTAACACTAGGGGGCGATCAAGGGGTTAACTGTGTTCCCTAGTGTATGTTCTAACTGTAGGGGGAAGGGACGTAGTATAGGAGATGACAGATCGTGGTATCTAGCTAGTAGGAACTCACGATCTGCCTCTCCTCACAGAACGGGGATTTGTGCGTCCCTGTTCTGCCTCTCGTGCCCGCGATTGCGTGTGGCCGGCGGTCATCACGACCGCTGACCACGAGCATCGGCACCCCCGCAGTGCAGCAGGCGCGCACGTGCCTCCGGCGCGGGCGAGCCTGCTATCCCGCTTAAAGGAGCCGACGTACAGTTACAATGGCTCGCGGTAGCATGCCGACCTGCCGCTGTATAATGACAGCGGCTGGTCGGCAAGCGGTTAAAGCAATCTACTGAGCTGGCCAGAACCACCTCTGGAGGGAGTCTATTCCACATTTTCACAGCTCTTACTGTGAAGAAACCTTTCCGTATTTGGAGATGAAATCTCTTTTCCTCTAGACGTAAAGAGTGCCCCCTTGTCCTCTGTGATGACCTTTAAAGTGAATAACTCAACACCAAGTTCCCGATATAGACCACTTATTCATTTGTACATGTTGATCATATCCCCCCTTGATCTCTTCTTCTCAAGAGGGAATAGATTTAGTTCCTCTAATCTTTCCTCCTAGCCGAGTTCCTTCATGCCTCTTATCAGTTTGACTTTTCACACTGGGGCGGCATGCTTGCGGGATGTTAGGAAAAGTCCTGCAAGCAGCATCTTTGGGGCAGTTTGAATGCCCTGCCCATTGAAATAAATGGGCAGCGCTTCCAAAGCGCCTAAAAAGCATTTTGGAAGCACTGTAACACGGGCGTTTTTAACCCCTTCTTTGCCGAAAAACCGCCGCGAAAACGAGCAGCACTAACGCGGCCTGCGGCCCCAGTGTGAAAGGGGTCTCAAAATGAAAAGTACTGCTTGGAGAGGGAGGGGCATCATTAGGGAGCATGTGTTGACAGTGTGATGAGTTTGATGATCAGTGTGCTGCTGCTCCTTCATTATCCAATCAGCAGGCAGGGAATGGTAAGGCGACGCCTCTTCTTGCTGTGCTGTGTGGCAGAGGTGTATGAATCTCTTCAGCTCACATCTGTGGATTTCCGCCTTGGATTCTGCAGTTTGCTTGGAGTTCAGCTTTGTGTGATTTTGTGATGAAAGATTTGGCACGTTGGCCTTTATTTATTATGTTGTGCTGTCGATGGGTTTTTCTGTGTTCATTATTCTTATCGCCATTCTGTAATTAAATGGCAGACATTAAACCCAGCAAAGCTTACATAGCATTCAATGTCCTCTCCTCCGACTCGAGGCATTTCCACGAAGATGACAGTTGAAACTTTTGTTGCGTATTAATTTTTTTATTTTATTTCATTAAGAGCCGACAATGGTGCTTCATGCTCTGCGTCTTTATTCACCCCCAGAGCTGTTCCGGATAACTGTCATATTCAGAATATTTCAATTGTAGCGTTTGCTAGTTCTGCGCCTTTTGGAAATGCATCCACTTTAAATGTGCTGGAACAAGTTCATTTTTATGTTAATACAAACATTCTCGGGACTGGATTATTGTGTTTGCAGTACACTGAATTGTATGGCTCCCCACAGAGGTTTTTTTCCTCCTTCTTCCCTCGAAGAATGAACTGTCACAGCGTGACATATTTATGCGGTTCTAAATAAGCTCTGTGGATGCCAATTCAAAATAAATCAGGTTCATCGCTCGCTTGAAGACGCCCTGCTTCCTTCCCTTTACTGGAGCTTCAAGAAATGCAGTGTGCTGGTTAGCTGCCGACATTTACTGCGCTGGACAGAGCGGTCCCCTCACCCAATGGTCAGCTTAGCAGAGGCAGACATTTTGTTGGGTAAGCCAGTATTTTTGGCAGTGTAGCCCATCAATGTGTTGCTTGATAGAGACAGGTTTCCAATTTATGGGAGAAAGCAGTCTATCAATTTCTGAATTACTCATTATACTAATGACATCACTTTGGTGTTGTGGTGTCAGCCTTTCTGTGTGCTATACCATTTTCTGTGATAGTCCAACCTACCAATTTATCAGAGGCTAGTATCACTCTCAGTATGTACCAGAGGAAGCTGTAAACAAGCAAGATCAGCAGACTAAAGCAATATTTGAAGATTGCTGTCAATTTAAAAAAATAAATAAAATTCTTTGCAATCAAAACCAGCTTTACTGCAATATACACGGTCAGTCTAGAGCAGGGGTCTCCAAACTTTTCAAACAAAGGGCCAGTTTATTGTCCTTCAGACTTTAGAAGGGCCAGATTGTGGCTAGTGGGGGTAGAAATGTCTGGGGCCCGGCATCAGTAAGAATAAATATGGCCTCAGGGTTGGTGGTCAATAGGAGGAGTACTGCCCCTCTTAGTAGGAGGAATAGTATCCCATCATTGGTATCAGTGGAGTAAATAGTGCCCCATTGTTGGTGTCAGTGGGAGGAATAGTGCCCAAGGGCCGGATAAAGGCTAGCACTGGGCCACATCTGGCCCTCGGGCCACAGTTTGGAGACTCCTGGTCTAGAGATTCCACCGCGGTACTTTTTTTCTGCCACTAGATGCCACTAGATTGCCAGCATTTTGTCAACCGACTTCCTTTTAATGCGGTAGTAAACCGCCAGCTTTTTTTAAAAAGCACACTATGTGAAACTTCCCTTAACCCTCCTGGCGGTATTCCCGAGTGCGGCTCGAGATTAAATTTCAGTACCATTAGCGGTAACCCTGAGCCACACTCGGGATTGCATTGCAGAATCCATGTACAGCGTACTTACCTTGTCACCAGGATCCTGAGATGTCCCCTCCACCGCTATGTCGTTCGCCGGATCATCCGCCCGATGCTCTGTGTTCTGGGCTTCGTTCCCTGTGAGCGTCGCGACGCATGGGGGTGGAGCCCAGGGGCAAATTCAAAAAGTACAAAAAACATTACTGTATCAAATCATTTCACCTCCCTTTTGTCCCTAATGCTTTGTCCAGTGCCCTACATGCAGTTTTATATTATATATACAGTTTTTTTCTGACTGGAAACCTAAGATTGTCCATGGCATCTAAAAAGTGTCCCTTTTACGTCAAAAGTGTTTTTTGACCAGCTAGAAAACAGCGATAGTAAATTGGAACACTTGCAGAATTAGGCGATTAGTGATTCGTGGGGAAATTCATATTATTATATTATAATTTTTTATAATTATTTAGAGTTATTTATTCTATTATAATTTATGATTTTAGTGTTTCAAACTTTATCATACCCGGGATGTCTACTAGACTCTTCTTTGGCAGATTTAAGTGAGTTATTCCTAAGATTTACAGGCCTACAATATAAAACACCAAATTTCTATGCAAAACAATGTACCGCTTTTGAGATTCATAAATCTGACATAATCATAACGCCAGGGAGGTTAAAACGAAGCCCTCCAGCAGCGCATTGTCACCGCTGACAGGGCGTCCATCTTCACCCGGACTTCCTTCCGGGTTGGCGGGCTCCAGTCCTTTTGATTGGACAAGCCGCGATGATGGCTGTTTACGGCACAGGACTCTGAAGGAACGGCATAAGTATGCCAATTCTTCAGAGCGCATGTGCCGGTGACGTCACCAGCGGCTTTGCAAGTAAATAGCTCCTAAACGGTACACGTTTAGAAGATATTCACTGTACCTATAAGTAAGCTTTATTATAGGCTTACCTATAGATAAAAATCAACCAAGGGCGTTTACTCCCGCTTTAAGCCCAGGTAGTCATAGCTGCCCCAGCTTGTGATTGGACAGTGAAAAGAAGAAGCAGCACAGTGATTAGCTCATCTGTCACGTAACTGACTGGGGGGTTGAGGTGTTGAGAGGGCTTACCTTGCGACTAAGTGCAGAGTACCCCAGAAGGTGGTCACAGAGGGTGCTATGTCCAAAGATGCACAGGTTGCCTGAAGGTGAAGCTGCTTGATGTTTCCAGATGTGAGGACACCCAAGAACCGAGAAGTAGTCCCAGCAGATGATTCTCTGGTGGTGCTGGCGGATAGTGACAGGTGGATAAAGCAGGAAGCAAGGTCAGAAGCAAGGCTTAGGGGTCAAACACAGGAAGTCAGTCAGGAGCAGAGGCAGAAGCATGGCAAAATCAAGCCGGGGTCAAACACAGGATGTCAATCAGGAACAAGTCAGAAGCAGGTCCGCGGAGCAAGCCGAGTTCAGAGCCAGGAGAGAAGCCAGAGAAGGTCAGGGCTAAGCTGGGTCAGTAACGTGTAATCAAGCAGAAGCACAAGGCACAGGAACACAGGATACAAGGCTGACGATAATCCATCAATTTGTGAGAGGAGCTGCTTTCAACCGTTGTGCGCGCAGATTCGCTATTGCGTGTTGTTCGCTAATGCGCAAATTAGTGTGGCCATACTGGATATTGGCATATTTGCCTGGTCTTCTTAGAATTCTCCCCTGACATCATCTCTCTGTCACTTTATTTTTTCCCACTAGAGCATGCTTTTTGTCTGCATATGAACTGATTGGTTGTTTGTACTGCTTTTTCCTCTCACGCTCCAGCCCTGCTATATAGGGACTGCAAAGGCTGATACCAGGTCACATTCAGGTACTTAAACTGCTTAGAGAAGAGGGGCGCACTATCTAAGTGTAACCCGGGTTGATGTATAAATAAGATCAGGTAAACTTTTGTGTTAATCCAAGCTCAGCATGTAAAGATGGTCATTTGCGAAGTTGCAGAGATCAGCAAGGCAAGTGGCTGCTGGATGTAGATGCAGAGTCTGGCCGGGAGGCGGCTGGGGGTGAAGGAGAAGGAACTGCTTTTGTGCTTAGAGATGGAACGCAAGCTGTCACGCTTCCTGCAGTCCTCAGCCCACTCTGCAAAGATCGGCTGCATTTAGAGGTGTCGGGGATGGAGTCACTAAGTGCAAGGGGGCATGGTTACGTGTTTCTACCGTGTTTCCCCAAAAATAAGTCCGGGTCTTATATTAATTTTGGCTTATTTTCGGGGTAGGTCTTACCATATTCTCTCCCTTCGTGCCTGTCAGGAATCCCCAGTTTGAAGAAAGTTAAAATACCAAAATCCTCTTACAGTAGCGCACATGTGTGTGCCCCTGCAATCCAACGGTGCCAAACACCTCCACTCTGCTCTCCACCTCTCCCAGCTGCCAACAGGGGACCCGGCCCCCCCCCCCCCCGCAATGCTCAGAGCGGGCAAGAGAGCACACCAGAAAGGAAAAAAAAAAGATCTGTAAATACCTTGTGGAGACAGGAGTATCCATACCACACATAGTATAATGACATGATTGAGTGCTGAGGCTCTGCACTGAGACTACCGTACCTTCCATGACCAGCAGAAGCTCTGCAGAGGAAGGGGGGGGCGAGATCCCCTGCCAACTGCCAGGAGAAGAGGAGGAGACCAGCGGGGAGATCAGCTGAGCGCCGCTCTGTACCAAAGGCACCTGACAGCGCTAGATCAGAGAGAGACACACACACACACAGCCATAACAAAGAGCATTATAGGAGTACACAAGCACCTTAAATTTGGGCTTATTTTTGGGGTAGGGCTTATATTGCAGCCCTCCTGGAAAATAGTGCTAGGTCTTGTTTTCGGGGTAGGTCTTGTTTTCGGGGTAGGTCTTATTTTCGGGTAAACACGGTTTATGTGATGAGGTTGACTGTCAGAAACTGACCTACTATGGGAGATGTTTAGAGGCTGGAAAAGTTACTATTGGGGTGGTTGAAGACTACAAGAGATGGTTGGAGACTGAGGACATGTTGCATGAGATAGCTATAGATAATGTCTTTAGAACACCTTTTACAAGTCTGTGCTCCCATAGCAGGTACCAGAGGGCCACATGCAACGCACTATTGATCCTGAGGCTAGCAGCAACACTTGAGTGTCAGGATCACTGTTTCTACATCAGCGGGATGTCATTCTAATGCCAGCAAGTGAGATTCTGCTGAATTTCTACAAACAAGAGACTCTGTAGAACTAGTTGAGTGAATTATGTGCCCTCTTTAGCAATCCTGTGACTAGTGAGTTGCCACCAGCTGCAAGCTCACTACTGAGACATAGACCTCCAGTACCTACATGGAATATGGGGGGGTTTCTGCAAACACCACAATTATCACTTTTTTGTCTTGATAAGAGATGCAGATGACTTGCATGTGACTAATTTTCTGACACTATTTGTGGTCCCTAGGTTTTTTTTTGGGGGGGGGGGGTTGGGTGGCAATGGCATGTTTGGTGAGTTCTTTGTTGTGTGTTGGTCCCTGAGCTGTTCTCTTTTTAATGTTGGAGTTGGATTATTGGCAAGTGTAGAGCTCAGGGCCTGATGAACCGTCTGCACTCCTTCCCTCCCTGTGCAATCGTCTTCTCCTGGGTCTTTCAGCTCCTCTTGTGTTTTTTTTTTTTTCGCAGTTTCTGGAATTTGAGTTTCTTGCCAAACCAGGGTGAGCGCTGTGATACTTCCTGCATGCAGTTCGCTTGACTCCTTCAGCTCATCCGTTTGAACAGCTGCTTTTTATTGTCGTACTGCATTTCATCCACCGTGGAATAAAAATATGCCATGAAGGCCAGAAAACCACACATTGATGTTCACATACCAGCCCTGGAGTCACTGACTCATCATGGTCAGGGAGCTACTGGCAGGGTTGTGTGAAGACCTTTACAATCTGAAATTTAAGGAATTCTGCGAAGTACTATTTACATTGGAACTTACCACATTAAATAAGTAGAGAGTCATTCTTAACAATGACCCTTTCTGTGAAAACAGGCTTTGTTGTATGTATGTAGCAGTCTCTTGCATGTGGAAGAACAACAAAAACTTGGACCACTTCTTATCGTTCTCAGCGTATCCAAGCTGGCATGTCCAGGGGACAATTACTAGGTTGATATACTCCAAGTTCTCAATGCAAATATCTTATTCCATAAAAAAATGGTTATTTAAAGGGGTTGTAAAGCTTCGTGTTTTTTCACCTTAATGCATCCTATGCATTAAGGTGAAAAAACACCTTGCAGTCACCGCCCCCCCACCCCAAGCCCCCGTTTTACTTACCTGAGCCCCGAATCTCCGTGTGCGTGATCCCGGGTTGTTTTCCCCCAGGTCTCGTTGGCTCTTCATTGGATAGATTGATAGATTAATAGCAGTGCAGCCATTGGCTCCCGCTGCTGTCAATCAAATCCAATGCTGCCGCCGCCGGGGGGCGGGGCCGAGTCATACAATCGGCGGCTATGGACACCGATTGTATGGCTTGGGAGCGCGCCTGCAAGCTAACCCCCCTTGGGAGAGAGCTTCCCAGAGGGGGTTAGCTTTTGCGGGGAGGAGCCGCCGTGGGACCCCAGAAGAGGTCGTTCGGGGCCACAAAACGAACTGCACAGTGGAGGTAAGTATGATATGCTTTTTTTTTTTTTTTTTTTAAAGAATGGCTGAACCTTTACAACCCCTTTAAGCTATCAACGGGGCAATGCACAGGGGCTGTTAAAGTGTTGTGGATTATTTTTCAGGCCCTTTACTGTTTGCCTGAGGATCCCCCAATGCTGTGGACAAAGGTCTCTATCTTCTCCAGGTTCTGCCATGCCCCTCCTCCATAACACAAATTCAAGCAGAACTTTCCCCTTATGCCGCGTACACACGATCATTATTCACGGTGGTTAAAAAACCGCCGTGAATAATGTCATTTAAAACGGGGGAACAGCTTGTTCCCCACACACGGTCGTTTTTCACGTCATTTTTTCTCTTGACGAGAAAAACGACCGTCTGTGGGCTATGGGCTATGGGAAACACTGCCGCGGAAAACATGTCGAAAAAAACGACGAGAAAAATTAGAACATGTTCTAATTTTTCTCGTCGTTTTTAATGCCGTTTTTCTCGTCGAAAAAAACGACAGAAAGCCCACAGACTATTGTTTTTCTCGTCGAATGGGAAAAATGAAGTTTTTTTCGACGAGAAAAACGGCCGTGTGTACGCGGCATCAGGAACTTCATTAAAAAATTTTTTTTTTTTTTTTAGCCTTGAACATAAATCCCATGTTATTAATTAAGCTACCAAAATTAGTTTGTTCTGTAAATTTCCTCCTGCATTGCTCCTGCTTCTTATAGCTGGAGGCTGCCACTTTCCTGAAGCCCAGAGCCCCTGAACAGCAGTAAATCATAAAGCGGATCGAAACCTAACATGTTATGTTATACTTAAATGCTCTGTGTAATGGTTTTACCCAGAGCAGCCCGAATCTTCCACTTCTCAAGGTGCCACGCCAGCGCTCCTGGCTCCTCCTTCCTGCCGGGTTCCCCCACAGCAAGCTTGCTGTGGGGGTACCCAAGCAGTCGCGCTCCCGAGACGTAGCTCTGTGTGTACATCCACTGTGCCCCCTCCGTCTCCTGATTGGCCCACTGGCTGGGATTGACAGCAGTGGCAGCTACTGGCTTCCGCTGCTGTCAAAAGCCAATCAGGAGTGCGAGCCCCTGGAGAGGCAAGGCTCTCCTGGACATAGCTGGATCGAGAGGGGGCTCGGGTAAGTGTTTGGGGGGGCTTCTGCACACAGAAGGTTTTTTTACCTTCATATATAGAATGCATGAAGGTAAAAAATCTTGTGCCTTTACAACCACTTTAGGATTCGAAAAACACTTACATTCCCGAAATGCCAGGATTGCTAACTGTCACATTTGCTTGTGTCCTCAACCAAGCTGTCAAACCATCAATTGGCTGGTGTTACAACTGATCACATGTGCAGCACCATGGCAGCTGCAGATCGAACAGGGGAAATGAGACAGATCGCTTCTTCAGGTGAGTATAATAATCCACCAAAAAGAAAGGGCTGGATGCTAGCTCCGGCTCACAACTGTGAACATGTAGACCAAGTGAGAAAAATGAGCTGCCCACCAACATCCGTCCAACAGGTTTATTAAAAGACTGCCACCAGGACTAAAACAACGGACCAAGGGATGACAACGTTTCACAAATACATTGTGCTTCTTCAAAACCCTTGCAGTTGCAGATCGAACAGAAGCAGCTTCTTGGGCTGTAAAGGATAGGAGGGTTTAATCCCGCTTTACGGCTGTCAGCAGATCGGTCTCTACAAGTTCATCAGTGCATAAAAATAGAGAGCAACGGAGCATGTGCAGAGCAGGATGAGACCTTGTATTACTGGATTTTGAACAGTATAGTAACTTATTTTTAATGTTTTACAAAGCTCTACCTGTAAAATGGACCAGCCTGAAGTGATCTGGCAGGACTTCATTTTCCTGACTAAAGTTCCACTTTAAGGCTGATGGCAGATATGCGGCTTTGCCACTAATGACAAAATCGCCAGCGTTAGAAGTGCTAAGAGGTTGTCTGTCCCTGTGGAACCACTTCCTTGCCAACTTAGGCTGCTGAATCTCTTCCCCAAACACTACAGAATCTCAATCACTTGTGATTGGGGTGACATCTCGCTGCCTAAGCTAGGCAAGGTAGCGATTCTATAAGGACAGTCTAGCAACCTGTTAGTGATCCTGCCACTGGTGATTGCGACCAGTCGCCAGTCGCAGGATCACTAGAGGCAAAGGTGCCTGTCTATCACTAGCCTTAGGCTACATTTCCACACGGGGCTGCTAATACCATGCCTCTAAAAAGTGGACCATGTTTGGATTGCTTTTCAGGGGCATTTGACAGGTGGTGAGGAGGCAATATGTTGCTTCCTTACAGCCTGTTTTAACCCTGTAAATGCATGCAGATGTAGCACGGCCCCATTCAGTGGGTGGGGGGATAATTTTTGCCCCGCAAAACTTGTCAGTCGTGGCCTTTGCAGCTTAATGGGGGGGGCGGCGATTAAATACCAATATTCCCATCACACACGTTCCTTGCTTAGGCTTGAGGATGGCGGGTGCTACAGCAACAACCAGCTAGAGCCTGGAAACCCCACAGATCAGTGTACATATTTGTCAGCGCCCCACAGATCTTCAGATAATGTCCAAAAGGAAGTGCAACGTTTTGAAGCCACTCAGGACCCTCGGGCATGTGATGTCATGGGTTACAGTGAGGGGAAAAAGTATTTGATCCCCCTGCTGACTTTGTACGTTTTCCCAATGACAAAGAAATGATCAATCTATCATTTTAATGGTAGGTTTATTTTAACAGTGAGAGACAGAATAACAAAAAAATTCAGAAAAACGCATTTCAAAAAAGTTATAAATTGATTTGCATTTTAATGAGCGAAATAAGTATTTGACCCCTTTGCAAAACATGACTTAGTACTTGGTGGCGAAACCCTTGTTGGCAAGCACAGAGGTCAGATGTTTCTTGTAGTTGGTCACCAGGTTTGCACACATCTCAGGAGGGATTTTGTCCCACTCCTCTTTGCAGATCCTCTCTAAGTCATTAAGGTTTCATGGCTGACGTTTGGTAACTTGAACCTTCAGCTCCCTCCTAAGGAAACTGCCTAGGCCACTTCAGGACCTTAATGTTCTTCTTTTCGAGCCACTTCTTTGTTGCCTTGGCAGTGTGTTTTAGGTCATTGTCATGCGAGAATACCCATCCACGACCCATTTCCAATGCCCTGGCTGAGGGAAGGAGGTTCTACTCCAAGATTTGATGGTACATGGCTCCATCGTCCCTTTGATGCAAGGAAGTTGTCCTGTCCCCTTAGCAAAAAAACACCCCCAAAGCATAATGTTTCCACTTCCATGTTTGACGGTGGGGATGGTGTTCTTGGGGTAATAGGCAGCATTTCTCCTCCTCCAAACACGGCGAGTTGAGTTGATGCCAAAGAGCTTGATTTTGGTCTCATCTGACCACAACACTTTCACCCAGTTCTCCTCTGAATCATTCACATGTTCATCAGCAAACTTCAGATGGCCTGTACATGTACTTTCTTAAAGCGGAGTTCCAGTCTTTTAATGTTTATTAAAAGTCAGCAGCTACAAAAAGTGTAGCTGCTGACTTTTAATAAACAGACACTTACCTGTTCCACGGTCCAGCGATGTGGCCGAGAGGAGCATCACTCCTCTCCCCCTCCTCTCCTCTGAGCCTCTATTCACACTCTGGGCACCCAGCCGTGACAGATTTCGGCTTCACGGCCGGGCACGCACTGCGCATTCGCCAGTCGCACTGCGCTCCCGGAGTGGACAGGCGATCTCCTGGGAGATGTCACGTGTCCCAGGTGATCGCCTAGAGGGAGGGGCCGCCTAGGGGCAAAGGAGGAGTCTCCTTGGCAGCCCCTAGGTGGAAGTAGGAAGTGAGACAGGAAGTCCCACTCCTAACGAAGCTCCCACTCCCCCGCCCAAAAAAAATTACATGCCAAATGTGGCATGTAAGTGGGCAAGGAGGGCTTAAAGCGGAAGTTCCTCTTTTGGGTGGAACTCCGCTTTAAGCAGGGGGATTTTGCGGGCCCTGCAGGATTTCAGTCCTTCATGTTGTAGTGTGTTAACAATTGTTTTCTTGGTGTCTATGGTCCCAGCTACCTTGAGATCATTGAAAAGATTTTCCCGTGTAGTTCTGGGCCGATTCCTCACCATTCTCATGATCATTGAAACTCCACGAGGTGAGATCTTGCATGGATTCCCAGACCGAGGGAGATTGACAGTTATATTGTGTTTCTTCCATTTGCAAATAATTGCATCACCTGTTGGCATCCGCTGACCAAGCTGCTTAGTGATGGTCTTGGACCGATGTCGGGGACAAGATTGTCTTGGCCATGGTGGAGAGATTGGAATCTGATTGATTGCTTCTGTGGACAGGTGTCTTTTATACAGGTAACAAACTGAGATTAGGAGCACTCCCTTTAGGCCTGGTTCACACTGGGGCGACAAACGCTCCGACATTGGGAGCTCATGTCGCATGACGTGTGAAAATCAATGTTTCCCTATGGGAGCCGTCTTAACTGGTCCGACACATGTCGGTCCGACTTTGAGAATGCTCCCTGTACTACTTTGGTCCTACTTTGATCCGACTTCAGCCCATTGACTATCATTGAAGTCGGATCAAAGTCGGACCGCAGTCTTGCATGATCCGACTTTGGCATGCGACTTGTGCTCTGCTGCTCTTGAGGGGGAACTCCAGGCCAAATTTTAAATAAAAAACCGGCATGGGTTCCCCCTCCAGGAGCATACCAGTCCCTTGGGTCTGGTCTGGATTTGAAGGGGCGCCCCTACGCCGAAAAAACGGCGTGGGGGTCCCCCCAAAATCCAAACCAGACCCCTATCCGAGCACACAACCTGGCAGGCCGCAGGGGAAGAGGGGGGGACGAGAGAGCGGCCCCCCTCCCTCCTGAACCGTACCAGGCCGCATGCCCTCAACATGGGGGGTTTGGTGCTCTGGGGCAGGGGGGCGACCTGCGGCCCCCCCACCCCAGAGCACCCTGCCCCCATGTTGATGAGGACAGGGCCTCTTCCCGACAACCCTGGCCGTTGGTTGTCGGGGTCTGCGGGCGGGGGGCTTATCGGAATCCGGGAGCCCCCTTCAATAAGGGGGCCCCCGGATCCCGGCCCCCCACCCTATGTGAATGAGTATGGGGTACATCGTACCCCTACCCATTCACCTGGTGGAAAAAAATTGCAATAAAAAAACACTACACAGCTTTTTAAAGTAATTTATTACACAGCTCCGGGGGTCTTCTTCCGACTCCGGCGCTCTTCTTCCGACTTCCGGGGGTCTTTTCCGACTTCGGGGGTCTCCGGTATCGTCTCCGCGCTCTCCGGTTCTTTCTTCTGCCGGGCCTCCGCTAACTTCTTTTTAGCTCTTTTGCTAACGGAGGCCCGGTCTTCCCGTTGTCTCGTCCGGCTCTCCGTTGTCCTTCTGCCGGCCCCTCCACTAACTTCTTTAGCTCTTTCGCTAGTGGAGGGGTCGGTCTTCCCGTCGTCGTCGCCGTCGGCGTCTTCTTCCCTCTTCTCCTTCTCGATGTTGACGCGTCGCTTCCTCCCGCTGTAATACTGGCTCTCCGCTCCGCTCCGCATTAATATAGGCTTCTCATGACGTCACAGTCACATGTTCCCATGACGTCACAGTCACATGCTCCGGGGCCATGTGCCCCGGAACATGTGACTGTGACGTCATGAGAAGCCTATATTAATGCGGAGCGGAGCGGAGAGCCAGTATTACAGCGGGAGGAAGCGACGCGTCAACATCGAGGAGGAGAAGAGGGAAGAAGAAGCCGACGGCGACGACGGGAAGACCGACCCCTCCACTAGCGAAAGAGCTAAAGAAGTTAGTGGAGGGGCCGGCAGGAGGACAACGGAGAGCCGGACGAGACAACGGGAAGACCGGGCCTCCGTTCGCAAAAGAGCTAAAAAGAAGTTAGCAGAGGCCCGGCGGAAGAAAGAACCGGAGAGCGCGGAGACGACACCGGAGACCCCCGAAGTCGGAAAAGACCCCCGGAAGTCGGAAGAAGAGCGCCGGAGTTGGAAGAAGACCCCCGGAGCTGTGTAATAAATTACTTTAAAAACCTGTGTAGTGTTTTTTTATTGCAATTTTTTTCCACCAGGTGAATGGGTAGGGGTACGATGTACCCCATACTCATTCACATAGGGTGGGGGGGCCGGGATCCGGGGGCCCCCTTATTGAAGGGGGCTCCCGGATTCCGATAAGCCCCCAGCCCGCAGACCCCGACAACCAACGGCCAGGGTTGTCGGGAAGAGGCCCTGTCCTCATCCGCATTGGGGGCAGGGTGCTCTGGGGTGGGGGGGCCGCAGGTCGCCCCCCTGCCCCAGAGCACCAAACCCCCCATGTTGAGGGCATGCAGCCTGGTACGGTTCAGGAGGGAGGGGGGCCGCTCTCTCGTCCCCCCCTCTTCCCCTGCGGCCTGCCAGGTTGTGTGCTCGGATAAGGGTCTGGTTTGGATTTTGGGGGGACCCCCACGCCGTTTTTTTCGGCGTAGGGGCGCCCGTTCAAATCCAGACCAGACCCAAGGGCCTGGTATGCCTCTGGAGGGGAACCCACGCCGTTTTTTTTTTTTTATTTAAAATTTGGCCTGGAGTTCCCCCTCAAGATTCATACCAAACACAGTGCCTGATATTGGCGGGGATCCAAGTCAGATCCCCGTTCATTGAAAGTCGGGCATATGTCGGCTTCATGTCGCAGGGCAAAGTCGGATCCAAAGTAGGACAGATGTCGTGTCGCACTAGTGTGAACCCAGCCTTAAGAGAGTGCTCCTAATCTCAGCTTGTTACCTGTATAAAAGACACCTGGGAGCCAACAATCTTGCTGATTGATAGGGGATCAAATACTTATTTCACTCATTAAAATGAAAATCTACATAACTTTTTTGAAATGCATTTTTCTGGATATTTACATGGTTATTCTGTCTCTCACTGTTGAAATAAACCTACCATTAAAATTATAGACTGATCATTTCTATGTCAGTGGGCAAATGTACAAAATCAGCAGGGGATCAAATACTGTAACTACGTGTTCTTATTCTTATTATATAGGGAAATATTAACTTTGGGTGAATTGTTCAATTCCATTTTCATTTATTTTGCAGGATTTAGTGAATATAGAAATGTTCCTGACTGCAAAAGAAGTGGAAGAATCTCTGGAAAGGCAGGAAACCATGACATGCCTGGCCTGGTGCCATGATAACAAATCCAGACTTAGGAAAATGAAGGTAAGGCTTCTCAGGGCCGATTTATTGGCTTGTTTAGATTTGAGCTGTCCCCAAAATGGCAATGGGACATGTGTAAAGTCAATGGAAATATGGCCGGTGCATGTTATGAGCCGAAATGGCTGCCCTTTTGTGTAAAAATAACATTGCTTTTATTATTAACATTTAAAATATTGTTACAAATAATGATATAAGTATTGAAAAAAAATCCACTGAATTGTAATTGAATAAGGGCCCTTTCATATGGGTGTTCGGACAGATTCTGAGCTGCGCTGTGGATGAATGGATAAAAGTCTGTATAGACTCCTATTGATTCATAAAATTCACAAACTGACACATAGTAAACACAGTTTACTATATGTCAGTGATGAAAATACAGGATCAGTCTGTACTGATCGTTGACTGAATTCCTTCAGGAAAGGAAGGGAGCTGGTAAACACTCTTGCCAGCCCCGCTCTCCATGCTGACAGATCTGTTAGCGGCTGCAGCCGGCGGGAGGGGGAGGAGGAAGAGCCGACCAGCAGATTTAGGGAGGGGGGCGTCCGGAAATCAGGAAAGTGGAGGGCACTGAAGGTGGGTTCGTAGGAGCAGAGTATCTATTTTGACAAGCAGGGGATTGGGTTTGCGAGGAGGAAGGGATCTGTACTGGGGGAGTCAGAACGTGGAGTGAAGCGGTGGGGAAAAGGGAGAGTTAGAGGGGGAGTGAAGAGCAATTTAGGTCACAGCAAAGGCAGGTGGAGTGGCGGGCGTTTTTTGCTGAACAATTGTGCTATGAGATTGTGGTCACTGAATTGACCACGTTTTTCTAGCAGAGGAGGAATGCAGGTCCGTACAGCGTACGGGACTGGCCAGCTGGAAGCAATGCCGTAGGTCCGTGCACCGGTAAACAATTTTTCTACTGGTTACGTGCCTATGTAACTTGCTATTAAATTGTAATTCCAGAAAGCGCCAAATTCTTTAGCACAGCCCCCTTCCCTTGAACGTCATAGCCCTCTTCACTTCCAGGAATGGCTAATTACTGTCTGTGCTGGCCCAGCTCCTTCCCACCTCATCTCCCTACAGAGCCTTTTATGTAGCTGCTGGGGGGGGGGGGGCGGGGAAGCAAAGGTGAATAAAGTGTCACTTTAATGACAGCTTTAGGGCTGCTGACATCACATTCAAGATGGTGGTACCCAGCAGCAGTCTCTTTTAGATTTTAGATGCCTACAAAAGGTTGGATTTTTCAGGTAAAAACCATGTATAAAATACATTAATGGACATGTAATCTTATGGGAAAAGTTGTTGAAATTAATGATCTGGCACCAGAGACTCATTACGTTGTTTAAAGCAAACCCACCCATGTACAGAGGAAATGCTGTACAACCCTAGGGGACCGCGGTCAGCAGGCTTTTGCTTGAAGCAGATCAGGTGAACCTGTCAATGAAATCTAAATGATCTCATAAGAATCCTAAAATGCTGTCAAACACAAGTTATATTTGCCCGTCGCCACAGGTTCCTAATGCGATATCTCATCTTTTGTATTTGGGTGTCTCGGTGCAGCTCTTGTATTTCTAACTGATGGTCTTGATTTCTGGTATTTTGAGCTTGAGAAATCTGGGCCCATAATGAATGTTGATAGTTCTTTATTTCGGGTAATCCCTTCCTACAGCTGTGCCATTTTGTTTTATTGCTTTCTAAAATATTTTCATCTCTTTCGTGGTGTATTGTTGAAAATTGAAGCACCAGCCATAAGTAATAGTGTCTGGAGATTACACTGAGCCTGGAAGGAAGGCTTTCTTACACCGTTTTATCTTTATAAGTCGTTTCTCACTTTGTCTTCCTCTGCCAGAGTTGCCTGGAATTCAGCCTTAGGATCCAGGAGTTCATAGAACTGATCCGACAGAACAAAAGGCTGGACGCAGTCAGGTAAGACATTCCTCTAAAGCACGAGTATCCAAACTATTCAGCAATAAGACCACATCGTATATATTACAAATATTTTTTTTTATATATATATAAAGCCATGAATAATGAATGAATGAATGAAAATACATTTTTTGGAATCAGCATAATATGATTAACTGCTTTTAGACCGCCTACCCGCAATGCACTACAAACAAGCAAGCTCGTACAGGTGCATCGCTGCCTGTTTCCCCCTCGCCGATTGTACACAGCGGGAGTGTGTCAGCAGGTCCCGACCAATCATTCATGGTCAGGACCTGCTGATCGGCTATGTCTAACCACAGCCCAGAGCCTTGTGTTGGCAATCAACACAGGGCTTTGTACAGAGGGAACAATCTCTCTGTTTCTTCCCCCTACAAAGCAGGAAGAGGAAACAAAGAGATTTTGAGTGAAATGCAGCACACATTACACATAGGCACACGATTAGCCAAGATTTGAACCCTTTCAGAGCCAGTGCCATTAGTACAGTGACAGTGTATAGTGAAATCACTTTTTGTTTTTTATACTGAAGACATGTAACAGAATATATGTTGTGTTTTTTTTTTTTTTATTGGATATGCAGATATTAAAAAAAATATATATATATATTTTTCAAAATTTTCGCTCTTTTTCGTTTAATAAAAAAACCCAATGGTGATCAAGTACCACCAAAACAAAGCTCTTCTTGTGTGAAAAAAATTGTATAAATTTTGTTTGGGTACAACGTTCCATGACCGGGCAATTACCAATTAAAGTAGCACAGTGCTATCGTAAATAAAAAAAGATATTTAAAAAAAAAAGAAGAGGCCAGGGAGTGGGCCCGTGCTTCAGGGAGCAGCAAGTAAATGTTTGCACTGACCAGGCTGACACCGGGAACTACAGTGGCTGCAGGGAGCAACAAGTGAACCCTATTGGACTGAAGGCCTGCAACGAAAAGGCTGAGTGAGCCATGAGAGCCCAGAGTATGAGGAGAGCTGGGTCTGAAGGATCTTGAAAAGAGCAGTGGAGCTGCTGTAAAGAAAGCCAAGGGGCTTAGTATTTTTCGTGTCTGTTGGGGAAAATCTATTGCGTGGTCAATCGCTTTGTGAACTTTAAGTCTTCTTTAAATAAAAGTGGGCTGGTAAGCCCTAAAAACCACAATTCGGACACTGAAAATCTACCACTGAGCTAACACAATTGCTTGGCATGAAAGAAATCTCCTGTCAACACTGTCTGTGTTATCATGCCCATCAGCACTTGCATTGACTCCTATCCAAAAGATCGCAGGACAGGGGTGGGATGGGAAAGAGTAAAAAAACACGCCAAGAAAACAGACTATAAAGGTTTCTGCATCCTCCTCTTTCTTGTGCACTCTATATAGCAATAAACATGGATGCTTAGTTGACCAGAACAGTAATGTTTATGCCTAAAGCTGTGCTGAAAAACAAAGTAATAAAATCGTAGTTCGCTTGGCAGCTAGCTTTATCAGGAGGAGGTTAGCAAAGGCAGCCCCTGATTTCTCTGCTTAGCTTTCCTTTGTAATTAAGTTAAAGTGGTTCTAAAGGCAGAAGGTTTTTTACCTTAAAGCGGTTGTAAACCCAGATAATTTTTTTTTTTTTAAATCACCTGCAAGACAAAGCCATAATGAGCTAGTATGACTAGCATACTAGCTCATTATGCATCACTTACCTTAGATCGGGACCCCCGAAGCCATCCTCGTCCCCCGCTCCGTCCGCAGCCATCGCTCCTCAGATACCCGGAAGGTTACTTCCGGGTATCGCCGCTCCAGCCAATCACAGCGCCGCTGCGGCGCTGTG
Source organism: Rana muscosa (assembly GCA_029206835.1). Classification (NCBI taxonomy): domain Eukaryota; kingdom Metazoa; phylum Chordata; class Amphibia; order Anura; family Ranidae; genus Rana; species Rana muscosa. The sequence goes on along the minus strand of CM055116.1, from coordinate 137,144,101 downwards.
ATTGGCCGGAGCGGCGAAGACGTCACTCCGCGCATGCGCGCGGGAGCTGTCTATTCCGGCAGAGCCGGAATTGTGAATGGGATTAACCCTGTGAATGCACCGTTGTCTACGGCGCGCATGCGCCGTAGACATCGGTGCATGTCTTTTTTTGCAAATATCTCCTAAACCGTGTAGGTTTAGGAGATATTTCTTGCACCTACAGGTAAGCCTTCATCTAGGCTTACCTGTAGGTGTTTGTTTACAAAGTGGGTTTACAACCACTTTAATGCATTCTATGCATTAAGGTAAACCGTCTGGGTGCAGCAGCCCCTGCTTATACTTACTTGAGCCCCATCTCGATCCCGCAATGTGCATGAGAGCAGCAGCTCTCATGGGTTTCTGTCACCTCATTGGCTCACACAGCAGCAGGAGTCATTGGCTGCTATCAATCACAGCCAGTTAGCCGAATAGGAAAGAGAGTGGGGGTGGGGCCGATCTGCACTTTGCTTGTGAATTGACAATGTCCATTGATAGGAGCCTAGCTTGGGAGAGAGCCTGCTCGAGTGCCCCCCATAGCACGGAGACTTGCTGTTTGGGGCACTCAGCAGGGGGGAGGAGCCAGAACCGCCAGTGGGTGACCCAAAAAGATGAGGATCGGAGCTGCTCTGTGCAAAACCATTGCACAGAGCAGGTAAGTATTACATGTTTGTTTTTTGTTTTTAAAATCACAACCTTTAGAATCACTTTAAAGCTGAACTCTGGGATAGGCAAATATTGTCTAAATACAAAAGGTGTATATGTATTCTTACTTGAATCTTGGCGTGCTTTATGTATTTCCTCTTTTACACTTGATTACTCCATAGATCTACTTTGTGCAGGAGCTTCCATAATAAAGACTGCTCACTTCTGTTGTCTTTCCTTGTGCAGGGTGGCTGGTCTTGTCTCCGCCCCTTCCAGTAGTTTTCTGCAGGCAGCCTGTAGTGGATGGACTTGTTGGCCTCCTCCCACAGCTCTGCTCAGTGCACAGGAAATGTACAGCACAGTGATGATACCACTGCTACTTTTACTAGATAATACCTGTGTTTGCAAAGGCTTTTAACTGCTTGAAAATCATATATTTTTTTTTTCACCTTTTACTTGTGAATATTGGAGCCATAGCCATTATATGCTTTGAACATTTTTTTTACTAATACAATTGGTTTTCACGCAAACCTGTCAGAAACCTGGGTAATTCAAGCTGAGCAATTAATACAGAAGTCCATAACCAACAATTATTTTCAGTAAAAACAGCGAAATATTCTTCCTCAAATTTTAAACGCAAAGCTTGAGTTTTCCTGTAGTTTTAGCTCTAGCCCCATTATTCTCCTGAATGGGTTCTTTATCAACCAGTAGAGACACCCAGGACACAGAAGTGAGTGGGTGAAGCTCACATAATCTCAGCTGCCTATATTTTTGGGTCCATGGATTCATTTAATATGAAATTTTCCCTTGAGGCAACGTCCATTAATTTATTATTATTAATGAAGAATTCCATGCATGATATATTTTTACATACAGTGGGGAAAATAATTAATCACCTCCAGATTTTGTAAGTTTGCCCACTTACAAAGAAATGAAGCGTCTATAATTGTTATCATAGGTGTATTTAAAATGATAGAGACAGAATATCAAACAAAAATCCAGAAAAAACAAATACCGTATATACTCGAGTATAAGCCGAGTTTTTCAGCACATTTTTTTTGTGCTGAAAATGCCCCCTCGGCTTATACTCGAGTCACCTTTTTGCGCCTGATCTCCCGCACTTTGGGGACCCGGTACCGGCCAGCCTTAGGTCCCCCAAACTTGGCACACATGTAGCCCCACTCTTCCTCTACAAGTGTGCAAAGTTTGTTTTCTGGGGGACCTACGGCCGGGGAGCACCGATTTTTCAAAGCCGGGCACCCCTTTTTATAGACTCCCATGTTAAACGTCAGTCTAGTCATGGGCACAGTGAGGCATGGACATAGTGAGGCATGCACATTTGCACAGTGAGGCATGCAGATGGACACCCTAGGCTCATACTCAAGTCAATACGTTTTCCCAGTTTTTTGTGGTAAAATTAGGTGCCTCGGCTTATATTCAGGTCGGCTTATACTCAAGTATATACGGTAATACAAATATTACAAATTTAGTTGCAGTTCAGTGAGTAAGAGCCCATTCACACGGGGACGACTTTGGATCCGACTTCAAGTCACCTCAAGTCACGCTGCATAAGAAAATCAATGTAAGTGAATGGAGCCGTCTTAATGCACACTACTGCAGTCGCTCCGACTTCAGAAAAGGTTCCTGTACTACTTCAATCCGACTTCTAGGCAACTTGTACCCATTGATTTCAATGGAAGTCGCCTCAGAAGTCGGATCACTGTCTTAACAGAAGCAACAATACAGGAAGAGAACATACATTTCTCAGGCAAACCCCTCCCTCCCCCCTCCCTCCCACAGAGCTGATTCTTGTTTGATCGGCCACTGGAAAGCCTCCTGTCCTGGAGGCGACTTGAAGTTGCCCTGTAAGTTGCCTCATGTTGCGCTGTGATTCATACTCAAGTCGTGTCCAAGTTGCCTCCCAAAGTCGCGCTGGAAGTCGTGTTGCCCCTGTGTGAATGGAGTAAAAAAATAAGTATTTGATACCCAAGCAAAACATGACTTAGTACTTGGTGGAGAAACCCTTGTTGGCAAGCACAGAAGTAAGATGTTTCTTGTAGTTGGTTACCGGGTTGGCATACATCTCAGGAGGGATTTTGGTCCACTCTTCTTTACAGATCTTCTCTAAATCCTTAAGGATTCTTGGGTGTCGCTTGGCAACTCGAAGTTTCAGCTCTCTCCATAAATGTTCAATAGGATTCAGGTTTGGAGACTGGCTAGGCCTCTCCATGACCTTAATGTACTTCTTCTTGAGCCACTCATTTCTTGCCTTGGCAGTATGATTTGGGTCATTGTTATGCTGGAAGACCCATCCATGACCCATCTTCAGTGTTCTGGCTGAGGAAAGAAGGTTCTCGTCCAAGATTTTTACAATACGTGGCCCCGTCCATTGGCCCCTCAATGCGGCAAAGTCAGCCTGTACATTTAGCAGAGAAACCGCCCCAAAGCATCATGTTTCCACCTCTGTACTTTACTGTAGGGACGGTGTTCTTAGGTTGATATTTTGTATTTCTTCCATTTGCGAATAATCACTTCAGCAGTTGTCTCCTTCTCACCAAGCTTCTTGTTGGTGATCTTGTAGCCCATTCCAGCCTTGTGAAGGTCTACAATCTTGTCCCTGACGTCCTTTGGCAGTTCTTCCATTCAAACCCATGATGATGGGTTTGAATGGAAGAAAGAGATTCTGTGGACAGTTGTCTTATATACACATAATGAGTTGTCGTTAGGAGCACCTTCTTAAATTGACAGGACTAATCTGTGTACCACATACTGTAGCCAATATGTTGGAGCCAGAATTATTGTTGGTTTGTAGGGGATCTAATACTTATTTTACTCACTGAACTGCAACTCAATTTATAACATTTGTATCGTGTGTTGTTTCTGGATTTTTGATTGATTTTCTGTCTCTATCATTTAAAATACACCTATGATAACAATTATAGACCCTTCATTTCTTTTTAAGTGGGCAAAGGTACAATATCTGCAGGGAATCAAATAATTATTTTTTGCCACTGTAGTTACAATGGTCCAGTTTGGACCAATGTAACCATGTATATACCATACCTGGCCGATGTCTCTGGAAGCTGGAAATCACTCCACAGGTGCCATACCAAACTAAAGTTCGAGTTGTTGCCAGAGCAGTAACGCAAAGCATTCTCTGATTGGACGAGGTAGAGAATGGGATGTCACCGCCCAACCTTTCCACCGCATCCAGTCAGAGAACGCTTTGCATTAATTCTGTAGTGTCTAATATAGTGATTTCCAGCTTCCAGGGGTGTAGCGCAGTGTCGGCTTCCTGCAACAACACTGGTGTTTCTCCAGAATGATTTGTCTTCTGTTTCGGACTTCATAACCGCAAGTTCATAATTTCTGTGACTGTATCCAGCCATCTTATTGCTGGTCACTCCCATCTTTTATATTCCCGTCAACGTTTACAGACATGATTGTCTCTTCTGGTGACTTGGCTCTTTTCATAGTATGCCCAGAATAAGACAGCTTCAGTCTAGTTGTCTGGGCTTCTTGTGGAAGGTTGGGCTTGATTTGTTGAAGGATCTACAGTGAGGGAAATAAGTATTTTTAATGGTAGGTTTATTTTAACAGTGAGAGACAGAATAACAACAAAAATATCCAGAAAAACGCATTTAAAATAACGTATAAATTGATTTGCATTTTTAATGACTGAAATAAGTATTTGACCCCGTCGCAAATCATGACTTACTACTTGGTGGCAAAACCCTTGTTGGCAATCACAGAGGTCAGACATTTCTTGTAGTTGGTCAGCATGTTTGCACACATCTCAGGAGGGATTTTGTCCCACTCCTCTTTGCAGATCCTCTCCAAGTGTTTGAGGCTGACGTTTGGTAACTCAAACGTTCAGCTCCCTCCACATAGTTTCTATGGGATTAAGGTCTGGAGACTGGATAGGCCACTCCAGAATATTATTGTCCTTCTTCTTGAGCCACTCCTTTGTTGCCTTGGACATGTGTTTTGGGTCATTGTCGTACTGGAATACCCATCCACAACCCAGGGAAGGAGGTTCTCACCCAAGATTTGACAGTATGAGGCCCCGTCCATCATCCCTTTGATGCAGTGAAGTTGTCCTGTCACCTTAGCAGAAAAATACCCCCAAAGCATAATGTTTCCACCTCCATGTTTGACGTTTATAGGGTCATAGGCAGCATTCCTTCTCGTCCAACCACGGTGAGTTGGGTTGATGCCAAAGAGCTTGATTTTGATCTCATCTGACCACAAAACTTTCACCCAGTTCTCCTCTGAATTATTCAGATGTTCATTAGCAAACTTCAGTGGGGCCTGTACATGTGCTTTCTTGAGCAGGGGGACCTTGCGGGTGCTGCAGGATTTCAGTCCTTCATGTCGTAGTGTGTTACCAATTGTTTTCTTGGTGACTATGGTCCCAGCTGCCTTTTAGATCATTGACAAGTCTTTCCTGTGTAGTTCTGGGCTGATTCCTCATCGTTCTCATGATTATTGAAACTCCACAAGGAGAGATCTTGCATTGGACCCCCTGACCGAGGGAGATTGACCGTTATTTTGTGTTTCCTCCATTTGCGAATAGTTGGACCAACTGTTGCCACCCACTCACCAAGCTGTTTGGCGATGGTCTTGTAGACTATTCCAGCCTTGTGTAGGTCTACAATCTTGTCCCTGACATCCTTGGACAGCTCTTTGGTATTGGCCATGGTGCAGAGATTGGAATCTGATTGATTGCCTCTATCGACAGGTGTCTTTTATAAAGGAACAAGCTGAGATTGGAAGCACTCCCTTTAGAGAGAGCTCCTAATCGCAGGTCATTACCTGTAGAGAAGACACCTGGGAGGCAGAAATCGTGCTGATTGATAGGGGATTAAATACTTATTTCACTCATTAAAATACAAGTCCATTTATAACTTTCTTGAAATTTTCTGGATATTTTTGTTATTCTGTTTCTTTCTGTTAAAACAGGGGCCTTCAAACTACGGCCCTCCAGGTGTTCAGGAACTACAATTCCCATCATGCCTAGTCATGTCTGTGAATGTCAGAGTTTTGCAATACATCATGAGATTTGCAGTTCCGCAACAGCTGGAGGGCCGTAGTTTGAGGATCCCTGTGTTAAAATAAACCTACCACTAAAATTATAGACTGGTAATTTATTTGTCAGTCGGCAAACCTACAAAATCCCTCACTTTGTTTTAGTTTTCCTTGCTGTCCATGATATTCTTTGAATTCCTCACCAATACCAAGGTTCAAAGGCATTAGTACTTTTCTCAGCTTGCTTCCTCATTGTCCAGCATTCACATTCATATGACAGAAAATACCATAGCGTGGGCAGTTCTGATCTTTGTTCTTATGGACACAGTGGGGGTTTCTTTACTAAAACTGGAGAGTGCAAAATCCGGTGCAGATGTGCATGGTAGCCAATCAGCTTTTAACTTCAGCTTGTTCAGTTAAGCTTTGATAAAAAAAATAAACTGGAAGCTGATTTCTATGCAAAGCTGCACCAGATTTTGCACTCTCCAGTTTTAGTAAATCACCCCATTGCTACAGTTGAGAATCTTTTCTATGTAACCCCTTTGTATGGTATTTCATCACATGCTTAGTACAAATATCCCATGTTTGTGACCGCTCTACTTTAAAGAAGTATGAATGCTTTGGTTATTGCCTGCCTACATATCTCATAAGCAATCTCAGGGCTTTTAGCACTCAACTGATATACACTTAAAAATTTAAATGTGTTCTATTAATAACATGTACCAGCTTAAGACATCTTTATACGCAATGCTCGTCGAATAAGTGGCACTTGGAGTGACAAATGTACGTAAAACAGCAATTTCTGCAAGAGATGCTTGAACCCGACAGCAGCAGTCAGCTGCTTCTCACTCTCTTCACAATCTAGGCTACATCAGAACCAGAGGCTATGCTTAAAGTGATTTATAATAAAGCTAAAAAGGCTCCATAAGGCATTAGATAATATTCAACATGTTGTGTTCAGCTAATGTGTTTGGAAAAGACCAGGAAACTTGAAACATATAATGAATGCACTTAGAGACACCACAAGGTGCCTGCCGTTTAAATTTGTTGCCTTTATTTTAGTTGACAGGTTCACTTCAACAAATAAGTGAACCTCCTTGTGTACAAGTATCCATAGAGGATTGAAGCCCTACTCTGGACAAATAAATTATCCCTTGTAGTAGGGCTGAGCCCACACTGCAAAGGTTCATTTCTTGATTTGGTCTAGGAACAATAAAAGAACATTTCTTTTTCGTACATCACGGGACACAGAGCGACTTAGTCATTACTAATGGGTTATATAGATACCTTCAGGTGCTGGCACTGGCAACTTCCAAAACCGGAAGTACCCTCCCCTATATAAGCCCCTCCCATCCGGGAGCACATAAGTTTTTTGCCAGTGTCTAAGGTGTTGGCCAAAGAGTAACATGTGTTTTCACTGGGCTTGCGTACAGGTTCTTTTACGGGCCTTAGTAAGCTGTTCCGGATCCCACCAAAAAAGCTTCATAGCTAAACGGTCGGTACCCGGGGCTTGCAGCAGAAGAGCAAGGTTTTGCCTGTAATGCCTCTCTTAGGAGGGCTGGACCCTGGGATCCAGAGCTCTGGTCATACCCACGACCAAGATGTTTTCTGTGCAGGGTGCTATACAGGTCCAGGGGAGTGGAATCCTTGGGAACCCGGTCCCTTTAGGTTTAATTACAATGCCTGCCGTGATAGGTGAAGTTTGGGCTTCTGTGGACCAAACAGAGTCCTGCGGCGGGGAACAGGTAAGTGGGGGCCCCCAGGAACTTGGTTCTATTGGGGGACCCCCAAGCCTAATTTGTCTTTCTGTCTGTTACCTAACGGTATTCCCGCTAATATCTGTGTATGCCTGTAACTACTGGAAAATGTAAAATTTGAATAGTAGTCAAGAAAAAAAAAAGAGAGGACCGCGGTACCTGTGTTAAACCACTAGAGGCCGCTGTGGTCCATTTTTTCTTGTCATGTGGATCTTTGGTTTTCTCAAGTCAAAAGATCCAGGCAGTTGGTAAGTTCTCTGTGGGAATCCACTTCCTCTGCCCTGTTGCTGCGCTCATCCACCGCACAGGCCCTCCGGCAAAAAGGGCCCTGGCTCCTAGTCCCTGCTTGGTTTCGAAAAGGGCGCCAATGGCGCACGGGCGCGTGCACGCGCCTCCTATGAAAAAAAAGGGGCGGGGCGGGTGGATGACGCTCGATGCGCGCCGCGGCGCTTCTGCGCATGTGCAGGCGTCCCAGCATGTGTAAAAGACACAGTACAAGTGTCAGCTGGATGCAAGCAGAGCTAGCAACAAAACGGTGGCACACAGAGGCGGTTGATGCAGGCATCCCCATAGAAAGACACTTTAGTGGACACCAGCTGGTATATAGCAGCAACTGTGTTAGACTATTACCAGCAAAATTGGTGTATGACGACGGGAATACCTCAGCTTTGTGCTTATAGATATGTCGTCCAGACGCTCTGGAAATAAATCTTCCAAGAAGCGAAAGGGGTCTCCATCGGGCTCTGAGGATTTTGGGCATGCTGTACTGCGCCAATCTCCCCTGAAATTTCAGAGGTCAGTAGCCGTAGGAAACCCCGCAGGAGTACCTGGTGCTGCGGCTGTCCCCAGTCCACCTGCTCCTGTATATATAACAGAGGAGGTTTTATCCTCAACTCTGGGAGGATTGGAAGCGAGATTAACAGCATTGATCGCTGCTTCCCTGTCACAGGAAAAGCGCGTCCGATCTCCGTCTCCTCCTGCAGAGTGCCTGTTAGTGGAGGAACAGTCCCAGAGATCGACCTACCTGAAGGGGATCAGGTGAGGTTGATTCAGTTATAGAGGAATCAACAGTGGAAGAACCTTTCTCAGCATCTCAGGCTGAAAGATTATGGGTTCAGTCTCTGATTAACATGGTCCGAGCAGCATTTTAAATGCCTCTGGCGGAACCATCAACCACTACTGTTTCCTCGCCTGGGGTCGCTGAAAGCTCCCCAGACTGTCTGTTCCTTCCCAATCCACCCTTTATTGGAAGGGCTTATTTACCAGGATTGGGAGCATCCTGTTAAAATATTTACTCCCCCCCAAGAGATTTCCAGTGATCTATCCCATGGAGGATAAGTTCATAAAAAAAAAATGGAGGGTCCGTACAGTGGACACAGCCATCTCTTGTGTAAATAAATCACTGACATGTCCAGTAGATAATGTTCCAATGTTCAAAGACCCAATAGATAAAAAATTGGAGTCTTTACTAAAATCTGCTTTCTCTACAGCAAGCATGGTAACACAACCTGCAGTAGCAGCGATTGGAGTCTGCCAAGCGGTGAAAGATCAGTTGAAACAAGTCTTAAGGGACTTACCAGATCAGCAGGCTCTTGCCCTAGCTGACCTACCTAGAGCCTTGTGTTGCGGTGGACGCCATAAAGGATACAATCCAACAGGCCTCCCGCTTTACGCTGTCTGTAGACATATGCGTAGGCTTCTATGGCTCAAAAACTGGTCTGCTGAAGCTCCCTGAAGAAATTGCTGATTAGCTTCCCATTTCATGGAGAACGCTTATCTGGAGAAGATCTGGACAAATATATCCAGAAAACTTCTGCCGGTAAAAGTACACTCTTGCCGGTTAAGAACAAGGGTAGAAGTCCTTCTTTTAAGAGGCCTACTTCTCCAGTCCCTGGCACATCGGCTGTGAAACAGTTCCGACGGCCTCCGCGGTCAAATCCAGGGGGCAGAAATCAGGGACAATCACAGGGTAACAAGAAACCCTGGGTCAAGAGAGGTACAAAACCTCCCCCCAAGTCATGAAGGGTTGCCCCCACTCAATCGGGTGAGGGGAAGACTTCAGTTGTTCACAGAGACCATGGCGGGACACCATCAGAGGAGATGGGTGATCTCCGCAGTAAGTCTGGGATACAGGCTGGAGTTAAAAGACATTCCTCCTGCCCATCTTATGAGGTCAAACGTGCCAAGCGATCCCCAGAAGAGAGGATCCCTCCTTCTGGCACTAGAACAACTATTGCTCCAAGGGTAATCATGAGGTTCCCTTGGAAGAAAGCGGGTTCGGGTTTTACTCGGACCTTGTCACAGTCCCCAAACTAAATGGGGACGTGAGGCCCATATTAAATATAAAAGGGCTAAACAAGTTCCTACATATCAGGACTTTTTCGGATGGAGTCGATCCGATCGGTGGCCACCGTCCTACAAGGGCAGGAATGGTTAGCCTCGATCGACATAAGGGATGCTTATTTGCATATTCCCATCTGTCCGGCCCACCAGAAATTTCTACGCTTTGCAGTAGAAGGGCGCCATTTTCAGTTCAGAGCCTTACCTTTCGGTCTGGCCACAGCACCACGAGTGTTCACAAAAATTCTGGCCCTACGATTGGCCAAACTAGGAACACAAGGTGTAACGATAATGGCATATCTAGACGACTTGTTGCTGATAGACCACTCAGTGGAAAAAACTAGAAGTGGTCGTTCACAAGACAATCAAGTATCTGGAATCTCACGGTTGCATTATCAACCGAGACAAGTCAGCCCCAAAAACCAGTCAAAAGTCTGGAATTCTTGGGGGCTAGGACTGGATTCAAATCAGAGAAAGATTTTCTTACCTCCAGAGAAGGTGTCGTCTTTGAAAGATTTGACCCACTTAGTGGGTACAAAAAAGAAAACCATCCATACGCCTGTGCATGAGGCTGCTGGGAAAATGGTGGCTTCATTCGAAGCAGTACCCTACGGTCAGTTCCATTCAAGGAACTTGCAGAGGGCCATACTGTCAGCCTGGAACAAAAAAGTTCAGGCTTTAGACTTACCAATGTCCCTGTCCCCTTCCGTTCGCAAGAGCCTCCATTGGTGGTTGGTGCCCCAGAATCTGGAAAAAGGGAAACCCTTCAGTCCGGTTTCTTGGAAGGTGGTCACTACAGATGCCAGCCTCATAGGCTGGGGGGCCACTACTGGAGCAATGGTCTCTCCAGGGCAAGTGGTCAGAAGCAGAGAAGGCCCTGCCCATCAATCTCTTAGAGATACGAGCAGCCCGGTATGCCCTAGTAGCATGGACATCCAAACTCCAAGGGTCCCCTGTCAGAATTCAATCAGACAATGCCACAGCAGTGGCATATATCAATCACCAGGGTGGCACCAGGAGTCGTGCAGCCCAGAGGGAAGCGAATTGCATCCTGGAATGGGCAGAAAGATATGTCCCAGCCATATCCGCGGTTTTCATCCCAGGAGTGGAAAATTGGAGAGCGGACTTTTTAAGTCGCCAGCAATTATGCCCGGGGGAATGGTCTCTTCACCCCGAGGTTTTCCAGGCAATATGCCAGCGGTGGGGAACACCGGATGTAGATCTGCTAGCATCCAGATTCAACGCAAAGGTGGACAGATTTGTGTCTCGCACAAGGGATCCCCTAGCTTGCGGTTCGGATGCCCGAGTGTTCCCTTGGGATCAGTTCAAGCTGATATATGCATTCCCACCGCGATTAATCCGCAGAATCAGGGTAGAAAAGAAACCAGTAATTCTGGTGGCTCCAGCGTGGCCCCGAAGGGTATGGTACGCGGAGATTGTAAAAATGTCAGTGGGAAGTCCTGGGACCCTCCCACATCGTCCGGACCTGCTTTCGCAAGGACCGATATACTACCCTTCCTTACCAGCCCTAGGTTTGACGGCCTGGCTATTGAAGCCCACATTCTAAAAAAGAGAGGGCTCTCTAATCCTGTGGTATCTACCATGATCAATGCCAGGAAGCCGGTATCCAGGCAGATCTATTATAGGATCTAGAAGGCGTACATCACGTGGTGTGAGGCCAAGAAATGGCATCCACGTAAGTACGTAATAGGTAGGATTCTGGACTTCCTACAGTGGGCTGTACATAGGAAGCTTGCCTTGAATACTATCAAGGGTCAGACGGCCTTGTCAATATTTTTTCAAAGGCCCTTGGCTTTGCATTCATTAGTCAAAGCTTTCATACAAGGAGTGATGCGTATTAGCCCTCCGGTTAGTATTCCCATATGTCCATGGGACTTAAACCTGGTTCTGTCGGTTCTACAGAAACAACCATTTTGAACCATTGCGGCACATTTCCTTGGTTCTTCTCACCAGGAAATTGATTTTTCTTAGTAGCCATTTGTTCGGCTAAAAGAGTATCGGAATTAGCCGCCTTGTCCTGTAAGGAGCCATATCTGGTTGTCCATAAGGACAGAGTAGTATTACGTCCTCATCCAGCCTTTCTTCCTAAGGTGGTATCGAGGTTCCATTTGAACCAAGATGTGGTTCTTCCTTCTTTTTTCCCCAAACCTAGCTCGGTAGAGGAAAGGTTATTGCATTCTTTGGATGTAGTAAGAGCAGTTAAAGCTTATCTAAAAGCCACTGCTCAGATTCGCAGAACGGATACTTTGTTTGTTCTGCCGGAAGGCCCCAGAAAGGGTCAGGCAGCATCAAAAATCTACTTTAGCCAAGTGGATTCGACAGGTCATAATACAAGCCTATGGCTTGAAAAGGAGACCGTCTCCGTTGAAAGTTAGGGCGCACTCCACAAGAGCAGTTGGAACTTCATGGGCAGTGCATCACCAAGCCTCCCTGGCTCAAGTCTGTAAGGCCACAACATGGTCCTTAGTACACACGTTTACTAGATTCTACCAGGTAGACGTTAGAAGTCAGGAGGATGTCGCCTTTGGGCGCAGTGTGTTGCAGGCCGCAAAAGAGCCTCATGCCTGATGGCGCCCAGCTTATGTATAGTGTATACCTCCCCTCATTTGGCATTGCTTTGGGACGTCCCATTAGTAATGACTAAGTCGCTCTGTGTCCCGTGATGTACGAAAAAGAAAAAAGGATTTTTATAACAGCTTACCTGTAAAATCCTTTTCTTGGAGTACATCACGGGACACAGAGCTCCCACCCCTCTTTTTAGGACACTTATTGCTTTGCTACAAAACTGAGGTGCTCCCGGATGGGAGGGGCTTATATAGGGGAGGGTACTTCCGGTTTTGGAAGTTGCCAGTGCCAGCACCTGAAGGTATCTATATAACCCATTAGTAATGACTAAGTCGCTCTGTGTCCCGTGATGTACTCCAAGAAAAGGATTTTACAGGTAAGCTGTTATAAAAATCCCTTTATACTTACCCGATCGTCTGCTCCTCCCTGCATCTAGACTCGTCCTGCAGCTTCTGCACCCCAATCTAGAGTCCTGACGTTATCAAAACCAGAGCAGGGGCTATAACCCTGCTTTGGACGTGAGGACGTCATGGGGAAGTGGAAGTAAAACTCCTCCCCTAGACAAAGCATACTATTTTACCCTTCAAGTCCAGGTTCAGCTCGCCCACAATGGGGACACATTTTCCGGTGTCGGCTGTCAAAGGTGATTGTTCCTGTTACTTTGAGGACATTTCCTCTCACTACCGGATGTCTTCTAGGCCAGGAAATGAGGGTGAAATCCCTCTCTGGGGATACAGGTGATAAAAAGATATTCTAACCCCTCTGCACTTTGTCATAAAGCAGGACAATTCAGACTGAGAAGCTTAAGGTGTTTGTACAGGCTGAATTCCCCCCCCCCCCAGCCGGTTCCCTACTGCGCATGCGCGAAGTGCACATCGCTTTCTAATTTGCCGGAGGAAGGAGGAGGGGGACGAGCTTCGCCGTGTCCGGAAGTGAAGAGGGGGGGCCTGTCAAAAACAGGTCCCCGTTCCCCCCTCCACCCTGAAAGGTGACAAATGTGGTACCGGAGTGGGGGAGGAGACGGATAAGTGGAAGTTCCACTTTTGGGTGGAACGCCGCTTTAAGAGCAAACTTGCTGAAGAATCTTTAGTATCTGTTGTTGGATGTCTGGGCCACCTTTTTGCACTGGGGGTCTATTTACTAAAACTGGAGAGTGCAAAATCTGGCGCAGCTCTGCATAGAAACCAATCAGCTTCCAGCTTTTACTGCCAAAGCTTAATTGAACAAGCTGAAGTTAGAAGCTGATTGGCTACCATGCAGAGCTGCACCAGATTCTGAGTTCTCCAGTTTTAGTAAATCTACCATGCTGTGGTTCCATCCTCTGGCTCCAAATACTGTGTCCTGTACTGATGATGGGGCCAGCACATGAAACTACAGTGCCCAAAGGAGGGCCAGACCTTTTATACAAAGATTCCTTAGTGAGCTTAGCTCTTCTAGAGATTAAAGATTGGTGACATGGGGACAGATATTAAGTTTTCTTTGTTGGGAGACTTTTTTAGGTTTTTTAAAATACTGACTCATTCGCTTTAAATGCCCAGAAGAAAAGTGGTTCATGAAGTTTGACCTAAGCACATACACTATATTATCAAAGGTTTTGGGACGTCTGCCTTTACACACAACATGAACTTTAATGGCATTTCAGTCTTAGTCCATAGGGTTTAATATTGGCTTGGCCCACCCTTTGCAGCTATAACAGCTTCAACTCTTCTGGGAAGGCTGTCCACAAGGTTTAGGAACATGTCTATGGGAATGTTTGACCATTCTTCCAGAAGGGCATTTGTGGGGTTAGGCACTGACATTCTCATAGACACAGACCTAAACCTTGTGGACAGCCTTCCCAGAAGAGTTGAAGCTGCAAAGGGTTGGCCAACTCAATATTGAACCCTATGGACTAAGACTGGTTTGCTATTAAAGTGCGTGTAAAGGCAGGCGTCCAAATACTTTTGATAATATAGTGTACATCTGTAGTGTTTACTGATCTCTCTCCAAAGCTCTGAGTGCCATGCCTTTCTGCTGCTCCATTCCTCTGTTATCAGCAGAGTTACTTCTGACAAGTTCTATGACACGCAGGAGAGAGTTTAGAGGTAGATGTGCAGTGAGCTTGTCTATTTACAGTACAGCTCTGCATATTCCATTGTTCATCTGCCTATGTGGAGGGGGGTGTGTGCCTTTCCTCTAATCAGCTCTCACACAGTGAAAACCCAGACTCCACACCCACTGCTGAAACAGGAACAAGGATTTCTAACAGGAGCTGCACTTTACAAAGAGTGGAAAGCTGAAGACAGCAGATATACATGTAAAACCTATGTAGGGAGATTTGTTTCATCTCTGGGTATCATCTGAGGCTGTTCACTTCACTGGATATAGGAGAGGGTTTACATCCACTTCAAGTCTTGGGAGGTGGGAGAACCTCAGTTGAATTATCTAGATTTGTTTTGGCATGCATATGCTTCAACATTCATCTATTGTTCCTCTTTATTATAATATTGTCCAAGTTCTCATTTTTCTAAACTGCAGGTTTTTTTGACTCATTCAGCTAAGTGTCCTTCAAAGTTTGAAGGCAATATGCCAAAAAAGAAAACAAAGACACCACGGTGTATAAAATAAATAAAAGTGAAGACTGTAATTTAATTTCATAATTGATCTTTAATCTATAACGTTCTCTGTATATGGTTGTTACGCCTTCCATTTTCAGTTAGAATATTAGAGGGGGCTGTTTACCGGTCGCCACTTTATCAGCATTGGGTCCCCGTGTCTGATACATCTAGCTGTGCCAAATTACACTCAGTGTGTTTCTGTTATTTCCATTCTTTTCCTCCCAGTCTGCCACAAATAAAGATGCCATTACCGACTTGTTCGCTATAATTAATAAACAGTGTGATTGCTGCTCTGCACAGAATTTTTGTTTCTTCAGTCTAAACACAAATTAGTAGTAGTAGTAGTAATATGAAAATCCACCTTGATGGACAGGAGGGTAGCAAAAGCCCGATCTCTCGTTCCTGGTGTGTTGTCTTTTATATTGTACAGCCTATATTAAAGGTAGAAATTAAAGAAAAAACTTTTTCCTACTGCTAACAGTGGGGACTGTACTTTTATTTAAGGGGGGGGTGAACTTAAAGGATCGTTTCACCATCACACCCTTTTCAGCTTTGAATAGCAGTTGGCAGGTTTAATGACCAGCTTCTTTTTTTCTTTCTGATGTGTGCCCTAATGGCATAATGTACAGTATACTTGCACATTAGGGAACACTTACCTCTGTGTGTACCCTCCTCAACAGTACTCTGTCTAAAGCTAAGATGGCAGCAGTGGCAATGGAGTAAAGGTGGTTCACTCCATTGCCACTGCTGCCATCTTCTTCACCTCTTCTATCAAGTCTAGAGTTTTCTTGCTTCAGCCGTTTAGTGGCCGCTGACGATGTAACTCCTGCACAGTCACATTGGAATTACATTATCTCAGCACCCAGCCGCACTGACAGCATCTTGCAGATGCCCGAAAAGGGCCTGGATTGTACACTATGCTGTGCATGTTCCGCAGGAAAAGGGAACAGATAACAATCATTTGCTAGATGGCAGGAAGGCTTATAAAGTCTCTCTTCTACCACAAAACTCTACCTTCTGGCATATTTTTCTTTACCAAGTTTAGTTCCCCCATTGCTGTAGACTTCAAGTTCCCTGCATGAGCAAAGCAACATATTCACTTTAAAGTGATTGTAAATTCATATTTTATTTTTTAACCACTTCAGCTCTGGAAGGTTTTACCCCCTTCCTGACCAGGCCATTTTGCGATACTGCAATGCGTACTGACAATTGCACAGTCATAAAATTGCTTACTTGTTCTGTGTAATGTTTTTTTACAGCGCAGACCCAATCCTCCTCTTCTTGGGTCCCCCCGCTGGTGCTCCTGGCTCCTTTCTCCTGCTGAGTGCCCACCATAGCAGTCTGCTTGCTATGGAGACACCCATTAGAACAGGGCTTGACAAATTTGCTTGGAATCTAGGAGCTAGCTAAAAAAGTTAGAAGCCAGGAACGCGCACCGTACCGCCGAGCTTGCGCGCAGAATCGAACGCATACATGAGTAGCGCCCGCATATGAAAGCGGTGTTAAAACCACACGTGAGGTATCGCTGCGATTGGTAGATCGAGAGCAATAATTCTAGCCCTAGACCTCCTCTGTAACTCAAAACATGCAACCTGTAGAATTTTTTAAACGCCGCCTATGGAGATTTAAAGGTTAAAAGTTTGTCGCCATTCCACGAGCGGATGCAATTTTTAAGCATGACATGTTGGGTATCAATTTACTCAGCGTAACATTATCTTTCACAATATAAAAAAAAAAAATTGGGCTAACTTTACTGTTGTCTTATTTTTTAATAAAAAAAAAAGTGTATTTTTTCCCAAAAAAGTGCGCTTGTAAGACCGCTGCGCAAATACGGTGTGACAAAAAGTTTTGCAACGACCGCCATTTTATTCTCTAGGGTGTTAGAATAAAAAATATACAGTACGTGGCTCTAGGAAGGTCTTGCTACTCGGCTAACAAAGGAAAAAAATTGGAGTATGACACCAACATATGGCTACTGCAAATTTATTAAGACTTTGTAAGAAATTTGCAGTAGCCATAAGTTGGTGTCATACTCCATTTTCTTTCATTGTTAGTCTTGTAGTCCTTGGTGACACCCACCATTATAATATTTCACTTTTGTTAAGCACGGCTACTTCATAGGGAATCCCAGGACAACAGTTCTTGTTTCTTTTAGGTCCTGCTACTACTCAAACATTGCTTCAGTGGTAGGGGGTCCCGGTGTCACTATTTTGAGCTTAGAAGAAAATATTATTTTCTCGTTTTACATTTATCATAATATCTGACTCTTCCTCTGTTTCAGACATGCAAGGAAACATTTTAGTCAGGCAGAAGGAAGCCAGTTGGATGAAGTTCGACAAGTGATGGGGATGTTGGCCTTTCCTTCAGACACTCACATTTCACCTTATAAGGTACGAGTGGTCAATCTAGAGACCTGATCAGGACTGTGCCTTATACCTAGTGTTACCAAAGACATTCCACGAGTAAACAAATGATCAGAAATCACTTCTCCTGCTCTTCTGTGATTATCTATGGTCTGACTGACACTGACCGAACCAACATTTAATAAGGAAAATAACTTATTGCCATGTGACTTTGCATTATACTAACATACCTCCCAACATTTTGAGATGGGAATGAGGAACACCTACTAGCAAATGTATGTAGGCATAGGACACGCCCCCTTAAAGGAGAATTAACCAAAAAAAAGGTTAATTAAATTCACAAGTGCTTTTTTTACTACTACTCTTCCTTTTATATTGGCTTTTAAAATTTACAAATGCAGCAATTTAGAAATTGGATGAAAGGTTTAGCACTGGGAAGCACTTTTTGAAAGATAAAAAGTGCATTTTATATACAACTATATGGATCAGATCAAAATGAGGGGGAAAGGGGGACAGAGGGACTTTGTTCCAAATGAGGGACAGGCCCTCAAAATCAGGGACAGTTGGGAGCTATGTACTAAGCCATTTATCCTGTGCCATGGCTTGGTGTCAGTAAAAGTCCTACTTCCATCAAATAATTGTTACATGTTCTGTCACTGACTTGTGTTATAATGATAGATCTAATCCAGGCAGCGATCATGCATTTTGTCATTGGTTACCAATGTACCCAGCCTAACCACATAAACTGCACCCAGAAAATTGGTGCAGGCATCTGGAGGTACCTTTTATATATAGCTTTACTCCTCTTCTATGGCACTTCTGAAGCCCCAAAGCCTAGCATGCTCTGTTATGCAAATGTGTCTGAAACATAAGTCAGCCTCCACCTTTTTCACCTTTTCCTGTCTCCCTAGTGAATAGTGCGACTGCTCTCACTATAATATAATATTATCAATAGCGAGGGGTTGCAGGTGCAGGACCAAGTCAAGTTTAGTTCCTAAAGTCAGAGTTTGCAATCTAAAGAGATCCTTCTGCTCATGAGTCTCATGTGATTGTTTTTTTAGTTGTTAAGGAAGGAAGGTGACGAGCTTTGAAAGGTTTTTATGCAGAACATACCGTATTTATCGGCGTATAACACGCACAGGTGTATAACACGCACCCTAACTTTAAGAGGGAGGTTTCGGGAAAAAAACTTTTCACAGCCCCCTGCGTATAACACGCAGGAATAGTTTACCCTCTATTTTCAGGGTAAAAAAGTGAGTGTTATACACCAATAAATACAGTAAATAAGATCACTTGTCACTTTTTCATACTTTAACAAAGTTGTTTCCTTTCCATACAGGATCTTTTGGACCCAGCTCGATGGCGCATGCTCATCCAACAGTTTCGATATGACAACTATAGACTACATCAGCTGGGAAATAATTCTGTGTTTACTATAACTCTTCAGGCAGGCCTCTCTGCTATTAAAACACCGTATCCTTTTATTACATTATAGTGGTATCTCTTACCACCTCTGCACAATCTGTATATTTCAGCTAATCATACATAGTTCATAAGATGTGGGATTTCCAGTTTTTGATTCCTCCGGTTGTCAACCAGAAGTTACCTCGTTAGTAAAAAATGTTGGAGAAAGGTTTCTTGATTTTGTATTCCAGAGTTTTAGGGTTTACATTTATTGCTTTACTTTTTTTAAAACGATGAACTTAAAAAAAAGAGATATAGAGTGACAGTGAGATAAGATTGATTAGATAAGAGGGATTGAATATAGGTTGAACAGACTATAATAGTAGGAGAAGAATTATTATTATTTTTTTGGGCTGGAATACTCAAAAATTGAATAGCGTCATATCCCTTAATATATAACAATATATAAAAACAAGGTTTGTGGGACTTTTAAGGCGCAAGAAAAACAAAAATATAGAAAAATATAAATTTAGTACCGTATATACTCGAGTATAAGACGACCCGAATATAAGCCGAGACACCTAATTTTACCACAAAAAACTGGGAAAACTTATTGACTTGAGTATAAGCCTAGGGTGTCCATCTGCATGCCTCACTGTGTCCATGTGCATGCCTTACTGTGCCCCACTGTGCCCATGCCTCACTGTGCCCATGCCTCACTGTGTCCATGCCTCACTGTGCCCAATCTCCCTATCTGATCTCCAGCGCTGTGTGACTAGACTGACTTTTAACATGGGAGTCTATGGAAGGGGTGCCCGGCTTTGAAAATCGGTGCTCCCCGGCCATAAGTTTCCTGAACAACAAACTTTGCACACTTATAGATGAAGAATGGGGCTACATGTGTGCCAAGCTTGGGGTCCAGGGGACCTAGGACCGGCCGGTACCGGGTCCCCAAAATCACTGGAGAAATGACCGTTTAATATTGGAGTCTATGGAAGGGATGCCCGGCTTTGAAAATGCGGTGCTCCCCGGCCGTAGGTCCCCCGGACAACAAACTTTGCACACTTGTAGAGGAAGAGTGGGGCTACATGTGTGCCAAGTTAGGTCCAGGGGACCTACGGCTGGCTGGGATCAGGCGCACAAAGTTGAAGATGGACACTCGAGTATAAGCCGAGGGGGCATTTTCAGCACAAAAAAATGTGCTGAAAAACACGGCTTATACTCGAGTATATACAGTAAGTTAAATTTTGATTTAGAATGAATAAATAAGATGACATTCAAGAAATAAATCATTAATATACAAACAAGGGTGCAAAACTGATTAGTCTCTACATGTTTAGATGGCTTCTTCAGGAGTTCTTTGTAACAGGGAAAACCCGGGATATAAATTTTAGGTTCCACCTTCCTTCCGCTTGTTGTCTCTCCACCTTCCTCCGATAGGAGTGGAATTTTGCTGTAGCCTTAATATTCACTGTTGGCTAAATAAGATGGACCTACGGTGCACCCTCATATCATGTATTTTCCCTCTCTATGGTACTACCAGTTGATCCAATTTTATCCATCCTTCTCTTGGTGCTTACCTATCTACTGAAAAGACAGTGATCATATACATTGTGCCTGATATCAAAGTTCTCCTGAAGAAGTCATCTAAACGGCGAAAAATGTAGAGACTAATCAGTTTTGCACCCTTGTTTGTATATTAATGATCCATTTTTTTAATGTCATCTTATGTGTTCATTCTAAATCAATTTTAACGTATTAAATTTATATTTTTCTATATTTTTGTTTTTCTTGCGCCTTAAAAGTCCCACAAACCTTGTTTTCATAGACTATAATAGTACTTACCTTCATAGGGTTGGGTAATGCTCTTCCAGGATTGTTTAGAACCTCTGCGCCTTAAAAGAAAAGTATGTGTTTTATTTATTTTTAGCTTCATCCTTTTTCCAGTGAGCTGCTAATACATAAAAGTCTTTCCACCCCTCTGAGAAGTGCATATTTTCTGTAAAATCAAGGTAAATACCTGTTGAAGGGGCCACAGTCTGATTCTTATGCCGACAATCTTGTCGGGATCCACCCTCTTTCCTTCTCCTCTGATTGATGATGGCTCTGGGCTGTCTGCTCCCCCCTTCTTCTCCTCTCACACTGCACTCAGCTAATTCTCTTACAGACGGCCTCTATCTGCACACTGTGTAGCTGGATTCTATGCTGCACTGAAAAAACAAAACTTCTTTATTGCCCAAGGATAAAAACACACTTACTAGATATAAAAATGGGGGAAGGCTCATCATGGTAAAGGAGGTGTGAAGTCCAGCAATAGGCAGTCCTAAGGGTAGTCCAGTGAGCAGCTTGAAGAAACAGATCCCAGCCGACCAGCAGAGGTTTAGGAGGGGGCGCAAGGAGAAACCACCAGGAAGAACGGTCGTGCTCACTGGACTACCCTTTACTATGATGAGCCTTCCCTCATTTTTATCTCTAGTAAGTGTGTTTTTATCCTTGAGCAATAAATAAGTCTTGTGTTACTGCACTTGGAAGCACCTTCTGTTTGTCTTTTCTCTGCCAGAGATTTGCTTCCCTCTTGGGAGTGCTGCTCAAGATCCATCAGAGTCACCTGTTTGCCTGATTTACACCACCATCCCTGCAGACTATTATCTCTGGCCAGTCATGTCATCCAGAGCGCCCTTCTTTCCACTACCAGATTCTATGTGGCACAGCTGTTTTTATCTGGGAAATTCATGGGTCAGAGCTGCAGCATAGCGGGCAGCTACACAGTGTGCAGATAGAGACTGTAAGAGAATCGATCTGAGCTGTGTGCAAGAAGCAGGTAGGAGGGAAGTGGAGTTGTGCTGATTGTGCTCAGACTGTGCACAGTGCAGGGATGTGAGAAAGTACTCAACAGTTGTTTACTGGCCACATATTCCAGTTGAGGAGGGACAGAAAGAGGGGGTGGATTGCTGAAGTTCTGACCACCTCCTTATACAGCAAATTGACCTTACAGGGATCTACATGATAGATGAAGTGCCCTTACTGGAAAAACAAAAGGAGGGAAGAAAAAAAGAACAGCTGATTCAGGATTATGGTAATAATTGTTCATTATTTAGCCTATCTCATACTTCTCCTTTAAGATTGAGGCTATATAATGAAGTGGTTTGAACGTCTTCATGTGAGGTGTTGGGTTCAGCAGGAAATAAAAATTGGAATAACGTTGTTATCTTGAAGGAGGGCATTTCTTTCTGATAACCAGTTAAAAAATCTTTGTGTCCTCTATATTACTTTTGACGAAGACTACTACAGGTATGTCAGGCAAGGAGTAAGCCCAAAGATGGCCAAAAATACTTTAAAAGAATGTAACTCTAGGCATATGAACCAAAATCAACTCTTGCATAAAAAAGGATAAAAGAGCTAGTATAAGTAGCTGGGCCTATCTATAGTTTGCCTCCTATAACCCTTGTACAGTAGCACTTAAAATGGAGGAGGGAGAGGCAGCACTAAGAGCCAATCGGGCTCTATTGCATGACAACGTACTGGCAGGAAACATGCTGACAGGAGGAAAGAGCAGAGGGAACAGAGATAATTGTGCTGCTTATCCTTTGTAATCCAGCCAGCATGCCGGGGTGGGTCTGGGTCCTGCAGTAGTGCTGTAGGTACAGAGGAGATCCCAGACCTGGTTATGCTGCCAGGCAGAGAAGTCTGGAACACAAGACTGGCTGTAGAGACATTTCATATAAATGCATTACAACTATGTTTTCAGTTGTTTGGAGAAGACTTCTTGAATATACACTATATTACCAAAAGTATTGGGATGCTGGCCTCTACACGCCCCTGAATTTTAATGGCATCCCAGTTTGTAGGGTTCAATATTGAGTTGGCCCACCCTTTGCAGCTATAACCACTCTTCTGGGAAGGCTGTCCACAAGGTTTAAGAGTGTGTCTATGGGAATGTTTGACCATTCTTCCAGAAGCGCATTTGTGAGGTCAGGCACTGATGTGGATGAGAAGGCCTGGCACGCAGTCTCCGATCTATTTCATCCCAGAGGTGTCAAGTTCCACCACCCCAAACTCGCTCATCCATGTCCTTTATGGACCTTGCTTTGTGCACTGGTCCAAATCATTTGGTGGAGGGGGGATTATGGTGTGGAGTTGTTTTTCAGGAGTTGGGCTTGGCCCCTTAGTTCCAGTGAAGGGAACTCTTAAGGCGTCAGCATACCAAGACATTTTGGATGATTTCATGCTCCCAACAGTTTATGGATGGCCCCTTCTTGTTCCAAAATGACCGCACACCAGTGCACAAAGCAAGGTCCATAAAGACATGAATAAGCAAGTTTGGGGTGGAGGAACTTGACAGGCCTGCACAAAGACCTGACCTCAACCTGATAGAACACCTTTGGAATGAATTAGGGAGGAGACTGCGAGCCAGGCCTTCTTGTCCACATCAGTGCCTGACCTCACAAATGCGCTTTGGGAAGAATGGTCAAACACTCCTAAACCTTGTGGACAGCCTTCCCAGAAGAGTTAAAACTGTTATAGCTGCAAAGGGTGGGCCAACTCAATATTGAACTCTACAGACTAAGACTGGGATGCGATTCATGTTCATGTAAAGGCAGGCGTCACACTATATTGTCAAATATATTGGATCTCCCAGGTGGCCTGGGAACACTTTGAACCTCTGGCTAACCAAAAGCCAAGCCTTGGGTAGCCTTCAAGTGCTGCCACAAGACTTCTGACACATTTTTCACCCAGGCTTCACGTACTTGTCAGACATCACCTGGATCTGTCCTATTTTATATTCCATGGCTGAAAACGAAAGCATTTGGGAGGCAGCATACATTATTATGATATCTGATGTGCACATTTTCTCTGCAGTTCAGCTAAAATATGTCACAGAGCAGTTTGAACTAATTGCTGACCTGAAAATCCCAGAATATCTCAACAGCCTGGAAAAAAAAGCTTCGGATTGAGGAGTGTTCCAAATGGATTGACTCAAAAAGATGACAATAAACACTGTTTTGAATGTAAAACATGATGTGCCTCCACCCAGGGATTTAAATGAAGGATAAAGGCTTTGTTGTTTGTATTTGTGATGGAAGGAATGACATATAAAGAAAATGCTGTACTGTATTTTGCAGTATTTTAATGCGGGGCTTTGCACCCTTGCATTATCAGGTTATACTTTGTTGTTCCTTATTTCTGGCTTCATACTGCAGCAGTTTTCAAGCAACAGCAAGCAGCTTTTGTTTGCAAAAATATCCAAACAGGTCAAGACAACCCACCGCCTGCAGGTTTCTGTTGTTAGTACCTAAAGGTACCATTAAATGGTGGTAGATTGCATAGTTTCAGTTATTTTTTTTATTAAAAGCTGGTTGAAATTGCATGAAATAAACCTATACATTTCCAGTGTAAGTCCAGCCGGAAGTTCCCGTCCTGCTGCCAGAACACAGCACTGTATACTATATGTAGCTGAGGCTACATACAGTTCATACAGCCCATGCATCTATTAGTGAAGTAAACTGTTTGGACCAGCTTGGTCAGTTGACGGGTCCCAGGGTGGTAAATAAGAATTCTGATATTGATTTAGATTGATCATCAGAACGTGAATCAACCCAGCAGAGACACACACAGCACTAAGAATATGGCAGTGGTTCAAACCCTTTACCACTCTATCCAAAATGTGAAAATAGTTTTATTCTATGGCTAGAAGAAAGTACATAATGGTAGCTCTAAAGAGGGGTACCCACCTTCTAGTGTATAGACTATGCTGCTAGCCAAATTGTACATTTGAAGAGAAGAGGAAAAGAACTCCCAGTGGCTTATGCGCAGCTTCAGTGATGTATTAACTCATAATAAAAGTATTAAATTATTTTATTGTACATGGGTATCAAATTTACAAATTCATTGGAAAAGTACAAGTAAAAAAAAAGGATTGTGGAATGGATCCAATTACATAGAAAGGAACAACAATAAGAGCTCTGGTGTACAAATTATAACGGTATTTACAGTCATGTGTCACAATAACCATATACAGGTCACCACTGTGGGTTGGCATGTATTGGGTTGGCATGTATATGGATCCCTGACGCGTTTCGATCTTTAATAATGTGATGATCTTCCTCAGGGGTATCATGTGGCCATCTTACGTGAAATACCATATGTGCTAAACCAGAGTATAGTCTAAAAACATGGTGAGTAATTTCTCCATGAGGACCAACCAGCCAGAGGAAGCGAAGAACCCAGGGTCTGCCTTTTGATAGGCTATTTTCAAAAGTGTTAGATATATATAATTTCCCTGCTACTTAGTTGCAGTCTCCTTCTAACAGTACATATCATCAAGGATCTGGTCTGTAAGAAAATTCAGTCCAGATGTCTATCCTTTTATTAGGGATCACTGAAAGATGTCCTGTGTAGCTGCATGGGTCCTGTCTGTGTTGCAGTCTGCCTGTCCAAATGGAAATGCCTGTGTACTGTTAGAAGGAGACTGCAACTAAGTAGCAGGGAAATTATATATATCTAACACTTTTGAAAATGGGTTCTTCGCTTCCTCTGGGTGGTTGGTCCTCATGGAGAAATTACCCACCATGTTTTTAGACTATACTCTGGTTTAGCACATATGGTATTTCACGTAAGATGTCCACATGATACCCCCTGAGGAAGATCATCACATTATTAAAGATCGAAACGCGTCGGGTATCCATATATATGCCAACCCATAGTGGTGACCTTTATATGGTTATTGTGACACATGATTGTAAATACCGTTATAATTTGTACACCAGAGCTCTTATTGTTGTTCCTTTCTATGTAATTGGATCCATTCCCCAATCCCTTTTTTTACTTGTACTTTTCCAATGAATTTGTAAATTTGATACCCATGTACAATAAAATAATTTAATACTTTTATTATGAGTTAATACATCACTGAAGCTGCGCATAAGCCACTGGGAGTTCTTTTCCTCTTCTCTACATAATAGTAGCTATTTACCGTGATATTAATGTCACATTATTTTTTTTTTTATTAAAATAAAAAATAAGTTATACAGAAAAAATCAAAGGATGGTTTCTGTATACCTTATTGTGGGTAGTGTTTGACCCACACGGTGGCTGCGGCACCTTAGAATATTGTCACATTAGACCCCATAGGAGCGCGGGAATACCCACTTTACCAAAAAAAATATGTTATGGTATGGCACAGAGCAGTCCCTTACTACGTCTTTGGTGGTCCCCCACAGTTGCTCTGTGCTTCTTTTTCTTCTAAGTGCCCCCTCAGTAAACAATGTGCAGGCAAGCTCCTTAGCCAGGTCGTGTGCATCTATAGACACACACAGCACGGCTTGGCCATGGCCCTTCAAGCTCCCTTCGCACAGGATTTGACTGACAGCAGCAGGAGACCCCACTGTTGCCTGAGTCTCCTGCAGTACCAGAAAGTGAAGGAAGAAGATCTCAAGCCGGGAAAGCGCTTGATCACTGATGGGCTCATGTAAGTGTTTAGAGAAGAGTGGGGCAGAAAAAGTAGTGGGGCGTTTTTTACCTTAATGCAGGGAATGCATTAAGGTTAAAAAGAAAAAAAAAAAGTTTTGCCTTTATAACCACTTTAAAGGGGATATAACTGTATTGTCTTTGTTTTGTGTTGTGAATGTCATTCATCCTTGACCACATTCCTAACAGTCAGTGCTACAAAGAAGATGGGACTTCTAAGAACCCCGACTGTCCAGTGTGCAGCAAATCCCTGAACAAGCTAGCTCAGCCTCTTCCAATGGCACACTGTGCCAACTCCAGACTGGTGTGCAAGATTTCAGGAGATGTCATGAATGAAAACAACCCTCCCATGATGCTACCTAATGGATATGTGTATGGGTACAATGTGAGTATTGTATGGTCTTTTGGTGTGAACATGGTAGTGGAACAGTGTGGTGCTTTGTGCACCCTAGCAGGCAAAGCAAGCGGGTTTGTATATATAGGTGCATGTCATAAAATTAGAATATCATGAAAAAGTTCATTTATTTCAGTAATTCAATTCAAAAAGTGAAACTCTTATATTTTATATAGATGCGTTACACACAGAGTGATATATTTCAAGCATTTATTTATTTCTTTAAATTTTGATGATTATGGTTTACAGCTAGTGAAAACCCCAAATTCAGCATTTTAGAAAATTAGAATATTACATAAGACCAATAAAAAAAATTGATTTTTAATACAGAACTGTTGGCTTACTGAAAAGTACAGTGGGGCAAAAAAGTATTTAGTCAGCCACCAATTGTGCAAGTTCTCCCACTCATTACCTGTATTAATGGCACCTGTTTGAACTTGTTATCAGTATAAAAGACACCTGTCCACAACCTCAAACAGTCACACTCCAAACTCCACTATGGTGAAGACCAAAGAGCTGTCGAAGGACACCAGAAACAAAATTGTAGACCTGCACCAGGCTGGGAAGACTGAATCTGCAATAGGCAAGCAGCTTGGTGTGAAGAAATCAACTGTGGGAGCAATAATTAGAAAATGGAAGACATACAAGACCACTGATAATCTCCCTCGATCTGGGGCTCCACGCAAGATCTCACCCCTTGGGGTCAAAATGATCACAAGAACGGTGAGCAAAACTCCCAGAGCCACACGGGGGGACCTAGTGAATGACCTGCAGAGAGCTAGGACCAACATAACAAAGGCTACCATCAGTAACACACTACGCTACCAGGGACTCAGATCCTGCAGTGCCAGACGTGTCCCCCTTCTTAAGCCAGTTAATGTCCGGGCCCGTCTGAGGTTTGCTAGAGAGCATTTGGATGATCCAGAAGAGGATTGGGAGAATGTCACATGGTCAGAGGAAAACAAAGTAGAACTGTTTGGTAGAAACACAACTCGTCGTGTTTGGAGGAGAGAGAATGCTGAGTTGCAACCAAAGAACACCATACCTACTGTGAAGCATGGGGGTGGCAACATCATGCTTTGGGGCTGTTTCTCTGCAAAGGGAACAGGATGACTGATCCGTGTACATGAAAGAATGAATGGGGCCATGTATCGTGAGAGTTGATCGTGAGAGTGCAAACCTCCTCCCATCAGCAAGGGCATTGAAGATGAAATGTGGCTGGGTCTTTCAGCATGACAATGATCCCAAACACACCACCCGGGCAACGAAGGAGTGGCTTCGTAAGAAGCATTTCAAGGTCCTGGAGTGGCCTAGCCAGTCTCCAGATCTCAACCCCATAGAAAACCTTTGGAGGGAGTTGAAAGTCCGTGTTGACCAGCGACAGCCCCAAAACATCACTGCTCTAGAGGAGATCTGCATGGAGGAATGGGCCAACATACCAGCAACAGTGTGTGACAACCTTGTGAAGACTTACAGAAAACGTTTGACCTCTGTCATTGCCAACAAAGGATATATAACAAAGTATTGAGATGAACTTTTGATATTGACCAAATACTTATTTTCCACCATAATTTGCAAAAAAAAAATATTTCCAAATCAAACAATGTGATTGTCTGGATTTGTTTCCACATTTTGTCTCTCATAGTTGAAGTATACCTATGATGACAATTACAGGCCTCTCTCATCTTTTTAAGTGGGAAAACTTGCACAATTGGTGGCTGACTAAATACTTTTTTGCCCCACTGTATGTCCATGTACAGTATAGTGTGCACTCAATACTTGGTCGGAGCTCCTTTTGCATGAATTACTGCATCAATGCGGCGTGGCATGGAGGCGATCAGCCTGTGGTTTCTGGCCAATCAAGCACAGTGATACCATGGTATTGGTACTCTTGGCAGTGTGGGAAGGTGCCAAGTCCTGCTGGAAAATGAAATCGGCATCTCCATGAAGTGCTCTAGAATTTCCTGGCAGAGGGCTGTGCTGACTTTTGGACTTTATAAAACACAGTGGATCAACACCAGATGACATGGCTCCCCAAATCATCACTACCTGTGGAAAATTTTGCATTTCATTTGGAAATCAAGGTCCCAGAGTGGAGATGCACAGAATCCAAGTTGCATGAGGTCCAGTGTGAAGTTTCCACAGTCAGTGATGATTTGGGGAGCCATGTCATCTGCTGGTGTTGGTCTACTGTGTTTTATCAAGTCCAAAGTCAGCGCAGCCATCTACCAGGAAATTCTAGAGCACTTCATGCTTCCCTCTGCTGACCAGCTTTATGGAGATGCTGATTTCATTTTAGGACTTGGCACCTGCCCACACTGCCAAAAGTACCAATACCTGTTTTAATGATCATAGCATCACTGTGCTTGATTGGCCAGCAAACGCACCTGACCCAAACCCCATAGAGAATCTGTGAGGTATTGTCAAAAGAAAGATGAGAGACACCAGACCCAACAATGCGGATGAGCTGAAGGCCGCTATCAAAGCAACCTGGGCTTCCATAACACCTCAGCAGTGCCACAGGCTGATCACCTCCATGCCACGCCACATTGATGCAGTAATTCATGCAAAAGGACATACTTTTTAGTAACCCAACATCTGTATTCAAAATCTTTTTTTGAATTTGTCTTATGTAATATTCTAATTTTCTGAGATACTGAACTTTGGGTCTTCACTAGCTGTAAGCCATAATCCTCAAAATTAAAAGAAAGAATTGCTTGAAATATATTACTCTGTGTGTAACACATCTATAAAAAATATATGAGTTTCACATTTTGAATTGAATTACTGAAATAAATTGACTTTTTGATGATATTCTAATTTTATGAGATGCACCTGTATAATCTTGTACTTCCTTCCAGTCACAGAGAGCTATATGTCCAATTAGTTTTTATTGTTTTGACATGGAATCAAATAAACAAAGAAAAGACCAGAACCAGGAGCCTGACAATAGGCTACCTGGTCCGTAAAACATGAGATAGACACATGTAATATCGTGCAAACAGTGTTGTACAAATAACAGTCATCTTGTGAGAACATCTGTATGACACAGTGAGGTTTACATAGTACTATCCTGCATCTAAAATCTACTTCGTTCGACCCGGACGCCCCTGTGGGAACCTGCTGCATCCGTGGTCCGTAGAAGTCGGTGGGAAGTGTCGTGGTCATAAATACTGACTGCACCATAACTATAAATTTTAAAGTCTCACAAGTAATAAGAATATATTCATGAAGAGAACCGAATACACAGAAAAACTTGGTGTGGCCATGTAGGGCCCGCCACAGAAAGAAGTAAGGAAAGATAAAGACAAAGGTAGAAAGGGGGATCCAGCTCGTTGGCGGGGGGTATGCTGGAAAGGGGAGGGGGTGGTGAGACAGTGAGCTGCGGTCCAGTGGGGATGTATCAAGCTATGAAGAGGAGCATGAAGTGAAGGGTTAGTTAGACTCTCGGGGGACATTCGTTGGCGGAAGCCTGTTCCTTAGTTTATCCGAAGTAGAGTAATGCCTCCATATACTCCAGATGAAGGAGAATTTTGCGTGTCTGTCAAGAGACTCCACAGAGAGCTGTATAAAGATCCTTTAACATCTGCCATTTCAGATTTCAAATATGATTGCTGATAAAAATCTTCTGCACGCAGCAGGACTCTCTTTAGATGTTCACATTCCTAGTTTGTACAGCAATGCTGTTCATTGAATTTCTTACTACCATATTGTTCTGAAATACTATTTAGCATGCAATCAGACCTCACTCATACAACATTAAAGTGATACTAGTCTCGTTTGTTATTTTTATATAAAAAAAAAACTGTTCTACTTGCCTACTCTGTGCAGTGGATTTGCACAGAGCAGCCATGATCCTCCTCTTCTTGGGTCCTTTTTTGGTGCTCCTGGCTCCTCCCTCCTGTTGAGTGCCCCCCACAGCAAGCAGCTTGCTATACAGGCACTCGAGCCGAGCTCCCTGTGTCCATCTGGACATGGAGCCGCGGTCCAGCCCCGCCCCCTCTCTTTCCTCATTGGCTCACCGATTTTGATTGACGGCAACGGAAGCCAATGGCGCCACGCTGCTGTCTCAGCCATCGAAGAGGGGTGTCCCGGACAGCCGAGTCTCTCGTGCAACATCGCTGGATCGAGGTTGACATCAGGTAAGTATTAGGGGGGCTGATGCACACTGAAGGTTTTTTATCTTCATGCATAGAATGCGTTGAGCTAAAAAAAAAAAACTTCTGCGTTTACAACCACATTAACTTGAATGGTGCAGATGCACTTTGGATATGCAGTTGCTCCAGATCTTCGTAAAAGAGGGTAAGCTCTGTTGACTTCCATCATCCAATCACATTCAAACAAAAAAATGTTTTTGCACTTTCCTTGCATGTGATTGGATATTCTTTATAAAGTGAAGCTGTACTTCATTTACTATGCTCTGGAGCAACTGCACTTGTAAAGTGCACATTCTGTTTGCCTTTAGTAAATCAACCCCAAAGTGTATTGGTCAAATTTGAATATCTCTCATCCTGTGGGCCAACTCTCTGGGCACTTTTTATGACACACTTGTGAAAGCCTTTGCCATAGAATTTTCATGGCAACTATTTTTTATTTTTTATGAGCTGGGTTGCCATGTCTTTAACCCTCCCCATCTGCAATGGCTTGGGACCAGCATGCAGAATATAACACACGTGCATAGACATTTTTATTTACACAAGCCAACTTAACTGCATACTGTATCTTTGGAGAACATACACTCTCCATTCACATAGTGTTTGGTCTTCTATTCAAGCCGGCGCTGCAAGCATAAGTGCTAACCATTAAACCAATGTGCAGCCCAAAGTGAATAAAGTCTACAGCCAAATGTTTTATTTGGGGAATGGTGAACCCCCTCCTTTTTTTT
This sequence comes from Rana muscosa, assembly GCA_029206835.1. Taxonomy (NCBI): domain Eukaryota; kingdom Metazoa; phylum Chordata; class Amphibia; order Anura; family Ranidae; genus Rana; species Rana muscosa. The sequence continues at coordinate 137,112,620 of CM055116.1, read as the reverse complement.
TGTCTTTTTTTTTTTTTTTTTGTCTTATTGGGGAAAGATTTTCTTCACTTCCTGTCCCGGAATGATTATGGAGATACAAAAAAGAGGGTCCCAAAGGGTGACCCAAGGTCGGACTTTAACGGAACAGTAAACAATGGGGATATAGAAAAGTAATATTTATTGGGACAAAGAAACATACATAGTATAAAAAGGGACATGAAAAAAGATAAAAAAAAACATATACCCTATGTATGAGGGTTATTTTTGTTGGTTTTTGTGTTATTGTTGTATTGGTAATATTTTTTTGAATGCAGATTTTTTCTTTCTTAGGGGGGAGGGCGGGAGGTGGGGGGAGAAAGTGGGATTTAAATCGGCGAACAGAAAAGAGGGTAAAATTTTCAAAAAAGGGTGTAAGGGATGGTCACAATAGGAAGCCTCAACTCAAGCCTGGAGAGGCGGTGAAAGGGACACATGGGATAGGAATTGGGTATGTGTGGTGTGCATGGAGTGGAAGAGTCAGAACCGCGGACACAAAAAATAATTACTGTATATACTCGAGTATAAGCCGACCCGAATATAAGCCGAGGCACCTAATTTTACCACAAAAAAATGGGAAAACGTATTGACTCGCGTATAAGCCTAGGGTGTCCATCTGCATGCCTCACTGTGCTCATGCCTCACTGTGCTCATGCCTCACTGTGCCCATGCCTCACTGTGCCCAATCTCCCTAATCTCTGACGCTGTGTGACTAGACTGACGTTTAACATGGGAGTCAAGGAAGAGGTGCCCGGCCATAAGTTTCCTGGACAACAAACTTTGCACACTTATAAATAGAGAGTGGGGCTACATGTGTGCCAAGCGTGGGGTCCAGGAGACCTAGGGCCGGCCAGTACTGGGTCCCCAAAATCACCAGAGAAATTACAGTTTAACATGGGAGTCTATGGAAGGGGTGCCCGGCTTTGAAAAATCTGCTCCCCAGCCGTAGGTCCCCCGGACAACAAACTTTGCACACTTGTAGAGGAAGAGAGGGGCTACATGTGTGCCAAGTTTGGGGTCCAAGAGACCTACGGCTGGCCGGAATCAGGAGCACAAAGGTGAAGATGGACACAGACTCGAGTATCAGCTGAGGGGGGCATTTTCAGCACAAAAAAATGTGCTGAAAAACTCAGCTTATACTCGAGTATATACGGTACACCTTCTTATACCACATGGATACAATTAAATGTATACACCGCTCCTACAGTGCTGCAAAGATGCGGCTTGCAGGACTTTTTTTACTGTCCTGGTAGCGCACTGCTCCAGTGTGAAAGCAGCCTAACCTATCTAACCCTGTAAAGAAGAAATCAGTATACATACATACCTTTTCTGAAGTCGCTCTGGTCCGGTCTCCAGCGGCGGGAGCTCTGCAGAGGAGACAGCCGACAATAGCTGGGAAATTAATGGCGTCACCCATAGAGTTACTATGAGGCTTCCGTTGTCGGCTGCCTCCTCTGCCCCCGCCTCTACAGAGAAGCCACAGCTGACAGCTCAGTGTGGGACCGGACAAGAGGGGATTCAGAAAATGTATATTGAAAATGGGCGGCACAGTGGTGTACTGGGTAGCACTCTCGCCTAGCAGTAAAAAGGGTCGCTGGTTTGAATCCCAACCACGACACTACCTGCCTGGAGTTTGCATGTTCTCCCTGTGCCTGTGTGGGTTTCCTCTGGGTACTCGGGTTTCCTCCCACACTCCAAAGACATGCTGGTAGATTAATTGGCTTCTGTCTAAATTGGCCCTAGTATATGAATGTGAGTTAGGGACCTTAGATTGTAAGCTTCTTGAGGGTAGGGACCGATGTTAATGTACAATGTATATGTAAAGCGCTGCGTAAATTGACAGCGCTATATAAGTACCTAAAATAAAAAAAATACTGTATTTATTGGCGTATAACACTCACTTTTTTACCCTGAAAATAGAGGGTAAACTGTTCCTGCGTGTTATACGCAGGGGGCTGTGGAAAGGTTTTTTCCTGAAACTTCCCTCTTAAAGTTAGGTTGCGTGTTATACCCCTGTGCGTGTTATACGCCGATAAATACGGTAATAATAATAATGTATATTATAGAAATGTCTTCTTTACAGGGCTAGATAGGTTAGTCTTAGATCGTAGATGCCTGTAGATTGGCGTCCCTTTAGAGGGCATGCGCCAGAGACGTAACCGGCTGCATGCAGTGTTAATTTCTCTTAAACCGTGCAAGTTAAGGAGATATTCACTGTACCTACAGGTACTGTAGGTACAAGTAAAAAAAAAAAATATTTACTACCACTTTAAGAGTTCAGAACACCGCCCACCTACGTAATGAAAAAGAGGAGAGAGTGGGTGCTCCATAGCCCTATCACATTTATTGTGACAACACTGCTCCTCCATAGGTATTGTACACTGAGTGAGCATTGTCACCCTAGGACAGTGTTTACTGTCAGGGTCAACAGTTGAAAATAATAACGAAGAAGCCAGAAAAAAAAAGAAAGACTGGTATGCTGCAATATATCACGTTTTTTTTTTTCTTGGGTTTAGATATCCTTTAGCCACTTACTTATACTGCTGCACCAGATCACATACCTATTACGTGATCTGACACTTCCGGGTCTGGGCTGCGCACGTTCGCTGCTGGTGGCTCGCTCACAGCGGGAGCTGATCTGTGGGTACCATGAACTCGATGTCCGCAGGCACCTGCCGATCATTAGCCACAGAGGCAAAACGGCGATCTACCTATTTAAACAAGCAGATCGCCATTCTGCCAGTACAGAAGGCATGGATCCTGTGTCTCTGCAAAGCAGGGACATGGACCCATGCCTTCCCCTAGTAAAAGCACCTCCCCCACTGTACAGTAAAACACTGGCTAGGCACACAGTTAACCCTTTGATTCCCCCTGATGTTTAACCCCTTCCCAGCCAGTGTCATTAGTACAGTGACAGTGCATATTTTTATCACTGATCACTGTATTAGTGTCACTGGTCCCCAAAAAGTGTCAGTTAGTGTCCGACTGTCTGCCGCAATATTGCTATCCCGCTATAAGTGGCCGAGCGCCGCCATGACTAGTAAAAAATAAAAATATCCCATAGTTTGTAGACGCTATAACTTTTGCACAAACCAATCAATATACGCTTATTGAGATTTTTTTTACCAAAAATATGTAGCAGAATACATATTGGCCTAAAATGATGAAGATTAGATTAAATAAAAAAAATTCAATTTTTTTTATTCTATATATTTTATAGCAGAAAGTAAAACATTTTTATTTTTTTTCAAAATTGTCTTTTTTATTTAAAGAGCAAAAAATAAAAACCGCAAAGGTGAACAAATACCACCAAAGGAAAGCTCTATTTGTGGGGAAAAAAATACGTACTTTTTTTTTAGTACAGTGTCACACAAGCGCGCTATTGTCAGTTAAAGTAACGCAGTGCCGTATCGCAGAAAATAGCCTGGTCATGAAGGGGGGGGAAAACCTTCCAGAGCTGAAGTGGTTAAGGACTGGTATCCTGCAATATATCACTTTTTTTTCTTGGTGTTCGATATCCGTTAAAGAGAACCTGTAGCAGTGGAGGAGACGATATGCTGTAAAGAAAGAGGTGGCTCCTGTAAATAGTTTTGGTTGGGAATGTGTTTGGTCCGGTGATTTTCTACAATGTTCCTTTTCTGCATTTCCATGGTAATAGACAGCAGGGGAGCACAAAGTATTAGATTAGCCTTATAGGCCGTGCTCCCAAAATACACTTAAGAGCTTTATTGTTTGAAGCCTGTGTCCACCTCCTCTCTGGTCTCCTCCGCCTCTACAGCTTTATATGCTATTTGAATCAGAAAACAGTTAAAACACATATTGAAATACATCCTGTATATGCTGATTATTGTACCTTAGAATGGATTTGTAATTTTATGCTGGTATTATGGTGATCTGATGCACCAGGCATGCCAGGCAGGTGGTACACTTATTTCTTGGTTCATCAGTGCAGCATCCTATGTCACTTCTTCATCTTCAACCTGCTCATTGGAATATTCATCAACATCATTGCCTCTGTCCAATTAGAAGACATGAGATTTGGGAAGTAGTAAAGCTATACCAGAGAAAGGCCCCTTTCACACTGAAGGACCGATCAGGTCTGCATGTCAGTTTTTCTGACCGACCCGATCGGACCCTCCATTGCTCTCTATGGAGTGGCAGAGGTCAGCGGACATGCGTCCACTGACATCTGCTATCATCTGATCCTGTCTGCTAAAATCAGGTGGATGACAGTCGGATGGAAACTGACAGGCGGTCTGTTTACATCCGACCGCCCCATAGAGAACAGCGAGCAGTGACCGTGTCCGCTCCACATCAGCAGACCAGACACAGACCGGTCATCCGCCTGCTTAGCGGAGATCAGCAGAGTGATCCCCCACTAAGCAGGTGGATCCGCTGCCAGAGTCCACTCCCTGTGGAAGGGGCCTATAATCATCTTTCTGGCTGTCAATCATAAAACTGGAGTGGATGTGTCTGAGACCTGGATTGGACTCATCACTTGGAGAATGAATGAATGGAGGGAATCAAATTCCTATGGGGCACGGTGGCTCCAGTGAGGCTGCTCTCAGCACAAACAGGATACCCCTAAACCTGAAAAGTCCAATTCGAGCACCAGACTAGAAAACTGGGAGTCCAAAATCTTTTAATGATGGATTATCTTCATTAAAAAGTGTTGGCTTCTAGTCTGGTGCTCTCATTGGACTTTTCACACGTCAATCATAAAACTGGCTGTACAAAATAAAAATAAAAAAATCTGCTGGCAGGTAAAGTATATATTTCAACTATGGATTTTGAGTAAACCTTACTATGTTTTAAACCCTATCTCCAGAAAAAATACAAATACCCTCCCTTGGAGTGGGGTTGCACCCCCACTGCAAGGTTTAAATGCTTGTTTATGTGTAGGGTACTGGAAAAAGCAGTTTTCTTGCCTGATCCTCCAGCAGCCGGCACTCTCCTCTCGTCACCTGTAAAATGCACAGCAGTTGTTTTTGAGGATAAGCTAGCATCTGACTATAGCTAGTAAAAGGCTGGCCAAAGAGTCCAAGTCCTGCCTTAGGTTATACAGTGCACAGCAGTTGTTTTTGAGGGTGAGCCAACATCTGACTAGAGTTGGAAAAATGTTGATAGATAGATTTTAATTTCTGCTCAAGATCCAGAAAACACTTATGTTTGCACATGCCTTAGCTACGGCTAATCACATGGTACAAGGTGCCGTGCTTGGCCCAGGCCATGTTATAGCTGGGGGCCAATCACAGCTCACTAGCAAAGGAAGCAAATCTGTTATCATTATTTCATAACATCTTTGTTGACATTGTGATCATGTGACTGCATAGCTATCACATGATCACTGGGCCCTATCGGGATTCACATTCGCAGTCACGCGCCCCTGTGTTTCTACAGGAAAAATAATGTATGAGTATGTCGCTTTTACTTTACATACTGCCCGCTAGTAAATGTACTGTGGGCGGTCGGCAAGTAGTTATTTTGTTTCTTAAAGGTGAACCTAGCCTTTAAACTAACTTCTCCAGTGGGAATGCTGCAGGGACCACTAAAGGCACTGTCATTAGACAATGGAATAGCAGTTGCTGGAGCTTAGCTAAGATGTTAAGGTAAGGTAGACACCAATAATAAAGTAAACCTAAACCAAGAGAGATGCACAGAAAAGGTTTTCTAATACAGGCATCGTGTGGTGGTTTTTCATAAGCACATTTAGATTTTTAAAGCTTAAAATTGATAAGGTTACTTTTAATTTGGCCTAGGCTTTTGATTTAAGTACTGGTAGACATTTCAAAATATCTATTGTTGAGTAGTGTTTATTTATAACAGGAGTTATACTCATGTTTCTTTTTCTTTCTTTTTTTTTTCCCCTTCTCCAGTCTCTTCTCTCTATTCGCCAAGATGACAAAGTAATTTGTCCCAGAACCAAAGAGGTCTTCAACTTCTCGCAAGCCGAGAAGGTCTACATCATGTAGAGCTGTCCCCTTGTGCCTCTAGAGCCTGCTGAAGACGAGGCAGGAGCATCACACGCACAGCTCACATTCATTGGTTGCATTAGTCTTTTGCGGCCAAAGATTCTAAACAAGCAACAAATACCACTTCAAGACAACATCTTACACAACAGAAGTGCAAAAACATAAGGAAAAAAACAACATTTGTACTTTAGGAAACAAACCTTTTTGATTCTGAGCATTTTTTTTTTTTTGTAACGTACAGTCAAGACGGATGCTTCGGAATAGTTCATTTGTTTAAGTTAGATACTTTCCGGCCCTACACGGAGATGCAGCGTTTGGCTGCTCCATCAAGTAGTAAAGCCTTGCGTTTATTCTTTGTGCAAGTTTTGGGATCTTATCATTCATATTGCTGCCTTACTCCTAGCTTTCGGAATGTACACCCATGGACATACGTACCACGAACTGTTCTGTGTTTTCTACAGTTACCAGGAATAATCTTAAAGGGGTTTTCCACTTTGATCAAAAAAGTTGACTTCTGCTTTAAACAGTAGCTTCTCACCTGTTAATGTTACCAATTATTTTTTATAATAACAAAGTACACTCCTACTATAGCTTCCTGATCTTACTAGGACCAACATCTTCACCCGCCTAATCCAGACTTGTACTGTAGTCAACTAATTAGCAGTACATCTTTGGACTTTAGCCTGTCAAGATTCATGGGGTCTGGCTGGTAAAGATCCACCATGTTACTAAATGTAAGATTTAAGCGTAGCGTTTTATATTCATGAGTAATCCCATTTACCTCTGCAAAAACCCTCCTGCACTACGTATATACCAGGGGTCTATGAACCTTCTAAACAAAGGGTCAGTTTACTGTCCTTCAGAATTTAGGGGGGCCAGACCATGGCCTTTGAGAGTAAAAAATGCCCCAGCATCAAAGGGGGTAAACCATCTCCCATCATTGGTGTCATTGGGAGGAATTGTGCTCCATTGTTGGTGTCATTGGGAGGAATTGTTCCCAATTATTGGGCCCCATTGTTGGTGCCATTGAGAGGAATTGTGCCTTTACTGGTGCCCACGTGAATAAAAGTTTGCCCCAAGGGCCAGATTAAAGAAAGCAAAGGGCCACATCCAGCCCCCGAGCCAGTGGCTGGAGACCACTGGTATATACGCTTCTTCACCTTCTTGACAAGATTATATTTAAAAAATTGCTTTTGGTAAAACCTGATGAAGCATCTCATCCATGGCAGTGTAAAAGGTCACTAAGCCTAGATATATTCCAGTATGCTGGAAGAAGTCTTGTGACCAATATTTTTTATAAGGAAAAGGGTATAAGCCCTTCATCACGAATGCTGGTTTGCGATAAAATATGAATGCCCACCATGGGTTGTACAGTGCACAGGAGTTATTTTTGAGGGTGAGACAATATCTGACTTTAGCTGGTAAAATGTTGGCCATAGGGTTCAGGTTCTGCCCATTTACAATTGTGTTGAATTTTTGCACATGTCTTGGGCTAGCTTGAAGGCATTTGTGTAGCCAACCTTTTTGGGGAAAATTAGCTAGCAACATGTGGCTGGATGGCTTTCCTTGTCCCAAGAACAACTGGCCAGGTTATCTACAATAGTTTTAAGGCAACTTGAGTGACAGGTTTGGACAACAGTCTAATAAATATGCCACAGGTAGCATAAGTACATTATTCTATTGTAAACAGCAGATGACAAATCCTGCCATTGCTTACATGCACTGTGTAGCATTACTCTCACGTCCTTTGCAGAGAGGAGCCTAAAGCAGAGGTCCACCCATCTGATAAAGTGGAAACTGTCTTGAATATTTTAGCCATGACACAAGGTAAAAAAGCCACGGTTCTGTTCTAGTAGCGCAAGATTCTTCTTCATTAACTTTCCGGCAACAACCACAAACATTTTAGTCCTTTACAGTCTTTAAAAGATAGTGCTGTAGAAATTTGTATTTAGTGCTTATATATATATTTTTTTTGCATGTTGGTGTTCCTTAGCTAATAAAAAGAAAATATTGTAAATTTGAAACCGTCTGTAGATTGGTGTTTTTATTACTTTTATGTGAGCAAGTAAAAATTAAAAGGAAACTACTGATAGTGGTTTGGAGCGTCGCCAAGTTTATAATTGCAATTTGGGTAAGATATCACATTAAATATTACTACTTCTTACTATTAGAGCTGGAGCATCATACCATGTGTACAGGGTACAGCAACAGAAACTGCAGAGGAAAAGCTGCATAGATGTGAAGAGTACACACAACCATCCTGATGATAATTTTTCATCTACATCCTAAATCACTGTCAAAGTTTTAGTAAAAGAAGATTTCACAGAATTATGGTGTAAGAAATTACAGTTTGTCTAGAAGCCTTTCAACAAAAATGGTCATGGAGCTATGTTTCCCCCACATAAGTCCCTGGGTAAAATGCCTTGGGATTCACACCTCCTATAGGCTGTTATAGCCAGAAAAAGGGGGGAAAAGCAATGCCACATTCATGCCTAGGGTTTTGGAATGGGAAGTCCAACCAACTGATAAAGATGCAATCATCAAGTATATCTGCAAATGTATACTCTATAGCATGAGGGGACACATGCTATGGTGGACCTATAGCTGGGTTGACTAACATGAATTCCTTCATTCAGCTTAATGGGATAAAACTTTTATTTAAAAAAAAATTATTTTGGCATATACATCCCAATTAGGAGTTTCTGCATGTGACAGTTCCTAGGCACCCTCTGTTCTGTTAACCTCACGGGAGGCTCTAGACTCTTAACATCATCAGAGGTATACCCTGCCCTACTCCTGTCTTTGATCATTGGATTCCACTAAGTGTCATCAGAGGGCGGAATGTAGGAACCGGAAGACCTGCCTGCTTAAGGTTTGCCTCCACTAATACGACGGCTACCTGGAAGTGCAGTCTAGAACACTAGACAAATCAGCAGCCTACTGTAAGTCTTAGATTATCCAAAATTGTCTTACTCAGTTTGAAGGATGAGATTGCCTAGGCCTGCTTTAGAAAAAGATTACCTAGGTCCGCTGGTCTAGCCTTGTCCCATCTTTTTCCTTTTTTTTTTAATCCATTGCATTTAACAAAATATACAGGGCCTTGAAAATGTATTCATACCCCTTGAAATTTTCCACATTTTGTCACCAAAAACGTAAACCAAAGTGGCACAATTTCAATGCTTTGTAGAAGCACCTTTCACTGCAATCACAGCTGCAAGTCTCTTTGGGGATGTCCCTACCAGCTTTGCACATCTAGAGAGTGACATGTTTGCCCATTCTTCTATGGAAAATACCTCAAGCTCTGTCAGATTGGACTTCACAGAACAGCTGTATTTATACTGGGATTAAATTACACACAGGTGGACTCTATTTACTAATTGGGTGACTTCTGAAGGCAATTGGTTCCACTAGACTTTAGTTAGGCCGGTTTCACACTGGGGCGGTGGGGGCGGTATAGCGTCGCTATTTTTAGCGGCGCTATACTGTCGGGATCGCAGAGGTATTCGGCCGCTAGCGGTGCGGTTTTAACCCCCGCTAGCGGCCGAAAAAGGGTTCATACCACCCGCAAACCGCGGCTACAGCCGCGGTTTGCGGGCGGTATTACCGCGGTTTCCCATTGCTTTCAATGGGAAGGAGCGGTGTAGGAGCGGTAAACACACCGCTCCTCTCACCGCTCCAAAGATGCGGCTAGCAGGACTTTTTTTTAAGTCCTGTTAGCCCACCGCTCCAGTGTGAAAGCCCTCGGGGCTTTCACATTGGAGAGACAGGAGCCGCTGTTTAGGCTCGGTTTGCAGGCGCTATTTTTAGCAAAATAGCGCCTGCAAACCGCCCCAGTGTGAAAGGGGCCTTAGGGGTAGCAGAGTAAAGGGGGCTGAATACAAATGCATGCCACACTTTTCAAATATTTATTTGTAAAAAAAATTGAAAACCCATTTATCATTTTCCTTCCACTTCACAATTATGTGCCGTTTTGTGTTGGTCTATCACATAAAATCCCAATAAAATGCATTTATGTTTTTGGTTGTAATATGACAAAATGTGGAAAATTTCAAGGGGTATGAATACTTTTTCAAGGCACTGTATGATTGCAATGCAATACGCAAATTCTCTCCGGTGCTTTCTGTTTCCTGCAGACAGACTGCAATCCTGCGGTGGTCTTAGTCTAGGTTAAATTACTCCCTTGTCAGAAGTACAAAGCTATGATAGTTTAGGCATCATTCAGGGTCAGAATCCACTTCCTGGACTAAGACTGGCCATTGATTACACAATCGTGTAAATACCGGTGCTTCTGTTGTTCTTGGCTGTGTTCACAAACAGATCAGCCTCTACTGCAGCCTTATGGCCCCATTCACACCATTGCGTTGTGGAAATGGGCTCCCCTATGCGAGTATGCCGCCTGAAAATAAGCTCCTGTTTTTTTCCGGGGGACAAGGTTCATGTGATTTGTAAATGTGCAGTCTGCCGCGTGACAATCGTAGCAGCATCGCGTTGTGCTGCGATTGCCATGCTATTTGGGATCACGGGCAGAATCGCAGGGATTTACCCGTGATCTTAAATCGCAAGATGTCAACGGAGATGGAAGACAATGACAACTATTTATACTGGCAATACATGGATCTAAATTCTGCCAATTCAGAAGGGACCATCCAAATTTTGATTACCTGAAAGATATTTTTGATGAGACTCACTTTTTTTTTTATTTTTTTTTTACTTGCTCTATTTTCATGGTTCATATACAGTTTTGTAGACTCCCTCTAGAAACTATTTGCATGTCACACATTGCATTCAGCAAATCCGTAGAAATGAATTGGCTACAGGAAGAATGTATTCTTTTCTAACAGTCTGATAGACTTACACATAAGCCTCGTACACACGGTACGATTGTTGGAAGGGGATTGTCTATTAATATATAACCATTGTCTGTTGACGGTAAAATCTTACCGTCAGTACGCCCCTTTTGACAATTGCCATCCAATTTTCCGCCAACAAACTTTGGATGACATGTTAGTAAATTTTCGGCGGACAGCGGTTTGACGTCTGATTTTCGTATGGTCAGTACACAAATCCGTCCCACAAAATTTGAAAGTACAAACACGCATGCTCGGAATCAATGCTCACCAAACACAAAATTAGCAGAAGGGGCCCAAAGGGTGGCGCTCAAGAGCTGAAATTCCTCGTAGTACGTCACTACGTTCGTTTTTGTGGCACAACAATTGTGTACCGTTAGTATGCAAGACAAGATCCTGGCTAGTGATGAGCCGAACACCCCCGGGTTCGGTTCGCACCAGAACCCGCGAACGGACCGAAAGTTCGTACGAACATTAGAACCCTATTAAATACAATGGATGCGAACGTTCGAATTCTAAAGTGGTAATATAACAACTATTATGCATGTTATTGTCCTAAAAAGGGTTTGGGAACCCGGGTTCTGCACCAGGGGACATGTATCAATGCAAAAAGAAGTTTTAATAACGGTCGTTTTTCGGGAGCAGTCATTTTAATGATGCATAAAGTGAAAAAAAAAAGGTCAAATATTCCTTTAAATATCGTACCTGGGGGGTGTCTAAAGTATGCCTGTGAAGTGCCACGTGTTTCCCGTGTTTAGAACTGTCCCTGCACAAAATGACACTTCTAAAGGAAAAAAAAGCCATTTAAAACTGCTTGCGGCTTTAATGTAATGTCTGGTCCCGGTAATATGGATGAAAATCTTTAAGAAAAATGGCATAGCTACCCCATGACCCCCCCCCCCCCCTACCCCAGCCCATTACCAGCCCCTTTGGGTCTTGTATGGATATTAAGGGGAACCCCGCACATAAAATAAAAAAGGCCCTATATACTCTGAACAGCCGTATACAGGCGGTGCATACAAGACAGGGACTGTAGGTTTGTTCTTATGTAGAATCTGTTTGTAATTTTGAACAGGTACATTGTTGAAGTGTAGCTCCAGCCCAAAAATCTATTTTTAAACTTTTTGGAAAACATAGGTAAGGGTTATCACCCCTGTAACATTTGTTTTGCTGTCTGTGCCCCTGTTCAGAACATTTCACCTCACTTTCCGTCCCAATGACAACTGTTTTTGAAATGTGGTGTTTTTCTTGAAACAAGGATTGCTGATAAAGCATCAGTACAGAGGAGACACCTTTCTCCCATATTTATTCTTACAGGAGAGAATTTTCCTTCCTAGTGGTAGATTTCCTCTCACTTCCTGTTGTCTTCTTGCATTTGCAAGTAGTAGTCGTTTGTAAGTTGGATGTTTGAAAGTAGGGACCTGCCGTATATACTCTGCAGAAATAGGCCCCTTAGTTGTTGGTGTTGGCACAACACTGTAAGCACTCACAGTTACTCTTGGTTGGTGCTGGAACGCCCTGCTGTCAACTATTATATCAGGAATTTTAATTACATATAATTGTTGAACAGTGGTAGTAAAAATTGGGCCTTTGATGGTGGTGCTGGTGCCACAACACTGTAAGCCCTGACAGTTACTCTTGGTGGGTGCAGCAATGGGCCCTGCTGTGAATTATTAGATCAAGAATTGTAATTGCATGCCCCTGTTGAACAGGGGCTGAAAAATTGGGTCTTTCGTGGTGGTGGTGGTGGTGGTGGTGTTGCCACAACACTGTAAGCCCTCAGAGTTACTCTTGGTGGGTGCAGGAATGGGCCCTGCTGTGAATTATTAGATCAAGAATTGTAATTGCATGCCCCTGTAGAACAGGGGCTGAAAAATTGGGTCTTTCGTGGTGGTGGTGGTGGTGGTGTTGCCACAACACTGTAAGCCCTCAGAGTTACTCTTGGTGGGTGCAGGAATGGGCCCTGCTGTGAATTATTAGATCAAGAATTGTAATTACATGCCCCTTTTGAACAGGGGCTGAAAAATTGGGCCTTTCGTGGTGGTGGTGGTGGTGGTGGCGTTGCCACAACACTGTAAGCCCTCAGAGTTACTCTTGGTGGGTGCAGCAATGGGCCCTGCTGTGAATTATTAGATCAAGAATTGTAATTGCATGCCCCTGTTGAACAGGGGCTGAAAAATTGGGCCTTAGGAACTGGTGGCACAACACTACAACCCCTCACAGATACGTTACTTGGAGCACAGCAATGAGCCCTGTTGCAAAGTATTGCTTCAAAAATTGTAATGACACGCCCCTGTTAAACAGGGGCTGAAAAATTGGGCCTTAGGCACTGGTGCCACAACACTCCAACCCCTCACAGATACTGTACTTGGAGCACAGCAATGAGCCCTATGGCAAATTATTGCTAAAAAAATTGTAATTACACGCCCCTGTAAAACAGGGGCTGAAAAATTGGGCCTTAGCCACTGGTGGCGGCACCCATAAACAAAAATGATCTTCCAAGCTATCATCATCAATCGTATCATTGAGGACTCGGAGGAGGAGGATAGCCAGTCAACATAACAGCACAGGCACTCAGCATCAGCATCAGTCTTGAAGGGATGTGACATGTTAAAATCAATTAGTCTGTTATATCAGCATCAGGTGTGTGGTAGCTGGTGGTGATCCAAGACTGGTTCATCTTGATGAAAGTCAGTCGATCAACCCAGTCGGTGGACAGGCGCACCCTGTGATCCGTGACAAATCCTCCAGCAGCACTGAATGTGCGTTCCGAAAGAACGCTGGATGCAGGACAGGCCAGTAGCTCAATTGCATACTGTGCAAGCTCTGGCCAGTGATCCATCCTCAAGACCCAGTAAGCCAGAGGATTTTCGGTGGGGAAGGTGTCCAAGTCTGACCTTGCCCCTAGATATTCCTGCACCATGTTTATCAGACGCTGGCGATGGTTGCTGGAACCGATCATACTTTGGGGCTGCGGACTAAAGAATTGTCTGAACGCATCGGTCAGACGGCCACCTTCCCCACCGCTCCTTCTTTGACTGGCCGAAGCCTCAGCAACTCGTTGTCCAGGACCAGGAGTTTGTAACCTCCCAGTCTCTGGGAACGCGTTGCACAGACCTTTCTGCAAGGCCTCCCGGAGTTGTCTCATCCTCTGCTCCCTCTGCGAAGGTAACATAAGGTCCGCAACCTTACCCTTGTACCGTGGATCAAGGAGAGTGGCCAGCCAGTAATGGTCCCTCTCCTTGATCCGAAGAATACGAGGATCCTTCCGCAGACTTTGCAGGATCAGGGAGGCCATGCAGCGTAGGTTTGCTGAGGCATTCGCTCCGGAGTCCTCTGGGTCACTAAGGACGACATGATCCGCAGCCACCTCCTCCCAGCCACGTACAAGTCCACTGGTTTCTTGGGACTGTAAATCATCCCTAAAAGACTGCTGCTGATGATGCTGAGTGCCAGCCTCCACCTCCATGCTGACACAATCCTCCTCCTCCTCCTCCTCCTCTTCCTCTTCCTGTGCGATGGGTGGGACAGAAGGAACACTGTCTGGGTAAAGGGGGCCTTGAGAGGCAAGGAAGTCCTCCTCTTCCTGCCTCTGTTCTGCCTCAAGTGCCCTGTCCATTATTCCACGCAGCGTGTGCTCCAACAGGTGGACAAGAGGTACAGTGTCACTGATGCATGCACTGTCACTGCTCACCATCCTCGTGGCCTCCTCAAATGGTGCCAGGACAGTGCATGCATCCCTGATCATGCCCCACTGGCGTGGAGAAAAAAAAACAAGCTCCCCTGACCCTGTCCTGGTGCCGTAGTCGCACAGGTACTCATTGATGGCCCTCTGCTGCGTGTGCATCCGCTGCAGCATGGCCAACGTTGAGTTCCACCTGGTGGGCATGTCACATATAAGGCGGTTCTTGGGCAGGTTCAACTCCTTTTGCAGCTCAGCCAGGCGAGCACTGGCATTATAAGATCTGCGGAAATGCACACAGACTTTCCTGGCCTGCCTCAGGACATCCTGTAAGCCCGGGTACCTGCCCAAGAACCGCTGCACCACCAGGTTAAGGACGTGAGCCACACAGGGCACATGGGTCAGTTGTCCCTGTCGGAGGGCGGAGAGGAGGTTGGTGCCATTGTCGCAAACCACCATTCCTGGCTTAAGCTGGCGTGGCGTCAACCACCTCTCGGCCTGGCCCTGCAGAGCAGACAGGACCTCTGCCCCAGTGTGGCTTCTGTCCCCCAAACACACCAGCGCAAGCACGGCATGGCATCTTTTTGCCTGCGTACTTGCGTAGCCCCGTGAACGGCTACGGAGCACCGCTGGTTCATAGGACAAACCACAGGAAGAGGCCATGGAGGAAGAAGAAGAGGAGGGGGTGGAGGAGAGAGGTGTGTCACAACCAGTAGTAGCATTTTGGAGGCGTGGCGGTGGAACAACCTCCAACACTACTGCACCTTGTCCTGCATCCTTCCCAGCTGCCAAAAGAGTGACCCAATGGGCCGTGAAAGAAAGGTAACGTCCCTGTCCATGCCTGCTGGACCATGAGTCAGCGGTAATATGCACCTTACCGCTGACCGCCCTGTCCAGCGAGGCCAAGACATTGCCTTCCACATGCCGGTAGAGAGCCGGAATAGCCTTCCGTGAGAAAAAGTGGCGTTTGGGAACCTGCCACTGAGGAACCGCACATTGCACAAACTCACGGAAGGGGGCCGAGTCTACCAACTGAAAAGGCAGCAGTTGAAGCGCTAGCAATTTAGCCAAGCTAGCATTCAACCGCTGGGCATGTGGATGGCTGGGAGTGAACTTCTTTCGACGGTCCAGCAGCTGGGGCAGGGAAATTTGCCTGCTAGAATCGGACGTCGGTGTACTGCTAGCAGAGTGGCCGCAAGTACTTGGCTGTGACACACCTAATTCTACACCTTCATTCCTCTCAGTGCATGTTTCAGAGAGGACTGAAGTTATAGTGGGGTTGGAGATCCCAGCTGATGCGGTGCAAGGAGAGGTCCGCTTTGTTCTTTGGTGTGGGTCTTTGAGGTAGGCTTGCCAACGAGCTGCATGGCAGGTCAACATATGTCTGGTCAGGCATGTGGTACCCAAGCGGCTGATGTTTTGGCCACGCGATATACGCTTGAGACATATGTTGCAAACAGCAGCTGTGCGATCTGATGCACTAGCCTCAAAAAAGGCCCACACCAAGGAACTTTTTGAATGACGGGCAGAGGCAGCGCCCTGCACAGGCGGAGCTCTGCGGTGTGATTCCGTCGGTGTACTGCCCTTACGCTGGCCACCAAAGGGCATCCTGCCTCGTTGGAGATGTGCCTCCTCCTCATCCTCCTCCTCCTCCTCTCTCCTATTAGGCACCCACGTGGAGTCAGTGACCTCATCATCCCCTCCCTCCTCATCACTGGAGCCAATCTGGCAGTATGCTGCAGCTGCTGGAACATGACTGCCAGATTGGTGTCCTTCTTGAGCATCCCCTCTGTCTGCTCTCACGCTACTGCCTTCCTGTAGCTGGGTTTCATCATCAGATCCTTCGAAACGCTGGGCATCCTCCTGGAGCATGTACCCAACACTGTGCTCAAACAGTTCGGGGGACTCCTCAGGAGGAGGACATGGTGGGTCTAGGGAAGGAGTGACTGATGATGAGTCTGACATTGATACCAGGGAAGAGGACGCTTTGGCAGCTGCTTTGCCAGTACCCTGAGCCTGGGTGAGAGAGGATGAGGAGGAGGAGGAGGGCTTGGTCATCCACTCTACCAAGTCTTCGGCATGATGTGGCTCAACATGTCCAGCTGCCGAAAAGAAGGACAAGCGTGTCCCATGGCCATGTGCTGATGACAATGCACCACGTCCACGACCAGCACTGTTGCCCCCAGACACAGAGCCTGCTTGCCCTCTTTTATTGCCTCCTGACTGTCTGCCTCTCCTTGTTTGCCTTCCAGACATTCTAATAGATGGCCTGCAGGGAGATGGGAAAAAAGCAATAAGGGCTACCTTCAGGTGTCCTTCTCTGTCCCTTTACTTAAGGATTTCTAAATATGGTTGAGGATTATTGCTTTTGCACAGAATAGCACAACGACAATTTCCCTGACTGTCCAAAAAACAAGGATTTCAAAGATGGTTGATGAGGAATGCTTTGGCACACTATAGCACAAGGAGAAATCCCCTCACTTTCCTTCTTTGTCCCTAGAAACAAGGACTGACACAGTGAAAGAAACTGACACTCTCCCTACCTACAGTTTTCTGTCCCTAGAAAAAATGTTTTTTTAAAGCACACTATAGCACAAGGAGAAATCCCCTCACTTTCCTTCTTTGTCCCTAGAAACAAGGACTGGCACAGTGAAAGAAACTGACACTCTCCCTACCTACAGTTTTCTGTCCCTAGAAAAAATGTTTTTTTAAAGCACACTATAGCACAAGGAGAAATCCCCTCACTTTCCTTCTTTGTCCCTAGAAACAAGGACTGGCACAGTGAAAGAAACTGACGCTCTCCCTACCTACAGTTTTCTGTCCCTAGAAAAAATGTTTTTTTAAAGCACACTATAGCACAAGGAGAAATCCCCTCACTTTCCTTCTTTGTCCCTAGAAACAAGGACTGGCACAGTGAAAGAAACTGACACTCTCCCTACCTACAGTTTTCTGTCCCTAGAAAAAATGTTTTTTTAAAGCACACTATAGCACAAGGAGAAATCCCCTCACTTTCCTTCTTTGTCCCTAGAAACAAGGACTGGCACAGTGAAAGAAACTGACACTCTCCCTACCTACAGTTTTCTGTCCCTAGAAAAAATGTTTTTTTAAAGCACACTATAGCACAAGGAGAAATCCCCTCACTTTCCTTCTTTGTCCCTAGAAACAAGGACTGGCACAGTGAAAGAAACTGACACTCTCCCTACCTACAGTTTTCTGTCCCTAGAAAAAATGTTTTTTTAAAGCACACTATAGCACAAGGAGAAATCCCCTCACTTTCCTTCTTTGTCCCTAGAAACAAGGACTCGCACAGTAAAACACACTGACACTCTCCCTACCTATCCTTCTCTTTCCCTAAACTAAAGGAATCCAGGTTAAGCAAGAAAGAAATAAATGTCACTGTCCCTGCCTATGCTTGTCTTTCCCTGCTCCGGAACACACTACACTAGGCCGCCGTGCTGGCGGCCTTTTATAGTGTGGGGCGTGTACTAAACACCCTCAGCAATAATTTGGCCACAGGCATCCTGCCTGTGGCCAATCATTGCTCTCCTCGCTGCCGGCGCTGTGATTGGCCAAGCATGCGGGGTCACAGTGCATGCTTGGCCAATCACAGCGCCTGGATGACACTGCGATGGCGTAGTGCATTGTGGGCCGTTCGCGTCACTCGAATTTGGCGCGAACGGCCCAAATCGTTCGATCTTCGTCGAACGATCGAACAGCCGATGTTCGACTCGAACACGAAGCTCATCCCTAATCCTGGCACACGCCCTTTTGACAAAAAATAGGACGCTCAGTTGGCCAACAATCGTACCGTGTGTACAAGGCTTAAGAATGAGAAACCGCGGAGCACAATCGCCCTGCGGCACTACTAAGGCTGCATTCAAAATGAGCCAAAATGGTTGCCCTGCATGTGCATGTGTACCGTATTTTTCGCTCCATAAGACGCACTAGGTTTTAGACGAGGAAAACAAGGAAAAAAATATTCTGAGCCAAATGATGTACTAAAATATTTACTAGTGCCCATGAAATTCAGCCTGACCAGTGCCAAATAAATGTAGTCTTACCAGTGCCAATGAAATGCAGCCTTACCACATACAGCTCCGTCACTTCACAGATTTGAATATCCCAGCGCCCACTGTAACAAAGTCCCGCCTCCTATGATACACGTCACACTGATTCAATGTATCATTGGATCAGTGTTCCATCTATCCAGGAGGGGGGACTTTGTTACAGTCCTCCACCTCGCACAGACTGGCATTTCCTGGCAAGGATGTCATCACATCTGCCTGTCAATCAAATAGAAGACCGAGCAGCCCAACCAGCCGCTGTGGTCGTACTCCATTCGGCCGCTCAGGCTGCTCTGTGTTCTGTCTGTGGCTGAGTGACAGTATCTCCATACAGTTCATTTAGCTGACATCCGCTCCGCTCCGATCCGCTAAATTCAGACATATGGAAACCATAATTTCCATCGGTCTGGCGGATCGAATTGGATAAAAATGGAGAGGCAGACCAGTTTTCATCCGATCCCCCATAGAGGAGAGCAGAGATCGGTCAGGTCTGTCTCTCCACAGTGAGCAGAGATGGACCTATCATCCGCCTGCTCAGCGGGGATCAATGGAGCGATCCCGGCTGAGCAAACGGAGTCTGTGAAAAAAAAATTATGTGTTAAAGGGGCCTTAAGGTTTCTTGGCTTGGCAACTCAAAGTTTCAGCTCCCTCCATACATTTTCCATAGGATTAAGGTCTGTAGACTGGCTAGACCACTCCATGACCTTAATGTGCTTCTTCTTGAGCAACTCCTTTGTTGCCTTGACAGTATGATTTGGGCCATTGTCATGCTGTAAGATCCAACCAGGACAGATCTGCAGTGTTCTGGCTGGGGGAAGAAGGTTCTCATCCAAGATTTTACAATGCATGGTCCCCATCCATTGGCCCCCTAATGCGGCAAAGTCGGCCTGCACCTTTAGCAGAGAAACAGCCCCAAAGCATAATGTTTCCACCTCTGTGCCTGACTGTAGGGATGGTGTTCTTAGGGTCATAGTCAGCATTTTTCTTCCTCCAAACACGGCGAGTCGAGTTAATGCCAAAGAGCTCAATTTTGGTCTCATCTGACCACAGCACTTTCTCCCAATCCTTCTCTGAATCATTTAGATGTTTACTGGCAAACTTCAGACAGCCCTGTACATGTATCTTCTTGAGTAGGGGGACCTTGCGGCCGCTGCAGGATTTCAATCCATGATGGCGTATTGTGTTACCAGTGGTTTGGTTGGTGACTGTGGTCCCAACTGCCTGGAGATCATTCACAAGCTCCTCCTGTGTAGTTCTGGGCTGATCCCTCACTTTTCTCATGATCATCCTCACCCCATGATGCGAAATCTTGCATGCAGCTCCAGACTGAGGGAGATTGATGGTTATTTTGTATTTCTTCCATTTGCAAATAATCGCTCCAACAGTTGTCTCCTTCTCACCAAGCTTCTTGCTGATGGTCTTGTAGCCCATTCCAGCCTTGTGCAGGTCTACAATCTTGGATCTGGCATCCTTTGACAGATTTTTGGTCTTGCCCATGATGGAGAGGTTTAAATGGAAGAAAGAGATTCTGTGGACAGTTGTCATTAGGAGCACCTTCTTAAATTGACAGGACTGATCTGTGTATCACATGAGCACATACTGTAGCCAGTCTGTGGGAGCCAGAATTATTGTTGGTTGGTAGGGGATCAAATACTTATTTTACTCACATTTGTATTGAAGGTGTTTTCTTATTTTTTTTTGGATGATATTCTGTCTCTATCATTTAAAATACACCTATGATAAAAATTATAGACCTTTTATTTCTTAGTAAGTGGGCAAACTTACAAAATCTGCAGGGGAATTAAATATTTTTTTCCCCAATGTCTGGGGAGCACAATTATCCTGGTACCTGTGATGGGTGCCTGGCATTCAGATTTTTGCCTATACTGAGCAAAGAAATACACTGAAACAAAGAGAGTCAGTCACATGATCCCCCATACCTGGACGTACCAGGGAAGGTATGTATGTGCTGCTGGTGCAGCTGCCAATAAAGGAAACCTGCCCTGCATGGACGATGCACTGGGGCACTTTAAGCTGGTATTGTGAATATTGTGGACACTAGATTCCCTTTAGGAAACGCAAACAGAGCAGACCAGGGGTACGGAAGGCAGTGGAATGATTAGCGCCTGCTGTTGTCAATTTGCTTTGAGGAGGGAGCGGTGGTTTGGCTTGCCAGACATTTTATGTGTCTATGGATGCACACAGCACAGATTGGGAGAGGGCACTCAGGGTGCCTCCTCAGCAACCAGCTAACTAAGAAGACACCATAAACAGTAGAAGGATACCGACAGCTTTAGGGCTGTATGGCTCTCCTCCTGAAAAAATAAATCAATAAAAAAATTAGGTTTTAACTACTTGCCGATCGCCCTATAGCACTTTTACTGCTAAAGGGCGGCAGCTGTGCACCGGATCACGTGTGTATATTCAGTATCTCACAAAAGTAAGTACACCCCTCACATTTTTGTAAGAGTTTTATTATATCTTTTCATGTGACAACACTGAAGAAATTACACTTTGCTACAAAAGTAGTGAGTGTACAGCTTGTATAACAGTGTGAATTTTCTGTCCCCTCAAAATAATGCAACACACAGCTATTAATGTCTAAACCGATGGCAACAAAAGTGAGTACACCCCTAAGTGAAAATGTCCAAATTGGGCCCAAAGTGTTAATATTTTGTGTGGCCACCATTATTTTTCAGCACTGCCTTAACCCTCTTGGGCATGGAGTTCAGCAGAGCTTCACAGGTTTCCACTGGAGTCCTCTTCCACTCCCCCATGATGACATCACAGAGCTGGTAGATGTTAGAGACCTTGCGCTCCTCCACCTTCCGTTTGAGGATGTCCCACAGATGCTCAATAGGGTTTAGGTCTGGAGACATGCTTGGCCAGTCCATCACCTTTACCCTCAGCTTCTTTAGCCAGGCAGTGGTTGTCTTGGAGGTGTGTTTGGGGTCGTTATCATGTTGGAATACTGCCCTGCGGCCCAGTCTTCGAAGGGAGGGGATCATGCGCTGCTTCAGTATGTCACAGTACATGTTGGCATTCATGGTTCCCTCAATGAACTGTAGTTCCCCAGTGTCGGCAGCACTCATGCAGCCCCAGACCATGACACTCCCACCACTATGCTTGACTGCAGGCAAGACACACTTGTCTTTGTACTCCTCACCTGGTTGCCGCCACACACGCTTGTCACCATCTGAACCAAATAAGTTTATCTTGGTCTCATCAGACCACAGGAATTTGTTCCAGTAATCCATGTCCTTAATCTGCTTGTCTTTAGCGAACTGTTTGCAGGCTTTCTTGTACATCATCTTTAGAAGAGGCTTCCTTTTGAGACGACAGCCATGCAGACCAATTTAATGCAGTGTGCAGCATATGGTCTGAGCACTGACAGGCTGACCCCCCACTCCTTCCACCTCTGCAGCAATGCTGGCAGAACTCCCAAAGACAACCTCTAGATATGACGCTGAGCTCGTGCACTCAACTTCTTTGGTCGACAATGGCAAGGCCTGTTCTGAGTGGAACCTGTCCTGTTAAATCGTTGTATGGTCTTGGCCACCATGCTGCAGCTGAGTTTCAGGATCTTGGCAAACTTCTTATAGCCTAGGCCATCTTTATGTAGAGCAACCATTCTTTTTTCAGATCCTCAGAGAGTTCTTTCCCATGAGGTGCCATGTTGAACTTCCAGTAACCAGTATGAGAGAGTGAGAGCGATAACACCAAATTTAACACACCTACTCCCCATTCATACCTCAGACCTTGTAACACTTACAAGTCACATGACACCGGGGAGGGTAAATGGCTAATTGGGCCCAATTTGCACATTTTCACTTATGTACTCACTTTTGTTGCCAGCGGTTTAGACATTAATGGCTGTGTGTTGAGTTATTTTGAGGGGACAGCAAATTTATAGAAGATGTACACTCACTACTTTGCATTGTAGCAAAGTGTAATTTCTTCAGTAATGTCACATGAAAAGATATAATAAAATATTTACAAAAATGTGAGGGGTGTACTCACTTTTGTGAGATACTGTACAAGATCCTACACTTCTGCCTGCAGTGGGCATGCAAAGCTGATCTGCGGGGTCTGGACACTCGATGTACGGTCAGGGGCGTCGGAACAGGACAGGCAAACCAAGCAGCTGCTTGGGGCCTCGACTTGTCCTGGGGCCCCAGCAGAGGGCAGCACAGCAGAAAGAGGAGCCAGAGGACTCGAGGAGGCCCTCCCCTCCCACGAACAGGCATCCTCCCTCCCGCGGTAGCACCCCACCCCCCCGGTCAACATCTTGGTGTCCTAAAAAAAAAATGCCAATGTCCCGCGGTACCAAAGCCCGTCCCCCCGCTTCTCAACTTTAAAATTGTTGCTTGGGGCCCCCAAATTCCTTCAACCGGCCCCGTGTACGGTGGCACCCGGCGATTGTCGGGCAGAGACTCAGAACTATCTGTAAAATCAACGGTACGGAGATTTGCCTACAGTATGTAAACAAGGCAGAGTTCCATTCTGACAGAGGGGAAGGAATGGATTTTGTGTTCCTGCAAAGCAGGGACTCAAATCCTTCTCTTCCCTCATGAATAGCACCTCACATAGTAAAAGCAAACACTGGCTAGGCACACATTTAACCCTATGATCAGCCCTGATGTTAACCCCTTCCCAGCCAGTATCATTAGTACAGTTTCATCAGTACATATTTTTTAGCACTGATCACTGTATTAGGCTGGGTTCACGCCATTGTGAATTGGATGCGGATTCTCCGCATCCAATTCGCAATAGCAGGAGATTTTGACCGTCTCTCTATGGAGCCGGTTCATATATGTCTGCAGCGGGTCTGATGCGATTTGCACAAAAATGCAATTTCAGCCATTTTCATTTCAGCCCAAAATTCAGGCTGAAATCGGACCTGAAACGGTGAACCAGGCTGCACCGTACTCCTGATGTCAGCTGCATGTAGCTTATATGTAAACCCAGCCTAGGTGTGACTGGTTCCCTCAAAGTGTCAGTTAGTGTCTGATTGTCTGCCACAATATCACAGTCCCACTATAAGTCGCTGATCGCTGCCATTACTAGTAAAAAAAATAAAAAAATTGAAGATTAAAATTAAATAAAAATTCCAGTATACTGTATATGTGTATGTAGATGCTATAACATTTGCATAAACCAATCAATACGCTTATTGGGAATTTTATTTACCAAAAATATATAGCAGAATACATATTGCCCTACATTTGTTTTTGTTTTTTTATCTTTTATTGGATATGTTTTATAGCCGAAAGTTAAAAAATAATATTACTCTTTCGTCCATGGACCGACACAGCTTCTCTATTGACAAAGTGGGTATTATCCGTTAATTAGGAGTGACTAGGCAGAAAAACTTGTAAAAAGTGTTGCATCACACCTTCTACAGTACCGCCCAGGGGGCGGACCCTCTGGGTATACCCTCTCAGTCTGCACATCGCAGATCAGTTTTTTTCTGTCTAGCAAGGAGTAGGACATGGCTCCCTTCGGGCTCATTGGTCCGGGGAAAAAAGATATATATATTTTTATTTTTTTGCTACATTTGTTGTTTCCTGCGATCTTCGATCAACTGCCGACTGGGTGACAGGCTGGATCCTCGATCCTTGTAGTCTCCCCAGTTTCGGCCATCGAGCGTGTGCCGACCCTAGCTACGCGCTGGGTTTTCCACGACATGCCCGTCGCTCCACGGGTGGCCGGTGAGCCTACGCTCCAGGGCCTGCATCGGACCGCTCAGCTTCGGCTGACCTTACGGCCGAGTCGCAGCAGCCTGGCCGGTGAGCTTACGCTCCAAGGCTTGCATCGGACCGCTCAGCTTCGGCTGACCTTACGGCCGAGTCGCAGCAGCCTGTCCGGTGAGCGTCATGCTCCAGGGCATACATATGATCGTCCCTTCTGGGTCCAATCACAGCATGCCTGGCCAACAGTCACCTTCCGTGCACGGACGATGATCTGTTTGGAATGTCTTCCAGCAGAATACATGCAGGATAGGTAAGTAAAACTCCCCTGCCTCGGCTGGGTGATTTAGCTGGACATTCCTGGAGAGATCAAGTAAGTGGTTGTGGCCCCTTTCTTCCCTCTCTCCCTGCCTTTCCCTCCTCCCTGGGCTTCTAGCTAAAGGTTGCTGGGTGCTGGGGGTCACCTAGGGGGTCCCACTGGAGCGGGGCTGGCTGTAACTAACATTTAAAAGAAATGTCATTTTTGCTTACCTGTGTTTCTGTGTCTCCATGCTGTCGGCGGCCATTTTGAGGTGGTCCATGCCAAGTTTGGCCTCTTGTAACTGCCTGGCGGCCATCTTCCTGTAGTTCGGCCACACCCACTGGCCCCTATCAGGTGATCGGCGGCCATGTTTGTCCACCCTGTATGCAGATATTGCCGTTCGGCGGCCATCTTTTTTGTGGGCTATGGCTGCCTGACCTCTATCTTCTGTCGGCGGCCATTTTCTTAGAGCCCACATTATCTTCCATACAGACGGTTTTGGCAACCATTTTGCGAGAGCCTCCGGCCTCTAGGGTGCATTACACTGGCGCGAAAATTCACACAGGAAGTGCTGATAAAAGAAGCAGACTGACACAGCAGCAAGGGGACAGCATCATAGGCGCAGCATAGCAGTACCTATCCAGGGTGGTGAGTCCTCTGGGTGACCCAGCATCTCTGCAGCGCAGGAGGGTGGCCTATTGATATCTTGCCTGGAGCCCTGTGAGTGTCAGCGTGTGGTCAGCATGGCATCTGAGCCAGATGTCTTCTCCCCTGAAACACCAGATTTAGCAGCTGGTGTCCCTGAGGTGTCTATGGACGCTATGTCGGCAATCCTAGAGGCGTTTGCTGCCAGGGTGGAAGCAGCACACGGGAATACAGGGGGTAGTAAACGCCCCATCCCCTGCAAGCTTCTGGGGATAATTCTGGTGCAGAACCAGGTCCAGCTATGGCTCGGGGCCCAGATTCTGACGCACCAGAGACTGCAGACCGTGACCGGACAGTGAGAATGACTCAAAGTCCAGGTCAGTACGCGAGACGGCTTTGGTATCTGACCTTATTACTGCAGTGCGGGATATGCTAAAATTGGAAAATACTGCAGAAGCAGCAGAGACTCCGGTCCACTTGGGTTTCATAGACCTGCCCGCACTGCTAAGGTGTTCCCTTGTGTGTCTTTTGATAAACTCTTATACAAGGAATGGGAGAACCCACTGAGGGTCTTTACAGCCCCAAAGAGGTTTGCGGTACGGTACCCCTTTTGAGAAGAGTTTTCTGAAGAAATGGACCTCTCCCCCCTATAGTGGACCCTCCGGTGTCCAGACTTAATAGAGCCACCACAATTCCTGTAGAAGGGGTTCCTGTTTTCTAGGACCCTGTGGATAAGAAGGCTGAAGCACTCGCTTGCTACCTATACTCAGTGGTAGGCTCGGCAGTACGCCCGGCATTGGCGGGGGCCCTAGTGTCTCACACACTTACTGAATGGGCAAGATTGCTACTCCAGGGGTTAAGGAGCGAGATGCTCCTCCTGATGAGATAACATTGGCCGACCTGTTGGTCCAGGGCCTTAGGTTTGTCTGCGAGTCAGACATGAATACTATTCCCCTGCTGTCTAAAACTTCGGTTTATGCAGTAGCAAGACGCCACCTGATCTGGCTAAAAGGCTGGTCTGCGGACCAGACTTCCAAGAAAGCCCTGTTGGATCTGCCTTTTAAGGGCGACAGACTTTTTGGGGCTTCTCTGGATGACATCATCAAGGATGCCACAGGAAGTAAAAGCACTTTGCTTCCCCAAATTAGCAAGGGTAAGGGGCCACGCCAAGGGCAAGGGCCCTCCTTTACTGCACACAAGTGTTTTTTTCGTCCCCCTAGGGCGACAGGGAAAAGACCCCAGGCCGATAAAGCGCCTGCCCAAGGACAAAAGCGTCCCTGGTCCCGCATACCCAATAAGCCTGCGGACAAATTTGCGTCCGCATGAAGGTCCACCCCCACCCAGCTCTCGGGTGGGGAGACGTCTTCGCAAATTCGCGACTCAGTGGACAGCACTAATCTCCGACAGGTGTGTTTGCGAAGTAATCTCCTCAGGCTACAAGATAGTTTCTCTCTTGTCCACCGGACAGATTCAACACCTCCAATCTCCAGCTACTACCGACCCGTCGGGAGGCCCTGTATGGGGCGGTCCAGGGTCTACTGGAACGCGGGGTAGTTATTCCAGTTCCAGAACTGGAACGGGGTTTTTACTCAAATCTGTTCATTGTGCCGAAGAAGGAGGGGGTTCGTCCAAGCTTGGATCTCAGAGCCCTCAATTGCTTTGTGAAGGTACAAAGTTTTCGGATGGAGTCGGTTCGATCTGTAGTCACGGCTCTCCATCCGGGGGACTTTCTGGCCTCCTTGGACATCAAGGACGCATACCTGCATGTCCCCATATACTCCAGACACCAGAGGTTTCTGCGATTTGCTATCGGGAAGAACCACTACCAGTTTGTGGCCCTCCCGTTTGGCCTTGCCTCAGCACCCAGGACGTTCACCAAGGTGCTCGCTCCGATTCTGGCACTTCTAAGACAGCAGGGTATCGCTATCACAGGTTACTTGGACGACCTTCTGCTGAAGGGCCCTTCAAGCTCAGAATTAGAGGTAAGCGTGTCCATTACCTGTCAGACTCTTCGAGACTGTGGTTGGATACTAAACACGCAAAAGTCAGTATTGGTGCCCACTCAACGCCTAGTGTACCTGGGGTTGATTCTGGATTCCTCAGAGGCAAAGGTATTCCTCCCTGTGGAGAAGTTGCAGACCCTCCGGGCTGCAGTACGGCAGCTGACTTCCAGGAATTGGTCGTCACTCCGTTTTTGCATGCGAGTGTTGGGCCTCATGGTAGCCTCCTTCGAGGCGGTCCCATATGCTCAATACCACACTCGAGTGTTACAGAGGGAAGTTCTGTCCAGATGGAACAGATGCCCTTCATCTCTGGATTATCAAATCCGAGTGAGCCACCTAGTCAGGAGATCCCTGGTATGGTGGCTGACAGCACCGGCTCTAATGGCCGGGAAGTCATTTCTTCCGGTTTACTGGATAGTGATCACGACGGACGCCAGCCTTACAGGTTGGGGGGGAGTCTGGGGTGTCCAGTCGGCGCAAGGTCGCTGGACCCCAGAGGAAGCCCTCCTGCCGATCAATGTCCTGGAGATCCGGGCGATCAAGCTGTGCCTCTTCAAATGGTCTCAGAGACTGCAAGGGCGTCCAGTCAGGATCCAGTCAGACAACGCCACAGCAGTGGCATATGTCAATCATCAAGGAGGAACAAGAAGCTCAGCTGCAGCATCGGAGATCGCTCGCATCCTGAAGTGGGCAGAGAGGAGCGTACCGGCACTGTCGGCCGTGTACATTCCGGGTGTGGAAAACTGGCAGGCGGACTACCTGAGCCGCCAGATGCTGGACCAGGGAGAATGGTCCTTACACCCGGAGGTGTTCCAACTCCTCTGCCAAAGATGGGGCACACCAGACGTAGATCTTCTGGCTTCCCGACTCAATCGGAAGGTATTGAGGTTTGTGGCCCGGTCAAGAGACCCATGGGCAGACGCAACGGACGCGTTGGTAGCATCGTGGGGCCAGTATCGGCTAATCTATGCCTTCCCTCCCTTAAGGCTTCTTCCTCTTCTGCTCCGCAGAGTGGAGGCAGAGGGAATTCCAATGATCCTAATCGCTCCAGATTGGCCTCAGCGTCCTTGGTACGCCGATCTAGTACGTCTGGTAGCAGACGTCCCCTGGCGCCTACCACTACGGAAGGACCTGCTGTCGCAAGGTCCCATATTCCATCCTGCTTTACAGTCATTGGCTTTAACGGCATGGCTGTTGAGAACCAGGTACTGAGAGACCGGGGCCTGTCAGACTCAGTAATTTCTACTATGAGAAGTGCTCGGAAACCGTCCTCTAGGAAGGTCTATCACCGCACTTGGAGGGCCTACATCTCCATGTGTGAGGAAATGAAATGGCATCCGCGTACCTATTTGGTTTCCAGAATCCTGCTGTTTTTACAGCATGGGGTAGACCAAAGGCTTGCCCTAAGTACGATTAAGGGACAGATATCTGCCCTGGCTGTCTTTTTTCAGCGACCCCTGGCGACTCACTCTCTCGTGAGTACATTTGTGCAGGGGGTTCGACATGTGGCCCCTCCGGTCCGCCCCCCGTTACCTCCGTGGGACTTGAACCTGGTCCTCTCGGTGCTTCAGAAGGCACCGTTTGAGAATATTAGAGATATTCCCCTGTTGACACTTTCTCAGAAGGTGGTCTTTTTGGTGGCTGTTACGTCAGTTAGACGAGTCTCTGAGCTGGCAGCCTTGTCCTGCAAGGCTCCCTATTTGATTTTCCACAAGGATAAGGTGGTGCTGCGGCCGCAGCCTTCCTTTCTTCCGAAGGTCGTTTCGGCTTTTCATCTCAACGAAGACATTGTACTTCCATCCTTGTGTCCTCAGCCGTCGAATCCTAAGGAGTCGGCGTTGCATTCCTTGGACGTTGTCCGAGCTTTGAGAGTATACATATCTGCTACTTCCCTGTTCCGGAAGTCAGACTCACTGTTTGTTTCGGTGGCTGGTCCCAAGAAGGGCCAAGCAGTCTCATCGGCCACCATTTCTAGGTGGATCCGACAGATAGTAATCCAGGCTTACGCCTTAAAGGGTCAGGCGCCCCCCTTTCCTGTCACGGCGCATTCGACCAGGGCAATAGGTGCCTCTTGGGCTTTCCGACATCAAGCGTCTGTTTCCCAACTATGTAAAGCGGCGACTTGGTCGTCCGCTCACACTTTCACAAAATTCTACAAAGTTGATGTAGGTGCATCTTCGGATGCCTCTTTCGGCCGCAAGGTTTTGCAGGCGGCTGTTTAGAGTTGCAACTCCTCCGTTGGAGGAGTGCTGTTTTGTGTTTTGGGGTGAAGTTTGTTTTTATGCTGTTACCACCCCTCGTTTTTTTCTCTGACACTGCTTTGGGACGTCCCACTTTGTCAATAGAGAAGCTGTGTCGGTCCATGGACGAAAGAGTAAATAGGATTTTTTACTCACCGTAAAATCCTTTTCTCTGAGTCCATGGACCGACACAGCACCCACCCCTCCTTTTAAGTTTGTACTGCTTTTTGACGAACTGATCTGCGATGTGCAGACTGAGAGGGTATACCCAGAGGGTCCGCCCCCTGGGCGGTACTGTAGAAGGTGTGATGCAACACTTTTTACAAGTTTTTCTGCCTAGTCACTCCTAATTAACGGATAATACCCACTTTGTCAATAGAGAAGCTGTGTCGGTCCATGGACTCAGAGAAAAGGATTTTACGGTGAGTAAAAAATCCTATTTTTTTTATAAAATTGTATGTCTTTTTTTGTTTATAGCGCAAAAAAAATAAAATACAGTGGTGATCAAACACGACCAAAATAAAGCTCTATCTGTGGGAGAAAAAATGACATAAATGTTATTTGTGTACACGGTCACATAACCACGCAATTGTCAGTTAAAGTAACAGTGCCGCTTTACAAAGGGGTCATGAAGGGGGGTAAACCTTCCGGAGGTCAAGTGGTTAAAGTGGTTCTAAATGCAGAAGGATTCTATGTATTAAGATAAAAGAAAAAAAAACTTCCATGTGCAGCAGCCCTCCCAGCCCCTATAATACTTACCTGAGCCCTTATTTTGATCCAGTGATGTGCAAGAGAGCCTCAGCTCTCTGGGGACTTTCCCTCATTGGCTGAGACAGCAGCGGCTGTCATTGGCTCCCGCTGCTGTCAATCACAGCCAGAGAACCAATGAGGAGAGACAGGGGGCGGGCTGAGCCACGGCTCCATGTCTGAACACAGAGGAGCAGCTTGGGAGTCCCCACAGCAAGCTGCTTGCTTTGGGGGAAGTCAGCAGGAGGGAGGAGCCAGGAGTGCCGGCGAGGGACCCGAGAAGAGGAGGATCCGGGCTGCTCTGTGCTAAACCACTGCACAGAGGAGGTAAGTATAACATGTTTTTTTTTTTTAAACAGCCAAGCTTTAATATCACTTTAAAGTAAATTGCATGGACTCTGCCTCCACAGTCAAATTAGTAATTCGATGATTGCTTTGGATTGTTATTCTGTAATATACTGAACATACATGAACATGGACTCAGGTTAGGTGAAACATGAAGAGGAAGGTCAGGAGCAGAGCTGTGAGATTACTTCACTGGAAGATATGATAAAGCAAGTTGCCATTGTGGTGCAGGATATCGCTCCCCTATAGTAAACATTTGTGCCTAATAACCTTTTCCTTCTTTACAAGTGACAATAAAATAGCTGTACTTCTAGTGCCACCTCTTGGTTTCTGGGATTACTGAAAAATAAAAGCCTCCTTTTAGTTAATTTTTTTTATAAAAAATAAAAATTAAACAACATTTTTATTTCATTATTAATGATACAGAGGGACAACATAGTAATTTTTAAGAGTAATTCCAAGTGAAAGCAATCAGTAGGAAAATAATGCTATCCAGTAAACAGTGCAGCTGTGCTAAAGTCATAAAGCTTGCTGTATTTCTTGTACTCTGAGCTCTCTGCAATCTGCTGCAATCAGTCTTCATGCAGCTCCCCACAGGTTCAGTGGTGGTGTACCGACTGAAGCCTGTCCTGAGTTGAATAGTAAGTTGTGGAGGTACCTGTGTGTATAAATAGGTGAACATTTAAAAATACATTTCAGCTTTACTTTGACCCCTTCGCACCTAAGGGTAAAACAAATATTAATGCCTAAGCACAATTTTTCAACTTTGACATGTGTTAGTAAAATCATATATATTATTCCAACTACTTTGTGCATCCAGGTGGATTTTTACCACGTTTTTTCAGGACAAATTGGGCTTTCATTTGGTGGTAAATGGATATCTGCTGATTTTATTTTATTTTTTTTATCAAAGGACAACTGGCCCCAAAAAAAAAAAAAAAATTTCTTTTAAATTAAGCTGTATATTTCTTGCTGCTACTGTTACTACTTACTAGGGTTGCACGGTTAGCACTTTTTTAAGACAGTGCAAGTACCAATAAATTTTTCCACGTGCTTACCGATACCGATACTTTTTTAACCACTTCCTGCCCGGTAAATAGCAGATTGACGTCCGGGAAGTGGTTCGTTTATCCTGACTGGACGTCATATGAAGTCCAGCAAGATAACAGCAGCCGTGCGCCTGTGGGGGCGCGCATTGCGGCGATCGGTGGTGCGGTGTGTTCAGGGCCGGACTGGCCTACCGGGTTAAACGGGAGATTTCCCAGTAGGCTGCCTGTCCTGGGGCCGGTTTCATTTGCGGCTGCAGTGCTCCCTGCCCCCTCTCTCCTGCTCCTGTGTATCACGGAGCTGCCTGGCTCGGTCTGTGTTCGGCGGCGGCGGCGCTGTAACACGGTCCTGCCCCCCTAGACCAGCTCGTGTGATAGTAGATGGAGTCAGTGTTCAGCCTATCACAGGAGCCGGTCTAGGGGGGCGGAACCGTGTTACAGCTTCACCGCCGAACACAGATCCAGCCAGGTCAGCTCCATGATAAACAGGAGGAGATGACCGCCATACAGCCCGCCCTGTGTGCCTGGATAGGAGGAGAAGGATGGGGACCGCATATAGAGGAAATTAGCTTTCTATATTCCTCCATACAGCCACTGAATGCTTGCAGAAGGGGGAGGAGGAGAATCAAGCATTCCACGGCTGTATGGAGAAATATAGAAAGCTCATTTCCTCTATATGCGGTCCCCCTCCTTCTCCTCCTATCCAACTTCTTTTGCTAGCCCCTCCCAGTTCTCCTTGTGGCTCCCCCCCCCACACTCTCCACCCCCCCCCCCCCACAGTTCTCTCCACCTCTGTTTTTTCTGCTCCCCCCCCCTGCTCTCCAGCTCTCCCCATCCTTCTCCAGCCACCATTCCAGTGCTTTCCACTCCCCACACCCAGTGCTCTCCACCCCTGTTCTCCCCCCCCCAGTACTCTCCATTCCCCCCAGTGCTCTCCACCCCTGTTCTTTCCCCCCAGTGCTCTCCACCCCTGTTATTCCCCCCCCCAGTGCTCTCCACCCCTGTTCTTTCCCCCCCCAGTGCTCTCCAGCTCTCCCCATCACTCCCCAGCCCCCACCCCATTGCTCCCCAGCCCCCCCACCCCTGTTCTTTCTGGCCCCCCCAGTGCTCTCAAGCTCCACCCATCGCTCTCAAGCCCCCTGTGCTCTCCACCACTGTTCTTTTTGGCTCCCCCTCCAGTGCTTTCAAGCTCCCCCCCCAGTACTCTCCGATCCCCCCTGCATTTTGCCCCCACCCATGTGCTCTCCAACCCTGCCAGTGCTCTCTCCGCTCCCCCTGCATTTTGCCCCCACCCATGTGCTCTCCAACCCCGCCAGTGCTCTACGCCCCCCATAGTGCTCTCTAGCACCCCGTGCTCCCCACCCCTGTTCTTTCTCCACCCCCCAGTGCTCTCCAGCTCTCCCCATCACTCTCCAGCCCCCACCCCAGTGCTCTCCAGCCCCCCAAGCTCCCCACCCCTGTTCTTTTTGCCCCCACCCATGTGCTCTCCAACCCAGCCAGTGCTCTCCGCCCCCCATAGTGCTCTTCAGCCCCCCGTACTTTCCACCCCTAGTTTTTCTGGCCCCCACTGGTGCTCTCAAGCTCCCCCCATAGCTCTCCACCCCCAGTGCTCTCCACTCCCCCCTGCTCTTTTTACCCCCCAGTGCTCTCCACCCCTGTTCTTTCTGCCCCCACGAGTGCTCTTTACCTCCCACACTCTTAGCCCCCTTAGTGCTCTCCAGCCCCCCCTCTTAGCCTCCCGTGCTCTCCACCCCTGTTCTTTTTGGCTCCCCCCAGTGCTCTCAAGCCCCCCCAGCGCTCTCCACTCCCCACCCCTGTGATCTCCACTCCCCCCTGCTCTTTGCCCTCACCCATGTGCTCTCCAACCCCGCCAGAGCTCTCCGCTCCCCCTTCTCTCCAGCTCCCCCCCAGTGCTCTCACTTCCCCAGGACCAGAGGATAGGCTGACTGGGGCCGGAAAATGAGGACGGCTGAAGGTGCAGGTGGCCAGGGACCACTCCATCTCACAGCAAACAGATCCTCTGGAAGGAGAACTGTCTCCATCCAAAACGAGAACCGACCCTGCCTGCTGATGGCGATCATGGATATCCTGCTGGCATGGAAGGTACCGTACCGAGCATCAACAACACACCTTCCCACAGACAGGGACTTCAGACTGGGACATGGGGCATAGGAGAGGCTGCATTCATGGGCACAGTGAGACTGCATTCACGGGCACAGTAAAGCTGCATTTGATGAGCACAGTGAGGCTGCAATGATGGGCACAGTGAGGCTGCAATGATGGGCACAGTGAGGCTGCAATGATGGGCACAGTAAAGCTGTATTTGATGAGCACAGTAAAGCTGCATTTGATGAGCACAGTGAAAATGCATTTATGGGCACAGTGAGGCTGCAATGATGGGCACAGTGAGGCTGCAATGGTGGGCACAGTGAGGCTGCAATGGTGGGCACAGGGAGGCTGCATTGATGGGCAAAGGGAGGCTGCATTGATGGACACAGGGAGGCTGCATTGATGGGCACAGTGAGGCTGCATTGATGAGCACAGTGAGGCTGCATTTGATGGGCACTGATGAGGCTGCATTTTATGGGCACTGGTGGGGCTGCATTGAGCTCTTGTATCATGTCTGCAGCCTCTGACTATCTCCTGTATCATGTCTGCAGTCTCTGAGGGAGTCTGGAGAGGAGTCAAGAGTGGGAGCACCGCCGGTATGGGGGTCATGGGAGAAGTCAGATGTGTGGGGACTGTGGAGAGGAGGAGAGGAGACTATATAGCATAAAACAAGAGCCACCGAGCTGGAGCCGACTGACTGAGCCCTGCACGGTGTACCTAAAAGGAGGTCAGTGACAGCACCGCTAGGCCAGTCTGAGGGGGGGGGGGTCACTGATGTAAGGGGGGAGTGAATACGATAATGTAAGGGGGTACTGATATAAAGGTTTCCCCCCTATATCAGTAACCCCCCCCCCCCACGTTCTGAGTTCCTGGAGTCCCCCTTGATGATTGACCACTTTTAACTGGAATTTGCATTTATATATATATAAAGCCCTATGTGCTTTCATATCTGTCTTATCTATATATAACACACTCTTTAAATGTGCTTTAAAATGTATGGTTTTCCCTTTCATGAACAAGAAAATAATGACGTTATGCTGGTATAATAATGCTGTGGGGCTGGATTTTATTCCCAGTCCGGCCCTGGGTGTGTCAGTCCGACACACCGCTACACCGATCTACCCGTAAACAGGAAGAGCCGTTGATCAGCTTTTCCTCACTCGCGTCTCACAGACGCGAGTAGAGGAGAGCCGATCGGCTGCTCTTCTGACAGGGAGGGTCTGTGCTGATTGTGTATCAGCGCAGCCCCCCTCGGATACCTGCCAAGGACCACCAGTATGCCGCCCAGGACCACCAGGGAATGCCAATCTGTGCCAAGGCAGCTGCCAATTAATGCCCAGGCAGCTGCCAACCAGTGCCCACCCAAAATCCCTTCCAGTGCCAGTGCCACCAGGGATATGCATCAGTGCCACATATCAGTGCCACATGTCAGTGCCCATGAGTGCCATGTATCAATGCACATCAGTGCCCAGCAGTGCCGCCTATCAGTGCCACCCATAAGTACCCATCATTGCAGCCTTTCAGTGCCCATCAGTTTCGCCTATCAGTGCGAATCAGTGCCCACCAGTGCCACCCATGAGTGCCCATCAGTGCCGCCTATCATGGCCCATCAGTGCTGCATATCAGTGCCACCCATCAGTGCCGCCTACCAGTGCCCATCAGTGCTGCATATCAGTGCCCATTGTCAGTGCCCGTCAGTGCCCATATGTGCCACCTCATTGGCGCCGCCTCATCGGTGCCACCTTATCAGTGCCCATCAGTGAAGGAGAAATCTTACTTATTTACAAAATTTTATAACAGAAAAAAAGAAAAACTTTTCTTTTTTTCTACATTTTCGGTCTTTTTTTATTTGTCTAGCAAAAAATAAAAACCGCAGAGGTGATCAAATACCACCAAAAGAAAGCTCTATTTGTGGGAACAAAATGATAAAAATTCTGTTTGGGTACAGTGTAGCATGACCGCAAAATTGTAATTTAAACAGCGACAGCGCAGAAAGCTGAAAATTGGCTTGGGCAGGAAGGGGGTGTAAATGCCTGGTATTGAAGTGGTTAAATGTCGTGTAACAGTGACACAAATATGCAGCACTGATGAGGCGTAGACTGTGTCAGTAGTTTTTTTTTTTTTTTACAACCTTTTTTTATAATTTTTTACAATTTATATATTTTTTGTTATCATTTTTTTACAATGCTTTCTTTTTTTGGGGTGGGGAGAGTGGACGGTGTCTGTGTTTTTTTTTTTCATTACTTCTACAATTTCACCTATAGCGGTACCCCCAGTTAACAGAGCTGCTGGTATTAATTTGGGCCCTGTAGTGCACCGCTGTCAACCCCTGGCAATCGGCTCTAGCCTCCCGTGGCACAGCTAGTAATGGGGAGATAGGACCGCGTGACCGCAACTGTAGGTGATGCAGTCCTGTGGCAAACACACACAGTGATATACTTTAAACTTCTATCAAAGTAATTGAAACTGACACCAATGTACTTGACCCAGATATTTTACTGAGGCTAATGGGCAAGTAATAAACAACAGTATAACAAATTGCAGATCCCTGCAATAAACAGTATTAAAGATGAACAGAGTGATAGAATAATGAGGTATTGCTATGAAACTCTAGTGATGCCCTTTTACAACTACTTCCCCTCGTGGGCAGACTAACGCCCAGCAACGTCTACCTACGCAGTCAGGCCTGACTGAACTAAATGGAAGTTCTGTAAAACAATCTTCGCTAGCAATCTTTCGGTGGTGCACTTGATGAACAAACTTTGTAATCCGAACGAGTAGTAAAGATACAGTATTTGTCTATGAGCAAGTGCTCTCTCACCACCCGGACCAGTCCCAGTCCTTTTCCTCCGCCGATTCATCTAGGCACATGGATCCACCGACATCCGAGTCTTCGGTCCTCCTGGTGTAGTACAGCAAGGATGAGAAGATGTCTCTAGGGTTCTGCTAGGCTGGCGGAGGGCTCTTTGGAAGAAAGTGCCCAGACTTCAGGCCTGGGCTTGCAGCAGTCTCGCACAGAGTTCTTGCTTGATAGGCGGGAGGGTCCAAAGAGACCGAACAAACTCCGCCTCCCCTTTATAAAGTCCGCCCCAGCAGTCCTTGCTTCGGGGCAATGCACCTTGGGTGCTGAAAGATGTCTTGGGAAATGTAGTCTCTCGGTATTAAAGGGGAATACCCCGCTACACACCTTTAAATATTTATTTATTACAATTCTTTTTTTTTTTTATCACCTGTTGGGAGGGCTTTGGTGAGATATCTGGGATCTAAAAAGACCCCTGACATCTCCCCGTTGAGACGGAGAGAGGGACTGAGGACACAGATTCCCCAGTCCCTTTCTCTGCAGCCTCAGCTGCACTGAAAATTAATGGAGAGGAAACAGAAGCTACTCTCCATTCATAAACTGAGACACTGACTATGTTCATTCAAAAAATTAAGGAGCCGGTAAATGACAGATTCACCAGCTCCTTCCTCCGCTCTCCATCCTGAAAGATTCAGGACGAGGGGGGACCAGAGGGGAGGACCCAGGAAACAGAGAGGGAGGAGGACACCGCTCAGAGGGAGGAGGACATGGGGAGTCAGGACCTGGAGAGAGGGAGCAAGACCCATGGGACACAGGGGGACAGTCGGGCATGATCAGTGCAGCAGTGGGGGCAGTTAAAAGCACCATTCTCTCTGTATAACTTTTAATAAAGAACATGAGATCCGCGGGAGGGAGAGGAGGAGAAGCGGCTGTCATAAAAGCCACACAGGGAGATCGGTGCTTTAAACTGCCCCCACCCCCGCACCGATCACCTGTGAGGCTGCCCAGCCCCCTACTGAGCTTGAGGACACCTGGCCCGATACAACAGGTATTGGATTAGGCATCGTAGCATTTGCACGAGTACCCATACTTGTGCAAATGCTTGGTATCGGCACCGATACTAGTATCAGCATCTGTACATCCCTACTACTTACCCTGTTGGACAGCTGTCAGTGGAACAGGTGTTCCCGTTAGATGATTTCTCCTCCATTCCTGATGAGGTAACATCTCATAATTTTGCATTTTTATTGTGACAGTGGTCACTGAAAAAACTAGAAGTCACTAAAAAGGCAGAGGTTCTAACCCACCACTCCACCTAAAACAAACAAACAAAAAGAAAAGTTGATTTTGGATACAGATTACAATTGCAGGAAAGGTTAGTACGAGGGTTAGTGTTAGGTTTGTGGTTACAGGGAAGGTTATTATGAAGGATAGTGTTAGAAGGAGAGTTAGTATTAGGTCTGGCATTACAGGAAAGGTTAGTATGAGGGTTAATGTTAGGTTTGGGATTAGAGGGAAGGTTTGTATGAGGGATAGTGTTAGGTTTGACGTACAGGGAAGGTTAGTGCTAGGGTTACAGAAAAGTTTAGTGTTATGTCTGGCAAGGGGTCAAGTACTGGGAAAAAAGTGTGGGAACAGCCTCACTGTGCCCATCATTACAGACTCACTGTGCCCATCAAAGTAGCCTCACTGTGCCCATCATCAATGCAGCCTCACTGTGCCCATCAATGCAGCCTCACTGTGGCAATCAAATGCAGACTCGCTGTGCCTGGATTATACACAGCGTGGATCTCCCACTGTGTCATGGAGCTTAGGTCTGCAATGGTCGGCAGTCGGCTACTGTAACAAAGTCCCACCTCCTAGACCGGCGGCAGCTCCTGTGATAGATGGAACACTGATCTAATGCAGAGAAATTGAATCAGTGTTGTGTATATCACAGAAGCCAGTCTAGGAAGTGGGACTTTGTTACAGTGGCCAGCCGCCGAACATTGCAGTGTGTCAGGTACACAAGAGGAGGAGGAGGGAGGGGAGGACTCTGCATCTGAGCCTCCCAGGATCGGCCCTGGGCACTTCTGCAGCCACAGAGCAAAGCGGCCCCAGGGCAGGCGGCCTACCGGGAAATTTCTCAGTATCCCGGTAGGCCAGTCCGGCCCTGCTGTGGAAAATGTAGAGGAACGCTGTTCCCATGCGTACCTGCAGGACTCAAGCCCTGGGTTTGGCATTACAGAGAAGGTTAGTATGAAGGATAGTGTTAGGTCTGGCATTACAGGGAAGGTTTGTATGAGGGATAGTGTTAGGTTTGATGTACAGGGAAGGTTAGTGCAAGGGTTACAGGAAACATATGACCCCTTTCACACTGAGGTGCTTTGCAGGCAATATAACGCTAAAAATGGCACCTGCAAAGCGCCCTGAAAGAGCCGCTCAATTCACTCCAGTCTGAAAGTTTGAGTGCTTTCACACTGGAGAGGTGCGCTGGCAGGACGTTAAAAAATGTCCTGCAAGCAGCATCTTTGTATCGGTGAAGGAGCTCCTTCACCGTTCTTGCCCATTGAAATGAATGGGCACTGCAGTGGCGCTTTGCGGGTGATTTTATCCCTTTTATCGGCCACTAGCGGGGGTTAAAAGTGCCCCGCTACCAGCCGAACACCTCCGCAAACATGACGGTAAAGTGCCGCTAAAAATAGCGGCGCTTTACCTGCCGTCGCCGCCCGCACCCCAGTGTGAAAGGGACCTTAGGGTTAGGTTTGAGCTTACAGGAAAAGTTAGTGTTAGAGCTACAGACAAAATATTTGTAAGAGGGTTAGTGTTAGGTTACGGGAAGGTAGTATGAGGGTTAGTGTTATGTTTTGGGTTAGAGGAAAGGTTAGTGTTAGAGTTACAGGGAAGAATAGTATGAGGGTTAATGTAAGGTTTAGGGTTACAGGGAGGGTTAGTGTTTGGGTTCAGAAAAGGTTTGTATGGGGATCAGTGTTAGATCTGAGGTTACGGAAAAAGGTTAAAATGAGGGTTAAGCCTCGTACACATGGGCGTGAATCCCGTCTAAGTCTCATCGAGGTTTCCCTGGACAGGTAAGCATACAGACGACCGGGTTTCTCGGTAGGAAACATTCTGCCGAGAATCCCGACGAGAAAAATAGAGAGGAGGTTCTCTATTTTTCTTGTCGAGATTCCTGGCAGTTTTCCTGCCGATAAACCATACACACGAACGGTTTTCTCTGCAAAAAGCTCTCCTAGCAGTTTTCTTGCTGAGAAAACCAGTCGTGTGTACGAGGCTTCAGTGTTAGGTTTGGGGTTACATAAAAAGTTAGCATGAGGGTTAGTTTTAGGTTTTTGTACAGGAAAGGTTAGAATGAGGGTTAGTGCTGGTTTGGCGTTACAGGAAATGTTAGAATGAGAATTTGTTTTGGGTTTGTGGTTACAGGGAATGTTAGGATAATGGTTAGTGTTATGCCGCGTACACACGATCATTATTCACGGCGGTTTAAAAACCGCCGTGAATAATGACATTTTAAACGAGGGAACAGCTTGTTCCCCACACACGGTCATTTTTCTCGTCATTTTTTAAAATGACGAGAAAAACGATCGTCTATGGGCTCCGCGGCAGTGTTTCCCTATGGGAAACACTGCCGCGGAAGAAATGTCAGGAAAAACGACGAGAAAAATTAGAACATGTTCTAATTTTTCTCATCGTGATTAATGCCGTTTTTCCCGTCGGGAAAAACGGCAAAAAGCCCACAGACGATCGTTTTTCTCGTCCAAAGGAAAAAATGTCATTTTTCCCGACGGGAAAAATGATCGTGTGTACGCGGCATTAGGTTTGGGGTTAAAAGAAAGTTAATGTTAGGGATACAGGACAGGTAATATGAGGGTTAGTGTTAGGTTTGGGGTTACATAGAGAGTTAGGGTTATAGGAAAGGTTAGTATGGAGGTTAATATTAGGTTTGGAGTTACAATAAGGTGACCAGATTTTTTTAATGAAATCTGGGGACATTTTGTTATTTTTTCTAGTAATGGCGGCAATCAGCAACTCTCTGCCCGTTGCAGCCCACCTCACAGCCTGTCAATTCTTATTCTCCGGGCCCTGGCTACTACTGGATGGGGAGCGGAGGAAGATCACTCCGCAGGGAAGGCAAGGAGATAAGCAATCAGGCGGCTGGCCGGGACTTGAGCCAAGGCAGAAGAACATGCAAGTGGAGCTGAATGGGCATGCACCCGAAACTGAAGAAATATTCCCTCCACTCTGACCAGCACATGATCATCAGAAAGGGGCACAGATAATGGAAAAAAATACACACCCCCTTAAGCTAGGAGGAGCAGCGGAGCGGGGGTGTGTATTTTTTTTTTTTAATTCTGCACTGACTGTCTTTGAAATTGCCCCAACCCCTGTTCAAATCCAATCTGGGGACAAAACTGGGGACAGTGTCCTCAATCCGGGGACTGTCCCCTGAAACCGGGGATGTCTGGTCACCCTAAGTTACAAGGAAGGTTAGTGTTAAGTTTGGGGTTAGTATGTAGGTCATTTTCTTGTTGAAAACTACCAGCATCATTCTTCTGGCATTGGAAGATTTATTTATAATATGTAGGGTTTATTATAAAGGAGAGGCAGCCCTAAAGCTTCTATGTGACATTAGGCATAGTCCTTATCTGCTGTTCCCATTCTACATATCTATCTTTCCCTGAGTGTTTCAACCATCTGAATGGCGTCTATAAAAAAGCCTGGAAGGAGCTCACCTCTGCTTTTCACACATTAACAGCAGTAATCACAGAAGGAACATGAGCGTTCCCCAAGTGGTAATTCAAATAATCTCTCCTTCTTATGAGTTCACTTTAATATAGAACGTATTCAGCTTACTCTGGCCAAGAGATAGCATCAGCTATTCAGTTTTAACTCAGCGCTCCAGCAGCAGTTACATAAAAAAAAAAAAAGAAGTGCTCCATTATTCACAAACGACTTCAGTCCGAGTAAAATAATCAATAGATCTCCTTGCTGTGCAGACTGTTCATTTAATGTTGCTGAGCATTTCCCCTTTATTTACCTCTTCCTCCGCTGCAATCCCTGCTGAGTATTGACATTCTCGCATTGACCATATGTCTCCGGTTTCCACACTTCACTTACTATCTAGCTGCACTAAACATTCTCTGGAGGAGAATAACCTCTTATATTTCGAGATCATGATCAATCTGAATCACTGTGTGCGGCGCAGAGGAGGTCAACGGCTAGAGTTTAACGATTCTATGCCGGAGATTTCTTTGGCACCTGCCCAACTGTCTCTATTTAGGAAAGAAGGGTCCTCTTTTGGGCTCAAACACCTTTGTTCTTCTTACGACTGTTCCTCTTTTAGGTGCAATCAATGGATCTGTATGATCATAGGAAGCCTATTGAGGAATTTGTAGTTAGGATGGAATTTGGCATATGGTGATTGTAGCCTACTTAGTGCACGTGCAACAATACCATGGAGTATTGTCCTTAATACTATTTTATCATCACTCTGTTAGATTTTCAGGACAAGATTTCAAAGGTCTACCCCTGCCTTTTAGGCCCCGGCAGTATTGATAAATCAATTTTGGATAATATGAATGGAAAGGGCCTCTATTTAGGAAGGACAGGTCTTAGTTTGGACCCAAATGCCTTTGTTCTTCTGTCCAACAGAATTGTCCCCCTTTTAGAAGTGATTAATGGATCTGTATGACTACAGGAAACCTGTTGAGACGAGAATTTGAAGTTAGGATGGAATTTAGCATACAGCGATTGTAGCCTTCTTAATACACTTGCAACAACGCTATTGAGTATTATCATTAATACTATTATAATATTACTAACTACTATATTTTCAGGACAAGATTTCAGGGGTCTACCCTCTTATTTTAGGACCCAGCAGTCAGTAGTGTATTTAGGTTTTGTGCTGCCCTAGGCCTGACTAAACTCGTGCACCCCCTAATTTAATATGACCCACCCCTTCCTGTCAAGGCCACACCCCTTTCTGTTTAAGACCCGCCATGAAATTTTTGAGTGGGGACACTAGTTCTTAGGGCCTGGGGGGGGCAATGGATTCCCTTAATTTGCATAGATTTCCTCTCACTTCCTGTTTGGCTATGGGGCAGGAAGTGAAGGGAAATCTCTGCAAAGGGACAGGGATGGTAAAAAATAAACATACAGGGGGGGC
This sequence comes from Rana muscosa, assembly GCA_029206835.1. Taxonomy (NCBI): domain Eukaryota; kingdom Metazoa; phylum Chordata; class Amphibia; order Anura; family Ranidae; genus Rana; species Rana muscosa. Next base: position 137,069,951 of record CM055116.1, on the reverse strand, counting down.
TATAACCCTCCCTTACTCTATCCAAAATGAAAACAAAAGTGTTACCTATAGTTCTACTTTAAGCACAAATTTCGGATAATTTTATGGAGAGGACTAAGAAGATATAACCATGCCAATGGTGCAGCAGAAAACATATAGCACAGTCAGGAAGGTTTGTGGTCAAGGATGATAGGACAGTCAAAATTAGAAGCAGCTTGCGTTACACTAACAGTGTAGCGCAAGTCGGCGGGGACTCTTTCCGTGCTGCCCCCCTGCAAAGTGTTGCCCTAGGCCTGGGCCTTGTTGGCCTAGGCCAGGATACAGCGTTGCCAGCAGTACTGATACATAGAGGTTTAGCAATATTGGGTGATATGCATTGGTGTCAAAGGGAAGGGCCTTTAATTAGGAAGGACAGGTCTTAGTTTGGACCCAGACGCCTTTGTTCTTCTTTCCAACATAATTGTCCCCCTTTTCGATGTGATCAATGGATCTGTATGACTACAGGAAACCTGTTGAGAAGGAAATTTGAAGGTAGGATGGAATTTGTAATTTCAGGGATCTGCCTTTAGGTCCTAGCAGTACTGATACACTGAGGTTTAGCAGTATAAGGTGATATGAATTGGGGTCAATGGGAAGGTTCTCTATTTAGGAAGGACAGGTCCTATTTTGGACCGAGATGCTTTTGTTCTTATTTACAACTCAACTGCCCCCTTTTTTAGTGTGAACAATGGACCTGTATGAATATAGGAAGCCTTTTAAGAGAGGAATTTGGAGTTAGTTAAATTTGGCATACAGTGATTGTAACCTTCTGGGTGCACTTGTGGTAATTAAAATTAATATCTCCTACATGTGCATCGTTTTTAGTGAACAGCATCCGGTGATGTCACGGCACATGTGCTCTGAAGGATCGGTAATCTCTTGCCATTCCCTCAGAGCTGTGTGCCGCGACTGAGACAGGAGAGACGTCATTGCGGCTCATCCAGCAAGACGACCAGAGTCCTGTAACCCGGAAGGAAGACAGGGTGAAGATGAAAGCCTATGCAGTGGTGACAGCCTGCTGCTGAAGGGCTTCATTTTAAGGTAAGTCTTTCATAATGTGCTAGTATGCGGTACATACTAGCACAATTATGATATTGCCTTGCAGGTGGAAACGTTTTATTTCCTAAAGAGTTTACTACTGCTTTAATATAACAAGAACAGTTGTCATGACATCAATGTAACCTGGCAGCCAAGGAGAGTGGACTGGAATGTGCATGCGTGAACGACAGCTTTACTGTACTAGTCAGTGGTGGGGTTAGACACCGTTAAGTGAGCATGTGTCATTCAAAATTCCTGAGCGAATAGACAGCGAATCTGCATCAAATTTTGCATTGAGATTAAACATTCTTCCAAAAACTATTTGGATGGTTCAGAAGGCTTTCGGGGACTATGCAATCAGTGCACCACAAATAAAAGTATGCCACAACTGCTTCAAAGATGGTTGATAGTCTGTTGAAAGTGATACATGTTCTCGAATGTCTGCAACAAGCAGAACACCTGAGAATGTTGAACATGTTAAAATGAACAAACATGGGCAGCTGACAGCGCGAGAACTAGAAGCTGATCTGGGGATTCCAAAAACGACTGTGTCTGAGATTTTGACATGGGATCTTATGGAAAAGATGCTGGGAGAACTGTGTGAGGTCCCAAAGTAACAGAGGAGCCCAGTGCTGCAAGGCAGAAGTGCTGCAAGGCAGAAGTGCTAACCACTAAGCCACAATTAAGGTGCCTTTGGTGCTTTTTAAAGGTACAATGGGCTTTAAATGGTCCTGAGGGCAGACACCTCACCTACAATTAACTGGGCGGCCCACAAAGCAACGATTCGCGGTAAGTTGATACAAATAGCGGCGAGACTTAAACGGGAGCGAGGGCGGGTAATTAACGACCTAGAGGCTGAGCTGGAGGCTTTATTGGCGGAACAGTATAAAAATCCCCTGATAGATATTAGCCATAAAACAGATGAAACAAGACTTACATTAAACCTTAGCCTAACCACACAAGCTGAAAAACGCATCAGCTGGTCTAAACATAGATTTTATACAATGGGCGATAAACCCACCACTATGCTGGCTAGGAAGCTAGTTCCCTGACCCTATGTATCAACGTTACCTAAATTGAGACTACCGACTGGTCACCTTACTCAAAATCCCGAACTAATAATCAAGGAATTCCATGCATTTTATGCCAAATTATATAGCAAACAGACAGAATTTGAGCCATCAAGGACGGAGGCGGTTTTTCATGATGTCCAATTGCCAAAATTGACTCAAGAACATGCTGACTTGATGGAGGGGGCCTTTACGGAATCTGAGATTAGGACAGCCATAAAGATGCTCCACCCTTCTAAGGCTCCTGGACCAGACGGTTACCCCGGTCATTATTATAGGAAATACATAGATATCCTCTCACCTCACATGTGCGAGTATTTTAATGATCTGAGGAGCGGTAATACACTTCCGGGTCAGGAGAACACGGCCTTTATAAATGTTATACCGAAACCAGGTAAGGATCATGGAGACTGCGCTAATTACCGCCCGATCTCTCTGATCAATACTGATTTAAAGATTTTAACTAAAATCCTGGCCCTTAGACTGAACACGTTTCTCCCACTTTATATCCACCCCGACCAGACTGGGTTTATCCCTAATAGACAGGCATCTGATCAAACCCGCAGATTAATAAACCTGATATCAGCAGTGCAGTCAGACTGGGATGGTGGAGGTAGTAGATTTGGTATGTTGCTCTCGCTGGATGTCCAGAAAGCGTTCGATTCCCTGTCTTGGGAGTACTTGTTTGACGTGCTCAGTCGCTATGGCTTTGGCAAGCGCTTTCTGGCTCTCCTTCAGGGACTGTATGATTCTCCAACTGCCACATTATTGCTAAGGGGATACTCCTCCCAACCCATTACTATTACTATTAGACGGGGAACTAGGCAGGGGTGCCCGCTATCGCCAATATTGTTCGCCCTAGCAATAGAGCCGCTAGCGATTAAAATTCGTGCTTGCCAGAATATCAAAGGGATTGTTAGCGGAGAGTATGAACATAAGTGCCTGCTTTTTGCAGATGACTTACTTCTTACCTTGACTTCCCCGATAGCTTCACTCCCTAACCTCTACGCGGTATTACACCCATTTTCGGATATATCTGGGTTGCACATTAATCATGCTAAATCTAGGGCATTGAATGTAACACTAGTACCAAGCTCTATTCAGAAAACACTTGAGCAGTCCCATCAATTCATATGGGAATTGGAGGCACTTCTTTACTTGGATATCAAATTGACCGCTTCTATTCAAACACTATATAAGAATAACTACCCAGCTCTCATTAAAAGACTAACAGCGGATATGGCTAAATGGCAGATTCACCCCCCTTCGTGGTTCGGCAGACTACACTCAATAAAAATGAATATCCTACCTAGGCAGTTATATTTTTTTCGCACCATACCTATAGTATTGCCACATACTGATCTGCAACTGTTTCAACGGAAAGTTCTCCAGTTTGTATGGGGAGATAAGAGGCCTAGGGTTAACAAAGCCCCAATGTATGCCCCTAAATGGAAGGGTGGACTTGGTTTGCCTGACCTGCTGAAATATTTTTATGCGGCCCAGATGGCCCTCCTAACTAGGTTTCATTCGAAATCACCACCCGCTATATGGATGAACATGGAATCCTATTCCTGTCACCCGGATCCTGTATCCCACTTGATGTGGCTCCCGCCTAAAGAAAGACCGACAATATTGTGCCCATCCTTATATTTCTCATTGGATATTTGGGACAGATTGTCCAGATCCAAGAAATTAAAATCGCCCCATACTCCATTGGCACCTATTTTAAAAAATAGCCGGTTCACCCCAGGCCTCGCTCCTCTTGCGTTTTCATGGTGGACCAATAAGGGATTACTGCGTATTGCAGATTTCTGTGATCATAAGGGTATAATATCTGAACGCTCTATGATTGAGAAATATCAAATGCCGCCAATGGAAAGCTATAGATATACTCAAATACAGCATTTTGTGCAAGCACTAGCTCGTAAGAGTGACCTAGCAGAGATGACCCCCATGGAACATATGTGTAAGCATTATGACAGACTTAGGGGATTTATATCTACTATATATACAATATTGGTGAGTGTTTCAACCAAACTGAAATATATGCTTCAATGGGAAAAGGATTTCCAGGAAACATTGGACATGGACAATTGGTTGGCAATTTCAGATACAGCATCTCGATCACTCCTCAATACTTCAATCATAGAAGCAAACTACAAGGTCTTGTTACGCTGGTATATGGTGCCGGCCAGACTGGCCACCTTTGTGCAGGGGACTACCTCCAAGTGTTTTAGAGGATGTGATCAGGTGGGAACCACCTATCATATATGGTGGTCATGCCCGAAGGTCAGGAGGTTCTGGATCAGGGTCTACAATTTTATCTATACCCTTACTCAGATTAATTTAAAGAAATCGCCCAAACAGGCCCTTCTGGGTGACAGGGTGGCGGAAATCTCCAAGTCCCAAAGAAGGCTACTAAATTTCATATTTGTATCAGCTAGGATAACTATAGCTAGGAATTGGAGAACCGCAGCCCTGCCATTTGGCCAATTTAAAGGCAAATTGTCCTGGCTGATGTTAAATGAGAGATTGACGGCCCTGGTCCAGGACAAGATTAAGTTATTTCACAAAGTTTGGGACCCATGGCTCGATTATCTTACCAATGACCCGAGGACGCTTGCTACTTAGTTGCTCTCACGTATACTAGGTAATGGGGCACTGGACCGCTGCTCCTCCTTATCCCCTTTCCCTGAACCTCCCCTCCCAATCCCCCTCTATATTATTTCACCTTGCTCCTTTTCTTCCTTTCCTTCTTTTTATGTGTTTATCTCTTCTCTCCTAGATTCTTTCCCCCCTTTACGTGCTCACGTTAGAGTACTTAATTAACTGTTACAGTATATATGTTATTAAGGGTTCGAGAGTTTTAGACTGTGGGTGGTCTGGCCCTCAGGGGATTTGCTCCCATAAAGGGAGGGGCTGCCCCCCCGATTGTGGGATGGGGGTGGGCTCTTCCCGGGGGGGTCGCTTGCTGGACCAGTACTACATATCACAGCATGTGAGCCCGTGTTAGGGGAGGCTTATACATGAGCGGTGGGCCTAGTTTAGGCTACTGCTGCCAATATTGGGAAATTGTCTGTTTATATTTATACAGCAGGAGCGGTCTGTACTGTACTATGATCATTGGCAAGCTACCCTCAGAATGTTTCTGTTACTGTACGATAAGAAACTGTGATACTTTTGTATTGTTCTAAAATTCTTTAATAAACATCAATGAAACATAAATGGTCCTGAGGGTTAAGAAGACACCTAACCCCCCCCCCCCCCCCCCCCCCCGCTGCAAAAAAACAAATGCAAAGAAATCTAAAAACAACTGAGAACAGGGCACATCCCAGAAGCTTGCCCTGAAAATTTGTATTTTAGTGCAAATAAAAAAAGTATAACAGAGTACTAAATTGTTTTGGTTGCAAGTGCACTAAAAGCAGGATAAAGTGGGGTAAGATTAGGACCCTTTTCACCTGTTTCATCCCTGTAGATGCCGCACTATGCATTCACTTGAATAGGATGCATTCAGCAGAGGCACTACCTGTTGAACAAGAAAGGGAGGTATAATTTCTGCCGATGCATAAGCTCAATTGCCTGTTCATAAGCTCAATTGCCTGTTTTTACCACCCCTTAACCAAGCGTGTAAACAAGCCCTTAACAGTAATATTTATTCCTTAATGTCCTGGTGTCAATAGTTTCAGCAGACAAAAAAGTAAGAAAAAGATCTCCAATAGCAACACAGACAGAACCGAAAATATTTTTTTTTCATACAGTAGGGAAAGCCAGAACCCATCTCTGTTTTATTTCTGTCTGTGTCCATATAGCCAGTTTTCCTTTACTTTCTGTCTTGTTAAGCTGTTGACTGCAAACTGACACTTCTAGAAGTGTCAGTTAGTGGAACAGCTTTCAGCAGTGTGCACGGCAGGAGAAGTAAACAGGCACATCTTTTATTTGGACTTTGTTTAGTAACAGGGCTGATTTAGCCAATCTTAGTACATATTTACTTTAGCCTCATACTTTCCTCGGCTTGGATTGGAACTTGCTGCCTGCACAAAACAAATCAGCACTGAGACATCAGCAGAAAACATCAATGCTTTGGCTATTTTAATCCTGTGTTGTTTTTGGTAATTTTTGTTCAGGTAGGGGTTGGATGACCTGGGTACCCAGAAGACAACCATAGGATGAATTCTAGGTGCATAAAGCAGAGGTCAGTAGAGCATAACGCACAGAGTGCAGGAGTCAGGAGCGCATAACGCACAGAGTGCAGGAGTCAGGAGCACATAACGCACAGAGTGCAGGAGTCAGGAGCGCATAATGCGCAGAGTGCAGGAGTCAGTAGAGCATAACGCACAGAGTGCAGGAGTCAGGAGAGCATAACGCACAGAGTGCAGGAGTCAGGAGCACATAACGCACAGAGTGCAGGAGTCAGGAGCGCATAACGCACAGAGTGCAGGAGTCAGGAGCGCATAACGCACAGAGTGCAGGAGTCAGGAGAGCATAACGCACAGAGTGCAGGAGTGCATAACTCACAGAGTGCAGGAGTCAGGAGAGCATAACGCACAGAATGCAGGAGTCAGGAGCGCATAACGCACAGAGTGCAGGAGTCAGGAGCGCATAATGCACAGAGTGCAGGAGTCAGGAGCGCATAACGCACAGAGTGCAGGAGAGCATAATGCAGAGTGCAGGAGTCAGAAGAGCATAACACAGAGACTGCAGTGGTCAGGAGTATGTACTGCACAAAATGCAGAGGTCAGGGGAGCGTAAAGCACAAAGTGCACAAGAGCACAATGGACAGAGTGCATGAGAGCATAATGGACAGAATGCAGGGGTCAGGAGTGTGTAATGCGCAGGGGTCAAGACAGAAATATGCACAGAGTGCAGGGGTCAGGGGTGTGTATTGCACCAAGGTCAGGGGTATTTATTGCAAACGCACAGACTGCTTGTGTCAGAAAAGTGTAAAGAACAGAGGTCAGGAAAGCATAACGCACAAAGTGCATAGGTCAGGAGAGTGTAGTGGATAGAGTACAGGAGTCAAGGCAGCGTAAGGCAGAGAGTGCAGGGGTCAGGAGTGTGTATTGCACCGAGTGCGGGGGTCAGGGGTATTTATTGCACCAAGTCAAAAGGTCAGGAGAGTGTAATGCACAGAGTGCAGAGATCAGGATAACATAATGCACAGAGTGAAGGGGGCCAGAAGAGTAATGTACAGAGTTCAGGAGTAACGCATGCATTTCAGGGGTCAGGAGAGTAACACTCAACATGTTTACTCTGTGTAAAGAAAAGCCCGGAGCAAGGAATGCAATGAATGGGTGGAGGGCGAACATGACTAGGGAAACAGGGACTTATGTGAAGGATTAGGAGATTGGTGGGGTAAGGCTGAGGAAGAGGGGATAAGATTGGTGGGTTAATTTGTGTGGGAGGGGGCATTGAGGGTATAAAGGAAGACTCCGCCCCCTCCCCGGATAACATGCGGCGCAGAGAAAGTTCAGGATGGCAGACTTGGAGCAGCTCCTGGCCCAATTGCGGGAAGAGACAGCAGCGCGAGGCCCGCGGTGGGCCCAGGAACATTTAGGGCCTTTGCTCGGGCGTCCGGTGGAGGAAGAGGTTAATGGGGGGAGAGTGTCAGCGCGAGCTGGGCAGTCAAAACCGCCGGAGCGCTTCTCTCCTGACCTCTCCTCCGGAGCTCGCAGACACATAGGGAGTTCTGCTCTGCTCTGTTTTGCTACCAGGATGCTATAGGGGAAGCATACAGAACCTTCGGGGGCACGGCTTGGTTGAGGTACGACGAGCAGTTTCGCCAGAGGATGGCGATGCGGCCGGAGTTGAGATGGGACCACAAAGACATTAGTTTGTGGATGCGATTGATGACTTCGGCGAGGGCCCCGAACCAGTTTTTTCAGGGGGGGGGGGGCGGTGGATCGTCTTCCCCTGGACAACCGGCCGGTAAGGCAAAAGGGGTTTGTTGGCAGTTTAATTTGGGTACATGCAAGTTTGGAGGAACGTGCCGTTTCAAACATGAGTGTTCCGGATGCGGGGGTTCCCACCCCTCGTCTAGATGCTTTAAGCAAGGGAAGAACCGTTCCGGAGAACTTACGAATAAGAGGGAAGACGCCGGTGATGGTGGAAAGGATGCGGCCGTTTCTAGGTAGGTATCCTGACAGGGCGGCTGCGCGGTTGTTGGAAGGGGGTTTGCGGAGGGTTTTCGTATTCCATGCTCGTTGAGGGAGGTCCCCCCCGTGCCGCGCAATTTGCGATCGGCGTTGCTACATTGCGATGTAGTTTCGGAGAAACTACGAAAGGAAGTGGCGTTGGGCCGCATGAGCGGCCCTTTTCCAGTTCCCCCATTAAAGGATTTGGTGGTCTCTCCGCTGGGTGTGGTGCCAAAAAAGGAGCCGAATAAATGCCGAATAAATGACGCCATTGAGCTGGATGCTTGCACTGTGAGTTACACATCATTCGATGCAGCAGTGGTTTGGGTCCGGCATTATGGTAGGGGGGCTCTCATGGCAAAATCAGATGTGGAGGCGGCCTTTCGGCTTCTTCCGGTTCACCCGGATAGTTTTCGATTATTGGGGTGTCACTGGAACGGGGAGTTTTATGTGGACCAGTGCCTGCCTATGGGCTGTTCCATATCGTGTGCATTATTTGAGGAGTTTAGCTCCTTTCTGGAATGGGTGGTCAGGGACGTGGCAGGGGTAAATTCGGTCATACACTATCTGGATGACTTCCTCTGCGTGGGCCCGGCTTCATCCAGGAATTGTGCGATTCTGTTAGCAACGCTGGAGCATATGGCGGATCGTTTTGGCGTCCCATTGGCGCCTGGCAAGACGGAGGGGCCAAGAACGGTCATTACGTTTTTGGGGATAACGCTGGATTCTGAAGCCATGGAATGCTGTTTACCGGAAGATAAGCTTGCGGCTCTGAAAGAAGAAATTAAAATGATGTTGGGTTTGCGTAAGGTACAGCTGCGAACGCTGCAATCTTTATTGGGGAAGCTGAATTTCGCCTGTCGCATTTTGCCGATGGGGAGAGCGTTTTGCCGACGGTTGTCGGCAAGTACGGCTGGGGTGCAGTCGCCGCGACATTTTGTTAGGCTGGTACGTTCCCACAGGTCTGATCTGCAGGTCTGGCATACATTCTTGGAGTCCTTCAATGGTAGGGCACTATGGATGTCGGGCCCGGTCAGCAACTTTGATATGGATCTGTTCACGGACGCTGCGGGCTCAGCAGGTTTTGGGGCTTTTTTCCAAGGCCGATGGAGTGCGGGTTCGTGGCCACAGAGTTGGGTGGAGGCGGGCTTCATAAAGAATATGTTGCTGCTGGAACTGTTTCCAGTAGTACTGGCAGTGGAACTATGGGGCGAGGCTTTCCGGGATCGGAAGGTGCGTTTCCACATCGACAACATGGGAGTGGTGCAGGTGATTAACAGAGCATCGGCGGCATCGCCGCCGGTGGTTCGCCTGCTACAACAGCTGGTGTTGAGATGCCTACAGTTAAACATATTCATGTATGCAGTTCACCTTCCGGGAGTGGACAATGTGGTGGCTGACGCTTTATCTCGCTTTCAGTGGGACAGGTTCCGAGAGTGGGCGCCGGAGCAACGAGGGGTACCTTGTCCAGACTGGCTGTGGAAGATTGCGTTAGATTAGTCGCCGGATGGATCAGCAATTCGGTGAGTGAGACGACGTGGGCTGCATATCAGAAAGTTTGGCTGGAATGGGCGGATCTGGGTAGAATGGCAGGAGTGGATATTGATGGTCCGGAGGTGAGGTTGCTAGTTTTGTACTTTATCTCCAGGAGCATGGAAGCAGGGGTGTCGGTATCCGCGCTGGATAAAAAGGTTGCTGGGTTGGCATTTTTGTTTAAATGGCAAGGTTTGCCTGATTTCACGAAAGACTTCTGGGTTCGACAAGCGCTCAAAGGTTATAGGCGGGTTAGGTCGTTAAAAGACACCAGACGCCCTGTGTCCTTTGGGGTCCTGAGGGGGGTGTTGGCTAAGCTACCGGAGGTTTACACCTCGGAATACGAGGCTGCCTTGTTCCGAGTGGCATTTTCCTTGGCATTTTTTGGGGCGTTCAGGATCGGCGAGCTGGTTAGCTCGTCTAAGAAAGTGCACGGGGGGATTGGGGCTAATGAAGTGCGTTGCCAGGAGGACAGAGTGTTCTTGTGGTTACGTAGATCAAAAACGGATCAAAAAGGGAGGGGCAAGAGAGTTCAGATCTTTTCATTGCCGGGCTCACCGCTTTGCCCGGTTGGGGCCGTTCGGGGTTTTCTGGCGGTACGCCCAGGGAACGTGGGGTCCTTTCTGATACATGCGGATGGGTGTCCGTTGTCCAGGTTTCAGTTCATATCGGTTTTCCGAAAATGTTTGGGGTGCCTAGGTTTAGAGGCGAAAGAATTTTCGTCACATTCGTTCAGAATTGGGGCGGCTACGGAAGCGGCTCGAAGTGGGTTGGATAGTGAGTCGGTCAAGCGCATTGGGAGATGGGAATCGAGGAGATTTCGATCTTACATTCGCCCTCACTTAGTGGTAGGGGTGTGAGGAGAGTAGGAGTAAGGGTATGAGGAGAGTAGGAGTGGGGCTGATTGGAGTTTAAAAAAAACAAAAAAACAAACAAACAAAAAGGAAATAAAATAATGAGGTTACGTTGACAGGCTTGGCTGTGGTTACGGTGGATACATGTTTTTCTCTATTTCAGGTGTGGCGCCGGCGTTGGTCTGGATACTGGGGCACTCTTACGTGTACAGGGGGGTAAGAGGGCTGAGGCAAGACCGGAAGGTCGGCAATTGGGGTTTCCAAGGCAGGAGGCCCAGATTCGCTGGCTGGGAATTCCGGGAATGTTGTGGAGTAGGACGGTTCCAGAAGTGCATCGTTATGCGCGACTGGACCGCCCACCTGACGTTTTAATTTTGCACGTAGGTGGGAATGACTTAGGTGTTAGATCTATGCTGGATGTGACGAAGGATATCAAATTTGATATTCTTCGTCTTCGTATGGCATTCCCGGAAATGGTGATAGTGTGGTCCGACATGGTGGCTCGTACTTCATGGCGGACGGCTAGATCCATAGAGGGCATCAATAGGGCGCGGAGGAAAGTTAATCGGGATGTGGCCAGGTTCATGGTTAGGAATGGTGATACGTCATTTTGAGCTGGAGTTGGAGACATGGCGGTACCTTCGGGGTGATGGGGTACACCTCAGTGATGTGGGTATAGACCTATGGGCGTTAGGGTTACAGGATGGTATACAGAGGGCTCTCAGGGTGTGGAAGGGCACCCAATTGTAAAGGCTTTTACATTCGGGTGCTGTGGCGGGTGTCTGTTCTTTGCAGGGGAAGGATGATACCTCGGAAAGAAGGGTTCAGGACCTGTCGTTGGTATGGGTCCTGACGGTGGGCTTACAGTTAACGGAGGTTTAGCTTGAAGCATTGGGATGGTGCACTGCGGTCATGGTTGTCTCTGAGCCAGCATGTCGGCTTGAGGCCTATTAGCGGATTTTGAGAAGTACCGCAGTGCAATAATAGACACAAATGTTAATAGAGGTTCCTGCAGAGATCGACACCAGTAATTTACTGAGGGTCCTTTAGGACAGAGTTTATGGTTACTGTTAAAAAAAGTTATACAGCGTTTTAATAAATAAGGCTGCTACGGCCTATATATATTTCTCCAACTCCTGGTGTGGTCTCGTTTACTTAGTCATAAGTAAGATAGTAAATAAGGGGTAGTATAATAAGGACATCTGTTATACGATAGTCAAGGAGTCAGGAAAGTGTAACATGCAGAATGCAGGGGTCATTAGACACACAGTACAATACAACAAAAAATGACCTTCCACCCAAAGCTCTATCTTCTCTGTGATTGCAAGGTTACAATCTCTGTACATGGACCCTCAAGTATTCTGGCCGATTACAGTGATATCATTTATATTACTATAAGGCTGGGTTCACACCTAAGACGGGTCAGTTGCACAGCAGGGTCCGGTGTGTCCTGGTTCACCATTTCAGGTCCGATTTTAGCCCCAACTTTGGGCTGAATTTGGACCTGAAACAGACCAAAAAAGGCACACGTTTTTCCTGCAAAACGCACGCTATGACTAAACACTAGGAATAGTGTGAAACGCGTCAGAGGTCCAGTTTTGCTGTTTTGCTGTGGCTTGTAGTGCTGTTCTATTTTAATAAAGGCAACGTTTGTTCGGAGTGCGGCTGTCTAAGAATATATTTTCTTATTCCGGACCTGCTGTGGAGATATGAGAACCGGCTCCATAGAGAGCCAGTCACATTCTCCTGCTATGGTAATTGTATTAGGGGAAAACCCGCATCCAATTTGCATAGGTGTGAACCCAGCCTAACAGTGCAGAGACTGGGAGTTTGCAATCAGAGAAAGTAGAAGTAGCTAGTCTAGTAATATAATCATGGTTTTCCTAGCTCTTTTTGCAGTCTCTATGACTCCAAGCTACCAGTTTCTGCACTGATTCCTCCCAGTATTCTGGCCCATTATAGTAATAGTACTATACTAATAGTAATACTACAGAGTCAAATTTTATAACACCACTGGTGAGCCCAGCAGATAGAGGATGGGGTCGGGATCGAGCCACACACACTTATTGTGGGACAGGCCCGAGACAGTAGGGCACTAAGAGCAGAGTCCATAGCTAGCTTGTGTCCCACCCTGGTCACAGAGGGTGATGTCACAGGACACTGAGGTCACAGACGGTGATGTCACAAAACACTGAGGTCACAGAGGGTGATGTCACAGAACACTGAGGTCACAGAGGGTGATGTCACAGAACACTGAGGTCACAGAGGGTGATGTCACAGAACACTCCCTCTGTGTTGCTGAGGCTGAACAACATTCTGGGTCTGGACGTTTTGATGAGGGTTTTGACCCCCTACCCCTCCCCCTACGCCATGGGTGCTCAACCTGTGGCCCCCCCAGCTGTTGCCGAACTACAATTCCCATAATGCCTCTGCCTTTGAGAGTCATGTTTGTAAATATCAACTTTGCAATGACTCACGGGACTTGTAGTTCCGCAACAACTGGAGGGCCACAGGTTGAGCACCTATGCCCTTTGTCCTTGCCCATGTTCAAACATTCAAACCATACTATAGAACCACATTTAGCACAATAAAAATAGTCATACTTGCAAGAACAAATTACCAAGTTAAAGCAGAATGTATGAATTGGCTCATTAGAAATAACAGAATATTACAGTTTATTATGACCTCCTTTGTGTTGAATGTTAATGATAGCTGCATAGATGCGGGAAGAGATATGAAATTTGTTCATGAATAACGTCCACCCAATCGTTTAGCAGCGGGCAGCATTATTAACGTCAATTGTGTCTGTAATCAGATTAACTGCAATTGGTTCATTGGCCTAATAAATCTTAACAATTCCATTGTTAATTAACAGGATGCTTATGGCGCTCGCTGTGTCTTTGTACCATAATTTAACTCTCTTTACTGCCTAGTAACACTGATCCTGACCTCCTGCATTATTGGCGGAATTCAGAAATCTCACAGCGCATCGAGTCTCTCATAATGCAATCTGGCTTCAATTCAAGCTGGGTTTTAATATTGTCAAGCATGTCTTAATGTAAAGCCCCATCAGGGAAAGCCAAGGGAATACACAATTGTAATGTACAGCTCACAGCATAATATAACATGTCAAAGAGAAGATTAGAATGCATAGCATGGACACTTTTCAGCATGTGATACTATTAATTAGAGCTGCAAAAACTGGAATTTAAAGGGATACTTCTGATAGAGAGGCCTGCACAATGCAGTATAGTAGGTGGGGGATAGTACCAGATCTCTGACTTTGAAACAAGTCATAATTTCCATACAATGCTACTCTGTAAGGGTTCATTCACATGTGTGGTGCTCTCTGAAGAGCGAGTCCCTGATCACCGCCACATCAGTCACGGTGTCCCTGATCACTGCCACATCAGTCATGGTGTCCCTGATCACTGCCACACCAGTCATGGTGTCCCTGATCCCCGCCACACCAGTCACAGTGTCCTTGATCACCGCCACACCAGTCATGGTGTCCCTGATCCCTGCCACACCAGTCACAGTGTCCTTGATCACCGCCACACCAGTCAAGGTGTCCATGATCAACGCCACACCAGTCACCGTGTCCCTGATCACCGCCACACCAGTCACCATGTCCCTGATCACCCCCATACCAGTCACCATGTCCCTGATCACTGCCACACCAGTCATGGTGTCCCTGATCCCCGCCACACCAGTCACCGTGTCCCTGATCACCGCCACACCAATCACCATGTCCCTGATCACTGCCACACCAGTCATGGTGTCCCTGATCCCCGCCACACCAGTCACCGTGTCCCTGATCACCGTCACACCAGTCACAGTGTCCTTGATCACCACCACACCAGTCATGGTGTCCCTGATCCCCGCCACACCAGTTACAGTGTCCTTGATCACCACCACACCAGTCATGGTGTCCCTGATCCCCGCCACACCAGTCACAGTGTCCTTGATCACGGCCACACCAGTCACGGTGTCCATGATCACCGCCACACCAGTCACTGTGTCCCTAATCACCGCCACACCAGTCACTGTGTCCTTGATCACCGCCACACCAGTCACTGTGTCCCTGATCACCGCCACACCAGTCACCATGTCCCTGATCACCGCCACACCAGTCACAGTGTCCATGATCAACGCCACACCAGTCACTGTGTTCCTGATTACCGCCACACCAGTCACTGTGTCCCTGATCACCGTCACACCAGTCACCATGTCCCTGATCACCGCCACACCAGTCACGGTGTCCATGATCAACGCCACACCAGTCACCGTGTCCCTGATTACCGCCACACCAGTCACTGTGTCCCTGATCACCGCCACACCAGTCACCATGTCCCTGATCACCGCCACACCAGTCACGGTGTCCATGATCAACGCCACACCAGTCACCGTGTCCCTGATCATCGCCACACCAGTCACAGTGTCCCTGATCACCGCCACACAAGACACATTGGGGGTGATTTACTAAAGACCTGCGCCTGTGGTGCAGTGGAGAAATTGGAGCAATTGCACAAAAAACGGGACTTAAAAACATTTATTAAAAATTATGGTGCACTTATATGCACCAAACCATATTTACATAGGAAGCGCTGTTGCGCACTTGCACAATCTTTCGCGCCTACCATTAGCAAGCGCAGCCAATGTAATCTTCAACATTTTTGTCTAAATACTGTAGATAACTTTACTAGTTTACCGTCTTCTGTTACCAGGCTAAAAAGTATGTATATAATATTGTTTAAATGCACAAATTCTGTCCAGAAC
The DNA here is from genome assembly GCA_029206835.1 of Rana muscosa. Lineage (NCBI taxonomy): Eukaryota > Metazoa > Chordata > Amphibia > Anura > Ranidae > Rana > Rana muscosa. Next base: position 137,054,528 of record CM055116.1, on the reverse strand, counting down.
ATGTAGATCTGTCTTACAACTAATCAAGCCTTTTTACACCCTTCTTTCAGCTTACACAACTGCACATGTGCATTGACAAAGCACACCATTTTATGCTCGCCTGACAGGGCGCACACGCTTTAGCTTGTGAAATATGTGTGTTGCACACGGGCGCATCTGCGTTCTCCAGAGTGCACAACTGCTTATACATTGAGCTTGTGCTCATTGTAATGCTGATCATGTTAATGAGCTTTTCCTTATCACATGGAGAATATTGCTTCCACTTTTATTCCTTTCATTCACTTCTTTTTGAAACAACTCAATAATCATTCTAGAGATTTTCCTCCTATCAACAACTGTGCAGATGTTTACTGGACTTGTACTTGTGCATTTTATGGTGATAGTCTATAATCATTGGTGGAGCCAAAACTTCCATGAAAACATCTTCTCAACACATGTCTGTGTATTGTGCATTCTGGACAATTCTTTCCCCATACACTGTGCAATCTAATTGCACAGTGTATGGGGAAATGAATTGCTCAGAGAAATGAGTGGATGTAAATGTCATCCAATCAGATTGGACAGTTTATGGGGAAAGAATTGTCCAGAATGCACAATACACAGACATGTGTTGAGAAGATGTTTTAATGGAAGTTTTGGCTCCACGAATGATTATAGACTATAGACTAATGATTATAGATCTTTCTGGGACCTGTTGTTCACCAGCATTTTGGACTGTGTTTTCTTGCTTTATTGCACTGCACTTCCTTTTATTTTTATAATTTAATATTGATTTATGTCAAAATCTTTTAGTGTCCAGCTTGCATACTTGGGGGGTTTAGTATTATTTTTTGCGCTGATTGCATCTTCTATTTACATCATCTGACCACCACACTTACACCCAGTTCTCCTCTGAATCATTCAGATGTTCATTAGCAAACTTCAGACTGGCCTGTACAAGTGTTTTCTTGAGCAGGGGGACCCTGTGGGTGCTGCAGGATTTTAGGCCTTCATGTCGTAGTGTGTTACCAATTGTTTTCTTGGTGACTATGGTCCCAGCTGCCTTGAGATCATTGACAAGATTCTCCCGTGTAGTTCTGGGCTGATTCCTCACCGTTCTCATGATTAGGGATGAGCCGAACAACCCCGGGTTCGGTTCGCACCAGAACCCGCGAACGGACCGAAAGTTCGCACGAACATTAGAACCCTATTAAATACAATGGATGCGAACGTTCAAATTCTAAAGTGCTAATTATAACGACTATTATCCATGTTATTGTCCTAAACAGAGTTTGGGAACCTGGGTTCTGCACCAGGGGACATGTATCAATGCAAAAAGAAGTTTTAAAAACGGCCGTTTTTCGTGAGCAGTCATTTTAATGATGCATAAAGTGAAAAAAAAAAAAGTCAAATATTCCTTTAAATATTGTACCTGGGGGGTGTCTAAAGTATGCCTGTGAAGTACCACGTGTTTCCCGTGTTTAGAACTGTCCCTGCACAAAATTACATTTCTAAAGGAAAAAAAAGCCATTTAAAACTGCTTGCGGCTTTAATGTAATGTCTGGTCCCGGTAATATGGATGAAAATCTTTAAGAAAAATGGCATAGCTACCCCATCACCCCCCCCCCCCACCCTAGCCCATTACCAGCCCCTTTGGGTCTTGTTTGGATATTAAGGGGAACCCCGCAACACAAAATAAAAAAGGCCCTATATACTCTGAACAGCAGTATACAGGTGGTGTAAACAAGACCGGTGTAAACAAGACAGGGACTGTAGGTTTGTTCTTAAGTAGAATCTGTTTGTAATTTTGAACACGTACATTGTTTAAGTGTAGCTCCAGCCAAAAAATCTATTTTTAAGCTTTTTGGAAAACATAGGGAAGGGTTATCACCCCTGTAACATTTGTTTTGCTGTCTGCGTCCCAATGACAACTGTTTTTGAAATGTGGTGTTTTTATTGAAACAAGGATTGGTGATAAAGCATCAGTAGAGAGGAGACACCTTTCTCCCATGTTAATTCTTACAGGAGAGAATTTTCCTTCCTAGGGGTAGATTTCCTCTCACTTCCTGTTGTCTTCTTCCGTTTGCAAGTAGGAGTCGTTTGTAAGTTGGATGTTTGAAAGTAGGGACCTGCCGTATATACTCTGCAGAAATTGGCCCCTTAGATGTTGGTGTTGGCACAACACTGTAAGCACTCACAGTTACTCTTGGTGGGTGCTGGAACGCCCTGCTGTCAACTATTATATCAGGAATTGTAATAACATATAATTGTTGAACAGTGGTAGTAAAAATTGGGCCTTTGATGGTGGTGCTGGTGCCACAACACTGTAAGGCCTGACAGTTACTCTTGGTGGGCGCAGCAATGGGCCCTGCTGTGAATTATTAGATCAATAATTATAATTGCATGCCCCTGTTGAACAGGGGCTGAAAAATTGGGCCTTTGGTGGTGGTGGTGGTGGTGGTGGTGGTGTTGACACAACACTATAAGGCCTGACAGTAACTCTTGGTGGGCGCAGCAATGGGCCCTGCTGTGAATTATTAGATCAATAATTATAATTGCATGCCCCTGTTGAACAGGGGCTGAAAAATTGGGCCTTAGGCACTGGTGGCACAACACTGCAACCCCTCACAGATACTGTACTTGGAGCACAGCAATGAGGCCTGTTGCAAAGTATTGCATCAAAAATTGTAATTACACGCCCCTGTTAAACAGGGGCTGAAAAATTGGGCCTTAGCCACTGGTGGCGGCACCCATAAACCAAAATGATCTTCCAAGCTATCATCATTAATCGGATCATTGAGGAGGAGGAGGAGGATAGCCAGTCAACATAACAGCACAGGCACTCAGCATCAGCATCAGTCTTGAAGGGATGTGACATTTTAAAATCAATTAGTCTGTTATATCAGCATCAGGTGTGTGGTAGCTGGTGGTGATCCAAGACTGGTTCATCTTGATGAAAGTCAGTCGATCAACCGAGTCGGTGGACAGGCGCACCCTGTGATCCGTGACAAATCCTCCAGCAGCACTGAATGTGCGTTCTGAAAGAACGCTGGATGCAGGACAGGCCAGTAGCTCAATTGCATACTGTGCAAGCTCTGGCCAGTGATCCATCCTCAAGACCCAGTAAGCCAGAGGATTTTCAGTGGGGAAGGTGTCCAAGTCTGACCTTGCCCCTAGGTATTCCTGCACCATGTATATCAGACGCTGGCGATGGTTGCTGGAACCGATCATACTTTGGGGCTGCGGACTAAAGAATTGTCTGAACGCATCGGTCAGACGGCCACCTTCCCCACCGCTCCTTCTTTGACTGCCCGAAGCCTCAGCAACTCGTTGTCCAGGACCAGGAGTTTGTAACCTCCCAGTCTCTGGGAACGCGTTGCACAGACCTTTCTGCAAGGCCTCCCGGAGTTGTCTCATCCTCTGCTCCCTCTGCGACGGTAAGATAAGGTCCGCAACCTTACCCTTGTACCGTGGATCAAGGAGAGTGGCCAGCCAGTAATGGTCCCTCTCCTTGATCCGAAGAATACGAGGATCCTTCCGCAGACTTTGCAGGATCAGGGAGGCCATGCAGCGTAGGTTAGCTGAGGCATTCAGTCCGGAGTCCTCTGGGTCACTAAGGACGACATGATCCGCAGCCACCTCCTCCCAGCCACGTACAAGTCCACTGGTTTCTTGGGACTGTAAATCATCCCTAAAAGACTGCTGCTGATGATGCTGAGTGCCAGCCTCCACCTCCATGCTGACACAATCCTCCTCCTCCTCCTCCTCCTCTTCCTGTGCGATGGGTGGGACAGAAGGAACACTGTCTGGGTAAAGGGGGCCTTGAGAGTCAAGGATGTCCTCCTCTTCCTGCCTCTGTTCTGCCTCAAGTGCCCTGTCCATTATTCCACGCAGCGTGTGCTCCAACAGGTGGACAAGAGGTACAGTGTCACTGATGCATGCACTGTCACTGCTCACCATCCTCGTGGCCTCCTCAAATGGTGCCAGGACAGTGCATGCATCCCTGATCATGCCCCACTGGCGTGGTGAAAAAAACCCGAGCTCCCCTGACCCTGTCCTGGTGCCGTAGTCGCACAGGTACTCATTGATGGCCCTCTGCTGCGTGTGCAGCCGCTGCAGCATGGCCAACGTTGAGTTCCACCTGGTGGGCATGTCACATATAAGGCGGTTCTTGGGCAGGTTCAACTCCTTTTGCAGCTCAGCCAGGCGAGCACTGGCATTATAAGATCTGCGGAAATGCACACAGACTTTCCTGGCCTGCCTCAGGACATCCTGTAAGCCCGGGTACCTGCCCAAGAACCGCTGCACCACCAGGTTAAGGACGTGAGCCACACAGGGCACATTGGTCAGTTGTCCCTGTCGGAGGGCGGAGAGGAGGTTGGTGCCATTGTCGCAAACCACCATTCCTGGCTTAAGCTGGCGTGGCGTCAACCACCTCTCGGCCTGCCCCTGCAGAGCAGACAGGACCTCTGCCCCAGTGTGGCTCCTGTCCCCCAAACACACCAGCGCAAGCACGGCATGGCATCTTTTTGCCTGCGTACTTGCGTAGCCCCTTGAATGCCTACGGAGCACCGCTGGTTCCGAGGACAAAGCACAGGAAGAGGCCATGGAGGAAGAAGAAGAGGAGGGGGTGGAGGAGAGAGGTGTGTCACAACCAGTAGTAGCATTTTGGAGGCGTGGAGGTGGAACAACCTCCAACACTACTGCACCTTGTCCTGCATCCTTCCCAGCTGCCAAAAGAGTGACCCAATGGGCCGTGAAAGAAAGGTAACGTCCCTGTCCATGCCTGCTGGACCATGAGTCAGCGGTAATATGCACCTTACCGCTGACCGCCCTGTCCAGCGAGGCCAAGACATTGCCTTCCACATGCCTGTGGAGAGCCGGAATCGCCTTCCGTGAGAAAAAGTGGCATTTGGGAACCTGCCACTGAGGAACCGCACATTGCACAAACTCACGGAAGGAGGCCGAGTCTACCAACTAAAAAGGCAGCAGTTGAAGCGCTAGCAATTTAGCCAAGCTAGCATTCAACCGCTGGGCATGTGGATGGCTGGGAGTGAACTTCTTTCGACGGTCCAGCAGCTGGGGCAGGGAAATTTGCCTGCTAGAATCGGACGTCGGTGTACTGCTAGCAGAGTGGCCGCAAGTACTTGGCTGTGACACACCTAATTCTACACCTTCATTCCTCTCAGTGCAGGTTTCAGAGAGGACTGAAGGTATAGTGGGGTTGGAGATCCCAGCTGATGCGGTGCAAGGAGAGGTCCGCTTTGTTCTTTGGTGTGGGTCTTTAAGGTAGGCTTGCCAACAAGCTGCATGGCAGGTCAACATATATCTGATCAAGCATGTGGTGCCCAAGCGGCTGATGTTTTGGCCACGCGATATACGCTTGAGACATATGTTGCAAACAGCAGCTGTGCGATCTGATGCACTCGCCTCAAAAAAGGCCCACACCAAAGAACTTTTTGAATGACGGGCAGAGGCAGTGCCCTGCACAGGCGGAGCTCTGCGGTGTGATTCCGTCGGTGTGCTGCCCATACGCTGGCCACCCAAGGGCATCCTGCCTCGTTGGAGATGTGCCTCCTCCTCATCCTCCTCCTCCTCCTCTCTCCTATTAGGCACCCACGTGGAGTCAGTGACCTCATCATCCCCTCCCTCCTCATCACTGGAGCCAATCTGGCAGTATGCTGCAGCTGCTGGAGCATGACTGCCAGATTGGTGTCCTTCTTGAGCATCCCCTCTCTCTGCTCTCACGCTACTGCCTTCCTCTATCTGGGTATCATCATCAGATCCTTCGAAACGCTGGGCATCCTCCTGGAGCATGTACCCAACACTGTGCTCAAACAGTTCGGGGGACTCCTCAGGAGGAGGACATGGTGGGTCTAGGGAAGGATTGACTAATGAAGATAATGATACCAGAGAAGAGGACGCTTTGGCAGCTGCTTTGCCAGTACCCTGAGCCTGGGTGAGAGAGGATGAGGAGGATGAGGTGGGCTTGGTCATCCACTCTACCAAGTCTTCGGCATGATGTGGCTCAACATGTCCAGCTGCCGAAAAGAAGGACAAGCGTGTCCCATGGCCATGTGCTGATGACAATGCACCGCGTCCACGACCAGCACTGTTGCCCCCAGACACAGAGCCTGCTTGCCCTCTTTTTTGGCCTCCTGACTGTCTGCCTCTCCTTGTTTGCCTTCCAGACATTTTAATGGATGGCCTGCAGGGAGATGGGAAAAACAGCAATAAGGGCTACCTTCAGGTGTATACTGTGCAGGAGGCTTAGCAACAATGACACTGACACTGTCCCCTGCCTATCCTTCTCTGTCCCTAAACACAAGTATTTGCAATATGCTTCAGCAAGATTGGTTTAGCACAGAATAGCACACTGATAGTTTCCCTCACTGTCCTTCTCTGTCCCTACAAACAAGGTTTAGCACAGAATAGCACACTGACAGTTTCCCCGAGTGTCCTTCTCTGTCCCTAAACTCAAGGATTTCAAATACGGTTCAGCAAGATTGGTTTAGAACAGAATAGCACACTGACACTTTCCCTCACTGTCCTTCTCTGTCCCTACAAACAAGGTTTAGCACAGAATAGCACACTGATAGTTTCCCTCACTGTCCTTCTCTGTCCCTACAAACAAGATTTAGCACAGAATAGCACACTGATAGTTTCCACGAGTGTCCTTCTCTGTCCCTAAACTCAAGGATTTCAAATACGGTTCAGCAAGATTGGTTTAGAACAGAATAGCACACTGACACTTTCCCTCACTGTCCTTCTCTGTCCCTAAACTCAAGGATTTCAAATATGGTTCAGCAAGATTGGTTTAGAACAGAATAGCACACTGACAGTTTCCCTCACTGTCCTTCTCTGTCCCTACAAACAAGGTTTAGCACAGAATAGCACACTGATAGTTTCCACGAGTGTCCTTCTCTGTCCCTAAACTCAAGGATTTCAAATACGGTTCAGCAAGATTGGTTTAGAACAGAATAGCACACTGACAGTTTCCCTCACTGTCCTTCTCTGTCCCTACAAACAAGGTTTAGCACAGAATAGCACACTGATAGTTTCCACGAGTGTCCTTCTCTGTCCCTAAACTCAAGGATTTCAAATATGGTTCAGCAAGATTGGTTTAGAATAGAATAGCACACTGACAGTTTCCCTCACTGTCCTTCTCTGTCCCTACAAACAAGATTTAGCACAGAATAGCACACTGATAGTTTCCACGAGTGTCCTTCTCTGTCCCTAAACTCAAGGATTTCAAATACGGTTCAGCAAGATTGGTTTAGAACAGAATAGCACACTGACAGTTTCCCTCACTGTCGTTCTCTGTCCCTACAAACAAGGTTTAGCACAGAATAGCACACTGATAGTTTCCCTCACTGTCCTTCTCTGTCCCTACAAACAAGATTTAGCACAGAATAGCACACTGATAGTTTCCACGAGTGTCCTTCTCTGTCCCTAAACTCAAGGATTTTAAATACGGTTCAGCAAGATTGGTTTAGAACAGAATAGCACACTGACAGTTTGCCTCACTGTCCTTCTCTGTCCCTACAAACAAGATTTAGCACAGAATAGCACACTGATAGTTTCCACGAGTGTCCTTCTCTGTCCCTAAACTCAAGGATTTCAAATACGGTTCAGCAAGATTGGTTTAGCACAGAATAGCACACTGATAGTTTCCCTCACTGTCCTTCTCTGTCCCTACAAACAAGATTTAGCACAGAATAGCACACTGATAGTTTCCACGAGTGTCCTTCTCTGGCCCTAAACTCAAGGATTTCAAATACGGTTCAGCAAGATTGGTTTAGAACAGAATAGCACACTGACAGTTTCCCTCACTGTCCTTCTCTGTCCCTACAAACAAGGTTTAGCACAGAATAGCACACTGATAGTTTCCCTCACTGTCCTTCTCTGTCCCTACAAACAAGATTTAGCACAGAATAGCACACTGATAGTTTCCACGAGTGTCCTTCTCTGTCCCTAAACTCAAGGATTTCAAATACGGTTCAGCAAGATTGGTTTAGAACAGAATAGCACACTGACAGTTTGCCTCACTGTCCTTCTCTGTCCCTACAAACAAGATTTAGCACAGAATAGCACACTGATAGTTTCCACGAGTGTCCTTCTCTGTCCCTAAACTCAAGGATTTCAAATACGGTTCAGCAAGATTGGTTTAGAACAGAATAGCACACTGACACTTTCCCTCACTGTCCTTCTCTGTCCCTAAACTCAAGGATTTCAAATACGGTTCAGCAAGATTGGTTTAGAACAGAATAGCACACTGACACTTTCCCTCACTGTCCTTCTCTGTCCCTAAACTCAAGGATTTCAAATATGGTTCAGCAAGATTGGTTTAGAACAGAATAGCACACTGACAGTTTCCCTCACTGTCCTTCTCTGTCCCTACAAACAAGGTTTAGCACAGAATAGCACACTGATAGTTTCCCTCACTGTCCTTCTCTGTCCCTACAAACAAGATTTAGCACAGAATAGCACACTGATAGTTTCCACGAGTGTCCTTCTCTGTCCCTAAACTCAAGGATTTCAAATACGGTTCAGCAAGATTGGTTTAGAACAGAATAGCACACTGACACTTTCCCTCACTGTCCTTCTCTGTCCCTAAACTCAAGGATTTCAAATACGGTTCAGCAAGATTGGTTTAGAACAGAATAGCACACTGACAGTTTGCCTCACTGTCCTTCTCTGTCCCTACAAACAAGATTTAGCACAGAATAGCACACTGATAGTTTCCACGAGTGTCCTTCTCTGTCCCTAAACTCAAGGATTTCAAATACGGTTCAGCAAGATTAGTTTAGAACAGAATAGCACACTGACACTTTCCCTCACTGTCCTTCTCTGTCCCTAAACTCAAGGATTTCAAATATGGTTCAGCAAGATTGGTTTAGAACAGAATAGCACACTGACACTTTCCCTCACTGTCCTTCTCTGTCCCTACAAACAAGGTTTAGCACAGAATAGCACACTGATAGTTTCCCTCACTGTCCTTCTCTGTCCCTACAAACAAGATTTAGCACAGAATAGCACACTGATAGTTTCCACGAGTGTCCTTCTCTGTCCCTAAACTCAAGGATTTCAAATACGGTTCAGCAAGATTGGTTTAGAACAGAATAGCACACTGACAGTTTCCCTCACTGTCCTTCTCTGTCCCTACAAACAAGGTTTAGCACAGAATAACACACTGACACTCTCCCTACCTATCCTTCTCTGTCCCTAAACACAAGGAATCCAGGATTAGTAAAGGAAAAAAATGACACTGTCCCTGCCTATGCTTCTCTTTCCCTGCTCCGGAACACACTACACAAGGCCGCCGCGCTGGCGGCCTTTTATAGTGTGGGGTGTGTACTAAACCCCCTCAGCAATAATTGGCCACAGGCATCCTGCCTGTGGCCAATCATTGCTCTCCTCGCTGCCGGCGCTGTGATTGGCCAAGCATGCAGGGTCACAGTGCATGCTTGGCCAATCACAGCGCCTGGATGACACTGCGATGGCGTAGTGCATTGTGGGCCGTTCGCGTCACTCGAATTTGGCGCGAACGGCCCAAATCGTTCGATCTTCGTCGAACGATCGAACAGCCGATGTTCGAGTCGAACGTATGTTCGACTCGAACACGAAGCTCATCCCTGCTCATGATCATTGAAATTCCACAATGTGAAATCTTAAATGGAGCCCCAGACGGAGGGAGATTGACAGTTATTTTGTGTTTCTTCCATTTGCAAATAATCGCACCAACTGTTGTCACCCTCTTACCAAGCTGCTTGGCGATGGTCTTGTAGCCCATTCCAGCCTTGTGTAGGTCTATAATCTTGTCCCCGACATCCTTGGACAGCTCCTCGGTCTTGGCCATGGTGGAGAGATTGGAATCTGATTGATTGCTTCTGTGGACAGGTGTCTTTTATACAGGTAACAAGCTGAGATTGGGAGCACTCCCTTTAAGAGAGTGCTCCTAATCTCAGCTTGTTACCTGTATAGAAGAAACCTTGGAGCCAGAAAGCTTGCTGATTATTAGGGGATCAAATATTTATTTCACTCATTAAAATGCAAATCAATTTATAACTTTTTTGCAATGCATTTTTCTGGATATTTGTGTTGTCATTCTGTCTCTCACTGTGAAAATAAACGTACCATTACAATTATAGACTGATCATTTCTTTGTGAGTGGACAAACATACAAAATCAGCAGGGGATCAAATACTTTTTTCCCCTCACTGTATGCATTTTTGGTATTGGGTTGAATACTGCTTTAAGTAGAGGGATGCTAGAATAGGGTGACCAGACATCCCCGGTTTCAGGGGACAGTCCCCGGATTGATGACACTGTCCCCGGACCAAGTCTGTCCCCAGTTTTGTCCCCGAATTGGATCTAAACAGGGGCTGGGGCAATTTCAAAGACAGTCAGTGCAGAATTAATTGATCCTGTGTTCCTGCAAAGCAGGTTCAGGGATCTATACCTTCCCTTAGTAAAAGCACCTCCCCCACAGTGAGAAAACACTTGTTAGGTACACATTTAGCCCTTTGATTGCCCTAGATGTTATCCTCTTCCCAGCCAGTGTCATTAGTACAGTGACAGTGCATATTTTTAGCACTGATCACTGTATTAGTATCACTGGTTCCCACAAAGCGTCAAAGGTGTCACTAATGCCGTGTACACACGGTCGGAATTTCCGCCCGCAAAAGTCCGATGTGAGCTTTTGGTCGGAAATTCCGACCATGTGTATGCCCTATCTGACTTTTGCTGTCGGAATTTCCGCCAGCAAAAGATTGAGAGCAGGTTCTCAAGTTTTCCGACGAAAAAATTCTGACGCATGCTCGGAAGCATTGAACTTAATTTTCTCGGCTCGTCATAGTGTTGTACGTCACCGTGTTCTTGACGGTCGAAAGTTTAGAGAACTTTTGTGTGACCGTGTGTATGCAAGCCAAGCTTGAGCGGAATTCTGTCGGAAAAACCATCCAAGGTTTTTCAGACGGAATTTCCGCTCGTGTGTACGGGGCATTAGTGTCCGAATTGTCTGCCACAATATCGCTGTTATGCCCCTCACTACACGTGGCTGAGGTGTATTTGGGCACACTGATAACTCCTCTCATACCAATGCATTCCGGTAGGCGTAGAATCCTTTTGAACTTTTATTGATACAAGATAGAGTAAAACTGTAACAGATACAGACAAATACAATTAGTAAAGATAGTACAATTAGTGCCTCCCTATCTATCTGCCTAGCTGAGTACATAAATAGTAGACATACCGGAGAGGTTTCTGAAGGCTGTAACATATATCTTAGCAGTCCATGTGCATGCTTCCAGGGAAAAAGTTGAAATGGCTGAAGAAGGTGACGCAAGGCCTGATGGGATTGAAAGTACGGAGGCTTCTTGCAAGTCCCAAACTAGCTAACTCTTCTAATATTGCTTATGAAAATAGATGCAGTTATACAAAACGGCCACTAGATGGCAACATAGATTAAATGTTATTAAACCAGAAAAAATAGGAAAAATTCAAGCCTTTTTACTAAAGGCATGACACTCCCCACGTGGATTCCCACGGAAACCACATATACTGGCACTTCAGAGGAGAGTAACAAAATAAGTTCAGAAACAGGTCTGAGGAAAAGTTTAGGCTGGCCTTGCCTAATGACCTTAAGTTCAATTTTCCTGACGTTTCCATCTTCACTGGGAGACACTTGGGTTATCAGACCCAAAGGCCACTCGTTTCTCCTAGATTGAGAGTCTTTCATGAGAACGATGGCACCAGGCTCTAAGTTGGGCTTGTTGTCTTGCCATTTGTTCCTAGCCTGTAGATTAGACAAGTATTGTTTCTTCCACTTGTTCCAAAATGTGTCAGCTAAAACTTGTACTCTTCTCCATTGACATCTGTATAAATCCTTTGGGTCCAGATTGACTGAAGGAGCTGTGATCACCTCAACTTTCTGAGTGAGTAAAGTGGAAGGTGTAAGCAAGAAAGGATCTTCAGGATCATTGGGTGTAGATGTCAAGGGTCTGGCATTCATTATGGCTGATACTTCAGCCATGAAAGTTGTCAAAGTCTCATGTGTGAGTTTTGAAGTTCCCAATTGTAGAAACATTGAATCTAGGATTCTTCGAGCTATGCCAATCATACTCTCCCAGGCACCTCCCATATGAGAAGAGTGTGGGGGGTTAAATGTCCATGTACAACCTTGTTCTGAAAGGTATCTCTCTACACGTTCTGTGTCAAGGTTTGAAGTGATATTCAATTCTTTGCAAGCTCCAACAAAATTGGTTCCTCTATCAGAGCGTATGTGTTTGACAGGGCCTGTAATAGAGATGAAACGTCTCAGGGCATTAATGAAGCTGGAAATGTCTAAGGACTCAGTTACTTCTATGTGTACAGCTCTGATGTACATGCAAGTAAACATGACAGCCCAGCGTTTGCTGTTGGCACTGCCTCCTCTGGTTTGTCGTGTGATCACAGTCCAAGGCCCAAACACATCAAGACCGACGTTTGTGAATGGGGGTTCTGTACTGAGTCGGTCTGCAGGAAGGTTGGCCATTTTCTGGGTTTGAAACATACCACGAAGCTTACGACAGGTGATACATTTGAACATGGTTTTACTCACAATTCTCTTGGCTCCCACTATCCAGAGTCCAGCTGCATGCAAGGCTCCTTCCGTGAACAAACGTCCTTGGTGTTTTGTCTGTATGTGGCAGTGTTCCACAAGTAAAGAAGCAACATAGTTATTTGGTATTATGACAGGATTGCTTTCACCACTATCAAGTCCTGCATTTGAGATGCGCCCCCAACTCTTAACAGTCCTTCATTTTCTATAAAGGGGTTGAGTTTCCTTAGAGGACAGTTCCTTGGAATGCTCTTGTAATTTCTAAGACATTCTAGTGTTACTGCGTAAGTCTCTTGTTGGACACAGCGAATGATTACATTTTTTGCTTCTGTGAGCTCATCTACTGTGTATGGCTTGTGGCAGTAATGCCAACCTTTGCAACAACTTGTTCTTGTAGGGGTACCTCTAAAGGATCTGGCTATGTGAACCAAGCAAGCTGTAGCTCTTTGTAAGGACTTCCAAGTGGAGAATTTGTGGAAGCGCTTGGATCCCAACAGTTGGTTAGAAATTGTTGTGCGTAGTGTGGAAACCTGAGGATGGATATCTGAGTCAGATTCAGGTTCTAACAGTACATATGTCTCCTTTACTGGAGTGGTAGGTGCTGGCTTGTACAGGAAGGGTGGTCCTGTGAGCCATGTAGTGTCTTTGAGACGGGATGCTGGCACAGACCTTGTAGCATGATCCGCTGGGTTATGATCAGTTGAGACATAACGCCACTGGGTGGGCTGTGTCGACTTCCTGATTCTAAGGACTCTGTTGTGTACATAGACATAGAATCTTCTACTTTTGTTGTAAATGTAGCCCAACACTACCTTGCTGTCTGTGTAAAACTCTGTGTCCTCGAGTTCTAGATCCATCTCAGATGTAATAAGTTCTGCTAGTTCTACTGCTAGTACAGCAGCACACAGTTCCAATCTTGGAATGGTGGTTTCAGGACATGGTGCTAGCTTGGCCTTGCCCATAACAAACCCAATATGAACTTGGCCCTCGATGTCTACTGACTTGAGGTAGGTTACTGCTCCTTTTGCTTTAACTGAAGCATCGCAGAATACACATAACTTTCTAGACTGAACACTTGCAGGAGGAAAGTGGGTGTATGGTCTATGTACGTGTAGGTTGGATAAAGTCTTTAAAGAGTCTCTCCATGTTACCCATAATGTCTCTTTCTCAGGAGGTAGTGGAGAATCCCAATCACATGTGTCTGCGGTGAGCTCTCTAAGCAGAATCTTACCTTGGATGGTAACCGGTGCTACAAACCCGAGTGGATCATACAGGCTGTTGATGGTGGATAAAACACCTCGCCATGTGAAGGGCTTTGGCTCTTGGTCAACCTGAAAGGTAAGGGTGTCAGACTTGAGGTCCCAGTTGAGTCCTAGGCTGCGTTGCATAGGAAGGGAGTCTGTTGCTAAGTCCAGATCTTTGAAGTCACTGGCATAATCTTGGGAAGGGAAGGCCTCCATGACGACTTTGCTGTTTGATGCTATCTTATGCAGTCTGAGATTTGAAGAGGCAAGTGTACTTTGAGTCCTCTTGAGTAGACTTATTGCAGCTTCGGGTAAAGAAAGTGATTTCAGACCATCGTCTACATAAAAGTCTCTTTCAATAAACTGTGTAACGTCTTTCTCACCTTCTTGGGCAGATAGCTTAAGTCCATAGATGGCAACAGCAGGAGATGGACTGTTACCAAAAACGTGCACCTTCATGCGGTATTCTGTAATGTTTTTAGTAGGGTCATTGTCTTTGAACCATAGGAATCTCAAGAAGTTCCTGTGTTCTTCCTTGACTTGGAAGCTGTGAAACATTTGCTGAATGTCTGCAACTATGGCAACTGCTTCCTTGCGGAATCTGATGAGGACACCAAGAAGTGTGTTGTTGAGGTCTGGTCCCTTTAGGAGGACATCATTTAGTGAGATTCCTTGATGTCGAGAGCTGGAGTCAAACACTACCCGGATTTTACCTGGCTTCTTGGGGTGGTAGACGCCGAAGATTGGCAGGTACCAGCACTCTTCATCGTCTTTTAGAGGTGGAGCTATCTCAGCATGGTCATTCTCAAACATCTTACTCATGAATGAGAAGAAATGTCCTTTCATTTCTGGTTTCTTTTGGAAATTGGATCTGAGGGAAGAAAAGCATTTCAAAGCTTGTTCTCTGTTATTAGCAAGACAGGGTCTCTGCGCTCTGAAAGGCAGGGGTGCCACCCAGCTGTTTTCATTGGTTTTGTAGAATCCCTGTCTCATTATCTCCAAGAAAATATGATCTTCAATAGATGGTCCAATTTTGTGATCTTCTTTAGTATTTTGGAAAACTGAGCACCCTAAATGATCTCTGTCTTCATCACAAAGATTAGTGGTGTAAGGGTTTGAATGAATTACACTGGCAGGCTTCTCTCTTATGAGGAATCTGTTGGTGCAAGGCTGAAATAGGGATGGACGTCCGCCTTCTAGTGTCTTTGTAAAGAGAGAGTTCACGCTGGTTGGTTTGTGAACACTCCCTAGGCATACGTTGCCTATGATGACCCATCCTAGATCTAGCTTCTGAGCATAGAGGGAGTTGTGGGGACCATTGATTTGTTTTCTCACCTTGTGAACTCTGATGATGTCCCTCCCAAGGAGAAGCGCTATCTCAGCCTGGGGATCCAGTTCAGGGATGAGATGTGCTATGCCCTTCAGATGTCCGTGATGAAGTGCCACCTCTGGCGTAGGGATCTCCTCTCTGTCCATTGGGAACTGATTGCACTCGATTAGAGTTGGCAGAGGCAGGGTTGTCTGACCATCAAAGGATTCGATTTGGTAACCAATGGCTCTTCTCCCAGTTTCTTCACTTACCCCTTTACAAGTCTTGAGTAAGAATGACGAGCCGGCTTCCTTGATTTTGAAGGTGTCAAAGAAGGCTGAGCTGGCGAGTGATCTGTTGCTTTGATCGTCCAAGATCACGTATAGCTTCACTGCCTTTTCTCTGCGACCCATGGGGTAAACTGTAGCAAGACAAATCTTAGAGCAGGATTTGTTAGACAGACCTTTTCCACAGACTTGGGTGCACTGGGGTGTAACTACAGGAGGTACTGTGTCTTGTTGCTCCCCGCCGTGCTCTTCCACCTGGAGTGAGGGTGTAAGAGTCCATGGCGCTGGCCCTGGATGCAGAGCGGTGTTGTGCTCTGTGCTGTTGCACTCAGAGCAGTTGATGCTCACCTTTCAGTCTCTCCCAAGGTGAGAAGTTGATGCGCAGCACCTGTAACAAATTCTGTTTTCTTTGAGGAAGGTTCTGCGATCTTGGAGAGTCTTTTCTCTAAAACCTCTGCACTTTAACAACGAATGAGGCTTCTTGTGAAGAGGACATTCTCTGCTTGGATTCTGAGCTGGAGATGCACTTGTTTTGCGTACTGCAACAGGTGTGTCTTTTAAGTTGCGGGTAGGAGCAGGCTTACTTGACCTAGGGAAGGCAGAGTCCGATGATGAGATGTCAAAACTAGGATCATTTTTAACCTTTGCTTGTTGGCGAATAAAGTCCACAAAATAAGAGAATGGTGGGAAGGGGACATTGTGCTTTTGCTTGTAGTCGGAGCCTCGTGTAACCCAGGTTTCTTGAAGGTTGTAAGGTAGCTTTTGCACCATAGAGTTAACGCCACGGGCTGTGTCCAGAAAGGCAAGGCCTGGCAAGTCTCCTTCTGCTTTGGCTATTTGTAGTTCTGTAACTAGGTCACTCAAGTCTCTCAGCTTCTGGTAGCCTTTGTTAGGAATCTTGGGAAAGTCCTCTATTCTTTTAAAAAGAGAGTTTTCTATAACTTCTGGGGAACCGTAACATTCATCAATCCTCTCCCATATCATGCTCAGCCCTTTGGTTGGGTAATTAATGTTAATGTCTCTGATTCTCCTTGCATGTTCTGATGACTCATTCCCCAGCCAATTGACTAAGAGATCGGCTACTTCACTTGCTTTAAAATCAAGATCCCTTGTCGCATTTCTGAAGGACGAACGCCATGCTCTATAACTTTCAGGGCGATCGTTAAACTTTGCAAGTCCCTTTGCTAACAGTTCACGTCGTGCTAAGAACTTGAAGAAATCTGACATACCTTGATCGTTGTGTGAGTAGCCAGGGGGCGCTCTATTGTGCCAGGAACTTGGTGGATAGTTACGGTTATCAGGGATACTGTCGCTGTATCTTTTAGACCGTCGTTCTTCATTTTCGATTTGGTCAACTTTGACGTAGTCTTTTGATAGTCTGGATGCAGAATGTGCTGAAAACTGACTGAGTGCGGGTTTACTTTTTTGCTTGATATAAGGCGTGTGAATGGCGGGGGTTGATTCCGCTCTTGGCGCTGTAAGCGGGCAGTCATCTGGTTCAGCATGTCGCCGCACATATTCTGAGGTACGCTCTGTACTGTCGCCAGGAACGGATTTTTACCCAAACACGTTGCTGAGCCGCTCACTGATGGGGATGGCAAATTCCTCTAAGATGTCTGCCTCAGCGACTGCTGCTTCCTTCTCTACAGCCAACTTCTCTAACTCAGCTTCTGTGCGCAGCTTCTCTGATTCAGCTTCTATGCGTAGCTTCTCTGATTCAGCTTCTATGCGTAGCTTCTCTAATTTCATTTGCATCTCCTTTTCGGCGAATGCAGCCTTTACTTTGGCCTCCTTTGCCGCAAAGTCAGCTTTTACTCTTGCAGATTCTGCTTTTGCGCGGGCAATGGCGATTGTTTCGCTTTTCACTGACCTATTTGAGCTCATGGAGTAAACTTCTGACCTTGCCGCAAAGTGCTCTGACTTTGTCTGTGACATGGTGTCTCGCTGTGTGGAAGCTGGTAACACTGCTGTCTTACTGGCGTTATGTATGCTAGCCATGCTTAGAAGCCTTAGTTTTACTGCTGTTCTGTATGCTAGCCGTGCTTAGAAGCCTCCGTTTTACTGTTATGCCCCTCACTACACGTGGCTGAGGTGTATTTGGGCACACTGATAACTCCTCTCATACCAATGCATTCCGGTAGGCGTAGAATCCTTTTGAACTTTTATTGATACAAGATAGAGTAAAACTGTAACAGATACAGACAAATACAATTAGTAAAGATAGTACAATTAGTGCCTCCCTATCTATCTGCCTAACTGAGTACATAAATAGTAGACATACCGGAGAGGTTTCTGAAGGCTGGAACATATATCTTAGCAGTCCATGTGCATGCTTCCAGGGAAAAAGATGAAATGGCTGAAGAAGGTGACGCAAGGCCTGATGGGATTGAAAGTACGGAGGCTTGCAAGTCCCAAACTAGCTAACTCTTCTAATATTGCTTATGAAAATAGATGCAGTTATACAAAAGGGCCACAAGATGGCAACATAGATTAAATGTTATTAAACCAGAAAAAATAGGAAAAATTCAAGCCTTTTTACTAAAGGCATGACAATCGCAGTCCCGCTATGAGTCGCTGATTGCCGCCATTAGTAGTAAAAAAAAAATATGTCCCCGGATTTCATTTAAAAAATCTGGTCACCTTATGCTAGAACCTCTGTCTGCTTTTTATTGTATGTTTTTCTGCTGCAAAATTTCCTTCACTTCCTATCTGGCAAAACATTGTGCCCAAAACAGGAAGTAAATGGAAACCTATCAAACAGATTCCCAGTTAGCAAGAGATTGTCAATTTGCCCTCGTCTCTTTTATTATTACATTTGCATGTAAAAGTAGATGTATTTAGATGGAGGTAATGTGATTTAAGTGCACGCTAATGCTTGTAAATGGACATACATTGAAGCGCAAAAAAAAACAAATTTGACTTCTTTCTGTAGTGCACATCTACATGCTGAGAAAAACTACTTATGTGTGAATAAAAACCTTAAACATGACAGAATCACGCTGAAGGAGGAAACACAAAAGAGGCATTTTGACCTTTTTTGTTCTTCCGTTTATGTACTTTTACACTTCATGAAATCCATTAAAACATGTTAAAGAAAATGTATAGTTTTAACTTTATTATTATGTTCAAGACTAAAAGGTACCTTTTAAAATATTTTCAAATTTCTTACAAGGTAAATATTCTAAAATATTTTTTTTTGCAGTACAATATTGTTTATGAATAGTTCAGTTTTACCATCTGCAGAGAGCAGGTGGTACACTGGAGGAAACACTCCAACACTTCAGCAGTGTGATATTTTGAATTTAGGGGAAGCATCTGGGTGGTAGTGTAACCCAGATGCACTGATTGCTAGGGGATCTGAGGCCCTTTTATGGTTCTTGGATGACTCTGGTGGTGTGAGGTTCCCTGGGCCTATAGGTGGCGTTGTTGCCGGGGGCCGGAGGTGAACTCACACCGTAAGACTGTGCCTTTTTGTCCTTCCCTGGAGCTGGTACAGCGGGGCGGGGAACCCGCTGTGGCGCAAAGGGAGAGGAGATAAAAGGGGCGGACGTCCTGACCACGGGGGGTTCAGAGTTGAAGTCGGATGACGCGGCCGCACCCAGGCACCTTCAGCTTGGGTGCTGGCGTTCTGGTGTTTCGGGCCCAGGTGCCCTTGACCTGGCCGGAGCAGAGATGGAGTCCATCTCAGGCACCTTTAGCCTGGGGTGAGGTACTATGGCGGATGCCTGGTGCTCAGTACCTTCGACTGAGTTCCGCGAGGGTGGAGGAATCCGAGGGGGCCCTAACTCCTTGGGTGCCCGTGTCCGAGTTCGTGAGCTCTGGTGTGCAGAACTTCTCTGAAGAGTCCGGCGCAGCATCACTGGTGACAGAGAGGCCTCCGGTATCTCCCTTGTGACTATTCGCCACTGGTGATACCACAGTGGTTGGCAAGAGAAGGGAAAGGATTGTGCCTCAACCTATTCCCATTACTAAGTTGTTGCAAAAGAAATCCAACTTAACCGTGCTGTGTATTTATTCGCTGAGAAGAATAAAACTGTGTTGGACCTATTCACTGTGTGGAACTCTGGTTACTAGGAGCAAAGGAGTCAGGGACGAAGTACAGGACTTGACTCTAGGACACCTACACAAAGCCCGATCTTTCTGGCCTTCACCTCGTCACTATGGAGGACATAGGCCGTGGTGTATCTCATCCCTCCCCCAAGCACTAACACCCCTAGACAAAGAAAGACAAGCCGAGAATGAGAAGGGGTGAGAGGGGTGAGGTCGCTACACGTGGGGGCATCGTATCCGGGATGTGTATGGTGTCTGAATTTGAACTTTGCTGCCCGGAGGAGTTCCGAGTAGGTCGGCCATATTGGCCAACGCGCCATGAGGCAAACCACAGCTGCGTAGTTCGTGGGCGGGGAAAAGGGAAAGCCCGCAAACCGGTGCAGAGTGTGGGAGGAGTCTGGCCATGTGGACGTACGCACGTGGAGATTCCGGTGCGGGTGGGTCAGTGCGCATTGGAGCAGCGAACAGGAAAGATGACTTCAAACACTCCGTGGATTTAAGCTTCTTCTTTCACGGACATGACTTCCTTTGCTGCTCTCGTTATGGATACGGGAATCAGACGAAGGCCCCGGGGGCGATTGGCTCTGTACACCTGCAGAGACATTGAGGCCCTCTTTGTGATCTGTCCCGGCTGCTCGGGACTGGTGGTTCAGTTGAAGCCATTCGGGCGATGTGAGGTCTGCAAGGAGTTTCTCTTCGAGGTGGAACCATCCACAGAAAGGCCTCGCGCCTTCCACCTCAACTACCTCACAGGTACTGCCACTCCGGAGGGAGAGATCGATGCCATGGGGGGTATTCCTGTGCGCGCTGACCAGGGCGAAGTGACTGCCCAAACAGAAGTTAAAAGAGAAAAATCAGAAGATGCTGCTTCGGTCACCAGCAGCTCCCTGCTCCGACCGCCAAAGAGAAAAGTCGGCCTAGTGATGGCCTTGTGTGGTTGTGGAAGAGCTTCGCACCACTGCTTGCCTGACCTGGATGGATCCGGAGGGAAGAGCCCTGGACATCCCTGTTCTTCTGAAGGCCCAGGTGAGCCAGGGGTTGGGACTGTCTGTGTGGTTAAAGGTGGCGGAAGCCCACAGTCGGTGGAGGCCGTCAAGGGGGATGATTCTGTGACTGGGAATTATCTGCCCGCTGAGTGTTATGACACCTCCGACCTGGATTCAGTGTCTGACAATGGCGATGATGGGGAGATAGACAAAATCTTCCACCGAAAGGGATGGGACAAGATGAAGCTACCCTCATCCCATGTCACAAGGGAACCACCTATGTCTACTGGGGATAGTACACCCCGGGTGGAGGCCTCGGAGCCTAGGGAAGAATCTGGTCCACTGTCTGCAATCCCTCTTCTGGATTCAACCTCCATTTCACCTGCTCCTGTTGCGGGAGTGCAACGCCAGTCACTGCGGGCTCCTGTGCCCAGATCTACCGAGGTGGTGAACGCACCTCTCCATCCAGAAGCCATTGTGTTACCTGGAGAAGGAGACCGTGCCACTATGCCACCTTTGGCTAGGCTGCAGTGTCTCTTTAGCCAGAAGGTTGCCCAAGAGTATGGGTGGGAGTACCCATATCTGCCTCAAGAATTGCTATATGAGGTGGAAGTTTTTCGCCGGAGGTGGTACAATACCTTTGTTTGTGTAGCGGCCTCACCCTCTCTCCTTCTTTCCTCGGTTTTGCACACCAACTCATGTCTAGGGGTTCCTGGGTTGTGAGAGTGAGATGCGCCACGGCCCATGTCCTCCCCATTGTAGTAGGGAGGTGAAGGCCACTTCCTGATGTTTCCTCGGGCCGGTGTGTTCTGTGAATGCACTGAGTCTGTAATTGCAAGCTCACCAGCCTCCCCTTTGCTTCCAGTAACTGGAGTTCACACACCGGAGAAAGGTCCAACACTTGTTTATTTAGCACTCCAATAGCAAAGCACGATAAACAGTTCTTTTAGCAGCAGACTGGTTGGGACCTATAACCTTGCCAACGGTGGGATGAGCAGATCAAGGCACTTCCTAACGTTTCAGTTCTATGCCACTATGCTATGACCAGCGGCGCCTAAGCCAATCCGGCTGATGCAGAACAGGAAAGATGGGGTCTCTTCCAGCAACCCCTATGAACCGCAATGGAGCCCTCTTCGATACGCTGTTGCCCCTATCAGGGGGATGTGTCCTCCCAAGAGAGTTCCCAGAGGCCCACTGTCACCGGGTTGGTGCTGCCCCGGGTCTTCAGTGGGTAACCTCCCCGGCCTCCTCACCTCAGGTACGAGTCCCTCCGCTCAGGGACCCTCGGACAGTCCACCCTAGCGGGACCCAGTCGAAGGTACTGGGCCCCAGGCCTCCTAGATAGTACCTCACCCCAGGCTAAAGGTGCCTGGGATGGACGCCAACATGACTCCGGACCAGGCCATGGGCACCTGGACCAGACTCCTGGATCTCCCGCGCCCAGGCCTAAGGGCCCTGGGTGCGGGCCGCAACCCTCCTCCTCCGAGGACCTTCTTCCCCGCCCGACGACGACCACCACCTCGTGGTAAGGGCGTCTCCCCCTTTTATCTCCTCCCATCAACGGCCCGGCGGGTTCCCCGCCCCAGCCATACCATCTCCAGGAAGGGACAAAACAGGGAGCACTGCGAAGATGATTCTACCTGAAGCCTGTGGGTACCTCGCCACCCACAGGCAAAGGAGAATATTACATCCTCCAATCCTCCACGAAACAAAAAGGGGTCTGAATCCTAACACAATTATACACCTGGGTCACACTATTGCCCAGGTGTATCCCATCAATTTGAGGACCCCGCTACACACTCCCCCCTGTAATTTGACGCTGGTCCCCAGCGTCAGGTGCACACCCATGCCTCCCATAAAGTGGTGACATGGAGTGAAACCCCTGAGGCAGTTCCCCTAAATTTCCCAAGTGCCAAGACCTGCTCAGGGAATGGGGAACATATAAAACAACTTATGTCATAAAACACTTTAAACATCTGCATAGTCACAGCCCCTCTCCCACACTGTCTAAGAGCCACCCACTCTCAATGATCTTGACGGACGATTCTCCTGCAGGGGAAAGAAAAACAACATCCTAACATAATTTCGTGTTATTTGGGATGAGTGGGCCCGTCAGCCGAGAGACCCACTCACTCCAACAAGCAAGGTGATGTGTGGGTGAAATATTTTCAAACATTTGTTGCGCAACACTGCCACCTGGTGACAACGCCGCGGTCATGACACTCAACGAATCTTCGTTCTTCCAGCTTTTCCCTACTCTGCCACTATTCCCAAATGTCCTTGCCTTTGGCACATGAAGAAAAGGGGAAACACGAAAACACAACAGTCCCCAAGTCTCCAACGAGAAAAAGAAAAACCCAAACAAAAACAAAAGCAGGGCACAGTCCTGGGTGTCTGGGAATGGCTCTTCCAGAAAGTTCAAGTGCACAAAAGAAATAAACAGGAGTTCTTTTCTCCTATAAGTAAAACTTTGGATCCGGCAGGTACAGGGGTTTCAGGTGTTTGTCAAATGCCTCTATCGAATACTCGACATCTTCTCCTTCTCTTCTGCAAATGACTATCTTGTCAGCATGGATATGGCGCCCCAATTTCCATTCAGCTTTGCAGTCCTCAAACCTCTTAGACACTGCCGGCACACATTCCAGGTACCTGCGAGCATGGGGCACCTTCAACTTGTCCCACACAAACTCGTCATACTATCTTGTTCTCCAGAATTCCACCTCATACAGCAAGTCCCGGGGTAGATACGGGTACTCCCACCCATATTCCCGAGCTACTTTATGGCAAAACAGTCTCTGCAAGCGGGCCAAAGGTGGCATAGTGGCTTTCTCTCCAGTTCCAGGCAGCACAATAGCTTCCGGATGCCGAGGTGCCTTTACCAGCTCCCTGGAAATGACTTTCGGCACTCTCAGAGAAGTGCGGGGTGTCCCCACAACCAAAGTAGGTGAGGTAACAGTAGATGAGGACACAGGTGGAGGGGTAGGTTCCCTCGTAAGCTGCGGGTCTTCCACCCGAGGCGTGCTGTCTCCTGTGTACATAGGTGAATCCCGTACCGCACGGGAAGCAAGAAGTGGCACTCTATCCCAGCCCTTGCGGCTGAACAGTTTGTCTATCTCGCCATCATCTCCGCAATCAGACAGCGACTCTAGGTCGGAGGTGTCATACATCTCCGCAGGCAGATATCTTCCGGTGGACACAGAATCAACCTCCCTGGGGGGCTCCACCTCCAATGGGCCCCCGACACCTCCAACCACCACCACAGTCCCAGCCCCTGGCTCACCTGACCCTTGTAGAGGACTGGGAAGTCCGGGACTTCCTTCTCGACCGGCGCCATCCAGGCCAGGCAAGCAGCGGGGTGAAGCTCGACCACGTCCATAGGATGCCTGTACTAGGCCAACTTTCCTCTTCGGTGGTGGGAGCAGAGAACTTGTGGCGACCGAGGCAGCATCCTCGGATTTTTCTCTGTTGGGCAGTCCATCGCCCTGGTCAGCGCGCACGGGAACCTCGACAGAGGCCTTGATCTCCCCTTCCGGAGTAGCAGTACCCGTGAGGTGGTTGAGGCGAAGGGCCCGGGGCCTTGCTGTGGACGACTCGACCTCAAAAAGGAATTCTCTGCACTCCTCACATCGCCCGAATGGCTTCAGGGTGACCACCAGTCCCGAGCAGCCGGGACAGATCACACCGAGGGCCTCCGTGTCTCTGCAAGTGTACAGAGCCAACCGCCCTCGGGGCCTAAGTCTTATCCCCGTGTCTGTGATGGGGGCAGCAAAGGAAGTCATTCTCGTGGGGTGAGGAACCATAATCCATGGGGCACTTGAGGTCATCCCGACTATCTGCTGCTCCATCATGCACTGACCCCGCGCCCGAGTCTCCACATGTATCCCCACACTTGGCCAGACTCCTCCCATGAGCTGTACATTTTCGCGGGCTTCCTCTTGACTCCGCCCACGAACGATGTCGCCACGTGGTGCCTCGTGGCGCAGTGCGTTAACAGTCCCCACGTGCAGTACGTCACACGGCTGGACCTCTCCCTTTTTCCGCTCCTCCGCATGGGCCTTTCCCGTGTTAGGGTCATTTCCACAACTCCGAGCAGGGACGCACTTTGGCCAGTAATATGGCCGATCTGCTCGGAACTCCTCTGGGCAGCAAAGTTCAAATGTAGACATTCTCAAGTCCATCTTTAGAACACACTCTATCCCGGACGAGCCCCCACGTGTAGCGGCCTCACCCTCTCTCCTTCTTTCCTCGGTTTTGCACACCAACTCATGTCTAGGGGTTCCTGGGTTGTGAGAGTGAGATGCGCCACGGCCCATGTCCTCCCCATTGTAGTAGGGAGGTGAAGGCCACTTCCTGATGTTTCCTCGGGCCGGTGTGTTCTGTGAATGCACTGAGTCTGTAATTGCAAGCTCACCAGCCTCCCCTTTGCTTCCAGTAACTGGAGTTCACACACCGGAGAAAGGTCCAACACTTGTTTATTTAGCACTCCAATAGCAAAGCACGATAAACAGTTCTTTTAGCAGCAGACTGGTTGGGACCTATAACCTTGCCAACGGTGGGATGAGCAGATCAAGGCACTTCCTAACGTTTCAGTTCTATGCCACTATGCTATGACCAGCGGCGCCTAAGCCAATCCGGCTGATGCAGAACAGGAAAGATGGGGTCTCTTCCAGCAACCCCTATGAACCGCAATGGAGCCCTCTTCGATACGCTGTTGCCCCTATCAGGGGGATGTGTCCTCCCAAGAGAGTTCCCAGAGGCCCACTGTCACTGGGTTGGTGCTGCCCCGGGTCTTCAGTGGGTAACCTCCCCGGCCTCCTCACCTCAGGTACGAGTCCCTCCGCTCAGGGACCCTCGGACAGTCCACCCTAGCGGGACCCAGTCGAAGGTACTGGGCCCCAGGCCTCCTCGACAGTACCTCACCCCAGGCTAAAGGTGCCTGGGATGGACGCCAACATGACTCCGGACCAGGCCATGGGCACCTGGACCAGACTCCTGGATCTCCCGCGCCCAGGCCTAAGGGCCCTGGGTGCGGGCCGCAACCCTCCTCCGAGGACCTTCTTCCCCGCCCGACGACGACGACGACCACCACCTTGTGGTAAGGGCGTCTCCCCCTTTTATCTCCTCCCATCAACGGCCCGGCGGGTTCCCCGCCCCAGCCATACCATCTCCAGGAAGGGACAAAACAGGGAGCACTGCGAAGATGATTCTACCTGAAGCCTGTGGGTACCTCGCCACCCACAGGCAAAGGAGAATATTACATCCTCCAATCCTCCACGAAACAAAAAGGGGTCTGAATCCTAACACAATTATACACCTGGGTCACACTATTGCCCAGGTGTATCCCATCAATTTGAGGACCCCGCTACATTTGGGACAAACTTAAAGTACCTCAAGTACGCCGGTAACCCTTTTTGTTCACCAACGGTCACCAAAAAGTTTCAGGACTGTAAAGCTAAGTGGCTGCTGGGAAGGCATATCTATACGGACAGAGTGGTGATTTGTCGCAAGGATGGAGGAAATGTTGAGTACAACGTGGAGGCTTTTGACAAGCATTTGAAGCCTGTGTTCCTGCCGCATCCAAAGTTTTACCTTTAGGAGACAAAGACTCCTGTGTGTTCTTTCTTGCTGCTCATTGCTGAACTTTCCGGAGTGCCTTTGCCGGAACACAAGGACTGTGCCCTTGTTTTTTTTTGTATTTGGGCGTTCTACTCTTTGGGGAAATGGGAGCTGTTACTGTTTTGTTCTCCCTCCTTCTCCTTGCACTTCAGAGAAATCATTGACTTTGGGTTTTTAGTCAGTGTAGGGTCACAGAGAAAAAAAAGGAATCAAGAGAGAAAAGTTAATCTGAAAGTGATAAGTGTCTTTACCGCGGCATTGTCACCAGGTGGCAGTGTTGCGCAACGATTGTTTTTTTTTTTTAACACTATGCAACACTCATTGGAATGAGTGGGTTTCTTCTCAGACAAGCCCATTCATTCCAAGCAAACACATATATGATGTTAGGATGTGTGTTATATTTTTTTTTCCCCTCTGCAGGAGACTCGTCTGTTAAGGCTGCTGAGAATGGGGTGGTCCTTAGATAGCAAGGGGGGGGGGGAATTGTACATGTGTAAATGTTAAAGAGTATTTTATTGGAAGTTTTATTGTTTTACATTTCTATTTTCCCTTTTCCCATTTTAGGTCTTGGCACAATTCAGGGTTAAATTGTATAGTTGGTCTCTGGGTCAGACTTATGTTGCCACTTCTTGGGAGACATGGGCTTGCACCAGACACTGGGGACCAGTGTCAAATCACCGGGGGGAGAGTGTAGCGGGTATTTGAATTTACGGGAAGCATCTGGGTGGTAGTGTAATCCAGATGCACTGATTGCTAGGGGATCTGAGGCCCTTTTATGGTTCTTGGAGGACTCTGGTGGTGTGAGGTTCCCTGGGCCTATAGGTGGCGTTGTTGCCTGGGGCTGGAGGTGAACTCACATTGCAAGACTGTGCCTTTTTGTCCTTCCCTGGAGCTGGTACAGCGGGGCGGGGAACCCGCTGTGGCGCGAAGGGAGAGGAGATAAAAGGGGCGGACGCCCTGACCACGGGGGGTTCAGAGTTGAAGTCGGAGGACGCGGCCGCACCCAGGCACCTTCAGCTTGGGTGCTGGCGTTCCGGTGCTCCGGGCCCAGGTGCCCTTGACCTGAACCGAGCAGAGATGGAGTCCATCTCAGGCACCTTTAGCCTGGGGTGAGGTACTATGGCGGATGCCTGGGGCTCAGTACCTTCGACTGAGTTCCGCGAGGGTGGAGGAATCCGAGGGGGCCCTAACTCCTTGGGTGCCCGTGTCCGAGTTCGTGAGCTCTGGTGTGCAGAACTTCTCTGAAGAGTCCGGCGCAGCATCGCTGGTGACAGAGAAGCCTCCAGGATCTCCCTTGGACGGATATCCTTCCCCTGACAGGGGCCATGCTAGTGAAGGTAATTCACGTTCTATTTCATATAGTCAGTGGCAGCGACTATTCGCCACTGGTGATACCACAGTGGTTGGCAAGAGAAGGGAAAGGATTGTGCCTCAACCTATTCCCATTACTAAGTTGTTGCAAAAGAAATCCAACTTAACCGTGCTGTGTATTTATTCGCTGAGAAGAATAAAACTGTGTTGGACCTATTCACTGTGTGGAACTCTGGTTACTAGGAGCAAAAGGAGTCAGGGACGAAGTACAGGACTTGACTCTAGGACACCTACACAAAGCCCGATCTTTCTGGCCTTCACCTCGTCACTATGGAGGACATGGGCCATGGTGTATCTCATCCCTCCCCCCAGCACTAACACCCCTAGACAAAGAAAGACAAGCCGAGAATGAGAAGGGGTGAGAGGGGTGAGGTCGCTACACTACTATGCCATGAATAGCCTTTAATTTGATCTCCTGTTACTCAGGTTTAGTTAAATCACACAAGTAGATGAATTAACTTAGAATTCCAGGCTAAACCTAACTAGTCTTAAAGATGCTCCTTTCCACCTCCTAACACCTATGCTGACTAACCTGTGTAAGAAAAATGTATATTATTAACCCCTTCGCACCCACGGGTAAAACATATCTAAAAGCACAATTATGCAACTTTGACATGTGTTAGTAAAACCGTACATCACAACTACTTTGTGCATCATGCCACATTTTTTTTAGAACAAATTGGGCTTTCGTTTAATAGTAAATGGTAATGGAGATCTCCTTATTTTTTTTATTATTAAAGGAAAACTGCCCCAAAATGGTAAAAAATAAATAAAAATGTAGCTGTATATTTCTTGCTACTACCATAACCTTCCACCAAAGAATAACCCAAAATAAATTCTCCTGCTCCTGACGATTGCAGTGATGCCACATATGTGTATGTTAGTTGTTGCATGTACCCGTAGTACAGCCCAAAAACAAAACAACAGTGCCCATTTTGCCATTTTTGTACCTGTAGCGGCCTCACCCCTCACTCCCTTTCTCATGCTCGGCTTGTCTTTCTTCGTCTAGGGGTTTCAGTGCTGGGGAGAGGGATGAGGTACACCACGCCCCATGTCCTCCATAGCTGAGAGGTGAAGGCCAGAAGATTGGGTTTTGTGTAGGTGTCCCAGAGTCAAGTCCAGTACTTCGTCCCTGACTCCTTTGCTCCTAGTAACCAGAGTTCCACACAGTGAATAGGTCCAACTCAGTTTTATTCTTCTTGGCGTAACAAACATACAGTTTCTTCTACTGAGTAGTGATGGGGAATAGATCGAGGCACAATCCCTTCCCTTCTCCTGCTAACCACTTTGGTATCATCAGTGGCGGGTAGTCACTGCCACTGACTATATTGAGTAGAATGTGAATTACCTTCGCTAGCACGGCCCCTGTCAGGGGAAGGAAATCCGTCCAAGGGAGAAACCGGAGGCCTCTCTGTCACCAGCAATGCTGCACCGAACTCTTCAGAGAAGTTCCGCACACCAGCTCTCACGAACTCAGACACGGGCACCCAAGGAGTTAGGGCCCCCTCGGATTCCTCCACCCTCGCGGAACTCAGTCGAAGGTACTGAGCCCCAGGCCTCCGCCATAGTACCACACCCCAGGCTAAAGGTGCCTGAGATGGACTCCATCTTCGCTCCAGCTAGGTCAAGGGCACCTAGGCCTGGAACGCCAGCACCCAAGCTGAAGGTGCCTGGGTGCGGCCGAGTCCTCCCACTCCCTCTCAGGACTCTGAACTCTGAACCCTGTGGTAAGGGCGTCCGCCCCTTTTATCCCCTCTCCCTTTGCGCCACAGCGGGTTCCCCGCCCCGCTGTACCAGCTCCAGGGGAGGACAAAAAGGCACAGTCTTGCGGTGTGAGTTCAGCTCCGGCCCAGGCAACAGCGCCACCTGTGGACCACAAGGAACCTCACACCACCAGAGTCCTACAAGAACCAAAAAAAGGTCTCAGATCCCCTAGCAATTTGTGCATCTGGGTTACACTATCACCCAGATGCTTCCCCTAAATTCAAATACCCGCTACACTCCCTATCTACAACACACTGACACAAAAAAAGAAAAATCCTGACCTTGACCCAAACACTAACTCTGGCACTGACCTAGATCAAACCTTCATCTAGGTATTTTTTACACACACTTTTTTTTTCTCTGCAAGGAGACAGATAGATACAAAGTATCACTCTCCTCCATTCACAGAGGAAAAAAAACATGGGGGCGGGCTTCTCAGTGACCAATCATAGTCATAGTCAATCAGAGGTTATCACAGCAATCAGGTGACCTGGAATCAGGAGTTCTGGGTCCCAATCATTAGTACACAAAAAGAGATGCGCAAATATATGGCCCCATGGAAAAAAAGCCAGTCCAGTGGGGCCGCATATTTGCGTACAGTCAGTGTAAAGGGGTTAACCTATTTTCAGCCTGGTTTGATCCCATGATCTAGCTCCCCTTGGTCAGTCAGCAGTGGCTGCAGGGGAGAGGAGGGAGCACAGACAGCGGTTGAGCCATAGCTTATGGGCGATGTGACTACTCCAGGCTTTACTAGCCATTGTCGAGTACTCTCTCCTCTCCCCTGTAGCTGGCATTGGCTGACACAGGGGATCATGTGACCAGACTTAAGCAGGCTGAAAATAGGTAAGTATACACATCTTTCTTACACAGGTTAGTCAGTATAGGTGTTAGGAGTGGAGAGGAAGCATTTTTAGGACTAATTAGGTTTAGCCTTTAGCCCTTAACTTACATAGGATGTTCAAATTTCACATGTTGGTAGAGTAAATATTCCTCTATAGGAGGGGTCACCAAACTATGGCCCTCCTGTTGTTCAGGAACTACAATTCCCATCATGCCTAGTCACGTCTGTGAATGTGAGAGTTTTACAATACTATAGCAACTCCTCTTTTTCAGGTAAATTATGGATTCCAAGCAGAAGCAATATGACGTCATTGAGTTCTTCTCTACGAAGGAGGGATGCACACCATCAGACAACCAGAGAAGGCTACAGAGGGTTTTTTGGAGATGACACCATTGACCAGCATCTTCTCTTTGGTGACTGTTGTCAATGGTGTGATCTCTGTAAACATTCTGCAGCCTTCTGTGAATGTTGGACAGCCTGCACCCCCTCCTTCGCCAAGTAGAACTCTAAGACAGTACGTTGCATCTGCTTGGAATCCATTATTTACCTGCAACAAAAAAGAAGAGTTACTGTAGAGAAAGAGTTACTCTACCAACATGTAAAATTTATTAAAAAGTTTATTTCCTAGGGTAATGAAGAAAAGATGATCCGCACTCCGGTCGTTGCTCTTTAAACAATTGTCGTATTTATTGACAAGCCACAGTGAACAAACGCAAATGAGAACAGTTGCATTTGTTCACTGTGGCTTGACAATAAATACAATGATTTTTTAAAGAGCAACGACTGGAGTGCGGATCATTTTTTCTTCATTAGTCTACTCAGCCAGTGACTGTGGATCGAGCACCCGGGAGCTCTGCTTTCTATATTCAATACATTTTTATTAGAAGGTAGTATACATTTTACAACAAAAGAACATAGAAAGAGGTACATCCTCCCCATAAGCAGTATACAGTGTTCCCAAGGATCTTCGGTATTAAAAGCCGGTCATTACATCTGATCCACTCAAAGTCTATGACCCAGAGATGGAGTCACCATGTGACATACGTGTGTCCCCTGGTTGCAACATACCTCAACATAAAAGAACCTTCAAGTAACAAACAAAAATTATACTTCTAAAAGAAAAAAAGGGGAGAGAAAGTAGGTGTAAAATAACGGTTTTCCCATAAAAGGTTTTTCCTTATAACCTTCTTAATGTATTTGCCTGAGACAAAATTTGTGAATCAGCTTGAAATCAAACCGTGTGTTTTATTGTACACACTAATAAAAGAATAAGTACAGTTACAGTATATTAATTCAATAGCTTCAAAAAGGTTTCAAAATAGAGTTCAAGTATAAAAGAAAGTTCAATATATGTGATGCCTCGTGCTCTTCTGACTTCTTTAAAGATGGCCGATTAACCCTGTGTAAGCTGAATAGTCTGTGGGCTGTAAAATAGATGTTTCAAGATGCCAAGCTGGAAACAAACAGAGCTCCTTCCTGAGCACTCAGGTTTTAAAACAGTTCTCTTTCTTTGTCAATCTTCGCGCCGAAAAGTAACCACTCCCACAATATTACCTCCCTCTCACTCTCCAGAATAGGAGGGAGTCAAAGTAGAAATATGAGGAACATCTGGTTTAACTTATACATGATTTCACAGGAAATAGCCAGGCTTACACAGGATATGGGGGGGGGAAGGTGAAGTTAACCTAAACAACTCTATATTTCAAACAAAATATCAGTTACATAGCAGTATCACCTCAAAGAGAGAATATTTTTACAAAATACATCAAAAACCTGACAGTTTCTAGAATCTGAAACTCAAGTTCAAATGCCACATTTGGAAGTCATTAACTCAGAAGCCCAACCATTCATACAATTATAGGAATTCATATTCTCAATAATATTTTTTATGGCCAAATTAAATTTTAGATATTAAGAATATAACATTCCCCTCTGAAATATGAATAATAATCATATTTTTCATTTAAATCATACATACAATCATTCATGTCACATGTACTCAGACTTTGATCCAATAACTCCAAATGATTTGTCACCTGTAACTGAGTTTGCAACTCCAAAACCCATCCTTCTCTTAAGCTTATTTTGCAACATATCATCACCTTTCTTAATTTCATTTCTGATTTGCTTATAAAAAAAATTCATTCTAAACATTAAACATAATTGATATATACTGCATAACATAATAATAATAAAAATAATAACTATAGGATGCGCTAAAATATTTCCTGCTGCAGAAGTAATTGAAGTTTTTCCCCAAATGGATATACTAGTTCTGAATTGTCTCCACCAGCTACTACCTGCAAAATCAGACCATTGATGAGCTAGTTCTTGTAAATTCCCTCATGTTTAAACAATATCTCTGCATTCTGAAGTTCTTTAGTTAAGGCCATTAATAAACCTTGATCCTTTTGAATTACACTAGCCCATTCCTTCCAATGGAATTCATCTATCTGAGATATATTGTATTGTGAAGGAATAATACTTATATTCCTAACAATTATCTGCGATATATTAATTCTCAACCCAATAACATCTATGGCCACTAAATCTCCTTCTACACAATACAAACCTCGATTTAGGTTTTCTGTATGTGTACAAGAGGAAAATAAAGTTTTAACCCTCTCTGTATATGTCATGATCTGAAAACAAACCTTCTTTTTATCTACAAGAGTAATCAATTCAGAAGTAGTTCCAACTTTTTCTATTCTTGCTGAACATAATGTATGATTATGGTAACAAGAATGAAATATACTTTTATCTTGATTAGGTAAACAAATAACTTTAGATTCGAATTGTAAACATGATGACAGATCTTATTGTTCTAAATCAAAATTATCCTTGTTAAACACAAAATCTGTATACTGCAATTTATAATATAATAATTGAGTATCACTAATTGGTAATCCCAAAACAGTAATTGGAACCAAAATGTGTTCTTTCCCTGCTATTGGAATCATAGAACTATAACATATATCCTGATTACATCCCATCCATTTATTTACCCATAAATCGGTATGATTTATTGCAAATGCATATTCTCTGGGTAAATTCTGCAAAATACCGAGAGGAGTTATTCCACCCTGAAATGCTTGCGCAATTATTTTAAAATTAGTGGAATATTCTGTCTGGATCTCTAAACATGCTCTGGCTATATGAGAATGTTCTTCACTTGTCATTAGATTTAAAGTAATATTCTGAAGATGCAATATGGATGGACCCATTACATTAGCTGTTTTAATAACCATTTCTTCCAATATCTGATTCAAATTTCTTTGGATTATAATACCTTTACTTCCCACTAAACCAGCTGTCTCGAAATCAGACTTTAGTGTGTTAATATCCATACTATTTGTTATACGTCCAACCATACCAAATCCACCTAGAATGCCTTCAACAATACCACGTTTATTCCTGTTATGATTCCTACTATTAATTCCAAACCATCTTTCAATACTCAATTCCATATTAACCAAATGTCCTTGACATTGTGGAAACCTTGTAGAAATTTTCCATTCTGAAATATTAAAGTTCCACAATATAATGACAAACTTTCCTTCTCTCAATAGAGCTCTGGACAGGAAATGGTTAATCTGGAAAGGATTAGCAAGAACGCCTTTTTTACCAACACATGGAGTTTTCCTTGGAGACATTACAACAACACTTGCATTAGCACATTTCAACGGATGACCTTCTATTAATATGCAGCACTCATATATACCGGTATCATTTAAAGATACACCTGATTGATGATAAATAAATTTATCATTGATCCAATTCACAGTACCAAAAACTCCTTTATGAATTGTATTAGTAGTACTGTGAAGAAAGCTACCCAAAAATTCACCATTCCTTTTCCAAGTTAATAATTAATTTTGAGGTAAAAATATCTGAGTACTACATACCAAATTCAGACTATCTTCATCTTCAATGATTTTTAAGGACTGTGGAGACACTTTTATTTCTGGAACAATAATATCTACCACAGTAAGACTAATTTTAACCACCTCGCGCCCGCCGTATGAGAATATACGGCCGCAAGGTGGTTGTCAAATGCCGGGAGGCCGTTATTATACGGCCTCCGCTATTTGGCCACTGGGGGGCGCGCGAGCGCCGCCGGCGGCGCGCGCACGTGCCCGGCGCTTCACTGCAATGCCGATGCGCGTGCCTGGCGGCCGCGATGTCCGCCAGGCACCCCCGATCGGCGGTTACAGAGACAAGGACATGGATCTCTGTGTGTAAACACAGAGATTCATGTCCTGTCAGGGAGAGGAGACCGATGCTGTGTCCCTTGTACATAGGGACACAGATCGGTCACCTCCCCCAGTCAGTCCCCTCCCCCCACAGTAACAATCAATCCCAGGGAACACATTTAACCCCTTCCTCGCCCCCTAGTGTTTACCCCTTCCCTGCCAGTCACATTTATACAGTAATCAGTGCATATTTATAGCACTGTTCGCTGTATAAATGTGAATGGTCCCAAATTAGTGTCAAAAGTGTCCGATGTGTCCGCCATAATGTCGCAGTCACAAAAAAAATCACTGATCGCCGCCATTACTAATAAAAAAATATATATATATAAAAATGCCATAAAACTATCCCCCTATTTTGTAAACGCTATAACTTTTGCGCAAACCAATCGATAAACGCTGATTGCGATTTTTTTTTTTACCAAAAATATGTAGAAGAATACGTATCGGCCTAAACTGAGGAAAAAAATACAAAAAAAAAAATTGGGATATTTATTATAGCAAAAATCAAAAAATATTGCTTTTTTTTCAAAATTGTCGCTCTATTTTTGTTTATAGCGCAAAAAATAAAAACCGTCGAGGTGATCAAATACCACCAAAAGAAAGCTCTATTTGTGCGAAAAAAAGGACGTCAATTTTGTTTGGGAGCCACGTCGCACGACCGCGCAATTGTCATTCAAAGTGTGACAGTGCTGAAAGCTGAAATTTCGCCTGGGCAGGAAGGGGGTATATGTGCCCAGTAAGGAAGGGGTTAACTATCCAATATTTTTTCAAAACTTTGTAGCAGGTAATAATACTGTTCTACCGAATACCACAGTAATTTCCCAGTGACTTCAATATCATTACTATGAATGAAGTACAATTCCATACAGCAAGTATGTCCATGTCTTATACATACATATCCCAACAAATCTTCTGCTGTATTGCTATTAGTGTATCTAAATGTATCTCTTTTTCATCTATATCAATATGCTTTTATCACTTTTGTCCTCCGTATCAATATCAATAGCTTTATCATTTTTGTCCTCTATATTAATATCAGTGTCTATATCTCTTTTGTTTCTGAATAATGTGATGTCTTTGCTGTGAAAATCTTCCATCCTGTTAACCTCTGCATGGCTGGAACAGTTTGTGATATATTTTACCACTGACAAAATTGTCACTAGAAAAAGAGGAATCCGTTGATCAATCTTCTCTCTTTAGAACTTTTCTTTTGTTGTCATTTTTCCTTCTTTAATCAGGTTTGGTCAAAAACCATTCCTAGGAAAAAATAAAAGCAGTATCATTTATCTAAATATAACATTTTTATCTCATAATATACAATTATTGTCTCATAATATACAATTTCCACTGATCAGTGTTTACCCACATTTTTGTTGTCTACGTGCATTATCCACTGAATTGAGAGGTCTTTGAACTTACACCATTAACCATTATGTTTTCTCTATTGCCCCTCTGTGCAGCGTAGACAAAAAATCATTGGGAAACACCTGACGGTGTTGAGGTATAACAGGACCCAGACCTTTTTAAGTCATGACATAAAAATCTTGTTTTCACAAACTAAATTAAGATTTTAAGTCACCCAAAGAGGAAGAAAATAGACGCATCCATTCTCTATAGCCCCGTACACACGATCGGTTTAACTGATGAAAACCGTCCGATGGATTGTTTTCATCAGACAAACCGATCGTGTATGGGACCCATCGGTCTTTTTTCCATCGGTTTTAAAAAATAGAACATGTTTTAAAATTATCCGATGGATAAAAAACCGATAGCAAATTCCGATCGTCTGTGGGCAAGTCCATCGGATAAAAAACCCTTGCATGCTCAGAATCAAGTCGACGCATGCTCAGAAGCATTGAACTTCCTTTTTCTCGGCTCATCTGAGTGTTTTACGTCACCGCGTTTGGGACGGTCGGTTTTTTGACTGATGGTGTGTAGGCAAGACTGATGGAAGTCAGCTTCATCGGATTTCCGATGGACAAAACCATTGGATTAGAATCCATAGGATATCTGATCGTGTGTACAGGGCTTAATATTCTATAAATGAAGGAATCTGTGTGTCTGTTTTCCTGACAACATTAAAATTCAGGTTGAATCACCAATTCACCATGCAAAACTGCTTCCTTTGCTAAAACTGTCACTATACAAACTTCAAAGTACTATGTGGGGTTGTTTTGTTAAAACCTACAATATCTCAGTTGCTTTTACTGCATAATGCACACCCACTAATTATCTCAATGCTTTGAATGCTGTTGATACAGGTAAAGAAACAATAGTCTCAATACGTTCCTGTAAAGGCTTTTCTTTCCTGGACCAATCAAAAATTCCTAAAAATTGTACTTCACTTATCATAAACTGGACCTTACGTGCATTCAACTTAAAACCTCTTCTTCCAGAATTCTCAACAACTCTGCCAGAAGAATAAAATGTTCCTTTAATTAATAAATATCTTACTGTAAAACAAGGATGAACAAATTGCTCAAAATGTTCCTCCTTTGCTTATTCCAAAGTTTGTCTTTGTGAATCTAATTTATATTTCAAACATTCTTTCTGAAAGCAATTGGCATTTCCTATTTCCTGTGTTCTGTCTGTGACGTGTATCTCATCATATCTGGGTGTGGCCATACACGTGACAATTCTGAGTTCACCATCTTTCTTTTGGGTGTCTAAACTCTGTCTACATGCTGCAGCTTTATTCAATATTTTTGTTTTAAACAAAATTTCATGTTCCTGGCCAAATTCCCCTATTGACCGCATAACTTGTACAGCAGAATCTATTGTCCTCTGTTTTCCCTGTTTTACAAACATTCCTTTCCGGAGCTTTTAAAATCATTGCATCAAAAACTTTAACAAGCTTAGTCAAATTCCTAATCTGTTTGCTGAATTTCTTAAAAGTAAATTTAGATTTTTGTATCTCAATATTAGCTTGTAAACATTCATTGAACATGTAACACCATAATTCATCATCTCGTTTCTTAATCCAAAAAAATGAAGAATGTGAGTGTGTGTGTCTGGCTGTATCAGCCTTTTTACAATTGTGTGTGTGTGTGTGTGTGTGTGTGAGACTCCCATCGTCCCAGCATGTCAGCTGATCTCTCCAAAGCTAAAAAATCATTACCCCCACCTTTTTTTAGGGATGGGTCTGTGAACTGTGTGAATAGCTGACATAAAAAATAAATCTCTGAACCTCACATCAAAACCTTATTCATAACCATATTCATAGCCAAAAAACATTAACCAGTAAATTCTCACCATCCATACAGCTCACTAATAACTGTTTTGATTGTTTCCCTCCATTGCTATATTTGAAAAAATATGCGGCTCACTGCACTTTATATAGTTATGCCTTTCCTGTCTTAATTGCATATGGGTTTTAAAGGGGAAATACATCTGGCTTTTATGCCTAGAATTTTTACTCCATCTTACAGAGTAAACTTCAAAACGCCTTGGGTTAGTTTTATAAGATCTTCTTTGCATATCCTTATTCACTGTCCAACAAAATTTTGCTATGTGACCCCTCCTGTTACATAAAAAACATGTTAAAGCTGGTCTTCTTGTATAAACCTTTCTCTGAACATATGGCGATGGAGGATCACATTGCTGTACACTTTCATCATCTTCCTCTATTGATTCACACCCTAAATCACTTTCAAGTACAGTTACCGCACTTTTATTTAAATCTGCAGCAACAATAGTATCCATTTTCCCTACATGTGTTTTCTCCTCTAGATTAGCTGAGCATTGAGCAAATTCGGTTAATTCAATATCTGACTGCGTTCTAACTTTTCCCTCTGTATTCACCAAAATAACTTTCTCCATTTCTATTTCATTCTCTAAATGCTCAACATAATTACATAGAATGTCACAATTTGAACAACTAGCTGCAATAGATACATTCTCATGTGTTTGCATATTGTCTGCATTTCCTGATTTGTTCTCTGCACAAATCAAATGTGTTTCTGGTACATCAGAAACCATAGAATTAAAACCTGTAACTAACTTCATTACATTACGTAACTTTTTCTTTGTTTTAGCTAATGAGAATCTCGCCTTATCAATTTCCATATTTGACTGTAAACACTGTTCATACATAGATTTCCATAAAACAGAATAAGAGACCTGTTTCGTTAAACCTGTACATTCATTAGCTAAACATTTTACACATTCCATGATTTCTACTCACCAAATAGAAGTCCTCTAAGCTGATCTCAGCACAAAATGTATTTCCCGGTCTTCAGGATAAATACATTGATCGAATTATTGACTTTGTCTTCTAGGTTCTTTTACACTCTTTCCGAAGTTTTTTCAGTACTGACTTGTCCCCTCTTTTCAAATAGAGACAGTTGTATAAAAACTGGCGAAAATATGAATGTCTGGCTGAGCTTAGCCAATGTAAAATAACGGTTTTCCCGTAAAAGGTTTTTCCTTATAACCTTCTTAATGTATTTGCCTGAGACAAAATTTGTGAATCAGCTTGAAATCAAACCGTGTGTTTTATTGTACACACTAATAAAAGAATAAGTACAGTTACAGTATATTAATTCAATAGCTTCAAAAAGGTTTCAAAATAGAGTTCAAGTATAAAAGAAAGTTCAATATATGTGATGCCTCGTGCTCTTCTGACTTCTTTAAAGATGGCCGATTAACCCTGTGTATGCTGAATAGTCTGTGGGCTGTAAAATAGATGTTTCAAGATGCCAAGCTGGCAACGAACAGAGCTCCTTCCTGAGCACTCAGGTTTTAAAACAGTTCTCTTTCTTTGTCAATCTTCACGCCGAAAAGTAACCACTCCCACATCACTCCCACAATATTACCTCCCTCTCACTCTCCAGAATAGGAGGGAGTCAAAGTAGAAATATGAGGAACATCTGGTTTAACTTATACATGATTTCACAGGAAATAGCCAGGCTTACACAGGATATGGGGGGGGGAAGGTGAAGTTAACCTAAACAACTCTATATTTCAAACAAAATATCAGTTACATAGCAGTATCACCTCAAAGGGAGAATATATTTACAAAATACATCAAAAACCTGACAGTTTCTAGAATCTGAAACTCAAGTTCAAATGCCACATTTGGAAGTCATTAACTCAGAAGCCCAACCATTCATACAATTATAGGAATTCATATTTTCAATAATATTTTTATGGCCAAATTAAATTTTAGATATTAAGAATATAACAGTAGGGGGAGAAAGGATGAAGAGGAAAAGAGGAGGAGGGGGAGGGAAAGGGAAGTTAACCAGCCCCTGCAGGGTACCATCAGAGGAACCTATCCACATTTCCCAACTATCCCTGTTGGGCCATGATATCTGCATATGCTGCTGAGAAGGCGAACCAACAGGACCATATCTTGTTTGCTAGGTCGGATTTATTTCTCAACGTGAGCGTACTTTTTTCCATACAGTAAATGCGGTCAACCTCCACTAGCCATTGGCGTAACGTGGGGGTTGGCTGTTTCCAGAGTTTTGGGATAAGCGCCTTAGCTGCATTCAAGAGGTGAGGTGTTATTGATTTTTTATATGATCCTATTGGCTCGCCCGTACAATGAAACAATGTCACCCAAGGGTCGTTGGGGACCCCACTACCTTGGATGTGCTTGATCCAATGCAACACAGTAGTCCAGTATGGTCTAATGAGAGGGCAAAACCACCATATATGAGCATGAGTTCCTTGATCTCCACATCCCCTCCAACAGAGGTCTGATATAGATGGAAAAGTTTTATGTAGTACCACCGGGGTGTAATGCCACCTCATTAATAACTTGTAGTTTACTTCCGCTGTTTTTGAAGATATAGAGGAGACATGAGATAATTGAAATAATGTAGAGCGTTGGACGTCTGATAATGGGCTTTGGAGATCTCGTTCCAATTTAGCTAGGAACGAGTGTAGAGCTACAGGAGGTAGAGTCAACAGAGCCTGGTAAAAGTAGGAAATGGGTTTATCAGGAGGTTGGTCCCCCACAAATAGTCTCTCAACAGGGTTCAGCTCTGATTCAGACTGCAACGGCTGTGGGAGAGATTTAACAGATTGTGAGAGTTGATGGTACTTCCATTGGTCCATAAAGGAGACCGGTGTCGTTGTTTGTAATTCAGACATAGGTAGTATACCTGTGGCCGTGGCCACTTAGTGTAGCAAGAGAGGTGTATCCGAGATCCAATTTCTGAACCAAGGATCAATGTTTCCTGGCAGGAAGTAGTCATGTCCAGTTAATTGCATAAGCAGAGAGTTGGAGGGCCATTGTTGTGTTTTGCACAGCGAGTCCCATATTGCCATGGACGATTTGGTGAGTGGCGACACTGTTAGTGCCAACTTACGGAATCCTTTATTTTTTTTCAATTTCTTTATTTTTCCCTTTTTTATTTATACAGAGAGAAAAATAACACCGACATATATAGAATAGAGGAGATAAGTCAACCTCGTACAAACTAAACATATGCTCCTACATTACATATTACTAAAGATAAGTTGATAATTCAATTTACACACTTCCCACCAACTCCCTCCTTCCAAGGTAATATCCACCCAAGGAAAGAGGGAGCAAGTGCATCTCCTAGTCTGAGTCACAGTAATCAACGAGGTGGGTAAAGGGAAAACATAGAAAAATACAATAACAAAACTACAAAGATACGTCTTTCCTCTCTAATCTCCTCCTCTCGTATCAATCCCTATATCTTAACCTGGGACGACGCTATCCCATGGCCCTTCCCGTTTGGCTGCTGTTCCACAGTGTTCCATCACTTTCCCACCTTCCAACTTACAGAATCTATTGGGTATCCAGATTAAAGGGAACAGGTCCACTCCACACAAGTCCATTTCCAACTGCACCCAAAGTTTAGAATCCTTGTGATACTTCCAGTCAGATAACCTGTTCAGTGCAATGGCAAGAAAGTAGCGTTTAAAGTCCAGAAGCGCTAGGCCTCCTTCTTGTTTTGGTTTGATTAGCCAGTTGTAGGCGATTCTGGGTCGTTTACGATTCCATACGTATTTGCATATTTTAGATTGCACTATCTTAAAGAACCCAGGGGGGGTCCTATAAGGGATCATTTGAAACAGGAAGAGCAGTCTGGGAAAATGTTCATTTTCACAATGTTAATTCGTCCTAGCCACGAGTGAGCCATCTGAGTCCACTTTTGTAAATCAGCTCTAATTGAGTTCAGCAAAGGGACATAATTCCTACAAAACAAGGAGGCAGGATTAGGAGTCAGGTATATTCCTAGGTATTTTAGTGAGTGTGGTTGCCAATTAAAGGGGAAAGATGTTTTCAACAGTGCCGCCGTTTTATGAGGGAGTGATATGTTCAAGATTTCCGACTTGGCAAGATTAATTTTAAAATTAGAGAGGGTTCCAAATTTAGTAAAGGCCGACATAAGTTTGGGGAGAGTAACCAGGGGCTGTTGAACATAGAAAAGGATGTCATCTGCAGATGCATATTTATGTTCCGATTTACCTATTTTAATTCCGTGAATATTAGGGTCGTTGCGTACCGTCGCTAGGAAGGATTCTAATGAAAGGGCAAAGAGAATAGGGGAGAGAGGACAACCCTGACGAGTTCCATTTTATAGGGAGAAAGGTTCGCTCAGAGTACCATTGATTCTTAACTGTGCTGAAGGTGATTGGTATAATTCTGAAATTCTCGTCAACGTGTTCGGGCCTATGCCGAGGTGCAACAATGTAGACAACAGGTACTCCCAGTCCACCCTATCAAACGCTTTCTAAGCATCAGTAGACAGGAGAAGGGTGGGCTGGGAGCACCCTCGCACGTAGGAAATCAAGGATAACGTCCTGAGCGAATTGTCCCGAGCTACCTTACCGGGGATAAATCCCATTTGGTCCCTGGAGATCCGTTGGGGAATAAGGGGTAGCAGTCGAATCGCAATTGCTTTAGCGTATAATTTAGCGTCCAAGTTCAGTAAGGAAATTGGACGATAACTGCCGCAAATACTTGGGTCCTTACCGGGTTTGGGGAGTATTGTGATGTGGGCATGAAGAGTTTCTGGACGAAAGCCCCCATCCGCATAGACCGAGTTGGCATAAGAAGTTAGATATGGAAGAAGGGTGTCAGCAAAAGCACGGTAGTAAGCTACTGTAAACCCTTCGGGGCCTGGTGCCTTGCCATTATCCATAGATTTAAGTGCCACTTTGAGCTCTGCGGTAGTGAGTTCCCCCTCCAGTGCCTCCAATGCAGAAGCAGGAAGCTTTGGGAAGTTAGCCTGATTGAGGTAGTCTTGAATAAGTGTCCCCCTATCTCTCCCATCTGAAGTGGTCCTGCCAACATGGTAGAGTTTTTTGTAAAAGGAACGAAATTCTTTTGCGATTTCGTTAGTTTTATACAACAAAGTATCTGAAGGCGATTTGATTTTAGCCATGTAAGAAGCAGACTTTTTTTGCTGTAGGGATCGGGCTAAAAGACAACTGGGTTAGTTACCCCATTCATAGAATTGTTGGGAAGTATTTTCTTCATGAAAGAGGGCTTTTAACTCTTCCCTCTTTTGCGTGAGGGAATGCTAGAGGGTGAGCTGGAGAGTTTATGGTTCTTCTCCAGGGTACCTATGTCTTTAATAAGTTGTGATTGCAAATGCGTTCTCTCTTCTTCCTGGATCCCAGTTCTATAAGTTTGCCGCGTATATGAGCCTTATGGGCCTCCCAGAGGACCCCAGGGGATATCTCTGAGGAGGCGTTCTCCTGGAAGTAGAGAGAGAGTCCAGATCCAATCTCCTTAATGTCAATTTCCTCCGATATGAGTCATTCAATTTCCAGTTAGTGGATTTTATGGGCAGAAACGGAATGTGCAGAGTCAGGCTAATTGGGGCGTGATCAGAGATCGTTGATAGTAACTCTAAGTGGTGATGGTTTATGAAAAAGAAATCTACCCACCATGGAGGTGGGAATAGTGTGTGTGTAGTCCTTCTCGCGCAGATGCATTATCCGCCAGACATCAAGAAGCTGGGCGTCATGCAGCGGTTTGCGTATATAAGCAAGGCGTCTGTGGGGGATGCAGGACCTACCCTGGGAAGCATCTAAAGTGGGTTCCAAAGGGGTATTAAAATCTCCTGCCAATACTATGTATCCGTGAGCAAAGTCCCTCAGTTTGTTCAGAGTGGAAGTCAGAAAGTTTGCTTGGCCATGGTTTGGGGCATAAAAATTAGCCAAAGTGCACGGTAAGTTACCCAGACTGCCCTTCAAAAATAAAAATCTACCACGTGGATCCGCAAGGGTATCATCTAAAGTAAAGGAGGTTTCCTCCGGAATCCAATGGCCACCCCTTACGCCTTTGTGATGTCTGAGACGTCTGAGAGGCTGTAGTACCATGTAGGGTAGTGGTGTGCATAAAGTTTAACCGATGTGGTATGTGTGAGATGGGGTTCCTGCAGGA
The DNA here is from genome assembly GCA_029206835.1 of Rana muscosa. Taxonomy (NCBI): domain Eukaryota; kingdom Metazoa; phylum Chordata; class Amphibia; order Anura; family Ranidae; genus Rana; species Rana muscosa. The sequence continues at coordinate 137,010,851 of CM055116.1, read as the reverse complement.
AGACAATGACCCCCTGCAGACGCTTAAGTTCTCTATAAAGGGTGTGCCTCTTACCTGGAGCATGAAGCCCTCTCACATGTAATGGAAATCAAATTGATTGTGGCCATAGTATCCGGTGGGGATACGCACCATTTTCAAACATCCCACAAGGCTGGTGGGAAGGATGGGGAGGGAAGAAGGGGAGGAAAGTGAAGAGAAGGGAGGAACAAGAAAAGAAAACAAGTAAAAAATAAAACAAACTTGACATAAGAACGTGTCCATGAGCTGCATGCAAAGCCTTGCAGTGCAATGCCCGGAACGACGTGGGACCCGATCCCCCACAACGCGTTACCCCGAAAGGGATAACTGCAATGGCGGACCGGGCCCCCCGCCGCCCCGCGCAGGGGAGCGGAGCCGCATCGGAACCCAGACCGCGCATGTCCAAACCAGGTACATGCAGTCTGCAAGGTCCGGCGCTGGCACAGAATTAAATAACAGTAGATAGCCTGGAATGCAGGCAAAAGCCTAAACCCGAGTACCATAAGGTCCTCCATGAGGGTCATGACCTCAGTAACAAAAAAGAAAACAAGAACTATGTAAACCATTTAGTATAACAAATCAAAAGTCCCACAACATGGCATAATATTGTAACAGGGTAATACTTGCTTGTCGTGGACATATATGAGCACTCAGGTTGGAACATAGCCAGTGCAGAAGGAGAACTCAGTCCACTTTTGGGGTAGAACCCAGGGTGGTGGAGCGGCGTTTACGAGAAACTTTCTACCATTGCATATCTGACATATTAGAAGGTGCAGGTATGGCGTCATGCCAGCCCGGAGTTTCTCTGTGAGAGCTTTAAGTGCTCTCCGCCGTTCCAAGGTTTCCCTGGCCAGGTCTGGGAAAAAGGACAGGGTGACGCTATCAAATTCCAGCGTGGCTGCCTCCCTAGCTTTCCGCATAATAAGTTATTTTTCCTCACAGTAATGAACCCAACAGATGACATCCCCAGGGGGTATCAGAAGACAAATTGCGTGGGCGAAGGGCTCGATGAACCCTATCCAGCTTCAGGGGGTGATTAACCGGGTTACCCAGGAGGCTGTTGAATATGCTGCAAATGGAGGCCGCTAGGTCCTCATCCTTTGTTGCCTCTGGCAACCCTCTAATTTGGATGTTATTCCTCCTATTACGGTTTTCCTGGTCTTCGATCTTATAGAGTGCCATTCTGTGGGCAATTTTGAGGTTGCGAGTAGTAACTTGCAAATCTCTGATGGCCGCGTGTCTATCGAGACGCTGCTCTGTCTCCTCCACACACTCCAGTACCTGGGCGAGGTCTGCCCGTACAGCCGACAGTTCTTTTTTAATGACCTTCTCAAGGCCTAACAGCATGGAAGCTAGATCAGTTTTAGTGTGAAGTCCACTCACCAGCTCCGCGACTCCCGAGCGTCTGATAGGGCTCCTCTCACCGTCCGAGCCGCCGGAAGATACTGGAGACCGGTGTCTGGTTTCGGGCCCGAGTCGTGCGGCGGAGCCCGCGCCCACCCCCTCGTGATGAGCGGCCTAGGCCGTCTGTCTCCGGGAAATCCTCAGGTTCCGCGGCGAGGAATCGCTTGTTGGAGCCCGTGGAGGTGCCCTTTTTAGGCTGGGTCTTACCCGTTTTCCTTCCCATGCTGGTCATAAGGTTTGAGGTGCAAAAGGCTATCGATAAGGCTGATGAAACAGGTGCCAGCACCGGAGCTTACATGAGATGCATCTTCACAGTCTCATGTCCAACCTCTGCTTTCTATGTGATGTATGGGTAGTAGCACTGACTTTTTTGTTTATTCCCTAGGGTGTCTGCTAAAAAAACATATATAATGTTTGAGGGTTCTGAGTAATTTTCTAGCAAAAAAATTATGATTTTTACATGTAGGAGAACCTAAATTCCGGCCTACCCCTCCTTCCCACACCCTCTTTCCCATTCAAACAAATCACTGGCAAAAAAAATCAAAAAACACACCTTAGCTACAAGCCCTTCTTAACCACTTGCTTACTGGGCACTTAAACCCCCCTCCTGCCCAGACCAATTTTCAGCTTTCAGCGCTGTCACTCTTTGAATGACAATTGTCATGCTAAACTGTACCCAAATGAATTTTTTTTCACACAAATAGAGCTTTCTTTTGGTGGCATTTAATTGCTGCTGGGTTTTTTATTTTTTGCTAAATAAAACAAAAAAAAGTACAGAAAATTTAGAAAACAAAAAACAAAACTGTTTCATAGTTTGTTATAAAATTTTGAAAACAGGTATTTTTTCTCCTTCAACTGATGTGTGCTGATGATTCTGCACTGATAGGCTGTGTTGATGGGCACTGATAGACAGCACTGATAAGGCAGCACTAATAAGCTAAGCACTGAGAGGTGGCACTGAAAAGCAGCACTGATGATCACTGATGGGTGTCACTAGTAGGTGACACTGATAGGCAGCACTGATCTGTGGCACTGATTATGAGACAGCACTGGTGGGCATTGATGGGTGGCACAGTGGGCACTGGCAGCTGACACTGGTGGGCACAGAAAATGCATCTGTGGCTTTCTGTGTGAGGGACCGATGTCCCTCTGACAGAAGCCGGTGATCAGCTTTTTTTTTTTTAACAGCGTGAGGGGGAAAAAAATACAGATTACCGAGCTTCTGTTTACATCACATGATCAGCCATCATTGGCTGACAGCTGATCACGTGGGAAGGGGCACCTTACTCGGATCTGTGATCACCCGAGTCTCATAGACTCAGTGATCACAGAGCACGCTACGCGCGACCCGCAGGGACGCACAGACAGCGCTTGCTTGGGAGTACGTCCATAGGCGTCCTGGCAATTAAGGCCCACGCTGTAGTCGTCTTTTGGCTATAGCACATATGGCAAGTAGTTAGTCACCAAAATCTAGAGTTACGCAACATTGCAGTTCCAAATTTTCTATAGTCTTCTGTTTACAAGAGATGGAGGTCATTCTTTGAGTGTCCACATAACTACCTGCCTGACACTTCATATTGGTTGTGCAGAACTAGAGTACTCTCAAGATCCAAAAGATTCTGCAGGCAAGGACGTGAGCACCAGGGGAATGTCAGGGATCATCCAGCGCGAATTTGCTGGATTGTCAGTCCTTCTAATCCAGAAACAGTTGGGTGACTATAAAACACTGCCAGAAACAAATTAAAAAAGGACTGCAGGGCTATGTTTTGCTTGGAGATGGACTTTAAATAAACATTTAACTGGAGGGTAATCCTTTTTTCCCTATAGTGAACATGAAATATCCAGAATTGCAAAAAAAGTGAAGAGGAAAAAGCTACCCCTCTGTGTTTCCATTACCAGTCAGAGCCTATGAAGATATCCAATACTTGTGGATATGAGCATGTGACCTTCTCCTACTATGCAGTGCACTGATCCTAAGGGAATGATTTACTAAAGGCATATAGATGGTGTACTCTGCAAGGGCATTTGCTCCAAAGCTTAGTAAATGAGAGGTAGTTTTGCTGACTTCCATCATCCAATTATTTGCAAGCAAAATTTTTTTATTTTTTTCCCCAATTTTCCTTACATGTGATTGGGTATTCTTTGCAAAGTGACGCCTCACCTTATTTACTAAGATCTGGAGCAACTGAACATGCAGAGTGCACAGTCTATTTAGTAAATTTAAATCTTACAGTAAGTGTCCAATCATTGAACAATGCCACATGAGAGCGGGGAAATCGTTCCACACAAACTGTCATGGAGCTTGCATAATGTTTTCCACTTAGGGTTGCGTCAGGCAAATAGGGCAGTAAGGAAACATAAAGAAGGTTAGTGTTCAGACTTGTTCACACCATCAGCTGCATGATATGCTGTACATGCATTTTACACTTTATTAAAAATTAGCAAACATTCAATGCTTTGCACAACAGTGCATTGCATATACATGCCTATATGGTAGAACACGGTATATAAAAAAAAAAAATTCTATTTGTTCTTGTGTTGATCAATGCAGAAAAATGCCCATGGTGTAAATGAACCCTGAGCAAGACCCTTTTCACACTGAGGGCGTTTTGCAGGCGCTATAGCGTTAAAAACAGTGCCTGCAATCTACTCCCAAACAGCTGCCCTATTGTCTCCAGTGTGAAAGCCCAAGGGCTTTCACACCGGAGCGTTGCGCTGGCAGGGCGTCAGAAAAAGTCCTGCCAGTAGCTTCTTTGGAGCGCATTAGGAGCGGTGAACTCACCGCTCCTAATGCGCTCCTGCCCATTGAAATCAATGGGGTACTGCCGGCAATACGCCGCTGTAGCGGCGCATTGCCGGCGGTTTTAACCCTTTCTCGGCCGCTAGCGGGGGTTAAAAGCGCCCCGCTAGCGTCCGAAATGTGCCGCAAATCCGACGGTAAAATAGGGGCGTTTTACCGCTATTTTACCACCGACGCTATGGGCGGCACCAGTGTGAAAGGGGTCTAACGGAGAACGAGGACTCTATGGAGAAAATAAAAATAAAAATGGCAAATCAATTCATACCTGGCTTACGAATTGCCTTGCCCTAGTATGTGTGCATACGAGATAGGGACTTTAGATGGTAAACTCCTTGAGCACAGGGACTGATGTGAATGCACAAATGTAGAGTTCTGTGCAAATTGTCGGTACTATATAAATACCTCTAATTACTAGCTAGCATAAGCAAGGTGCACTTGCGCCCCACAGAGCCCTGATCTCAACATCATGGCGTCTGTCTGGGATTACATGAAGAGCAAAAGGATTTGAGGCAGCCCACATCCACAGAAGATCTAGGCTTAGTTCCCCAAGATGTTTGGAACTTGGCTTGGTTAGACACATATGGAATATGTGAGAGGGCTGCGCATCCCGATTTGAATGCTGGACATGGAGAGAAAAAGTTTCCCGTGGGACTTTTTAGCAGCAAGAAATAATTGAAAACATTATTTAGTAAAAAAGTTTTATTTGATGAAAAGGCGCTTGGCCCTCGTAGATTAAAAATTAGTACATAAATTTATGAGCTCCGGGGCGTGGCCGGAATGTGAGAGAGAGAAGACGTGTGACTGCTGAGCTCCGCTCCTGCCTGAATCCTTACCGTCTTCCAGCGCAATTCTTTCACACAGCACCCACTCACCTATCATCCTGGGGCGAAGGAAGGGGACTGGCACCCCGAGGCCGCCACAGTTGACTCCGGGTAAGCTCCGCTCGTCCTCGGCGACAGCTGTTCGGTCCGCGGCCGCCATCTTGCCCACGAGGCCTGGAGCTTCAGCCATGGCTACCAGCCCAGCATCTCCTCCTAATCCATCCCCATCGCCAGCCGAGTCCCACACCGAGCTCCTGGCAGCCATCAGAGAGGGGCAGGACTCGGTGATGGTAAAGATCGACCACCTTGTGGCAGATGTCAGCTTAATCCGTCATGATATGGACAAATTTAGGGCCCGGTTCTCTGAGGCGGAAGGCCGCATCTCTCAGTTGGAGGATGACACCAGGGCAGACTCCAGGGAGCTCCGTGCCTTACAGCTACAGGTTAAGGCACTGCAGGACAAGTCCATCGATACCGAGAACAGACTGAGGAACAACATACGTGTCCTCGGCCTCCCTGAAAAGGCAGAGGGCTTGAGGCCTGCGGAATTTACGGAAGCCTTCCTGATCACACTCTTGGACCTGCCTGCCATGCCTCCCACATTCGTAGTAGAAAGAGCTCATCGAGTCCCCCTGGCTCCTCTGCCCCCGGGTAGCCCACCGAGGCCCTTCCTGCTGCGGCTGCTGAATTACAGGGACAGGGATCGGATCCTGTCGGCCGACAGGGAAAAGCGTGACCTGGACTACAATGGCGCCCGCATAATGCTTTTTCCTGATTATTCTCCCGAGGTTCAACATCGTCGCCGTACCTTCACAGAGGTGAGAAAACGGCTGAGAGACAAAGGCCTCAAGTTCAGCCTACTGTATCCCAGCAAACTTCGTATCATTGATGGCGACCGAACGCGATTTTTCACAGACCCGGAGGCGGCGATATCCTGGTTGGATGCCCATCCATAAACCCTTCAGCCGCAAGTATTAAGAAATCACCCACCGACCGCTTTCAGCTGTTTCCCCCCCCCCTTGTTTTGCCCACTGACTTGAGAACCTTTTACATCGTATATTATACTATATTTTATATTTTTATATTTTTCTCTTTCGGGAAGGGGGGTATCCACTCCCTCTTGGTCTGCTAACCTTCCCTCTGTTCGTTGCTAATCAGACCCTGTGAGATGCCCCTGTGGAATGTATCCTAAGCCTCGGTAGCTGGCCCCCCCTTCTTTTCCCCTTTTTGTTTTTAATTTTGCCCCTCCTGCTACGGGAGGGTGAACATTACCTAGTGAGTGGACATGATCCAGAGCTACGCTGCTACCTATTACTTTTATTTTGCAGGAGCTACGGTGCCCAGGGCTCCAAGCGGGACACACCACAGGTCACCGCGTAATTTTTTATTTTTTTTTCTCGACCTGCCACCCCCCCCCATAGCGAGTGACCAGGATTCACACCAGCCACAACGCTTCCTGTCTCTGGACTTGGACTGTTGGTCCTAAATCACAAAATACTGTCCGTGGCAGTGTGAGTGCCCTGGCACGTGCCGTGTAGGGCCCCTAGTTCGGGGCTCATTTACACCACCTAGTTTATAGGTTTCTGTTCGGGGTTTAAGACTATTCCCGTCCCCCCGCACGTTTGGCGGAGGGCCGGGACATAGTAGGATAGGCACCTGGTGCCTGGGAAGTTCACTATGGATGTGTTTGTCATGTTATATATGACTGTTGTTGTTTTTCTCTCTTTTCTTTTCTCTGCTTCTTTCTTCTATATCTCCCTTTCTCTATGCTCAGATGCTGTCAATGTCAAATGCGAGGCAACAGAGGTTTCGCTGCTCCCAAGGTCCTACGGGGTGAGTCTATTATATCCGTTCTTTTTTAACCCCTTTTTGCCCTATGGCTGACCGCCCGCCACCCTCCTTTACTATACTCTCCTGGAATGTTAGAGGTCTCAACTCTAAATTTAAACGTGCCCTCCTTTTTCAATATTTGAAATCCCACTCCCCCCAGCTCATACTCCTCCAAGAAACTCACCTTGTGGGCAGCAAAATCCTGACTCTCAAAAAACCGTGGGTTCAGAGAGCGATTCACTCTACCTACTCCACATATGCTAGAGGGGTGTCGATTCTTGTTCACAAAAACCTCCCCTGTGTCATTGATGAGGTCCGCACTGACCCCCAGGGCAAATATGTGATTTTGGTCTTTACATTGTGGTCGCAAAAGTACATTGTAATTAATATGTATATACCTCCCCCCTTCACACCAGGGCAAGGTTTTAGTGATGGGTGACTTCAACGCCACTCTATCGCTGGACTTGGATAGGCCTGCGCCTCCAAAAAGACACTCTCCAGACTTATCAGCCTGGGCCCAGGCGGTGGGTCTGGTAGAGGTCTGGAGGTGGAGGCACCCCGCCACGAGGGCATATTCGTGTTTTTCTGCTTCATACAAGACCGCATCGAGGATTGATCTGCCGTTCTCTAATCCCGCACTGTTAGTGGATGTGTTGGAGGCGACGTATCTTCCTAGCGGTCCATCTGATCATAGCCCTCTGGCGGTGGTCCTGCGCTCCCCGGCGTCCCAGAGTGCAGCACTATGGAGGCTGGGTGCGCAGTGGGTCTCGCATCCGGACCTCTCGGACACGCTCCCCCCCCTACTGACCGAATATTGGAAACATAATGCAGGTTCCTCCTCCCCGGACATCACATGGGATGCCTTCAAGGCTTACACGAGGGGGCAATACATTGCATCAATTGCTAATGTAAAGAAGCAGCACGCGGCCGCGACCCTGTCACTGGAGAAACAGGTAACGGACTGCACGGACGTTTACAGTAATGACCCCACTCCAGCCCACTTTGATCTGCTCATGGCGGCTCAGAGAGAGCTGCAGCTGCACCTGACAGAAGTCACACGACTTGAGACGCACATAGGCAAGCAGAGAGTTTTCGAACAGGGCGACCGGAATGGCCGTCTTTTGGCCATGATGGCCCAACACGACCAACCTACTACCCTGGTATCGTCTCTGCAGACCCCGGGGGGTGGGATGGCTTCCACACCGACTGACATCCTCCAGACCTTTAACAAATTTTACCATGGTTTATACTCCACTGGTTTACCGTCGGATTTCCGGCCGGAGATGCTACAGGCCCTATTGGACCCCTTGGCGCTTGGCTGGCTCTCAGACGACGAGAGGGAGTTTCTGGTCCGACCATTCACGGAACTGGAGGTTCTGAATGCCATCCACTCCTTCCCCCCTGGCAAGGCCCCCGGGCCCGATGGGCTCCCGATAGATTTCTACAGGGCACACTCGGGTCTGCTGACCCCCTTGCTGACTCAACTCTACACTACATGCTTGACTGACGGCAGCCTACCCGCCTCTATGTACCATGCCCATCTGACACTGATCTATAAGCCCCCGAAGACCCCACTTTATGTGCCTCATACAGACCTATCGCACTCCTCAACACTGACTTCAAAATTCTAACTAAGTTACTGGCCCTCAGATTATACCCCATGCTGCCCTCAGTGATAGATCCCGATCAAACAGGTTTTATATCCCGTAGGTCCACGGATGTTAATTTACGACGCCTTTTCACAAACATACACACCCAACATATTAACATGGGCTCACGGGCGGTAGCATCCCTAGACGTTGAAAAGGCCTTCGACACGGTTGAGTGGCCTTTTCTATGGGAAACATTACGCAGAATGGGCTTTCCTCTGCTGTTTATTAAATGGCTTCAGGTGCTATACAAATCCCCTACTTCTTCGGTACGTCTGGGTGGAGGGTTGTCGATTCCATTTAGACTCTTTAGGGGAACTAGGCAGGGCTGCCCCCTCTCTCCAGCCCTATTCGCTCTCGCTATTGAACCGGTGGCGGAGGCGCTGCACACCTCGCCACATATTAAAGGTCTCCGGGAGGGGCAGTTGGAGGAGAGGGTGGCCCTGTACACAGACGATATGCTGCTCTTCCTAAATGATGCAGGCCCATCGCTGCAGGGGGCACAATCGGTTCTAGATACCTTTGCTGCGGTCACCGGGCTCCAGGTGAATTGGTCCAAGTCCCTCCTTTTCCCGATTGACTGTGGGGCCCCTCCCACTGCTCCACCTGGGAACCCCCTCCGTTGGGTGGACTCTTTCAAATACCTGGGAGTACAAGTCTCCATCCGGGTCTCTGACTATATTCCACTCAACCTGACCCCGGTCCTCCTGGAGGCCCAATCCAGATTTAAATCCTGGAGCAACTTACCCCTCTCCGTGTGGGGACGTGTGAACCTCATTAAAATGAAGATAGTCCCCAAGCTCACATACCTTTTCCGTCACTCCCCGCAATGGATTCCCAGATCCTTTTTTCAGAAACTAAACCAAATCTTCTCCTTCTTCATATGGGGGCCATCGCCACCCAGATACAAGCTTACCACGTTGATGAGACCACAAACACAGGGGGGCATGGCTTTCCCGGATTGTCACAAATATTACCTGGCAGCGCAGTTGGTGACTGTGGCATGGTGGTTGCTGCTGGATAAGACAAACCCATCCACTGTGCTTGAAGCTACAGTGGTGGGTTCGCTGGAAGCCCTCCAACTGCTAGTATACCGGGGCCCTCGCGCCCCATATCCCCTGACCCCCTCTATGCTCACCACTTTGCGGGCATGGAGGGTCGGCCTCACCATTGAAAAGTGCAAACCACAGGAGATCTCCCCCAATGCCCCAATCTGGCTAAACCCCAATCTCCCACATCTACATAAACTTCTAGATCCCTATGCGTGGACGAAATATGGCGTCAAGCTTATTTCGCACATAACATTAAACAATGCCCTGCTCACCTTCTCAGACCTTTCCTCCTCTTTTACCTACCTGACCACTACATATTTAGATATCATCAGCTGTCTCATGCGTTTGGGGCACAGTTCCCTCTCTCCTCCTGCATTGTGGTCCAGTCGGAGCTAGAGAGGACGCTGCGATTCCATTGCACAGAGAAGCCCACCTCTCATCTATACTCCTACCTGCTTCGTGTGTCTCTCCCGCCCCTTGACAGGCTGTGGTCCAGTTGGTTGAGAGACATCCCCACTCTAGACACTGATGATTGGGATGATATCTGGGACCTACCTTTTAGATCTCTAGTCTCCATCCGAGACAGGGTAGTGTAGTTTAAAATTGTACACAGGGCCTACTTTACACCCCATAGGCTTCACAAGATGGACCCGGCGCATTCACGGGAGTGTTGGAGATGTGGCGCCTCCCCAGGCGACTTCTCCCACATTTTCTGGTGGTGTCCTGGGATCCAACAATACTGGTTGGGGGTGCTGGGTCTCATAAACAAGGTGGCCTCGGCCACTATTCCGCTGAAGATGGAGATATGCCTGTTGGGCATCATTGAGCCCGTAGTTCAGGCGGCCGTGAGATGCGTCCTGGTCAGCTTGCTGCTGTTCTATGCCCGCAAAACCATTGCCATGCATTGGAAGAAGCCAACCCCCCCATCCGAGATGCAGTGGAAACGCCTGCTCAATGCCAGCCTTCCGCTCTATATAGACACATACGCTAACAGAGGATGCTTTCAAAAATATGATAAGGTCTGGCGTCCCTGGCTAGAAGAGCCTGAGACCGCTGGCTAGCATGACATGTATGGGATGTACTTCTGAGCCTCAGCCTATGGTGGACGTACTCTTTTTCAGTTATAATATATGAGACCATGCTGTATTGCCGTTTACGATATAACATATGACTATCTGATGATATTGTAGGTGCCTGAGCTCTGTTTTATGATGTCTCTGTATTGTTCATATTTGTTTCTGTCTTCAAAACCAATAAAAAACAAGTTTAAAAAAAAATAAAAAATTTATGAGCTCCGGTATTTACAAACCAGACATAGTGTATACAAAGACGGTTCAAGTCATGTACAAAGGTGGACAAAATGAATAATAAGATCATACGTCTTGAATGCATATGGTGAACAGAAGAGAGCCCCGATGCATTTCGACCCATTAAGGTCTTCCATTCTATGGAATGTCAAAAAACAATATATTAGGATTAAAGCATACTTTGAGCGTCTCCCATTGGTTACAGCAAGTCATAAGGTTAATACAGAATATCTTTCATAGTAGTCAATATCAGTTAATGGAGAGACAGCCAAAAAAAAGGAATGCTATACATAGATCTATTTCTAGAGAAATTTGCCTGTTTACCTTCCTTGCCACATAGTATGGCTGAACCGGAGATTTAAAAAGCTAGATTCCGTATGGTCTCCCCAAGTCTCCCAAGAGAGGTCCATGCCGCCAAAGCGTCCGCCTCCTGCTCCAGAGTGGGTCCGCCCCACAGGCAACTCTGCTCACAGGGGGTCACGCACTTAGGATGGGCGCCCCAATTGCGGGCAAGAAAGCAGGTTGGGTGAGTGGGTAGCTATGTACCCTGTGCCGAGCACCTAGAATTTGTAATAATAATCAATTTCAATGTTGCATATTTTTTATTAGTTTATATTAGCTTCAAACAGGTGAGGCTAGAGCTCTTAACTGATTCACTTGAGAGATGTATATGATCCTTGCATGCGTTGCTGGGGCTGTCCTATTATTATTTACTATTATGAAAAAAAGAGAGATTCGCCCTTGGGACTTTGAGTGAGGTGAGCACTGTTAGGCCAATAAAAAAAAAATCGCAAGAATAATTGCAGTGTATATTTATTCAGGTAAAAAGCAGTACATACATTAATGTCATGAACATGGGCCAATTCATACAAAATACAAGACCAATATAAATTAGGTAAAATGATATTGCGAGTATCTGACAGTAATTATGTAAACACATAGGCATCAAAAGTAACCCGACGCGTTTCGCGAGGCTTGGCTCGCTCTTCAGGGGTGGATGCACGTAGTGTACCTAAAATGAGAGTGATATAGTATAAAGCATGATATGAAGGCACAGGGGGGGGGGCCTTGAATATGGAAAACCCCATACTCACCACTGGACATTGCCAAAAGACAGCGGGGGTGAAGCTCAAACGGCGGCAGCGACTGTCTCACCAGGGAGCTGAGGAGGCGGAGCCAAACAAAGCTCCAAATCGGAGTCAAACGGAAGGAAGGCCCAGCATGGATGGAATAGGTGTAACCCCAAGAGTGTCAGTGAATCCAAGAGGAATGTTGGCTCTAAATATAAATATGTATATTGAATAATTAAAATATGGGAGTATACGAGTATATGGTAACATATGTGTCTTTGCATGTATAAAAGACATGAGCCAAGAATGGTTAGAGTATGGAGACTGAGGGGGAGAGTGAAAAAATACCAGATTGACTAGTATGATTAAGGAAAGTTCAGAGAGGAAAGTAATGAGTGAAAGAGAGTGTGAATGGAATGAAATACAGGTGTGTGATGAGGACTGTGATGAGAAAACAAGTTGCATGTAAATGCTTGCAGCGAGTAATATATAAACATATAAAAGTATACCTTGGTGAAGTAGGTCTAAGAGTAGTAAATTCCAAGGGAAGGACCTGCACTTGTGTGTCTGTCCTCAGTGAAAGAAAGCAAACAATGAGATCCATGCTGTGCAAACCTCCAACATATACCCCTGAAGGGGCCCGAGAGGCTCCGCCCCCAACACCATGTGCAAATGACCAGCAAACGAGTGCCTAAACCCACCAACCATCAAAAAGGCGGTGTGTGAGCCAAGACACTCCCAGGACCATCTTGATGGTAGTAATGCCTGCAGCCACAGCGATGCTGCAAAATCGCAGACATCGCGCGGCCGACGCATTAACATGGTGCCGATGTGCAAGTGGCCCCGTCCGCTCAAAAAGGGCAGGCGGGGACAGCAGGGGACAAAGGTCCCCCTTATAATGCACATCGCAGCTCCCAGGGAGAAATGAAGTAGCACCGCCGCCAACAGAGAACACCACACCAGCTGGATTGGGATAAAAGTCCAATGCGAGATGTTATTGGATATGTTGGAATAACAAATGGCTAGTGCATGATAAAAATGTAAAATCCATACATATATGTATGTTTTTGTTTTTATTGGCGAGTGTGACCACAGACCAGTTTTGGGCTATTGGGTGTCTTCCACCCGGGTATCCTTGAGACAAAAGAAAAAAGAAGGGTCTGGTGTCACCAGTGACACACCTCCATCCCTGAATTTCATGAAAAAAAAGAGAGAGATTCGCCCTTGGGACTTTGAGTGAGGTGAGCACTGTTAGGCCAATAAAAAAAAATCGCAAGAATAATTGCAGTGTATATTTATTCAGGTAAAAAGCAGTACATACATTAATGTCATGAACATGGGCCAATTCATACAAAATACAAGACCAATATAAATTAGGTAAAATGATATTGCGAGTATCTGACAGTAATTATGTAAACACATAGGCATCAAAAGTAACCCGACGCGTTTCGCGAGGCTTGGCTCGCTCTTCAGGGGTGGATGCACGTAGTGTACCTAAAATGAGAGTGATATAGTATAAAGCATGATATGAAGGCACAGGGGGGGGGGCTTGAATATGGAAAACCCCATACTCACCACTGGACATTGCCAAAAGACAGCGGGGGTGAAGCTCAAACGGCGGCAGCGACTGTCTCACCAGGGAGCTGAGGAGGCGGAGCCAAACAAAGCTCCAAATCGGAGTCAAACGGAAGGAAGGCCCAGCATGGATGGAATAGGTGTAACCCCAAGAGTGTCAGTGAATCCAAGAGGAATGTTGGCTCTAAATATAAATATGTATATTGAATAATTAAAATATGGGAGTATACGAGTATATGGTAACATATGTGTCTTTGCATGTATAAAAGACATGAGCCAAGAATGGTTAGAGTATGGAGACTGAGGGGGAGAGTGAAAAAATACCAGATTGACTAGTATGATTAAGGAAAGTTCAGAGAGGAAAGTAATGAGTGAAAGAGAGTGTGAATGGAATGAAATACAGGTGTGTGATGAGGACTGTGATGAGAAAACAAGTTGCATGTAAATGCTTGCAGCGAGTAATATATAAACATATAAAAGTATACCTTGGTGAAGTAGGTCTAAGAGTAGTAAATTCCAAGGGAAGGACCTGCACTTGTGTGTCTGTCCTCAGTGAAAGAAAGCAAACAATGAGATCCATGCTGTGCAAACCTCCAACATATACCCCTGAAGGGGCCAGAGAGGCTCCGCCCCCAACACCATGTGCAAATGACCAGCAAACGAGTGCCTAAACCCACCAACCATCAAAAAGGCGGTGTGTGAGCCAAGACACTCCCAGGACCATCTTGATGGTAGTAATGCCTGCAGCCACAGCGATGCTGCAAAATCGCAGACATCGCGCGGCCGACGCATTAACATGGTGCCGATGTGCAAGTGGCCCCGTCCGCTCAAAAAGGGCAGGCGGGGACAGCAGGGGACAAAGGTCCCCCTTATAATGCACATCGCAGCTCCCAGGGAGAAATGAAGTAGCACCGCCGCCAACAGAGAACACCACACCAGCTGGATTGGGATAAAAGTCCAATGCGAGATGTTATTGGATATGTTGGAATAACAAATGGCTAGTGCATGATAAAAATGTAAAATCCATACATATATGTATGTTTTTGTTTTTATTGGCGAGTGTGACCACAGACCAGTTTTGGGCTATTGGGTGTCTTCCACCCGGGTATCCTTGAGACAAAAGAAAAAAGAAGGGTCTGGTGTCACCAGTGACACACCTCCATCCCTGAATTTCATGAAAAAAAGAGAGATTCGCCCTTGGGACTTTGAGTGAGGTGAGCACTGTTAGGCCAATAAAAAAAAATCGCAAGAATAATTGCAGTGTATATTTATTCAGGTAAAAAGCAGTACATACATTAATGTCATGAACATGGGCCAATTCATACAAAATACAAGACCAATATAAATTTAAATTAGGTAAAATGATATTGCGAGTATCTGACAGTAATTATGTAAACACATAGGCATCAAAAGTAACCCGACGCGTTTACACATAGCGCATACACATAGTATGGCTGAACCGGAGATTTAAAAAGCTAGATTCCGTATGGTCTCCCCAAGTCTCCCAAGAGAGGTCCATGCCGCCAAAGCGTCCGCCTCCTGCTCCAGAGTGGGTCCGCCCCACAGGCAACTCTGCTCACAGGGGGTCACGCACTTAGGATGGGCGCCCCAATTGCGGGCAAGAAAGCAGGTTGGGTGAGTGGGTAGCTATGTACCCTGTGCCGAGCACCTAGAATTTGTAATAATAATCAATTTCAATGTTGCATATTTTTTATTAGTTTATATTAGCTTCAAACAGGTGAGGCTAGAGCTCTTAACTGATTCACTTGAGAGATGTATATGATCCTTGCATGCGTTGCTGGGGCTGTCCTATTATTATTTACTATTATGTCAAAGGTATGCCCCAAGACACCAGTATCGATAAAATAACAGATGCTGGCAAATGTTTGTCATTGTATTTATGTTAAAGTAATGTTTTATTTAAGAAATTTAAATAAATGATTATTATATAAAGAATTAAATAAAGAGTAATATACAGTATGTGTGAGTGAAGTGATGGGAAATAAAATAAGAGTGCAAAGTGGGGCATTGGTGACCTATAGGTGACAATTAATGAGAAAGTTTATATTACTAAAAAATAGTGATTGTGAAGGATGAAAAAGCTGGTAGCTTATTCAAGTAATGTGATAAGAGAGTGTAAATTGTAAAGTGGGTCTATATTACTTATATTGGTTTAAAAAAAGCAAATATCATGTAGTATATTAGGTGATAATGATGTGGCAATAAATATAAAATTATACATAGGAGTATACATAGGAGTTATACTAATTTGGTATGCTGAAAAATGTAGGCTATAAAAAACCTATACTCACGTCACAGAACCTGTGAGTCTATAAGTCTTGATAGAAACCAATGCCCCACTTTGCACTCTTATTTTATTTCCCATCACTTCACTCACACATACTGTATATTACTCTTTATTTAATTATTTATATAATAATCATTTATTTAAATTTCTTAAATAAAA
Source organism: Rana muscosa (assembly GCA_029206835.1). Lineage (NCBI taxonomy): Eukaryota > Metazoa > Chordata > Amphibia > Anura > Ranidae > Rana > Rana muscosa. The sequence continues at coordinate 136,994,858 of CM055116.1, read as the reverse complement.
CATTACTTTAACATAAATACAATGACAAACATTTGCCAGCATCTGTTATTTTATCGATACTGGTGTCTTGGGGCATACCTTTGACATAATAGTAAATAATAATAGGACAGCCCCAGCAACGCATGCAAGGATCATATACACCTCTCAAGTGAATCAGTTAAGAGCTCTAGCCTCACCTGTTTGAAGCTGATATAAACGAATAAAAAGTACAACATATATGCAACATTGAAATTGATTATTATTACAAATTCTAGGTGCTCGGCACAGGGTACATAGCTACCCACTCAGCCAACCTGCTTTCTTGCCCGCAATTGGGGCGCCCATCCCAAGTGCGTGACCCCCTGTGAGCAGAGTTGTCTGTGGGGCGGACCCACTCTGGAGCGGGAGGCGGACGCTTTGGCGGCATGGACCTCTCTTGGGAGACTTGGGGAGACCATACGGAATCTAGCTTTTTAAATCTCCAGTTCAGCCATACTATGTGGCAAGGAAGGTAAACAGGCAAATTTCTCTAGAAATAGATATATGTATAGCATTCCTTTTTTTTGGCTGTCTCTCCATTAACTGATATTGACTACTATGAAAGATATTCTGTATTAACCTTATGACTTGCTGTAACCAATGGGAGACTCTCAAAGTATGCTTTAATCCTAATATATTGTTTTTTGACATTCCATAGAATATAAGACCCCCTTGAGGAAGACCTTAATGGGTCAAAATGCATCGGGGCTCTCTTCTGTTCACCATATGCATTCAAGACGTATGATCTTATTATTCATCTTGTCCACCTTTGTACATGACTTGAACCGTCTTTGTATACACTATGTCTGGCTTTGTAAATACCGGAGCTCATAAATTTATGTACTAATTTTAAATCTACGAGGGCCAAGCGCCTTTTCATCAAATAAAACTTTTTTACTAAATAATGATCTCAATTATTTCTTGCTGCTAAAAAGTCCCACGGGAAACTTTTTCTCTCCATGTCCAGCAAGATGTTTGGAACAACCTACCTGCCGAGTTCCTTCACAAACTGAGGTTGATTTACTGAGGCAAATAGACTCCGTACTTTTGCCAGCGCAGTTGCACTCTGCAAGTGCTCCAGAGCAATTTCAATTGAGGGAGAGCTCTGCTGACTTCCATCATCCAATTAGGTGCAAGCAAAAAAACGGTTTCTTTATCGTACACCACGGGACACAGAGCCTTTAGTCATTACATAGTGGGTTGTATAGTTCACCAAAGGTGATTGGACACTGGCACAACCAATGAAGACAGATTCCCCTCTATATAACCCCTCCCATAAGGGAAGTACCTCAGTTTTTTCGCCAGTGTCTAAGGTGAAGGGTACGATAAGGATGTACTAATAAGGAGCTCTGTTGAAATCCCTCCGGGGGTTAAGGAGCTACACCGCCGGGTCCATCCAAAGTGCTTAATAAATATGCCAAATGGATGGTACCAGAGCCTCGCAGAAGACTGAGGCGGTGCCTGTAATGTCTCTCTTTGGAGGACTGGGCTCTGGGATCCAGCACATTCGCAACTTAAAAACACGCAAAAGTATTCTGGCAGAGTCTTTTACAAGGCCCAGGGAAGAGGTCTCCTTTAAGTAGGAACCCATACCCCTGAAGGTTGGCACAAAACTACCCGCCGTGAGGGGTGAAGATTGGTACTGTCTGGTCTCAGCACACTTTTGCCAGAGAAAAATAAAAATAAAAACGCCCGTGTTTTAAACGATCCCTCTCTCCGTTCCCAGGGACCTCTGCCTCCAGGCAGTGGCGACTGCATTTTCAGTCAACCACAAAGCCTAAGACCCAGAATCAGACCCAGGGTCGCAAAAAGCCGTGGGTACAAAAGACCGGTAAACAGAACCCTAAAGCTTCCTTATGAAGGGGCGCCCCCGCTCGGCCGAGTGGGGGGGCGGCTTCGGCAGTTTTCAGCAGCTTGACAAACAGATCCAGGACAAATGGGTAATTTCCACGGTATCCCTAGGATACAAAATAGAATTCCGGGAAATCCCACCTTATCGGTTCCTAAACTCAAATGTCTCCAAAGATCCATTAAAAATAAAACCCTTCCTCCAAGCAGTGGATCACTTGCTGTTCCATGGGGTAATCAAAGAGGTTCCCCTAAAAGAATAAGGCACAGGGTTCTATTCAAATCTTTTTGTGGTTCCGAAGCCAAAACGGAGACATCAGACCCATTCTGGATCTAAAAGCTCTAAATCAGTTTCTAAACATTCGTCATTTTCGAATGGAAACAATTCAATCAGTGGTTTCCACCCTACAAGGTGGAGAATTCTTGGCGTCAATAGACATCAAAGATGCATATTTACACGTGCCTATTTATCCCGCTCACCAAAAGTTCCTAAGGTTCGCTGTGGAACACCGCCACTATCAGTTTGTGGCTCTACCTTTTGGCTTGGCTACAGCACCTCACGTGTTTACAAAGGTTCTGGCCCCGCTTCTAGCAAATCTAAGGACGCAGGGCATAACGATGACGGCTTATCTGGAAGATCTACTTTTGGTAGAACAGTCAGTGGCACGGTTAAACCATAGTGTACTCAGTACAATAAAATACCTAGAGTGTTTAGGTTGGATCCAGAAGTCCTCTCTACAGCCCCAGAGAAGGGTACAGTATTTGGGCCTGGTCTTAGACACAACCCAAACCAAAGTATTCCTTCCGGAGCCAAAGGTCAAATCTTTAAATGATCTGGTCCGCATGGTCAGGGCAAAGGGAAAACCATCAATTCGCCTTTGCATGAAATTGTTGGGGAAAATGGTGGCCTCTTTCGAGGCCATTCCGTATGCCCAGTTTCATTCAAGGCTACTTCAGAACAGTATCCTGGCTGCCTGGAACAGAAAGATCCAGGCTCTAGATTGGCCGATGCACCTGTCCTCAGAGGTGCGCCAAAGCCTCAGTTGGTGGTTAAGCACCAAGAATTTGCGAGCAGGGAAATCCTTTCTTCCAGTCACTTGGAAAGTGGTGTCTACGGATGCCAGCCTGTTGGGCTGGGGGGCATTTCTGGAAGAAGCCTAAGCCCAAGGAACTTGGTCCAAATCCGAGAGGGGCCTCTCCATCAACATTTTGGAGATTCGGCCAGTATATCTGGCCCTCAGAACCTGGACACACAGGTTACAGGGTTACCCGGTTCGGATTCAATCCGACAATGCTACTGCTGTGGCTTACATCAATCACCAAGGGGGCACCCGGAGTTGGGATGCTCAGAGAGAGGTTAACACGATTTTAACATGGGCAGAAGCTCATATTCCTTACATTTCTGCGATCTTCATTCCAGGGGTGGAGAATTGGCAAGCGGATTACCTGAGCCACCAGCAATTGTCGCCAGGGAAGTGGTCTCTCCACCCCGACATTTTTCAGGATATATGCCAGAAATGGGGGACCCCGGATATAGACCTGTTCGCTTCCAGGTTCAACAGGAAGTTAGACAATTTTGTATCGAGGACAAAAGATCCTCTATCCTATGGAACAGATGCACTTATGATTCACTGGGATCAGTTATCCCTGATCTATGCATTCTCTCCAATTCTGCTCTTACAGAGACTTCTTTGCAAGATCAAAGAAGAAGGAATACCAGTTCTCTTGGTGGCCCCGAATTGGCCCAGAAGGTCCTGGTACACCAAGATCATAAGGATGGCTGTGGGGAAACCTTGGATTCTCCCACTTCACCAAGACCTGCTATCACAAGGTCCAGTGTTCCATCCTTCCTTACAAAAGCTACATTTAACGGTCTGGCTATTCTACATACTGAAGAAACGGGGGCTCTCGGGTCCAGTTCTTTCCACTCTCATTAATGTTAGGAAGCCAGCCTCCAGGCTCATTTATTATAGAATCTGGAAGGCATATTATGTTGCCTGGTGTGAATCAAGAGGGTGGAATCCTCAAAAATATGTCATTGGTAGGATTCTGGCCTTCTGTCAATTGGGGGTAGATATGAAATTAGCCCTCAGTACTATTAAGGGTCAGATCTCGGCTTTATCGTTCTTCTTTCAGAGACCATTGGCATCTCATTCCCTAGTCAGGGCATTCTTTCAGGGGGTGTTGCGGGTAAATCCACCAGTCAAACCCCCCTTGTGGCCCTGGGATTTGAATCTAGGTTTTGTCGGGCCTGCAAAAGCAGCCCTTTGAACCTATTCGTCATATTCCATTGATTCTCTTGAGTCGGAAGTTGGCTTTTTTGGTTGCTATATCCTCTGCTAGGAGAGTTTCTGAACTAGCAGCTCGTTCCTGTAAAGAGCCTTATTTAGTTTGTCACAAAGACAAAATTGTATTACAGCCCCATCCTACTTTTCTTCCTAAAGTGGTCTCGTCGTTCCATTTAAATCAAGATATTGTTTTGCCTTCCTTTTTTCCTGAACCGCAGTCAGCGGGGGAAAAATGATTACACTCTCTAGATGTAGTGAGAGCAATGAAAGTTTATCTGCAAGCGTCTGCTCAGATACGTAACACAGATGTTTTGTTTGTTCTGCCAGATGGTCCCAAAAAGGGCCAGGCAGCATCGAAATCGACCATTTCTAAATGGATTCGACAAGCGATTGTTCAAACTTATGATTTAAGGAATAAAATTCCTCCTTTTCCTGTCAAGGCGCACTGGACCAGGGCGATAAGTGCCTCCTGGGCAGTGCATCATCAGGCTTCGATGGCTCAGATCTGTAAGGCTGCAACTTGGTCTTCAGTCCATACATTTACCAAATAGATGTAAGAGGACATGAGGATGCCACCTTCGGGCATAGTGTGCTGCAGGCAGCGGTTTAGGGCCTCTCGTCCGATGGCGGTCTGCTTGATCTGTGTCTCCCTCCCCTCATATTGAGCATTGCTCTGGGACGTCCCACTATGTAATGACTAAAGGCTCTGTGTCCCGTGGTGTACGATAAAGAAAATAGGATTTTTATAACAGCTTACCTGTAAAATCCTTTTCTTGGAGTACACCACGGGACACAGAGGTCCCACCCCCCTTTCTGTGTTACATACTGCTTTGCTACAAAACTGAGGTACTTCCCTTATGGGAGGGGTTATATAGAGGGGAACCTGTCTTCATTGGTTGTGCCAGTGTCCAATCACCTTTGGTAAACTATATAACCCACTATGTAATGATTAAAGGCTCTGTGTCCTGTGGTGTACTCCAAGAAAAGGATTTTACAGGTAAGCGGTTATTAAAAATCCTATTTTTTTTCCATACATGCGATTACATATTTTTGTAAAGTGAAGCTTTGCCTCGTGTACTTCACTCTGGTGCAACTGCACTCGCAAAAGTGCACAGTCTATTTGCCTTTAGTAAATCAACCCCGCTGTGTGCAAGTGTACCTAGAAGAACTGATGTTGGTTTAAAGCCAAAGTACCACAAAAATACTGATTTAGATTTTTGCTCACTTTGCATTTTTGATAATAAATAACCAATTACAATGTTTTTTTAAAGCATTTTTACTTTACAGCATTTCTTCACACCTGCCTAAAACTTTTGCATTGTACTGTAAATATTTAAAGCCACACTGTTGCATGTCTGCAAAGTGTGTTTCCTAACTCCTGTCTAACAAAGGTCCCATCTTAGCACATACAAAGTAATGATAAAAAACTGACAATAGGTATGGCTTGGAGGTAGCCCATTCCTTCCTAAAGGGAACTATTTACTAAAGGCAAATCTTCTTTGCACTTGAAATTGCACTGAAAGTGCAGTCGCTGTAGATCCGAGGGGGATATGCAAGGAAAACAAAAACAGCATTTTAGCTTGCACATGATTGGATAATAAAATCAGCAGAGCTTCCCCTTATTTCAAAACTATCCCTCAGATTTACAGCGACTGCACTTCCAGTGCAATTTCAAGTGGATTTGCCTTTTGTAAATAACTAGTGATGCACCGAAATTTCGGCCGCCGAAACATATCGGCCGAAAATGGCCTTTTCGGCAATTTGCTGAAATAGAATTCTTGCCGATAATGGCGCCGGAAAAAGGGGTGCCGCACATGTTTCATCCTGGCGCGCCCCTCAGAGTCTCCCCTCCTCTTCTCACTCCTGTCATACACATACACAGCCTCCCCAGTGCCTGGTAATGCATGTCACGCTGTGTTTCAGAGATCTGAATTGCCGTGCAGCCAATGTCCCAGCCCCCTATGACACGCGGCACAATGATTCCTAGTATTGTATCAGAGTGCCGTCTATCACAAGAGCCGGTCTAGGAGACGGGACATCGTTACATTGGCTGCACAGCGATTCAGATCCCTGTCACACAGCATGACATGCATTACCAGGCACTGGGGTGGCTGTGTATGACAGGAGTGAGAAGAGGAGAAGGGGAGACTCTGAGGGGCACGCCAGGATGAAACTCCAGCTCAGCCTCTGACACACAGCGTGACATCGCATTACCAGGCACTGGCAGGCTGCACGCCATGGGCACTGGCAGGCTGCACGCCATGAGCACTGGCAGGCTGCACATGATGGGCACTGGTGGGCTGCTGCATCTGATGGGCACGGGCATTGGTGAGGCTGCATGGCATGGGCACTGGCGGGCTGCTACATATGGACACAAGCACTGGTGAGGCTGCATGACAGGCACAGACACTGGGGAGGCTGCATGAAGGGCACAGGCAGGCTGCTACAACCGACTGGTAGGCTGCATCTGACAGGCACTGGTGAAGCTGCATTTGATGGACACTGGTGAGGCTGCATTGATCTCCTGTACCATGTCTGCAGTCTCTGACCATCTCCTGTACCACGTCCCCACTCTCTGACCATTTCCTGTAATGTGTCTGCAGTCTCTGACAATCTCCTGTAATGTGTCTGCAGTCTCTGACAATTTCCTGTACCATGTCCCCAGTCTCTGGCCATTTCCTGTACCATGTCCCCAGTCTCTGGCCATCTCCTGTAATGTGTCTGCAGTCTCTGACAATCTCCTGTACCATGTCCCCAGTCTCTGACCATCTCCTGTACCATGAACCCAGTCTCTGACCATTTCCTGTACCATGTCCCCAGTCTCTGACCATCTCCTGTATAAACATATTTTTTAAAAACAGTCACTTTCGGTATCGGTGCTGTTTCGGTATCTTGTATTTTTCATTTTCGCTATCGGTTTCGGCACCAAAAAACCCATTCGGTGCATCCCTATAAATAACCCCCCATGAGTTTATTTAGGCCTTTTTAACCACTTCAGCCTAGTTTTGAGAATTGTTGTTTACAAGTTAAAATCAGGTTATTTTGCCAGAAAATTACTTAGAATCCCCAAACATATATATGTTTTTTTTTTTTTCAGACACGGTCATTGCAATACTTTATGTCACACCATATTTGCGCAGCGGTCTTACAAGTGCAACTTTTTGGGAGAAAAATGTCTCTTTTTGCATTACAAAAAGAGACAACAGTAAAGTTAGCCTAACTTTTTTTCTATATTGTGAAAGATAATGTTACGCTGAGTAAATTGATACCCAACATGTCACGCTTCAAAATTGCGCCCGTTCGTGGAATGGCAACGAAAACTTTGCCTCTTAAAAATCTCCATAGGCGAGGTTTAAAAATTTCTACAGGTTACTAGTTTTGGGTTAGAGAAAGTCTAGTGCTAGAATTATTGCTCTCGCTCCAACAATCGCAGTGATACCTCACATGTGTGGTTTGAACACTTTTTCATATTCGGGCGCGACTTGCGTCTGCATGCGATTTTGACGGGACGGGGCGCTTTTAAAATGTATTTATTTTGTCTTTTATTTTTACACGGTCATTTAAAAAAAAAAAAAATTGGGTCACTTTTATTCCTATTACAAGGAATGTAAACATCCCTTGCAATAGAAAAAAAAAGCATGACAGGACCTCTTAAATATGAGATCTGGGGTCAAAAAGACCTCGGATCTCATATTTACACAAAAATGCAATAAAAAAATAAAGAAAAAATTAACTGTAATTAAAAAAAAAAAAATCCCCTTTAAGAGCATTGGGCGGACATGACATTTGATGTCGCTTCTGCCCTCCAATGCTATGGAGCCAAGCGGTGGCCATCTTTCCCTCACTCGGCATGTCCCAGGTGAGGTCACATCTAAAATGTTTAAAATTAAAGAATTTATTACCTGTGGAACTATTGGGGTAATCTACCTGCTAACTTGCCCATGCAGGTTACAGTACGTTGGCAGGGCCACTAGGGCATTAACCATTAGGATAGGAGAGCATTTGGGTAATATCAGGAGAGGCTTTCTAGGTCGCAGTGTATCAAAACATTTTCGTTTATGCCATATGGATATATGACCTCCAGACCACTTTTATCATAAAGAGTAACGCACGCCGTTCCTGAAAATACCAGGGTTATGACAGTTAGCTGTTGCCATAACAACGGCATTTAGCATCAATGTACGGACGTACAGGTACGTCGATTTGCGTGAAGTGGTTAAGCACGTTTCCTTTCTCTTGCAGCCTCCTATGGAGCCATTCATGCATGCAGGGGCTAGATTTGTGTCTCGCTACACTGTGTGCATCAATGGAAACACAAGGCACTCTTATCCTCCTTCCTCCCTTCGCCAAACTAAAGCCGGCCATAGATGGATGGAATTTCAGCTGGTTCAGCCAAGATTCGATCCATCTATGGGCAGGCTGGTTGTACCCAAGTTGATTCATCAAGCGACTTGGGTACAACCAGCCTGTCAAAGTTTCTACATGAGATTACTGTTGGCGGTTATAGCCACTAGCAGTAATCATTTTGTTCTGCTGGCCAAAAAGGCAAAACACAATAGCACTGTGGGAGCGATTCCCCCATCAACACTAACTGTGTTGGTGAAAGAATCAAACAATTTTCTTTTCTTCCACCTATGGTAGAAGGAAAGAAAATTGCACAATCTATAGGCTACTCAACAACTTACTCTAGACTGCACAGTTTAATTCTTTCCTTTACTCATGCTTTAAATTAATATTAACAGAGATTAAAAAGTTCAAACTGCAAAATACACATTTGGTGTAATTTACCTTTATAAAAACATATTTCAGGGCATTTCTGGACAACTTGGATAAACATTTTGGGCGCCTGGTCTGATCAAAATCACTACTACTCATTTATATACGTTTTTCAGAATCAGCATAAATAAAACGGTGCTAATGGAAAATTAATATATCTGATAGTTAAAATGGCTTTTCTTCTTTATACAGAAAACATAGGCGGTGAATAAAAGAGACTCACACATGCTTAGCGCCACCATGTGGCTAGAGGCTACAATTTCCTTTGAGCAGTTTAGAGGAATTGATTTATTCATCCAAAGGTTTGTTTTTTGAGGGGGGAGATAGCTAACATGCAAACAAAAAACAGGAAGTTAGAAGAAAATAAACGCTTTTACTTTATTTTTCATATTTTTTTTACTTGACAATTTTTATTCTGGTGTGTGCAAGGAAATATAATAAGGGGACCTTACATTTTCACAGACATGAGCCTTTTACCTGGTCTATTAAGACCTGGTTAACACCTATGCATTTTTTAGTGCATTTTCAGTTTTGCAGAAACACACTACAGTCCATGTAACATGGTTTCCAATGGGTCACGTTCACATCTGTGCATTTTATGGAAAGGGCCAGGGACTTTTTTTTCTGTTTTTGGTTCCATAGACTTAAAAACATGTATTGAAAAACGCAAAATGCACCTGGAATATGCAAACTGCCACCTGCATAGGTGTGAACCAGGCCTTACAGTCAAATACCAGGCTGCTCCAACAGGTCCAAGGCCTCATGCACACAAGACGTTTTGCAAACTCTCCTAGAAGCCTTTCCCCCCGACAGCAGAGTTTTGGCAAAAAGAAAAAAAAAAGCCTGACACTTGTAAAAATTTCTAAATCTTTTAGGTGCATTTACAGACGTCAAGAGCTTGGACGTTAATTTATTTCATTGGCCAGAATAATTTATTCTGGTAATTGAAATTAATTAACGCTCAACGGGCCTAGCGTTTAGCAGCATTAAAACTTTTTTCTGCCAAAACTCTGCTGCTCCTGGACGCACTGGCAGTGTTTTTTTTTTTTTCTGGCTCTAAATGCTGTTGAAAGCCTATGTGTGCATAGACACATAGGGGAGTTTAGAGGCAGGGGAAAAAAAAATGCCTGACGCCCCTATGAGCAGCTGTAAAAACGCCCAGTGTACATTAAGCTCCACCAATTTTGGATAGTTTACAAACATTCCTGACTCCAACATATTCCTATTTTCCAGTTAGGCAGACCAACATGGTGGTGAGCCAATAGGGACACATATTCAGTCATAACTGCGGGCTTTTGGAGATTGTTAAGGATATGCTTATACCCGCAGCAGACACACTGTGGGGTTGATTTACTAAAACTGGAGCACTCAGAATCTGGTGCAGCTGTGCATGGTAATTGAATAAAAAGAAAAATTGGTCGCACACCATGGAAGGAAGAACGTCTGTAGAATAGTTACTTTATTGTCAAGGTGCCAAAGGACATAGACAGGACGTTACAGGGACATTGGTAGACCAGTTTCACGTGGATAACTCGTGCTTGTTCATTGTTCCTGTCTACGTCCTTTGGCACCTTGACAATAAAGTACCGTAACTATTCTACAGAAGTTCTTCCTTCCATGGTGTGCGACCAAATTTTATTTTTCTTCAATTACTATTGACGGTGATGAGCCGGGGGCCAGCACCCACAAGGAAATCCTATGTTAAGCCTAGTACACACAATCGGATTTCCATCGGACAAATCCGTGGAATTTTGTCCGAAGGGCGTTTGGCCGTGAACTTGGTATGCATACAGATGGCAAAACTTTGTTGGCCAACAAACAGAAACTACGTGGTTTTCCAGCTCTTTAGCGCCACCCTTTGGGCAACTTCTGCTAATGTTGTGTTATGGCAGGGGTGCCCAACCTTTTGAGGAGCGAGGGCCACTTTAGCGACTTGGTAACCGGTCGTGGGCCACAATGAGCATAGCGGGCGGATGGCAGGTGTGTCCACTCTGCATATGTAGAGCAGACACAGATGCAGCCCGCTCTACCCTAAGGGCCCTCCAATCTGCCCAGACAGAAGGGGACAGATCCCCTTCTGTTTTATAAAGCAGATCGGATTGCAGATAGGTGGGTGTAAGCAGACACGAGTCTGTTTACATCTGCCGCTCTATAGAGGTGAATGGAGGGTCCGATTGGGTCCACCTGAAAAACAGACAGGCAGACCCGATCGGACCAATCCTGTGAAAGGGGCCTAAGGCTGCTTTCACACTGATGCATAGCGGTTTACCTGCACCTCAACTGACCTCAATCTTCACTTCTTCCTCAGGATTCCTGCAGATGGTTGCTGCTGTCCCCCAGGCGGTTATAACTGCTGGCTGCTGCTGGCTGTCTTCCAGGGCTGGTACTGCTGGCTGATACTGCTGTTGGGTACTGCCTGCTGGCAGGTACTGCTGGTGGTTACTGGTACTGCTGGCGGGTACTGGTACTGCTGGCGGGTACTGGTACTGCTGGCGGGTACTGGTACTGCTGGCGGGTACTGCTGGTGGATACGGATACTGCTGGCTGGTACTGGTACTGCTGGCGGGTACTGGTACTGCTGACGGGTACTGGTACTGCTAGTGGGAACTGGCTCTGGCACTGCTGGCTGCTGTCCGAAATCCTGACCTCTGACCCTGCAAGTGATTGGCTTTCTCCATGGCATCAGCTCTGCAGTAGAGAGCAGAGCCGATGCTTCCTTGTCACGGGCGGAGTACATTTGGTATCACTCCACCTGTGAAGGAGCCGGCGCTATACAGGAAGCATCGGCTCTGCTTCCTTTAGCGGCGGCTCCGTTCTTAGCGCTGATGCTCGGAGATGGCGGGTCGGGAACCCGCGATTTGGGCTTCCGTCCCGCCATCTCAGAGCAAGACATGGCGGGCCACATCGGAGGGCACCGCGGGACAGCGATTGGGCACCCCTGTGTTATGGTGAGCATTGCTTCTGAGCATGCGTATTTGTACTTTGGATTTTTTTCCAAAGGACTTCTGTACACACGAACGGATAATCCGACATCACACATTTGTTGTCGGAAAATTTTAAAGCATGCTATCCCACATTTGTTGTTGGAAATTCCAACAAAAATTGTCCGATGGAGCATACAAACGGTCGGATTATCCGACAAAACCCTGCAACCACACAATTCCAGTCGGAAAATCCGATCGTGCGTACAAGGCTTTACACTCTTTCTGAGCTGTGCATGGTAGCCAATCAGCTTTTAACTTCAGCTTGTTCAATTGAGCTGTGACAATAAAACCTGGACGTTGATTGGTTTCTATGCAGAGCTGCACCAGATTTTGCACACTCCAGTTTTAGTAAATCAACCCCAACAGTCTCATTTACACCAATCTGGTCTTTGTTGCATGTATCAAATAATAATTGCTACGTGCCTTTAAATGGCGATAGTAGAAAATGTGATACTGGACTTTATAGGCACTGAGGTACACAATATATTATAGTTAAAATATTTTTATTACAAATTGATTAAAAAAACAAAAAAAACAAAGACTTATTAATTTTTTTTTTGCAAAGTAGAGATTGCCTAGATACTAATACAGCACACAACACATACACAAAGAAGTATAATCCTGAATGTTCACGACGATGTCCTTGTTGAAGCAATAGTAAATATTCTATCAGGCTTGGTGTGAGTTGATCGTGTGCTGTAGCTCAGCTCTACATGTTACGCGTATTTATACGCTTCTTCAGGAGCTTACACATACATTAGTGCAAACATCACAGAGGAGTTGGCAACAAGGTGGACAACAATGTAGGTAAGTATCCAGGATAAGGCGGATGTAGCAGATCTGTGTCAAATATATAAATTTGTCCATATGGTTTGGAAACGATCTTAAACCTCGATTGAGCAGAGCTCGTCTCTAAAGAAAGATATGTTCCTCAAAGACTGCAGCAAAAATAGAGCAATATATCGTGATCAAAAAAGTGTGGAACTGCCTAATGACATCCGCCGCTCTAAAAGTCACTCGGACACGGTGGTAATGTGGGTTGCATGTATGTGGACTCCAAAAAAATTATGTTTAGAAGCCCAAGTTACGTGCTGTCCATGGTGCTGATCCTGTGACATGTAACATGTTACACCCGGAATCCTTTTTTAAGGGATTCAGGGTGCAACATGTTACTGTTGCAGCACCCCCGCCCCCCCCCCCCCCACCAGGGATGTTCTCCCCGTACCTGCTGTCAAAAAACAAACACATACACCACGGCCGTGCGGGGCTCAGCCCACCTGAGAAGTCACCACTTCTGTGAATGGGAGAGAACTACAAGTACTGACATCCTTTGTGGCTGACGGCTTGTAGTTTTTACTGTTCTAGTTCCAGTTCATTGATACTTTGTCATTGCGCAAATATCTGTCTGTACGAGCAGACATGACAGTCTGCAACAGCCTGAGATTACATCTGCGATCTGCCAATTGCGGGTGCAATGCTTTGCAGGCTTCTGGTAAAAAAATAAAAATAAAACGATGCAAATTTTTGTTTAACCTGTGCATTTTCTTCTTTTTATAATTTTTTTTTTTAACAAAAGGGTGAACTTATCCTTTACCCACTTCAGCCCCAGAAATTCCCCCCCCCCCCCCCCCCTTCAGGACCAGGCCATTTTTTCGCAATACGGCACTGCGTTACTTAAACTAACAATTGTGCGGTTGCCCAAATAAAATTCATGTCCTTTTTTCCACACAAATAGAGCTTTCTTTTGGTGGTATTTGATCACCTCTGCGGGTTTTATGTTTTGCGCTATAAACAAACTGACAATTTTGAAAAAAAAATAGGATTTTTTACTCACCGTAAAATCATTTTCTCTGAGTCCATGGACCGACACAGCTTCTCTATTGACAAAGTGGGTATTATCCGTTAATTAGGAGTGACAAGGCAGAAAAACTTGTAAAAAGTGTTGCATCACACCTTCTACAGTACCGCCCAGGGGGCGGACCCTCCGGGTATAACCTCTCAGTCTGCATCTTCGCAGATCAGTTTGTCAAAAAGCAGTACAAACTTAAGAGGGGTGGGTGCTGTGTCGGTCCATGGACTCAGAGAAAAGGATTTTACGGTGAGTAAAAAATCCTATTTACTCTTTCGTCCATGGACCGACACAGCTTCTCTATTGACAAAGTGGGACGTCCCAAAGCAGTGTCAGAGAAAAAACGAGGGGTGGTAACAGCATAAAAATAAACTTCACCCCAAACACAAAACAGCACTCCTCCAACGGAGGAGCTGCAATTCTAAACAGCCGCTTGTAAAACCTTGCGGCCGAAAGAGGCATCCGAAGATGCACCTACATCAATTTTGTAGAATCTTGTGAAAGTGTGAGCGGACGACCAAGTCGCCGCTTTACATAATCGGGAAACAGACGCTTGATGTCAGAAGCCCAAGAGGCACCTATTGCCCTGGTCGAATGCGCCGTGACCGGGAAGGGGGGCGCTTGACCCTTTAAGGCGTAAGCCTGGATTACTATCTGTCGGATCCACCTAGAGATGGTGGCCGACGAGACTGCTTGGCCCTTCTTGGGGCCAGCCACCAAGACAAACAGTGAGTCTGACTTCCGGAACCGGGAAGTAGCAGATAGGTATACTCTCAAAGCTCAGACAACGTCCAAGGAATGCAACGCCGACTCCTTAGGATTCGACGGCTGAGGACACAAGGATGGAAGTACAATGTCTTCATTGAGATAAAAAGCCGAAACGACTTTTGAAAGGAAGGCTGCGGCCGCAGCACCACCATATCCTTGTGGAATATCAAACAGGGAGCCTTGCAGGACAAGGCTGCCAGCTCAGAGACTCGTCTAACTGACGTAACAGCCACCAAAAAGACCACTTTCTGAGAAAGTGTCAACAGGGGAATATTTCTAATATTCTCAAACGGTGCCTTCTGAAGCACCGAGAGGACCAGGTTCAAGTACCACGGAAGTAACGGGGGACGGACCGGAGGGGTCACATGTCGAACCCCCTGCACAAATGTACTCACGAGAGAGTGAGCCGCCAGGGGTCGCTGAAAAAAGACAGCCAGGGCAGATATCTGTCCCTTAATCGTACTTAGGGCAAGCCTTTGGTCCACCCCATGCTGTAAAACCAGCAGGATTCTGGAAACCAAATAAGTACGCGGATGCCATTTCATTTCCTCACACATGGAGATGTGGGCCTTCCAAGTGCGGTGATAAACCTTCCTAGAGGACGGTTTCCGAGCACTTCTCATAGTAGAGATTACTGAATCTGACAGGCCCCGGTCTCTCAGTACCTGGTTCTCAATAGCCATGCCGTTAAAGCCAGTGACCGTAAAGCAGGATGGAGTATGGGATCTTGCGATAGCAGGTCCTTCCGTAGTGGTAGGCGCCAGGGGACGTCTGCTACCAGACGTACTAGATCGGCGTACCAAGGACGCTGAGACCAATCTGGAGCGATTAGGATCATTGGAATTCCCTCTGCCTCCACTCTGCGGAGCAGAAGAGGAAGAAGCCTTAAGGGAGGGAAGGCATAGATTAGCCGATACTGACCCCACGATGCTACCAACGCGTCCGTTGCGTCTGCCCATGGGTCTCTTGACCGGGCCACAAATCTTAATACCTTCCGATTGAGTCGGGAAGCCAGAAGATCTACGTCTTGTGTGCCCCATCTTTGGCAGAGGAGTTGGAACACCTCCGGGTGTAAGGACCATTCTCCCTGGTCCAGCATCTGGCGGCTCAGGTAGTCCGCCTGCCAGTTTTCCACGCCCGGAATGTACACGGCCGATAGTGCCGGTACGCTCTTCTCTGCCCACTTCAGGATGCGAGCAACCTCCGATGCTGCAGCTGAGCTTCTTGTTCCTCCTTGATGATTGACATATGCCACCGCTGTGGTGTTGTCTGACTGGATCCTGACTGGATGCCCTTGCAGCCTCTGAGACCATTTGAAGAGGCACAGCTTGATCGCCCGGATCTCCAGGACATTGATCGGCAGGAGGGCTTCCTCTGGGGTCCAGCGACCTTGCGCCGACTGGACACCCCAGACTCCCCCCAACCTGTAAGGCTGGCGTCCGTCGTGATCACTATCCAGTAAACCGGAAGAAATGACTTCCCGGCCATTAGAGCCGGTGCTGTCAGCCACCATACCAGGGATCTCCTGACTAGGTGGCTCACTCGGATTTGATAATCCAGAGATGAAGGGCATCTGTTCCATCTGGACAGAACTTCCTTCTGTAACACTCGAGTGTGGTATTGAACATATGGGACCGCCTCGAAGGAGGCTACCATGAGGCCCAACACTCGCATGCAAAAACGGAGTGACGACCAATTCCTGGAAGTCAGCTGCCGTACTGCAGCCCGGAGGGTCTGCAACTTCTCCACAGGGAGGAATACCTTTGCCTCTGAGGAATCCAGAATCAACCCCAGGTACACTAGGCATTGAGTGGGCACCAATACTGACTTTTGCGTGTTTAGTATCCAACCACAGTCTCGAAGAGTCTGACAGGTAATGGACACGCTTACCTCTAATTCTGAGCTTGAAGGGGCCTTCAGCAGAAGGTCGTCCAAGTAGCCTGTGATAGCGCTACCCCGCTGTCTTAGAAGTGCCAGAATCGGAGCGAGCACCTTGGTGAACGTCCTGGGTGCTGAGGCAAAGCCCAACGGGAGGGCCACAAACTGGTAGTGGTCCTTCCCGATAGCAAATCGCAGAAACCTCTGGTGTCTGGAGTATATGGGGACATGCAGGTATGCGTCCTTGATGTCCAAGGAGGCCAGAAAGTCCCCCCGGATGGAGAGCCGTGACTACAGATCGAACAGACTCCATCCCAAATCTTTGTACCTTCAACAAAGCAATTGAGGGCTCTGAGATCCAAGCTTGGACGAACCCCCTCCTTCTTCGGCACAAAGAACAGATTTGAGTAAAAACCCCGTTCCAGTTCTGGAACTGGAATAACTACCCCGCGTTCCAGTAGACCCTGGACCGCCCTATACAGGGCCTCCCGACGGGTCGGTAGTAGCTGGAGATTGGAGGTGTTGAATCTGTCCGGTGGACAAGAGAGAAACTCTATCTTGTAGCCTGAGGAGATTACTTCGCAAACCCACCTGTCGGAGATTAGAGCTGTCCACTGAGTCACGAATTTGTGAAGACGTCCCCCCACCCGAGAGCTGGGTGGGGGTGGACCTTCATGCGGACGCAAATTTGTCCGCAGGCTTATTGGTTTTGCGGGACCAAGGACGCTTTTGTCCTTGGGCAGGCGCTTTATCGGCCTGGGGTCTTTTCCCTGTCGCCCTAGGGGGACGAAAAATCCGCTTGTGTGCAGTAAAGGAGGGCCCTTGCCCCTTGGCGTGGCCCGTTACCCTTGCTAATTTGGGGAAGCAAAGTGCTTTTACTTCCTGTGGCATCCTTGATGATGTCTTCCAGAGAAGGCCCAAAAAGTCAGTCGCCCTTAAAAGGCAGATCCAACAGGGCTTTCTTGGAAGTCTGGTCCGCAAACCAGCCTTTTAGCCAGATGAGGCGGCGTATTGCTACTGCATAAACCGAAGTTTTAGACAGCCGGGGAATAGTATTCTTGTCTGACTCGCAGACAAACCTAAGGCCCTGGACCAACTGGTCGGCCAATGTTATCTCATCAGGAGGAGCATACTCGCTCCTTAACCCCTGGAGTAGCAATCTTGCCCATTCAGTAAGTGTGTGAGACACTAGGGCCCCCGCCAATGCCGGGCGTACTGCCGAGCCTACCACTGAGTATAGGTAGCAAGCGAGTGCTTCAGCCTTCTTATCCACAGGGTCCTTGAAAACAGGAGCCCCTTCTACAGGAATTGTGGTGGCTCTCTTAAGTCTGGACACCGGAGGGTCCACTATAGGGGGAGAGGTCCATTTCTTCAGAAAACTCTCCTCAAAGGGGTATCGTACCGCAAACCTCTTTGGGGCTGTAAAGACCCTCACTGGGTTCTCCCATTCCTTGTATAAGAGTTTATCAAAAGACACACAAGGGAACACCTTAGCAGTGCGGGCAGGTCTATGAAACCCAAGTGGACCGGAGTCTCTGCTGCTTCTGCAGTATTTTCCAACTTCAGCATATCCCGCACTGCAGTAATAAGGTCAGATACCAAAGCCGTCTTGCGTACTGACCTGGACTTGGAGTCATCCTCACTGTCCGGTCACGGTCTGCAGTCTCTGATGCGTCAGAATCTGGGCCCGGAGCCGTAGCTGGACCTGGTTCTGCATCAGAATTATCCCCAGAAGCTTGCAGGGGACGGGGCGTTTACTACCCCCTGTATTCCCGTGTGCTGCTTCCACCCTGGCAGCAAACGCCTCTAGGATTGCCGTCATAGCGTTCATAGACACCTCACGGGCACCAGCTGCTAAATCTGGTGTTTCAGGGGAGAAGACATCTGGCTCAGATGCCATGCTGACCACACGCTGACACTCACAGGGCTCCAGGCAAGATATCAATAGGCCACCCTCCTGTGCTGCAGAGAGGCTGGGTCACCCAGAGGACTCACCACCCTGGATAGGTACTGCTATGCTGCCGTGTGCTGCGCCTGTGATGCTGTCCCCTGCTGCTGTGTCAGTCTGCTTCTTTTATCAGCATTTCCTGTGTGAATTTTCACACCAGTGTAATGCACCCTAGAGGCTGGAGGCTCTCGCAAAATGGTTGCCAAAAACGTCTGTATGGAAGATTATGTGGGCTCTAAGAAAATGGCCGCCGACCGAAGATAGAGGTCAAGCAGCCATAGCCCACAAAAACATGGCCGCCGAACGGCAATATATGCATACAGGGTGGACAAACATGGCCGCCGATCAGCTGATAGGGGCCAGTGGGTGTGGCCGAACCACAGGAAGATGGCCGCCGGGCAGTCACAAGAGGCCGAACTCGGCATGGACCACCTCAAAATGGCCGCCGACAGCATGGAGGAGGAAGCACACAAACACAGGTAAGCAGAAATGACATTTCTTTTAAATGTTAGTTACAGCCAGCCCCGCTCCAGTGGAACCCCCTAGGTGACTCCCAGCATCCAGCAACCTTTAGCTAGAAGCCCAGGGAGGAGGGAAAGGCAGGGAGAGAGGGAAGAAAGGGGCCGCAACCACTTACTTGATCTCTCCAGGAATGTCCAGCTAAATCACCCAGCCGAGGCAGGGGAGTTTTACTTACCTATCCTGCATGTCTTATGCTGGAAGACATTCCAAACAGGTCATCGTCCGCGCACGGAAGGTGACTGTTGGCCAGGCATGCTGTGATTGGACCCAAAAGGGACGATCATATGCAAGCCTTGGAGCGTAAGCTCACCGGCCAGGCTGCTGCGACTCGGCCGTAAGGTCAGCCGAAGCTGAGCGGTCCGATGCAGGCCCTGGAGCGTAGGCTCACCGGCCACCCGTGGAGCGACGGGCATGTCGTGGAAAACCCAGCGCGTAGCTAGGGTCGGCACACACTCGATGGCCGAAACTGGGGAGACTACAAGGATCGAGGATCCAGCCTGTCACCCAGTCGGCAGTTGATCGAAGATCGCAGGAAACAAAAAAGTAGCAAAAAAATATATATCTTTTTCCCCCGGAGCAATGGGCCCAAAGGGAGCCATGTCCTACTCCTTGCTAGACAGAAAAAAACTGGTCTGCGAAGATGCAGACTGAGAGGTTATACCCGGAGGGTCCGCCCCCTGGGCGGTACTGTAGAAGGTGTGATGCAACACTTTTTACAAGTTTTTCTGCCTAGTCACTCCTAATTAACGGATAATACCCACTTTGTCAATAGAGAAGCTGTGTCGGTCCATGGACAAAAGAGTAATAATATTTTTTACTAGGGCTATTACTGATTAAAATTTTCATGTTCGATTAATCGATTTTTTTAAAATCGATTAATCTACTACTTTCGATTAATAACGCACATACAGATCCCAACTACTTTTAGCTGATCTCCTTGCAGGCCGATTCTCTGTGCAGCTACCAACCACTGGAAAAATGGATAGCAGGATACAAAAAACACAAAGGCAGCGCTCGATGGGAATAGCATTACAACTTTTATAGTCTTCAAGTAGGTAACAAAATAAATATTGCACTGGAGATAAAATCGATGTAGCTACATAAACTGTAAAAATGGTACGAGTAATACCAAACGGTAGCAAAAGCAGTCATAAAAACATGTAGCCAAGTATGATACTGGTATAAAAATGTGTACAACGATACCACTGCTGAATCTAGATGAGAAGGGGCTAACATCAGTCCGTCGGCATGTAGATGTCCCGTGAAGGGAACTATCACAACTCCCAGTGGATGGCTGTAGAATCCCAGGTTGATAGAGGGAAGTGTAACAGCCCTTGCGTGTGGCAGATAGTAAGGTCCCGCAGGCATGCAGATATGAAGGCACAGCAAAGAAGCCCATCAGATGGACACGGCAAGCCCAAAGAATTTTGATCGATTAATTATTTTGATCGATTAAAATTATTTTAATCGAGGAATTAATAGTTAATTTCCACAGCCCTATTTTTTACCTTTTGCTATAAAACATATCCAATAAAAAATAAAATTAGAATTTCTTAATTTAGGCCAATATTTATTCTGTTACATATTTTTTGTAAAAAAAAGTACCTGTACGTGATTTTGTGCACAAGGTCTGGGACGCGCATGCGCTGCCGGCGACTTGCTCCTGCTGTGATTGGACACAGTGGGAGCCAATCAGTGGGTCATCTGCCAGGACCCGCTGATCATTCACAAGAAAGGCAGATCACCGTTCTGTGAGAGGGAAAGAGATTTTGTTTTCCTGCTAAGCAGAAACACGGATCTCCTTTCTTTCCCCAGTAAAAGCACTCCCCCCACAGTTAGAAAGCGCCCCCTAGGAATACACTTAACCCTTTGATTGCCCCCTGATGACAGTGTTTTTTTTTTTTTTTAAAGCACTGATCACTGTACTAGTGTCACTGGTCCCCAAAAAGTGTCAGTTAGGTGCCCGATTTGTCTGCTGCAATGTCGTGGTCCCGCTAAAAATCGCTGATCGCCTCCATTACATGTAAAAAAATTAATTCCATAAACATATCCCATAGTTTGTAGACACTATAACTTTTGCGCAAACCAACCATTTGTAGCTGGTCCAGCAAGACCTCCAAGTTACGAACCTCTATAGTCAAAGCCATTGCTGGTTTTAGGGTTGAAAATATATTTATTGGTATTTTAACAGAGAATACACGGGACAATATATAGAGTTACAATCCGAAAACAGTCACGGGTAAGCATGTGTGATGAGTCAGCCAAATGGCTATCGCCCACAGCTTAACTCTTATTACAATGCAAAACAATATTGACATCAGTGACCGTTACTTGGTGTAGGCAGTGGATTTGGCTAGAAGAGCCTCGCCGTTCATGGCAAGATTTTAAACATACATTTTAGGAATTAAATGATAAAACAAAGAGAAGGAACAAGAAGAAAATGAGAGTGGGGGATCAGGTGTTGGGTGTGGGGTGGGATATAAAGGGATAGAGAGAGGGGGAAGAGAGGGAAAGAGAAGAAAAAAAAAGACAGAAGGAAAGTAAGAAGAGATCGGAGAAAAGTGTGAGAGCCGCTGAGGAGACATTCAGAGAAGGGTAATTAAGGGACTGTGGGGGAGGGGGACCCTCAGGTACATGCCCTGCCCATCCCATTGTCATGTTACATGCGAGGATGATCATGTCGGGGTTGACAACATGCTTGCGAGAGTATCAGAGTAGGAGAAGCGGAGCCAGATGAACCACATTATTGTATATTTGTCAAAGGTGTCGTTGTCGAGCTAGCATCTCCTCCATTCTCATAGTGTCGTTCATAATCGAGACCCATTGTGATAAGGGAGGAGTGGTGGTTGACTTCCAATAGGATGGGATGAGCGGTCTAGCTAAAAGACAAAGAAACGGAGGAGGTTCCATTTCTGTGAGGTTATTGATCCCGGGAGTATAGAGAGAAGGGCAATCTTAGGGGAGGGAGTCAGCGTTTCATCATAAAGTTTGTTATAGCAGTCAAATACCTGAATCCAGAAGGGGCGGATCCTTTCGCATTCCCACCAGACATGTAGGTAGGTCCCTGTAGAGGTAGAACATCGCCAGCAAAATGCTGGGGTGGATGGAAACATTTTGTGTAATGTGGAGGGGTCCCTGTACCATCTTGACAGAATCTTGTAGTTTTTTTTCCTGCGAATAGCAGGATATTGTGGATTTATGAGTAAAATGGAACGAGGTCTGCCAATCTGGTCGTGGGATGTCCTCACCCAAGTCTGCAGACCACATCCTGGTGTAAGTAGGTAGATCATTATGTGTAAGAGCTTGTAAGAGACAATATATGGTCGAGAGGAGGTGTCTGGGTGTCTCAGAGAGGGAACACAGCCGTTCAAACTCAGTACTAGAACGGTGTATTTGGGAGGAAGAATGTAAGTGTTTTGCGAATGTAGATATGTGTAGGGTGGTGAGCCAATCGTAGGATCCTATCGGCGTTACAGGTGTCCCTTGTGTTGTGTTGGGTGTACAAAGTAGTGCGCCTGGGGTCAGTCAGTCCTTTTGAAGGGACCCAATGTTGTCGTTCCTATACCCTGAGGAAAGGCGGGGTTATTGAATAGAGGAGATAATGGGGAAGGATCAGAGGAAAAAGGGGAACACAAACCCCTATTATACCATAGTCTAAGAGAGGCTAGCGTTAGTGGAGAGGAAGAGGGTATACGGGTGAGATCGGTTTTATATCCCCAAAGTAGTGCTCGGAGATCTACGGGAGCTAGATCCTGTTCTATGGCAACAGAAGCCTTTAAGAAGGGACGAGGGAACCATTCTAGGATGCGTGCTACGTGGGTGGCCTTGTAATAGGTCTCAAAGTCAGGGAGGCTCACTCCACCCTGTAGTTTTGGACGGGTGAGCAAATTATATTTCACCCTAGGTAACCCACGGTTCCACATAAATCTAATAGCGAGTGAACGTAAAGATGTAAAGAAGGATTTGTGAACTAAGATGGGGATCGTTTGGAGGAGGTATAAAAGTTTGGGTAGGGTATTCATTTTTAGGGTATTGATTCGCCCGAACCACGGTAAGGAAGACCCTCCCCACTCCTCCAAATCCTTCCGTATGCGGGAGAGCAAAGGAACATAATTTAAAGAGAAAAGATTAGAGAGGTTAGAGGGTATAACGACCCCTAGGTACGAAACTCCCCTCGTCTGCCACTGAAAAGAGAAGTTCGACCTAAGTGCATAGTGGAGGGGAGGGAGATATTGAGAGCTTCAGTCTTGGATAAGTTAAGTTTGAAATTGCTAAAGGAGCCAAATCGTTGGAATTCTGAGAAATGGGGGTGTTGCATGTAGACCAGTAGGTCATCGGCATAGAGGAATCATTTGTAATGGGAGGAAGGTGTTTGGATACCGTGGATGGAGGAGTTTTGTCTAATGGCACAGGCTAGATGTTCAATAACAATGACAAATAGGAGAGGGAAAAGGGGACAGCCCTGCTGGGTGCCATTGGAGATATAGAATGGTTCAGAGGCAGTGCCATTGACTAAGACCGAGGCCGAAGGTTGGGAGTATAAGGACAGCACCTTAGAGATAAAGGTTGTTCCTAAGCCTAACTGTTCTAATGAGAGTCGAAGAAATCTCCAGTTGATCCCATCGAATGCTTTTTCAGCATCAAAAGGAGAGGAGACAGGCTTTTAGGTCTTTGCATTGGATAAAGGAGATGAGGTGAATAGTTTTGGTTGTATTGTCCCGTGCCTCACGACCCGGGACAAATCCTACTTGATCATTATGGATCACCACAGGGAGTAGGGTGGATAAGCGGTTGGCCAATACCTTTGCGAACAGTTTAAGATCTATGTTGAGCAGAGATATTGGCCGGTAGATGGGACGGGTATTTGCCTGGTTTGGGTAATATGGAGATATTAGCGGACAATAAGCCATTAGGCGGCGGGTGGGAGTCATCTATGGCATTGAACGCCTTAGCCATAAAGTGGAGTTAATAGGGGGGCAAACGTTTTGTAAAAACGGGGGGTGTACCCATCTGGGCCAGGACATTCGCCTGTCTTTAAATCTTTGATGGCGCCTAGAAATTCGGGCGTGACCAGAGGTTTGTCTAGTTCATCAGCATCTGGTGTATTGATATTGGGTAATGCCGTCTCCTTAATATAATCTCGCATGTCGTCGCTCAAGGAGGTGGTGCGTGTGTTTGGATTTGTGGGCTGTAGGTTGTAGAGTTGGGAGTAGTATTCCCGGAAGGCAGAGGATATGCCGTTCGTGGTGAATGTTTTATTTTGATTGGGATGTGTAATAAAGGGAATGGAGTATCGGGGTGGCCTGGGATGGAGGACCCGTGCTAGGTGTTTGCCGCATTTATTTGCTAAAGAGTAATGGTAATTGCGTGCCCTATCACGAGCTATTAAGGAATGTGAGTCTAAAAGTTGGAGTAGGTCTCTGCGGGCATTTGACAATTGGACAAAAATGGCAGGGTCCAAATCTCGTTTGTGTAGAGGTTCGAGTTCTGCTATAGTGGAGACAGCGGATATCATCTGTTCGTATCTTTTTGAGGCGGGAGCTGTGTTGTATAAATACGCCCCGAACCTCACATTTCAGAGCCTCCCACTGAATGAGGGGGGAGGTAGTATCCGAGGAGTGATCGGAAACAAAGTTCCGAATGGTTTTGGAAATATCCGCTACACAGACGGTGTCCCGCAATAAATTGTCATTGAGCCTCCATTGTGTACCTCTACGTGATTTTGGGGGACGTGAAATGGTCAAATAGGCCGGGGCAGGGTTAGACCAGAGTAGGTGACCCAATGATGCCTGGATGGGGGTATCTAGCAGTGATTGGGATATTAGGAAGTGGTCGAGTCT
Source organism: Rana muscosa (assembly GCA_029206835.1). NCBI lineage: Eukaryota > Metazoa > Chordata > Amphibia > Anura > Ranidae > Rana > Rana muscosa. Next base: position 136,970,139 of record CM055116.1, on the reverse strand, counting down.
GCTATAGGAATTGTGTGCTGCTGAATAATGGCTGTAACTCCTCTCTGTGGGGTGCTGGACACGCCAAACATCCACCAGGTGAGAGGAATGTAATAGGGCTTTGATGCGTGTCAGTGTAGAGGATGGAACAGAGGACTTACCCGAGGATGTGTCCACAGACGGGAACATAACGACATTGAGATCTCCACCAATGATAAAGCAGGGGCCCCCGAATGAGGATAGTCTGGTGAGGACTGATGAGAGGAACCGAGCCTGATCCACATTAGGTACATATATGTTGGCCACTGTGAAGAGAAAATCGTTTAGTTTCAGTTTAAGAAAGATGAAGCGACCATTAACATCAACAAGAGAGTCTAGGACCTCAGGTTTAAAAGATTTATGGAAGGCGATGGATACTCCCTTAGATTTGGCTTGGGGGTTAGTACTGTGGTACTATTGTGAATAGTACCTGTTGCGTAGAGCAGGTACGGAATCCGTACGGAAGTGTGTTTCCTGTAGCAATAAGATACTGGAGCGCTTTTTAAGAAAGTGGTAGAGAATCTGGCTCCGCTTCTCCGGTCTGTTAAATCCCCTGCAGTTGAAAGATGCCAAAGCTATCGAGCAAACAGAAGCCATGATATAGTCGGGTGTGGGGGTAAGGGGAGAAGTTAGACATGGCAGATGTCTCACATTTCAGCAGCTCTTGGAGAAGAAAACAGTGCCATAGAAGGCCTAGAGAGGGAAAGAGAAAATATGAAGGTGGGGGGGGGGGGGAGAGAAGAGAGGGGAAAGTAGACAAAAAGGAAAAAGAAGGGGGGGGGGGGGTGATATAGGTCAGCAGGACCAGGTTAATATACAAGCACTTTGTTCGGTCATTATCATGATTAATGTAAAACAAATTTTAACAAAAACAAAAAAGCCCACTAGGTGGCTCCAAAAGACTAAGTAAAAGAAAAAAAATCCTTACATTGTGGCATACAGCCGTATACCAGTCAGTGTCCATAGTGACACTGAAAAAAAGAAAAACCCCTTTGAGGGGGGTGTGCAGTGGAAACTCGCTGGGCAGGGTAGTCCCCTGGTCCCCAGCTCCACGGGGAATCAATTAAGAAACAGAACCAATAGACAGAAATCATAACATGAAAAAAGGGATTTTTATAACAGCTTACCTGTAAAATCCTTTTCTTGGAGTACATCACGGGACACAGAGCGACTTAGTCATTACTAATGGGTTATATAGATTACCTTCAGGTGCTGGCACTGGCCACTTCCAAACCAGAAGTACCCTCCCTTATATAAGCCCCTCCCATCCGGGAGCACCTCAGTTTTGTAGCAAAGCAATAAGTGTCCCAAAAAGAGGGGTGGGAGCTCTGTGTCCCGTGATGTACTCCAAGAAAAGGATTTTACAGGTAAGCTGTTATAAAAATCCCTTTTTCTTTTTCGTACATCACGGGACACAGAGCGACTTAGTCATTACTAATGGGACGTCCCAAAGCAATGCCAAATGAGGGGAGGGATACATAAGCTGGGCGCCATCAGGCATGAGGATCTTTTGCGGCCTGCAACACACTGCGCCCAAAGACGACATCCTCCTGACTTCTAACGTCTACCTGGTAGAATCTAGTAAACGTGTGTACCGAAGACCATGTTGCAGCCTTACATACTTGAGCCAGGGAGGCCTGGTGATGCACTGCCCATGAAGTTCCAACTGCTCTTGTGGAGTGCGCCCTAACTTTGAACGGAGGCGGTCTCTTTCTCAAGCCATAGGCTTGTATTATGACCTGTCGAATCCACTTGGCTAAAGTAGATTTTGATGCTGCCTGACCCTTTCTAGGGCCTTCCGGCAGAATAAACAAAGTATCCGTTCTGCGAATCTGAGCAGTGGCTTTTAGATAAGCTTTAACTGCTCTTACTACATCCAAAGAATGTAATAACTTTTCCTCTACCGAGCTAGGTTTGGGGAAAAAAGAAGGAAGAACCACATCTTGGTTCAAATGAAACCTCGATACCACCTTGGGAAGAAAGGCTGGATGAGGACGTAATACTACTCTGTCCTTATGGACAACCAGATATGGCTCCTTACAGGACAAGGCGGCTAATTCCGATACTCTTTTAGCCGAACAAATGGCTACTAAGAAAATCAATTTCCTGGTGAGAAGAACCAAGGAAATGTGTTGCAATGGTTCAAACGGTTGTTTCTGTAGAACCGACAGAACCAGGTTTAAGTCCCAAGGACATATGGGAATACTAACCGGAGGGCTAATACGCATCACTCCTTGTATGAAAGCTTTGACTAGTGAATGCAAAGCCAAGGGCCTTTGAAAAAATATTGACAAGGCCGAAATCTGACCCTTGATAGTACTCAAGGCCAGCTTCCTATCTACAGCCCACTGTAGGAAGTCCCAAATCCTCCCTATCACGTACTTACGTGGATGCCATTTCTTGGCCTCACACCACGTAATGTACGCTTTCCAGATCCTATAATAGATCTGCCTGGATACCGGTTTCCTGGCATTGATCATGGGTAGATACCACAGAATTAGAGAGCCCTCTCTTTTTCAGAATGTGGGCTTCAATAGCCAGGCCGTCAAACCTAGGGCTGGTAAGGAAGGGTGGTATATCGGTCCCTGCGACAGCAGGTCCGGACGATGTGGGAGGGTCCAAGGACTCCTCACTGACATTTTTACAATCTCCGCGTACCATGCCCTTCGGGGCCACGCTGGAGCCACCAGAATCACTGGTTTCTTTTCTACCCTGATTCTGCGGAGTAATCGCGGGTAACAATTGTGGCGGTGGGAATGCATATATCAGCTTGAACTGATCCCAAGGGAACACTAGGGCATCCGAGCCGCAAGCTAGGGGATCCCTTGTGCAAGACACAAATCTGTCCACCTTTGCGTTGAATCTGGATGCTAGCAGATCTACATCCGGTGTTCCCCACCGCTGGCATATTGCCTGGAAAACCTCGGGGTGAAGAGACCATTCCCCCGGGCATAATTGTTGGCGACTTAAAAAGTCCGCTCTCCAATTTTCCACTCCTGGGATGAAAACCGTGGATATGGCTGGGACATATTTTTCTGCCCACTCCAGGATGCAATTTGCTTCCCTCTGGGCTGCACGACTCCTGGTGCCACCCTGGTGATTGATATATGCCACTGCTGTGGCATTGTCTGATTGAATTCTGACAGGGGACCCTTGGAGTTTGGATGTCCATGCTACTAGGGCATACCGGGCTGCTCGTATCTCTAAGAGATTGATGGGCAGGGCCTTTTCTGCTTCTGACCACTTGCCCTGGAGAGACCATTGCTCCAGTACTGCCCCCCAGCCTATGAAGCTGGCATCTGTAGTGACCACCTTCCAAGAAACCGGACTGAAGGGTTTCCCTTTTTCCAGATTCTGGGGCACCAACCACCAATGGAGGCTCTTGCGAACGGAAGGGGACAGGGACATTGGTAGGTCTAAAGCCTGAACTTTTTTGTTCCAGGCTGACAGTATGGCCCTTTGCAAATTCCTTGAATGGAATTGACCGTAGGGTACCGCTTCGAATGAAGCCACCATTTTTCCCAGCAGCCTCATGCAGAGGCGTATGGATGGTTTTCTTTTTGTACCCACTAAGTGGGTCAAATCTTTTAAAGACGACACCTTCTCTGGAGGTAAGAAAATCTTTCTCTGATTTGAATCCAGCCTTAGCACTAAGTATTCCAGACTTTTGACTGGTCTTAGAGCGGACTTGTCCCGGTTGATAATCCAACCGTGATATTCCAGATACTTGATTGTCTTGTGAATAGCTACTTCCAGCTTTTCCACTGAGTGGTCTATTAGTAGCAGGTCGTCTAGATATGCCATTATCGTTACACCTTGTGTTCTTAGATTGGCCAATAATGGGGCCAGAATTTTTGTGAACACTCGTGGTGCTGTGGCCAGACCGAAAGGTAAGGCTCTGAACTGAAAATGGCGCCCTTCTACTGCAAAGCGTAGAAATTTCTGGTGGGCCGGAAAGATGGGAATATGCAGATAAGCATCCCTTATGTCGATCGAGGCTAACCATTCCTGCCCTTGTAGGGCGGTGGCCACCGATCGGATCGACTCCATCCGAAAAGTCCTGATATTTAGGAACTTGTTCAGCCCTTTTAGATTTAATATGGGCCTCACGTCCCCATTTGGTTTGGGGACTGTGAAAAGGTTCGAGTAAAACCCGAATCCGCTTTCTTCCAGGGGAACCTTCATGATTACACCTTGGAGCAATAGTTGTTCTAGTGCCAGAAGGAGGGATCCTCTCTTCTGGGGATCTCTTGGCACGTTTGACCTCATAAATTGGGCAGGAGGAGTGCCTTTTAACTCCAGCTTGTATCCCAGACTTACTGCGGAGAGCACCCATCTGTCTCTGATGGTGTCCCGCCAGGTCTCTGAACAACTGAAGCCTTCCCCCCACCCGATTGAGTGGGGGCAACGCTTCATGACTTGGGGGGAGGTTTTGTACCTCTCTTGATCCAGGGCTTCTTGTTACCCTGTGATTGTCCCTGATTTCTGCCCCCTGAATTTGACCGCGGAGGCCGTCGGAACTGCTTCACAGCCGATGTGCCCGGGACTGGAGAAGTAGGCCTCTTAAAAGAAGGACTTCTACTCTTGTTCTTAACCGGTAAGAGTGAACTTTTACCGGCAGAAATTTTCTGGATATATTTGTCCAGATCTTCTCAAAATAAGCGTTCTCCATGAAATGGGAAGCTAACCAGCAGTTTCTTACAGGGAGCTTCAGCAGACCAGTCTTTGAGCCACAGAAGCCTACGCATATGTACTATAGACAGCGTAAAGCGGGAGGCCTGTTGGATTGTATCCTTTATGGCGTCCACCGCAAAACACAAGGCTCTAGGCAGGTCAGCTAGGGCAAGAGCCTGCTGATCTGGTAAGTCCCTTAAGACTTGTTTCAACTGATCTTTCACTGCTTGGCAGACTCCAATCGCTGCTACCGCAGGTTGTGTCACCATGCTTGCTGTAGAGAAAGCAGATTTTAGTAAAGACTCCAATTTTTTATCTATTGGGTCTTTGAACATTGGAACATTATCTACTGGACATGTCAGTGATTTGTTCACAGAAGAGATGGCTGCGTCCACTGTAGGGACCCTCCATTTTTTTATGAACTTATCCTCCATGGGATAGATCACCGGAAATCTCTTGGGGGGAGCAAATATTTTATCAGGATGCTCCCAATCCTGGTAAATAAGCCCTTCTAATAAAGGGTGGATTGGGAAGGAACAGACAGCCTGGGGAGCTTTTAGCGACCCCAGCGAGGAAACCGTAGTGGATGGTGGTTCCGCCAGAGGCATTTTAAATGCTGATCGGACCATGTTAGTCAGAGACTGAACCCATAATCTTTCAGCCTGAGATGCTGAGAAAGGTTCTTCCACTGTTGATTCCTCCATAACTGAATCAACCTCATCCTGATCCCCTTCAGGTAGGTCGATCCCTGTGTGGGGCTGTTCCTCCACTAACAGGCACTCTGAAGGAGGAGACGGAGATCGGACGCGCTTTCCCTGTGACAGGGAAGCAGCGATCAATGCTGTTAATCTCTCTTCCAATCCTCCCAGAGTTGAGGATAAAACCTCCTCTGTTATATATACAGGAGCAGGTGGACTGGGGACAGCCGCAGCACCAGGCACTCCTGCGGGGTTTCTACGGCTACTGACCTCTGAATTCTCAGGGGAGATTGGTGCAGTACAAGCATGCCCAATATCCTCAGAGCCCGATGGAGACCCCTTTGGCTTCCTGGAAGACCTATTTCCGGAGCGTCTGGACGACATATCCTTTAAGCACAAAGCTGAGGTATTCCCGTCGTCATACACCAATTTTGCTGGTAATAGTCTAACACAGTTGCTGCTATATACCAGCTGGTGTCCACTAAAGTGCCTTTCTATGGGGATGCCTGCATCTACCGCCTCTGTGTGCCACTGTTTGTTGCTAGCTCTGTTTGCATCCAGCTGACACTTGTACTGTGTCTTTATACAAGCTGGGACGCCTGAACATGCGCAGAAGCGCTGTGGCGCGCATCGAGCGTCATCCACCCGCCCCGCCCCTTTTTTTTCATAGGAGGCGCGTGCACGCGCCCACGCGCGCGCCCGTGCGCCATTGGCGCCCTTTTCGAAATCAAACAGGGACTAGGAGCCAGGGCCCTTTTTGCCGGAGGGCCTATGCGGTGGATGAGCGCAGCAACAGGGCAGAGGAAGTGGATTCCCACAGAGAAACTTACCAACTGCCTGGATCTTTTGACTTGAGAAAACCAAAGATCCATATGACAAGAAAAATGGACTACAGCGGCCTCTAGTGGTTTAACACAGGTACCGCGGTCCTCTTTTTTTTTTTTTCTTGACTACTATTAAAATTTTTCAGTAGTTACAGGCATACACAGATATTAGCGGGAATACCGTTAGGTAACAGACAGAAAGACAAATTAGGCTTGGGGGTCCCCTAATAGAACCAAGTTCCTGGGGGCCCCCACTTACCTGATCCCCGCCGCAGGACTTTGTTTGGTCCACAGAAGCCCAAACTTCACCTATCACGGCAGGCATTGTAATTAAACCTTCAGGGACCGGGTTCCCAAGGATTCCACTCCCCTGGACCTGTATAGCACCCTGCACAGACAACATCTTGGTCGTGGGTATGACCAGAGCTCTGGATCCCAGGGTCCAGCCCTCCTAAGAGAGGCATTACAGGCAAAACCTTGCTCTTCTGCTGCAAGGCCCGGGTACCGACCGTTTAGCTATGAAGCTTTTTTGGTGGGATCCGGAACAGCTTACTAAGGCCCAAAAGAACCTGTACGCAAGCCCAGTGAAAACACATGTTACTCTTTGGCCAACACCTTAGACACTGGCAAAAAACTGAGGTGCTCCCGGATGGGAGGGGCTTATATAGGGGAGGGTACTTCCGGTTTGGAAGTGGCCAGTGCCAGCACCTGAAGGTAATCTATATAACCCATTAGTAATGACTAAGTCGCTCTGTGTCCCGTGATGTACGAAAAAGAAATAGTGATGCATAAAATTGGTCATGAACAGGTTATAGGAAACTCAGGATTCAGGAAGGCGTGTAATATGGCTTAAGGCAACAACACTACAAAAATCATAGGTGGGAGGCGACTGCAAAACAGGAACACGTACATCAAGGCTGCAGAGGGATAATACATGTTAACACAGATCAAATGGTCCACGGCCTGGAGCCAAATAACTTGCGCAACCTGGAAAAAATACAATGGGGTTAACAAGAATAAAACAATTACAATAGTCCAGGGCTCAGGGCGAGTAAACCGTAAAGAAGAAGCAACAATGAGACGAGGGAATCAAAATAGGCCTCAAAAAACAGTGGTAGTAACCCGGATACAGGGGGGCAGACTGTAGCAGGATCGTGTCTGCTTCAGTCCTGTGTTATCCCAGGGGGGGACCCTTTAAAGGCATTACAAGTGAAGCGACAAATTCGATCACGTCAGGTTCAATCGTTGGGGTTCTGTTGAGGCAGAGGCTTGGAATTGCCTTTGCGGCCATGTGACTGCCATTGTGGGGCAAAAGGCAGGCCAGGAGTAGTCGGTGTGAACGGCCAATCCAGGATAGACACCTGTGGAAGTTCAAGTGTGCTGAGGAAGGACGGCAGGTCTCCAAGTGTACGGAACATGGCGGTTGAATGGGAGCCGCCATTGATATTTCATCTGCTTAGATTGTAAAAGCTGTGTAAGCAGCTTCAGTGCTTTTCTCATCGCCAGTGTCTGACGGGACAGGTCTGGAAAAAGCATCACGGGGGTGTCGTTAAAGAGTATGGTGTCCTGCGAGCTAGCAGCTATGATGTCCTCCTTGATCTTATAGAAATGAACCCAGCACAGGGTGTCTCGAACAAAGGAGGGGTTCGGGGTCCACGGACCTGGAGGTTCTGTGAACACGGTCCAACTCAATGGGGTCATTGCTGTAGCAATTGATTAAAGATGGCGGTCACAGCCGTAGGTAGATGTTTAGCGTCTACAGTCTCAGGAATCCCGCAGATGTGGATATTATTGCGGCGATTACGATTTTCAATGTCGTCCTGTTGGTATGAAAGTTGCTGCAGCATGATGGTATGAGTGTTAAGGATTTTGTCATGCGTCTGTACTGCGTTGCTGAGACTGTCAGTGGTAGTGTCCAGGTCCTCAAAGCGTGCACCCATTCTCTCTTGAGGTCAGAGATCTTTCTTATATGCTTTCTCTATCCTGTGGACACAGTGTTCAAAGTCTGCTTTAGTGGGCAGGGATCTAACATAACTGTGTAGGGGACGTATCTGTGCCTCCATATCCCAGCCGTCACCTGAGCCCAGGGAGGCATTAGAGCGGCTTCTGGTGAGCACAAAGTCAGAGTCCTCAGGGAGGGGGTAACGGCTGTGTGAGCTCACCTGGGAGTGCAGGGATGATTCGGAGCGGGCTGGGGACGGAGGATGATTCGTAGCGGCCCGTGATTGGGCGAAATAATCTTCTAAATCGCCTTGTTTTCGGTTCCCACAGGTGCCCTTCTGTGCCCGGGGCTTATCTTTCCCCATGTGCCGAGTTTGGGTGAGTTTCCAGCAGTTAAACGATCTGTGGAGCTGAAGGACCAGGGAGCTGTCAGGAAACACGTCTCACTGCTCCATGCGGCAAGCCACGCCCCCCAGCTATTGCTGGTTTTAAACTTGTCATGGCTACTTCCCATGAGTTTTTCAGCAGTACCTCCATCCTTTTGTCCATAGGCTCCTTAAGGACACCCATGTCCTCAAATACAAGTGGAATCCTCACTGAAGGGGAATCCCCTCTTCAGACTTTTGTGGGAATTTTTTTTTTTCCGGTTCCAGCCATTCCTTTTTATTAGAGTCTGCGCCAGTGTGCTGTGTACCGAAAATACCCTGCTCTGATCCTCTTTCAGGGTTTGATTCAGGGGCGGATCCAGATTCTTATCTCAGGAAGGGCATATTTGGGGGCAATGTGGGATCAGCCAGGTGGAGGGGGGTGGAGGGGGGGACAGGATGGGATCAGCCAGGTGGAGGGGGGGAAAGGGTGGGATCAGCCAGGTGGAGGGGAGGACAGGGTGGGATCAGCCAGGTGGAGGGGGGACAGGGTGGTATCAGCCAGGTGGAGGGGGGACAGGGTGGTATCAGCCAGGTGGAGGGGGGGACAGGGTGGGATCAGCCAGGTGGAGGGGGGACAGGGTGGGATCAGCCATGTGGAGGGGGGGACAAGGTGGGAGAAGCCAGATGGAGGGGAGCTCAAGGTGGGAGAAGCCAGATGGAGGGGAGCTCAAGGTGGGAGAAGCCAGATGGAGGGAAGCTCAAGGTGGGAGAAGCCAGATGGAGGGAAGCTCAAGGTGGGAGAAGCCAGATGGAGGGAAGCTCAAGGTGGGAGAAGCCAGGTGGAGGGGGGGACAGGGTGGTATCAGCCAGGTGGAGGGGGGGACAGGGTGGTATCAGCCAGGTGGAGGGGGGGACAGGGTGGTATCAGCCAGGTGGAGGGGGGGACAGGGTGGTATCAGCCAGGTGGAGGGGGGGACAGGGTGGTATCAGCCAGGTGGAGGGGGGGACAGGGTGGTATCAGCCAGGTGGAGGGGGGGACAGGGTGGTATCAGCCAGGTGGAGGGGGGGACAGGGTGGTATCAGCCAGGTGGAGGGGGGGACAGGGTGGTATCAGCCAGGTGGAGGGGGGGGACAGGGTGGTATCAGCCAGGTGGAGGGGGGGACAGGGTGGTATCAGCCAGGTGGAGGGGGGGACAGGGTGGGATCAGCCAGGTGGAGGGGGGGACAGGGTGGGATCAGCCAGGTGGAGGGGAGGACAAGGTGGGAGAAGCCAGGTGGAGGGGAGGACAAGGTGGGAGAAGCCAGGTGGAGGGGAGGACAAGGTGGGAGAAGCCAAGTGGAGGGGAGGACAAGGTGGGAGAAGCCAAGTGGAGGGGAGGACAAGGTGGGAGAAGCCAAGTGGAGGGGAGGACAAGGTGGGAGAAGCCAAGTGGAGGGGAGGACAAGGTGGGAGAAGCCAAGTGGAGGGGAGGACAAGGTGGGAGAAGCCAGGTGGAGGGGAGGACAAGGTGGGAGAAGCCAGGTGGAGGGGAGGACAAGGTGGGAGAAGCCAGGTGGAGGGGAGGACAAGGTGGGAGAAGCCAGGTGGAGGGGAGGACAAGGTGGGAGAAGCCAGGTGGAGGGGAGGACAAGGTGGGAGAAGCCAGGTGGAGGGGAGGACAAGGTGGGAGAAGCCAGGTGGAGGGGAGGACAAGGTGGGAGAAGCCAGGTGGAGGGGAGGACAAGGTGGGAGAAGCCAGGTGGAGGGGAGGACAAGGTGGGAGAAGCCAGGTGGAGGGGAGGACAAGGTGGGAGAAGCCAGGTGGAGGGGAGGACAAGGTGGGAGAAGCCAGGTGGAGGGGAGGACAAGGTGGGAGAAGCCAGGTGGAGGGGAGGACAAGGTGGGAGAAGCCAGGTGGAGGGGAGGACAAGGTGGGAGAAGCCAGGTGGAGGGGAGGACAAGGTGGGAGAAGCCAGGTGGAGGGGGGAACAGGGTGGGAGAAGCCAGATGGAGGGGAGGACAAGGTGGGAGAAGCCAGATGGAGGGGAGGACAAGGTGGGAGAAGCCAGATGGAGGGGAGGACAAGGTGGGAGAAGCCAGATGGAGGGGAGGACAAGGTGGGAGAAGCCAGATGGAGGGGAGGACAAGGTGGGAGAAGCCAGATGGAGGGGAGGACAAGGTGGGAGAAGCCAGATGGAGGGGAGGACAAGGTGGGAGAAGCCAGATGGAGGGGAGGACAAGGTGGGAGAAGCCAGATGGAGGGGAGGACAAGGTGGGAGAAGCCAGATGGAGGGGAGGACAAGGTGGGAGAAGCCAGATGGAGGGGAGGACAAGGTGGGAGAAGCCAGATGGAGGGGAGGACAAGGTGGGAGAAGCCAGATGGAGGGGAGGACAAGGTGGGAGAAGCCAGATGGAGGGGAGGACAAGGTGGGAGAAGCCAGATGGAGGGGAGGACAAGGTGGGAGAAGCCAGATGGAGGGGAGGACAAGGTGGGAGAAGCCAGATGGAGGGGAGGACAAGGTGGGAGAAGCCAGATGGAGGGGAGGACAAGGTGGGAGAAGCCAGATGGAGGGGAGGACAAGGTGGGAGAAGCCAGATGGAGGGGAGGACAAGGTGGGAGAAGCCAGATGGAGGGGAGGACAAGGTGGGAGAAGCCAGATGGAGGGGAGGACAAGGTGGGAGAAGCCAGGTGGAGGGGGGAACAGGGTGGGAGAAGCCAGGTGGAGGGGGGGACAGGGTGGGATCAGCCAGGTGGAGGGGGGGACAGGGTGGGATCAGCCAGGTGGAGGGGGGGACAGGAGGGGGATCAGCCAGGTGGAGGGGGGGACAGGAGGGGGATCAGCCAGGTGGAGGGGGGGACAGGAGGGGGATCAGCCAGGTGGAGGGGGGGACAGGAGGGGGATCAGCCAGGTGGAGGGGGGGGACAGGAGGGGGATCAGCCAGGTGGAGGGGGGGACAGGGGGGATCAGCCAGGTGGAGGGGAGGACAAGGTGGGAGAAGCCAGATGGAGGGGAGGACAAGGTGGGAGAAGCCAGATGGAGGGGAGGACAAGGTGGGAGAAGCCAGATGGAGGGGAGGACAAGGTGGGAGAAACCAGATGGAGGGGAGGTCAAGGTGGGAGAAGCCAGATGGAGGGGAGGTCAAGGTGGGAGAAGCCAGATGGAGGGGAGGTCAAGGTGGGAGAAGCCAGATGGAGGGGAGGTCAAGGTGGGAGAAGCCAGATGGAGGGGAGGTCAAGGTGGGAGAAGCCAGATGGAGGGGAGCTCAAGGTGGGAGAAGCCAGATGGAGGGGAGCTCAAGGTGGGAGAAGCCAGATGGAGGGGAGCTCAAGGTGGGAGAAGCCAGATGGAGGGAAGGACAAGGTGGGAGAAGCCAGATGGAGGGGAGGTCAAGGTGGGAGAAGCCAGATGGAGGGGAGCTCAAGGTGGGAGAAGCCAGATGGAGGGGAGCTCAAGGTGGGAGAAGCCAGATGGAGGGAAGGACAAGGCGGGAGAAGCCAGATGGAGGGGAGGACAGGGTGGGATCAGCCAGGTGGAGGGGGGACAGGGGGGGGATCAGCCAGGTGGAGGGGGGACAGGGTGGGATCAGCCAGGTGGAGGGGGGGACAGGGTGGGATCAGCCAGGTGGAGGGGGGGACAGGGTGGGATCAGCCAGGTGGAGGGGGGGACAGGGTGGGATCAGCCAGGTGGAGGGGGGGACAGGGTGGGATCAGCCAGGTGGAGGGGGGGACAGGGTGGGATCAGCCAGGTGGAGGGGGGACAGGGTGGGATCAGCCAGGTGGAGGGGGGACAGGGTGGGATCAGCCAGGTGGAGGGGGGACAGGGTGGGATCAGCCAGGTGGAGGGGGGGACAGGGTGGGAGCAGCCAGATGGAGGGGAGGACAGGGTGGGAGCAGCCAGATGGAGGGGAGGACAAGGTGGGAGAAGCCAGATTGAGGGAAGGACAAGGTGGGATCAGCCAGGTGGAGGGGGGACAGGGTGAGATCAGCCAGGTGGAGGGGGGGACAGGGTGGGATCAGCCAGGTGGAGGGGGGGACAGGGTGGGATCAGCCAGGTGGAGGGGGGGACAGGGTGGGATCAGCCAGGTGGAGGGGGGGACAGGGTGGGATCAGCCAGGTGGAGGGGGGGACAGGGTGGGATCAGCCAGGTGGAGGGGGGGGGACAGGGTGGGATCAGCCAGGTGGAGGGGGGGACAGGGTGGGATCAGCCAGGTGGAGGGGGGGACAGGGTGGGATCAGCCAGGTGGAGGGGGGGACAGGGTGGGATCAGCCAGGTGGAGGGGGGGACAGGGTGGGATCAGCCAGGTGGAGGGGGGGACAGGGTGGGATCAGCCATGTGGAGGGGGGGACAGGGTGGGATCAGCCATGTGGAGGGGGGGACAGAGTGGGAGCAGCCAGATGGAGGGGAGGACAAGGTGGGAGAAGCCAGATTGAGGGAAGGACAAGGTGGGATCAGCCAGGTGGAGGGGGGGACAGGGTGGGATCAGCCAGGTGGAGGGGGGGACAGGGTGGGATCAGCCATGTGGAGGGGGGGACAGAGTGGGAGCAGCCAGATGGAGGGGAGGACAAGGTGGGAGAAGCCAGATTGAGGGAAGGACAAGGTGGGATCAGCCAGGTGGAGGGGGGGACAGGGTGGGATCAGCCAGGTGGGAGGGGGGGACAGGGTGGGATCAGCCAGGTGGAGGGGGGGACAGGGTGGGATCAGCCAGGTGGAGGGGGGGACAGGGTGGGATCAGCCAGGTGGAGGGGGGACAGGGTGGGATCAGCCAGGTGGAGGGGGGACAGGGTGGGATCAGCCAGGTGGAGGGGGGGACAGGGGGGGGGATCAGCCAGGTGGAGGAGGGGACAGGGTGGGATCAGCCAGGTGGAGGGGGGACAGGGTGGGATCAGCCAGATGGAGGGGAGGACAAGGTGGGAGAAGCCAGATGGAGGGGAGGACAAGGTGGGAGAAGCCAGATGGAGGGGAGCTCAAGGTGGGAGAAGCCAGATGGAGGGGAGCTCAAGGTGGGAGAAGCCAGATGGAGGGGAGGACAAGGTGGGAGAAGCCAGATGGAGGGAAGCTCAAGGTGGGAGAAGCCAGATGGAGGGGAGGACAAGGTGGGAGAAGCCAGATGGAGGGGAGGACAAGGTGGGAGAAGCCAGAAGGAGGGGAGGACAAGGTGGGAGAAGCCAGATGGAGGGGAGGACAAGGTGGGAGAAGCCAGATGGAGGGGAGGACAAGGTGGGAGAAGCCAGATGGAGAGGAGGACAAGGTGGGAGAAGCCAGGTGGAGGGGGGACAGGGTGGGATCAGCCAGATGGAGGGGAGGACAAGGTGGGAGAAGCCAGATGGAGGGGAGGACAAGGTGGGAGAAGCCAGATGGAGGGGAGATAAGTTCTTACCTTGGAGGATAATATAATCTCTGGCTCCCTCCACCCGACAGCCTCATGGTTCCTCTTCTCCTCTCTTCCTCTTCCCCCTTCTGCTCGGCATGCTGGGGGCTGCAGTCCTCTTAGGGAATCATCCTGAGCCTGCTGGTATCCTAGACTACATGTCCCATAATGCTTTGGGTTCTAGTTACCCAGCCATTGGCTCTGAATGTAGCCAATATGAGCAGGCATTGGCAGGCAAATGCTCGAGTCGGCTCAAGGAGGAGAAGGAGGGGTGGAAATCCCCCGCAGCTGCGGCTCTGCCTGTGTCTTCACAGAGCCTGTCAGTTTCGGCACCGCTGCCCAGTCCTGATGGAGGGAGGTCGGCATCAGCACAGCCTGCTCACTAGTTTTTCCGGGGGGGGGGGCAATTGACCCGTTGCCCCCCCCCTGGATCTGCCCCTGGTTTGATACATCTGGTCATGCAGGGATAAGGAAGCCTGCTCTTCTTTGATATCGAGTCTCATATATCACATCCAATAAGGCATCCACCTCCTCGAGTAAGAGCCTGTATCTGGGTGAGCTTGTCCCCAGGCTTGGAATATCTCTGGATGATGCCGCCTCACTTAGCTCATCCAAGGAATCTAGTTCCTCTCCGCCCGATTCGTCACCCACCTCTGGGGCTGAATCAGGGGGGGCTGCAGCTGGTGGTTTTGGGGTTTCAAGGTTTGACAGTCATTGATTTAATGGCCTTCATTTCTTTCTGAACACCAGAAATTTGTTCTTTGCATACCCCTGTTGCCTCCTTGTAAACCAATTTGTCAATACAGGATTTACAGAGGGGCTTGTTCCACCCCTCCTTAAACTTGTTCGCACATGACGGACACCTCTTCTTCCCCCCTGACCTCTCCGGATCTTTAGGCTGAGCCTGAGACCAGAGAAGGAGAGAAGAGAAGTGACAAAAAAAGCAGAGTTAGTTTCTTACAGGTAACTCTGTTTCCAGTATTCTTCCAGGGCAGCCCTTGAGAGATGGAGCTCCTCCTCACAACCAGGAAACACATTGCCATTGATTTTTTCCCTCCCCTTAAGAGGCGGCCCGTCAGGTCCCTGGTCAGTCATCCCCGAGAACCGAAGGCCGGAATCTGAAACAACATAATACACAACACAACCCCACAAGGTTAGACATTTTAGGGTGGTATCGTGCTGTCTTAGAAGACTACTGGAAACAGAGTAACCGGTAAGAAACTCTGCTTTTCCCTGCAGTCGCCTTCCAAGTCAGCCCTTGAGAGGATAATGAAGAACTCACCAGATCTAGGGTGGGACAACGGCTTGGAGGACTTTCCTACCAAAAGCCTGGTCCTGGCTGGAAATCAGATCCAGTCTGTAATGTTGAACAAAGGTCGAGAATCTTGACCAGGTTGCAGCCCTGCAGATTTGTTCTGGAGTGGCTCCTGCCTTTTCTGCCCATGAGGCTGCTGAAGCCGTTGTTGAATGAGCTTTAAGTTCTTTTGGCGGTGTTATCTCCATAACACTGTATCAATCTAGTATGGCTGCCTTGATCCATCTGGCTATTGTCTTTTTGGACACTTGTTTACCCTTCGGTTTGCCTGCGTACAAGACAAATAGAGCATCTGATGTTCTGAATTCATTAGTAACTTCTAAATACTGAAGTAGACACCTTCTGACATCAAGAAAGACTTAGTTCCTGCTCTTTGCTGTTTGGTGAACTGCAAAATGAAGGTAGGACTATATCCTGGGACTTATGAAAAGTTGACGTCACTTTTGGAGTAAATTCCGGATTTGTTTGAAGGACAATTCGATCGTCATGAATCTTTAGAAAAGGCTCTCTAACAGATAGAGCCTGTATTTCTCCTAGCCTACGTGCCGTTGTGATGGCTACGAGGAAAACTGTTTTAAGAGTCAATAGGCATCTTGTAGCGGCTCGAAGGGAGGTTCAATGATCCCCCTGAGCACCACCGACAAATCCCATGTGGGACATTTTTGTGTCTTGGGCTTTTTGTATTTTGCTAATGCCCTGCAAAAACGAGAGACCAACGGGTCCTCTTGTAGTCTCCGTTCCAGGTACACCGACAGCGCTACAATCTGAACCTTCAGTGTACTGAGCGCTAGCCCTTTATCAGCGCCCTGCTGTAAAAATCTAAGGATGGTCGGTGTATCCATCTTTTGTCTTTTGTTTTTAGTGCACCAACTGTTAAACTTCCTCCAGGTCTTTCTGTAGATGGTTCTGGTGTTTGGCTTCCTGGCGCTCAGAAGCGTTGCCACCACTTTATCTGAGAGTCCTTTAGATCTCAAGATGCCCTCCTCAGTAACCAGGCCGCCTATTTGAAACTCTTGTTTTAGGCCCGTCAGGGGTCCCTGACGCATCAGGTCTGCCTTGTGAGGAAGAAGCCACGGCTCTTCTGCCGAGAGACTGAGGAGTTAACAGAACAAGAATATTTGAAGGGGCCTTAGATGGTACTTTGCCCACTGGACTGCTGGTATCGATGATGTCATTAGACCCAGAACCGACATCAGCTCCCTGATGGTTATCTGGAGGTTGTTCTGTATCAAACTCACCCTCTTGATGAGGTTTTGGATCTTCTCCTCCGGTAGGGAAGTCTTCTGTTCTATGGAGTTGAGCAGATATCCCAGGAACTGGAGGTTTTGAGTGGGACACAGACTGGACTTTTCTATGTTCAAGATCCAGCTCAGAGACTTCAGCCATAGTTGAGCTTCTGTAAGATCTTTAACCAGCTGTGCTTCTGATGGAGCTGCGAACAGTAGGTCGTCTAGGCATGGTATTACGGTCATCTTCTTCAACCTTAGAGGGGCCAGAGCTTCCGCTAACACTTTGGTGAATATCCTTGGAGACGAGGATAACCCGAAAGGAATAGCTCTGCTCTGGAAGTGGTATTGCTTTCCCTCTATCTCCACCCCTTAGATATCTCTGGGACTCTTCTCGGATGGGAATGTGGAGATATGCATCCCTGAGATCCATGGTCGCATTAACGTTTCTGGTTACAGGATGTTCTTGACCGAGAATATGGATTCCATGCAACATTTTTTGTATTGTATCGCTTGGTTCAAGGGCTTTAGATTTAGTATCAATCGAAACTTCCCGGAAGGTTTTTTGATTACGAACACGTGAGTAAAAACCCCTTCTTTTTTTCCTTCTCTGGGACTGGAGTAAGGACCTTCTGGTCCACCATCTCCCCTAGCAACAGTGGAAGAACCTTGGCCTTTTCTGGATCCCTGGGAAGTTTCGTTAATAGAAATCTCTCTGGAGGGTGACAATTGAATTCCAGGGAGTAGCCCCTTGCCATAATGTCCAAAATAAATTGATTGGCTGTCGTCTTCTGCCATTGAGGTAGGAAGGTAGCCAATCTTCCCCCTACTGGCACTCTGTTGTCATTGCTTGGTGGTTTGGTTAGAATAGTCAAAGAGGACATTACTCTTTGGTTTCCTTTTGTGACCCGTCCAGTTTTTCTTGGGGTAATCTTTCTTCTCTTCTTGGGGACGTTCTCTTCGTCCACGAAAAAAAACTTTTTTGTGGAGGCTTGCGCTTTTCAGCAGGAAAGGTTTTCTTCCTGTTCGCTGTTCTTTCCAAGGCCTCATCTAGGCCTGATCCGAAAAGAAAATCCCCAGTAAATGGGAGATTGCACAACCTCATTTTGGATGCAGAGTCCCCTGTCCAGGTTTTCATCCAAATCGCACGTCTTGCTGCGACAGCTAGTCCTCCTGACCTTGCCGCTAGTTTGACGGACTCTGCGGTTGCATCCGCAATGTAGCCAACTGCCTTGGAGAGAACTGGAAGTGTCTTCAGAATCTCCTCCCCAGGCGTTCCATTTTTAATATGGTCTTGTAATTGGGATAACCAAAATTCAAGATTTCTTGCCACGCAGGTGGTGGCTAGCGCTGGCTTTAGGCTGGCGACACTTGTCTCCCAAGCTCTTTTTAAGATGATGTCGCCCCTCTTATCCATGCTATCTTTAAGGTGTCCCATATCTTCAAAGGCTAATGAAGATTCTTTAGAAACCTTGGAAAGTGGCGCATCCGATTTGGGATTTTTGTTCCACACTTCTTGTGGATCGTCACTGAAAGGAAACCGCTTCTTGTGACTGGCCGCAAAGAAGGGTTTCTTTTCTGGGTTTGCCCATTAATTTTTCACGGTGTCTGACATCACCGGATGAACTGGGAATACTTTGGATTTTTATTTCCTTAACCGCTTAAGGACCGCCTAACGCCGATATACGTCGGCAGAATGGCACGGCTGGGCATAAGCACGTACAGGTACGTTCCCTTTAAGATGCCCAGCCGTGGGTCGCGCTCGCGACCCGGTCTGAAGCTCCGCGCCCGCGGGACCTGATCGCCGCCGGTGTCAAACGATCGGGTCACAGAGCTGAAGAACGGGGAGAGGTAGATGTAAACAAACCTTTCCCTGTTCTTCCTAGTGAGAGTGTCACTGATCCTCTGTCATAGGGAACGACGATCAGTGATGTCACACGAAAAGCCACGCCCCCACACAGTAAGAATCACTCATTAGGTCACACTTAACCCCTACAGCGCCCCCTACAGGTTAACCCCTTCACTGCCAGTGTCATTTTCACAGTAATCAGTGCATTTTTATAGCACTGATCACTTTAAAAATTACAATGGTCCCAAAATGGTGTTAAAAGTGTTCGATGTGTCCGTCATGTAGCAGTCACGATAAAAAATTTTTTTTTTTTAAAAACGCTGATCGCCGCCATTACTAGTAAAAAATTTAAATATTAATAAAAAATGCCATAAAACTATCCCCTATTTTGTAGACGCTATAACTTTTGCGCAAACCAATCAATTTTACCAAAAATATGTAGAAGAATACGTATCGGCCTAAACTAAGGAAAAAAAATGTTTTTTTTAATATATTTTTTGGGGATATTTATTAAAGCAAAATGTAAAAAATATTGCATTTTTTTCAAAATTGTCGCTCTATTTTTGTTTATAGCGCAAAAAATAAAAACCGCAGGCGATCAAATACCACCAAAAGAAAGTCCTATTTGTGGGAAAAAAAGGACGTCAATTTTATTTGGGAGCCACGTCGCACACCCGCGCAATTGTCAGTTAAAGCGACGCAGTGCCGAATCGCAAAAAGGGCCTGGTCCTTTAGCAACAAAATGGTCCGGGGCTTAAGTGGTTAAACCCTGGTACATCAGGTTATGTTTGGAAAGCAGTTCTTTTTTTATCCTCAATATCCAAAGTTTCGTATATGGCCCCAAGCAAATCAGCCACATCTTCTAGAGACAATTTCCCGCTCGCTCCCTCACCGTCTCCTGCGACCCTGAGGCGACTTCTGATGTAGGCGAGGCCATGGGAGAGGAACTTCCAGAAGGAACTGCTGGAGGTTTAACCTCTGCGATGAATTTTTTGAGATCCTTAAAAAGGTGGTAGCCATATCATCCCGGATCCAAAAAGCTTTGCATAAACTGCATCTGACTAACTAGTCTGTCAATGCATATTTGGCATAGCGGCTCTGAAATCCAAAGGCATTTTGGTAGAACACTGCACACCGCTTTCTGGGAGTGGGCTTCTCTTTAGGCGGATTGACCTGCTAAGAGATAAAAACACAGGGGGACCCATGGCGGTGAGAACACAGCACACTCCACCAACATTACTAAAGTGCACACCCAGTGACACTAGTAAACCCCTGTAAGCCTCAGCTTGCTAGTGCACCATCTAGCTGCTGTCCCATTACAATGAACACAAAGGTCACCCACTGGTGCCTACCTGTGTCCTGCTGGTGCCTTCGCCTCCTGGAGCCTGGGCTGATGGAATCTCATACTCCTCTTGCATCTTGGAACACTTGTGGCGTCCGTGCTGTAGCCTGCAGCCGCGTCCACGCTAATGGTACCAAACCTTGAACAGTCAGGAAGTGTAACCTTCACCACATTGATGTGCACCCCCACCAGCCACTGACAGGTAGATACCTGTTGGATCATCTCAGTGGAACCGCACCGTTCTGTGGCTGGCGTTCTTGTAAAATTCCTGCCATGGCTCCAGCATCTACGCTCGCTGCGTGACCCGGAACCAGAAGTGGTGTGCCGGAACTCCCCGCCCTCCTCCTGCGTTTCACAGGCCGGAACTCGAGGCCTATGGCCCCCCCCCACGCCGGATCCACGCCAGAAACCACAGTACCTGGCCGGCAGATGCCGTGATGTCCGTGTGGGGAAGGCCAGCCCTCCCCGGGCTATACCGGAGGATTGCGCCGGTGCCAGATTCCCTGCAGCCCGACCGGGGGACCCAAATGCCTGCCACATTCCCAGGTACTGCAGACCTCCTTCCCCCTTCTCCTTAGGCAGCCTGCCTCGGCTCAGGGGAAGGAGAGCTCCATCCAGCCTCCTCCTCTGGTGGAGGAAACACAAAGACTGAGGAAGAGGGACGGAAGCCACCCTTTAAAGGTCTGAATGATGTGTTTGCTTCCTTCTGAGATGGAGCCTCTCTAGTGCTGTCCTGGACAGACTAGAGAAAATGTAACTTCCGCTTATCCGGTCCACCCCCCGCCTCACATTGTCACATTTGGCACCTTTCAAGGGGGAGCAGATACTTGTCCAATACCGGTTTTTGCTCCCATTTTCAGCAAAAGATTGCCGCAGAATCCGCAACGATCTACGCCATGTCCGGCCCCTCCTTCATTCCCCCCTGCTGTCTTTTGGGAGACACAGATCCCAGAAGACAGCAGGGACCACTCAGAATGCGCAGCGCGACTCACGCAGTAGGAAACCAGGCTGTGAAGCCGCAAGGCTTCACTTCCCGATTCCTTTACAGAAGATGCCGGCGCCTGCACCCAGGGATGAGGGATGGGTCGACTTCAGATGAGGACATCACGGGCTCCCTGGACAGGCAAGTGTCCTTATTTTAAAAAAAAGTCAGCGGCTGCAGTATTTGTAGCTGCTGACTTTTTTTTTTTCCGGCGGGACTCCGCTTTCAAGTTGGTGCAAAAGCACAGCTGCTTACCAAGCCGTTTAATGATGTACGTTGGTAAACAAGGGGTGAAAATGAATATATAAAAATCTCAGTGTGCACCCTATTCTGACACCATTAGCCCAGCACAACAGACATCTGCATAGGAAGGGGGCAACGAGTAGTACACAGAACCCCTATTATGCATGCACAATGAAGATATTTTGAGTGCGTTTCCTCCACCAAAAGGGGGCACGTTCCCCCAAAATTTCTGATTTTCATGATACTTGAGGGGATTGTGGAAGGAAGGGACAGAGTAACTTCAGTTAAACACTTGAAATGTATATACGTATTTAAAACTACCACCCCTGCCAAAATATAAGTAATTCTTATATTGTAAGTCTTGTGATCCAGTCACCCCTCCCAAACTGCACAGCTAGGTTGATGACCTCGCCAATATAATTACCATGATTGTAAATGCACTTTTTTTTATTAAAATAACAAAAACATGTTATGCTTACCTGTTCCATGCAGTGGTTTTGCACAGAGCAGTCCTGATCCTCCTCTTCTCAGGTCCCCCACCAGCTCCCGAGCCCTGCTCTGTATTTCCATTCACACACAATGTGGTGCTCAGTACTGCCCCCTGCTCCCTCCTCACTGGTTGCAATTGACAGCAGGAGCCAGTGGCTCTCGCTGCTGTATCCAAGTCAATGAGGGAGGAGAGAGATGAGAGCGCCGCTGCTCTCTTGCACATCGTTGGACCGAGATCGGGCTGAGGTGGCGCTGTATGCAGGTTTCTTACCTAAATGCATTTAGATTAAAATAAATAAATAAATAAAAAACACAGCACTTTTCCCTTTAGAGACACTTTAAACCAAATTACCAGCTTGTTTCAACCTGTTGATTGAACAATGTAGAGAAGTGGTACTTTGATGATGCCATCCCTCTAGTCTTGAAAGCAGCGTTTGAACCCAAGGTAAAGATGTCAAAGCCCAACTGAGGCTCATTGAGGGGAAACAAACTTTTGAAAACCTTGCCTGGCCACGATTTCCCCTATAAAAAAAAAAGGAGCCATTAGTGTCTAATGCACCCGCTCCACCCCTCTCCATAGACAGATCTCAACTCCAGCCAAAACTTTTTTTTTTTCAATTTTAGGATAAACTTGGAAGAAATAAATACTCTGCAAGATCTTTATTGCTTCCCATCAATTTTCACTAACAGCAAAACAAAAAATATAGTACTATACTGAACTGCAGTGTGAGGAGCTGCTGCTGTCTCAGTGCATTAGGTGTGATTACCTGGGGATATCAGGATGCATCCAGTATGGTTTAGAGTAGAGGTCGATCGATATAAAATCGGCCATTTTTGATAAATCCGCATCGGCCGATTATCAAATTTAGGCCAATATTTAACACCAACCGCTGTTCCTCTTCCCTTCTCCACACTCAGCGCGGCGCTTAATGCTTCCCAGAGCCGCTGAGTGTGTGAAACTGAGACGTAACAGAGGAGAGAGAGGAGCTGTCAGAATTGAGCTAGATGTCAGTGGTGGGCGGGACCCTGGCCAGGGTGGGCGGGACCCAGCAGCTATCAAATACCCACCAATCTGGGCAGGCCGCTACGTGTATGTGGCCCCGCCCCCTTAAGCAGCCCAATCATTAGCTGGTGTTTGATAGCTGCTGGGTCCCGCCCACCCCGGGTCCGCCCACCCCCGACATTAAGCTTAATTTTGACAGCTCCTCTCTGTTACTTGTCAGTTTCACAGTTACACTCGGCTCAGTGTGAACAACCAGTGCCAATCAGTACTGAGGACATCAAGTGTGTGGTAGAGTGACAGGAGCAAGCAGGGAGGAGTGAAGTGGGTGAGGGTTTTATTTTTATTTATTTTTTTAAATCGGCCTAAAATCAACAAAACACATAAAAATCTGCATCATATATCGCGCATCGGCCGCCACAATTTCTAAATATCGGCATCGGCCAGAGAAAAACCCATAATCGGTCGACCTCTAGTTTAGAGCAGGCATTACTAAATGGCAGACAGTGGTCTTAACTTGGACCAAGCGACAGTCCTGTCCAGATGCCACGCCCATGCCATTAAGCTGCCTGTGTGTCATTGTCTTCCTTCCGACGCTGCTGTCATCTTCGGCAGGAGCGATCGGTCTGGATGGAAGGTGGGAGCTGCCCCGCCTTTCAAGTTAAGAAGCGGCCAATTGGTTGCCATGTTCTGGGGCGGTCCTAGCAACCAATTACCCCCTTGTTAACAGGAGTAGTTGGGAAGCTTTCACCCTTCATCCAGATCTATCACTCCCCCTGCCCTCTTCTATGAAGGGTAGGACTGGAGGTGGAGGGGGAGGAAATCACACCGATATAAAAAGGTTAAGGGGCTGTATTGTTAAGGCAGGTTACGTAAAGCCTGCAATTCTATGGGAAGGGGGACTGGGATGTAATAGAGGTGCTGAAATGTAAAAGGGGGGGGGGGTACTATAATATTAAAGGGGGCTGTACTGTAGAAGGGGGAGGGACTTTGATGTGAAGGGGCCTGTAATGTAAAGGGGGGGGCTTCTGGATAAAGGGAACATGTGATGTAAAAAGAGTGCTATAATGTAAAGGGAGCTGTATTGTAAAATGTGGGGACTTATGTGAAGGGCTGTAATGTAACTGATGCAGGGGGCTATATTGTAAAGGGTGGCTGTGATGTGAAAGGGGGAAGCAATGTAAACGGGGCAGAGCAATAACACAAATATGGCATCCAGACCCCTACTGGAAGAAATATTTACTGGAATTGTAATTTAATACCCCTGGCTTATACTATTATGAAAATATACTTGTAAGCATCAACGTAAAATTAACCTCTTCCTGCCTGCCATATGCAGCCCTATGTAAAACACTTTTCTGTACTGAGAGCGTGCGCCCTGCGTGCTCTCAGCACAGTTACCGGTGGGAACTGGAAAGCTCTTTGATGCATACTTGCGATCGGAAGCTTTCCCATCATATGACCGATGTGACAGCCAATCACAGCGGTCACATGACCCGAATGGCCCCCTCCAGGCATTTAGAAGCTCTTCAGGGACCAGGTGGCAGCAGGAAAGGGTTAATGATATCTTGCATGCCAGCTGTTCGCATATAGTTATAACTCCGTAATTATACATGCATTTATTGTGGATTCTCTCTCTCTCGTAATGTGCTCCTGAGAAAGCAGCATTGTTACCCATGAGACACGTAGAACCATACTTCCCATGAGCTGCTGTGGATGGCATAATGAAAATACGGCACTATACAAGTGTTAAATGTTGTATTGATACATCCTTTCCAGTGCCATCGTGGCACAGCATTACATATACAAAACTACAAGATCTATCTTATTGGTTTTATTTGATTTTAATACAATCTAAAAATAAACTGTCTCTTAACTTTCATTTTTTTAACCACTTGACATCCCGCCCATTGTCAAATGACATCCACAGATGGGATCTCCCATCCTGGGTGGACTTCATATGACGTCCTGGGCTTCCCGGCCGTCTAGGGGGGGACGCTCACAGCATCGCTCGGGACCCGATGCGCGTGCCCGGCGGCCGTAATGTCCACCGGGCACCCTCGATTACACGCAATCACGGCAGGACCGTGGATCTGTGTGTGTAAATACACAGATCCACCTCCTGTCAGAGGTGAGGAGACCGATGTGTGTTCCCAGTACAGAGGAACACAGATCGGTCTCCTCCCCTTGTGAGTCCCCTCCCCCTACAGTTAGAATCACTCACTAGGGAACATATTTAACCCCTTCAGCACCCCCTAGTGTTAACCCCTTCCCTGACAGTCACATTTACACAGTAATCAGTGCAGTTTTATAGCACCAATCGCTGTATAAATGTGAATGATCCCAAAAATTTGTCAAAAAGTGTCTGATATGTCGGTCGCAATAAAAATTTTTTTTCGCAGATCACCACCATTACTAGTAATAAAAAAAAAAAGCCATAAAACTATCCCCCATTTTGTAGATGCTATAACTTTTGCGCAAACCAATCCATATACGCTTATTGCAATTTTTACCAAAAATATGTAGAAGAATACGTATCGGCCTAAACTGAATTTTTGGGGATATTTATTATAGCAAAAAAGTAAAAAATAGATTTTTTTTTCAAAAATTGTCGCTCTATTTTTGTTTATAGTGCAAAAAATTTAAACCGCAGAGGTGATCAAATACCACCAAAAGAAAGCTCTATTTGTGGGGAAAAAAAAAAGGACGTCAATTTTGTTTAAGAGCCATGCTGCACGACCGCTCAATTGTCAGTTAAAGCGTCGCAGTGCCGAATCGCAAAAAGTGCTCTGGTAAGGAAGGGGGTAAATTCTTCCGGGGCTGAAGTGGTTAAATGCGGTTACCATGAGTTTTTTTTTTTGGTGCTTTTAAAAAGTCCAAACGAATGTTCTTTTCCTATGGTCAAAATTCAGGCAATGGGTTGGTCCAGCCAACAGTCAGAAATGTGGTAAATATAAAAAAATAAAAATAAAAAACACACAAGCCAAAAAAAAAAAAAAAAAGGACGGCACACAGGAGATCAACTAAAACACAAATGGCAGATACTCAGTCACATGAAAAATACCTTTTACCACACTGTGCAATCTGATACCTTGGAATAATATTGAGGTATGGAAATACTAGAGTCCAAGCTGTGAGGAACAATGAAAACAGGTGTCACGCCTTATTCCATCTTTGGAGCAAATGGCATATTTTTAGGGATTCCTTTGCATTTGGGCAAAAAGGAGGAGATCAGAGATTTCTCTCTCATGCACACTGCATCTGAATAACGTCTTTCCGTTGCATGACTTTCATTAAATTAGGGCAGAGACATTTTTCCTTGTCAAAAATATTTTATTAAGTAGTTCAAGAATAATGTACAAGTAGCATGGAGTAAATACAATACAATACAATACAATCAGGGGTAAGAAGCTTAATGATAGTGGTCTGAAAATATAACAATACATATTAAATAACAGTGGGACAAGAGCTATAAAGACTTTAGAAGGCATTAACAATACTACAAAAGGTGTCAAGTGTAGTAAATATTGTAAGAATAACCTTATTTACACTCTTGAATAATTCAAATTATTGTCTGAATAAAAGCAGGAGCTTCAAAATCAGAGGAAAAAACTTAAGTACAACCAAAAAAATGGAATAGAAGGGGGAGAGAAAATTAAGAGAGAAGAGAAAGGGTCAAGGGCAGAGACATTTTTTCATCCAGACCATAATTTTGGACTTTTCCCTGAGGCATTTTGGTGGTATTAAATCCCCCCTGCGCTCCATTCTACAGAGTGGGCTCTGGCTGGTGGTTCTTATTTCTTGGATTCATAACTGTATGCACAAAGTTTATGTAAGTTATGTAAAGCTATAGAAGTAAAACGGTTTTGGTATCTTGGTTGATGGATGAAAGAACTTATCCTTCGATTTGAAGACCAAAAATTCTGCATTATGCATGCTGGCTCCCCCCTTTTCAGCTTTCCAACAGTCCTTGTTGAAAGCTATTGCAAATTGGTCACATTGTGCTACAAGCCAGGATTTGCTTAAAAGTAGGTTGGAAAAGTGGCACGCAACATTGTCCTCATGGAGGTAGTATCTCTGATCGGTGACAAAAGGTCCCACACTATCCTTTCAGCTGCTACCAATAGAAGATGTTCAATCAGGGGGCTCCAGCTGGCTCTCTCTCATTTTCTAAATGCAGAAAGCGTGTAATCCATGGTTCTTTCACACAGCTTATGCGACACATTTACTTGAGAGAGATACTGCCAGGACTTTGCTTTAAATTAGGGTTGTGATGATCTCTTCCTGCCAATTTAAATAAATAGAAGATAATAGGGTTGAAGAGAAGATAATAAATAGGGTTGTGATGAGCTCTGCCAATTGAAATAAATAGTAGATACTTTTTTGTACTAGTGTCAAGTTCTTTAGGATGGCAGGTAGGACTTCATCAACTGGTTGCTAAACTCGACACCTCCCATATATTTAGATTGTACCCCTGACGTTTTTCATCCAGACCAGAAATTCCCTGAATTTGCACTGAGGTATCTTGCTGGCGTTTACAGTGCCTTGAAAGTATTCATACGCCACACTTTTCAGACATTTGTTAAATAGGATTTTTGTACTCACCGTAAAATCTTTTTCTCCGAGTTCGACGGACACAGCAGCAATCCTAACAAAGTGGGTATTAGCCTACAAATTAGGAGTGACTAGGCAGAAACTTGTTAGAAAATGTTAAATCACATCAAAAACTGTACAGTACTGCCCAGGGGGCGGTCCCTCTGGGTACAACCCCTCTCCCTGCATCTTGCAGATCAGTTCGTCAAAAAGCAGTACAAACATAAAAAAGGAGGGGTGGGTGCTGTGTCCGTCCATGAAAATGATTTTACTGTGGAGTACAAAAATCCTATTTTCTCTTCCGTTCATGGACGGACACAGCAGCAATCTTGACAAAGTGGGACATCCCCAAGCAGTGTCAAAAAAACGAGGGGTGGGAACAGCATTAAACAAACTTCACCCCAAAAAAAAAACAGAGCTCCTCAACGGAGGAGTTGCAACCTTAAACAGCTGCTTGCAAAACCTTGTGGCCGAAGCAGACATCCGCAGATGCGCTCACATCAACCTTGTAAAATTTAGTGAAAGTGAACAGACGACCAGGTCACCGCCTTACACACCTGGGAAACGGACGCTTGATGTCGGAAAGTCCAGGAGACCCCAATTGCCCTGGTCGAATGTGCGGTGACAGGGAAGGGAGGCACCCGCCCCTTTAGGGCATAAGCCTAGATCGCAATCTGTCTAATCCACCGAAAAATGGTGGCCGACGAGAGACCGCCAGGCCCTTCTTCGGACCAGCTACCGACACGAACAGTGAATCTGACCTCCAAAACGGAGCCGTAGCAGACAGATAAACCCGCAGGGCCGGGACCACATCCAAGGAAGGCAAAGCAACCTCTTTGGGATGCGATGGCCGAGGACACAAGGATGGAAGCACAATGTCCTCATTTAGATGAAAGGCCGAAACAACCTTAGGAAGAAAAGAAGGCTGCGGGCGTAACACTGCCTTATCCTTGTGGAGGATCAAGTAGGGAGACTTGCAAGACAAGGCCGCCAACTCAGAAACCCTCCTGGCAGAGGTAATAGCCACCAGAAAGGCTACTTTCTGCGAGAGTGTCAATAGGAGGGATCTCCCGAATGTTTTCAAACGGTGAATTCTGAAGTACAGAGAGCACCAGATTTAAATCCCACAAAGGCAGAGGTGGGCAAACCGGAGGGGCCACATGTCAAACCCCTGCACAAACGTACTCACCAATGAATGAGTCACCAAAAGACGCTGAAGAAAAAAAGGCCGATATCTGCCCCTTAAATGGTGCTTAAGGCAAGTTTCTGATCCACTCCTCGCTGCAAAAACAGCAGGATTCTGGAAACCGAATATGTACGCAGACGCCACCCCAACTCTTCACACAGAGATGTAGGCCTTCCACGTGCGATGATAAATCTTCAGAGAAGATGACTTTCGTGCCCGCAGCATAGTGGAGATCACCGAATCTGACAGACCTCGGTCCTTTAGCACCTGACTTTCAACAGCCATGCCATTAAAGCCAGCGACTAAAGCAGGGTGAAGTATAGGATCTTGCGACAGAAGGTCCTCTCGCATCAGCAGTCACCAAGGAGCATCCGCCACCATTCGTATCATGTCGGCGTACCAGGGACGCCAAGGCCAATCTAGGGCAATTAGAATCACCAGAATCCCTTTCGGTCTCCACTCTGTGAAGCAGACGAGGAAGAAGTTTCAGTGGGGGGGGGCATAAATAAGCCGATACTGTCCCCATGGAGCCACCAACGCGTCTTCCCCGTCCGCGCAGGGATCTTTTGACCTGGCCAGAAACCTCGGTACCTTCGGTTTGAGTTGTGAGGCCAGGAGATCCACATCTGGTGTGCCCCATCTCAAGCAAATGAGTCGAAATACATCCGGATGTAGCGACCATTCCCCTTGCCAGTTGTCTACGCCCGGAATGTACACGATCGATAGAGCCGGCACGTGCCGCTCTGCCCACCGTAGGATGTGAGCGACCTCCAATGCTGCAGCGGAACTCCTTGTTCCTCCTTGATGGTTGACATACGCCACCGTCGTGGCGTTGTCCCACTGGATCCTGACTGGGCGGCCCTGCAGCCTCTGGGAGAGGCACCGCCTGATCGCCCGAAGTTCCAGCACATTGATCGGCAGGCAGGATTCTGCCTGCGCCCAGCATACCCCGTGTCGACTGTACGCCCCAAACTCCGCCCCCAGACTGGCATCCATCGTGATTACTGTCCAATGGAAAGGAAGGAACGACTTCCCGGCCCGAAGGGCCGAGACTTCCGCCACCAGACCAGGGATTCCCTGACTAGGTGGCTCACCCAAATCTGACAATCCAGAGACAACAGAGATTTGTCCCATTTTGACAGGATCTCCTTTTGCAGGACTCGTGTGAAATTGAGCATACGGTACCGCCTCGAAAGTGGCCACCACGAGACCCAGGACTCGCATGCAAAAAACGTAGCGACTACCACCTGCGGGATGCCAACAGCTTCACCGCAGCCTGAAGAGTCTGCAGCTTGTCCAAATGGAGAAAAAATCTTGCCTCTGAGGAGTCCAGAATCAAGCCCAGGTATTCCAGGCGTTGAGTCGGCACCAACACCGACTTCTGAGGGTTCAGTACCCAACCAAACTCCTGAAGAGCTTGGCTGGCGATCGCCACATCCTCCCTTAATTCTGAGGCGGAAGCCGCCCTCAGAAGGAGGTCATCCAGATATCCCGCGGTTGCGATCCCTTGCTGCCTCAGCAAGGCCAGAATCGGGGCGAGCACCTTGGCGAAAACCATTGGTGCCGACGCCAGGCCAAAACGGGAGAGCTACGAATTGGTAGTGTTCATCCCCGACCGCAAACATCTGATGCCTGACGCATATGGGGACATGCAAGTATGCGTCCTTGATATCCAAGGACACCAGAAAATCCCCCAGATGGAGTGCAGCGACCACTGAGCGAACTGATTTCACCCTGACCCTTTTTATCCTTACAAAGCTGTTGAGGGCCTTGAGATCCAGGAAAGAACGGACCCCCTTCTTTGGGACTACAAACAGATTGGAGTAGAATCCCTGAAATCTTTCCGGCGATGGCACAGGCACTATCACCCCGCTCAGCAGCAGGTCCTGCACTGCCCTTAACAAGGCTCCCTGATGAGCCGGAGGAAGATGAAGGTTGGGAGGGAAAAAAAACTGTTTGGCGGACAAGAAACTCTTGTATCCTGAGGAAACCACTTTGCAGACCCACTGATCGGAAAGCAGGGAGGTCCACCGAGTTGCAAACTCCCAAAGGCGCCCCCCTACCCGAGAGTCGGGCAGGAGCAAACCTTCATGCTGTCGCAGATTTGTTCGCAGGCTTGTTTTGGTTTGCAAAACCAGGGACGCTTTTGTCCCTCTGCTGACACCTTGTCGGTCTGGAAACGTTTACCTGCCGACCCGGGCGGACGAAAAAAAAAAAAAAAAAAAAAACGCTTCTGAACGGAAAAGGAGGGCCCTGGCCTACGGCGTGGCTCCTTACCGTTTCTGGATTGTGGGAGCAACGTACTCTTGCCCCCTGTAACATTTTTAATATCATCCAGCGAGGCTCCGAATAGACTCTCTCTGTGGAAGGGCAAATCCGTCAGAGCCTTCTTAGATGCCTAGTCCGCAGACCAGCATTTTAGCCAAATCAGGTGACGTAGCACTACAGCAGATACTGAGGCTCTGGAAGGCAAGGGGGCCGTATCCAAGGCCGCATCGCAAACATACTTAAGGCCATGCACCAGCTGTTCTGCCAGTTCCACGCAGACCAGGGAAGCCTGTTGCTTTTCCAACTCACGGTGCAGCAATTTTACCCATTCAGTAAGCGTCTGGGACACCAGGGCCGTTGCCAACACCGGCCGCAAAGCGGACCCCACCACCGTAAACATGGACCGGGCAACCGCCTCGGCCCTCCTATCGACAGGGTCCTTAAAAGCAGGGGTTCCCTCCACCGGAATCGTGGCTACCTTATTTAACCTGGATACAGGGGGGTCCACAATCGGGGGAGACGTCCATTTCTTCAGGAAACTCTCCTCAAAAGGGGTAACGTACCGCCATGCGTTTTGGAACCGAAAATGCCCGCTGCGGGCGTTCCCATTCTTTGTAGATAAACTTCTCAAAATAAGTTAGGTAGGGAAACACCTTAGCCGTGCGGGCCGGCTTGTGGGACCCAAAAGGGACCGACACCTCAGTAGATGCCCCCCCGCCGTATCTTTCATCTTTAAAAAGGTATCCCTGCTGTGATAAGCGATCCTACAAACGCCCTTTCCTGCACTGACCCGGAGTCATCCTCACTGTCCAAGTGGTCCTGGTCCGCATCCTCTGAAACTTCAGAACAGGGGCTGTTTGCCACAGCAAGGCCTGAGTCTGAATCAGAGCTTTCCCAAGAAGACGGTGGGGGGCGTTTTTTTTACCCCCTTGCGTCTGTACGCCGCTTCCAGCCTGGCAACAAAGGACTCCAGGACTGCCGACAAAGCGTTGATAGGCACCGCAGATGCAGGGGAACCGGTTGCCACCACAGGGGTGTCTGGAGAAGAAGCGCCAGCTTCTGACGCCATGCTGACCCACACTCGCCTGACACCCGTTGGGGACCGCAGGCCAGTTACACCAAAAAGTCCACCCTCCTAGCTGCCACAGACTGAGGGGCCCTCGCAGGACTCACCACCCTGACCCAGGTGCTGTGCTGCCCTCCACTCTCCCTCACAAGGTGTTCTGTACAATTTGCGCCGTTCTAAAACGTCAGCCAGCGCTAGAGGCAAAAACAAGCTGAGACTACAAAAAATGTCCGCGGCCGCCTCAGCAAGAAAACGCCTGAGGGCTCCGGAAAGATGGCCGATGGACTACCTGACGAAGGCTACAGGAAAATGGCCGCTGGTCTTCCTGACTAAGGCTACAGGAAAATAGCCGCCGAACTTCCTGACTAAAGCTACAGGAAAATGGCGCGACCACGCTGACCCCGCGCGGTGGCCTCCCACAATGTACACACCAGAACACCCCTCTATGCCAAAAATAGGGAAGTATACAAGCAGACCCTCAACACCCAGCGCAGCCCCCTCGCCAGACACGGAGCCCCCGGTTCAGTCGCGCAGCGGCCCAAGCATGGGGAGGAGGGAAAGGAGGGGGAGAGGAGAATGAGAGACCCCCAAATCGACCTCCCAGGGAATGCCCAGCTGCTCCGTCCTGCCGAGACAGGTCGAACCATACTTACCCCTCCTGTGGGGACTGCTGGACGCATTCCGCGGACAGACCCATCACCCGAGGGGTACGGGGTGGCTGTCGGCCACGGCACACTGACACGGAGAGCAGTAGCCCGGTCATATGTGCGCCCCGGAGCATATAGCTCGCCAGCCACCCATGGATCAGACGGGGCATGTCGTGGCCGACCCAGCGTGTAGCCAAGGCCTGCTCACACTCGATGGCCGGGCTGGGGAGACTACCAGGATCTATATTATCCAGCCTGTCACCCAGCCTGGCTGTTGATAGTAGATCACAGAAATCAAAAAGCAGAAAAAAAAAAAAAAAAAAAAATCTCCAGGACCAATGGTCCCCACGGGAGACAGGTCCTTCTACACTAGGCAGAAAAAAAAAACTGAGCTGCTGGATGCAGTGTGAGGGGTTATAGCCAGTAGGACCGCCCCCTGGGCGGTACTGTGCAGTTTTGTTTTTACATGTTCTGCCTAGTCCTCTCCTGAAGGTGGCGTTATAACCCTAAGGTAAAGATTGAAAGTGCTGTGTCAGTCAATGAAAGAAAGAAATATCCACTGCTCTGGTCTCCAGCATTCACAGAGAAGATCTTTCTCCTCTGGTTGCCTGTTTATGAAGCGGTATAGATCGCTTCACTTCACAAAAAGAGAAGCGATCTATGTTAAACGCTTCAAACAGGTTCTGTAATCTCATGAGGCATGGCAAGATTACAGTACCAGAAATTCACTGAAGCACTGAGGTGTCCGTTTATTAAGCAGTGATAATTATCACTGCTCAGTACACAGACAGTCTGAGGTGACGGCCCACCTAGTTAATAAAATAATTAGTCCCCCTACACACCCCTCACATTTTTGTAAAAATTTCTTTTAATATGACAACACTGAAGAAATTACACTTTGCTACAATGTAAAGTGGTGAGTGTACAGCTTGTATAACAGTGTAAATTTGCTGTCCCCTCAAAAAAACTGACAGCCATTAATGTCTAAACCACTGGCAACAAAAGTGAGTACACCCCTAAGTGAAAATGTCCAAATTGGGTCCAAAGTGTCAATATTTTGTCTGGCAACCATTATTTTCCAGCACTGCCTTAACCCTCTTGGGCATGGAGCTTCACAGGTTGCCACTGGAGTCTCACTCCTCCATGACGACACTGGTGGATATTAGAGACCTTGCGCTCCTCCACCTTCCATTTGAGGATGTTCAATAGGGTTTAGGTCTGGAGACATGCTTGGCCAGTCCATCACCTTTACCCTCAGCTTCCTTAGCAAGGCAGTAGTCCTCTTGGAGGTGTGTTTGGGGTCGTTATGTTGGAATACTGCCCTGCGGCTCAGGTCTCCAAAGGGAGGGGATCATGCTTTGTCACAGTACATGTTGGCATTCATGGTTCCCTCAATGAACTGTAGCTCCCCAGTGCCGGCAGCACTTATGCCGCCCCAGACCATGACACTCCCACCCACCATGCTTGACCGTAGGCCAGACACTTTGTACTCCTCACCTGGTTGCCGCCACACATGCTTGCTACCATCTGAACCAAAAAAGTTTATCTTGGTCTCATCAGACCACAGGACATGGTTCCAATAATCCATGTGCTTAGTCTGATTGTCTTCAGTAAACTGTTTGATGCAGTGTATGGTCTGAGCACTGACAGGCTGACCCCCAGCCCTTCAACCTCTCCAGCAATGCTGGCAGCACTCATACGTCCATTTCCCAATAAAATACACTTACGTTTTTGGTTGCAACATGACATAATGTGCAAGATTGTGTATTAAATACTTTTTCAAGGCACTGTATCCCACAGTCCTACAGGGTGGATGCTGGCTGGTGGTTCTCATTTCAGGATGGATACTGCACAATTTTTATGTCAAGCTATGTAAAACGGTTTTGTTTAGGAATCTTGTAGGGCTGCAACTAACGATTATTTTCATAATCGATTAGTTAGCCGATTATTGTTACGATTAATCGGTTAATAAAAAAGAAAAAAAATGAATTTTTACATTTTTTTGGGCCAATTTGTTGTTGGGCAGATTAAAAACACAAATTGCCGCAAAAACGCATTATTACATGCTTTTCTGCAGCTTTTCCATTGAAGTATATTGGCCCAAAAAAAACTAAATAGCAGCGTTTTGCGTTAAAAAAAAAAGTCCTTGCCCTTTCCAAATACGCAGCAGCTGAAAAAATCATGGATGTGAACGTGTCCCATAGGAAACCATGTAAATGAACTGTAGTGTGTTTCTGCAAAAAAGCACCAAAAAACACAGGTGTGACCCAGGCCTGAGATGTTTAGTAACATAATGGGGTTAAAACACATTCTGGAGCTGCAAACACCTACTTCATACATGGCGCAACGCAGTAGAAATTTTCGAAAACTCCTCAAAACAGAAGATCCCCATCTCCCCACAGATTTACCTTTTATATGCTAATGTACCTAATGTTCCCATTCCTTGCATGAGACTTTTTCATACTTTATGCAGCTCCATCCAATGGATGATTGCCTCTAATTGGAGATCCAATGATCTCCCTTGGTCGCAGGTACTGGCTAGGATGGAGATAATGAAACTCTGAGAGGATCTATCACACTCTTCATGATACCTTCCATGTATATGAAAGGAAATGGTCATATTGGCGTACAAAACTTAATAATTTAGACCCTGAGGTTTCACTTACACTCTTTCACAAATTCTTGTAATCTTGACCTATATTGCCTGTTCTATATATTAGTGACATATACCCGTGAACTATACCTTTGTATCGTATTACTATGTATATAACCAATATCTTCATACAAGAACTCTGTTTTTTTTATTATTGATTACCTTTACAGTATTGTTCAAGACACTTGCAATAGGGTGAAGCGGCGTGCTGACGTCATCGCGTACTGCCAGTCCCGGGCTGCGATCGAGAGCCGGCCGGCTCAAATATTTCTTGAAACTGTCCATTCATTTCTACATAACTGTGAGTGCAAGTCTTTTTATCCTTTAATAAATAATTTTACGGAATTACGCTATGGTGGCATCCCCTTTTTTGTTTACATGAACATGGATGTTTCTATGAACTTGGCGGTTTGTCCAGCAGCAGATCGTAAAGACCCAGGGCTGGGGAAATAGCCCCAAGCGCATTTGATCTCCCTAAAAAGAGATCTCACCATCTGGTAAGCGGCAGCAAGTCATTGGTGGAGGATTCTTTCTGTCATAAAACCATCACATCTCTCTTTTTGGTGTTTACTATCACTGAAGAATTTTTGATACCAGAGTATAAAGACCTAGGGCTGGGGAAATCGCCTCAAGCGTGTATGATCTCCCTAAAAAGAGATCTTTCTTCCTGGTAAGCAGCAGCACATTATAGGTGGAGGACCTTTCTTGCTACACTACCATCACTTTTCCTACTTTGGGTGTTTATCAATATCACCACAGGAATTTAGGAGAAGAGACTTTCACGATTCACATATTACATTTATTTTTATTGTTATTATTTTACTGTTTTGTCTAGGTATTTGATATTGTGGAAAGAAACTGGTATACAGGCATGCATTAGGTTATCATAATTATCTAGTTTGAAGCTGGTGTATCATTGTTCTTTTCCCTTCTTATTAATTTTGCATGTAGAGGGAGTCACATCCCCATTTGTATGCACACATCATTTAAAGATAGTATATGCACAGCTTATTGCTTTTAGGAATTTGTTATACTGTGTGTGTCTTACATATAGTTGCAGCAATACTGAACATCATTAGGACCAGCGCAGTAATTCACCTTTTACACCTTTATAAACACCTTGTGTACCTGTACAATTGAACTTCCAAATAAAACTTTGTAAACAAAAACAAAAACTAAAAATTTGTACAAAAAGAGCAAATAATTGCTACTGTAAGGGGTTCATTTTTAACTGTGGGACAGTGAAAGTAATATTTACAGTAGCGATGTGCTCTTTTTGTACTATAAAGGGCTATTTTTTTTTTAACCCCATTATGTTACTGGCCGATTAATCGATTAAGAAATTGATTTCCATTTTCATAATAGATTTGTTATTTCGGCCCTAGAATCTTGGTCGATGGATGAAAGAATTTATCCTTCCATTTAAAGGCCAAAAGTTCTGCATTACGCATGCTGGCTCCCCCCTTTTCAGCTTTCCACCAGTCCTTGTTGAAAGCCTTTGCGATTTGGTCGCATTGTACTAAGAGCTAAAAGGAGCTTAAAGTAGGTTTGAAATGTGGCACACAGCAATAAACATTGTCCAAATGGAGGTAGTATCCCTGATCAGTGACAAAAAGTCCCACACTATCGCTTCAGCTGCTACCAGAGGAAGATGTTCAACTGGGGGCTCCAGTTGACTCTTTTTCTAAAAGAAAGCATGTAATCCCTGGTCCTCCAACACGGTTTGTACAACTTATGTGGCATGTTAACGCGATACTGCCAGGACGTTGCCTTTAGGGCTGTGATGAGCTCTTTCTGCCAATTGAAATAAATAGAAGATACTTTTTTGTACCAGTGCCAAGTTCTTTAGGTTGGTAGGTAGGACTTAGTCAACTGGTTGCTAAACTTTACACCTCCCATATTTAGATTGTACTCCTGTTTTTCATCCAGACCAAATATTCCCTGAATTTGCACTGAGGTATCCTGCTGGTGTTTATCCCACCGTCCTACAGAGTGGTTTGCTGGCTGATGGTTCTTCACATTTCTGGGATGCATACCTGTGTGTGCAAAGTCTAAGTAAGTTAAAAGACATCAAGCTATGCATGTAAAAACTATGTTATTGTACTTCAATATAGATGTTATATGCAATTTTTTTTTTAATATTATTTGAGGAACATTTTGGGATTCAATTCACAGAGTATTTAAGCATGTGGATCTCTGAACAGGTGCTGCGTTCCAATTTACATCAATCGGACTGCTTGCATATGCATTCCCGTGCAGGCAAACAAGGCCTTCGCCTAGGCGTACACTTGATTAGGCAGCCTTAAAGTCCCACAGCTTCCTGATGAAGCAGGGTAACGTGTGAATTACATCTAGGATTCATACACCCTTTTCCCAGAACTGGAATACTGCATTTCATGATGTAACAGAATGCACTGCTAGATACTGAGATTCTGGGGTACTGTATTGGCAATTGTTGTATAGTGCCAACAGTTTACGCAGCGCTTTACAATATAAAAAGGGAGACAATACCGTTATAATAAAATACAGAGCCCTGTTCAGAAGAGCTTGCAGTCTAATAAGTTGGGGCAGGTGGTACAAAAGGTTGTAACTGTGGGGAATGAGCTGATGGAAGTGGTAAAAGATTAGTTGGAGGCGTGATAACTCTTCAGGGAAGCCTGAGGTTTCAGGGATCGCCTGAAGCTAGCAAGAGTAGGGGATAGCCAGACATGTTGAGGTAGCAAGTTCCAGAAGTTGGGAGAGGCTCTGGAGAAATCCTGGAGACGAGCATGGGAGGAGGAAACAAGGGAGCTTGAGAGTCTTTGGAGTAGCGTAGAGCAATGGTCATCAACCCAGTCCTCAGGGCCCACTAACAGCCCAGATTTTATGTATTACCTTGGGGAGATGCAGACTAGAATACTGCAATCACTGAGCAGCAAATTATACATCACCTGTGATGCATTTCAGTTATCTTGCAAACCTGGCCTGTTAGTGGGCCCTGAGGACAGGGTTGATGACCACTGGCGTAGACGGTTTGGGTGATATTTGGAGACAAGATTGGTGATGTACAGTAGCTCGGGGCAGAGTTGTGAATGGCTTTGTATGCTGTGGTTAGTATTTTGAATTTAATTTGCTAGGCGATTGGGAGCCAGTGTAGGGATTGGAGGAGAGGGCTGGCGGATGCTGAACGGTGGGCAAGTTGGACAAGTCTGGCAGCAGCATTCGTGATAGACTGAAGAGGGAATAGCCTATGGAGAGGCAAGCCAATGAGAAGGGAGTTGCAATAGTCAAGGCGAGAGATAACAAGTGAGTGAATGAGGAGCTTGGTGGTTTCATTTGTTAAAAAGGGGCGAATTTTAGAGATGTTACAGAGGCGAGTTCTACCAATTTTTGACAACGAATGGATTTGGGGCTGAAAGGACAAGTCAGAGTCTAGGATTACACCTAGTACCCTGGCGTGAGGGGAGGGACTGATGTTTGCATTGTTGATTTTGAATATTAATAGCTCGGTTTTAGAAAGATTTCGTCAGAAAGTGGTGCCACATCCATGCTGATATGTCAGTAAGTTAGTAATGCGAGAGAAGACTGAAGGGGTGAGAAGTAGACAGATTTTGGTGTCATTGGCGTTTAAGTGGTATTGGAAACCCTGGGTGGTTATCAAGTGACAAAAGGGAGGCGGTGTAGATAGAGAAGGGGTCCAAGAACAGAGCCTTGGGGGACCCCCACAGAAAGGGGCAATGGAGAGAAGGAGACAGTTGTAGGCAACACTGAACGAGCGCTGTGATAGGTAGGCAGAGAACCAGGATAGAGCAGAATCTTGGAGGCCAAGGGAATGGAGTTTGAGAAGGAGCGGGTGGTCAACAGTATCAAAGGCCGCAGAGAGGTTTAAGTAATAGGAGTATGAAGTAGTGGCCGTTGGTTTTAGCAGTTAGTAAGTTTTAGCAAGGCAATTTCTGTGGAGTGCTGCGAGTGAAAGCCAGACTGTATGGGGTCAAGAAGGTTATTATCACGGAGGTAGGAGACAAGACGGTTGTAGACCAAGCGTTCTAGAAGAGTTGAATGGGAGCAATGAGATGTGTCTTAAGTTGTTCAGGTTGGTGGGGTCCAGTAAACGCTTTTTAAAGTATGGGAGTGATCTGCGCATGTTTTAGAGGGGAGGGGGGAGGTGCCACTAGAGAGGGAGAGATTGAACATGTGAGTGAGGGAGCATAGGATAGAAGAGGGTGACCGTAGTAATTGTGAGAGAACAGGATCCAGGTTACAATTGGTTAGGTGGGCATCTGAGAAAAGTTTTGTAACCTCTTCAATAGTAGCCAGTTCAAAAAAATAGGATTTTTTATAACAGCTTACCTGTAAAATCCTTTTCTTGGAGTACATCACGGGACACAGAGCGGCATAGTAATTACTATGTGGGTAATACAAGTAATTGGCGCAAAAAACTACAGTGTGATATCCAATGTAAAAAATATGCAAGACAACAAGAAAGAGAGGCGCCTCTGGATGCAGACTGTATGGAATATTTAATACATATAAATTTAAAAGTGATAACAACTCACATTTGCAAAGCAAAAACAGGCATGTATGAGTCCCATGAAGTCATCACCCTTCGCCTGGATCTCAGCTTGCTTCCCAAGCCTCGGTTTGGCGCTCATCCATCACAGCGGACCGCGCACCATCTAGCGGCATAGGAGCATACCGCTGAGGAGATCACATCCATGAGCGATCGTTTGACTGACTACACTGATGCCCCCCGCCTCATGGGACTCATACATGCCTGTTTTTGCTTCGCAAATGTAAGTTATCACTTTTAAATTTATATGTATTAAATATTCCATACAGTCTGCGCCCAGAGGCGCCTCTCTTTCTTGTTTTCTAATTACTATGTGGATTATAGAGCTTACCTTCAGGTGATGGACACTGGCACACCCAAGACAGGAAGTCCCCTCCCTATATAACCCCTCCCATACCGGGAGTACCTCAGTTTTGTAGCAAAGCAATAAGTGTCCCCAAAAGAGAGGTGGGAGCTCTGTGTCCCGTGATGTACTCCAAGAAAAGGATTTTACAGGTAAGCTGTTATAAAAAAATAGGATTTTTGTACTCACCGTAAAATCCGTTTCTCTGGCATCCATGGACTGACACAGCGTGTCTTTTACACCTTTACACGTGGGTTATGTCCCTGCTTGCAGGAGAAGACCTAGGCAGAATGTGAGATGTTATACATACATTCTAAACAGCCAGAGCTGAACAGCCCCGCCCAGGGGGGCGGTCCCTCCGGACATAACCCTCCCACTGCAGTTAGCAGACCTCAGTTCGTAACAAAGCAGTACAAACTTAAAAAGAAGGGTGGGTGCTGTGTCAGTCCATGGATGCCAGAGAAACTGATTTTACGGTGAGCACAAAAATCCTATTTTCTCTTGTCATCCATGGACTGACACAGCGTGTCTTTTACACCTTTACACGTGGGATGTCCCAAAGCAGTGTCAAGAGGGATGGGAGCAGTATAAATGGAAAACCAAAAACTTCACTCCAAACAAGGCAGAGCTCCTCAACGGAGGAGTTGCAACTTCAAACAGCGGCCTGCAACACCTTGCGGCCGAAGGAAGCATTCGAAGATGCAGCCACATCAACCTTATAAAACTTAGAAAAGGTATGAACAGACGACCAGGTCGCCGCCTTGCACACCTGTGCAACCGACGCTTGATGTCGGAAAGCCCAGGAAGCACCAATTGCCCTGGTGGAATGTGCCGTAACCGGAAAGGGAGGCGCCCGCCCCTTGAGAGCATAAGCTTGAATGACGGTTTGTCTGATCAACCTAGAAATGGTGGCAGACAAAACCGCTTGGCCCTGTTTTGGACCAGAGACAGCCACAAATAGTGAGTCAGACTTCCGAATAGAAGCAGTAGCAGACAGGTACACCCGCAAGGCTCGTACCACATCCAAAGTGTGAAGCGCAAACTCTCTGGGATGCGATGGGTGAGGACACAAGGACGGGAGGACAATGTCCTCATTTAAGTGGGAAGGCCGAGACCACCTTTGGCAGAAAAGAAGGTCGCGGACGTAACACCGCCTTATCCTTATGGATGACCAAAAAGGGCGACTTGCAGGACAAGGCCGCCAACTCAGACACTCGTCTAACGGAAGTAATGGCCACCAAGAAGGCCACCTTCTGAGACAAAGTCAAGAGGGGAATATCTCTAATATTTTCAAAGGGAGGTTCCTGGAGAACCGAGAGCACCAAATTCAGATCCCACGGGGGGGGGGGGGGGGGGGGGGGGGAGGGGAGAGGAGGCTTGACAGGGGGGAGCACATGGCGAACCCCCTGCACAAAGGTGCTAACCAAGGTATGACCCGCCAGCGGTCGCTGAAAGAAGATGGCCAAGGCCGAAATCTGACCCTTAAATGGTACTCAAAGCGAGCTTTTGGGTCACGCCACGCTGCAGAAAATGCAGGATTCTGGGAACGGAATACGTTCGTGGGCGCCAGTCCAGCTCTTCGCACATGGCGATGCAAGCTCTCCAAGTACGGTGATAGATCTTTCTGGAGGAAGACTTCCGTGCCCTTAACATGGTCGAAATGACCGAATCCGAGAGACCTCGGTCTCTCAGCACCTGGCTTTCAATAACCATGCCGTTAAAGCCAGAGACTGTAAAGCAGGATGAAATATAGGACCTTGAGACAGAGGGTCCCCCCGTAATGGTAACCGCCAGGGAACGTCCGCGACGAGACGTACCAGATCGGCGTACCAGTGACGCCGAGGCCAATCCGGAGCAATGAGGATCACCGGAATTCCCTCGGTCGCTACCCTGCGGAGCAGGCGAGGGAGCAACTGCAGCGGAGGATAAACGTATATCAGGTGATACTGACCCCATGGGGCCACCAACGCATCCGCCCAGGGATCCCTGGATCTGGCCACAAACCTCGACACCTTGCGATTGAGTCGAGAGGCCATCAGGTCCACATCCGGCGTGCCCCACCGTCTACAAAGGAGTTGAAAGACCTCCGGGTGCAAGGACCACTCTCCCTGGTCCAGCGTCTGGCGACTTAGATAGTCCGCCTGCCAATTGTCTACGCCCGGAATGTAGACGGCCGACAGAGCCGGCACGCTTCTTTCGGCCCACCTCAGGATGCGGGCGACCTCGGAACCAACAGCTGAGCTCCGAGTCCCCCCTTGATGGTTGACATATGCCACCGCTGTGGCGTTGTCCGATTGGATCCTGATGGAGTGACCCTGTAATTTCTCCGACCATGAGGAGAGGCACAGTCTGATTGCCCGTATCTCCAGCACATTGATCGGTAAGAGGGCTTCGTCCGGACTCCAAAGCCCTTGGGCTGACAGGACTCCCCAGACTCCCCCCCAGCCCGTCAGGCTGGCGTCCGTCGTGATCA
Source organism: Rana muscosa (assembly GCA_029206835.1). Lineage (NCBI taxonomy): Eukaryota > Metazoa > Chordata > Amphibia > Anura > Ranidae > Rana > Rana muscosa. The sequence goes on along the minus strand of CM055116.1, from coordinate 136,928,042 downwards.
CTGTCCATTGGATGGGGAGGAACGACTTCCCGGACTGAAGAGACGGGGACCTCAACCACCACGTCAGGGACGCCCTGACCAGGTGACTCACCTGGATCTGAAGATCCAAGGATAACAGGGATTTGTCCCAAGTGGACAAGATCTCTTTCTGTAAAGCCCTGGTGTGCGCTTGGGCATAAGGAACGGCCTCGAAAGAGGCCACCGTGAGTCCCAGGACTCTCATGCAAAAGCGGATTGACGACCATTTTCGGGACATCAGCACCCGTACTGCAGACTGAAGTGTCAGTAGTTTCTCTGGAGGTAGGAAGACTTTTGCCTCCAAGGAGTCCAGAATCAGACCTAGATACTCCAGACGCTAAGTCGGGACTAGAACCGACTTCTGAACGTTCAGGAGCCACCCAAACTCCCTGAGGGTCTGACTGACGATAGTCACACTTTCTTCCAATTCTGAGCCACTGTCTGCTCTTAGAAGAAAATCGTCCAGATAGCCCACGATAGCTTTGCTGAGACAGCGAGGCATTGCTAGGACCGGAGCAAGCACCTTGGTGAACACCCTTGGTGCCGAGGCTAGGCCGAAGGGAAGAGCCACAAATTGATAGTGGACTTCGCCGACCGCAAAGCGCAGAAACTTCTGGTGGCTTGCGCAAATCGGAACATGCAAGTAGGCGTCCTTGATGTCCAAGGATGCCAGAAAATCCCCTTGATGGAGTGTAGCGATCACCGTGCGAATGGATTCCATGCGGAATTTTTGCACCTTCACGAAGGCATTCAGGGCCTTGAGGTCCAGGATTGGCCGAACCCCGTCCTCTTTTGGAACAAACAGATTCGAGTAGAACCCCTGAAACCTCTCCTGGGACGGAACCGGCACAATTACTCCGGACCCGATCAAATCCTGTACAGCCCCCAAGAGGGCTGCCCGACAGGCAGGAAGGAGAGGGAGATTTGAGGGAAAGAATCTGTCTGGGGGCCAGGAGCGGAACTCTATTCTGTATCCCGAGGTGACCACCTCGCACACCCACCGGTCGGAGATCCGGGAGGTCCACCGATCCGTGAACCTGCGAAGTCGTCCCCCCACTCCAGAGACGGGCGGGGGCAAGACTTCACGCGGAGGCGGGCTTGGGAGCCGGCTTGTTCGGCTTACGCACCCAGGGGCGCTTGTGCCCACCAGCCGCACTGTTGTCAGTCTGGGATGGCTTACCCATGGACTCTGACGGACGAAAAAAAAAATAGGATTTTTATAACAGCTTACCTGTAAAATCCTTTTCTTGGAGTACATCACGGGACACAGAGCGACATAGTCATTACTAATGGGTTATATAGTTACCGTCAGGTGCTGGCACTGGCAACTTCCAAAACCGGAAGTACCCTCCCCTATATAAGCCCCTCCCATCCGGGAGCACCTCAGTTTTGTAGCAAAGCAATAAGTGTCCCCAAAGAGGGGCGGGAGCTCTGTGTCCCGTGATGTACTCCAAGAAAAGGATTTTACAGGTAAGCTGTTATAAAAATCCTATTTTCTTTCTCGTACATCACGGGACACAGAGCGACATAGTCATTACTAATGGGATGTCCTAAAGCAATGCCAAATGAGGGGGGGGATACACCATATATAAGCTGAGCGCTATCAGACATGAGGATCTTTTGCGGCCTGCAACACACTGCGCCCAAAGGCGACATCCTCCTGACTTCTAACGTCCACCTGGTAGAATCTAGTAAACGTGTGTACCGAAGACCATGTTGCGGCCTTACAGATTTGAGCCAGGGAGGCCTGGTGATGCACTGCCCATGAAGTTCCAACTGCTCTCGTGGAGTGCGCCCTAACTTTGAACGGAGGCGGTCTACTTCTCAAGCTATAGGCTTGTATTATGACCTGTCGAATCCACTTGGCTAAAGTAGATTTTGATGCTGCCTGACCCTTTCTGGGGCCTTCCGGCAGAATAAACAAAGTATCCGTTCTGCGAATCTGAGCAGTGGCTTTTAGATAAGCTTTAACTGCTCTTACTACATCCAAAGAATGCAATAACTTTTCCTCTACCGAAGTAGGCTTGGGGAAAAAAGAAGGAAGAACCACATCTTGGTTCAAATGAAAACTCGATACCACCTTAGGAAGAAAGGCTGGATGAGGACGTAACACTACTCTGTCCTTATGGATAACCAGATATGGCTCTTTACAGGACATAGCTGCTAATTCCGATACTCTTTTTAGCCGAACAAATGGCTACTAGAAAAATCAATTTCCTGGTGAGAAGCACTAAGGAAATATGCTGTAATGGTTCAAATGGTTGTTTCTGTAGAACCGACAGAACCAAGTTTAGATCCCATGGACATATGGGAATATTAACCGGAGGACTAATACGCATCACTCCTTGTATAAAGGCTTTGACTAGTGAATGCGAAGCCAAGGGCCTTTGAAAAAATATTGACAAGGCCGAAATCTGACCCTTGATAGTACTCAAGGCAAGCTTCCTATCTACAGCCCATTGTAGGAAGTCCAGAATCCTACCTATTACGTATTTACGTGGATGCCATTTCTTGGCTTCACACCAGGCGATGTACGCCTTCCAGATTCTATAGTAGATCTGCCTGGATACCGGCTTCCTGGCATTGATCATGGTAGATACCACAGCATTAGAGAGCCCTCTCTTTTTTAGAATGTGGGCTTCAATAGCCAGGCCGTCAAACCTAGGGCTGGTAAGGAAGGGTGGTATATCGGTCCCTGCGAAAGCAGGTCCGGACGATGTGGGAGGGTCCAAGGACTCCCCACAGACATTTTTACAATCTCCGCGTACCATGCTCTTCGGGGCCACGCTGGAGCCACCAGAATCACTGGTTTCTTTTCTACCCTGATTCTGCGGAGTAATCGAGGTAACAATTGTGGCGGTGGGAATGCATATATCAGCTTGAACTGATCCCAAGGGAACACTAGGGCATCCGAGCCGCACGCTAGGGGATCCCTTGCCCAAGAGACAAACCTGTCCACTTTTGTGTTGAATCTGGATGCTAGCAGATCTACATCCGGTGTTCCCCACCGCTGACATATTGTCCGGAAAACCTCGGGATGAAGGGACCATTCCCCTGGGCATAATTGTTGGCGACTTAGAAAGTCCGCCTTCCAATTCTCCACCCCTGGAATGAATACCGCAGATATGGCTGGGACATATCTTTCTGCCCATCTTAGGATGTAATTTACTTCCCTTTGGGCTGCACGACTCCTGGTGCCCCCCTGACGATTGATATATGCCACTGCTGTGGCATTGTCTGACTGAACTCTGACAGGGGACCCTTGGAGTTTGGATGTCCATGCTACTAGGGCATACCGGGCTGCTCGTATCTCTAAGAGATTGATGGGCAGGGCCTTTTCCGCATCCGACCATCTGCCCTGGAGAGACCATTGCTCCAGTACTGCTCCCCAGCCTATAAGGCTGGCATCTGTAGTGACCACCTTCCAGGAAATCGGACTGAAGGATTTCCCTCTTTCCAGATTCTGGGGAACCAACCACCAGCGGAGGCTCCTGCGAACGGAAGGGGACAAGGACATTGGTAAGTCCAGAGCCTGAACTTTTTTGTTCCAGGCTGACAGTATGGCCCTTTGCAACTTCCTTGAATGGAATTGACCGTAGGGTACTGCTTCGAATGATGCCACCATTTTTCCCAGCAGCCTCATGCACAGGCGTATGGATGGCTGTCTTTTTGAACCCACTAAGTGGATCAAATCTCTCAAAGACGACCCCTTTTCTTGAGGCAAGAAAATCTTTCTCTGGTCTGAATCCAGCCTTAGCCCCAAGTATTCCAGACTTTTGACTGGTTTTAGGGCTGACTTGTCTCGGTTGATAATCCAACCGTGATATTCCAGATACTTGATTGTCTCGTGAACAACCACTTCTAGTTTTTCCACTGAGTGGTCTATCAGCAACAAGTCGTCTAGATATGCCATTATCGTTACACCTCGTGTTCTTAGATTGGCCAATAATGGGGCCAGAATTTTTGTGAACACTCTTGGTGCTGTGGCCAGACCGAAGGGTAAGGCTCTGAACTGAAAATGGCGCCCTTCTACCGCAAAGCGTAGAAATTTTTGGTGGGCTGGAAAGATGGGAATGTGCAAATAAGCATCTTTGATGTCGATCGAGGCTAACCATTCCTCCCCTTGTAGGGCAGTGGCTACCGATCGGATCGACTCCATCCGGAAAGTCCTGATATGTAGGAATTTGTTTAGCCCTTTTAGATTTAATATGGGCCTCACGTCCCCGTTTGGCTTCGGAACTGTAAAGAGGTTTGAGTAAAACCCGAACCCCCATTCTTCCAGGGGAACCTCTATAATTACTGCTTGAAGCAATAATTGTTCCAGTGCCAACAGGAGGGATCCTCTCTTCTGGGGATCCCTTGGCACGTTTGACCTTATAAAGCGGGAAGGAGGGGAGTTTTTTAACTCCAATTTGTATCCCAGACTTACTGCGGAGAGCACCCATCTGTCTCGGATCGTGTCCCGCCAGGTTTCTGTGAACAACTGAAGTCTTCCCCCCACCCGATTGGGTGGGGGCAACCCTTCATGCATTTGACTTTGGGGGAGGTTTTGTACCTCTCCTGCTCCAGGGCTTCTTGTTACCCTGCAACTGTCCCTGATTTTTACCTCCGGGATTTGACCGGGGAGGCCGTCGGAACTGTTTCACAGCCGATGTCCTAGGGACTGGAGAAGCCGGCCTCTTAAAGGAGGGACCTCTAACTCTATTTTTAACCGGCAAAAGTGTACTTTTACCGCTGGAAATTCTCTGGATATACTTGTCCAGGTCTTCCCCGAATAAGCGCTCCCCATGAAATGGGAAGCTGACCAGCAATTTTTTACAGGGAGCTTCAGCAGACCAGTTTTTGAGCCATAGAAGCCTGCGCATATGTACTACAGACAGCGTAAGGCGGGAGGCCTGATGGATTGAATCCTTTATAGCGTCCACCGCAAAGCATAAGGCTCTAGGTAGATCAGCTAGGGCAAGAGCCCGCTGATCCGGCAAGTCTCTTAAGACCTGTTTCAACTGATCCTTCACTGCTTGGCAGACCCCTATAGCTGCCACTGCTGGTTGTGTCACCAATCCTGCTGTAGAAAAAGCAGATTTCAATAATGACTCCAATTTTTTATCTATTGGGTCCTTGAACATTTGGACATTTTCCACCGGACATGTCAGTGATTTATTCACACAAGAGATGGCTGCGTCCACTGTAGGGACCTTCCATTTTCTGATGAACTTATCCTCCATGGGATAGACCACCGGAAATCTCTTGGGGGGAGTAAATATTTTGTCAGGATGCTCCCAATCCTGGTAAATGAGCCCCTCCAGTAAAGGATGGATCGGAAAGGAACAAACAGTCTGGGGAGCTTTTAGCGACCCCAACGAGGAGACAGAAGTGGAGGATGGCTCCGCAAGTGGCATTTTAAATGCTGATCGGACCATGTTAGTCAGAGACTGAACCCATAACCTTTCAGCATGTGATGCTGAGAACGGCTCTTCCACTGTTGATTCCTCTACAACCGAATCAACCTCATCCTGATCCCCCTCAGGTAGGTCGACCTCTGTATGGGACTGTTGCTCTGTTAACAGGCACTCTGAGGGAGGAGACGGAGATCGAGCGCTTTTCTCCTGTGACAGGGAAGCAGCGATCAATGCTGACAATCTCTCTTCCAGCCCTCCCAGAGCTGAGGAAAAAACCTCCTCTGTTACATACACAGGAGCAGGTGAACTGAGGACAGCCACAGTACCAGGTACTCCTGAGGGTGCTCTACGGTCACTAACCTCTGATTCTTCAGGGGAGACTGGTGCAGCCAAAGCATGCCCAAGATCCTCAGAGCCCGATGGAGACCCCCTATTCCTCCTGGAATTTCTAGTCCCGGAGTTTTTAGACGGCATATTCCTAAGCCACAAAGCTGAGGTATTCCAGCCGAAATACACCAGTTACTGATAATAGTCTAGCATAAATGCTGCTATAATAAACAGTTGGTGTCTACTAATGTGCCTTTCTAGGGGATGCCTGTATCAACCGCTTGCTGTATGCCTTTAAATGTTGCCAGCTCTGTCTCTGTACTTCATAGCCAGCTTACTACAATATTGTGGCTTTTTAAAACCTGCTGGGACGCCCGCACATGCGCAGAAGCGGTGCGGCGCGCACAGAGCGTCATCCCCCAGGCTCCGCCCCCTTTCCCGGCTCACCTCTATATATAGAGGCGCGTGCACGCGCACGCGCGCGGCCACGTGCGCCCTCGGCGCTAATTTCAAACATGGAAACCAGGGACAGGAGCCAGGGCCCCTCTTTGCCGCAGGCCGGGGGATGGACGAGCACTGCAACATGGCAGAGGAAGCAGTTTCCTATAGGAGAACTCACCAACTGCCTGGACTTTGCTCTCTGAGAAGAAACTAGTCCACATGACAAGAAAACATTCCACAGCGGCCTCTAGTGGACAAACACAGGCTTGCACAGAATCTTGCGGGAATACCATTAGGTAACAGACAGAAAGACAAATTAGGCTTGGGGGTCCCCCAATAGAACCAAGTTCCTGGGGGCCCCCACTTACCTGTTCCTCGCCGCAGGACTTTGTTTGGTCCACAAAAGCCCAAACTTCACCTATCACGGCAGGCATTGTAATCAAACCTTCAGGGACCGGGTTCCCAAGGATTCCACTCCCCTGGACCTGTATAGCACCCTGCACAGAAAACATCTTGGTCGTGGGTATGACCAGAGCTCTGGATCCCAGGGTCCAGCTCTCCTAAGAGAAGCATTACAGGCAGAACCTTGCTCTTCTCTTTGCAAGGCCCGGGTACCGACCGTTTAGCTATGAAGCTTTTTTGGTCGGATCCGGAATAGCTTACTGAGGCCCAAAAGAACCTGTACGCAAGCTCAGTGAAAAACACATGTTTCTTCTTGGCCAACACCTTAGACACTGGCAAAAAAACTGAGGTGCTCCCGGATGGGAGGGGCTTATATAGGGGAGGGTACTTCCGGTTTTGGAAGTTGCCAGTGCCAGCACCTGACGGTAACTATATAACCCATTAGTAATGACTATGTCGCTCTGTGTCCCGTGATGTACGAGAAAGAAAAAACTTTTTGCTGGAAAGGAAGGCCCCGGTTTACGTCGGGCCTCCTTACCCTTGATAGTTTGAGGAAGGAGAGTGCTTTTACCTCCCGTGACATCCTTGATGATGTCATCCAGAGCAGCACCAAAAAGTCTACCACCCTTAAAAGGTAGATCCGTCAGGAGCTTCTTAGAGGCTAGGTCAGCAGACCAGCATTTCAACCAGATAAGACGACGCAATACCACCGCCGAGACAGAGGCCCTGGATATTAAAGGGGCCGCGTCCAACGTGGCGTCGCACACATATATCAGACCCTGAACCATCTGGTGGGCCAGAGCAATAGTGTCTGGAGGAAGGTTATGCTCCTGCACAGTTTGGTGCAAAATTTTTGCCCATTCCGTGAGTGTCTGAGACACAAGTGTCGCCGCTACTACGGGCCGTAGGGCGGATCCCAACAAGGCGAACATGGCTCTACTCACCAGTTCTGACCTCCTGTCAGTGGGGTCCTTAAACGCAGGAGTCCCCTCCATCGGGAGAGTGGTGGCCTTGTTTAAACAGGCGATTGGAGGGTCGACCACTGGGGGAGAAGCCCACTTTTTAAGCAGGGCGTCTTCAAAAGGGGTATCTAAGAGACAAACGCCGCGGGACCATGAAAGTCTTCTGCGGCTTTTCCCAGACCTGGTCAAAGAAGGGTACATATGAAAAAACCTTTTTAGAAGGCTTGGTCTTAAAAGAACCAAAAAGGAGACTGTATCCGCCTGAGGTTCTGCAGTCGCAGCATTTAGCTTGAGAGTCCCTCACAGCATCAATGAGTTCACTAACAAGCGCCCTGTCATTTACTGACTCAGAACTGGAGTCTTCCTCACAAGGAATGTCCTGTTCAAAACCATCCAAATATTCAGAGCTAGGGTCCTGAGCAACAATAGCTAGGCCCATATCTGAATCAGAGCACTCCTTGTGGAGATAAAGTAGGGAGAGGGCGCTTTTTTGCTCCCTTGTGCTCACACACAGCTTCCATCCTGGTCAGAAATGATTCCAGGACTGCCGACAACTGGTCCATAGGGACCGCAGGTGCTGGAGCACTGGCTGCTGCCTCTGGCATGTGAGGGGAAGCTGGTGACACTGACTCCATAATGTCCCTCTCTGAGACCACCCACAGGCTGTGCTGACTGAAGTAGGGGAATGCCCAGGGAACCCACCAACCTGACCAGGACCGCTCGGTTCCGCTGCCCTGTCTCTCTGCGCCGCTCAGCGTGAGTGAGCTGAGAGGAGAGGGTGTGAGGAGATTCGCGCCGTTCCCAGCGGCGCTAGAGGCCAAACTAGTGCTAGAAAAACGTGCGGCTACAAGAAAACGGCCGCCGCAATGTGCTCCGGCGGACCACGGCAAGATGGCCGCCAATGTAAAAACAGCACACACACCAAACATGGCGCCGAACGGCGCCCAAGCCCCTCACATCCAAAAAATACAGCCCCAGCGAAATGCAGAGCAGCATGAGCCCCCCCCCCCAGGACAGTATGGCCCCCAGGCACCCCACACAATAGAGCGCCAGCAATAGTGAACAGAGTGACATTAAAAAACACAGGGGGAGACAGGGAAATCCCCCACACAAGAAACACACAGCATGTGCTCACCTGCAGCCAGGAGAGACTACTTACCCGTCCCCTGAGGGACCCACTGGTGTGTTTCTGACAGAACTATCACAGTGCGGTACTGAGTAGCTGTCGGCCCGGTCCACCACGAAAGATACAGCCAGACTGTTCAATCTTGAGAGGACCGCGGAGCTGGAAGCCCACCGGCCACCCCTGGAGTCGTGGGGCATGTCGTGAACTGAGTCTCAAGCACACAAGGCGAGGATCAGCACGCTCGATGGTCGGACAGGGAAGACTACGAGGATATCTTGTACCCAACCTGTTGCCCAGCCGACAGTTGATAGAAGATCTCAAAAAAATAAAATAAGAAAAAATTCCAAAAGGAATAAAAATAGGTCAGGAGACTGGCTCCTGAGAGAGCCACGTCTTCTCCTTCTGCTAGGCAGAAAAAAAACAACTGAGGTCTGCTGACTGCAGTGGGAGGGTTATGTCCGGAGGGACCGCCCCCCTGGGCGGGGCTGTTCAGCTCTGGCTGTTTAGAATGTATGTATAACATCTCACATTCTGCCTAGGTCTTCTCCTGCAAGCAGGGACATAACCCACATGTAAAAGACACGCTGTGTCAGTCCATGGATGACAAGAGAAATCCTATTTTCTTTCTCTTACATCACGGAACACAGAGCGGCATAGTAATTACTATGTGGGAAGTCGCAAAGCAATGCCCAAATGAGGGGAGGGAGACACCATATATAAGCTGGGCGCCATCAGACAAGAGGATCTATTGCAGCCTGCAGCACACTGCGCCCAAAGGCGATATCCTCCTGACCTCTTACATCCACCTGGTAAAACCTAGTGAACGTGTGTACTGAAGCCCAAGTCGCAGCTTTACAGATTTGAGCCATGGAGGCCTGGTGATGCACTGCCCACGAAGTACTAACTGCTCTCGTAGAGTGCGCCCTAACCTTGAACGGAGGCAATCTTCCTTTCAAGCCATAGGCTTGCACAATGACCTGTTGAATCCACTTGGCCAAAGTAGATTTTGATGCTGCCTGACCCTTTCTGGGGGCTTCCGGCAGAATAAACAAAGTATCCGTTCTCAGAATCTGAGCAGTGGCTTGTAGATAAGCCTTAACTGCTCTTACTACATCTAAAGAATGTAATACATTTTCTTCTACCGAGCTAGGCTTGGGAAAAAAGGAAGGAAGAACCACGTCTTGGTTCAAATGAAACCTCAATACCACCTTAGGAAGAAAAGCTGGATGAGGACGTAGAACTACTCTATCCTTATGGATAACCAAATATGGCTCCCGACAGGACATAGCGGCCAATTCCGACACTCTCCTGGCCGAAGATATGGCTACCAAAAAGATCAATTTTCTGGTGAGAAGCACCAAGGGAATGTGCCGCAGGGGTTCAAATGGTTGTCTCTGAAGAACCGAAAGAACCAGGTTTAGGTCCCATGGGCATATGGGAGTTTTAACCGGTGGGTTAATGCGAGTCACCCCTTGCAGAAAGGATTTGACAAGTGAATGTGAAGCCAGGGGCCTTTGAAAAAAGTATTGACAAGGCCGAAACCTGACCCTTAATAGTACTTAAGGCTAACTTCCTGTCTACAGCCCACTGCAGGAAGTCCAGAACTCTGCCTATAACGTACTTTCGTGGATGCCAGTTCCTGGCTTCACACCAAGCGACGTATGCCTTCCAAACTCTATAGTAGATATGCCTAGATACCGACTTCCTGGAATTGATCATAGTAGATACCAGAGTTAGAGAGACCTCTCTTTTTTTAGAATGTGGGATTCAATAGCCAGGCCATTAAACTTAGAGTTAGTAAGGAAGGGTGGTATATCGGTCCTTGCGAAAGCAGGTCCGGACGACGTGGAAGTGTCCAAGGACTCCCCACAGACAATTTCACAATCTGCGCGTACCAGGATCTCCGGGGCCATGCTGGAGCCACCAGAATCACTGGCTTCTTTTCCGACCTGACTCTGCGGAGGAGTCGAGGTAACAACTGTAGCGGCGGGAACACGTATATTAGTTCAAACTGATCCCATGGGAACACCAGGGCATCCGACCCGTAAGTGAGGGGATCCCTTGTCCGGGACACAAACCTGTCCAGTCTTGCGTTGAATCTGGATGCTAGCAGATCTACATCTGGTGTTCCCCACCGCTGACATATTGATCGGAAAATGTCGGGATGAAGGGACCACTCCCCTGGGGACAACTGTTGGCGACTCAGGAAGTCCGCCTTCCAATTTTCCACTCCTGGAATGAATACAGCGGTTATGCATGGGACATGCTTTTATGACCATTCCATAATGAGATTCACTTCCTTCTGGGCAGCACAACTCCTGGTGCCCCCCTGGTGAGACATATGCCACTGCTGTGGCATTGTCTGACTGAATTCTGAGAGGGGACCCCCGAAGCTTGGATGTCCATGTTTTCAGGGCATACCGAGCCGCTCGAATTTCCAAAAGGTTGATGGCCAAGGCCTTCTCTGTATCTGACCATCTCTCCTGGAGAGACCATTGCTCTAGCACTGCCCCCTCCAGCCTACAAGACTGGCATCTGTGGTGACCACCTTCCAAGAAATCGGACTGAAGGATTTCCCCTTTTGCAGATTTTGGGGGTACCAACCACCAACAGAGACTTTTCCGAACTGAAGGGGTCAGGGACATCGGGAAGTCTAGGGCCTGAACCTTCTTGTTCCACGTTGAAAGTATGGCCTTTTGCAAATTCCTTGAGTGGAACTGGGCATATGGCACAGATTCGAACTAAGCTACCATCTTCCCCAGAAACCGCATGCACAGGCGTATGGACGGCTGTCTTTTTGCACAAACCAGATGGATTAAGTCCCTTAAAAAGAGGACATCTTTGTCTGGGGCAAAAATATCTTCTTTTGGTTTGAGTCTAAACGTAGCCCCAAGTATTCCAGACTCTTTACTGGATGTAAGGCTGACTTGTCCAGGTTGATAACCCAACCGTGAGACTCCAGATACCTGATCGTCAATCACTACCTTTAGTTTGACAGCTGAGTGATCAACAATAGGTCGTCTAGGTATGCCATTATTGATACACCCCGGGTTCTTAGGTCGGCCAACAGAGGGGCCAGAACTTGTTAACTCCTGTGGTGCCGTGGCCAGACTGAAAGCTAAGGCCACGAACTGAAAATGGCGCCATTCTACCGCAAAGCTTAGAAACCTTTGATGACTCTGAAAAATGGGAATGTGCAGATAGGCATCTTTGATGTCGATGGAAGCTAACCATTCCTCCCCTTGCAGGGTAGTGGCTACTGACCGGAGCGTCTCCATTCGAAAAGACCGGATTTTCAGGAATTTGTTTAGCCTTTTGAGATCCAATATAGCTATGCCTTACATCCCCATTTGGCTTTGGCACTGTGAAGAGGTTTGAGTAGAATCCCAACCCCCGTTGTTTCACAGGAACTTCCATAATTACTCCTTGGAGCAACAGTTGGTCTAACGCCAAAAGGAGAGATCCTCTCTTTAACGGATCTTTGGCCACGTTTGACCACATAAAGTGGAGGGGAGGAAACTCCCTTAACTCCAATTTGTATCCCAGATTTTTGTGGAGAGCACCCATCTGTCTCTGATCGTCTCTCTCCATGTCTCTGCGAACAACTGAAGTCTTCCCCCCACCCGCTTGAGTGGGGGCAGCCCTTCATAGGACCGATTTGGAGGCCGGTTTTGGACCTCTTCGGTTCCAGGGTTTTTTACCTCCCTGTGACTGTCCTTGAGCTTTACCTCCGGGATTTGATCGGGGAGGCCGTCGGAACTGCTTAGAGGCAGACGTCGCAGGGACTGGAGAAGTAGGCCTCTTAAAAGAGGGACCTCTAAACCTTTTCTTGACCGGTAAGAGGGTACTTTTACCGTTGGAAATTTTCTGGATATATTTATCCAGATCTTCGCCAAATAAGCGCTCGCCATGGAATGGGAAGCTAGCTAGAAGCTTTTTACAGGGTGTCTCAGCAGACCAGTTCTTGAGCCAAAGAAGTCTACGCATGTGTACTAGCGACAGCGTAAGGCCTGATGGATAGAATCCTTGATGGCGTCAACCGCAAAGCATAATGCTCTAGGCAAATCAGCCAGATCATGCGCCTGCTGATCTGGTAAATCCTTTAAGACTAGCTTCATCTGATCTTTTAAGGCTTGGCAAACACCAATAGCTGCTACTGCTGGCTGTGCTACAGCCCCAGCTGTATAAAATGCATATTTTAACAAGGATTCCAATTTTTTATCTATTGGATCCTTGAACATTATCCACTGGGCATGTCAGTGACTTGTGTACGCAGGAGATGGCCGCATCTACTGTGGGCAAACTCCATTTTTGGGTGAACTTCTCCTCCATAGGATAGATCACCGAAAACCTCTTAGGAGGAGCAAACGGTTTATCAGGATGTTCCCAATCTTGGTAAATAAGTCCTTCCAGTAACGGATGGACTGGAAAGGAACAATTAGCCTGTGGAGCTTTTAAAGACCCCAACGAGGAAACAGAAGTAGTAGTTGGTTCAAAAAGTGGCAATTTAAAGGCCGATTGAACCATGACCGTTAAGGACTGAACCAATAGTCTTTCAGCTTGCGACGCTGAGAATGGTTCCTCCACCGTTGACTCTTCTGAGGCAGAGTCATCCTCAGGCAGGTCAATCCCTTCGTGGGACCGTTGCTCTGCTAACAGGTACTCTGACGGAGGAGACGGAGATCTGACACGCTCTCTCTCTGGTAGAGCAGAAGCGATTAATGCTGCCAATCTTTGCTCCAATCCTCCCAGAGCCGAGGCAAAAGCCTCCTCTGTTACATACACAGGAGAAGGTGAACTGAGGGCAGCCGCAGTACCTAGCACTCCTGAGGGCTCCTTACAGGTACTAACCTCTGATTTCTCAGGGGAGGTTGGTGCAGCAGAAGCATGCCCCAGATCCTCAGAGCCCGATGGAGACCCTTTTTGCTTCTTAAGACTTAGTCCCAGAGCCCTTGGATGGCATATTTCTAAGCTCAAAGCTGAGGTATTTATAGCCAAATACACCACTCACTGATTATAGTCTAGCGCACTTTCTGCTACATATGTCAGTTTGGTGCTTTACTAATGTGCCTTTCTAGGGGATGCCTGTATCAACCGCCTGCTGTATGCCTCTGATTTTGGTTACCACCAAGCCCTCGCTCTGTCCACTCCACAGCCAGCTGCACAGAAAACTGCACTTTTAAACTGACTAGGGTCGCTCGCGCATGCGCAGAAGCGCGCCAGTGAGCACAGAGCGTCATCCGCCAAGCCCCGCCCCTTCTCATATACAGAGTGTATGTGCGTGCGCGCGCGCACATATGCGCCGCCGGCGCTGCACATGGAGAAGCATGTAGGCAAACAGGGAGAGGAGCCAGGACCCACCGCTGCTTAATACACAGAGCCCAGGGATGACAGTGCTCGTGGTAAGTATGAGACGAATATGTAGCTTCTCTCAGTGAGAGCTCACCATCTGCCTGGACTTTACACCAAAAGGAGGAACAGCCCAAAGACATCCCACAGCGGCCTCTACTGGTTAAAAACAGGTACAGCACAGATGTCTTATATCCCATGTGAAAAATAAATTTCAGGATTAGCAATTAGGCAAATAGACCAGCGGGAATAACCGTAAGGTAACAGGCAGAAACAACACATTAGAACTGAAGATCCCCGTAGAACCAAGTTCCCCAGGGATCTCCACTTACCTTTTCCACGCCGCAGGACCCCGTTTGGCACAGAAGCCCAAACTTCGCCCCTCACGGCGGGCAATGTCAGCAGACCTTCAGGGACCGGGGTCCCAAGGATCACCACTTCCCTGGACCTGTATAGCACCCTGCTAGAAAACATCTTGGTTTTGGGTATGACCAGAGTACTGGATCCCATGGTCCAGCCCTCCTGAGAGAGGCATTACAGGCAAAACCTTGTTCTTCTTTGCCGAGGCCCGGGTACCGACCGTTTGGCTATGAAGCACTTTGGACGGATCCGGAATAGCTTGCTTAGGCCCAAATGAACCTATACACAAGCCCAGATGAATACATGTTTAACCGTGATCAACACCTTAGAGACACTGGCAAAAAAACTGAGGTACTCCCGGTATGGGAGGGGGTTATATAGGGAGGGGACTTCCTGTCTTGGGTGTGCCAGTGTCCATCACCTGAAGGTAAGCTCTATAACCCACATAGTAATTACTATGCCGCTCTGTGTCCCGTGATGTACGAGAAAGAAAAGAGTGAACGGGCTGTTAGGCAAGGTATGTTGGGTGGGGAAGATGTACGCACAGCGGAGGTGTCCTTACGAATTGCATCAATCTTGTCTTTGAAGTGATTGGCAAGGTCTTGAGCAGTGAGCGAGTTAGTGGGTAGAGGGAGTGAGGGACAAAGCAGAGTTAAATGTTGAGAAGAGCCGACGGGCACTGGATGACAAGGTATTAAGAAGAGACAATGTTTGGCAGCAATTGTATTTTAGAAGGGCAGATTTATATAGGGTGAAGTCTTGCAGGCATTTGGTTTTACGTCACAGTCATTCAAAAGCACGGCAACGTCTTGAGATTTCTTAGTGTTGTCAGTTCACCATGATTGTAAGGTTCAGGGCCTGATTCTGTGTGTGGTTAGAGGAGCAAGTGCATCTAGTGATGAGGAGAGTGAACTGTTGTAGACAGAGGTGGTCAGGACAAAGATGAGATTATGTCATATAGGTGGTCAGTAGCAGAATAGAGAAGGCGGAGAGGGAGAGGTCAAAAGATGAGGTTGAGCTGTAGCTAGGCTGTTGACATTGACAGGAATGTTGAAGTCACCAAGAATGATAGTGGGTAATTCAGAGGAGAGAAAGTAGGTTTAGCCAGGCAGTGAAGTCATCAAAAAAGCAATTTCTGTGGTTACAGTGTGACTAAACAAGTAAAAAAACTGAATCATATTCTAGGGTCAAAATGATAGTGCAGGGGTGCCCAACCCTTTTTAAGAGCGAGAACCACTTCAGCGACTTTGTAAACGGTCACAGGCCACAATGAGTGGAGCTGGCAGATAACAGGACACAGCCCACTATGTTATGGGCCCTCCAATCCTATCCGGCCAAACAGATCCCCTTCTGTTTTTTTAGCACATCGGATTCGGATCGGACAGACACAAATCCATTTACATCTTCCGCTCCATAGAGGTGAATGGAGGGTCCGATTGGGTCTGCCAGACCCCATTCGGCCTGATCGTGCTAAAGGGGTCTAAGGCTGCTTTCACACTGATGCGCTGCGGTTTACCCATACCACAGGTGCAGCGCAGTGTACCTGTGGCTTTTCTGCAGGTTAGCTGCACTTTGCCATAGAATTCTATTATATCTTGCAGGTGTGGTGCTCTTTCTGATAGCACACCAAACCCACAGGTAACAGAAGTCTATGGGGATTTTTTACTAAAGGCAAATCCACTTTGCACTAAAAGTGCAGTCTCTGTAGAACTGAGGGGGGCATGCAAGGAAATAAAAAAGCAAAGTTATTACCTGTTAACTTGATTTCCAAGAATCTTCCAGGACGGCGTTGAGAGAGAATGGCTCCTCCCACCTAGCACAGGAAACACAAATCCACATTAGTATAAAAGGACAGACACTATGCATGGTCCCTCAGTAATAACAATGAACGGAAGGCCTATAATGTACACCCTTAAAAACCATAAATTACAACTACATAATTATAGGATGGGAACAGTGCCGTCCTGGAAATCAAGTTAACAGTTAATAACTTAGTTTTCTCAAGTCATCTTCCAGGGTGGCTTTATGAGAGCGGCATCATAGAAATAATACCTGTTAGGGAGAGACTACTGCCTGAAGCACTTTTCTCCCAAAAGCCTGGTCGAATGATGACAGAAGTTCCAGACGGTAGTGTCTTACAAAGGTCTGGAAACTCGACCAGGTGGCTGCTTTGCAGATCTGGATCGGGGTAGCCCCCTGCTTTCTCTGTCCAAGAGGTGGCTAAGGCTCTAGTGGAATGCGCTGTAAGCTTTGGTAGCGCTTGCAGTCCTGCTATGGAATAGGCTTCCTCAATAGCGGATTTCACCCACCTAGCAATAGTTGTTTTTGAGGTGCCTTGTCCATTTATAGGCCCTGAGTACAGTACAAACAGATTGAGTACTATTTTCCATTCCTTAGTTCTTTCGATGTAGCATAACAGGCATCTCCTGACATCCAATTTGTGAAAATGTTCTTTAAGGCCTCATGCCCACTGGCGTTTTTACAGCTGCGTTTTTTGCAGCTTAAAAACGCCTGTCCATGTTATTGTAAATATTTATTTTTTTTGAAAAAAAAAAAACCGTCGGAGCTAAAAACGCGACCGCGCGTTAGTGCGCGTTTTTTGCGCGCTAGTGCGCGTTTTTTGACGCTCGCGTTTTTTTATGCCTAATTCTGACGCTGAGGAACGCACTGGCCCTGGGTTTTTTTTACAGCTTACAAACGCCTATGCTCTTTACAGCTCAAAAACTGTAAAAAAACTGTAAAGCTGTAAAAAACGCGGCTGAAAAAACGCCCGTGGGCATGAGGCCTTATATTGCGTGCTTGCCTGCAAAAAGATGGAATTACTATGTCCTGAGACCTGTGGGAGGAATAAAACAAACAAAAAAAAAAACACAAAAAACAAAAACAAATCGGTGGACACTTTAGGTAGGAACCCTGGGGGTCCATGGATAAAATTACCTCGTCAGGAAAAATAAAGCAATAAGGTTGAGCTATCAATGAGGCTTGTAATTCACCTACTCTCCTGGCTGACACCAGGATTACTGTTTTGTATGTTAGAAGTTTTACAGCGCTTTCTTCCAGAGGCTCAAAGGGTTCTTTTATGAAACTGCAGTACTGCCGATAGAAAAAAACAAAAACAAAAAAACAACCAACAACAACAAAAAAAAACACTTGGTGCGGCTGGACCCGAAGATCCTGCCCTTTTCCTTCCGCCAGCTGCAGAACTGCTTCCAGATTTTGGAGTAAATTAAGTTTGTGGACTTTTTTCTACTAATATAGTACAGATCATTTTCTCTGACAGACCTTTGTTCTTTACAAATTTTTACTCGGTAGCCAGACAGCCAGAGAAAGACAGCCCAGTTGCAGTTCTCCTTGTACTAGTAAGTCCTCCCTCACTGGAAGTTTCCAGGGGTCCGTTATCCAGAGGTTCTGGAGTGCAGGAAACCACTCTTTTCGGCCAGAACAGGGCTATTACGATGACCTTTGCTTCTGTGGTTTGGATCTGCTGTAATACTTTTGGAATGAGTCTGAAGGGAGGAAAGGCATACAGTAGCTTCCCTGACCAGGGGTGGTCACACACATCCAACCCTAAACTGCTCGGTCCTTGTGCATCGAAAACAATTTCCCCACTTTTGCATTTTTTGAAGAAGCAAAAAGGTTAATCTCCGGATAGCCCCAGCTTTGAGCGATCAGTGTGAACACTTTTGTTTAGACTCCATTCTGTGCGAGATCCGTTCTCTGCTCACAAAAAAGCTGCTAGTAAATTTATCTTTCCTTTGATGTGCAAAGGGAAGGGAAAGACATTCTCTTCTGTCCAGGAAAATATTAACCCCTCTATTTCTGAGGATTGCTGAGCACGTGCTTCCTTGTTTGTTGACATAGTATACCGCAGCGATATTGTCTGAAAAGATTAATACAGGTCTTCCCCTTAGGATGGATGCAAAGGTGTGTAGAGCTTCCCAGATGGCCCTCAGTTTTCTCGCATTGGAAGACTTCTTGGCACAGGACTGATCCCATTTTCCCTGCCTGGTGGTCTATGTGAGCTCCCCAGCCCCATGCACTTGAATTCTTAACGGGTTTACTTGTGTCCAGCAGCATCTCAGGGACAGGTTATTTGCCACCACTGCAAGGACTCCCTTACTTGACTCAGCAGTTCCACAAGCTTGTTGAGCGATTGTTGGTGACCTTCCCATACCATGAACCTCTGAAGAGCTTTCATGCAAGTCTGGGCCCAAGTTACTGCTGGAATTGCTCCCGTCATTAGTCCTAATAATCCCCATTATCTTCCGGATGGACACTGAGGGGTTTAGTATGAGCCTGTCGGTTTCTGCCATCAGCATTGCCCTTTTCTTCTGGTAAAAGATTTTTGCCTTTAGGGAATCCACTACGAAACCCAGAAAAATAACTTCCAGTGTAGGGAGAAAATTTGATTTAAAATCCATCCCAGATTCTTAAAGTTTTTGTTTTATGTTTAACCACTTGCCGACCGCTGGCCGTAATATGACATCCTGGGCTTTGTGGGGGGATATCTAAATGATGCCTGCAGCTACAGGCATCATTCAGATATCAGCATTTTCAGCCGGCGATTCCCTACACCATAAGAACGATCATAGCGGCTGTTCCACCGCTTGACCGTTCTTACGTGCAGCGAGAGGGGACGTCCCCCCTCCCGCCGGTGCTTCTACCGACTCACCGCTGCGATTGGGGAGTCTGAGAACGGATCCGCCGGCCCCAGATGTTGATCATAGAGATTTCCGGCGGACCAGATGGTCGCCGAGTCTCTATGATCGGAGGCTGGGCGCAATGTTAGGATGTCACGCCTGGCCTCTGCATTCAAAAAAACTGCGCCGCCTCAGCTGGGAAGCCACGATTATTATTTTTTTTATTTTAGTCTTTTCAGCCTAGATGTGAGAGACGTAGGGTCTTATTGACCCCATATCTCAATGTAAAGAGGTCCTGTCATGTCATATTCCTATTACAAGGGATGTTAAAAAACTTTTTTTTTTTTTAAAAGTGTCAAAATAATTTTTTAAGTAAAATTAAGAAGATTTTTTTTTTTTTTAAAGTGCCCCTGTCCCTGTGTGCTCGCACGCAGAAGCAAAAACGCACACACAAGTCCCGCCCACATATGAAAAACGGTGTTCAAACCACACGTAAGGTGTTGCCGCGAACGTTAGAGCGAGAGCAATAATTCTAGCCCTAGACCTCCTCTGTAACTCAAAACATGTAACCAGTAAAAAAAATTAAAGCGTCGCCTATGGGGATTTTTAAGTACCGAAGTTGGCACCATTCCATGAGCATGTGCAATTTTGAAGCGTGACATGTTTGTTAGGTATCCATTTACTGGGCGTAACTTCATCTTTCACATTATGCAAAAAAATGGGCTAACTTTACTGTTTCTTTTGTTTTGTTTTTTAAAAAGCATGACATTTTTTTTTTTTTCCAAAAAAACACGTTTGAAAAATTCATGCGCAAATACTGTGCTAGATAAAAAGTTGCAATGACCGCCATTGTATGCTCTAGGGTCTCTGCTAAAAAAAACATATTTGGGGATTCTATGTAATTTTCTAGCAAAAAAGATGATTTTACATGTAGGAGAGAAATGTCAGAATTGGCCTGGTGGGCAAGTGGTTAAAGACCTTTACAATTCCGCTGCAGTTTTTGCAAACAAGTCATCTAGATATGGTATTATCAAGATCCCTTCTGTCCTCAAGGTCTGTAGTGCCTCCGCCAACACCCTTGTGAATATTCTCGGAGCTGATGCTAGCCCGAAAGGTAACACGTTGAATTGAAAATAGGTTGTGGGTTTTAGACCTTTTACTGCAAACCTTACAAAAATCTTCAAACATTCCCTGACAGGGATGTGTAAATAAGCATCCTTAGGCCCCTTCCACACGAGGCGGACTCCGCCAGCTTAGCGGGAGTTTAGTCCGTTGATCTGCGCTGAGCTGGCGGATGACAGGTCCCTCTTTGCTCACTGAGCGGGGAGGGGCTTGTCGAGCGCCGCTGTCTCCTATGGAGAGGTCGGACGAAAAACGGACAGCATGTCCGTTTTCATCAGATCTCACCCGATCCGATATGGACGGATGGGGACGTATCGCAATCCGTCTGATTTTAGCAGATCGGGTCGGATGTCAGCAGACATGTCTCCGCTAACATCGACACTCCATAGAGATGTATGTCCACCGACAAAACTGACAGGCGGACTCGAAAGGTCCAACCGTGTGAAAGGGGCCTCAAGGTCTAAACCGTGACCATGAATGACCCTTGAGTCAGTAGTTTTGTCGTAAACATGGTTTCCATCTTGAATTTTTTTTATTTGACTGTTTTGTTGAACAATCTAAAAGGCCCATACACACGATCGGACTTTGACAACAATGCTCAGAACCAATGCAAAAGATCAACCAGCAATAGCAGAAGTTGCCCAAAGGGTGGCACTAAAGAGAAGAAAAACCACGTAGTACGTCAATACATTCATGTTTGTTGGCTGAAAAAGTCCTGCCATGTGTATGCATACCAAGTTCACGGCCAACGCCCTTTGAACAAAAATCCACAGAAAAATAGGATTTTTGTACTCGCCGTAAAATCCTTTTCTTTGTCGTCCATGGACGGACAGCTCCTTAATTCTTGACTTGTGGGTTATGTTCCGTCTATTAGGAGAGGACTAGGCAGACATGTTTGTTAAAGTTACATGTATTTAAATAACGGAGTTGAACAGCCCCGCCCAGGGGGCAGTCCGTCCGGTCATAACCCCTCACCCTGCAGCTAGCAGTTCGTCAAAAAGCAGTACAAACTTAAAAAGGAGGGGTGGGTGCT